>CM077593.1:10007500-11257500 GCA_039654915.1 Aquilaria yunnanensis
ATATATCCTTTGCTACCCTTCATCCATTCTGCTATAGGAGTCATCTTCACTCTTCCACACACCCCCAAGAATACTCTTTAGAATAAACACTAAAGAAACAGAATTCAATTAATGCAAGAATCACTAAAAATATGTGATTATCTTCATTCTAATTAAGTAAAGTGTCCTCTAGATATATCTCGTCTTTAATTAGTATACAAATTTTTCTTTTATAAAGATCCTTTTCAGTAATTTTTTGAAAATGTTTATTTAGCTCAGCTTGAACAAATTTCAAGCACATCATATATCCACTTAATATTGTGGACTGTGATTACGTTCTACTCTTGGATTTAAATTTTGCACCAAATTGCTATATATTGCACGGTTTATTATGTATTATGGTGGTACATAGTACACATGTTTTATACTCTGTTAATTTACCGTATGGTAAACTGTAGTATACCCGAGTATTATGCAATATTTCATGTAACGATATATATTTTTGTACAATTTTTTTTCATTACTACATTATTAAGTGCGATATGTGTGCAATATACAGCGATATACGCTCATTCCTCTGATCTTTTACATTATCAAATTTCAGAACTTTCCATGTACGTTCTTTACACTAATCCAAAGACAAACCTCTTATCAAGCCCACCGAAAATAAAGATTCCATCGTTTTGAATAACTAAAACGCCCATTTAAAGCCCAATCCAACAAGTCAATGCTTCGTCTCTTTCCATACACTCCTGTGCGCCTTCGTTACTCACAGCCATCTCACCAACCGGTGCATTGACTGCTCATTGATTGCACTCCCATTTCCGATGCAAACTGCCATCTCTGACGAACTGGAATCACCTCCGCCGTGCATATCGGTCTTCTCCGTCGCCAAATCCCGACCAAAATCGCTCGAAATTGAAGCCAATTACTTAACTTCATGACTCGCCACACTTTGTTCACCGTTTCCCATAGGCTCAATGCCGAAAAGACCGGCTGTCGCAATCGTGCTTGCTGTAACACTAGAACTCCTCCATCTACCGCCGCCAGAACTGCTTCCACTCAGCGCTGCCTGTTGACCACCGCCTCCTTTGCTGACCACATCAACCGGCCGCTGAACTATTCTCAACACCACGTCCCCATTGCTTCTCGTTGCCTCCTGCCTCCATTAGCTTTCCGCCTCTTGAAGTGAGATCACCCGTCACGATGCCTACCTGGCTCCCTCTCTTCCCGCCGACACAACTAGTGTCTCTAGGCATAGACACCTCCGCGGTTCCCTCTCCCCGCCGTTTGACTTTCTCGCACTGACACCTCGCCCCTGTTCTTCCTCCTTTTCGGATTCGGCCATCTCCCCACCGCTAAGTCTGGCCATCGCCGCTTCTCTCACCCCCTCCCTAATCAAACCTTCCTCCATCCTTCCAAGTATTTTGACACAACCAGAGACGCCTGAATCCAACTTTCTCTTCGCTGCTATGATATCTTTTGGCCGCCAAACAAATGTACGACTTTTGAATTCACAATCAACACCACTAAACCACCCCTTTATCTGATACAGACCCAGCAACAGATGGAATCTATGCCATCCTTGAGAATTTCTACCTTTAGGAATTATGATTCTTGAACGCCCAAATCTTGTTTCTTCCACCAATTCAAAAATATCTGCCATGATTGTTTCCTTTCACTCCAAAGAATAACACTCTATAAAGTGAACCATATTGGATTTGCCTTAATGATATACCAACAGTAAATGTACTCCAATTTGAAATGATTCACTCAATTTATTTTCCTCTCAAATCTATTGATCCCTGGCTTCGATGTCCGATTTCAACTATGCTAATGATGTTTTCGAATTTTCTCCACTTGATTTGTAAATAAAAAAATTACTAAATAGTAATAAAAATTTCAACATCAAATCTCATTCCTAAAAATTTGTTTGAGAGAATAAACAAGAGCTTCTAATGATACATTTATAAGACAAAGCAAATGCAATATATAATATTCATGTAGCTAATTTGTACAAATGATGCTGCAGATTATAGTTAACCATTTGTTTTTGACCATCAATTGTCACTATCTACTGATTGAACTGCTTCCATGTAGGGTGAACTCAGTTACCAAACACTTCCGAAGCATGCATTAATATTCTCCATAGCATACCCATGTTGCCAAGAAATCACCGGCTGCTCCACCAATATTTCATCACCTGCAAATTTATCTATATGATTATTTACTAGGAATATTTCTAATATTGAAACAAGTTTTATAATTAAATTATATGTATGTACCTTGTGTGAGAAGGGCAGGGTTCTCATTGGAAACTGCTTCAACCATTTCTAGGGAACTCCACCTTGTATATGCCATCCTTACCAAATTTTCTATTATAGCCTGAGAAAGAAAATGATATACAGGAATCGATTAACTAGTTCATAATTTGAAAGCAAATACTTAACGGAATTCCACATCCATGCCACTCTAGTAAGGTGGTAAAGGGCAAGAGAAGAGAGGGTCAGAACTTAAACTCCTATCTCCCTCAATTTTTCATACAATGTTATTTAAAGTTGATTTGAGTGTTTTCTAAAACTTAAAAAAATATATATTTTCCTTTATATCTATATTATAAGGAATCCCTTATCGTAACTAAACTTGTAAAGATGTTTATATGTAAAAGATAAAAAATGAAATTGGACACTTTTTTTTTATTGTATGATAATATGTACCCGGTCGATATTTGTAAGCTGGTGAGTAGCAGAAGGATATATGTTATGGCCATCGGCAACAACTCTCACAGGCTGGCAAATGGGATTCAGGAGAATGAGGAAATTATCTCCTTTGTAGAGGAAACGCTTGTTGCCCATCACACATGTTCTTGCATGTCTTGTCGTCACATCCCACATCTTGTCCGACATCCCCAACCCTAAAATCTGTTCAATTTTGTTGTATCAAAACACAAACACGTATATATGTATGAAGGAATTTTAATTTGTTAAGATTAGTGGTGAGGCAATTTAAAATTCGTGAGTCTTTTTTTTTTTCTTTCTAAATTTAATTATGAAAAATTGGTAATGCAAAAATAATTAAATACTGGCATTTGCTAATGATTATTACCTCTCTAAGCCTTGCGGGGTTAACCACCGAGAGTTTCAAGAAATCTTGTACTGTGTTAATGCCTGAACAGGCTAGCTTCTTGTGAAAGGCTCCATCCTTGCCTATTTTCTCAAGCCGCCACACTTCGTCCTCTAGCATTGGTGGATGATGTTTCTTGTACACTTCATGAGCCAAAAAACACAAAGACAAAAAAAAGGTTTTTTTTAAATCCAAGCTTGTCCTGAACAAAAAGAAAAAGTGCACATAAAAGATTTTTCGCTGCCATCTCTTAGACGGAACACCTTCCAAATTGACTTATATCCATATATGTGAGTTGATTTTTCTTCAGGAAATTTTTATTCAGAATCAAATCACTGGCATGGCTAGATCATGGATTATTGGGAAAATTACAATTTACCCTCCCTCCCCTAGGTTTAATCTAAACTATATCTTACCTCATTTATTTTAAAAAATCTAGAGTTAATTCATTTTAATTTAAGTAATTTAACCTAAAATGACTTATTTTTATTCTTATAATTTTTTTATTCATAATTAATTTCATTTGAAAGCTAATATTAAGTAGATCTAAAAATTCATTTGAAAGTAAATTTTTATGATATTATTAAATTTTTATGAATTTTCTCTTTTTAGGTTTTAAAAAATAAAAATTTAATAAAATTATAAAAATTATATTTTAAATGGATTATTACACTTATATAATATTAATTTTCAAATGAAATTAATTCAGGGTAAAAAAGATATAAAAATTAAAATAAAATATTTTAGATTAAGTTAACTTAAGTTAAAACAAATTGGCTTATACTTTATCATCAGCTTTCTTTACAGTGTTCGATAATAATTTTTAAAACCTTAATTTAAATTATTTGATAACTATATTTTAGTAATTTTTATTTTTTAATATTTCTTTACAATAAATTGACCTTTAAAAAATATTAATATGCATTTATAAAGAGAAAAATATAATTATAGAGATGTAAAATTAATAATTTAAAATATCTATTAACTATAAAAAAATATTTAAAAAATTAAAATTACTAAAAAATAACTATAATATATATTAGAGTTTTAAAAGTTATTATTAAATAATTAAAAAAAATAGAGACAACATATAAATTTTAAAAAATAAAAGGATAAAGTGTTGGTGGAGACAATCCTGGTGAACGTCATTGTAAATTTCCCTAGATTAGCACGGTATCTATTGACCTTTACCAGCTGGCTAGGACAGCCGACGAGAAAGGATGAGATCTAAAACTAGATATGAAAGGTGTCTTTACATGAGAAAGACAGGGAATACAAATAAATAAAAAAAGAGTACTGTTTTCTGATCAAGATTCATTTGTTGGAATAGGGAAAAAAATATAAAAGAAAGAAAATCGATTCAATATATATACATGAATAGACTCAACGTAAAGATAATCATATAAAAACATCTGGACGTTCTAAAAGCAAATTAAGCGTGAGAAGTACTTTGTTGACTGAAAGTGAAGTGACGGCGATGTGCGAAAAGATAAACATCCGGGTTTCTAAAAGTAAATTATGGTTTCCAAAATTACCATGTGCAACCGTGGCACTTGCCAAGCGCCTCTTAGCCTTTCAGTGCAACTATTTCACTATAACATAAAGGCTATAACGATTGCATCTCAATCTAATTAGCATGTAGTTTATTTTATTATGTGATTAATCAGAGTTTGAATCTTGATTTATGTGAGCGATTGTTTCGTTAAGAAGCTCTTAGATTATGCAGGGTGAAGTAGAGTTAGGGTAGATTAAATTGTATGATATTACTGATATCCTTTCTCTTGTAATACTCTAGCTATAAAAAAATATATAATAAAGACACATGTGAGTATGTGTTAAGGTCAAATTTCAAAAGGCTTACAAAGAAGGGGGAAAAAAAAAGGGGGATTTGGGGTAACCCAAAATTTATAATATATATTAAATAGTACTATCTAGGTGGTACTTTTTGTGAAAATTATGGACACCAAATATATTGTTTGAAAAATAATAAATGGCAATAAGGAATAATTGTGCACGTTATGCAATTGTAAAGACGAATTTGAAAAAATGATGCAAGGACACAGAATTTGGACAAGTAATGGGGAGTATATATAATTGTGACTTCCTATAGTTTTTTTTTTCTTAAAATAATATCAGCATTTAATTTTTCTCACCAACACAAACCAGACAAAATATGGAGCAAACATTGATGCCCTAAGATATTGTATATGAAAAGTTATTAGTTGGATCGATGCCACAACATGCAAGCACAACGAGTTAGGTGGATAACACTCCAGCATATTATTTGCACAATTTGGCTAATTAGTTTACCCAGTTACTATATAATATTCACAACTAACAACTAAACTATATATAAAATCTCCTTGTTTCCAAGGCTGGTACTGAAGAACGTCCTACCTAACACAACCGATCTATTAATTTGTTTTAAGATTAAAAACATATAAATCATGCATATATATATATATGCTAGCTACTCAATTAAACATGGTATATAATTCCAACAAAACAATCTCCCGCTACTTATAACCACAGTAAAGATCGAGCCCCAACAACTAGTGTTTCTAGAATCGAACTAGATCGGTCGGTTTAATCAATTCAACAACGAGCCATCAGTCTCTATAGTCTGGATTTCTGTTCACTTACACTAAGTCAAAATTGCTAAATCTGTGAAAACCGCTTAAAATATTGAATTGAAAAACTGTTTAGGGCCAACTATAAAAAAACATTTAGAATGTGGGAGAAAAAAAAAAGAAGAAGAATAAAGTAAGATGCAGCAGTGCCTGGAAACAAAAAGATCAAGACACAAGAACAAGACAAAAGAAGAAAAAGAAAAAAAAATAGTGCCCTTGCAGCTTGCATGCAGAGGGAAAAGAGGACCTATTCATATTAGGATTTGTAGCTTAGACAAAATGTAAATTTAGTTCTTATATAATGCTATGTACAAAACCCATTTACTAATTTTTTTTCTAATAATAACAATAATTTCACAATTATAAGAAGCGCAACAATGGTTTTTGGTTGAATGACTAGTGATTAATTAATTAAGGGATTCTGGAGTGCCATTATTGGTTAATTTTTGGTGTGTTTAATATGTTCGTTTTGCGAAACCCAAATAGTAGTTTTTAATATTTCCGTACGTCCGTGATGGATTGCGAAAACTTACATTCTCCGCGGTGATCTTTGACGACAAAAGCTTCCGTGATGGCCTCCTTCACCCGAATCCCTTGAACGCTCCCGCGACCCACTCTCGCCCCAATTCGGAACTTCCGGCTCCGAATCCAGCTCGAATTGTCCGTGAACTCGATCTCCCCTAACCCACCGACGCCGTCCCTCACGTTCACCGTTAACTCTCCCGTCAGCAGCGGCCGCTTTCCGTCCCTCTCCTTCAGGATGCTGCTCTCGAACTCCTCGCTGCTCCAGCCTTCTCCGTTGCCTGATGGAAAGTCGCCGTCGAGCACGACGATTTCGACTTTGAGGGAGCTGGGTAGTGTCGCCGGAGAGTTCGCCCCAGTAATAACGTGGATCTGGAGTGGATTGCTTTGGTCGCCGGTGATCTTGGTGCCGGTGAATATGGGGAGGGACAGGTTTGTGCTGAAAGCAAGTTGTACGGTGGACGGCTGGGGTTGCGGGGCTTGGAGTCGGAGCGACGGCGAGCGGCTGAACGCGCGGAGGCGATGCCGTAGACCACGATCCACTTCTTCGTTCACCTGATTAATTAAAACATGCGATACGATATCATGGAATTCCATATATACTAAGTCCATAATATAGATATGCAAAAACATAAATAATGAATTGGTATATAGAACAATTCATTATCCATGTTGAACTTAATTTAAGTGACAACAATCATAAGCCTTAATTTAATCGATTAAAGGCTGAACAATATTAAGATTTGGTTGTAATTATGAGTTACATATGGAAAAGATAAGCTATATCTCTTATTAGGTGCAATTAGTGAAAAGATACAAGTTGTTTAAGCAAACAAAAGACAAAGAAAGAAGATGAAACAAATTAAATGAAATGGTAGTCGTATATAGGTAGCTAAAGGAACTTACGATCCTTCTAATACATGGCTCAAGTGCAGAACACAAGGAGTTCACCATAACAGCCTCTCGAATGACACTGCATGGCCAATTATAGAGAGAGAGAGAGAGAGAGAGAAATATTGGTTAATAAAAATAATTAATTCCAGTTGATGTGTATGTAGAGCAAGCAGTAGAAAGGTTAGAGCAATTTTGCTTTTCAGAAGATCAGAAGACACGTACGAAGCAAAAGATGGAAATTTTCTGAGGCGTTTATCCTGATGAGGGTGGTGGTGATCATCTTCCGGCTCCAACCCAACATCATCAGAGGAAGAGTTTGTCAGGAAACGCCGCTTCGCAGCCATTTCAAAATGATCAGAATATATAATAAGAGAACCAAGAATGGTTTTTGAGATCCGATAAGTGTTGGTTGGCTTGTTGCTAATATATATAAGACGAGCTCCAAATAGTATATATATATATATATATATATTGTTAATTAGTTTGTCGTAAAATAATACTAATAATAATAAAAAGAAGCTTCCTGGAACTGAAATGGAAAGAGCTGGGAAGCAAAGAGGCCGACGTGTCCGGAGCAATGATGTCTTGACGTCAACTTCACTGGGCTGCTAGCGAAAAGCGAGAGCATGTATTCCATCTCACAAAAAAAAACGTATTTCTTTTTTAGCTATTTAAAAAGGATGAAATATATTTTTTAAAAAAAATATTTAATTTTCAATTTACCTTACTACTCTCATTTAAATTTTCACTATACAAAACTTAACAATAAATTTTTTTTAATCTTTATTTAAACTCTCACTGCACAAAAATCAAACAAAAGAATTATTTTTTTAATTATTATTTAAACTTTCACCACACAAAATCTAAATTTTTTTTAATTTTAATTTCATGGAAAAAATTAAAAAATATATATAAATTACATACATATTAATCTTCATATCCATAGAAACATTTCAATTATTATGAGACAGAGGAAGGACAATATTTTGTTCTCACAACGGGCAATGAAGAATTAAAATGTTCACTTTAAGCCAATTTATTTTAACTTAAGTCAATTTAATTTAAAATAATTTATTTTTATTTTTTATTTTTTTATCTGAAATCATTTTTATTTGAAATTCAATATTATATAGATATAATAATCAATTTGAAAGCATATTTTCACGATATTATTAATTTTTTTATGAATTTTTTATTTTTAGGCATTAAAAATAAACATATTTATAAGAATTTAATAAGATTATAAAAATTATATTTTTAATGAATTATTACATTTATATAATATTAATTTTTTTAAATAAAATTAGTTTTGAGTAAAAAATATATAAAAATAAAAATAAATTATTTTAGATTATGTTTGCTTAAATTAGAACAAATTAGTTGTTACTGTATTATCTACTTTGGTCAAAACCTACAAAGTTTTATTCCTTCGAGAAAGGCACCTTAAGTGAGACTAAGAGACACTTAGGCCATATGAAACTCTTGAATCCCTCATCTCCATCCCATCTAAATTAAATAGCTCACTTGGTTACATAATTCTTTTATTTTAGATGTCGCTCTCATGCTTTCGCGCTTCCACTAGTTTTATAACACATTTTTATACTTAAGTTTTAAAATGTAATGCTTTTTTGCTACCACTACTGCATTCCCGCTTTCACACTCTGATGTTTTAGGTCACCTAAAACATGACCCATACACATTTTTTAAGTATGCTGTGCATTTTCCGTTATAAAGAACAAGACTAGAGCCGCTCTACAGTGGTGTATCTATATTGTAAAATAAGGGTCCATGAACCCCCTTTTCCTAGAAAGATACTAATAAAATATACATAATTTGGTAATTGGATCCATTTTAATTTATTTAGTGGACCCCTATAATTTTTGTAATATCTATTGCAACAAAAGAATGTGCTCATTTTACCTTAACATAAAATTGGCCAATCTCTCCACTCCACCAATAATTAGAATGACAAAACTCTTATACTAACCCTTGAATTTTCATATATTTTTGCCATCTAGGATTCGAATTTTTTTTTTCATTCTCTTTTCTCTTCAAATATATGAGAGAATTAATGAGTTAGTTGGATACAAGATAAAATTAATAAACTAAGTGCAAAGAAATATAGAAGTTTATGGGCTAAAATGAAAATTTTGCCTTTTATATTTTACATAGCATGAATATCTTGTTCTTCTTTTCCATATTGTATAGAAGCAGGTCAATCAATTGTAGAAAAAATAAATGTTAAATCAAAACATTTTAAGATTTTCCTCTGTAATTCTTTTAATCATTATATTATATGTAAAATTATAAGCTTCAAGCCTTCAATGCACACACATATATACAAACCCCTCTTGCAAAAATTATGAATCCGCCACTCTCTCCCTAAGTTGAATGTCCGTCATCTAAGTGTGGAAACACCCACCGACTACCAAGTAGAGGTGGGAACCGGGTAGGACTAGCCCGGGACCGTTCGGTCCTAGTCCTAGGTCCTGAAGACCGGGCTCGGCCCGGTTGTAGGCGGGGCGGTTTCGAGACGGTCCCGGGGCGGGTTTCATTTATATATATATATATATATATATATAACCATTATTAATTATATAAGTCATAAATATTTTTAAGAAAAAACACCACCTCTGGTGTAAGTTTTATTAACTTAAAAAATCAAACGGCACTTACAAATAATTGGAACGGGCATTACATTTTGAAATGGAAAAAATGTTCCGGAAATAATAAATAATAGAAACCTATGATCTGTGTTGAACAGCATAATCAGATCAAATACAAACTACATGTATGATTGAAAAAAAAAATTCAAGTCTCGGTATCGGATATTACCTCCTCATCCAAACTCTTTTGGTCTTGCTGCCGGAGTGCTGCGAGGCCTCAATCTCGGTTGCACACGCATACTTCTACCACGTCGAGTGTCAATCTTGACCGTTTTTTTGTTATCACCCATTTTTCGGCACCAAACGCTGCCTCGGATGAGACGGTTGATACTGGAACGGCAAGAATCTGCTATGCGATTATCGATAAGATCGTAAATCTTGATCTCTTTTGTTTCCACCACTCTAAGATGTCGAGATCGCTTGTCTTGAACGATGTGTTGAGATAGTCATCGACCTCAGTTAATCCCGATGTCATCGGTCGGGGTCGTTTGAGCATTTGAAGGGCTGGGTTGAATCTTGAGGAGATTAATCTCATCGGAGGCTCGGTTTGAGGAGCTTCAGATCTTACCTTATCCGAATGCCGCGCACAATATAACTTGTATAAAGAATGCAAGTACTCGGAAGCAGAAGCAGACATAGCCAAAATATTTCTATGAGACATTTCTAAATAAGTATGAAAAATTCCTTCAAGCAGTGTTGCTGTGCCCGTTAATTTGACATATGGGTCAAGTAAAGAAACGACTAAAAAGATAGGTGGAATGTTTTCGAAATATTGAAGTCACTTAGCCTGCATGGCTTCGACAGTCGGTTTTAACAACTCATCATCTTTAAATTAATGTAAAGCATATGTGATGTTCACTAAATGAAACAAAACTTGATGACTTGTTGGGTAGTAAACACCAGAGAAAAATTCAGTTGCCTCGTAAAAAAACTTAAGCAATTCACCGGTTTTGGAACATTTCTCCCAAATTTCAGTTGTAAGAAATTCACAACCCATTTTCAAATTCATGAAATATGACAACAAATTTGCATACGGTAATGCATCTTGCAACATCAAATAAGTGGAGTTCCAACAGGTTGGGCAATCCAATTTAAACCATTTTCAAGAAAATGGTTTTTGATTTTCAATACAAAAGCTTTTAAATTCATGAAAAATAGCAGGTCTGGACATCAAATATTTTTAATGAGTTTCGAATAGGCAAAATCTCATTTTGGAGAACTTCTAAACCCTTTTGCACACAAATGTTCAAAATTTGGCACATTCATCTAACGTGAAATAATGCATCGTTGAGAGGTGGTTTTAAGTTTTGACTCAAAAGATGAGCGGCAACATCATTATTTGAAGTATTATTAAATGAAATGCACAAAACTTTATCAATACAAAAATAATCACGTAAAGTTTCTAAGATGCAATTAATATTTAATAGCCAGTATGATCTGTTTTAATAACCTTAAATGACAAAATTCATTTTTGCATTATCCAATCAGAATCAATCCAATGAGAAGTAACACAATAAAACGATTGACCTATAGGTGATGTCCATATATCAGAAGTAAATGCCACACAATGATCAAGAGCAGAAAAATATGCTTGCAAATTTGATTTTCCGGCTTCAAATTGTCTAAAGCTTTCTTTCCTAGCAGTTTTCCTAGATACTTTTCTAAATGCAAGATTTAATTGTGATTTTATCCAAGATTCTAGGTGGACATCTTCAGCTTGTGAAAAAGGTTTTTGGGTAAGCATCATCCAATTTACCATACTTTCTTTACAAGATTGTTGGTTAAAACGAAATATATCTGGTCCACCGGCGCCGGTTGTAGACCCAAGTTGTGTTTGTCCTCCAGAACTAGTCCCGGTACTAGGGAGGACGTTAGGATGTTGATTTTCAATATGCCGCTTCAATGTTCCAGTGCCGGAATTCTTTCTATGTACCAATTTTTTCTTGCAATATTTGCATTTCCCGTACCTCGACTCCCCTTCGTGTACAATCTCATAATGCTCTCAAACCCAAGCAGTTAGTCTCATGGATTTACCTTGTGCTGGAGTTTCTTTCACAACGGGTTCATGACTTGTAGGCGTCGGTTCTGTTGAATGATTCCCAGACGCCATCGCATCCAACTCTTCTCACTGCATCATTGAATAATTGATTGTCGAGACCCAAATCGTAATTCGTCATATCAATTTCGGCATCATCGTCGTGAAACTCTTGAATTGAAATGCCTTTATCTGCGGGCCAAGATTGGCGACGAAATAAGGCTCGGAGGCCGGTGGTGCGGAAAGATGAACTCTTTGTTGATTTACCCTTTCCTTTTGAAGCAATACCTCACATACTAATAGTAGTGATTAATGCAAAATCAAGAGGGGATTATGAAGATATTAGGGAGAGATTAGTAAGAAATTTGGAAGAGATTAAGAAAATAAGGAGAATGCTTGAGAGAATATAGTAGATGAAGAAGAAAGATTGAGTGATTGTGTGAGGATTAAGTGAAAATGGTATTGGTATTTATAAGGGGAGGGAAAAAATTAGTTTGACCTAAAAGTCCTTGAAATTTAATTGTTGGGAGGGGTAAAAATGAAAATTTGGGGGCTGAAATGGAACAGAAAGCTGTTGGAGGGCCTGCTGTGTAATTAGCCCTTTTTTAAAAAAAAAAATTTGCAGGTTGCCATTGTTGCCAGAGATCTGTTGGGCGCTCGAGGTGGGTCGGTCTGGTCCGGTCCGGGGAGGGTCGACGGGGCAAGTAGGTCTAGTTTTGCCGGTTTGGGTTGGTCTGGGCCAGTTCTTTTTGCGTCTCCTCCTCTTATTGGGCCCATACTTGGCTCACAATATAACGGGCTTTTTCTGGGGCGAGCTGGGGCGGGTTTTACCGGTCCGGGCCGGGGTTGACTGGCAGTCCGTTCCCGGTTTGGGCCGAGTCAACCCGACCCACCTCCCACCTTTACTGCCAAGGGCGCAGGACCATGAACGTATTTGAAGCATAAGGGGTTGTATGATCTAAAGAAATATAAAAAAATTTGGGACTTTTAATCATTGATCGTCCCATCCTCAAGTTTGCAGGCTTAATTTCTAACTTTAGAATTTAAGACAACGATTATCTAAGCATGCTTATATATATCAACATTCTGACAGATGTCTAATCTTAACCAAGGTGTTAAATACTGTTATCGCCAGGTATACCACACTTCAAATTTTTAAGGTATATCTCAAGTTATATCACAACACATACCATTTCTGTTTTTATAAAAAATTAAATGTTAGAATATTATTTTAAGATAACATAAATTTATTAATATTTTTTTACATATTTTATATGTATTCTAATTTTTCTCATTATAATTTATGAAATATAAATAAAATATATATGATAGAAGATATTTTTTAATACAAAAAGTATAGAAAAAAAGCTATATATAGAGCAAAATAAATAATACTAAGAAAGAAACTAAGTTATTGATAGAAGAGAAAAAAATAATACTTTAATAATAGCAATACATTTTCTAATACCACATTGACTTTCTAAGTGGCTCAAAGTAACCATTAAATTTTTATGTTAATTAAGAAAAGTAACCAAAAGAATAAAAATAAATATTTATTTTATGATATATGTATTAATATTATATTTTAATATTTTATATATTTATGATATTTTGATGTAAAGTGACCAAAAAAATCTCACACATATCCGTAAAAAATAAAATACCGTGGTATGTATCTCACAGTATTTACGGTATACTGTGTTTTTTTTAATAAAATGTACACAAAAAGTGAGCGGTATGTGAAATACTGTGATACCATGGTACATTGTACAATAAAATAACAAAATATAAAAATATTTGTACCATATACTGCTTATCCGTGATAAGGGATATAATGCGATATACTATAATATTTAATTTGATGATTCCAGCTAGTGGATGTCCCATAGATTGAATATCTGTGATTTGTCTTTAATAATTGGATTTGTTATGGTTTAATATGGTTATGGAACACTGATGATTAATGGATCAAATAGATGTGTACAAAAAGTTGCATATATATGCTTATTTGCGTTTTGGATTAATTGGCCATTGACTTCTTTGAAGGGCCCAAAATGTTTTGACGATGTCCTTTTCCCGTCCCAGACTTTGCAACTTCAGCTCAGGCGCTTCGCTTCCCAGAAACATCTCTTTTTCCCTTTTTCTTTTTTTTTCTTTTTTTTCTCCTCGCATGCTAAAGTCTCTCTCTCTCTCTCTCTCTCTCTCTCTCTCTCTCTCTCTCTCTCTCTCGTTTGTTGTGTATTTATGGAACATCGTTTCCTAATTTCTTAGAAACAAATACTCTGCTATAAAGTAAGCATCTGATATCATTATGTGCTCTAATATTAAGGGCCGTTTGCCTTGGCTTTTCCAAGGATGACGTTCTTCCTTTTCTTTCTCTTTGTTTTTTCGTTCAATATCCTGTCACATTTCATTTGTTTCAAAACATTTACATGCCAGTTAGTAGAGGACAGGTATATTCCTCTTCATAAAATTTACTATCTAAAACTAAACTCTCCCACATGTTAGTCCTTGTGCATTTTTTTAAGTGCCAAATTTTGTGTGCGTTATGTAAGATAGGATATCCTATGTTACTTATATTAATGTTCTTGAATCTTAGACAATCTTTGGTGAAATGGTTAGGATGTTGGGGAAAAGTTGGGGACACTGGTTTAACTCTTGGCTTACTACTTCCCCATTTATTTTTTACTTTTTATTTTTTTCTCCAATTCCACATTCTTTTCCTTTTGAAATTTTCTTTTTCAATTCCACATCTTCTTCTACTACTAAAATTTGTCCCTTTTTTTACGGGCATTTTACAAAAGGTCAAAACATTGGTAGTTATCAATGCGTTAAATTGTTTATGACGGTTACCAACGATCAAGCCATTATAGTAAATTTTCAATAGCTTAAACAGTTGCTAATTACAAACACGAATAACCATTGGTATGACTTAAGCCGTTAGAAAATGAAAAGTATGGGCCATTTTGAAATAACCATGGAAAATGTGAGATAACGGCTTTGTTACCAACATGCAAATATTAAAAATTACCAACGTCTCAACATTTGACTATTGGTAAATTAATTTTCAACACATTAATTACCAATGATTTATTACCAACTGTTTCGCATTGGCAATTTCAAATTTTCCAAAACGTAGCCATTGGTGATGACCATTGGAAAATTACCTAATTTTAGTAATGATTTTTTTGGCATTTCTTTTTTTCTTCCTTTTCCATTTCATTTCATTTTTTTCCCAAATTTTTCTGCTATTTTTTCCTTTTTTTTTTCCCCAAAATCATATTTTTTTGTTACTTTTCTTCATCCTTGAATTGTGCCTCTTATGTCTACTTCATTTTTTGTCCATTTTTATCTATATTTCCCTATTGCTTTCATTTCTTTTTTGGGTTTTTAATAGAACAGATCCATAACATAAAAATATTATATTACATTAAAGTTAAAATAAGATAATTTAAATATTCTATTATATAAAAAATATATTGAAAGTACAAACAGTCAGTTTAATTATCTAAAAGAACAAGAAGTTGAACTAAAGGAAGATAAAAACTAAAAAAGTTATTACAAACCAATAAAAGAATAGGAATTTGAGCAAAAAAACAAACAACTATAAACAAAATAATAACTAATTTATTTTTAAAGAAATAAGTAGAAACAGATAAAAGAGCAGCAAGTTTATCCAAAAGAATAAACAATTACTGGTAAAATAGCAGCTAGCTCCTCTAAATAACCAACAAATACTAAAAAAAAATAATTAATTTCTCCAAAAGAACTAATAGCTAATCATAGAAGAATAAATAGATAATAATAAAAGAACAAAAGAATAAATAGTTTATCTAAAAAAAATAAGTAAGAACTAATAAAAAATAATAAATTGAGTGAAAATAATAAATAGCTACTAATAAAAAATAGCTTATTTTTTAAAAAAATAAATAGTTAATAAGGAAAGGACAAATACAACTACAAATAAAAAAATAAATAACTAGTTTATCTAAAAGAACAAATAAGGACCGTAGAAAATTAAAAATATTTATAAATTAAAGAACATAACTGATAAAAAAAATAAAAATTGGTGAGAAAATAAATAATACTAATAAAAAATGGACAATATTCATAAAAGAACAAACCTAATAGAAAAATAAATAAAAGTTAATAAAAGAATAAAGGGGCATAATGTTCATCTTACCTCCACAAAACCTACTTGTGTATTTGATGCGGTAAATATTTATGAGAAGAATTAGTTTGTTCAAATATATATTTTTTTTGTTCTTTGATCGTTGACTGGTCTCCATGTTCTAGAATAAGTATAGGGACCAAGATTTTCAAAATATGAATAGACATGAAGAGGGAGAGGGAAGGGAAGGCTCACTGAGAACATATATGTTAGTATGAAAAAAAGGAGACTTGTCCGTTTGCCTAACCTCTTTATTTTATTTTATCTTGTCTAGCGGCCCCATATTTTATCAGTTGGGCCTTGCTGGAATCACTTCAGTGATGCTAGTCTTGTGGTCGGTGGCCATCATCGGCCTCTTTATACTTGGGCCAGTCAACCCCCCAAATATGGGCCCCAATCAGAGATCCACTACCCCAGGCCCAGGTAGAGTTCATGATAGCAAATTATTAGATCTGAAACTCCTTTTCTGCCTTTTTTCGTTTTTCTAGTTATCATTATATTGAACGTCATTACTTAACATTGGATCTTAGCCAACGAGCTTCTCTCTCTTACACCTGTGCTCAATTAGACATAGCTGATTTTTTTAGCCACTTAGTCCTTTAACTTTTATATGATTTTAAAATAAGGACCTAAAGTTTAACACATGGAAATTTTTTGAATTTCTTATGGCTCTGATGACCCAGATATAATTAAACATGAATAAACACGCACAGAAATTTGCAAACACAGAAATATTAAACACAAATATAAATTGGACAGGCACTAATACAATTTATTAAATCAACTTATAGAAACTAGTGAATACTAGTTTATCACATGTTGGTGATGAACAAAGGGATGATTACAAATTGATATTATTGAAGTAGCATACCGAGCTTTAACAAGACTCTTACAGCTACAAAGCTCACACCACTATGCAATTTTGAAACAAAATAGAACAATGTTAGCTCAGACAGAAATGAGAGAGAAAACGTCCAACACATGTATTAGAAGAATGCTTAGAGAAGATAAGGATGCCCTGTCCTAATGAAGGGGTTTCTTTTTATAGGCAAAGAGTCTCAAACAATGGTGATAAGGTCAACTTGCTTCCACCAATCAGGAGCCGAGGAAACCTAAGGCCATACTCAATGGTGGCCATCTTATCTTCTTAGATTCATGTTTGTGGAGTCAGCAAGATAAATTTTTTAGGCCTACAATAATGGAGGCTACTTTTCTGTGGCGTTTCGTGACAATAATGCTTTCTTCACATGAAAGTAAAGCCATCATCTAGCTAGGGATGTTTTACTTTTGCTAATGGGACCCTGCTTTGCCAAATCCATTATTAGCTGTTGAAAATGAGGGTCCTTCTTGATTAATCTTCTGTGAAAGCTACTTCTGAGCTGATTTCATGATTTCTTTCATGGCTGAAAGAGGAAGTCCACTTTTTTGAATTTTCCTCCTTTATAAAACTTGCTTAATATCACATCCAGGAAATCTTCATCTGGATCTTCTTATTCATCAAGAATTTCAATTTTGTGAAGTCTAAGGGCATTTGGTAAATACTAATTAATGATACATTTATCCCATTGCTTAGACTCTCAAACTCTTTCTAGGCAGGGTAAAAAATGCTCGTAGTAGTCCACTATTGCTTCTAATAACACCAGTGAAAAATCTATGGTATCTTGTACATAACCATAAAATTGAAATCTAGGATAGGCACCGGTTGGCCTTCTTTGCATAATTGTTTTTGATACTGACAAAATCCATTAAAGGATTCCTTGACTATTCTAGAAAATAATCTCTGAACAGACCCTTTCCTTGATACCAGTCGTAGATCCAGTTTAGGAATTTTATCTGCTTGGTCTTAAATAGGATCATCTAGGAATGTTGATGATCTCGATTCTGAATATGCAAAACTTCATGCCATGCTTTAATGTTTTCATACTTTCCTTGGGGCAAGATTTTTCTACTTCCTAATGCAACTCTTAATTCCTCAAAAGTCCAAACTTTTAGACTTTTGAATGAGGAAATTCCAACTTCTGAAATGTATTTTTTTGAAGGTGTTTTTGTCTCATCACCAGTTCTGGGATTTATGGTGATCTTTGTTTTTCTTAATTTATGCTCATTCTTAGTTCAGCCATTTTCCTGCAATATTAATTCAAAAAATTAAAGTTTTTTGGTGGCCTGGAACTGCCACTGAGAATTCTGATGGTTAGGCCAATATTTCTCTGTCAATTAAGTGACTGACAAATGTTTCATGTCTTTTTTTCCTAGATAAATCAAACACTCCCTTTCAATTTCTTGGTATACATTGGAATAGGTAATCTATGCGTAGTAATTTCTTGGGCTTTTTGAGGCCTTGAAATAGTATTCTTTGGATGAATTTTTTAGAAATTACTCTGTTAATTCATATAACTTCTTCTTTCTTTAGAAGGTAACGGTTCATCATTACCATTCCAGAAATCTCTCTTCTTAAAGGATCCTTCTTCAATCCTCTTCTTTTTCTATGAAGATTTTCTTGCTTTCTCAAGAGTATCACGTATGTCTAGATATACATGATGTTGAGTTAAGATAGCTCTGGTTATTTCTGTTTTTGATTTGGGCTTTTCTATTCCCAACGAGTTGGTGTGTGACACCATATCCATTTCCAATTCTTTTAATTCTTTCTGGATTTCTTGAAGGAGTTATTGTTTGTTATTTTCTTTCCTCTACAAAAATTTTTTAGTCAAGAAATTAGGTAAAGAATTTGTCTCTCCAGCAATATATTCTATATTAAAATCAAAGGTAGATAAGCAAGCTTGTCATCTAGCAAAAATTTGTTAAGATACCAAAATTTTAACATATTTGAATAACACATCATTTGCTGCCTTACAATCAACTCTGATCAGAAATTTCTTATTGATGAGGTCTTCTTCAAATTTTGTAACATAAAGGACAATAGCCAAATTCTTCTTCTTAATTGTAACATAGTTTCTTTGAGTATGATTCCAAACTCCTTAAGTGAAGCTTACTAATTGTTCTTTTTAACCAATTTTCTTTTGTAATATTCCCCCATACTCTATGTCACTAGCATCTGTCTCAACTATTTTAAAGGCTTTTGGATTAGGAATATTAATACAAGAAATTTCTCTTATTTTTTTTTAACCATCTGAATAGCTTTAGTTTGATCTTCACCCCCATTCTGGTGGATTTTTCTTTGACCTGTCAAATAGAGGTTTGTAGTCCTTGACAAGATGTTTATAGAAGTTTTTAACATAATTTAAACTTCCTAAAAATCTTTGCAACTATTTTTTACTCTTTATAAAAATTTATCAGCAAAACTTATTAATCTATCATTGGGCTTGATTGCTCTTCTATAAATCATATGGCCTAAAAATCTAACATTCATTTGGAACAATTCTATTTTTTTTGCTGATACTACTAGTTCTGCTTCTTCTATTTTTATGAACTTGTTCAAGTATTTCCAATGTTGATCAATAGATTAAGAAAATACAAGAGCATCATCAATGTAAACAATAGTAAAAGAACTATAAAGATTAAAAATTTCATTCATGGTTCTTTAAAATTCTGAAGGGGCATTCTTCAACCTAACAGTCATAACATTTCATTCATAATGTCCAAATGGGACATTATTACCTGTTTTATATTTTTCTTCTTTAGCAATTTGGATCTACCAATATCCTGACTTCATATCAAACTTAGAGAAAATAGTAGCATTATGAAGTCTTAATAATAAAACTTTCTTATTAGGTATTGGATACCTATTCCAATAGAGTACATTATTTAGAGGTTTAAATTTGTTACCAACCTTGGCATTCTTCTTTCAATTTTTACATTTTTTATAACATAAAAAGCAAGACAACTCCATGGAGAAGAATTATTTCTGATTAATTTTTATCAAGCAATTCCTGGATTTCTTTTCTACAATGAGCCATTAATTCTTCATTGATTTAGATAACTTTGGATCTCGTAGGAATGTTGTTCTCATTAAATCCTGGATCATAAGGAAGGTTCACAATATGTTTATTTCTTTCCCAAAAAGTATTTGGAATATCTGCACATCCATTTTGCTAGAATTCCTTTAAACTACTCAATTTTTTATTTTTCTTCTAATTTTTCTAGTCTTTTTTCAACACTCTTGTATTTTACTTTTTCTTGTAAACACATTAATACATTTTATTTTCTTCTTAGATCTGTAATAAGTTCTTCAAACCAAGATTTTCTAGAAGGTTAAGCAAACTAAAAAATGATTTTCTTACCAAATTTTCTAGTAGAAATTTTTGTATTAATTTCAAAAGGCATAATAGCAGCTAAAAATGGAGTTCTTAATATTATGTCTTGATTAATGTTTAAAATTGTAAAGTGTTGCTTAACGTAAATATCATTATTGCATACATCCACATTCGTCAATTTAAACCTTATAGGCAATGTTTCTTTATTTTCCATAATGATTGATCCAAAAGATTTATTTAAGTATTGATAAGAGATAATTCCCTATCTAATGCAGTTACTATCGGGCCCTGAATCAATCAAAATTACTGTTGTGATTCTAAATTAATTTTCTACTAACAAAGTCATTCTACTTGTAAATTTTTTATTAAGCATAAAGTAGACTTCATTGATTTGAAGAGGTAGGTTTTGTAAATCATCCTTTATTTCTTTGTTTATCTGACTTGTTTATGGAATATTTTTACCTTTTTCTCTTTACTTTGCCTTGAAGTCAAATTCTTCCATACCTTCAATGATAAGTTCATCTTCTTGATTATCTTGAGAATATTTTCCAAAGTTCTGTAACTCTAAAATATTAATTATATTTTCCAGAGATTTTATTTTTTCTTTAACTTCTGAAATTTCACCTTTTAATTCTGCCACAATTGGCTACTTATCGCTTTTTTGTGATTCATTAATTCTTTCAAAATTTTCATTCAAGCTGTAGACTAACTATTTTGTTAGTTCTTGTATGTCAACTTTATTTTTTGAATTCTTTTTATGTTGACCCTGATCTTGTTGTTCTTGTTTCCTAACCTCATCAAATATTTTAATAAAACTTCTTTTCTTATATCTGTATCATTAATTTTCTTAGCAAATTCTAGAATTCCTTTATCGTCTTCAGTAATAGCATTAATTTGAATCATGTTTAATTGTAAATTACTAAAGGTGTTTTATAATTCACATGTATCACAATCACACTTGGAACCACAGTTTTTTGATTCAGTTTCTGAACTATCAGTAAGACCAATAACATTTACTTCTTTAGAATCTTCTTTAGAAGTCATTTCTTCTTATTCTTCATCGCATTCATTGTCATTATTTTGCAAGATTTGCATTAAACTCTTCTTAAGAACTTTGTCTACTTCTAAAGAATTTATTTTCTATTTTGTTTTGCACTTGTTTAAAAAATGCCCTGGTGTTCCACATTCCCAACAAACGTTAAAGTCTTTTGAGATTCTTCTTTTCTTATGTCTCTTAGAAGATTAATTTTTTTTTCTAATTTTTCAAACCTTATTCTCCTTTATTTCTTATAGTATTTTTGTTTTTTTTGTTTTCTGAAGTCATGTTCAAGATATGGCTTTTGAATATCACATCCAAACTGAGAACAAAACTTCTCTATTTCTTTTTTGCCCGCCATTTTTTATTTTTTTTACAAATTTCTGCCATTTCATTTCATAGCACATCTTAAGACCAACTTCTTTATTTTTGCTAATATCTGACCATAAGCATAGCTTTCTTGATTAACCTGACCTTGATTCTTTTCTTTGATATGTTCCATGACCAATTGTCCAAAATGTTTTAGCAATCCTTGAATAAACTTTTCTTTCAATATTGATGATCTACAATCATTTCTTTCATAAACTCTTGTAAGGAAAGTATCTGTATGACATTATACATCTAACAAACTTCTACATCTTAAGTTCAATTATAATTCTCTATTTCTACTTTCTTTACTTGTTGTACTACTTACAAAATGAAAATATATGGTTAACAACAAAGTATTAACAACATCATATTCACTTGAGTTTATTATATGTCTTTCATACTATGTCACCATCTTTCTTGCATTCTTTATTTTTTGCCTAGCTTCACTATAAGAAAATATGGTCCAAGCGACCGATATGTGTGACTGATTTCAATCGCATAAAAAGATTAGTCACATGGTAGTTACATATGGTGGGCCCAATGGCTGACATATGACTAAAAAATTCAATCGCTTAAAAAATAGTAGCATCTCAGTCACACAATTAAGAAAATATATTTTTTTCAATTTCAATCAATCATACGAAATAAAAATATTATTTCCCACTAGTTGTATTTCAGTGGCAAATTTTTTTAGAAAAATTGACTTTCAATTGCACATCAGTTGCAGAAAAAGCAATTATTGCTATTTCAGTTGCTTCTTTACTATAAATCACCCCATCTTCCTTCTTTTCTCATTTCTTCTTCTTCATCTAGTTTCTTCTTCTCTGCTTTGGGTCTCTGCTTTTTCTTCTCAACCTTGCTCCTTATCTCAGGGTTCTTCTTCTTCTTCTGACTCTAGGTCTCTCATTCTTATTCTTTTTTGACTTCTTTTTCTTCTTCTTCTTCTTCTTCCTCCTCCTCCTCCTCTGTCTTCTTCTTTTTCCTCCGACTCTGGGTCTCTGATTCTTCTTCTTCCTCCGGCTTCTTTTTCTTAGCCTTGCTCATTCTCCTTTTTCATTTATTATTCTTCTTATAAATTATTATCTACCTTAATATTTATAATAATTATAATAATAAATATTTAATATTATTATATTAATCATAAGAAATATTTTAAATCAAATATAAAAAATAAAAAATGAAATTTTTTTAAAAATATAAACAAAGCTAAGTGACTGACTTTCAGTTGCATGAAGTAGTCACACCTATTCTGAGATGTAGTCGTAACTTAGTCATACATGCTTACACGATTATATATTATGTGACTGACTCATTCAGTTGCATATCAGTCACACCATGCAACTAACTGTGGCTATTTTTTCCAGTAGCTAATGCTCATCCACCTTGCAGTACTTGTTTTGTTAAGCATTTTTCCTAACAATTTTTTAGCTGTTTTGTAAATCTAGCTATAATCATTTTTGCTATTTCTAAATCTGAGTTATTTATACCTTTTTAAGCAACTATTCCAAACATAATCATGTGTTATATGGTGTTTACGATTTGATATTATGCAATGACATATAGTTTAAAACTATTTCCTAGTCTTAAATCAACTGAGAATAGTCTTGGAGTATATGGGTGAGTTACAGCTCAAGTTTTTTGTTAGTTCCCCCCCCCCCCCCCAATTTTTTCTATTTTGAGACAATTTAGTTCTAACATCTCACTTTCCTTTTAGTGAGGCTTAATTATTTCTTGAATGTCCTCATTGGAACCAATAACATTAATTTAGAGGCCTTTCTATTTTTTATCTGTGGATGACTCCTTGTGAATTGTATTAGATTGGATTGTTAATTTAGCTATTTGATAAGCTAAATTAACAATTACATCTTTTGGATTTAACCTAAATTCTGGAGCTTTCATAGGAAAAATTATGGGTGATTTTCTAGTTTCTGGCAGGAGTTCTGGTTTAAAAACTAAAATTTTTGTAAGACTAAACTTATGCTTATCCAAAATGGGTGAAGGAAGTTGGCCATAAAGCTTTAAGAATGCTTCTTTGAAAATGTGGTCCCCTATTTGTCAAAAGTGTGGCCATACATTAAAAAGTACAATTACACTATGACTTCTCAGGTTTTTTTTGCTATTCCAGAAGTGCGATCACACTTTTCAGAGTGCAGTCGCACTTTTTAACTCTTCAACTCCTCTTTACTCCTAGCTCCTCCAATTTTGCTATTTTGTCCAGCTTTGCCCTAAATTCTGCTCTTCATTTAGGCTGTCCATGAATAAAATGCAACCTACATAACTCAAAAGGTACTAAGTACTAGAAAAATATATCAAATTAAGGCACAAAAGTGGAAAAAATAAATAGGAACTCATGTGACTATCGACCATGCTTAGCAGAGAAATCAAAGAACTTGTTATGCCTATAATCTCTTAAGGCAATGATCATAAAAGTATTGAAACCATTTCTTGCTAAAGGCTTCAGAGCAATCAGAACCAAACCAACATGCAAATAATTGTAATGGTTTCCTAAATGATCTTTTATCATATATTTAGGTAACAATTCAAATCTATGATCTTTTCCATTATAGGAACAGTTCTTTCAACTGTTTTAATGATATGTGTCATTCTTCTATCAAAAGTTTCTTTTGATAAAATTCACATTTTTTAATCTTGGGGATGTTCCAATTTCCTAACATTTTTTCTACATCTTTAGTTATTACATCTTGAGAATTTTTAACTTTTCCATCCCAAATTTTTTTTTCATCTTCTTACCTCTTTAAAGGAGACTTGGACAAACTTCTAAATATTCCAGCCATAATAATTTTAGATTAATATTAAGATTTTAAACTGTTATTTATCAATGATTGTACTCTAACTTACTGCCCTTTTTACTTAACTATGGTTTTTACGGTGGCTACGCGACTTGAGTGATAAACCAACAAAATTTTTAACAGTAATCTTTGATTACGAATAGGATAAAACCTTTTGAAATAGGATATAGAATAAACTTTAGGGACTAGAATGTAAGAGCTCAAAAACAAGGAGGTTTGAAGAGGTTTGGTTTAACT
Source organism: Aquilaria yunnanensis (assembly GCA_039654915.1). Taxonomy (NCBI): domain Eukaryota; kingdom Viridiplantae; phylum Streptophyta; class Magnoliopsida; order Malvales; family Thymelaeaceae; genus Aquilaria; species Aquilaria yunnanensis. The sequence goes on from CM077593.1 coordinate 10,032,184, forward strand.
TGAAATTTTTTTTTCCTTTTAAGGGCAAAATTGTAATTTCTTTGCTATGTTTATTTAGACATATGTTCATGATATCCTTGGTAGTTGGCACTAGCAAATTGGCATGCAAATTAACATATTACGTGACTGGTCAATGTTCATTTTTTGACTTATGTAAGGGATTTTTTCTTTTAGCAACTAGTATGTGAATTTAAGTTGGATGGATTAGAGTTAATGTAAACTAGGTTGTAAAATATCTTTTATATTCAGTTTCTTGTAATATTCAAAGCACAAGAACAAATAGTACTAAGGAAAACTTCAGGTCTTACTAGTCTAATCTGTATCTGTTTTTTTTTTTTTTCTCATAAGCCATAACCGTACGTATAGCTAATTTTGCTCAAGGAACTTGGCATTACGCACCGCCTCTAATTTTTATTTTAGAGTTTCAGTTATGATAAACACAAAATGCTTTCTCTTATGGATTAATTTCAATTCATCCTCTGAGGCTTATATGATATTATGCTTAACCCTTTATTTAAAAAATATACACTTTATCTTTAACCTTATATTTTATTCTCTTAAAAAATTATTTTACATTTTCATAAAGAAAAATTTAATAATTTAAAATATTTATTAATTGTAACAAAAATACAATAAAGACTAAATTTACTAGGATATGACTATCATACAGCTTATAAAATTGTTTTACATTTGCATAAAGAAAAAATTAATAATTTGAAATATCTATTAATTGTAACAAAAATACCATATGGACTAGATTTACTAAGATATAACTATCGTATAGTTTAAATTAAGATTTCACAAGTTGTTAGAAGACAATCTAAAAAAGATAGGGTAAAGTATATATTCCTGAAACAGGAAAGGACAAAGTGTAATATCACCTAAATATCAAGTGACAAATTGCAATTAATCCTTCTATTGTTCCTCATAGTTCGATTGTGATAATTTTGAGTAAAAAAAATGGAATTAACGCTCATATAGTTGTCCATTTTTAAGCTAGTTACAAGATAAAAGGCAAAAGGGGTAATTTTACCATAAAGTATGGGGGATAAAGTAATTTTGTCACTTAAATATTTTTCAAACAAATTTGCCACCAACATTTTTTAAATGAGAAAATTTGCCACTATCGTTAATGAAATATTAAGACCTACTATAGAGTAATGATGTGGCAGTAATTAGTTGACGTGGATCTAATATGGCTGGACAAGTGGAAAAAATTGGTTGGGGTGCCTTCTCTTTTGTTCTTCCGGCAATCCTCTGCATCCACCACCACTTTGAAGCGGTTCCATCGATTTCTCTATCACTTTCTTGAATTAGTATCACAATGATTCAACACCACATGAGCATTAGTATCACAAGATCTAATCTTCTCGAATTTGGTTTCAATTATCACCGCCAAGGCCTCCCATTGCTCACTTGCTTCAGTTATCCATTTTGACAGCGTTGGTGAGGAGTTAGACACGGATTGAGGATTCACCTTTCGCTTTAAGGCTCCAGCACAACACCGCATCAATGCCAAATACATTTCCGCTGAGCTTGGCACCGTTGGTGAGCTAGCAGTGTCCTGTCATTTCTCCTCCATCACTGGAATTCAGCCGCTGATAAGGCAATGGTTGGTTCAGATTACAAATAGATTCATGCTCAAGGACTTGAAATTTTGGCATCTTCAACGTCGTACATTGTTGTTTTTGCAGTTAATTTGAACCTTCACCAATTGTCACTACCATTTGATTGGTGGAGGAAGGAGAGCCATAGAGTGACAACGATGGAGCTGGAGGGTCCTTCAAAGGACAATATACCCTGGGATAAGCCTCAAATCTTTCTTAGCCCTGTCATGATTCTCGTAGCTGCTTGCTTCAACGTCGCTGCCTCAAATCCATTTTTCTCAGCCACGAAGGGACGTTGGATTACTGACGTCTGACATGGCCAGTGTTTTTGTCCTACAAATCCAAGTCACTCCTACCCTGACAAAATATTCTTTATGATAATGAAATATTCCCACCGTTACCATAGTGACAAATATCTTCATATTCTAAAACATTGATGGTAAATATGCTAGTTTAAAAAATGTCTGTGATAAATTTGACTTAAAAAATACTTTAGTGGCAAAATTACTCTTTACTCATACTTTATGGCAAAATTGCCCCTTTTGCCCAATATTAAAAAAAAAAATTAATTGCATGATTAGTCCTTTGATTTTATCATATGGGAACTGAGTCAAATTAATTATTAGGCATTTGACATTTTGCCCTCAAATTTATTAATGTACATGTGTATATAAAAATGCTAGACAAAACTGAACTATATATGTAGTTGCTATACAACATATAAAAAAGAAAATAAACAAATAAAAATTAGAATATGTTTTGAGCTAATTAAAACTTCATGACCTTTGGAGCAAATCTCAACAACCTATCCAAAGCATTAGGCAAAAACTTCCTCGCAAAAAGAAAGCACAAGTTCGTCTTCCTCCCGTTGTACTCGCATTCCGTCGAGTTCCTCAGCCTCTGCAGGAACTCCACCGTCACGTCTGTCCTCTGAAACCGGTTGGGATGCGGGCCCCCCTTCGTCCAGTCGACGTACGTCAATGCCCGCCCCGAATTTCTGGCGGGGAACTTCATGGACACGAACGTTGGCAGGTAGTGCTCGTCGCCGTAGCAGTTGCCTTTGCAGTAGCGCTTGAAGAGCGGGAAGTAGATGCGGTCGGAGACGACCTCGACGGCGAGGGCGCGGTCGATCTCGAACCACTGGGAACCCTTCCGCCACTGGTCGAGGCGAATGGAGGGAGCCATGCGGTGGCTGTAGCGGCCCCGGCCTACAGGTCCAGGCAGGTCGTAGGACTCGACGAAGGTCTTGTTGGAGTTGATGAGGTAGTGGTAAACCGTTCGGAAGTTGAAGAGAGGGATGCACGACTCCGACAGGAGAACAAACCGCTCGTTGGCGATGTCCAGCAATGCGTTTGCCAACAAACGTCGCTCCGCGTCCACCATGTTCATCTCCCCCCACCGCACGTCCTACACAACACAAACGTAATCATTTCTATAAAATGCTAATCACAAACTTGTTACTCTATTCCTATATATGCCTACAATTGATCAGTAACACCAAGTTTGGAAAAACTATGTAGTTGATGTATATTTTTTTAGAAAATATATATTCATTAAGAGCCTATAAAATTTTAGATGATGATCTCACTCATTACAAAATGTATGAAATTAGTTAGTTTTATTGATTGTCCCAATAAAGTAATTATCAACTTTCAAATTAATCATTTCCACAATATAAAGTTTATTACTATTATTATGTTTATGTGGGATATAGAACATCTAAATCATAAAAGGGAATAAAAAAGAAAGTTCTTTTTTTATTAAAGGAGGATTTTAGACAGCAAAGAATGTATGCTCTAAAATAATTTTTTGGAGCAGGATTGTACTTTTTCGTCATGTTAGAAAAGTTACGAACAAGAAGAAAGCGTGAAGAAAAGAATGTAGACAAAAGGTGGCGAACGTGGGCAAATAATTAAGGACAGGTTCTGAATACGTGGAGACAGAACCATTTTGAGACAAATTAATATTGGTTGGAAAAATTAAAGAGTAGAATCAAAGCAATTTGTAAGGCCAAAAAGAAATTGCAGTTAAAAATTAAAGTCGAATTAATGTTTTCTAATAAAACAATTACATTCTATTCTAGCTCCTGAAAACCAATGTAGGTCTTGACTTGAATCCTACGTAAGAATCAAAGTCTAAAACTTCCTTGACTTCTTTTTTGAGCTGCAGTGTAAGCCCTTTGTCCCACGTAATTAACATGTGTGGACGAATGTAGGTACGAACTATAAATTAACTAATTAGTAATTCCTAACTAATTATACATACATACATACATACATACATACATATATATATATATATATATATATTCGAGTATTTGCTCGGAGCGGCAATTTCATACACTACATTAATTCAAAAGGCACACATGGATTTGTTTCAAGGAGATCAGAAAACTTAACATACTTTTTAGGTTTAAGTTTTTCTTGTAATAAAACTCATTAATTATATGCAACAATTTAATATTCTTTGAGTAATTAAACGAATTCTGTTGAAAATTGATTGGATGCATTTATAGCTATATAGAATCATTCTTTGCTCAATTAGTTTTAGACAGACAACTTTTCCCCAGATAGTCCTCTGAGAAATGAGATCGTGGGACACACAAAACTTGGCGATTAATTAATTAATGGTAGTTAAATAAAAGTATGCTTAGATCTACAAGAAATCCAAAGTCTCAAGAATAATTAAAAGGGCACAACATGTCTCTAAATTATTATAATTATGTATTTCGAGTTACATTGGATTAATGTGACTCTGTCTTGTTAATGGTCTGCTTATCATATTTATATTTATTATTAATTTAATTATTTAAATTTCATTGGCACTCCCAATAATGATTTTTTTTCTTCAATATTGTTGTTGGTCTGTCACTAATTAATCAGTGATCGGTGTTAAGCAAAACATGTGCATGCCTGCGTGAAAATTAACATGCAGGATTGACTACAGTTGTTAATAGGTTCAACTACCTTTTCCCCTGAGGTTTTAAGTACTAATTATTATGATTTTATCCCCAGCTTTATATATTAACCGTTTTCAACGTCTGTGAAAAAAAATACTATTTTCTTGCATTCATTTTTCAAAGGTTTGGAATGACTGCTGCAACAGACAGCGAAAATTAATGTTTAATAAGGAAAAGGAGTTATGAATTGGATTTCAATTAATCACATTTATGGTTATTAAGACCTTAATGGGAAAAAAAATCTGATGACTTCTTGCCAAAGGAAAATAATACTATAGAATTTGTTGATGCCGGGCCATGGACTTCACGTTAAGTGTAAAATTGATGCATTTGCCTACTTCATGGACCACTTTTTTATAATATAATTTACAATATTACTTGGATAATTAAGTTAATTATTTGTTGTTGTCAGTGTAAAGAATTTCTGATTCTAACTTTTACATTTAAAAACTTAAAAAATAAACTTAATATATTATCTACATCTTTTAAAGTTATTTTTTCTAGACAAACAAGGTCACCCAATAATAATTGGAAGGATAAAACTGTCGATATAATAAGGCCAATTTTTACATTAGGAAAAATAAGAACCAAATAATATATATATATATATATATATATATATATATATATATATATATATATATATATATATAGTTGGGGGATATGGTATAGGAAAAAAGGATTCGGTAAAAAGAAAATAATTAACTGGTGAGGGAAAACAAATTAAAGCAAGGAAATTAAGGAGATGTGCTAAACTGACCTGGCTGGGGATCCGGCGGCCGTGAAAGACCGACCCCTCTAGCGTCGTTTCGTTGAAGGAAGGATGGGAATGCACGTAAATGGAGTAATATCCTTCGTGACCCTTGAAGAACTTCTCCCAGAGCGGGGCTAAAACGACAGGCCCTCTCGTCAAGAACATGAACGCCACCCTGGGGACCCGCCTGAACGGGTATTTGGCTATACGCGGCGCCATGGACGCCCTCCAAAGCAGCTGCTCATCACTCATATCATGCATCAACGTCTTCGGCGGCTGCAGAAACTCGTCCAGCCTCGCCCGGTCCACGATCTGCGGAGGAGGTGGCGGCTGCAGGGGAGGGGATTTTGGTGGTGGTGGTGTCATCGGCGGGGGCGGCGGAGGAGGAGGAGAGAGGGGTAAGAGGGGAGGGATGAAGAGCTGGTTGAGTTGGAAGTAATTGAAGGCAATGTCTCTGAGGCAGAGGCTAAGAGTCACGCCGAGGCCTAACCCGAAGACGAAGAGGAGAAAGTAGAAGACCAGATTCTGGAAGTGGATTTGGGCACCCAGAAGCTTGCTGGGGATGCGTTGTTGTTGTTCTTCGTTCTTCTTCATTGTCGTCTTCATCAGTACTGATTAAGACAAACAGTCTATAGGGATGAACTGAATCGAGAATCGACCGATCGAATTCGGTTTCTTTGACAGGAGAGTTATGTTTGGTTCTTAACTCTTATAAGACGGCCCCTCTATACGTTTAATTTGTCTTAATTTTTTTAAATGCAAGAGAGGTAGGAAGAGAGAAGCATGGCTTGGGCTGGCTGCATTAAAAAGATTCTTGGATTGCTGCTGAGAAGTATTTGAACTTCCCTTCACTTGGACCCGTCGAACAATGGCCGGTTCAATTAAATTAGCTTGCCCAAGGAAATTCCAGGATTTACTCTAACTACGCTTAATTTACTTGGATCAAATTAGTCAATCAACTAAGCGTTAATTAGTTAATTGCTTTTCACTTGCTCCACCGTCCCAGTGGAACGGAACAGTAAATGAACATATCTACGCTGTCATTTCTTAATTTATATATGCACCAAAAAATATATATATATGGTAAGTCATGATTTAGAGAAGTGTTTAACTATTAATTCTCCGGAAAATAATGCCTCAACTAATTTATACGGGCCAATCAAATTTTTCTTTTTTTCATTCATTTTATTAATCCCACATAAATTTAATTAATTTAGTTAATTAGATCCAATATATATATATATATATATATATAGAGAGAGAGAGAGAGAGAGAGAGAGAGAGAGAGAGAGAGAGACAGAGAGAGAGAGAGAGATGATTATTATTCATTTTAATTGTTTATGTGCACATCATATTGAGTTTGCAGATCTCAAATGAATGCGAATGGCCAACTGTGTAAAAATTTCTTTTTCTATTTTGTAAAAATTATCACAATAGAAAATTGTTTAAGAGAAGTCTAGCGACTAGCTACATAAATATAAGGCATTTAATTGTTACACTTTATTTTCTCCGACACACATACCTTAACGAAACGAGTTAATAATAGAAAACGGAATTATAAACAAAGGCCGAGTAAAATACGCTAATGGTCCTTAACTTTTCTTTTCAAGCTCTGTTTGTCCTCAACATATTGAATGTCCTGTATATACATCTCCGTTTGGTATAAAACACTAGTGTTGACAATTAACATTATAGGTCAGAAAAAACCTATTCAAATGTAATTTTAACGTTAGCAATAATTTGGATGGTTAACTTATTGGCCGTTTTTCACTTTTAATGTGGTGCCATTGTAGAGATAGCTGTTGGGTAGGTAGAAATATTAAATTTGCCACTAATATTTTGGTTAGGAAGCAAATATGCCGCTATATATATATATATTTTGCCTAATATCCCCCTAATGTTTTAAAATATGCCGAATATGTCACTGTCGGTTAGAAAAATAACAAAAAATGTTAAAAATAACAGATTGTGAAATCTTAGGGTCATTATGCATTTTTCAAAAAATATTAGAACCTTTGAAATTTTTGCCAAAAGGGAGTATGATCTCTACCATCAAAGCTTCAGCCCTATTACTGCCTTCGTCACAAGCACCCCAACCCCATCGCCGCCCTCCCTCTGTCTCTATTGTTTAATTTCCTCGCTAGCATTCTTAAGAGAGAGAGAGAGAGAAAGAGAGAGAGTTTAATTACAAAAAGGCTTTAAAGTTTGTTAAAACTTATATTATCACTCTAAAATTTCAAAACTTGTTATTTTTAACATTTTTAATTGACTTTTTAAAGTTTTCCGTTAGATTTTTAACGGCCAGTAGCATATCCACTCTTAATTTAAAACTTCAGTGGTATATGCAGCCCATTTTAAAATATAATGGGAGATTGGGCAAAAAAAAAAACTATAATGACATATTCATTCCCAACCCAAAACTTTAGTGGTAAATTTGATATTTTTGTGTATTTATTGGTAGTGTCTCTTTGGTTGAGGACACTATAAGCCTTTTCATATTTTTTTGTAAATTCTTTTTATTTTTTATATTTTCTTCTTAATTTCCATAATTATTTCCTTTTTCCGATTTTCTTGTAGTTCCAAGCATCAAACTTTTTGCCTGTGATTTGTCTGTAATTTGAAGAAAGTTGCAGCTCATAAGAAAATGGAGGGGAAGAAAAGACATGGGCTTTGGTAGGGGTAGATCGGAATAAAAAGGAAATATATAGGACACTACCGTTCAAGATTAATAGTGCTGGAAGGAAATTTCAATATCGACGTCATACTTGCCAATTAGGGAGCCAAGCAATCAACTAACAACAGCACATACATACACAAAACCCAAGAGTTAATGTGATCTCTAAATAATTAATATCATCGACCGGTGAAATTAAGGGATTTTAACAAAATCAATTGCAAAATTAATGTTCATTAAACACACATACATGTGTACGGACATCTCATCTTATTTGAAATGTTTTATGTTTTTGCACGATCGGGATGCGAATTGATTGTATGTATACCGCCAAATAAATTATATGGTTGGTTAGGATTTGACACAATAAAGTGAAAACGCAACCATGTGAGCTGTTTTCAACATCGGTAGCACAAAGATTTGGAGGATCGATCAAGATGAAGAAAATTGGAAGAAGAAAATAGAGAACATAGAGAATGGGATGCTACCTTATTAGCTATTTCTAGCTTAGATTGCCTCCTAATTAATTGATAGACTTCAGTGGCTACTGATTCTATGCAAAAGAAGCACCATTTGATAAAATTCATTTGTGATCGATAACTTTTTTGATTTGTTCTAAATGAGTTCCTAATTTTTATTTTATTTTCTTAAAGTCTTCAATTTTTCTATTTTTGTTTTAAGTGTGATCCTTCAATTAATTTTATAGTTAAATTTAAAGAAATTTTAGAAAAAGTTTTCTAACTTTAATCTCTTAATATTCTTCCTCCCACTCAAAAAACCTGAACCTATAAATTTAACACATAAACCCTCTCTCTCATCCATTTCAACCCTCGAGAAAAAAAAACTCCCTAATAAAATACATCAACCACCGCTACCCCGTCCTCCCTCTATCTAGCCCATGATTCTGCCCCGCTACCTCCCCTGTACCCATGATCCGGCCCTCCTCCTCCTCTTTATTGCCATCATCACTGCTTCGTTCACACCACTTGTTAATCGCCAACTACCCATAAGCTGAGTCTTGATCAATCAAAATTTTCCAGGGTAATTCAGTTTCTTTGTGTAAAGCTTCCTCAAGGTGATTCCCAAAATTCCCATTTACTGCCCCCCTCTGCCATTACTACTCTCCCTCCAGCAATCCATCACGAAGTCGTCCATGGAGACGTGAGCATTCACGATCAACTTCGGTGGCCTCTTGTCGAGAAGAACTCCATCAGGTGCGTTCAAATCTGCTGGCCTCCTGTCCATGGAAGTGCGAGCATCAGCGATCAACTCCATTAGGCGCGAGCGTCTTGGAGAAGAACCCGCCAAGGTCAATGAGCGGGATGGCCAGATCTAGCGCATCGGGGGTAGGGCTTCTTGTGGTCGAGCCTTGCCCACTGCCCGAACAATAATCAAACTGTTCATGAATATAACAAATGAATATAGGTTTGTTCGTGTTCGTTCGTTTAGCCTAATAAACAAACATAAACGAACTCCTTATGAATGGTTCATGAAATACAATTTACCGAACATTCTGTTTCTTTACACTCCTAGTTGAAAGGGATGAGAGAAAGGGTTAATGTGTTAAATTTACATGTTTAGGATAATTTGAGTTGGAGGAAGAAGATTTATGGATTAAAGTTGAAATTTTCTTTGAAATTCCGTGAAACTTAACTATAAAGTTGATGGAAAGACCATGTTTGGGACAAAAATATGGAGATTAAGGACTTTAAGATAATAAAATGAAGATTATGGACCCATTTAGGATAAATAAAAAAGATTAGAGGCCACAATTAAATTTTACCCTAATTTAATTACAACCGGTAATAGAAAGAAGAGAAGAATAGAAGATAAAAATAGTTTGAGAAATGAAACGGAAATTTGAAAAAGAAAAAAACAAGCAAATTGTTCCATAAATGATAATCTAGGCTGTGCCTACGTACATCAATTTCGTTAAATGCAAGCGCTATAATGGAATCTCTTCTAGTAATAAAGTTTGGGACCAATGTGGAACATTTCATAAGTCGGTCGAAAACATTGAAATAAGTTGAAAAATAAGGACCCGTAATAAAAGACTCAAGCGAGTTCAGCAACTGAGAGGGATGAGAGAGAAGGGTGGAAGGATGAGAAGACCCATGCGAGTTCAGCAACGGAGAGGGATGAGTTCAATGAAAACAGAAATCAGTGGGTGGGTGGTAACGGCAACGTTCATAAGTGAGGGTTGTAGCGATATTCTGGGATTTAATTTTTTTTTGTTGGTCAGGGATAAAGTTTAGTTAAAGGTGATGTAAATCATTAAATATAAAAGTTAGGGAAAAGGTTTTATGAGAGAACACTAGGAGAACAAAATAAGTATTTTCCATTTTTCTGTAGAGGGGTTACCTGTAGGTTAGTTTAGCCTTGGGTGTGTTAATAAATATTGACAACGGAGGGGGTTTAGGGTAGGTTTTACTGAATCTTAGGGGGGTTAGGGTTAGTTTCTGAAAAATAAAGAATAAGACTGTAAATTCAACCAAACCTTAAGAGGATTTTGGTAACTTTTCCATACTTTTAATACTTGTTATTCGGGTACATGCAAGGAAAGAGAATCGGTAAAATCCATATTTAGTTCCTTAACTTAAAGAGTCATCCTAATGTGGTTCCTTAACTCAAAAAGTGACTCTTAAAGTCCCTTAACTCAAATTAAGTGTTCTATTTTGGTCCCTACCATTAATTCTACCGTTATTTTGGATGAAAATTGCCCACGTGGCAGTCTCTTTTATGATAAGAAGTGATTAGATTGGAAGAACAATAGAGTTCAAGCTAAAATTGACACAAAAAGTAATTTTAGGGACCTAAAAGGATAGTTAAACCAATCTTCAACGCCGCCGTCCCTCTCTAATTCAATCGCCGCCGCCACCCCTCTCCCTCTCTCCGCCGTTGCTCCATCTTCTTTCTTCCTGACCGACGCTCCACCTTCCCCCCTTCATCCAGCCCTCGCCGCCTCGTCTTACTCTAGAGCCGCCGCCCAGGGAGAGGCCCGATCGCGATTCGCTCCCTGCATCCCATCGTCTCTACCTCCACCGCCGAAGTCGCCCATCCACCTGAAGGTCGCCACTGTCATCGCCAATGCCTCGCCACCCTTACCCCGCCGTCTGGTAAGCCGTCTTGGCTTGTTTGTGTCGCTGGCGAGGCGTGGGCAAGCTCGATCTTCGGGTTGAAGCGTGGAGGCATGAATTTTTGCAGGGGGTGCCGACGATGGAGAGGCGTTGGAGGTGTGAATCACACTGGACTAGGAGAGACGGAAGCGGCGTAGACGGAGGGTTGGCGAGTGGGTGGCGGCGTAGAGAAGAAACGAGGAAGATGGATAGACGAAGAGGATGAAATTAGGGTTAAGTCCCTAAAATTATTTTTCTGCTTTAATTCTAGCTTGAAATTTGTTATTCTTTCAGTTTTGTCACTTAAAGCCATGAAAGGAGATGCCATGTGGCAGTTTAGGTGCCACATAAGCAATTTCCATCCAAAATAACGCCTAAACTAACGGTAGGGATCAAAATAAGATATGCGAGTTGAGTTAGGGGACTTTAATAGTCATTGCTAGAGTTAAGGGACCACATTAGAAAAAATCTCAAAGTTAGGGGACCAAATTTGAATTTTACCCTAAAGAGAATAGATACGGGTCAGGGGGTGGAGACAAACCTTGGAGACGACTACATAAAAAGAAGTTTTGTTTTATTTATATATATATAAATTCCATTTGGCAGCAAATATTTTTATTTATATATAAAAACTCCATTTGATTTATTTTATAATATTAGTGAGTTTTTCTAATTTTTTATTGAGTGTTAGACCAGTGCGTGGACTCTTACAAATTTTAGCAGGGCCCTATTAAAACATATCTACCATCTAATAAAATAAAATAAAATTTCAGTGAGGTACAGTGACCTCACAGCAAACAATATACATCCGTCCATGTTGAAATCGGTTTAACTATAGCCTTGGGTTCATCTGCTTGTCTGCTCTCTATAAACAGCATAACAGTCTTCGATTGTAAGAGTTCATCTTTTTCTGCATAAGAAGAGTGATCTTTGCATTTAAAAAGACAAACTATGATATCAACCATGTCGCAACTCACAAGTAGCAGTACTAATATTTCATTCTAGCAGGTCTGCCTAAGTAAAGCTAACAAAACATAACTTTTGGACAAATCTGCGGGAATTTTTTTTTATGCCCCAAGATATGACCCAGCTTGAGAACCTTCTTGCACACTATATATAGTAGATACTAGCAAAGGTTCTCAAGCCTTTTTTGAAGCTGGAAACAATGCCTTATAGTTTATCAGTTTAAAGTTCAACAAGTAAAACCTTCAGATATACCCACTTAACTTAGGGAGATTGCTTTCCTTCGCAACAAATCAACCTCAGGAAGTCCGTTAACCACCCAAACTTCCATGAAGCTCGCCACTGACCTCCTCTTTCAAGGAAAATGCAGCACTTTCTAATATGCAGAGAACACAAGAGTTTACCACATGAACTTCAGTTACTATACCTAAACATCTTCCACAAAGTTAGATTGGCAACGGTCTCAGAACCTCATCTCAGCATCAAAATCAGATATGACTTATACTGCAAAAATCATAGTCAGAAGAACTGGGGATGCAGAGTAAAATTTGGATTAATATTCATATCTCGCATATTTGAGACTCAAAATTCACAATTTTGGACTTTCCTTTGCTTTCATCAATTCACGTGAAGAAAATTACAACCCAAAAAAAGGTGAGTAAGATCTATGGCCTGAAAAGGACTCTCTTTCAATCTGCTAGATGGGGATTATATATAACAAATTTCCCCAAAGAAAATCTTTCTATCAAATCCAATGACATGAGAAGAGAACATTACAAAAGAAAATCAGGAATTACTGGTGATTTTGCAGCCACATCCAAGGGTTCATCAGCCTGTTGTTTAACTTTATGTCTTCCATGTCGATGGCTACTTTTCACCTTCTCCATTTTACCATTGTCTTCTCTTTCCTCACGATTCTTTTCCCTTGAACTTCTGTGGCTTCTCTCTTTACCATGGCTACGTTGTTTGCCTTTTCTGGAGGTATGAGTTCCTTTCCCAACTGAACTTTCTTTAGATTCCACTTGAAGATCCAGATCTTGTTTTTCCTTCCCTTTCCTTTTGCTGAATGGCTGTTCAGACAGGTTAGAGCTCGCTGAAGCTTCTCCTCCTAACAAAATTTCCCGGACAGCACCAGAGATTGCATCACCCTTACTCTCTGGTTTCTTGGCTACAATAGGTAATCCATCTACTTCATCCAATTTGACAACCACAGGCCTAGGCTTAGCATAGTTAGGTTTTTTCTTTCCTGCAAGGGACTGCTCTGTCAGTCTGGATAGCACATGTGCATCATCATTCACATTATCCTGTGCTGTGGTTTCATTAGCACGAGGATAGTCATCCAGTTCACTCTTCTCTGAAGGAAGATAATACAGACCGTGGCGTTTACGATGTTCTGCAAGCAGGGACGTGGACTCATATGATGCTTCTGGCTCTTCTTTGATTTGTGGGTCAGCAAAAGATACCCCTACTCTGTCTTCATACCCAGAGCTCGCAAAAGTAACTGAGTTAGGTAAAGGTAGCTCAATATCACCACAGATGGCTTCCAAATCACAAAGATTTTCCTTAAGTGTCAAACCATTTGGTAAAGGAACTCTTTCCTGTGCACTTACAGAGACAGGGCCAAGCTCCTCAGAAAAGGCATCAGCCATCCACTCAATGGCCTTAGCAGCTTCCACAGCATTGCTCTCCAACGCTCCTTCCTTACCAATAGCAGGATTAAGCATGCCTTGCTTTGACAAATCAATGAAACCAAGTACATTCCTTGTTCTCTCTTGTATTTCCACATCATAGCTTTCAATTAGTGGGCCCAAAGCCAATTCGACCAGATTCAACATATACATAATGGATTCATGCAGCTTATTTTCCCCTTGCTGTAAAGCAAATGCAGATGTCTCATCATGAGATAATCTGACACCACTACCATTTTCTGCAGAACGATCTTCAAAGGATTCATAAGCAACAAATTCTGAAACTCTTGATTGCAAATTATCAGGAGATGACAAAACCATGACTTCCAGTTGCAGAAGGTAAGAATGTAGAGAGAACAATAGTACCTTAAAGGCTGACTGGATATAAATTGCTCTAACACAAGGTGGCAATAAGCTAGTCCGAGGTTGTAAAAGAGCTTCCAAGAGTTCAAATGGGTTTTTTGAAAACTTGACATATTCTCCAGACAACCAAGCAGCAGCAGATAATATCTTAGGCAAAATAGGATTGCCAAGCAAAGCAGGATCAATTAATAGATCTCGTGAAACATGAACAAGTTCTGGCCTTGCATCCTTCACTCTCATACCAATATCAATTAACTGACTCTCAATTTCTTCTCCCTTCTGAAAATTAGGAATTCTTGACATTTCCCCTAGAAGTGAAGCATACCAATCAAAGTCAACAATTATCTCATACACATTTCTAGAACATGTATACAAAATGGAACCAAGAATCTCATTGCAAAACTCAGGATCAGACTTGAGAGCATAGTTAACCAGAACTTTGGAAATCTCAGCTACATTACTCTCCGACACCATTGCCATCACAAGGCGTAATGCTCCAATTTTAATGTTATGGTCGTCATCACTCAATGACTTAATTATGACCTCTTTATTCTCTAAGACTGCCCACAAGTGCTTTGGCGCTACAGCTGACAGTGCTTGCAGCCCTAGATATTTTAGATTCGGATCATCATCCACCAAAAATTCCCGAATTTTAGATACGGCGAGGTTCACTGCAGACTCATATTCACTCAAACTACTCACCACAGTCCTAATGCACTCAAACAAAAATGACTTTGCCTCAGTCCTCCTGATATGGTCACAAATGGGCTCAACAATCCGCTTGGCCAACCTTGGCTCTAAAGGAGCCAATTTAGCAAAAAGCTTCAAGACCTTAATCAAAACCCAATTGTTCCTGGAATCAACTAATATCTTATAAAACTCCGGCGCCAATGGGAGATAAGATCTGGGGTCTTTGGCAGTGAGCTCACAGAAAACTCCAACAACCGCAGAGACAATTTGTTGATCCGAACTCTCCAAATTCTCAACCAAGCGCTTGAAACACACCCTAACGGCATCTGGGTACTTTTCAAACACCTTCAGAACCACACCTAAAGCTTTTTTCCTCACACTGAGCTTACTACTACCCAGTAAAGTGAACACATCGGGGGTCAAATCCCTGGCAAGATCAACATTAGCAATTCTCGACAAACACTGCAGAGACAAACTTACTTCGTATTCGTCGGTGCTGGTAAGATCCTTGCGGAGATGGTTAGTGATGAGGAGGATGACGGGAGTGGACTCGTTGAAGGAGAGCGAAATGGCGTGGTACGCGATCTTCTTATGGGCGAAGAGCGGAGAGGAGAGGACCTCGAGAGCGTTGAAGGCGGCGAAGGACATGTCCTGGAAATGGAGGGAGCTGAGATAGGAGAGCTTGAGCAGGGCGGTGGATTTGGTGGATAGGTCGGTGGACTTGAGCTCGCGGCGGATTTCATCCATGGCTTTGGAAAGGAACTGCTCCTCGCCGATCAGCTGCTGCCGGAGGCCCTTGATCAGGTCCTCCAGCGACCGCTGGAACAGTGCGTCCATCAGCGACGCGCCCGCCATTTGTCGGGATTGTGAAAGATGGGAATTCGGGGAATCGACAACTTCGAAATTCGAATCTTCTATTGAGGAATTGGATCGAGAAAGTAGGAACAGCGAGACAAGTTCCAGAATTCGATGGGTTTAATCATGGTTTTCCGATCGTTTTGATCCAAAACACAAAGTGAGGGGGAAAAAAAAAAAGCCTATTGCCTCGTCGCCGGTGAAACAGAAACAGAAATGTTAGGAGAAAAGTTTTAGTATTCACCAACCAATTGGGCTGGGGCCCATTTTATCTTATTGGGTTTGTTGTTTGCGAATTTGGGTTAATTTGAAATGGCTTGATAGTTGGTTAAAGGATAAACTATCAAACTGTTATCAATATATGTCACTGGCCCATGAAACTTCCCTTTCGCGCCCATCCACGAAACAAACTTTTAGGCCTAGTTTGTTTTGAATTAAATCAAATTAATGATCCACTAATAACGCCGTTTTGGGTTGGATTTCTTACATGTCATTGCAAGTTTGTTGAGTAAGTATGAAAAAGTTCCTGATTTTGATGAAAAAGTTCTTGATTTTGGCCATAATTACTTATTTGTGTCATCACAGCTAAGCATCCATTAATGGTAAAGTGGGCCGACTTAGTTACATTCGTATGAGTGGATATAGCAGCAATCGTCATATCCAACATGGTGGTCTGTGGATGGTGCTCCAACTGGCTCTTTTTGAGCAGGTAATTTAGGGAACAACAAGATAAGTAGGTGGGGGTGCAGATGTAGACAAACTGAGTTCGCCAGCAAAGTTAGAGGTTGTACGGGATAATTGGACAAGAGCTTAGATTCAATTTATGTACTAAAATGTTGTTGAAAATAAAAAATTTTATATTAATTGCTGAAAAATAAATAGTGTAGAGAATTTAGGAAGTATGAAGTATATTTTGTTAGAGTGAATATTTCATTTAACTAATCGTTTGAATAATGCTTTTTAGAAAGTAAATATTTTTTTTATTAAATCCAACAAAAGTATTTACTTTCAAAAGAGTGAATTTCAAATTTGTCATAACAATATTTCAATTGATATGTAATTGAATAAATAATATAAAAATAAATGGGTTTGATCATTTTTAAATATCTCCATCGTACTATCCATAATCCATATGGTTGGGAGCCGAGTTTTGACTTGAATAGTAAATGAAAGTTCCATTGTGTAATTAAACAAGAAGATATGACGGCTCCCGGCGAGCAAAAAGATCTGTATTATTGAACGTTAGTGGATTCATTTTTGTTAGATATGCAACGAGTGGGAATTGCGTGGCTAGCATTTATGAGTTCATAGTACGAGTCACACTGATTTAGATTTTTATTGACACTGAACCAATTTTTAATAGTGATGGTTGTAAAAATTTTTTATCTAACCTATGAATCGAGAACCGACAAGAACCATAAGTATAGGTCTTGGTTTTTTTGTTTTGGATCTTAAATTTTTCTATTCCTATCACAAAAATACAACAATTAATAACTTTGTAATTTAATAAAATTACGTTCACAACCAGTTTAAGAAATATTCAACATAATATGTACACAACTTAATCCCCATTTCAATATGCATGTTCTTAGAGCCAGCTCATTTTAACTTAAGTTAATTGATTTTAAAATGACTTATTTTTATTCTTACTTCTTTTTTATCTGAAACTAATTTTAATTAAAATTTAATATTATGTATGTGCAATAATTTATTGAAAATATAATTTTTGTAATCTTACTAAATTTTTTTGAATTTTTCTAGTTTAAGAAATTAAAAAAAATTCATAAAAATTTGACAAACATCATGAAAATTTATTTTCAAATGGATTATTGTATTTACATAATATTAACTTTCAAATGAAATTGGTTTCAGGCAAAAAATATATAAAAGTAAAAATAAGTCAGTTGACTTAAGTTAAAATAAATTAGTTTTTAGTCTATGAACAATTTAGTAATATCATAATTTAACATGTACATGTTCATACATAAATATACAAGCAATTTAGAAATATACACATTTAAATGTACATGTTCATACATTAACGTATGAACTATTTAGTAATGTCATAATTTTTATTATACATTTATACATATACCTTGGGTTCTATTCCATCTAAAGTTCACAAGTTAATTCCATATGGAATTGAAACCAACCCCAAAACCAATGTTTTTCTAATATGTAGAATCAAGTCATGAACCATTATATATTTTTATCTAATCCAACCCCAATCTAATAAAAGTGGTTTGGTGGAATTTCAGACTTAACCTACCCATACTTACCCCTAGTTCATAGATCCTTTTCTTTTCCCTTTTTAATTTGTTTTCCCTAGTTCTTTGTTTTACATGACAAAACTCTTAGCCTATGTTCCAGCATCGCAATAAATCAATGGGAAACCCGTGTGTCACAAACAACAAACATCACGAACGGATCTGAGCCGTCCGTAATGTCTGTCATTCATCACGAACGGATTTGAGCTGTCCGTAATATATGTCATCCATCATATAATTCAAACCCTAAAATCAATCAGGCTGTCCATAATGGATAAATTGTCTATCAATCATTATCATGGTGAGCCTAGGATTAGAATTTTTATATGTGATAGTTGATATGCTTTGATAAAATGCTCCCATGATAAAAATATGGCGTGGTTTGATATTAGAATTAATTATTAATGTCAGAATTTTGAAAAAGTCATTTAATGATTGCTTTTAACTTTAACAATTTAATATCTATTATTAATAAATCATCAAAAACTTTGGAACTAATACTAATTAAAAAAATTCTTCCCAACGCGCTATTAAATGGACACTATACATTCTCTTTTTTATCCTAATCTGTTTGCCTTCGGACAATTAAAGAAATTATAAAATGCTAGGCATATATAAAGAAATGTTTTTACAGAGTTTAAGGAGATAGGTACAATGCATAAGGAGACTTGTGAAACAAATGTCTTCCCCAAACTGTACAAATTTTGGAAGTTTGCTACTTAAATAAATCTCTAATTCATATGTTGTTTATTTTTGAAAAATGGAGAATCAAGCATCTCCTAAATATGAAAAGCTAAAAGGCTTAGATCCAAAATGGTCATTCAACTTTGAAACATATGTCTGTTAGCCTATCAAACCACTTGTCATGTTCATCCAGTCATCAAGTTTCAGAGTTGTACCGATTAGGCATTAAGTAACTTGATTGAAACATTTCTAAAATCGTGGACCAAAAAATGGTTTTTTTTTTATACAGGAAGCGATGTAGAATTAATAACAATCATTTTTCAGTCTTAATCTCAAGTGCTAAAAGGTAATGCTCTCTTTGTGAGTTTACAAATTTTTTAGAAGTTACACTTTTGGTTACAACTTCTTGAAAATTTTAGGTAAAGCACTTAATAGGATAATGGATACAGTTAATGTTCAATAGGTGGATATCAAGTACAAAAAGAAGTTTGATGAGCTAATTTGTGTATTCTTGAAAGTCTGGAGGTCATCATGGGATTTAAGCTAAACTTGAAATAAGCCTTTCGAGACAATATATATTTGCCATGGGAACCAAGTCCACTAATTAGCCAAAATAATAACAATAACAACAACAACAACAATAACAACAACAACAATAATAATAATACTCCCTCCGGCCCAATTTTTTTGCACATTTGACTTTTTCAATTAATTTGATTTGAATAGTTTTATATTATTTTTAGTTAGAAAAAAAATTAAAAATATATATATTTAGAAACTATATGTTTTGATTTATCATTCATATATATATATATATATATATATATATATATATATATATATATTAATTATATGCTACAATATTGAAAATAAAAAATTTATAGATTAATTATTAAAAAATAAATTGTGCAAAAAATTTAGGATCTAGAAAGTAATTGTGAAACAGTTCTACAAGGTCTAGTAATAAGGCAATAATCTCCTCGAAATGTCCACAGGTCTCGTCTTGGCAGATGTAAGGATAGATGATGACTGCAGTGATTACAATGCATCTAGATGATGTAAATATTCATGTTTAAACTGAAATACACCGTTATACTTTTTTGAAAAAAGGCAAATACGTATCTGAACCAAAACAAAAAGGTCAACATACATCTTTAGCCCCCAAACTCGGCTAACCATGACATTTAGCCCCTACATTTTAACTATGGGCAACTCAGCCCTAAACTTTGTAAAGTGGGTCAGCTAACCCTTTTGACCTGCACATGCCATCACGTAACTTTTAATGCCCTATCGTTGTTTGTCCTCTCCCACAATTTCTGTCTTACACAGTTGCATCCTTTTTCACCATGGCTAGACCTGGATCTGGTAATCCTTAAATTTTTTGAACCGATTTGTGATCCTTTCGGCACAATGTTCATGCCCCATTCCTTTGACGGTGTTCTATGAACAAGGGTATGCTTGTCTCCTATGGCATTCTGTGAACAAGAGGACACTCGTCCCTTTCGACTGCATTCTGTGAACCAAGGGGATACTCGTCTCCTTTAGTGGTGTTCTCAGCTTTTTCTCGCCGGACTCTCATGAAGGTTGCCTCGACCTCTTCTTACAAAATTCTGCCTCAATTCTTCCACCCGTAGCAGCATCGTAGTGGCTTTCTAGTTTGACACTTACAACAACAGATGGGATTGGAGGACCAATTGTCCTCAAAGATGCAGCCGCTCTTACAATTGGGTGGCATGAGAGGTCAAAGATGGCAGGTTTTCAACGATGGAGGAAAATGAGTTGGAGAATGGGACCTGGGTGTTGGGGACTAAAGATTAGGGTGTAGAATAGAAAAAGTAGGAAGTTTAGTGGATTTTATGTAGTTTTTCATTTTTTTTAATGGACGGAAGTTAGATTACGTGTAGCACGTACCTGTCAAAGGGGTTGATTGACTCACTTTGCCAAGTTTAGGGGTTAAGTTGCCCTGAGTTCAAGTTTAGTGGAGAGAGGCGTCCTGGTTGGCCAAGTTCAGGGACTTTAGGTGTATTTTGGCCAAACAAAAAGACATACGTATGTCATTAATATTTTTGTCAATGAGTAAATCTACCAATGTTTTTTAGATCGGAGGAAATTGGATATGGTTAATAGAAAAATACCCTAGTTAGCTAGTCATTACTAAAACATTCATCAAAAAACCTTTTTACAAAATACTACAAGCATGCTACCAATATCTGATTTTTAACCTAATTAGCCACTAACTAATTTTTTGCTACTAGATCAATCATCATCCTCAACTAGAATTTTCATTTTTTCATAACCTTTATTTTGGGGGAAAGATAGTCGTTATTATTTTGGTTAAGCGAGGAAAGTCTAAGAATAATCTAGACTAATTAAGTATAAAAATATTTTCAAAAATTGGAAAGAAAGAGTAAAGGGCATCAAGGTTAACAAAACAATTACACCAAAAGTCATTTCAATCAATTAAAATAAGAAATTGTTGAATAAATTTTTAGTAATTAAAAATAAATTAAGTGAAGAAAAACTTAAACAGAAGAATCCAAGATCAAGCAAATGGATAAGTGAAGGAACAAATGATTACCGATAGGAAAGATGTTTAGACTCTGAACAATTAGAAATTATCAAGCTTCCATTTTTTTTGGCTTTGTATTCATTTTTTTTTTCCTTTGTTACATGAACAACAAAATGGCAATTAACTAGAATTTTTAGGAATTGTATAGAATCAGTCTGTGAACCCAATAGTCCCATTTCCACCCACTAACTCATCAATAACAGAGGAATCATCTATCTGCTTAAATATTGCCCCTTTCAAGGAACCTGAAGTGATTAAGAATTGGGCGTGGACCCCCAGATGAAGTGATTAAGAAGGGTGGCTGTTTTATAACCCAAGAAGAAAAGGTTAATTCAACATGCAAACATTCCTAGGTATTTTAATGATAGTGAGGCAATGAAAATGTCAATTGTATATATATATGACTGTGAAAAAAAATCATAGTTATAGATTTCCCACCAAGCATAAATGTTGATGATCAATTTACCCCTTTTGACCAACAAAATGTAGTCAAAGGTGGATCTAATTGATTATGAATTTATGATCTTTCTTCCGAATAAATGCATTTAGTGTTTGTTGTAAAATGACTGTATTTTATGTCCCTTCTATCTTATAATATTTATCACTTTTTAAATTTTAGAATTTGAATGGAGCCCTTTTTTTCTTGTATTGATTGTTGTTGAAGCAATTTTAAAAATTTATAATCTAAAAACTATGAAATTTATCTATTAGTTACATCTAAATTGATATACTTATAAATCATTAATAAAAAATGCATAACCAAAAAAAAGTGGAAAAATAAAATAGTAATCTTATCCTTTTTGAAAGGCTGGCTCCCTGCTTTGTTACTTATATTTTGTTGTTTGGCTAATTATATACCAAACATTACCGCCGATGAGTATAAAAAAGACCCAATTTACAATTAATGTTTTAATTATACCAAATCTCATACCTAACTTTCAAATTCAAAGCAATATGCGATCAATAGTTTTGATGGGCGCAAATGAGACTAGCAGATGAAATATTCCGTTAAGAAATAGCATAATTTTGTTTCTTCACCACCATAGCTCAAACATCAACATCCACCACCATAATCGATGCCACCACTATCTTGTGATTTTCAGGCCTGATCAAAACATGCACACAAGTGCATTGAAAAAAGTTTAAAATAAGAATAAAAATTTTTAGTTTCAAGAATGAGAAGAACTCATGAAGAATGACTCACTCTCATGGCTATTTGACAACCACCATCCATAACAATCATCATGGATGTCTCAATTTCAGTGTACAAGTCGGAAAACAATAATACTATGGTTTAGAGATCAATTTCACTTCATTTTGTCACATTTGACTAAGAATTAAAATCTTAGGTTTCATAAACCTATTTTTCTAAAATTAATAAATTTTTCTATAAAATTGTTAAGTGAGATGTGTACTATAATGATTATCAACTTCCAAGCATCCATTCCCCTCTTCATCTAATGTTGTTTGATGGCGCTTCACCATATGCTGCATCCAGCTGCCAGTTTAAACGGTTGAGTGGTAAATTTGCACTGGTGGAGTAGCATTAATATGAGATTTGGTACACTTAAAGTATTAGTGATAAATTTGATTCTTTCGATACTTTCTAGTGGTAAATTTAAATTTGGCATTTAAATCATTATGTTTTTAAACAAAACTCAAAAAAATATGTAAAAAATTTAAAAATAGTGCTTAAATATGAAATTAACCTGTGTAATTGTGTGAAAAAAGCAAAATTCACATCAAAATTTTGACTTGTCTAATTTCCAAAAAGAAAAGTTTTGACCCTCCTAATTTTACCATCAATGTTATTGTCAGGTGCAAATGAGAGTTAAGGATGAAAATTTTCATTATGGAATAACATATTTTGTTTCTTCACTACCATAAACTCAATCGTTAGCCACAGCCACTACTACCCTCACCACCACTATTATCCTATATAGTTCATACTTGATAAAAACATGCGCACAAGTGCATTAAAATAGGTCTAGAATAGGAATCAAAAGTTTCGATTCCAAGAACAAGTGGAACTCATGAAGGCTGATTCATTCCTATTGCTCTTTGGCCATCACAATCATCAAAATTACCGATGGATGGCTCACTTTTATAGTGTCTAGGTTGGCAAACAATAGCTCTATGGTTTAGGGAAATTTGATTCATTTTATCAATTTTGAATGTGAATTAGAATCTGGGTTCCATAAACCTTAACATAGGTTTTTTTTTAAAATTAATGAATTTTTGTGTGAAATTGTTGAATGAATATGTATAACAGTGATCAACGACCTTCAAGCAGAGCAGACCTAGGTTTTTTATAAAAGATGAGATAAAATAAATACTTTTTTAAATTATAATCCTTACGAGGGAATCAACCAATTTTAAGGAGGGACTAAAATGCATTTTCCTTTAAATTCTAAAACAAATTGTAGATATTTTATGATCCTAAGAATGACTTAAGCCCTTGCTAGCATCCTTTAGTTCTGCCCCCACCTTCAAGCATCCCATCCCCCTTCGTCTGTTGCCATTTGAAGGCATTTCATCTTCTACCAATTAACAGCTGAGTTGTAATATTTACACTTATGGAGCAATGTGGGTATGGCATTTAGGCCATCAAAATATTGGTGAACTTTCCACCTTCCATATATTTTCAGTGGTAAATATGTTCTCATCTGTGAGTAGTTGTCACCTGTCAGACGCCTAAGTCCATGTGCAAGTGAAAAGCAACCAAAATTAAATCATATGCTTACACCAGCAAACAACTTGGTACATATGACAACGTGTCACTCACCTCAACATATTAAAATCCCAAATTTCAAAATGCCCCATAAAATATAAAAATATATACTTTTGGACCCATACGCTAAAATTCTTTTTAACCAAGCACTCATTAAAATTTTAAATTTATATCCGACTAGCGCCAATTGACAAAATTGAAAATTTCATGACTCCTTTCACCAAGTTTTCAAAATAGGACAATTAGCTAGCCCAAAAACACCAACCCATTCAAACACTCAAAAGTTCTCAATATGGCCATTTGTCAACCATGAGGTGTATCTAGCTATTACAGCTATGGCCCTTGAGGTTAATCCCAACCTCTTCTGCGGTGAATAATTGCCACTTAGGAGTTGTGGCTTATCAAATCATGCCCTATTCTAACTTGTAAGTGTCGTAAAAGTTACGACTTTGACTTTAAGAACTTCTTAATTTGGTCTAGTGTTAACCCTCAACTGGTCAAAATGAGGTTCAAGATTCACTTAAATTGCTTTGGATTTAGAGAATTAGAGTAGGGTGCCTAATTGATTCAATTACAAGATATGTTCATCAAATGAACAATCTTGCCCGTTGATATGCGATGATCGTTGTCATGGGTGGTTAAAGTAAAACCATCTATTGCTAGACACAACATCATTATGAAGGTTTGCTAAAGATTTGGCGAACTATTTAATTCCGTCACATTGTAGCCAATTAGGCATTGATTTAAAACGAAAATAAAAAAATTGTTTGGAATTAACTTTAATTTAATTGTCAAAAAGCATAGTTTTCATAGTTTGTATATCACTTTGAGATTTCAGCCAATTCAACTAAAGTAAAGGGAAAAAATTTCAGTACATTATGCAACGTAATGAAAGAACAACTTTTATTTTCCAAAACAACTTTTTGAGTAGTTGGTAGCGAGCTTAGTTGATAAAAATACGTGGCATTAAAAAATAAGGATCGAATCTCCACTTTATTGCATTGAGTGGAGTTTATTTACCATGACAGTTATATTAGTCACACTTTTTTGTCAAGAGTGATCTTAGTTTGTGAATGGAAATATTTTGTTATTAGTGTGTACTTTGGGATCATTAGATTTTTTTTCTGTGAAAAAAGCAATAGTAATTTTATTAATAGGTAGATAAGACGTCAATACAATGAACAATTCAAAGTATCCAAGGAGAGGAATTCAATAATTACGAGAATTTCATGAATTTCGAATTCAAGCATTGTTAATGAAAAAATATGATTTTTTTAGTAAAATATATTTCATTCAAATTATAATTGAGTTAAATGATGTTTTATAAACCAACAATATAGAATCCTAAAGAACAACATGAACATTCTAACAAATAAAAAAGTTATGCATCTTTATATCGATTAGATTAAAAAGGAAGATAGTTAGATTTAGTCAAATTTTTCATATAAACATGATAACATTGAGAAGAATAATTTATAAGTGACTGAAAAAAATTCAAATAAATGATGAGATAAACAAAACAAAAACACACAATCAGACAAAATTAATAAAAGGTTGATCAAATAGATGTCGGAACATAAAACACAATAGTAGATCCCCTGACCAAAAGAATATGTTTTTAGGTACAAGTGTAGTGTTTATGAATAGCGAGAAACGAGGCATTGTTTAGCAAATAGTAGTGGTTTCAATGATGATTCATGCAAGAGGAGGTTGGTTGAAAGAAAACTGGTTGCAAGTGGCTCCTTTAAAGGTGCAGTCTCTAGCTCAAGACATAAAATCTGTGATTCCAAGTCATCCATCCCCCGTGCCTCCATTATATTGGTTGTTGTGCAAGTGCAACCAGCTCATTTAATTTTTCATGCGAAGTCTTGAGAATAGGATTTTAGATGTTACAGTATTTTTTTAAAAAAATGAGATTGAAGCCCATTTTATCCCTCAAGCTGGTGCCCACAACCAAAATGTTAAATAATATAATAAGTTCTCTATGTGTATGTAATATATATTTTGATTTTAATAAATACAAAAGATGATATAAACTTTTAACTTTTATGTTTCGGGACCTTGAATTTGTGTGAGTGTACTTAAATCCCAAATCAAATTAGTTAATAACAACTTCAAAAAATTTTAATTTTTTTTAAAACTTTTTATTTGAATTCATCATGACTTGACTTAAATTCATAATATTTTAACACTTTTTCT
This sequence comes from Aquilaria yunnanensis, assembly GCA_039654915.1. Lineage (NCBI taxonomy): Eukaryota > Viridiplantae > Streptophyta > Magnoliopsida > Malvales > Thymelaeaceae > Aquilaria > Aquilaria yunnanensis. The sequence goes on from CM077593.1 coordinate 10,058,303, forward strand.
CTGTAAACACAATCAATATAAAAAATTTGTAACTTTGTTGATTAATGTTCAACGAAGTGTAGTAGGAAGGATGGATATTAGTTCTCCTCTGTGTTCATTACTTTTGTTGTTTCTGATTCAAAAAACTAAAAAAAAAAAAAAAGGAAAATCTTTTATCCAACATAGTTATTTCCGTTAAAATATTATTCAAAATCATTTTTTTTTTTTTTTTTTTTTTTTTTTTTTTGTGAAACCATGATGTTCGGGGACCATCCTTGCCAAATGCTTATCAGTTCACACCCAAGTCACAAATGTACACCTGCAGGCCACACCACAAGCCTTCCTCTCTCCGCCATTCGAGCGCACAAGAAAAACACGAGTTTTATCATTTAAAACAAAATCAAGACGAATAATTTAAGCAGCCCCGGACGGTGGAGGAGGAGAAGAGGACCAAGAACAAAAAGCGAAGGAAGAAGAATCACAAGGAACACGACAAAAAAAGATATTGACGGAGCTACCGGCAATGGCGATTCCTTTGCCAGAATTTCAACGGAGGGACGGCGTGGTCTTGCCCGTTTCAGGGGAAGCGGCGCCTTTTGGAGGCAGTTGCTCGGAAGTTGAGGAGAAGCCTCCGATGTTAATGTTCTTGCTGTTCCACAAGGCCGTACGGAATGAGCTCGATGCGCTCCACCGATTGGCCATGGCCTTCGCCACCGGCCATCACGTCGATCTCGACCCCCTCTTTCATCGGTACCGGTTTCTGAGGTCCATTTACAAGCAGCACTCTGTCGCGGAAGATGAGGTACTGTATCTATTCACAAGTTTATTGGACAGCCTATTAGAATCTTATGTTCCATAGATTGATCATACTTATGTATTTTAGGAGTTTGAAAATAATATTGTAGGTTTCTTGTTAACCATTTGCCGCACAATCAAACTATCTGGTTCAAACAGTTTACTAGCTACTAGCATAACCGGCATCCTAAAAATTGCATTTTGTAAGCTAGTCTCAAACTTACGTCTCAATTGTGTTTATCTTTCTCGTTATAGTTAGGATTAGATCATACCTATCTAATCAAAACCAACATTTAGCGAGGGAAACTTTGCTTCATCTCCTAAGTCTGCAAAATGTGACTATTAGGATACCTTCCAGTTTCCTCAATTTTAAGGTATCTCTGTCAATGGTTAGATTGGTGGCACTGATTCTGTTTCTACCTCTTCCTCTGATATAATAAAAACTTGTTCCTCTGTTGTCTGTGGAACTGCAGGTTATCTTCCCAGCTTTGGATAAGCGAGTGAAAAATGTAGTGAAAACATATGCTCTAGAACACGAGAGTGAAAGCAGTCTGTTTGACCATTTATTTGAGCTACTAAATTCGTACATCCAGAATGATGAAAACTTTCCAAGGGAGCTGGCCTCTTGCACAGGAGCCCTTCGGACATCAGTTAGTCAGCACATGGCAAAAGAAGAGGATCAGGTCTCGTTCTGCTTACCTTTTTGGTTTTCGGTCGGGATACATTCAGATACTAAGAATTCTTTGCTATGTTTATCGATCTGAGAGAAACTGGTTGGAAGACTAGGAATGTTGCATACTTCTCTTGCTAGTAGACTGCTGCTGTGTTTTGTTGTGGAAAATGTTGCTTGCTAGTCTCATAGATCCCTTCATATTAGCCACAATATACTTACCTGTTCTGCTTTTATTTTTTGTATTTTTGTGCAATTAAGAGTCCTTTATCCTCACACTAACTTGTGTGGTTTCAACAGGACATCTCATAAAGAACTCTTGCTGCCATAGTTTTTCTGTTCCTCTAGGACTGTGATCCACTTAAAATTTACCTTTTTAACTTGAATCCTTACAGATTCTTGCTGTCTCTTTATCATGCCGCTTTATGCACTTCTGCTTGGGAGGTTTTGAGTCAACATAAAACTATAGTTTCTTGTTTTCTTAATAATCTAAGTATTAATCTGCCTGTGAACAAAAGAGACATGCTGAACTAAAACACAAGTTTTTCCATTATTCAATTTGACTGTCACAGGTGTTTCCCTTGCTCATTGAAAAGTTCTCCACGGAAGAGCAAGCATATCTTGTATGGCAATTCTTTTGTAGCATTCCTGTAAACATGATGACAGAATTCCTTCCGTGGATTTCTTCATCTGTTTCAGCTGAGGAGTATCGGGATATGAAAGTTTGCTTGAGCAAGATAGTTCCAGAAGAAAGGCTTCTTCAGCAGGTAGGCAACTTGTTTTCATTCTGCCCTTTTGTCAATCTTAGATGGATTGATTAAATGGCTATGACTGATTCCTCTTACCGACTGAAGGTTATTTTCACATGGATGGAGGGGAAGAGTAACACTAGTGGGCTGGGTGGCTGTGTTCATGACCCTAAGACTTGGCATCATTCAGGTTCAATTGTTGAGGGTTTGATCCCACCATCCGGCAATGTTAAGTGTGTGTGTAATTCATCCAAGATTGGGAAACGAAAACATTTGGAGCTGTGTGATGATGTGCCTATGAAGGATGAGCTGCATCCTATTAATGAAATATTACTTTGGCACAGTGCTATTAAGAGAGAGTTGAGTGAGATTGCTCAGGCAGCAAAGAAAATTCAAATTTCTGGAGATTATGTGGACCTGTCAGCCTTTAATGAGCGGCTGCAATTTATTGCTGAAGTTTGCATCTTTCATAGGTCTCTCTTTATATACATTTTAAACAGACATGTACATTTGTTTTAGTGTTACAGTACCTGAAATGATCTTGCCATGTGATAAAATATTCTGATATTTGACACATTTAAATGAGGGGAATTCACAGTGATTTTATGAAATTTTTTGGAGGGAAAAGAGGATAACAAATATGAAAAGAATGAGTTTGGTAATCTAAGACTATGAGTGCACCAGTATGAGGTTGTGTTTGTCCATTATTCTTTTCAAATGGGACGTTTCACACTGTTAGTCTGGCTATCATTTGCAGTATTGCAGAGGACAACATCATATTTCCAGCTGTTGATGTGGAACTGTCGTTCTCTGAGGAGCATGCTGAAGAAGAGAATCAATTCAATGAGTTTAGGTTTTTGATTGAAAGCATTCAAACTGAAGGAGCAGTTTCAACTTCAGATTCTGCATTTTATTCCAAGTTGTGCTCATATGCTGACCAAATAATGGAAACTATAAGGAAGCACTTCAATAATGAGGAAGTTCAGGTGAAGTGTTTTTGAAGTGATAGCTCATTTTTGGTGATTTATACTAGCTGTCAGGATTTTGCCTGGCTGCCTTTGTGTAGAACTGACTCCATAAAGTAGTTTTATAGACATTTGGTGTTTCAGTAAGCACATAAGTGCTTTAGAATTTCACATCATCATTTAATGCTATTCTGTTATTCCATGTTCACTTTAAAGTCAAAATAAAATTCTGAGAAAGCTATATAAACTTTGTGTTAGTTTAGGTTCTCCCACTTGCACGAAAGCACTTCAGCTTCCAAAGGCAGCGTGAACTTTTGTATCAGAGTTTGTGTGTGATGCCCCTAAGATTGATCGAACGTATTTTGCCTTGGCTCGTTGGGTCATTGACTGAAGATGAGGCCAAGAGTTTCCTCCAAAACATTCATTTGGCGGGTAACATGCCTATCTATGTGAATTCATTTTAAACTGCTGGTACCTTTGGAAATTCTGCTTTCCATTCATTTATTATTATTATTATTATTATTATTATTATTATTATTATTATTATTTCTTAAAAGGAGCAATTTCTGTTTGCAGCTCCAAAAACTGATAGTGCTTTGGTTACTCTTTTTTCTGGTTGGGCTTGCAAGGGGCGTAATCCTGGCACATGTCTGTCTCCTAATGGAAAAGGATGTTGTCCTGTTAAAACGTTCAGTGAAATTGAAGAAGATTCTGTTCAATCTTGCTGTGCATTCTTTTCTTCGTTTTGTACCAATGGCAGATCTATGTCAGTCCTTGAAGATGAAGTTGAAAGGCCAGTCAAGCGGAATGTATCGATGTCAAGTGAAAACAAGAATGCCTCTGAGCTTGTATACACCACAGATGGGCATAAACCATCTTCTAGTGAAAGATCTTGTTGTGTACCAGAATTAGGAGTAAATGGTCACAACCTGGGGGTGAATGCTTTTTTGACTGCCAAGTCGTTACGGTTTTCATCTTTTAGTTCCTCTGCTCTATCTCTTAACTCCAGCCTTTTTGTCTGGGAAACAGAAGATCGTTCTTCTAAAACTGGTTCTACAGGAAGACCAATTGATACTATATTTAAATTTCATAAGGCCATAAGTAAAGATTTGGAGTTTCTGGATGCTGAATCTGGAAGGCTTAGTGATTGTGATGAGGCATTCCTTTGCCAATTTATTGGAAGATTTCATCTATTATGGGGTCTGTATAAAGCGCATAGCAATGCTGAGGATGACATTGTTTTTCCGGCATTAGAATCTAAAGAAGCTCTACATAATGTCAGTCATTCCTATATGCTAGACCATAAGCAAGAGGAGAAACTATTTGAAGACATTAATGGGGCTCTTTTGGAGCTTTCCCACCTACATGAATCAAAGGGCCATCTTAAAGAAGACTTAACTGGTTGCACTGTGGAACTTTCTGCTGTTAATGCTGGTGAACGTTTGAGGAAGTATAATGAGCTAGCAACTAAGCTGCAAGGGATGTGCAAATCAATAAGAGTTACATTGGACCAGCATATTTTCAGGGAAGAACTTGAACTTTGGCCATTGTTTGGCAGACATTTCTCTGTAGAAGAGCAAGACAAGATAGTTGGTCGTATAATTGGGACAACAGGTGCAGAGGTGCTCCAGTCTATGTTACCTTGGGTCACTTCTGCCCTTAACCAGGATGAGCAATGCAAAATGATGGACACATGGAAGCAGGCAACCAAAAACACTATGTTCAATGAGTGGCTCAATGAATGCTGGAGTGGACTATCAGACTCATCTTTTCTGAGCAAAGCAGATGGCGTCCCTCATAAAGGTATGCGGCTGTTTATTTTCCTGTATTATGATGGACACTTAGCTTCAGTCTCATGGAACTGAGACACACGATTTATATAACATGTGCGCCAATGTGGGTTTAAGACTTGATTGACTTATTGATTGATTGATAATGAACAATGTCCTAATGGTTGAATGTTGAAATTCACTATGTTTAAATTTTGTCACTAATTTTAAATTGCATACAAGACACTGATTTTCAGGAGATATTAGATCAGTCAGACCAGAAATTTAAGCCTGGGTGGAAAGATATATTCCGCATGAATCAAAATGAACTTGAGTCAGAGATCAGAAAGGTTTATCAAGATTCAACTCTTGATCCAAGGAGAAAAGCATATCTTGTTCAGAATCTTCTGACTAGGTAAGTATGTATCACATGCAATGTTCATATTTTGCTTAGTATGATAAGCAATGCTAGATTTTCTTTTTATTTCATATGTTTACTTGGTATATGATCTTTTATATATTCCACTTTTGTATCTTGACTAAATTAATCAGCATATATTTTTTCCTTCAGTCGTTGGATAGCTGCTCAGCAGAAGTTGACACATGCAACAACCACAGAAATTTCGGAGTGTGAAGATGTAACAGGATGCTTTAGGTCTTATCGAGATCCAGAAAAGCAAGTATTTGGATGTGAGCACTACAAAAGAAACTGCAAACTTCTTGCTGCTTGCTGTGGCAAGCTGTATACTTGTAGATTCTGTCATGACAAAGTCAGTGATCATTCAATGGATAGGTAATTGCAAAATTCTATTGCATTTGGTTGAAGATAGTGCTGTGCACTTGGTATATTTTCCTTTTTATCTCCTTACAGGAAAGCCACCTTGGAGATGATGTGCATGCGCTGCCTCAAAGTTCAGCCTGTAGGAGCAGCATGCACAACGTCTTCTTGCAATGGATTTTCCATGGCAAATTACTATTGCAATATCTGTAAACTTTTTGATGATGAAAGGTATGTGGTCTCTGATTGTGGTTTCGAGCCTCACTTTTCTTTCATGTTTCTTTTAAATGAAAACATGCATTTGGAAACAACTAAGCTAGACTAAATATTTTCCTCCCAACTTGGGGTCTCCCTCAATCTAAGAAACTCTCCCATCAGCCCTGGTCCCAAGAACAATTGCACTTGCACTAAAGGAACATATTCAATTGTTTCTTTTCCCTAAGTTAGCAACATCCTGTTGAGGTTTGTTTAGCAATATAATCAGAATAAAGAACATTTTCTTTTTGGTTCTTGAAGCTTTTTAGATAAACACTAGTCCTTAAAGCTTCTGTCATCCACGTTTTGGCTTTTGGTGGTCTGAGCATCCTTAATGGAACTCTGTATTTCAAATCCAAGTTTCATATTTGCTTTAACCCATTGTTCCTCAATTATGCTATTGTTGCATTTTATCGATAGTAAAATTCAATGGTTATTTATCAGACAGCATTAGTTTTCTCCAGGACTATATATCACTGCCCATTTTGCAATCTGTGTCGTGTTGGACGAGGCCTTGGGGTTGATTATTTTCATTGTATGACGTGTAATTGCTGTCTGGGGATAAAGTTGGTGAGTCACAAGTGTCTGGAGAAAAGCTTAGAAACAAATTGCCCTATATGTTGTGATTTCCTATTTACGTCAAGTGAAACTGTCAGAGCACTACCTTGTGGACATTACATGCACTCAGCTTGTTTTCAGGTAGTGATTTTGCTGAACTTATAAATTTTACCTATTTCATTTATGTTGATATTACTTATTCTCGTCACAATCTCAAAAGGGCTCAGCTATCAAAAAATTGGACTATATTTTGACATCTACTGTTTTCATGGCATGTTAGGCATATACTTGCAGTCACTACACTTGTCCAATATGCAGCAAATCCTTGGGAGATATGGCGGTAAGAGAACTTTGCTATAAAGCTGTTGTTTCTCTCCTTTTGGTATTTCAGTGATCTTTCCTCTCAAATAGAAACGAACTAACTTGTGGAACCTTATACAAGGACTGGGGGCCCTGGATTGTGTTAGACATGGTATAGAAGTAATGGGATGTAGGGAAAGCCATTGAAGTTAATATACATTTTATTAAAATGTAGTTAAAATTTTGAAATCAGCAGTAGCCCAAAAGTATTTATAGATTGAAACTAAACAAACTTTGCTCTCACATCTATGTGTTCTAATGCTGTCTTTCCTGCTGAATGTTGATGCCATCTCGACGCATTTACCGTTAAAAAAATTGTTTATTAATAAACTTGTGTGGTTTGATTCAGTCTGCTTCTTGAGGCCAAACCTCAAAGGTGTTTCCTGATCTCATTCTGTGTTGTAACTTGTGGAATATTATGTGTCCCAACTGGGTTGAGGGGTCTCCCTTTTTGATGATTCAAGCTGATAAGAAGTGGATTTCTCAGGTTTACTTTGGCATGCTTGACGCCTTGCTGGCATCTGAGGAGCTTCCAGAGGAGTACAGAGATCGATGTCAGGTATCTTTGCATCGAGTAGTTCATATTTCAATCTTCCTCACTATTTGTAATATTTACTAACTGTTGACAGTTAATTGACACCATGAACTTCATGCCACCAACCCCAACGTAGTTGGGATTGAGGTGCAGTATGATGATGATTAGATTGTTTTATTTGGTTATCTTGTGTGCTGGTTATAGTAATGCCTCGTACTTGTAATATATTTATTAACAAAAGATTTTCAGAAGTGAAGGTATAATTGTGTAGTTTTTGTGACAAAACAGCTACACATGGTTAATGTGAAATTTAGCTCATTCAGCATACTGCTTGTCAACTCCAATGCATGTGTACAATTGCAGGAAATACTCTGCAATGACTGTGATCGGAAGGGCACATCACGCTTCCATTGGTTATATCATAAATGTGGAAACTGTGGATCGTACAACACAAGGGTCATCAAGAATGAGATGGCAAATGAAAACTGTTCAACAGCGCGGTAGTTTGAGATCTCTCTCAACTCAGTTTCTTTTTTTTTTTTTCGCCCTGCTAATGAAGTAAGAAAATGCTCATGTATAGCTGATTCAGTTTTGTTGTAGTTCGCTTCACTATTGTCTGTTTATCTGTTTGCAAAACCAGTCAGCTGTAAGGCACTGAGTGACTGGTTCTATAGCACCTCCAGAAGCATGGGGACAATGGCTTTGGAGAGGGTGTGAAGCACTCTGAGGATGCAGCTGTATAGAGCTCCCTTTTCTTTGTTTATTTATAGCCGTGCTGACGAGTTTGCGGTTATGTATCATCTCATTCGTTCTAGTCATGTACTACTGTATTTGAGTAGTAAATTGGGAAAGTTCCAAAAACTCCTCCTATAGTTTGGTCTAACCTATAGTTTGCCCCCTCTATTTTGAGAAACTTATATTTTGCCTCTTATGTTTTTTACACTGCCTGATGACAACTTCTGAAACTGTATTTAAACTATACGATAATCATGTTTTAATAATTTCAATCTCTCTATTATTTTTTTTATAGTTAATAGATATTTTAAACTATCAGTTTTTCCTTTCTGTAAATGTATATTACCACATGTAATTATATATCAGTATTTTTTAAAAGTCAGTTGACTATGAAAAAAATATCAAAAATCTTGAAATTACTAAAATATTATTACCATGTAATTTAAATACAGTTTTAAAAGTTGTTATTAGGTAGTGTAAAAAATATAGGGGTAAAATGTAGGTTTTTCAAAATAGAGTAGGTAAATTGTAGGTTAGATCAAACCATGTAGGGTGGTTTTTGTAATTTTTCCTAATAAATTCCTGGTCTGTTCCTTTGATAGAAGCGGTCTCTTTCTTTCTCATATTCTGGACGTAGTTGTCCCCTGGGCGGGCAGCGCGACTCCTAACAGTGCAGGCAGTTGGTAGCTTGTGATTTGCGATGGGCTTGGTGGTGTACTGGTGTCAGAGACCGTTTCCAACGACGGTTCTATGGGCCCAATGTGGACACATTACGTCTCGCATCTCAACTTGATGCTAATATACCTATAAAAACGAATTACTTACACTTACGTCCTGACATTTGGTAAAATTTGAACCTTGGCTTCAAAGCCAACGTTTCTTACTTTCTTTTCTAATATCGTTAGTCAATTATCAACTAACAGTAAACAGTAATTTTAACTTCCTGGCAAAGCTGGGTAGTTTAAATTTGCTCATAAATAGTTTGATTTAAAATTTTCAAGTATTTATTATGATTCAAGCAAAGTAGTTTTTCGTGTGTTTAACTGTTAACTAATGGTGTTAGAAATGGAGGAGGGGAAAATATAAGCTTTCAAACTATTGGGGTAAATGTGTGAATTTAATTGAACCTTTGGAGAAGAAGTAGTTTGAGCGAAGGTTTGAACAAACGTCCATATTTAATGTATTTTATTTGTTGTCCCCGGATCGAAAACGGAAACGTTAGCCTTCAGGTACAAGCGATGCTTTCTATCTTTATTTTTTAAATCTTGTTCAAAGGCACTATCTTGACTATTATTAATTTGCGCTAAATATCAGAAAGGAAATGTGTATGTGGAGAAATGGAGTATTTAGAAAATAGCTTTGAAAAAAACTCTGTTCTTTTATTTTTCTATATTCCCTTAAAGACGTATTAGTGTTTATTTATGCTAATCGTTGAGACCATCTTATCGGGGCAACATATTTTAGATATTAAAAAGCTTGTAACAATATTATAACAATATAAATTACTAATTAGTAGCTAATTTAATCTCTATCTGGTGTAAACTGATCAGAATACTGAGCACTAATAATAATAATAATAAACAACACGTGACAAAAAATATTACTATAACTTTAAAGAAACAAGAAATAAATTTACTGGGTGCAGAACTTTGAATGAATAAAAAATATAATTTTCCTTCTGGAAAATTGAAATAGCGACAAACCAAACGAAACCGGAAGCCTACCCGAACGTTAAATAAGAACACCGTCTTTCGTCTCTCCCTCCCTCAACTTCGTCTTCTTGGTATTTCTTTTCGCGGCGATTTCACCACCCACACAAACCGAATTTCAATCTCTCTCCGGCCTCCCAATATCCCATCCGTCAATTTCCCACCTCAAAATTCCACTTTTTCCCGGGCAAACTATCCATTGGAGAAACAGAGTGCAATCCCTCACAGAGACTTGTCACAAGCTTTCTTTGCTTGGATTGACGTCAATGAAGCGATCGTCCGAGAGATCGAAGCCACTCCACAACTTCACGCTACCGCCGCACCTCAAATGGGGTCACCAAAAGTTCCTCAGATGCATCAAACTCGACCCCCGCACCCAATCTCCATTGCAATCGAAACCCGAGATCAATCTTCCCAATTCCTTGGCTGAAGAAGTAGAAGAAGAAGAAGCCAAAAACGAGACCAATGCGGCGAGGCCGTGGAATCTGCGGACCAGGCGAGCTGCAGCCTACAAGGGGACTAATGGGAAACTCGTCGAGTCTCCACCGCAGAGGAGGAGCGAGAGCGTCAGAGTTCTGCTGAAAGGGAACAACGGCAGCAATTGTGATTTTAATACTCTGGGGAGGAGGGAGAGGACGAAGCTTTCGGTTCCGCTTCTTAAAGAAGAAATCGAGGATGATTTCGTAGCTATGGCGGGGATTAGACCCCCCAGGAGGCCCAAGAAGAGAGCGAGGATGGTGCAGAAGCAACTGGACGTAAGTTCATTTCTTTTCTCTTGTTTCTTAAAAAAAAATTGTGTTTGAATGATGAGAAACTTTTTGGGAGGAACAAGTTATTGATTTTTGGTGTAGAATTAAGTTTATTGTTATGTTGCGATTCATTTTACGTACTGTTGCTGTTCTTTAGTAGATTGTTTCAGCTTCTGCTTGAATGGTTACTCGTTTTGCAATTGCAGTCACTTTTTCCGGGCTTATGGCTGAGCGAAGTCACACTAGATTCCTACAAGGTTCCCGAGATGCCTGAATAATGAAAGGTGCTATGGTCAACTGTAGTAGTATTTTACTGGTTCATGTTCGCAGTTGTTTAACTTGATCATGAACTTGTTTGGTATGGTAATTGACTAGTCTTGTATTTCTTGTGCAGGGCTATGATCAAAGCTTCGAGCTTTTCGAGCTTTCTGCTTGCCTTGCTGACTGCCTGTACATCCTAACCAATGACAGATGGTAATTGCAGCCGTCAATGTAAATGGGATCAATAAAACAAAGTATCTGCTTTTACTTCCGCTGTTACTTTTTTATGGAATAGAATGGTGATATTGCTGATCCTCTCAGACTGCTACACTATTTTTTGGACAACTGCAAGCCGAGATTTGTTATAAGTGAACAACCTCTTGCTCCTTGGTGATTGCTCAATCCCTTCTTCAGCTTTTTGGAGCTATCTGCTGCGCTGCTGGTGCTGCTCTAATTCACAACAGCTCCTCCACCTTTTTTCCTTTAATTTTTTTTTTCTGATCGGTGTGGAAGCCAAGATAAAAAATCAATAGGTTTATCAGGCATATTACTTGTTTGCGTTGTGTTTTCATTGCAATTCCTTGAAGTCCACTTTTAGCAATTCAGTTGTGAATAACAATATTATCAATATTTTGGTATCCACAGACAATGGGAGAGGCTAAACAAGGCCTCAGAATATTAATCATGGTTTGAAGTAATCCACAAAACTTGTTACTGGCCCAGGAAGCTTACGGTTAACATCTGTGTTGTATATTTGAATTAGAACTACAGGAATAAGAGCTCCTCTTGTTCTTGGTTCTCCCATTGGCACTGCACATACTATTCACATACCATGTGCATATTTTCTCTTGGTCCACATCCAGTGGCGGCAGCAAAAGATGAGCAGTAAGCCTAACGTGGAAGGTAGCTCTTACATGCAGTTCAAATGTTATTACAGTTTCTTAATCGTCTATTTGGTTTCTCCTTGTTCCTGGTTGAGGCCAATATCCTGAGAAAAGCTTACTTGGCCTCTCAACCCACTGTATCCTTTTGCTGACTGCTGCATGCTAGCAGCAGAAGCTTTTGTTCGGCTACAACTAGTTTACAGCATTCCAAGTATATGGTAGAGCTGGAGCTGTTATATCAGGATGTTCAGGAAGATGGTGTGCTTACGCATTATGTGATGTGATTATCTTAAGATATGGTTGGTTTTCCCTGTATTTGAGAGTAGGCTTGAATATTTCTTTGGTAATGGTGAAGGAACAGAGAGAAACATACATGAAGAAGAAGGAGAAGGCTTCTCGATGCTAGCAAGCGTGCAGTTCTGTTGTATCTACAAAAGATTTTGTGCAACGGATGCCTGGTAGCAGCGGGTCATTTCTCTCAGTGGGAAGGAGAAAGACATGCTGAAAGCAGCTTGAGTGCACCAAGTCTCCTTTCTCATCTGCTTTTTGGAGGTTATCCACACCCAATTCATATCACCTTTTTTATGAGAAATTTGATAGAAGTATTCTCTCAGGCCTCAGAAGAACTTGAAAGAAACTGAATTTAAGATAATCAAAGACTGCTTGCCAACTTGTTTTCATATATGCAATGAGAGGTCTAGAGGAAGTGGAAAGTTGAGCCTCAGTGGCGGAACCAAGATTTTTGGTTCGGGGGTGAGCCCGGATCGCGGTGAGGCAAAGCTGGAGATTGGGACTCAGTTTTACTAATTCAAAGATATGGGAGCAACTCGTACGTGTTGAAAAAGTTAGAGGACTAATAGTGCATTTAGGCCATGTTAGAATATATTCTTAAGGCTGGAGAAAATTATTACTCGTTTGGTCCCTATTTTATTTAGAATCTACCTCACTACTCCCTCATCTTTATATTCTTCCATCATTTTCCCGGGGGGGGGGGGGGGGGAATGCATATTTAACCCCTAATTTCATTTAAATTGACCAATTAAGTACCTATTATCTAAACCTTTCCAAAATTTTCGGGGCCAGCAGCACCCCTGTTCCAAGGGTGGTCCGCCACTGTTGAGCCTTATTAAACAATTTCCAAACTTCCATTATCAGAAGAATGTTTAAACAAAAAGTTGTGTATGAATCATAAAAGACGACAACCAAAAACCGGAAAAGGCTTTTTGACTTGTGTTCAAATCCGGAAGTCACATTTATCGTCTGTCCTGGGAGGCTCTGGTGTTGGAATGATCCTAGCTCCCACTTGTTTGGTTTTCACTTTTCATTTCAACTGGCGTCTCGTGAATTTACCGTCGTCCTAGAACACTTTGCACCCCAACTATTGTCTGCTATGGACCCGACACATTTTGATGTTTTTCAAGAAAACCACTGTTCAGTTGCAGGAAATTTGAAGAATTTTTTTTTTACTTCCCCAAATACTAGTAATATGGTATATACCAAACCAAATTCATCATGCTGCCCTCTTTGAAGCAACCAGTTCATTCGACACCGCGCAAAGAGCTCTCTCGGAGTGGGCACATTAGAGAAAGTTTACACTTTTTAAGAACTACTTATGTGCTACTATAATTCATGGAATCAATTTTTAGATAGTTAATAACAATATAGCGATAGTTAATAACAATATAGCTTATTTGACAATGAGTTCTCTAGAAGTGTTTTATTTTCTTTCTTTACTTTTCCGAAAGAAAAACTGAAAAGAATAGGGATATTACAATCTTAATAAGCACATGAACATATGTCAAACTGGGTACAAGTTAGACTAAACTCAAACTCTAATACAATGGTAAGTTTAACACGCTCAAATTTGACACTTGTTAAGTATTCAAATTCAATACTTTAAACTTGTACCGCCCCATGTTTTTAATATTGTGAAATTTTGTTGTATTTTGCCCAAAATTTTATTTATTGTAAGTATGTCGTGCGTGGTACAAAAATTTTTAAAATTTGTTATTTTTTCATGGTACTTAATATTTTACATACTGTTGGTATATGGTTTACTATTGTACGTGAGAGAGGCAATTTTTTTTTATTATTTTATGTCAAAGTACCACATATAAATATATAAAATGGAAAAACATAATTAATACACATATTTTGACATAAATATTAGTTTTACTTTTATTTTCAAACAAAATTTAATTGGTATTATTAGAACAAGCTAGAGATTAGAAACAAGTATATTGCATTTGTGTAACAAGTTTGGACAGCAGCATCATACTTATGCCATATAGAAACTCAATATAGTATTAGAAAATGTACTATTATTATTAGAGTATATTTTTTTCTCATGTATCAATAAATAAGTTTTTTTACTGAATGATATTTATCTTATTTTTTATATTCCAATTTTTTTTATGTTTTTTGTATAAAACATATTGTCTTTAATATATATTTTCTTCATATTTGAGAAATTATGATAAAAATAATTAGAATATATATAAAAAGGTGAAAAAAAATTATATTTAATACATTTCATCTTAAAATAATATTTTAAATATATATTGTTTGTGAAATCAGTAACAATATGTGCCATAATATATCTATAATTTATAAGATGAGGTATACTTAGTAGTAATGGTATTTATTTAATACCTCGGCCCACCTTAGTCCTAACTGTTTGGTGAATACATCATTGCTTCATTTCTTATTGGTTTAAATAGATTATTTGTTCCTAAACTTTGCAAACTCGCAATAGTCAGTCCTTGAACTTTAACTCAATGCGACTTAGTCCTAAAACTTTGCAAACTTAAGTGACATAGTACCTCGAAAGACGGAAAACGTGCGCGAAGCAGCCACATGAGCTTGACGCCGTTGGTAGGCGGTGATGTGGATTAGAACACTGTAAGCTGGTCAATTTTCCTTCACGTCTGGTTCGTGAGACAAGAAATCGGAGGCCCAAGCAGAAGTGAGATCGATTGACATGAAATCATTGAGAAAAATTGGTTCGTCAGCGAGCGCGTGGTGTCTGAAACCGAAGGCTGGCGCCGTGGTGTAGGGGAGAAGATGAGGACGACGAGGGGGTGCTGGGCGAGTGTGCTGGGGAGAAGATTGATTTGAGAGGGGGGAAGAAGATCTGAAAGGTAGATCAAGACAAGGAGATATATTCTGAGCCAATTGTTCAAGAGAGCTTCATTAGTTCCCACCCCCGCGATTTGGAGCAAATTGCGGGTTGAGGGTAGCTGGTAGGACAACGGCACTAGCCACGTTTGTGGCTGGAGATGGGTGGAATCGGCAATGACAAGGGGGAGTAGACTAGACGTAGTATATGTTCAGTGTAGGAGAAAGGAGAGCCAATTACAAAGAAGGAAGTAGGTGGTTCTGGGCCCTCAAGCAGTAAGCCGTGAATAGGGGTTTTAGTTCAGTTCAGGAATTGACGTTCTAATTCCTGGTGGCTGGTGTCAAAGGTGCCAGGCATGGGACAACTTATTTGAATGGCTGGAGTTTTTTACTTGTTGGTTTCTCTGTTTTTGTAATTGTCTTTGCTGAGAAAGGTAGAATGAGCTTGGTACAAACATCAAATTTATACTGGTGTTTAAGTTGAGGGTGGTTAAATAACAGAAGCACAAACTGACATGGCTAGGTGAATTTGTACACAGAATCAGGTTCTGCAGTTTTTGCTTATTCATAACCACCTCTGAGTTGAGTTCCACGGACTTATTTGCAAGGCTGCTGCTTCTTATGTTGGGCGGGTAGCTATGAAAATTCAAATAATGTTGCTTTCTGAAGTGTAGATGTAATGGTTTTTGTTGTATTGGAGGGTGGGAGAATAGTCTATGTTATTTTCACTCAATCTACAGTTACTAGCTGTAAGATAAACTTATATTTAATTATTATCAGAAGCAATAAAATTTTTTCCTTTGTTGTTAAAAAAAAAAAAAGTGGTTCTAGCTCGGCAATGGTGGTGAGCCTAGCCAAGGATGATATTGACAAGGCTTTCCGATGCTTTGGTGTAGTTGAGCGTGATGATGAAGTTGGTGGAAGCATGCATGGGTTGAATCAAGAAGAGAGTCGGCTGTGGTAGGGGAGTGCGACGACGATGATAGAAAGGAATTGAATGTTCAATTCTCAACAAAAAACTAGCGTCATGTCCCATTCCGTACTATAATGTATAATGGACTAACTCGCTATATATTTTAAAGTTAGGGACCAAATGTGCATTTAGACCCTTCTTATTCATCTAGAACATTTTTCATTGCAACCTTGTTTTCGAAAAAGCTCCTCTTCTCCTTTTAATGGTAGAGTAAGGCATCCCCAACACTTTAGCTTAATAGTTAAGAATTTTAAAGAATATAAGAGAAATTCAGAATTTGAATCCTAGTATCTGCATTTTCTCTAACATGTCATTTAAGCTTGTATCATATTTTTGAATATATATATATATATATAATAGTAGCTTAAGACAGTTGTATTGATGGTCTCAATGATTTTTAGTCATGTGATCAGTTTAAGTGAAGCTTGGCCACTCATCATGTTTCCAAATGGGGAAGTAGTTAAGCTCGAATCCCATTTCCTTTTGCTGATTTCGGGAAACATCAAGTGGGGAAGCAAATCTGCTCACATCCCACCCCTTTTCACCCGGAATAATAAAATAATAATAATGCTACACTTGCAGATATTTTTTTAAAAAAATATTATGGAGTAAATTTTTATGAATAGTTTAACTTGAAGTAATTTTCATTCCTTCTACTCTACTATGATAGACATGCAGGTTTGTACAATTTACTTTTGCAAAAAATCCCCCCCCCCCCCCCCCCCCCCTTTTTTTTGGCAAAATCCCTCTAGCATCATTCATACTAATAAAAATAAAGATTTGCAATTGCTTGAGGAGAAAGTAAGCGAATGTGACGTCCAAATTATGACGTGTTTGTACTTTGTACAAAACAAAACTTTCTTGCCACTCAAGCATCACATTCCAACAAAACCACTTTCGCTTCCCTGTCTCCTCCAGGATTACGCGGCTTGGGCGCTGGTGAGGTCCGTCAAGAGGAGCCTTCGAATGAGATCAGCCATTGTATTGGTGGCAAATAAGGGATTTAGAGAGGTCTATGACATCAAATCTGAGCTACGATCCATGTGTGACTGCGGGATTGTGCTCCGTTTTGTTGCAGCTGGCCCAAGCTTGTCTTGTTCCTCATCGGCCCTCACCTGAGCTCCTCCTCCTCAGTCCAGTACTAGTTGATTTGTGGGTGTGGTACGAGACGTAATAAATACCAATTTGAGAGTTAATGAGCAAAGTGCACACACGGGTCCAAATTACCTACTCGAGAACTTTGTGTAACCCGAGCTTAATAGGGTCGAATTAAACAGGTTAATGGGAAACAAACTCCCCCATAAAGATCTCATATTCAATTTCTAGTTTAGCTCTAGCTTTAGGTTAATTTGTTTTATGAGCTTAGCGAACATGAATATTGATTTAGTTTGATCTAATTCTTTATTTTTTTGATTTGAAGTTTTGAACAATCATACATATTTAAAGGTGAAAATCACAAATCAGTCACTAATGTTCAATATCCAACTAGTCTGAATTAGACACTGTTGTTTTATTTTTATTTTTTTTCATTTTTTTTCAGATCAAACTAATCGCTAGCATTATCAAAATATGCGAAATGTGAAAGAATGACAAAAATGGCCAGTGAATGATTTAGTCTGATTTTTATGAAGATTTAATTGAGCTGAAACAATGGAAACAACAGTGGTAGTTTGAGTTATAAATACAGTAGCTTATTATACAGAATTAAGATGAGTTGTTGAACTAAACACAATATCATAAAACGATGATTAGAACTTTTCAGCGGCAAAACAAGCATATGCCACATAATGGTAGAATCAACGAAGAAGCTTAAATATAAAAATTAGTTGTCCAAAACGTGATCAACTCAACTCAACTGACGCTAAAATTATTTTCAGTATTCAAATAAAAAGTAAGTAATTGAATCTAATCTTCCTTGTAGACCCGAAAAGATGTTTTAGTGAAGGAAAATTGGAACCAAAATCCTCTTACTCCAAAAGCTCTAATTTTCCAGTGAAAGAATATAACCCTAAAACTTACTCATCCTAATCTGGGATGATTTAAATGTATTTGGTATAGTCATTGAACCAAATCTTCATCTAAGTTAATTTTCTAACATTAACATAACATAAGTACTTCAAAAACTCTTTTTAAGGAAAAAGAAAAGAAAAGAAGGGGAGCCCCCTGTAGGCTCAGGTCTGTCTGTGAGTGAAAATCACCATTAAGCCACTTAGCATGAACAACGGGGGAAAAGAAAACTGTACAATCTAAGCTTTCAGGTTAATCATGCACCCCAGAAACACAAACAAGAACGAGAAGAAAACCCAAACCAAGATTCAAAACCCACATACAAAATTCCTTCTACTTGCCAGAAAAGATTCATTTCTTCATCTTCTTATCCTTCCCATTGCGCATGAAGGAACCGAAACCCAAAAGATTGGGCGGAACGTTCAGAACAGGGCTAATTCTGACCCCATTTCCATTTCCATAAGAACCTCCATGGACATTATTCTTCTTCAGCGGTGGCTTCTGCGGAAATTGATAACTTCTGGACGACGACGACGACTGCTTCTGTGAGCCCTGCTTGTTCACCGATTTTGGCCTCTGATTCTGCACCGAACCAGTCGAATTGCTCCTGGAAAGAAGCGGTAGGGAACAAATCAAACCCTTCTTTTTATCGCTGTTGAGACTCGCACTTCTCTTGAAACCCCAGAACGATTTCTGGGTCTCTGATTTCTTTGAATCAGCTTCGACGCAAGCAACCGAAGCCGGAGGGCCTGGATTCGAATTCGAAGTACCGTTTGGGGGCTCTGGTCTTGGGACATTTTTGGATTGAAACGGGAGGATCATTCCGTTGGAGAAGAGCTCATCTGCGGAGGAAGATTCTTGAACAAAGTTGCTGCAGAATCTGAACTCAAAATCTGGACTTTGACGAGCTGAATCCAGAAGCAATTTATCGTCACGGCGAGATTCCTTCTGATCCATTGCTGATTGATCTTGAGCAAGAACATTGGAAAACGAGACTCTTGGGCTGGCTGTTTCAGAACACATAATTAACAATATAAAAACTTGAAACTATTCACAAGGAAAACTTCTAACTTCTTTGTTGGGTTCCACTGGTTGTAGTCAAAAGTGAGTGCTTTCAGAGAAGATTCAATTAAGGGGGCTGGTTTTTAACAATATTTGAAATTGGAGATGGAACGTTTGATAAAGATTTAGTTGGACTTGGAAGTTGGAAGTTGATTGGTTGAAAGTCAAAAAGGGAAGGGTACAGAGAAAGTTGGGATTATCGAAGAAGTTGAAGAGACAACAGAGGAGCGGCTTTTCTGGCAGGATTTGAGGTTCGCTTGGCTCCCAGGGAAACTAGAAAGGTCTGGAAATAGAATGTTTGCTCCTCTGCGGAGCAACGGAAAAATAAGTTGTTTGGTTTTCGTTATGCGAATCAAAGACCCAGGTGGGTTTGGTTAAGGGGATACATAAAGATCATGTATGAACTACGTAACCACTTCGGAAGAAATCAAGAAACTTGTGAGAATTTTGATGTGATGGAGCAAAGAAGAGGAGGAGGAGGAGGAGGAGGGAGGCTGAGTTATAGAGAGACAACTTTATTAAGAGACAAATAAAGACAGAGCAGAATCAAATGTTTGGGTAAAGAGCAACGAAAGAAATGGCATGAGAGTAAGTTTCGTGATAAGTAGTGCAAGATCTTTAATTTTTGTTTTGGAGTTTTGGAAAACATGATACAAGTAAGCTAATTTCTTTTGGTTTTCGGGGTTCCAACTTCCACTGAGAGGGCAAGTAAGGGTTAACCCTCCATAATATTAAATGGACTTTTGGTGTTGCCGTGTTGGCATCTCAACCACCGAAGTTCACTTTTGTTTCATTTCCTTCCCCCTCCCTAGAAAAAGCAAGACTTTAAATTTCTGCAGAGATCCAATTTAGAAGAGCCATCTATGGCACCCGCCAAAAGCACTTTGAAGACTTTTAGGTGGCTAATACTCGCTTTTAAAAGATTTGAATGAGTCCTTTCCACCTTATTTCATGCCACTTCTTATGTCATCAACAAATTAGGCGAACAAACAGTTTTGATACGTGTGCTCTTACTTTAATTAAACTTCAAGGCACAACAATTTTTCATCTTCACCATCATATTAATACTCTCCCCTAACTCCTCTATATATATTCTGAAAATGATAATAATAAATTAATTCAAGAACTGAAGAAGTACTCTTTACGCTACAAGTTACATCAAGAAAACCCACACCACTAGTAGGACCTTGCAGCAGAGTTCGTATGAAGGTACTCCCTTTACCCCATTTTACTATCCTATATTTTTTTTTCCTGGTACTCTCAAATTATTACTTGACCCATTTCATTTTCCTTTCAAAACAGTGAAAAAGAATACTCCATCCTTTCATAAAAACTTATCATTTTACTATTTATAGCAATTAATTTATGATTTTATTTTTATAAAATTTATATAAAATATGAATATTTTATATGAAAATGAAACTTTAAATATTATAGTTTTTAATTATCATTTTTAAGAATTTTTTTCAATTCATATTAATATGAATGTGTTTAAGTCAAACTTCAATAAAAAAAGGTAAAATAGTCAATTAATGTAAAATAGAGGAAATACTACTGTTCTGTATATATATTTTTTTATGTAAAAGCATAGAGATTTGTTAAATTCGTGAAAATATCAAAAAGTGCAGGTAAATTGGGACATATGGACCACTTGGCGATTACAATGTACTTGTATCAATCAATTAGTTAGTCAGTTAAGCATTAATAGTCTCAATTAGATAAGGTTGATTATGCAGATCCGATTAACAAAGACAAGTGCAAGCTTAATTAGAGGCTGCAGCTCTTGCCATTTGAGTGAACATAGTTTGGGTTGGTTTAGGTTTATGATGAAATTGAACTAATTTAAAATAGGTTCAATTCCAAAAATTTTCTACCAAATCTGAAAACCATGAACCAAATAAAACTAGAATAATAGTTATAAGTTTTTCAATTCTAGCTTTTAGAATTTTTTGTTTATGTCATATATCTATAAAAATACCAAAATTTAATGAAATTACACCCACAATGCTTGCCCAAAGATGGTTTGTGAAATGGATACATTTGTAGAGTGGGAATGAGATAACTTGGACTTAGGATTAGCTTCAGGACTAAGAGACTAAAAACTCTTGTAATATAACTTTTCAATAAATAATTATATAGGAGTATGTAAAATATAAATTTATACTAATATAATTATAGATATATTTCAGGTAAAACCAATTGTTTTTCCGGGGGTGGAACCAATAACAAATTATGATCAATTTTTACCTAACTAACCCATATTGAATTGAGTAAACTCATGATTCTACACTACTCATACTCATCCCTGCCTACTACTGTGTCTCCGTAGACTTGGTCCCCTCTCCCCAAATAAAAAATAAAAAAAGAAGATGGATTTGGTCCAACAGTTCACAAAATATATAACATCTAAAAAACACATTTTTTTTATAATCAGAGTCAGGGAATTAAAAGGCCGCGGAGGATAATAATGAGGTAGTAAAGGAATGACTCAAATACACATAATGGCGAAGCACTGTCACCAAAGCACGTAATATAGGTTTTCAATTAGGAAATACTGGACTAGACTTACCACCTAGGTACTATGTACTAAGTTCTATGTTTACTCGTAAGACTGCCATGACTTGTGAGCAGTCGGTTATTAAGATGATGATATTCTGCAAAGAAAAAATTATAATGCACAAACAGTGCCCAGAAACAAAAAACACATTTTCTATTCCCACTTCGTTCTCATAATAAGTTCAACTTCCAGGTGTGGTACTGTGAGGGGCCTGGGTTAAATATTATGTGACCCATAAATTTCTCAAACAGAGACTTTCATTTTACCTGATTGAAGGTAATAAATATGGGTATGTACCGTTTCGAATATTGGTTCAGTTCAATCAGTAAAGTATAAATCAGAGCTATTCTGCCAAGTGGGCAAGTGCCAAGGGAACAAATTATTACCTTGCTCAACCTAGATTTGCAAATACCTTTTTTTTTTTTTTTTTTGTTTTTCCCGGGGCGAGGGGGGTTAATGTACAATCAAACGCTGGATCTCCAAGCTAATTTTCTCCATACAAAAAATCTTGAATGGAACTCATAATTTGTACTTAAAAGTTCCAAGCCTTGTTAACATTTTAATTGAACCAACTTGGATTGGTGAACTGTACGTACATTACTAGTGGCTTTGAGTGGTGGAGAGAAACAGTACGGTGCATGATTGAGAACAGACAGATGCATCAATAATTGAGGTCAGCTAAGCCAATAGATGCGAAGGGTTTGCATCAACTGAAATAAGCAAGCCACCTGCCCCAAGCTTAACTATAGTGGACATGTAATGTACTTCAGGAGGAGCACGTTTTTATACTTGTTTGATTTGCATACAAATTCACAGCTAGTCAAGTCGATATATAGATTTGTTATGTGAGTGAGATTTATTAGATTCCTATCCTTTATGTGGTCAAGTTCGACAAATTTTCTAACGAAGCAGTAACTTCACAAATTTTCCTGCAACGTAATCCAGTCCAAATTGTACATCTCGGATTAGCAATTTAGCACATGTACCTAGACCTACATTTTATATATGAGTTGGTCAGGCCACATCATGTGACTTTCTTCTTTTATGAACGTTGTCTTTTTTATCATTTCTTATTTTTTTTTTCTTTTATCAGGTATAATCCTATACTTTTCCATTTTTTATATTCATTTTTTAAAAAATGTTTGAATTTTTTGATATATATATATATATAATTAATTAACATAAAATATATCATGTAAATAAGTTTATTCACTTTTTATTGATTCTTATTTATTCTTTATGTAAAATCTATTTGCATTCCTTTACCTTTAACGCTTGTCAAAAAGTGATCACTTATCTCACTTTATGCTATTGAGTCCCATACCTCTCAAAATGTGCATGCGATGGTAGTTCCTTTCATCAATTTTACTGTTATCTCAAACAAAAGTTGATGATTTGATGACTTGTATATTGATATGTCAGTCCAAATTTCTATATGACATCATTTTTCATCACAACAAATGACTATACTAAAAGGATAAAAACACTTCAGGCTAAAACTAAAACTAACACATAATTTAAGGGTCTAAATTATAGTTAACCCAAATTTCATCTTCATCACCAAATCCTCTCTGCCATTCGAAGAGGGAAAGCATCCAGCTTCTTTGCTTCTGGACAATTTCACAACTCAGCTTTGTCGTGCTTTTTTGCTTTCAAGTTTGATTCCTTTCTTTTACTTTATTCTTGGTCAAATTCATTTATTCGTGTGAACTTTTTTGAGCCTTTCTCTTTGTCATAAGAACAAGCCAGTCCTGCTACAACCGGGAAAATAAGAGATGACCTTGAGATTGTTGTGGATGGAGAGGACCGAGCAGCGAAGGAAGAAAGTCGCATCAAATTTTCTTTTCCCAGAAATTTGATTTATTTACATTATTCTACTCCTCTCTCGTTCTTCTTTTTAACTTTCTTTAAATATGTTTCTTTAAAATCACTACAAATTTTTTTGGATAAATTTCTCCAGGATCCCTTAGCTTTTTTTTTTTTTTTGTCTTAAACTAATACCTTATTTTAATGTTATCTTATTGAAGTTCTCTACCTCATTATTATGTATGCTCCAATTGGGTCCTTCCATCAATTTTGACGTTAATTTGGATGGTAATTGTTGATGAGACATTAATTAATAGTAAAATAAATATAAAATTACAATTTTAGTCCTCAAAATTTTTCAATCAATAATTTTAAACTTTTCCAAACTTTCTAAATATCAATAATAAACCCAAACTTTTAGAATTTTCATTCCAACCACAAAAACATCAAGAACAAATCAAAATTTCTGGAAATTCGCTCCTCTCAATGGACATTGCTGTCAACTGTTGGGTGGGTTTTGCTCGTCTTCAAATGGGCAACAATAGCTGTAATGGTTCTTAAAAAATTTAAATCATAATTACTAAGGTAACATTAGTTATTTTAGGAATTTAATATACTTAGAATATTTAATGCAAGTAAATTCTTGGTTTAATAAAGTATAGTAGCTTAAAGAGGATAAAATTGGTCATTTAAGGAAACCGGACCAAGAAGGTCATTTTAGTCATTTCATATAGTGACCCATTTTTATTTCATGGTTGGATAGAGGATGGAAAAATATTAAATTTAAGGTATCACTATTTTTCGTGATTCTCACTCTACTTTTGTGAAATTGTAACTTCACTAAATTGTCTATAAATGGTTTATGTATAATCTCCAGAAGCATCAGGACTAAATTGAACTTCTGTAAAAGTAGAGGACTGGACGTGTAATTAAGGTGAAGGAGGATTCAGACGCGGAATAATTCGGGTTTTGGTCCTAATTTTTCCTTTTAGTTACAAATAAGTCTCCAATGTACTACTGCGTTACAAATACGTGATTTGGCAAAGTTAACTTAATTATTTTATTTAATTATTATCTTCTTCATCCATCTCCTGCCACCACCCGAGAGTCTCCTTCCATCTCCTTCAAACCCCCATAACCGCATCATCTAAGCTCCAATCCGCCAAATTAATTACAAATTCAAGGGAAAATTGGGAGAAAAGTTAGATTTCTTGCATAAGGAGCTGGAGCTAAGTTTTAAGCTCATTTTTTGTAAGCAAGCAAGTATTTATTTTTCCCTTAATTTCCTGGTTTATTTTGTTAGTGGAGGCTGATTTTGTTGATTAAATTGATTCCAAGCTTGTTGGTTGAGAGAATTAAGCATGAAAACTTGAATTAAACAAGTAATTTATAGGAACTTAGGCTACGGTTTTATTTCCTTAGTTACTTCGGCTGGGAAAAGGTATAAAATTGGGAAAAAAAAATGTGTTTTTTTGTTATTTAATTATTAGTTTTGTTAAGCTAGCAATAAGAAATCAAAGAGCCAAGAAATGTTTTTTTTATGTATTGGTTGAGTAAATGGCCGGTTAATTCTAACCACTTAATCCATAAGGATTATTTTGGTATTGTCATAATTATTATTTGTTTATGTAGCTAAATAATCAATTAAAAGAGAAATACTCAAGCTACTATACAAGTACAAAGAAAAATACAAAACTGAGACCATAAGGGCACTGAAGTTGGTGTTTGCTTGCATTAATTATTCAAGGTAAAGAATTTTAAGTTCAAATTAAATTTTATGCATTATGTATTTTTACAATACATTAATTAAAAGAGTAAGAGTTGGACAAAAAGTGACTTAAGGACTACGTAATTAAATAGCCCTTAAGTAAGTATACAAGGTACTAAATATTCAAGATGGGTTTTGACGCTCAAAAGATAAATTTTACTTTCTTTGTCCCAAGTTATTTGCACAATTTCATTTTTTTTTTTTTTACTTACGTTTGACCTAAATTTTTTCATATTAATATTTTCTAAAAATTTAAATATTTATTTAAAAATACAAGACTTTTAGTTTTTAAACGTAAATTTTTTGAAGAATTTTTAGCAAATCTTAATATAAATAAATTTAAGTTAAACTCAAGTCAAAAAACTGAAATGATGGAAAGAACTTAGGATGAATGTAGTAAAATATTTACCTATCATGCCAAAATTAAAGAAGTATAGAAAACATATATAGTTCACAATTAGTAAGAAATATATGTATGGTCATTACAGATAATCGTAAAAAAATACTAGGAAATAATTTTATATATGTAGAGTCATTATGGATAATGATAAAATATATATTACTATTCGGACTATTCAATTTTATTAAAACTAAAAAAGAAGTCGTACCATTTTATTCTAATGTAATCAATCTTTTTAGTTTTTTCAGTGCTCACCTCTAATGAACCCCACGTATCTAGACCAATTCTCCTAGAAAGGCATGTTATCTAAAATGCATATGCAAAATATATATATATTGTCCCCACGATTTTGGCCCAACGATTAAAGCATTAAGGACACCATAAGAAGGTCCAAGATTTGAACATGGCCTCCTCATTCCATCCCCTTACCTAAAATACGAATATCTCTTTTCTTGTGTACTTATAAGCATGCTTATAAATATATAATTGAGTTGAATTATGTATTTCAGTACACGTGTATGAATATATATATAATTTCATTGCGTGTCTCGGCGCACGTGTAGCTCAAGCACACATGCAGAATTAATCGGCCCTTTATATATTGACTTCAAAATGATGTTAAAAATGTTTTTGTCATACAATATATATTGTATTGAGGATGTAATAAACTGGTGAACTTTTTGGAGACAAGATCTCGCATTTGGCGGAGGCGGTTATGCTCAAAGACCTCACCCTCACTGTCAGCAATGCCGTAAGTACAAAAACAAGTGGTTTTTTTCTAACATGATTTGGTAGTAAGAGAAATAAATAAGAGACAACATGATTTGGTGGCACTTTATTTTCTTAATTAATTATACGATTAGATAGTAAGCAAAGCATTATCTAAACTCCAAGGATTAGGATCACACTTTTTCCGGAAACGAAAATGGAAAAAAGACCTCGTAGTCCCTAAGCACTATACTTGATGATAGGCCGTTTCCCTAGTAAACCGAAACCAATATTTATGTAGTATTTCTTTTTATTGAAAACTCGCAAATATTTAAAATATAGTCACTTCACTATTGAAAAAGGTTTGGTTCTACAAACCAATGCTCTGGTGAACGGTCACAGTTTGCTACCAGTCAAATGCTCGATTCTCCTACTTCAATAATTCCTAGTCATTGTTCTTATGAAGTAGATATATCAGCTATTTCTCTTCTTTGGTCATATTTTCAGTTTAATACTTAGACTCAAGGTGGGTATGAAAAGAGAAAGAAGTCAAAACAGAAATCCTTGAAGGCCAATATGCATGCTAGGAAGAAGGCTGGTAGTAGGAACGAAAGTGTTACTGCATCTAATCAACCCCCCTCACTTTCAAGGGCATATTCCATATGACTCGAATTCCTGCACCAACTCTTCTATGTTTTGCTTCGAAGGAAGGCCATTGGGAATTACCAGTTCCATAGTTAGCAATTATTCTAGTGACCATTCGGAAGCTGATAGCATAGGATGAAAACGTCGGAGAGCTCAATGTAATCGATTCATGGTAAAGCGTCAACAACTTTACCCATTAAATGGTTCTAGCATGGGTGTAGATTTTAATAAGAGCTGGTCATCCCAAAGAAGCCAATGGAAGCAACCGGTCTTATCCGGTGCAGAGAATTCAACTATTGTTGTAATTGATGAGAATCTTTGGATGTAACTTATGCTAAAGTAAGAACTCTTTTCTCAAGGTTCAGGCGTTTATCTCTAATAGCAATCAGTCAATCAGCGGTTGAGGAAGTAGGCCATCTAGCCATATCTATTTTTTCTTGGGAAACTTACAAAAACCCCCTCAAGGCTTGGCCTAACCTACATTTACCCCATTTATTTTAAAAAACCTACACTTTGCTCCCAAATAGTAACTTTTATATTTTATGCTAGTAAGGTTAAATGCTTTGATTGTCCAAAAGGTTTTCAAATCATTCAAATCAATCACAAGGTTCAGCCTATGCCAGCCCCAACCCAATTTTCCCTATGTGTGTGTGTGTGTGTGTGTGTGTGTGTGTGTAATATTTTCTGCTTCCGAGTAGTATTTATATTTATAAATTTACTAATAATTTTTAATCTACAATATATTTCCATTTTTATAAATCAAGTTTACATTTTCCATTAATATCAATATTTACTTCATATTCATTTGTTCTGATTAGTGAATAAAAATCCGTGTTCATTTTTGCCAAATTAATAAAACTAGAATAACATATTATCAAATTTGTTCTTAAACATCTTATTTGGTATTTGGTTAAAGTTGATTTATATTTTTTTCATGTTTGTATCAGTTTTATACTTGTTATTAGTTCATTCAATAATTAGTTACAAAAAAAAATTCATTTACACTTACTCTTACATTTTCTTATATGTAATAATTTTTAAAGTAACTTGTATATAATTAATAATGTTCTATAAATTTAGTAGTAATATATATTAGGAAAACTTACAAAAAATTTCTAAAGATTTGACCTAATATACACTTACCTCCATTTATTTTAAAAAATCTACATTTTACCCACTGATAGTAACCCCATATGTTATGTTAGTGATCTCAAATGCTTTGATTGCCCAATGAAGTTTGCAAATCTTGCAAATCAACCATAAGGTTCATCTCATGCCACCTCAATCCAATTTTTTGTAAATATATAATATATTCCTAATAATTTTTTTATTTCAAATAATTTCTATATTTATAAATTCACCAATAATTTTTAAATCTATAATATATTTTCATTTTTATATATCAATTTTATGTTTTCAATTAATATTAATATTTAATTTTTAACATTTTATTCATTTTCAATTAGTTCAAATAAAGAAGTATCATTTTTTAAGGACAAATATATTTTGAAAACTAGTATATATATCATATTTTGAGGACAGACATATTTATAAATATAGATATTATTAGTAAATTTATAAATATAGATATTATTTGGAAGTAGAAAATTTATTAGAAGTATATTATATATTTAGGAAAAATTGGAATGGAGGTGACATGGGATAAACCTTGTGGTTGATTTGAATGATTTGGAAACATTTTGGGCAATTAAAGCATTTGGCCCACTAGAATAAAATATGAAAGTTACTATTAGGGGGCAAAGTGTAGGTTTTTGAAAATAGGGGGAGCAAGTGTAGGTTAGATAAAACACTGGGGGCTTTTTGTAAGTTTCCCATTTTTTCTTTCTTCTTAGCTTTCTTTTCTCCCTGCTCCTTTCTATTCTGAGCATAAAAAGAAAAAAGAAAAAAAATGAGGTTTGGTCCCAGAGTTGTATTCATAAGTAATCTCAGAGTTTGAAACACAGAGTTCCAACGCTAATCCCTGCGACATTGTTTAGAATGAAAGTTTATGTTCGGCAAACAATTGATTTCAGCTTCTCCTTCTTTTTTTCGATAGAAAAGGTTCGCGAAGATGCCAAAACTCGATTTCAAGTAGAAACCGCCATTCTAAAGCTTCTAAAAACATGACGCAAAAATAACCAAATGGTGGTAGAGCGTAAATGCTAATTTTCACCTGACGTAAACGTGAATTTGGCATATCGATGAACTTAGAGATGGGGACTTTGAAAAGGGGTTAAAGCAATGGGGGAAGAATGAAGATCACCCGTGACACTGTTAAGTATGCTTTGATTAGAATAAGAACAACTCAAACTGACTGGGAATGACTTCACCTTTATTCACAAGAAGTTCAGATATATATAATAGCTTTTACATGAATTTGAAAGCAAAAATAGCCCACGTTTTCAGCTAATTACGTGGTAATCAATACTAGAAGAATCATAACTGCTCTCCTATTTAATAGGAAAGTTATTAACAGAAGATAGAGTCCTAACAAGCATAAAACTTATCATTCCCTCCCTTAAACTAATGCTAAAAAAAACATTAGTTTATCATAGACGCATTACAGACTCCCATCAAATCTCGAAGCTTCAGAAATAAGTCAAGTTTAAAAGGTTTAGTCATCACATCAGCTATCTGATCCTGTGATCCACAGTGAATCAACTCCACAGCCCGTTCTTTGGTTAAGTCTCTCAAAAAATGAAAACGCACATCAATATGCTTACTCCTGCCATGCATTACTGGATTTTTGGACAGTTTAATTGTAGAGCTATTATCACAATAAACTGTTGTGCATTCCCCTCCTTCATATCTGAGGTTGCTCAAGATTCTTTTCATCCACACAGCTTGACAAGCACATGCTGCAGTAGCCACAAATTCGACTTCTGTTTTTGAAAGTGTGACAATCGGCTGCTTTTTCGAAGACCAGGCCACAACGCCAGAGCTTAACATAAACACATATCCAGAGGTGGATTTTCTGTCCTCCAATAATCCTACATAATCACTATCTGTGAATGCAACCAGCTCCTTGTTCCCTCCCTTCCTGTAGAAAATTCTGAAACTTGTTGTACCCTTGAGATACCTCAATACTCTCTTAGCTGCCATGAGATGTAGCTCAGTAGGCTTTGACATGTATCAACTGATTAAACTAACAGCAAACATCAAATCTGGTCTTGTGGCTGTTAGGTACATTAAGCTTCCCACGATCTGCTTATAGAAAGTGCCATCCACCTCTACTCCATTCTCATCTCTGGAAATTCCTACACCTGGAACAATGGGATTTTGAACTGCTTTGCTTTCTTCCATCCCAAACTTGTCAGTACATCTAAAGCATATTTCTTTTGACTGACAAAAATTCCATTATCTTGCTGCAGCACCTCAATTTCAAGAAAGTATTTCATTTTTCCTAAGTCTGACATATCAAATTCTCTCATAATTGAGCTCTTGAATTCACTAAACATATCTTCATCATTTCCAGTATATATCAAGTCATCAACGTAAAGACTAACAATTAAAATTTTACCTTGTTTGTTGGACTTGATAAAAAGTGTTTGCTCACTTGGACATCTTTCAAACCCTTCTTTGGAGAAGTATGCTTTAATTTTGCTGAACCAAGCCCGAGGAGCTTGTTTCAATCCGTACAAAGCATTTTTTAGCTTGTAGACCTTGTGAGCCTCATCTTTATGCACATAACCTTCAGGTTGTTCCACAAATACATCTTCTGTCAAATCTCCATGAAGAAACGCTGACTTGACGTCCAATTGATATATGCTCCAACTTCTTTGGGCTGCAAGAGCAAGGATCAATCTTACTGTATCCATTCTAGCTACAGGTGCAAACACTTCTGAGTAGTCAATGCCATACTCCTGCGCATAGCCTTTTGCAACTAAACGGGCTTTGTATTTGTCAACTTCCCCAAACTCGTTCAGTTTTGTTTTGTATATCCATTTGACACCAATCTTTTTTGATCATTTAGGAAGTTATGTGAGAGACCAGGTACCATTTCTTTCAATTGAATTCATTTCCAAAACCATAGCTTTCCTCCATTTTTCACATTTTATAGCTTCTTCAAAAGAGATAGGATCAGCGCTGACAAATAAGGCCATATTAGGATTAGCATCATCTTCCAACATACCTTCTCCAGTTACATAGCCCTTCATCCAACATGGAGCCACCTTATTCTTTCTTTCTCTTATGTTTAAAGAACTTGCAGCACCATCAGCATGTGCTGGAACACCACCATCTTCATCGTCACTATCAGATTCACTTGAAATGGCATCATTCTCTTCATCTTCCCATTCAAGATCAGGAAGAATTTTTCCTTCATCGCTGTTGTCCCAACTCCATTGCTTGTCCTCCTTAAAAACAACATCTCTGCTGATCACTATTTTCTTCGATATTGGATCGTATAATCTGTAAGCCTTTGATTCTTCACTTACTCCAAGTAAAACACAGTCGAAACTCTTACTTTCCAGCTTCGTTCTTCGAGCATCCGGTACATGAACATGAGATAAACATCCGAAGACTCTAAAGTGGTCCACAAAAGGTTTAACACCACTCCAGGCTTCTTCAGGAGTTATATCTTTCACAGCTAGAGTAGGACACCTGTTTAGAACGTAGACTGCCCAGTTTATAGCTTCTGGCCAAAAGGTTTTTGGAATTTTTTTCTCAGAAAGCATGCTTCGCACCATATTCATCACTGTCCGATTCTTTCTCTTTGCCACACCATTTTGCTGTGGTGTGTAAGCAGTGGTAAGCTGCCTCTTGATACCATTTTTCTTGCAGAAATTATTGAACTCATCTGAAATAAATTCCCCTCCACGGTCTGTGCGTAGGCATTTGATGGCTAGTCATGTCTCCTTCTCTACTTGACTTTTAAAGAGCTTAAATAAACTGAAAGCTTCAGACTTGTCAGTTAAGAAACTCACCCACGCCTTTCTACTGAAATCATCTATGAAACATATTAAGTACCTTTTGTGACTGTTGGAGGCTGGAGCGATTGGTCCACACAAATCAGCATGAATGAGTTCCAGCCTTTGTGATGCTCTCCAATTGCTTCTTTTGGGAATAGGGTCTCTATGTTGTTTTACCTTCAAACAATCTGTGCATGCTGTGTTCGAGTCAGAGAGTTGAGGCAGTCCTTTCACCATTTTTTTGAGAAGCAAAGTTCTCAAGCCCTTGTGACTTAGATGACCAAACCGACAATGCCACAAGTGTGAGCTCTTGTGCAGCTGTGAGAAAAAAAGCCTCCTTTATTGGGTGAGATTCTGCTGGTTGAGAATCAACCAAGAGAACGAACATGCGATTTGTGCTCATGTCCGTTTGCATGATTAACCCTCTTGATGGATGGTAAATCTTGCATTTCCCTGATTGAATCAGGATACTAAGACCCTTCTCTTGCAGTTGTCCAATGCTTAGAAGGTTGTTTCTTAGTTCTGGTACATAGAATACTCCAGTCACAAAAAAATTGAGGCCTTCCAGACACATCTTCACACTTCCTTTCCCTACAACACTCATCTTAGTGTTGTTTCCCAACTTCACTATTTGTGTGAATTCTTCGTCCAGATCATAGAATAATGCTCGGTCACCGCACATGTGGTTGCTGCAACCTGAATCCAGAAACCATGCATTTTTCTTGCCATCTTCATGCAGCTCGACAGATGACATCAGGAGCATTTCTTCAGTTTCCTCAAGTTCTGCGTAATTAGCTTCCATGTCCCTGTGGCAACGTCGGGTTTTCTGGAGTCGCCACCAATCAGTTTACTTAGGTCGATTGGTCACCTAAAATATGGTCTGCGAGAGTTCGGGAGTACGGTTACGTTGAAACAACTTTGTTAAAACGCCCAAAAATTGGCACCTTAGTTGATTTTAATTTTGTTTTACTTTGCTTTTAAAAAAATTTCAGTTAATTTAGATATTTTAACTGAATTAGTCGAAAATGTGGATTTTTGGTAATTAAGTTGGATAAAATTTGATACTTCCGAACCATGGACTCTGCCGAGTCATTTGGACACGGAAGATTTTTGATTCCGAACCATGGACTCTGCCGAGTCATTTGGACACGGAATTTGGTGAAATTTTAAACAATTTTATCCATATTGTAAAAATATGGATTTTTATCTTTGTATTTAATTTATTTATTTTAAAAAAATTGATATTTTCCAAACCGTAGATCCTGCCGGATCATCCGGATATGGAAATTGATTTACTTAATCGTAATTATTTAATTCCTGAAATTAATTTTTTAAAAGGTAATGATTTTTAATACTAACTAAAAATTTGTCTTTATATTTTTACTTCTTTTTTTTTTTTCTTTCTTTTCTTTTCTTTTTTTTTTTTTTATCTTTTATCTTATTTTTCTTATCTTCTTTTTTTTTATTTCTTTTTTTATCTTTCTTTTATTTCTTTTTTTTTATCTTTCTTTTATTTTTATCTGATTTTTTTCTTAATTTATAAAAGAATTCAAAAGCAATTAATTTTTTTATTTAATAAGAAGTTAATTTAAAGGAATCAAAGAGTTTAAAAAAAAAAATAAAATAAAATAAAAATCTTTGATCATGGTACGGGGCGTTGTTACTCAGCCAGACCCTCTTCACCAGGTGAAGCAGCTCAAAAGCGGGCACGAGACAGTTTCCAGCCAATATACCATGAACTAATTTTTTATTAAAATAATTATTTAATACCAGGATTTTATTTATTTACCAAAGAAAACAAAAGAGTTGAAAATAAAATCTTAATTCTCATGTATTTGATTTTTTATTTAAAAGATTAACCAAAATTAATTATTCAATAAAATAATAAAGAAAAGATTTATATAAAGAAAGTCTTGATATTTATACATATTTATTTTTTTAAGCTTATTTTTTTTATTTGATAAAAGATGAACCAAGAAAGTAATTATTTAATCAAGGTTTTGTTTATTTAATGAAGAAAACTAAAGATTTATATGTATATTTTAAAAATAAAAGTGAAGCCTTAATATTTTATTTAATAAAAGGTAAATCAAAAAGTAAACAAAACTTTATTTATTTAATGATGAAACCAGAAATTTATATATATATTTCAAAAATAAAATAAAAATCTTAATATTTGTTTGTTTTATTTTTGATAAAAAAAATTAAGCAAAAATGATTATTTAATAAGGAAAATAAAGGTAAAGTTTTGATATTTATATAATTTATTTTGAAAAAAGATTAAAGAAATCAAAGATTTATATGTATAAAAAGTTTTTGATATTTATATGATTTTTTTTTTATGTTCTTTTTGTTTGCTAAAAGATTTTTATTATTACCTTTATTTGAAATCATTTGAATAAAATTTTATTTAATAAAGGAAACAAAAACAAAAAAAAATATTATATCTTTTTTTTTTATTATTTTGAAAGAAATAAGTAAAATATTAGCCCAAGAAAATTTTTACTCCTTTATTCTTTTTATTAATAAAGAAACCAAAAAAATTATATTTTATTATTTTGCTGGATAAAGAGATAAATAAAAAATATTAGTCCAAAGTTTTTTTTATTTTTTTTAATAATAAAGGAAAATTTATTTATATACTTTATTTAAAAAATATTTTCCAAGCCATGGATCCTGGCGGATCATTTGGACATGGAATTTAATTTCTTTTTTATATTTCATTATCAATTATTAATTAGAAAAAAAAAACATCACTTTTAAAGATGTATTTAAAAAAATAATTTGTATTTATTTATTTATTTATTTCATTATGTTTGTTTATTAAAAGGAATAAAAACTTTGTTTCAAAATAAAAAAAAAAAATTTTATTAGCCTTTAGGAAATTATTCACATAAAATTCCTTTTTTTAATCTTTTAGTTAAAAAAAAATTAATAAAGTGGGGCTTTTTGGCCATCCACTTTAATAACACAATAATAAAAGTTAGCACAATTAATATAGTTAGTTGTTAATAACAATAAAAAAGTTAGTAAAGTTAGATTAACAATTAACAACAATAATAAAAATTAGCCAAGTTTAATTAAGTCAATTAATTAACAACAATAATAAAAGTTAGCCAAGTTTAATTAAGTTGATTAATTAACAACAATAAATAAAAGTTAGCCAAGTTTAATTAAGTTAATTAATTAACAACAATAATAAAAAGTTAGCCAAGTTTAATTAAGTTAATTAATTAACAACAATAAATAAAAGTTAGACAAGTTAATTAATTGATTAACAACAATAATAAAAAGTTAGTCAAGTTAATTAAATTAATTAACAATAATAATAAAAGTTAGCCAAATTAATTAATTGATTAACAAAGTTAATTAAATTAATTAATTAACAACAATAATAAAAAGTTACCCAAGTTTAATTAAATTAATTAACAAAGTTAATTAAATTAATTAATTAACAATAATAAAAGTTAGTAAGTTAGTTGTTAGTTGTTAGTTGTTAATAACAACAATAAAGAAAGGGTTAGTAATAAACAAATAATAAACAAATAAGTAAAAATTAAAAAAGGTTAATAATTAATTCTGCAAGAACAAAAGAAAAAGTTAGTAACCAAAGTGAAAAAGAATGAAAAGATAGAAGATTAAGTAGGGGTTTTACCCTAGCAGTTTAATTTTGAATCTGAAGAATGAAGAAGAACAGAGCAACAACGCGGGAGCAGGGGCAGGGAGTGGTTTTGGCGGCCAAGACGGTGCACGGCAGGGGAGAAGTGGACGGCGGCCAGGGGCGAAGGAGGAAGACGGCGTCACGGCGAGGAGGAAGGCACGGCGGCGGCGGACGGCGAGGGGCACGGCGGAGAGAGAGAGAGAGAGAGAGAGAGAGGGAACAGCAGTAAAAAAAAAAATTTGGCTTTCTGGGGAAGAAGGGAAGAGGGCTGGGGCTAAGGGCTGTAATTTTCTCTTTTTTTAAAACGGAGCTCTAAGTTTTTTGCTATTTTTTTTTTGTGTTCAGCACAAAATTTGGGGGGCTATTTATAGAGGAAGTTTAGCTGAACTGTTGATGGATAAATTAATAAAAAATTTCAAACTTATCTCTTAAATTGGTAAAATGACAATTTTAGTCCTTTACGTCTCTCAGCCTCTGGATAAGTTCCTGAAGCTTCTGATTTTGACAATTTTGTCGTTTTCTGTCAATTTGAGCCAAAAACGTCGGCAGGCTCAAAATTTTATGTGACAAACTGCCAAATGCTCCTGGAACTTTCAGAATTTGTCAATTTTGCCTGAAACTTCTTAATTTTGTCATTTTTACCTCAAACTTTTAAATTTTGTCATTTTTATGGAGTTTTCTTTTTTTCTTTCAAACATACACATATACACACATATATCAAATCTTAAAAAAATATATATATTTTAAACTAATTAAAAAAATTTAGTAATAATAATAACAATAATAATAATAATACATTTTTTTATTTAATTTTTTTTTATTTAATTTTTTTTAAAATTATTTTAATGGCCGGACGAAATTGGGTGTCAACAGCTGCCCCCCTTTGCATGCTTCATGGGACATGATGTATGCAAAGTTAGTTACCAAATTTCGTCCAGCTTAGCTAGGCATTGAAAACCTTCTCGCCGCCTAAACTCTGAGGTTTAAGGAAAGGTCCTTAGAACCTCTAACGATAGGAAAGGTTCTATCGTTGTAAGATGGACTGAATGATTGATTGTTTGTTTGAGGTTTAAGGAAAGGTCCTTAGAACCCCTAACGATAGGAAAGGTTCTATCGTTGTAAGATGGACTGAATGATTGATTGTTTGTTTGAGGTTTAAGGAAAGGTCCTTAGAACCCCTAACGATAGGAAAGGTTCTATCGTTGTAAGATGGACTGAATGATTGATTGTTTGTTTGAGGTTTAAGGAAAGGTCCTTAGAACCCCTAACGATAGGAAAGGTTCTATCGTTGTAAGATGGACTGAATGATTGATTGTTTGTTTGAGGTTTAAGGAAAGGTCCTTAGAACCCCTAACGATAGGAAAGGTTCTATCGTTGTAAGATGGACTGAATGATTGATTGTTTGTTTGAGGTTTAAGGAAAGGTCCTTAGAACCTCTAACGATAGGAAAGGTTCTATCGTTGTAAGATGGACTGAATGATTGATTGTTTGTTTGAGGTTTAAGGAAAGGTCCTTAGAACCTCTAACGATAGGAAATGTTCTATCGTTGTAAGATGGACTGAATGATTGATTGTTTGTTTGAGGTTTAAGGAAAGGTCCTTAGAACCTCTAACGATAGGAAATGTTCTATCGTTGTAAGATGGACTGAATGATTGATTGTTTGTTTGAGGTTTAAGGAAAGGTCCTTAGAACCTCTAACGATAGGAAAGGTTCTATCGTTGTAAGATGGACTGAATGATTGATTGTTTGTTTGAGGTTTAAGGAAAGGTCCTTGGAACCTCTAACGGTAGGAAAGGTTCTATCGTTGTAAGATGGACTGAATGATTGATTGTTTGTTTGAGGTTTAAGGAAAGGTCCTTAGAACCTCTAACGATAGGAAAGGTTCTATCGTTGTAAGATGGACTGAATGATTGATTGTTTGTTTGAGGTTTAAGGAAAGATCCTTAGAACCTCTAACGATAGGAAAGGTTCTATCGTTGTAAGATGGACTGAATGATTGATTGTTTGTTTGAGGTTAAGGAAAGGTCCTTAGAACCTCTAACGATAGGAAAGGTTCTATCGTTGTAAGATGGACTGAATGATTGATTGTTTGTTTGAGGTTTAAGGAAAGGTCCTTAGAACCTCTAACGATAGGAAAGGTTCTATCGTTGTAAGATGGACTGAATGATTGATTGTTTGTTTGAGGTTTAAGGAAAGGTCCTTAGAACCTCTAACGATAGGAAAGGTTCTATCGTTGTAAGATGGACTGAATGATTGATTGTTTGTTTGAGGTTTAAGGAAAGGTCCTTAGAACCTCTAACGATAGGAAAGGTTCTATCGTTGTAAGATGGACTGAATGATTGATTATTTGTTTGAGGTTTAAGGAAAGGTCCTTAGAACCTCTAACGATAGGAAAGGTTCTATCGTTGTAAGATGGACTGAATGATTGATTGTTTGTTTGAGGTTTAAGGAAAGGTCCTTGGAACCTCTAACGGTAGGAAAGGTTCTATCGTTGTAAGATGGACTGAATGATTGATTGTTTGTTTGAGGTTTAAGGAAAGGTCCTTAGAACCTCTAACGATAGGAAAGGTTCTATCGTTGTAAGATGGACTGAATGATTGATTGTTTGTTTGAGGTTTAAGGAAAGATCCTTAGAACCTCTAACGATAGGAAAGGTTCTATCGTTGTAAGATGGACTGAATGATTGATTGTTTGTTTGAGGTTAAGGAAAGGTCCTTAGAACCTCTAACGATAGGAAAG
This sequence comes from Aquilaria yunnanensis, assembly GCA_039654915.1. Taxonomy (NCBI): domain Eukaryota; kingdom Viridiplantae; phylum Streptophyta; class Magnoliopsida; order Malvales; family Thymelaeaceae; genus Aquilaria; species Aquilaria yunnanensis. Next base: position 10,096,407 of record CM077593.1, read on the forward strand.
GTTCTATCGTTGTAAGATGGACTGAATGATTGATTGTTTGTTTGAGGTTTAAGGAAAGGTCCTTAGAACCTCTAACGATAGGAAAGGTTCTATCGTTGTAAGATGGACTGAATGATTGATTGTTTGTTTGAGGTTTAAGGAAAGGTCCTTGGAACCTCTAACGATAGGAAAGGTTCTATCGTTGTAAGATGGACTGAATGATTGATTGTTTGTTTGAGGTTTAAGGAAAGGTCCTTAGAACCTCTAACGATAGGAAAGGTTCTATCGTTGTAAGATGGACTGAATGATTGATTGTTTGTTTGAGGTTTAAGGAAAGGTCCTTGGAACCTCTAACGATAGGAAAGGTTCTATCGTTGTAAGATGGACTGAATGATTGATTGTTTGTTTGAGGTTTAAGGAAAGGTCCTTAGAACCTCTAACGATAGGAAAGGTTCTATCGTTGTAAGATGGACTGAATGATTGATTGTTTGTTTGAGGTTTAAGGAAAGGTCCTTAGAACCTCTAACGATAGGAAAGGTTCTATCGTTGTAAGATGGACTGAATGATTGATTGTTTGTTTGAGGTTTAAGGAAAGGTCCTTAGAACCTCTAACGATAGGAAAGGTTCTATCGTTGTAAGATGGACTGAATGATTGATTGTTTGTTTGAGGTTTAAGGAAAGGTCCTTGGAACCTCTAACGATAGGAAAGGTTCTATCGTTGTAAGATGGACTGAATGATTGATTGTTTGTTTGAGGTTTAAGGAAAGGTCCTTGGAACCTCTAACGGTAGGAAAGGTTCTATCGTTGTAAGATGGACTGAATGATTGATTGTTTGTTTGAGGTTTAAGGAAAGGTCCTTAGAACCTCTAACGATAGGAAAGGTTCTATCGTTGTAAGATGGACTGAATGATTGATTGTTTGTTTGAGGTTTAAGGAAAGATCCTTAGAACCTCTAACGATAGGAAAGGTTCTATCGTTGTAAGATGGACTGAATGATTGATTGTTTGTTTGAGGTTAAGGAAAGGTCCTTAGAACCTCTAACGATAGGAAAGGTTCTATCGTTGTAAGATGGACTGAATGATTGATTGTTTGTTTGAGGTTTAAGGAAAGGTCCTTGGAACCTCTAACGATAGGAAAGGTTCTATCGTTGTAAGATGGACTGAATGATTGATTGTTTGTTTGAGGTTTAAGGAAAGGTCCTTGGAACCTCTAACGATAGGAAAGGTTCTATCGTTGTAAGATGGACTGAATGATTGATTGTTTGTTTGAGGTTTAAGGAAAGGTCCTTAGAACCTCTAACGATAGGAAAGGTTCTATCGTTGTAAGATGGACTGAATGATTGATTGTTTGTTTGAGGTTTAAGGAAAGGTCCTTGGAACCTCTAACGATAGAAAAGGTTCTATCGTTGTAAAATGGACTGAATGATTGATTGTTTGTTTGAGGTTTAAGGAAAGGTCCTTGGAACCTCTAACGATAGGAAAGGTTCTATCGTTGTAAGATGGACTGAATGATTGATTGTTTGTTTGAGGTTTAAGGAAAGGTCCTTAGAACCTCTAACGATAGGAAAGGTTCTATCGTTGTAAGATGGACTGAATGATTGATTGTTTGTTTGAGGTTTAAGGAAAGGTCCTTGGAACCTCTAACGCTAGGAAAGGTTCTATCGTTGTAAGATGGACTGAATGATTGATTGTTTGTTTGAGGTTTAAGGAAAGGTCCTTAGAACCTCTAACGATAGGAAAGGTTCTATCGTTGTAAGATGGACTGAATGATTGATTGTTTGTTTGAGGTTTAAGGAAAGGTCCTTAGAACCTCTAACGATAGGAAAGGTTCTATCGTTGTAAGATGGACTGAATGATTGATTGTTTGTTTGAGGTTTAAGGAAAGGTCCTTGGAACCTCTAACGATAGGAAAGGTTCTATCGTTGTAAGATGGACTGAATGATTGATTGTTTGTTTGAGGTTTAAGGAAAGGTCCTTGGAACCTCTAACGATAGGAAAGGTTCTATCGTTGTAAGATGGACTGAATGATTGATTGTTTGAGGTTAAGGAAAGGTCCTTAGAACCTCTAACGATAGGAAAGGTTCTATCGTTGTAAGATGGACTGAATGATTGATTGTTTGTTTGAGGTTTAAGGAAAGGTCCTTAGAACCTTTAACGATAGGAAAGGTTCTATCGTTGTAAGATGGACTGAATGATTGATTGTTTGTTTGAGGTTTAAGGAAAGGTCCTTAGAACCTCTAACGATAGGAAAGGTTCTATCGTTGTAAGATGGACTGAATGATTGATTGTTTGTTTGAGGTTTAAGGAAAGGTCCTTAGAACCTCTAACGATAGGAAAGGTTCTATCGTTGTAAGATGGACTGAATGATTGATTGTTTGTTTGAGGTTTAAGGAAAGGTCCTTAGAACCTCTAACGATAGGAAAGGTTCTATCGTTGTAAGATGGACTGAATGATTGATTGTTTGTTTGAGGTTTAAGGAAAGGTCCTTAGAACCTCTAACGATAGGAAAGGTTCTATCGTTGTAAGATGGACTGAATGATTGTTTGTTTGTTTGAGGTTTAAGGAAAGGTCCTTAGAACCTCTAACGATAGGAAAGGTTCTATCGTTGTAAGATGGACTGAATGATTGTTTGTTTGTTTGAGGTTTAAGGAAAGGTCCTTAGAACCTCTAACGATAGGAAAGGTTCTATCGTTGTAAGATGGACTGAATGATTGATTGTTTGTTTGAGGTTTAAGGAAAGGTCCTTGGAACCTCTAACGATAGGAAATGTTCTATCGTTGTAAGATGGACTGAATGATTGATGTCGAGGCAAAGGTTCCATCCTTAAAACCTCGGATTGATTGATTGATGTCGAGGCAAAGGTTCCATCCTTAAAACCTCAAATTGATTGATTGATCTCGAGGCAAAGGTTCCATCCTTAAAACCCCGGATTGTTTGATTTTGAGGCTAAAGAGCTTTCCTTAGGACCTCGAGCGAAATTTATATGAAAGCAATTGAAATTGGAATAATTTTCTTCGAAAGTGTGAATTTTCATAATAGGTGAGTGCAAAAATTTAAACTTCGATAAGATGAGTGAATCTTGATGATGACAATAACACTGACAAATTATGTAAAGGGAACGGATGTTTGGAATCAATATCCAAGGTTCATCTAATATTTTCTTCAGTAAATATAGATTCCCTTGTGAGATATGTCATCCAAATAAGGTTAAAGCTTAACTACCCCAAAATGTTATGCCTAGTAGACCTAATAGGATGCGTCTCAAGAGTAATAAAAATTACTCTTTACTCAGCCATTCCAACCTAAAGGCATTGTCCCATGGTTTTAATATCAGCATGGACGAAACTATCTTATAAGAAAAGAAATTCCTTGAAAAGAAAAACTGAAACGCGAAAGAAAATGCTGATAATAAAACTAAAGGACAAGAAAAACGGATCAGATCGCTTCTTTCTTCCACAATACTTCAACAGGGTGAGTAGAGGACCATTATGGGAGTGAACTGGTCGGGAAAGACTGTCGTGTCCAGTCTATCTGAATCATTGCTGGATCTGGTTCAGGAACAAAAGCTTGTATTTTATCTAGCAATTCTTCAGCAGTTGTTGCGGATATTATGATTCGCCGTGCCACTCTTGATATGAAATTCTTCTGCATAGCATAATCCATAAAAGCTATCAGACCTGTAAAGAAATTGTTAACATTTAAAAGCCCAATGGGTTTCTTATGCAAATTAAGTTGGGCCATGGAAGCAATTTGAAAGACTTCTCCCAACGTGCCAAAACCACCTGGTAGAGCGATAAAAGCATCAGCATTTAAAAGCATTTGTAACACACGCTCTTGCAAATTTTTAACCACTAATTCTTCTCCAATCGTACCCCCAGAAACAAATTTCAAAGGTCCAGGGATGATGCCCAAAACTTGACTTCCTCCTAAAGATGCTGCTGATGCTACACCTCCCATTAATCCGACACTACCTCCTCCATAAACTAAATGTATTTTTCGCTCAGCTAATACTCTACCCAAATGGTTGGCTGCCTTTAAATACTCTTCATCTTTTCCAGGAAAAGCCCCAGAAAATACACAAATACTTCGGGATTTACGAGTTGGGGTTTTCTCCATTCCTATCCTTATCCTTGTGAGAAAAGAGGATATATTTATAGAGATGAAGAGATAAGGCAATAATTTTATTTTCAAGAGTGGATACATTATTGCCAGCTATACACAGTAGTCACGAGTATGACTCTGGTCAGGTATGGGTACACTATCGTTAAAAGAGGAGGAAAATTTTCAAAATAGCTGCTAGCATGTACAGTAGTCACTACTGTAGCTTACGTCAGGAGTAGGTATGTGATTGTTGGAAGGGAAGGAAAATTTCAAAAGTGGCAGCTATATACAGTAGTCCGTGTCAGGAGTGGGTACATTATTGCCAAAGGGGAGGAAAATTTCAAAAGCGACAGCTAGCACGTACAGTAATCGTAACTATGGCTCATGTCAGGAGTGGATACATTATCGCTGAAAGGGGAGGAAAATTTTAAAAGCGACAGCTAGTACGTACAGTAATCGTGACTTTGGTTCACGTCAGGAGTGGATACATTATTACCAAAAGGGGAGGAAAATTTCAAAAGCGACAGCTAGTACGTACAGTAATCGTGACTTTGGTTCACGTCAGGAGTGGATACATTATTACCAAAAGGGGAGGAAAATTTCAAAAGCGACAGCTAGCACGTACAGTAATCGTGACTTTGATCCTCGTCTTCCACTGGCTTTGCGTCCAGTAATGGCTTCAATGCTTTCTATGAATCGGTGATTTGCATCTCATCTAGCTTTCTCACAAACTGGCAAACAGGGTCGTTTAGGGTCAGATTCCCAAGACTGTAACGATCTCGTTCTTTTTGGAAAATTATCCATAATCCAACAACCTCAAATTGCACTATTCCACAAGAATGCGCTTCAAGAACCTCTCGAATATCTTCTAGAGATTCCTTACGCAAGCCATTCTTAATGAATCTTATTCTATCATTACGATTTCTGGTGATCACTCCTGGAGCACGACATTTATTGCCGCAAATCCACCATCCACAATTATGACAAACGCCTAGCCTCTTTGCTCTTCTTTTTTTGGCATAAGCGCTTTTACCAAAGCCGGGCATACGGGGAAAGAACGCTTCGGGAACTTCACCAGCTGAACGAACCTTAGCTTCAATTAGCCACCGCACATTATCAGGAATGCCTTTGTGCATAAATACTCTGAATCGTTCACATCTAGCTTGATAAATCTTTTTAAGAACATTTATTGGGAAGGAAGGAAAATACTTTCGTAGGGCGGAAAGAGAAGACTCCATTGATGAAGGAGGCAAAGAAAGAAATTAGTGATTGTAGGAAACGAACATAACTAACACATATTTATAGTGACGAAAGGGATAATGCGTTTATTACACTTACAGAAGCAAGTACATTATTGTCAAAAGAAAAGACAAATGACAGCTTATATGTACAGCAATCATGACTGTGGCTCTCATCTTCCACTGATTTATGTCTAGTAACGGCTTCAATGCCTTCTATAAGTCGGGGATTTGCTTCCCATCCAGTTTTCTCACAAACTGGCAAACAGGGTCATTAAAAGTTAGATTTCCAAGACTGTAACGATCCTGTTCTTTACGGAAAGTCCACCATAAATCCATAATTTCCCATTGCACTATTTCACAAGAATGTGTTTCAAAAGTTAATAGGATATCATCCAAAGATTCCTTACGCAGGCCATTCTTGATGAATTTTCTTTTATCTTCATGATTTCTGGAGATGTATCCTAAAAAGCGACATTTAGTATTACAATTCCATCGTCCACATTTATGACAGACACCAAGCCTCTTTGCTCTTCGCTTTTTGGCATAAGCACTTTTACCAAAGTCGGGCATACGGGGAAAGAACGCTTCTGGAACTTCACCAGCTGAACGAACCTTAGCTTCAATTAGCCACCGCACATTGTCAGGAATGCCTTTGTGCATAAAGACTCTAATCCTTTCACATCTAGCTTGGTAAATCATTTTAAGAACATTTATTGGGATGGAAGGAAAGTATTTTCGCATGGCGGAAAGAGTAGAATCCATTGATAAAAGAAGAATTTGAGAGAAGAGATGAAGAAATCAGTTATTGTAGGAAACTGAGAGTCAGAGAGTATTGCATCCGCTACTTAACCGGAAAGAAGAACACGCATTTATAGCGATGAAAGGATAACGTGTTAATTACGCTTACAGGAACAAGTATATTAAAAGAAAAGACAAATGACAGCTTATATGTACAGGAATCATGACCGTGGCTCTCATCTTCCCCTGATTTATGTCCAGTAATGGCTTCAATGCCATCTATAAGTCGGGGATTTGCTTCCCATCCAGTTTTCTTACAAACTGACAAACAGGATCGTTTAAAGTCACATTCCCAAGACTGTAACGGTTTCGTTCTTTATGGTAAGTCCTCCATAAACTGATAATTTCACCTTGCACTTTTCCACAAGAATGCGTTTCAAGAGTCTCTCGGATATCTTCCAGAGATTCCTTACGCAGGCCATTCTTAATGAATTTTCTTTTATCTTCACGATTTATGGAGATGTATCCTAAAGAGCGACATTTAGTAATACAATTCCATCGCCCACATTTATAACACACGCCTAGTCTCTTTGCTCTTCGCCTTTTGGCATAACGGCTTTTACCTAAACCGGGCATGCGGGGCATAAATGCATCTGGAACTTCACCCGCCAGACGGACCTTAGCTTCAATTATCCACTGCACATTATCGGGAATGCCTTTGCGTGTAAAAACTCTGATTCTTTCACATCTAGCAAGGTAGATCTTTTTAAGGACTTTTATTGGAAAGGAAGGAAAGTATTTTCGCAGTGCAGAAAGAGTAGAATCCATTGATGAGAGAAGAATTTGAGAGAAGAGGGAAATGAATCAGTTATTGAAGGAAACTTAGATAACCGACTGGAAGAACATGCATTTATAGCGATGAAATGGATAACGTGTCGATTACACTTACGGGAGCAAATACATTATTAAAAGAAAAATGGAAAATTTTAAATATGATAAATTGTATGTACAGTGATTGTGACTGTGGCTCACATCTTCCACTGGTTTTACGTCCAGTAACGGGATTAATGGCTTCTATGAGTCGAGGATTTGCTTCCCATCCAGTTTTCTTACAAGCTGACAAATAGGGTCGTTTAATGTCAGATTCCCGGGACTGTATCGTTCTCGTTCTTCATGAAAAATGCTCCATAAATCGAGAAGTTCACGTTGCACGGATCCACAAGAATGCGTCTCAAGAGTCAATTGGAGATCATCCAATGAGTCCTTACTCAGGCCATTCTTAATGAATCGTATTTTATCTTCTCGATTATCAGAGATCATCCCTAAAGAACGACATTTAGTATTACAGGTCCAGCGTCCGCATTTATGACAGACGCCTAGTCTCCTCGCTCTTCGTTTTTTGGCATAAGAGCTTTTGCCTACACCAGGCATGTGAGACACAAATGCCTCTGGGATTTCACCTGCCAGACGAACCTTAGCTTCAATTAACCACCGCACATCTTCAGGGATTCCTTTATGCATCAGAGCTCTTAATCGTTCACAGCGAACTTGGTAGATCTTTTTGAGGATGTTCATTGGGAGAGAAGGAAAATATTTTCGCAAGGCAGAAAAAGTAGGATCCATTTTCTAGGAGAAAGTAAAAGAAATGAGGGAGGAAATGATCAGTTATTATGGGCAACTGAGAGAACCGACTTGAGAGTCACGGAGTACCGTATCCGCCGCTTAACCGGAAAAGTGAATCCTACTTTATTTTGATGTGATAGATATTCCATCCAGCTGACGTCGATTCAGTCCTTGATTATTGAATCCATTGTCCGCTTTTGACGAATTTTCAACGACAATATTTCTTGATGTCTGCCTTATCTTTGACGATAGCTATCACTCATCTTGGATGCTGCTAAGCTGGCATCAATTCTGTTCTTTTAGGTGTAGCCTCAATTGCCAGGCTTTTGACGATATTGTATGCTTTATCCTTGGATTCCTGATGGGGTTGGGTCCAGCGTATTAGCTATGCGTCCAATTAGTAAGAGCTGATGTCATTAAGATCTCAGCTTATACTGCTGCAATCATGCTGCGGACATGCTTTTCATTTGATCCCTGTTATGTAAAAGCCATGCATGCATGATGTGAAATGCATGAATGCAAGGCATGTGTAATTGATGTTTTTTTTTTTTTTTGAATCTAGCTCTTCATGTCTTTGCTTTACTTTACTGGATCTTCTTTGTGATTTCCTTCTCGGACTATTATTGAATCTCTTTATGCTTTCCAGCTGTTGTCCATTGTCTCAAAAGCCCAACTCTGTTCAAAAATCCTCTTTCCTTGCCTTATTTTTGAATTTTGACCTCAATTTTCTTTAATGCCCGCCTCATATTTTATGCTTCTCTGGATAATTGTCCCTGTTGAAATATTCGTGAGCATGATTCTTTCCTGCTGACATAGACATGTTAAGACTTCTGAAATGATCATTCAGGCTACCACCAAGGCTATCTCCCAAAGATTTGTTACTCCTTCTTCTTTGTTAGCCTATGTTCTGTGCTGCTCGCAAAGCAGGACCTCAATCTTACCTGTTTTAATTCACAAAGCTTATCAAAGTAATCTACGGTCTTTGTTTTTTTTCTAAGTTTTAATTATTACTATTCTTCCTTCAAAAGTCACAATTTATTGCACACTTAAGGCTAGTAGGAATGTGAGATTTGAAGGAAAAGAACTGGATAGAAGCGACTTTAGCATTTTGAACGTGAGAATCTAAGGTAAGTTAAAGAGAATTGGCTTTTATTTATGGGTAAAAGAATATGAAAATCTTAGGTACAGATAGATAATGAAAGTGTAAGGGAAGAAAGCTCTCTTTGACAACTTTGATCAAATAAACTTTGGTAACCCTGTATCCACTTCTCCCCTTCTGTTCGAAAATTTCTTCATTATGCAAAGTATTTCTTTACTGCATCCGAATTTACTGGCTTCGGTAATTCTCGTCCATCCATTTCTGTCAGAATTAGTGCCCCTCCTGAAAATGCTTTCTTCACGACATATGGCCCGTCATAATTTGGTGTCCATTTTCCTCTTGAATCATGTTGCATGGGTAAAATTTTCTTGAGCACTATGTCACCTTCGTGAAATTGTCGTGGGCGAACCTTTTTGTTGTAAGCACGAATCATCCTTCTTTGATAAAGTTGCCCATGGCAGAGGGCTATCATTCTTCTTTCATCAATTAGATTTAATTGCTCGTATCTAGCTTTGACCCATTTTGCTTCTCCTAATTGAGTATCCATTAGTACCCTTAATGAAGGAATTTCAACTTCGATAGGCAATACAGCCTCCATACCGTATACCAGAGAAAAAGGTGTTGCTCCAGTAGAAGTACGGGTAGAAGTTCTATAAGCATGCAGTGCAAAAGGTAACATCTCATGCCAGTCCTTGTAAGTGACGATCATCTTTTCAACAATTCTCTTGATATTTTTATTGGCCGCTTCTACTGCACCATTCATCATCGGTCGATAAGGTGCTGAATTGAGATGCTTGATTTTGAATTGCCGGCATAAAGTCTGCATCATTGCATTATTCAGGTTCGTGGCATTGTCTGAGATGATACACTCTGGCGGTCCATAGCGACAAATGATTTCTTTCTTAATGAACCGGCATACCACCTTTTGAGTTACGCTTGCATAAGACACAGCTTCTACCCATTTAGTAAAGTAGTCAATTGCAACTAGGATGAATTTGTGACCATTGGAAGCTTTAGGGGTAATCGCTCCAATAACATCGATTCCCCACATGGCAAAAGGCCAAGGTATTGCTGTTACATTAAGAGGAACAGGTGGAGCTTGGATCTTGTTGGCATATATTTGGCATTTGTGACATTTTCTTACGTGATTGACGCAATCACTTTCCAATGTGAGCCAATAGTAACCAGCCCTCATTATTTGTCTTGCCATAGTATGACCACTAGTGTGTGCTCCACATATTCCAGAATGAACTTCTTCCATGATCTTTCGTGCTTCATGAGTATCTACACAGCGAAGTAGCATCGAGTCTGGGGTTTTCTTGTAAAGTATGTCTAGGTTTAAAAGAAAACCCATTGACAATCTTCGTAGAAATTTCTTGTCATTTTCTGATACTTCTGGTGGATATACTCTTTCTTGGAGGTATTTCTTGATATCGTGATACCAAGGCTTTTCATCCAATTCTTCTTCGATGCTCATGCAATAAGCTGGAGAATCTATTATTCTCATCTCGAACACAGGAGTATGCTCGGGGTCACTGATCTTGTACATAGCAGCCAAAGTAGCTAAAGCATCCGGTATTTGATTATCTTCCCTTGGAAGATGATGGAAGCTTATACTGTTGAATTTTCGAGCCAAGTCTAGTATGAGCTTTTGGTAAGGGATCAATTTTGAATCCCTTGTCTCCCATTCTCCGTTGATTTGATATATGACTAATGCGGAATCCCCATAAAATCGGAGATCTCGCACTTTCAATTCCAGTGCCATTTGGAGTCCCATAGCACATGCCTCATACTCTACTATATTGTTGGTACAAGGAAATGTAATTTTTGCTGTAAGAGGGAATTGCTCTCCACTTGGAGAGATGAGTATGGCTCCAATCCCTTGTCCCAAAGCATTAGATGCTCCATCGAATGCCATTTTCCATGTTTCATCATCTTTAGAGACTTCCTGTTCTATCGTCATTATATCTCCATCAGGAAACTCCATTTTCATTGGCTCATAATCATCCAATGCTCTATCAGCCAGATATTCAGCAATCACACTCCCTTTTACAGCCTTTTGGGTGACATACTGTATGTCGTATTCAGACAACAGCATTTGCCATTTTGCGATCCTGCCTGATAAAGCTGGTTTCTCAAAAATGTACTTAATGGGATCAGTCTTGGAGATTAGCAATGTGGTGTTGTTGAGCATGTAGTGTCGTAGTCGGTGTGCTACCCATGCAAGGGCACAACAGGACTTTTCTACTATTGAGTATTTCGCTTCATATGTGGTAAGCTTCTTGCTCAAATAGTAAATTGCATGCTCTTTCTTGCCTGTCTCATCACGTTGACCCAATACGGATCCTAATGAAGAATCCTGTATGGATAAATATAGAATCAACGATTCTCCAGATCGGGGTGGTACCAAGACTGGTGGATTTGATAGATATTGCTTGATTTTCTCGAATGCTTCTTGGCATTCGTTATTCCACTCGATCGGATTGTTCTTCTTCAGTGATTTGAAAAGAGGTTCACACTTGGATGTCAATTGTGAAATGAACCTTGCTATGAAGTTGATTCTGCCCAGAAAACTTCTTACTTGTTTTGGAGTCTTCGGGGGTTGCATTTCTTGTATTGCTTTGACTTTACTCGGGTCAACTCGAATCTCATCCTTGCTGACCATGAAACCCAATAACTTTCCTGAAGAGGCTCCAAAAATACATTTGGCAGGATTCAACTTCAGTTGATATTTGCGAAGTCTATCGAATAGTTTTCTTAGCACTTTTAGATGCTCCTTAGCAGTGAAAGTTTTGGCGATCATGTCGTCTACATATACTTCAATTTCTTTATGCATCATGTCATGGAATAATGCAACCATGGCTCTTTGATATGTAGCACCAGCATTCTTTAACCCAAAAGGCATCACCTTGTAGTAGAAGGTACCCCAAAGGGTTATAAAGGCAGTTTTTATCATATCATCTGGATCAAGTTTGATTTGATTGTATCCAGAGAAGCCATCCATGAAGGAAAAATAGGAGTTTCCTGCGGTATTATCCACCAGCGTATCAATGTGAGGAAGTGGGAAGTTATCTTTAGGACTGGCTTCGTTCAATGGCCGGTAGTCCTGACAAACTCTTAGTTTCCCGCTTTCTTTCTTTTCGACTGGAACAATGTTAACCACCCATTCTGTATATTCAGCGACCCCAAGGAATCCTGCATCCCACAGCTTTCGAATCTCATCTTTCACTCTTAAGATTAGATCCGGCTTTAATCTTCGTAACTTTTGTCTGACAGGCTTCGCTCCAGGTTTCAAGGGTATTTTGTGTAGTACTATGTCTGAGCTTAAGCCAGGCATATCTTGGTATGACCAAGCAAACACATCCACATATTCTTTCAATAAATGGACTAATTCTTCTTTTTCTTCAGGAGGGAATAAAGTGCCAATCTTGACTTCTTTTACATTCTGACTGTCTCCCAAGTTAAATGCCTCAGTTGGTTCTTGACTTGTTGCTCTTTCTTTTTCATCTCGCTCAATCATTTTTAATAGCTCAGGAGATACTTGAAGATCTTCGTCATCCGAGTCGGTAGTGTTTACAGGATTATCAAAGTTCATTCTTTCATTGTCATCAAAGAGAGTTTTGGGTCTGCATTATCCAGAGAGAAAAGAAAGAGAAGAAAAAAAAAATGGCACGAATGAGATGGATGCAAACTGGTACTTTATTTACAATGTGCATAAATCACAACTTTATTGGAATAAAAAGCAATAACTAAAAGGTTCACTTAAACAAAGACTACACCCTATTGATTGAACCTTTCTTTAGGAGGTTTTTACTATTAGATTACTTTGGAGAGCTTTCGATTATAACAGGCAGTTCTATCGCCTCCCAATTGTTCAGCACATCCCGTGGGCCACAAGGTTGAACAAGCTCCTCCTCTTCAGGTGAATCGCTGATGATTGCCTGAATAGAAAGACTTTCAAAAGACTTGTTGATGTTGATAGTCAGCTTGCCTTCATTGTCATTTTTTGGAATGAGACCACCACTCACGAACGTTTCGGTGATTTCAGGGATATCCAGATTTCTTTCCTGGAGAGGATGCCCTGTTAATCGTGCAATCCTCTTTTCTCTCTTTTCAGCTATTGCCTTCATTTTATCATGTCTTGTCGGTGTGAAGCCTAGGCCGTATTTCCCTTCATTTGTGGTGATTTTCAATGGTTCTGTGATTCCTTGTAAATCTTGTCCCAGTCCTAACCCCGGTGAGTATCCTCCTTTTATCATGAGTTTGGCAACCATGCGACTTGTTTTAGAGATGCTAGGAATGGGTTCTTCTCCATATTCGCTGACATAAGCAGCATTGACAATCTCAAAAGACCTGAAGGAGCAATCAGGTATATTTTCATTGACTTCGACATATTGAGCATCCGCAGGTCTTGATAGCAGGATGTCTTCTTCAGCGAAGACCGTGATTATCTTTCCTTCAATAATGAATTTCATTTTCTGGTGTAATGAAGAAGGAATTGCTCCGGCCATATGGATCCATGGTCTTCCCAGCAGGCAGGTATAAGATGGACAAATATCCATGACTTGGAATGTGATGTGGAAAAGACAGGGACCAATCCCTATTGGTAGCTCTATTTCTCCAACAACATCTCTCTTCGTTCCGTCAAATGCTCGAACAACAATATGACTGTTGTTGAGGTATGATGGGTCTAAACCAATCTTATGTAAGGTTTCGAGTGGCATTACATTTAGAGCTGACCCATTGTCGATAAGAACTCTGGCCATAATCCGATCTTTGTATTTAATCGAAATATGCAGAGCCTTAGAGTGACCCCTTCCTTCTGCTGGTATCTCATCGTCAGTGAATGTGATGAGATTTTGTGCCGTGATGTTGTTGACAAGGTGGTCAAAGTTGTTCACGGAGATATCTTGTTCAACATAAGCCTTATTCAGGACTTTGAGAAGAGCTTCTCGATGGGCATCAGAACTTAAGAGTAATGAAAGTATGGAGATCTTTGCTGGCAGACGGTTCAACTGCTCCACGATACTGTATTCACTTTGCTTTATGAGTTTGAGAAACTCAGTAGCTTGTTCATCTGTTACTGCTCGAGGCATCTCTTGCTCTTTAGATGTGTTAATAGGTCCATTTGCTGGATCCGTAACATTCTTCTCTTGTTGGAGCTTGTTCATTTGCTCGGGAGAATAACACCGACTGCTTCTAGTCATGCCCCCAACTTCTAACGGAGTTGATGTGATGTTAGAAGTATAGCCATAGTTCCATGGAACAGTTTTGTCTGATTTGTACGGGAATGGCTTTGGAACTTGAATTCTTAAAGGCTTGAGAGCAGATTTTGATATTGGAATGACTAGTGGTCTTGGCATGATATTGACTTCTTGTTCTTTAATTATCACATTCACGTCATCCTCTTTATCTGACATAAAAACGATGATTTGGGAGGAGTCCATAAGACTTTGTAGACTTTTACGGAATTCTGGGCATTCTTGGATAGAATGACTTTTACTGTTATGAAAGTTGCACCACTCCTCATCCTCGACTTCTTTATTTCCAGAAGACTTTCCTATGATAATCCCTTCTTTCACAAGGCATGAATATACATGCTTAAGAGGGGTTATGATATCATTGACTGTTTTCTTCATCGGCCAGTATTCTTCCATCATATTGACTGGTTTGGCTTGATGAGGAGGCAATGGATTATGAGTGACGTTTGGTTCATCAGAAAAGTCCAACCACTTTGACTCAATTAATTGTTGGACTATACGCTTCAATGCTATGCAATTTTCCAGTCCGTGGCCCACGGTACCATCATGATATGGGCAATTTATGTTAGGGTCATACCACCTTGGATACGGGGGTTCCAATGGCCTTGTAGGGATTGGGCGAATAAGTTGACTTTCGATGAGTTTTGGATACAGCTCAGTGTAAGTCATGGGAATTGGTGCGAAGATTTCTCTTGGTCTTGGTGCAGGTACTGGAGGAGTTGGAACAGGTGGCCGTAACTGATTAGGTCTGTTGGGAGGATAATTGTTGGGTCTATTGGGAAGATAATCATTGGGCCTATTGGGAGGATAATCATTGGGCCTATTGGTAGGATAATAATTGGGCTTATTGGCAGAATAGGATAGGCGAGGTCCGGTGGCCACAGTGCCCACGAAGGGAATCCCTCTTCCTCTTCCTATTTGTTGTATTTCTTCATCTTTTCTTCTGGAAGGTCCTCCTCTTTTCATAGGATCGCTAAAGGATTCAGTAATCTTCCCAGTCCTGATACCATGCTCGATCCTTTCTCCAGACATTACTACGTCGGAGAAGTTAGTTGCCGCATTGCCAATAAGTTTGTCATAATATGGGTATTTCAGTGTCTGGACAAACAAAGTGACCATTTCTCTTTCTGTCATGGGTGGCTGAACCTGTGCAGCTAAGTCCCTCCACCGCTGCGCATATTCCTTGAAAGTTTCTGGCTTTTTCTTCTCCATGTTTTGGAGAGTTTGGCGATCCGGAGCCAAGTCCATAACGTGTTTATAGTTGCCGATGAAGGCCTGAGCAAGGTCATTCCAAGTTTTTATGTTCCTTGGACCTTGGCTTAGATACCACTGTAATGCTGATTTTGTGAGACTTTCCTGAAAAAGTGCGATCCACACCTTTTCATCTTTTGTGAGTGGTTGTAGTCTCCTTAGGAACAATGTGATGTGAGTGATGGGATCACTCGTTCCATCGTATTTCATGAAATCTGGCACCTTAAAATCTGAAGGGATTACGACGTCTGGCACTAAGCAGAGGTCATCCACCGAGAGAGATCCGAATATAGTGCCTCCTTCAATGGCTCGCAGTCGCTTTTCTATTGTTTCGAGTTTTTGAGATTCTGCTTCTTCTTTTGGTAATGTCTTCTTCTCTTCCTGTACAGTGTCTTGTTTCAGGTGAACACTAGCAGACGGTCCTGATTCTTGAAACAGGTTTTCTTGGACTGAGACTCGTTGCGGTGTGAATCCCGGGGGATAAGTGGGATCTTGTACTTCTTTGATGGGGACTTGAGTTGCTTTCCCTTTGATTAATTCCATCAATTGTCTCATCTGTTCTGACATACTTTCAATCTTGGACTCCATCTCCATGAGACGTCCTTCGGCTTGTTCTGCCATTAATCTTGTTTGGAGTCGAGTTGAATATCGGTGTTGAGGTCCAATTTTACCCTTTTAAAGGAATATTTATTTTATTAGATTCTATGTGTGTATGATTGATGTGATGGATGCATGCATGAATATTGTAAATACTTGGTGAAAGAAAAACTATAATGGAATTTCTCAATTACATTCAGCAAAAGGTTTGTTTAAAAGAAACGACCCAAAGTACAATACTGCTTTCTGGCCTTAGATATGAACTCCATCATTCTTTGAACATTTACTGATGGAGTAGGACAGCTCAGTTCTTCTAACTCCTTGGCTTCTTCGCCCATTAGTTGGGCTTGTTCTGTAACTTTTCTGACTTCTACCAAAAATGTTTGCAATTGATCTTGAGAAAATCTGTATTGATCTTCCCAGTATCTGACTCTCATCTCTTTTTGATCGGTTTCATCAACCAATTGGGAGATGACTTGTTTTTGGTATTCAACTTTCTCTTCGAGGAGTTGTGTTTTGTGACCGAGCTGTTGCATGTCAAGGAGCATCCTCTTGTTCTTCTCCTTTTCTTCCTCTAGTTCTTTCTCCAACTCTCTTTTCGCCAATTTTCTGATGACCTCTTCAGATAGAACTATTCCTTCCTTCCGGTTATTTCTCCATTCATAATAAGCAGTGGGAGAAATAATAGGCCCCGACTTCAATATGAAAATTCTTTTCCACGCAACTGAAATACCCATTGCGAGCTTATTTGAATTTGGAATCTTCGTGTGAAAATTCCAACTTACTCAGATTATGCGTCATGGGTATAAATTGCATAGACCCAAATTGTTTTCGTACTTGAGCTGGGGCATAACTTGTTCCTCCCCATATACCTAAGAGAGGAACCCACGGGCAATTGCCGCAACGGTAGACAACGCGGGTGGAGGTAGACCAGGGGGCTCTCCATTCAATTTGGAATTCGGTGATGTTCTTGAAATAATCAACCCATGCTTCCTTGCTGTCGTGATGAATGGTTTCACTTTTCAAAAAGGCTTCGATTGGGATGAAGTCCTTTGAAAAGCGATTTCCAAAATATTGCTTCTCACAAGGAAGGTGGCTTTTGATCCAAATGTTGAGGAGATGTGAACATCCTATGAATTTGCCCCCTCTTTGGCGACAAAAGTTTAATGCCCTGATAGTTTCACATAATATTACTGAGGTCGGATTTATTTGAGCATTGCAGATTTGCTCAAATAGTGTAATGATGTCTCCTTCAATGAATCCGACGATTCTTGGGAAGACTACCAGGCCATATATCGCCAAGGCGAAAAGCTTGCGTCGTTGATTTTTCTGAGGGAGAACGTGACTTAATTGTTTTAAGTCGATCCAACTGATAAATTTTCGAGATCCTTTTGTTGCAAACTTGGTTTGAAGACTGGAAGCTGGCATATCCAATAATTTTGCTAGGGCTCGATGAGGCTCCGTTCTTCTATCATGTTGATAAGTCTCGATTGGATAGTCGGAGGACCAACCCAAGAGGCTGTTGTATTCTTCAATGGTTGGAACCAGATCCATCTTATCGAAAGAAAAGCATCGATAAAATGGATCCCAAAATTGTATTAGAGCCCGGACAAGTGATGCATCAACGGTAACCTTTAGTAGGCAAGTGATGTGACCATATTTTGCCGTAAAAGCTTCCCGATCAGTAGAATTCCAACTATTCCAGACTTGCAACAATTCCGTGGTGTCGTTCTGATTTATCCGGACCGATACCTGGTCCTTAAGCTGTACGTGAGAATGGGATGTCAGAGCATCTCCGTGAAGCTTTTGAGCCGTTTCGGAATATTCCATAGCTTCAGGCTGAGTTTCGATTACCGTGTCATTCCATGATCCAGTAACAGCCGTGGGAAGATAATCGAGAATATCCATGATAATAGTTCTTTCACCAAATACTTATCTTTAATGATGAAATGTATATGCCGGAAAAATAAGGAAAAATAGAGTTAGTAAAAAAAATAACACATAGGATCATACAAACATATAGATAAAACAAAACCTATGGAAATGGGAACCGAGGCATGGGAAATTCTTAATGGCTGGTTCTAAGGTGGAGTAAGGAATTCTACATGCAGAAGGTGGTTTATCAAAAAGGCAAGGGATAGTTCCCGAATCCCGTCACTGAATCATAGTGACGGCCCGATTCCTTACCCTCTAGGGTTTATGTAAGGAATGGATTAATTCGAGTCGTAGCTTTTCGTGGGCCCATGCAGAGACTAACCGTCTCAGAAGGCAATACACTACTTCGCTACTTTGAAACCGGTGAAGGCTTGGAGACCGTGGCCTCACAAGGACAGCAACACCAATTCCGCTTAGAAAGAATCGTGTTTGATTTAAGGAAGCTCGGGTATAGAGCTTCATTTTGTGAATGCATTATGCATGTTTACTTAAATAAATATAATATATAAATCCACATAATAGTAAAGCAAAGTAAATAAAAACAAATCAACTTTAGGCTCGACTCACTAACGTCGACTCCCCAGTGGAGTCGCCAGGCTGTGGCAACGTCGGGTTTTCTGGAGTCGCCACCAATCAGTTTACTTAGGTCGATTGGTCACCTAAAATATGGTCTGCGAGAGTTCGGGGGTTCGGGAGTACGGTTACGTTGAAACAACTTTGTTAAAACGCCCAAAAATTGGCACCTTAGTTGATTTTAATTTTGTTTTACTTTGCTTTTAAAAAAATTTCAGTTAATTTAGATATTTTAACTGAATTAGTCGAAAATGTGGATTTTTGGTAATTAAGTTGGATAAAATTTGATACTTCCGAACCATGGACTCTGCCGAGTCATTTGGACACGGAAGATTTTTGATTCCGAACCATGGACTCTGCCGAGTCATTTGGACACGGAATTTGGTGAAATTTTAAACAATTTTATCCATATTGTAAAAATATGGATTTTTATCTTTGTATTTAATTTATTTATTTTAAAAAAATTGATATTTTCCAAACCGTAGATCCTGCCGGATCATCCGGATATGGAAATTGATTTACTTAATCGTAATTATTTAATTCCTGAAATTAATTTTTTAAAAGGTAATGATTTTTAATACTAACTAAAAATTTGTCTTTATATTTTTACTTCTTTTTTTTTTTCTTTCTTTTCTTTTCTTTTTTTTTTTTTTATCTTTTATCTTATTTTTCTTATCTTCTTTTTTTTTATTTCTTTTTTTATCTTTCTTTTATTTCTTTTTTTTTATCTTTCTTTTATTTTTATCTGATTTTTTTCTTAATTTATAAAAGAATTCAAAAGCAATTAATTTTTTTATTTAATAAGAAGTTAATTTAAAGGAATCAAAGAGTTTAAAAAAAAAATAAAATAAAATAAAAATCTTTGATCATGGTACGGGGCGTTGTTACTCAGCCAGACCCTCTTCACCAGGTGAAGCAGCTCAAAAGCGGGCACGAGACAGTTTCCAGCCAATATACCATGAACTAATTTTTTATTAAAATAATTATTTAATACCAGGATTTTATTTATTTACCAAAGAAAACAAAAGAGTTGAAAATAAAATCTTAATTCTCATGTATTTGATTTTTTATTTAAAAGATTAACCAAAATTAATTATTCAATAAAATAATAAAGAAAAGATTTATATAAAGAAAGTCTTGATATTTATACATATTTATTTTTTTAAGCTTATTTTTTTTATTTGATAAAAGATGAACCAAGAAAGTAATTATTTAATCAAGGTTTTGTTTATTTAATGAAGAAAACTAAAGATTTATATGTATATTTTAAAAATAAAAGTGAAGCCTTAATATTTTATTTAATAAAAGGTAAATCAAAAAGTAAACAAAACTTTATTTATTTAATGATGAAACCAGAAATTTATATATATATTTCAAAAATAAAATAAAAATCTTAATATTTGTTTGTTTTATTTTTGATAAAAAAAATTAAGCAAAAATGATTATTTAATAAGGAAAATAAAGGTAAAGTTTTGATATTTATATAATTTATTTTGAAAAAAGATTAAAGAAATCAAAGATTTATATGTATAAAAAGTTTTTGATATTTATATGATTTTTTTTTATGTTCTTTTTGTTTGCTAAAAGATTTTTATTATTACCTTTATTTGAAATCATTTGAATAAAATTTTATTTAATAAAGGAAACAAAAACAAAAAAAAATATTATATCTTTTTTTTTATTATTTTGAAAGAAATAAGTAAAATATTAGCCCAAGAAAATTTTTACTCCTTTATTCTTTTTATTAATAAAGAAACCAAAAAAATTATATTTTATTATTTTGCTGGATAAAGAGATAAATAAAAAATATTAGTCCAAAGTTTTTTTTATTTTTTTTAATAATAAAGGAAAATTTATTTATATACTTTATTTAAAAAATATTTTCCAAGCCATGGATCCTGGCGGATCATTTGGACATGGAATTTAATTTCTTTTTTATATTTCATTATCAATTATTAATTAGAAAAAAAAAACATCACTTTTAAAGATGTATTTAAAAAAATAATTTGTATTTATTTATTTATTTATTTCATTATGTTTGTTTATTAAAAGGAATAAAAACTTTGTTTCAAAATAAAAAAAAAAATTTTATTAGCCTTTAGGAAATTATTCACATAAAATTCCTTTTTTTAATCTTTTAGTTAAAAAAAAATTAATAAAGTGGGGCTTTTTGGCCATCCACTTTAATAACACAATAATAAAAGTTAGCACAATTAATATAGTTAGTTGTTAATAACAATAAAAAAGTTAGTAAAGTTAGATTAACAATTAACAACAATAATAAAAATTAGCCAAGTTTAATTAAGTCAATTAATTAACAACAATAATAAAAGTTAGCCAAGTTTAATTAAGTTGATTAATTAACAACAATAAATAAAAGTTAGCCAAGTTTAATTAAGTTAATTAATTAACAACAATAATAAAAAGTTAGCCAAGTTTAATTAAGTTAATTAATTAACAACAATAAATAAAAGTTAGCCAAGTTAATTAATTGATTAACAACAATAATAAAAAGTTAGTCAAGTTAATTAAATTAATTAACAATAATAATAAAAGTTAGCCAAATTAATTAATTGATTAACAAAGTTAATTAAATTAATTAATTAACAACAATAATAAAAAGTTACCCAAGTTTAATTAAATTAATTAACAAAGTTAATTAAATTAATTAATTAACAATAATAAAAGTTAGTAAGTTAGTTGTTAGTTGTTAGTTGTTAATAACAACAATAAAGAAAGGGTTAGTAATAAACAAATAATAAACAAATAAGTAAAAATTAAAAAAGGTTAATAATTAATTCTGCAAGAACAAAAGAAAAAGTTAGTAACCAAAGTGAAAAAGAATGAAAAGATAGAAGATTAAGTAGGGGTTTTACCCTAGCAGTTTAATTTTGAATCTGAAGAATGAAGAAGAACAGAGCAACAACGCGGGAGCAGGGGCAGGGAGTGGTTTTGGCGGCCAAGACGGTGCACGGCAGGGGAGAAGTGGACGGCGGCCAGGGGCGAAGGAGGAAGACGGCGTCACGGCGAGGAGGAAGGCACGGCGGCGGCGGACGACGAGGGGCACGGCGGAGAGAGAGAGAGAGAGAGAGAGAGAGGGAACAGCAGTAAAAAAAAAAATTTGGCTTTCTGGGGAAGAAGGGAAGAGGGCTGGGGCTAAGGGCTGTAATTTTCTCTTTTTTTAAAACGGAGCTCTAAGTTTTTTGCTATTTTTTTTTTGTGTTCAGCACAAAATTTGGGGGGCTATTTATAGAGGAAGTTTAGCTGAACTGTTGATGGATAAATTAATAAAAAATTTCAAACTTATCTCTTAAATTGGTAAAATGACAATTTTAGTCCTTTACGTCTCTCAGCCTCTGGATAAGTTCCTGAAGCTTCTGATTTTGACAATTTTGTCGTTTTCTGTCAATTTGAGCCAAAAACGTCGGCAGGCTCAAAATTTTATGTGACAAACTGCCAAATGCTCCTGGAACTTTCAGAATTTGTCAATTTTGCCTGAAACTTCTTAATTTTGTCATTTTTACCTCAAACTTTTAAATTTTGTCATTTTTATGGAGTTTTCTTTTTTTCTTTCAAACATACACATATACACACATATATCAAATCTTAAAAAAATATATATATTTTAAACTAATTAAAAAAATTTAGTAATAATAATAACAATAATAATAATAATACATTTTTTTATTTAATTTTTTTTTATTTAATTTTTTTTAAAATTATTTTAATGGCCGGACGAAATTGGGTGTCAACAGTCCCAAGTTGGACACTCATATTGAAAGTGACCAAGTTTGTGACATTTAAAACATTCAATTGTGGCCTTATTGAAGGATTGACGTCCCCGTCCCCTTCCTCTTCCTCTAGGGCTCATTCTTCCACGTCCTCTATCACCACTTCTTTCTTCATATGTTACTTTGAGTGCTTGCTCATCATTGCGATGCTTCTGGAATTTTTGCTCATGAACTATTAATGAACTCTGCAACTCATCTATAGAAAGTTCATCAATATCTTTAGATTCTTCGATGGAGCAAACAATATAATTGAATTTGTTAGTCAAAGATCTAAGAATCTTCTCTACCACAGTCACATCCTTCATTTCTTCTCCATAAATACACATTTTATTTGCCACAGCCATAACTCTAGAAAAGTAAGTCATAACTGTTTCACCTGGTTTCATTTCTAGAGTTTTAAACTCCCTTCGCAAGGCCTGAAGAATAGACCGCTTCACTCTTGCATTTCCCTCGTATTTTCTCTTCATCAAATCCCAAATCTGTTTTGACGTATCCTTCTTCAAAATGGTCTCCATTATTGCCCTGTCAATTGCCTGAAATAAATAATTTTTTACTTTCAGGTCTTTCAGCTTCAACTCATCGAGCCTTTTCTGTTGTGCTTCTGTCAGTGTCACACCTTGTGCTGGTTTTTCATAGCCTGTTTCCACCAAGCTCCAGTACTCCTTCGATCTCAGAAAGTTCTCCATCAGCATGCACCAATGATCGTAGTGACCATCAAAGCGAGGGATTGCTGGTTGAACAAAATTTCCTTCACTCGTGCTTGCCATATTTTTGTTGGAAGTCACTCAAGTTTGCTACTTTTCTTCAGGCCCAGTGGGAGCTTTGATACCAATTGTTAAGTATGCTCTGATTAGAATAAGAACAACTCAAACTGACTGGGAATGACTTCACCTTTTTTCACAAGAAGTTCAGATATATATAATAGCTTTTACACGAATTTGAAAGCAAAAACAGCCCACATTTTCAGCTAATTACGTGGTAATCAATTCTGGATGAATCATAACTGCTCTCCTATTAAATAGGAAGGTTATTAACAAAAGATAGAGTCCTAACAAGCATAAAACTTATCAGACACAGCTTGGCTCCCTTGTTGGCTCTCTCTCTAATTCTTCCAAAAGTTGCTTTTGCTTTTGCCTTAGTTTCGACACCCTGTCCCCTCTCCCCTCTTCCGCCTTATAAACAATTCATGTGCCCAAAATGCCGCAAAAGTACTTGGTATTTGTCTAGGTCTAGCTTCCGCAATAAGAAACAAAACATAACCACACCATATGCTTGCACAATCATCTGCTTTCTATCCTACAAATTAAAGCATCTAACAATTGACTGTTAGAAAGTGAGAGATAGAGAAGGAGAAAGGAAATAAATGGTGAGAAAGAGGGAGGAAGGAAGATGAGGAGAAGATAAAGAAAATGAGCGAATGAGAGAATTTTGTGTGAAAGAGAGAGATGTGTAGAGGGTAAGAGTGAAAATTAAGATTTTGGTAGAGAAGTAGGAGTTTTATAATGGTGGTATAAAGAGTTTAATTTTTTGGCGGAGAAAATTTAGAAGTTTCAGATTTTGTCCACAATGGGAAGGGGGGGATATTCCGACAACTAGCTGTTGGAAAACCTCCATTGAAAAGTTTATACTTCCAACGTGCAGCCGTCGTGAACGTACCCACGGCACACTACCCGAACGCGACCCAAGATTGAGTGAAAGTTAGGTACATGCACCTGTACCAATTGAGTGAAGCTCAAGGTGCTATCGTCCAGAAATGAAAGTGTACTTGCAACCAGAAACTTAGACAATGAACCAACAAAAAAAAAACTCTACCTGTTATATTTTGTCACACTGCATATAAAATATTACTACCTCAAAAGAGTAGATACTTTCAGCATAATTTGACTTAAGGTTGACTCCGGTAAATTTGTGGCTAAACGGTACGCAAATACATTAACTTTATATGCATATGACAGAAAGAAAGGTTGTGCATGTGGTTTTGGCTCTTTTACTTGCCATTCAGAGACTTCCTGAGATGGTTGCAGTAAACTTTTTTGGTCAAACAGGAATTTGTTTTTAAGAGGCTATAGATTTAATCAAATGTGGCTGATATTGTATGATTTTTCATCTACTTCTGCTTTCAGCAAAATAAGCAGATACCGATTGACGCTGTTGTTGATGAGGGATGTGATGCCAAGCTTGTGTAGACGCAATCTGGCACAACTCCACTGGCAAGTCTTGGTTACTAGCAGGATGATGCTTCAGCTAGAAATCTTTGGGTTTTCATACTCTGGTCTTCTTCTCGTCTGCTTATGAACTCGTGAAAATCTCCTGAGGGAATTCACGATTATCCAGTCCTGTTTTCTAGTGTAATCCGATCTTCATTGGTCCAGGAAGGAATCTGCTTTACTCTGAAGCCAAATTTTAGCATTTGCTCTTTGGTCCAACCTGTAGTTTTAGCAGTCAACTCTTTTAAAAGAACAAAATCATAGTTTTTCCTCAAGAAACCCCCTCTGCTAACGAATCATGTAAACAAGTCTAGGAAGACAACAGTAAGGACATATCCCAAGGTACATGGAGTACAAAGATGAGGTCTCAGGCCTTAGTCTAACTTCATAAAGTAGTACTCTGGTGAGCACAGCTTGCTACATACTTGAGCACAAATTAGTCCTCATTTTCTTACTTCAGCAGAAGTGCCGCGGCAACTCAACCCAGCCAGCTAAGATGGTGACAAGCCCT
This sequence comes from Aquilaria yunnanensis, assembly GCA_039654915.1. NCBI lineage: Eukaryota > Viridiplantae > Streptophyta > Magnoliopsida > Malvales > Thymelaeaceae > Aquilaria > Aquilaria yunnanensis. The sequence goes on from CM077593.1 coordinate 10,121,313, forward strand.
TAAGCTCAGCCCCCCACTGGGGTCCCACTTTGGGATTTCATGGAAGGCTTAGTCTCTCAACCCTTGCAACTTATTACATACATGATTCAGACTTATTAGAGAAATAGTTAGCAATAGATCAGTGGTTTCCTGCTTAAGACAGTGGATTCTGAAGTTGTATGCAGAAATCAACTTAGTTCACTCAATCTCAGAATTTGACTTGCAAAGCCTGTTTTAAGACTTGGTCACGTTTCATATATGAAAATAAGCTTGTGCGCCAAGTTTACTTCAAATCTCACCACAAAACAGGAATTCAAATCTTAGTCAAACTTACTTGAAAATAACAGTTTTCTGCTGTTAAGGTTAAACCAACAATCAGGAAACGGAAGGAACTTGTATTCCATAAACAATAGTTACATAATGGACATTTCTTCCAGAAGTTACAAATTAAACAATAGGTCTGAAACATTACATGTACGTCTTTATTACCAAACTATTGAAACAGCCTCTATAAACATACATCTCACACTTGCCTAGGCACTGTCCAATGCAGGAAACTCGGGTACAGAAACTCTTTAGCCAGGACTTGACTCCAATGCCATCACCTTCTGAAAAGGGTTCCAGTCCACTATCCTAAGTAAAAGCCCACAGCAGTACACTACACCACAATTCAATTTAACACTTATCAATTCAGCTATAGTCAGTTCCAGAGAATGTGCTATGAAAGGTTAAAGTATACACTATCATTATCAAGCTAGCTCAGCTGCAACAATAAGCCAATTAACAGATTTTAACCACAGAAGCTAGCTTGAAATCTTTAACCTGCAATAGTACAGTCAGGGGTGAGTTTTCTGTTGAAAACCCACTAAGGAACCAGTAACTGATGTTAAAACACTATCAGAATGATAAGCTGACATTAACCAGCACAAAAACAAAAGACAAGCAGAGACAAGAGTAATAACAACAACCACATAAACAAACAGCAACCAGCCTTCAAAAGTCAAGCAGAAACCACAGAATTAAACAGACAATCGGAAGCTTGTTCAGAGCTACACTGCAAGCCTTTTTCACTTATTACACTTAGCTCAACACTATAGAAGGGGTTTCCAAATGATACACTAGGCCTACACTGTGCTACGGATGCACTCCCTCTGAAGCTTGCCAGAAAAACCACAATGGTTCGACACTAGACAAGAATTGGTCTCACACTTTGTTCCTTCACTAAGCTCCAAGCTTAACCCCCTGATAAATCCACTTACCAGTTAAGCAAACCCCTTAGAAGAGCTATATTCATCCAAAACATTCATTGCTCTACAGCCTCCCTATCCTCTCCACAAGCATGCAAGCTAATTTAACCATTGCATGTACATAATACACTAACCAGGTAGAGAAGGCCGTGTACCTTACCATACGATTTCCGCCATTGAAATCCAGTATCCAGCTCTGCCTTGTTTTTGGAAATCACCAAGCCCTTGTGTTGGCCGAGCCAAAATTCAGCCAGACCAAACCAGACTTGTTGCCTCTGTCCCCAACCCTATGTGGCTGCCTTAAACACCAAAAATCCACCTTCAATCTCCCTTGGGAACAGCAGCCATCAACAAAGGCAGCAATCGTTTTGCGTATTGACGAAGTCAACCGCTTTTTCTTCTTGAACCGAGAGCAAAATCTGATTCTAATTTCATATGTTTCTTATTGTTTCTCGGCCTAAGGCTAGCTTCAGGAAGAAATTAGGACCACTTAAAGGTCAACTATTGAGACAAAGCCTTACTTAGCCCCTGACCTCTTTGTTTGTTTACAATTATGTCCAGTGCTCGTAATTCTGTTCATGCAGGTCTTTTTCCAGTCTACCACTAAACAGAAACTTCTCAATTACGCAATTCAGTCCCCCAAGACTCTTCGACAACCAATTAAGTCCCCTGTTAGGTAACCCCGGCTACAAACTGTACATAATTGCTATATAAAATCCAGAATAGCTATTCCACTCCAAATTTTCAGAACCTAATTAAATAATTAGGCTAATCTTCTCAATTTACCACATAACCTAAATGCGGTCTGCAACACAACAGACTTGCTTGTTATAGTAGTACAGCTAGCTGACTTTAGCAGCTACCCAGAAATTTGAGGTACAAGAGTGAGATGTTTAATATCAGTAAGGTTTCACAATTCTTGGAAACAAAACTTCTACTAGTTGCTCCTTAATTTTACATAGCAGGCTAAATTTCTGGCATTTCAAGCCACATAACTTTTCTTTTTTCTTCTTTGATTTACATCATAGAACGTTACTATATTAGGCATGCAACTTAACTAGAACAAACTCTAACAATTATATGATCAACTAAACTGTTCATAATCGAGGAGCGTAGGAACACGTACATGTTGTGAGAGAGCTTGGTTAGCTGCTAGAATTCATGTACAGGCTCGTGTAAAGGAAACATGTGAACCATTCTTCTTCCTCTTGAAGCAACTGCTGACTTAAACTCAGAGGTCTTCCAATTCTTCCATGGTTCCGCCTTGAATTGCACTGACTTCTATGCTCACTATTTTTGCTTCTGCATGCCGAACAGCTAACTGCTCTAGACAGGTCTTCTCCCTTAACTGGGCTAAGTACATAAATGATCTATCAGATTCGCTAACTACTAGTTGAACTAAACTATTGTACTAGCTATTTGCTCGCATTAGAAACCACAATTTAACCTTAATCACTGATTTAAAGCAAATTACCAAGCTAATGCTTATCAAATTAAACGTGATTTTTTGTCATAACCGAGGATGTTAGTCTACCAAATAGCTTCGTAAATAGCTAGGTAGTGCTCCACTGCCGTGCTTATTTTCATTAAACCTAAACAAGTTAGGGCCCCACTAACAGGCACTTACAGCAGCCATAAACCGTCTTTGTGGGGGGTAGCTAAAGCTTCCACAGGACTTTGTATCTTTTTAGTTCCAAACCACATGTGTAAAAATAACATCTTAATTAACTGATAAGCTACCCTTACTTGACCCCCAAGTCAAGTTTACCCTCACTTGTTCCCTATCTCTAAAAGTCAAAATCAGTGAAAGCGAGAGCATGCATTATACTATATACTAAAAGCCATTTTTGGCTACTATTTAAATAAACAATAAACTTCAGTATCTTTCCAGTTTCACCCATCTTTTTTGGATTAGACTGTAACCTGCCTTTTCATGTCGTTTTTTTTACGCGATTGCTTATTTTAGAATTTTGGGTAGATTTTTGAAAGATAATAGCTTTTTGAGGACTCGTTTTCATTTTGTTTCACGTTTCTTTTTTGTGAAATGCGTTTCCGGTCCCTATATTGTTTCTGTTTCCTATATTAGGCCCTGAGTTTCATCATCTTGGCATTTTGGACCCTAAACTTAGTAAATACTTAATTATAGTGTTTTTGTTTGATCCATTGATTCTTTTTTTTTTATTTATGGTGTATTGTTTTCTAAACTAAAAAATTACTCACCATGGTTTATTTATTTTTTTAGTGAAATGGAGATTTTTTTCTTTAACTTTTCATAAGTTAATTGTTAAACTCTTAATGCATAAGATTTTTACATTCTCTTTATGGGTCCCCAAACTATTTTTATTGCTTTTCTTAATTATTATTTTATTTAATATTATGATACTATGTAACTGCCGCAACGCGTGATCTTTTGAACCTCGTGTCACCTAATTCACAGTATGGTAAAATATGCTGTTGCTGTAAAAACCCCATTTTTTATTAAGTATATATTGTTTGGTTTAATTGTATAAATTTTAAATTTTTTTAAAAAAATAACATTAGTTGGGGAAATAAGAGATAAAAGTAAATTGACTTGACGGGCAGGGAAGAAAAAGAAATTAAAAATGGGAGAATTGGAATATAATAAGAAATTGTGAAGGTGGGAAAGATTAAAACAAAACTGAAAAGGAAAGGTTTTTGGGACATGACCGTTATGTGGAGCCTATCGACTTTTACTAAGTTACGGATTAATACTTTTGACCATTCTAAGATGTTGACTATTTTTTTTTTTTTACTTTTTTCAATAAATATTAGAAAAAATTAAAAAAAAATTCTATGATTTGGTTTAACCTACACTTTACCTCTATTTATTTTATAGTGTCTGACAACAACTTCTAAAACCCTATTTTAAACTATCTTATAATAATGTTCTAGTAATTTTTAAGATTTTTGATATTTTTTCATAGTTAACTGACCTGTAAAAAATGCTAACATGTAATTACAAAGAGAAGAATATATTTACATAAAGGAAAAATTAATAATTTAAAATATCTATTAACTATAAAAAAAATATTAAAGAGATTGAAATTATTGGAAGATGATTATCATATAGTTTAAATATAGTTTCAGAAGTTATTATCGGACAATATAAAAATACAAGGGGTAAAGTATAGATTTCTAAAAATAGAGGAGGCAAACTGTAGGTTAGAGCATACCCCATGAGATAATTGTAAATTGCCCTATATATTATTGTGCAATATAAGTATGTTAGGTAATCCTAGTATATTTTAAATAATGCTTCATCTATCTTATATCCTTTGAAACACTTTCCATTTTAGGTTGTCTCAAATTCTTTGAAATATTTCCTTTTTAAGTAAGTTTTATCATGTTTCTTTACCATTATACCCTCTCTCATCTCTTCATTACTTTGTTCTACCCTAAAACCTACGACCAATGTCTCTATTTTGTTCTTTCCTTCGATCTAAGCGTGGATAAACGAACGGAGATGACAGCTATGAGGTGACAGACGGAGGCGACAGCAACAGACAAAAGCGGAGAACGGACGGAGGCGACAGTAGATTGAGGCAAGCAACGGCCAAAGGACCGAAGATGGAGATAACCAATGGAGGCGACAACAGACGACCAATGAAAGCGACGGCAGACGACCAATGAAGGCGACAACATACGACAAACGGAAGCAACGTGACCAATCAATGAACCAAGGAGATGAGATTGATCGATAAATCGAGACCGATGGAGCGATACAGAGACAGACACGGAGACGTAGGGTATACTAGCAAAACGCGTGCTTTCACAGATCTCACCTAAAACTTCGTACAAAGTCATTTATTTCAAATAATACCGGATGGATGAAGTATATATAATTAATCAAAAGTGACAAGTAAAAAAATGACAAACATTTTGAAATGGAAATAATAAATTTTTTACTCTATAGCCTGTGTTGCCTTAACCTTTTCTGATTTCAATATCTGCTGTGCTTTCCATGAACCAGGACTTTTGGATCTCTCTTGACTTCCATTTTCCTGCCTGCAGTTGAATTTGAAACAGCGGATTAATGTTGAGACCATGATTTGGCTTTCCCATCTCTATCGAATTAAATAATGGATGGACTGGCAGTTTCCTTTTGGATTGTTTGCTGGGTCAAAATTAAGATGTATCTACTTCACTCGATTTATATGACTATTTCTTCTTTCTTTTAGGAAATTATTAGTTTCTTCCTTTCCAATCATGTTCTAAATTATCACGTCAAGTGAAGGATCCGTTGGGATTATTTTTTGAACAAAAGTGTCATTGAACTTTCATTTACATAGAAGAGGTTAAGTTCAAAACAAGGACAATCTTCTGCATTTCATTGTTCATGCACGTACCGGTTAGCGTGAGAAGCCAGTTTTTACGGAAATTAATTGCAGTTTTTATTTTCCTTTTTGTAACTTTTTACCACTTTACAAATCTTCTTCTTCAACTTCTTTTTTTTTTTTTTTTGTCTATTGCAAAAAAAAAAAACAGAGGGTTCATTGCCTTAGATTATTTACCAAAACCAATTAACACTACAACAAGTTGATAATAAGCAAGTGATCTGAACTATTTAATATTCACATAGCATCTGCGGTATATTGGAAAAAAAAAATCAATACTAGTAGCTTTTTTAATTGGGGCTAACCTGAAAATAGTAAGAGTGATTTGGGATTAGCATGCCACGATATAAGCACAGTAGCACACTCCTAGTTTAGGTAAATTTCACAATTCATAATCTATTTTAGTCTCTAACTTATTGACTATTTTATTTTTGTCCCAAACCTATTAAAAATCAGAATAATTGTTTGACAAAAATTTTAGAATTCTAATTTGAGTATCCTGTAACTCTCTTCTAGTAAATTTAAATTATATAACAATTTTTTTTTTTACAATCAATAGAGAACTAAAATTAGTAGTTTTTTGTTCCTAAATGAAATAAATTTGATTTATAGATAGAAAAAATTGGTGATTTGTATTGTTCATTAACTGTAAAACATAATTGTATAAATTAAATTTATTGGAAGACAGTTACTCAATAATTTAAATTAGAATCTAAAATGTGTTATTAGAAAGTTATCTTGAACTAACAAATTTCACTTAAAGACAATGAGGTACTAAAATGAAATATTTTTAATAGTTTAAGGACTAAAATGAAACATTTTTTATAGACTTGGTACCATCAAGAAACTATCAATAATTTTTTTTTGTGCATAACACCCTTTCGCCCCCTGTATTTTGCTAACTCATACATTTTATCTCCCTAAATTTTGACTTAGGTTCATTCACCTCTCAAACTTTTAAAATTGTTATGTTTTACCCTCTCAACTACTTAAATGGCTATTTAGGTTATATAAGGACCAAAATGAATATAAAACAAATGATGAAGGACTAACTAGCCATTTTTTCCACATTAACTTCTAATTCTATTAAACGAGTTGGGTACTAGAATTAAATGAATTATATTTTGATGTAGAATGTTGATTGGATTGTATAGACTATACAGTGCTTGAATTGAGAAACTTGAAGCAGATAATCGAAATAATGAAAAAATCAAGTCAAATGGTTAGTTAGTTCTTCATCTTTTATTTTATCTTTTATTTTAGTCCTTGTATAACTTAAACAACCATTTAAGTGGACTAAGGGGGTAAAAGGTACTAATTTCTAAAGTTTGAGGGTGAAAAACCCAGAGTCAAAGTTCAGGGGGTAAAATGTCTGAGTTGGCAAAATTCAAAGAGCGAAAAAAATCTTTAGCCTATTTGTTTTTAACAAAAGATGTTTCATTCCAATTAAAAGTGAGCTAAACAGTAACTTACATACCAAAAATGACATAAAACTCTAATTAACAACTGGAACATAAAATTAGCCACTAAAAAAACCTACTAATTCCTGTGATATTGAATGAAAAGAGAGAATTTGATCAGGTTGAATCTTACACATAAACTATAATAAATCTGAAATAGATAACTTGTAAATATACGAAACAAAATCTAGTTAGAACCTGACCAAATAGTCAAAAAATATAATAAATGACACAACCAAACAAAAGGTGGATTAATCACTAATAATAGATCAACCAAAATAAAGTTTATTATAATGAAAAGATAAAAAAAAATTTGACATCATCACTTGATCCATCATTCAAAAACACCTTATCATCGATGTCTATCGTTGTTCACCTTCCAATCTCCACCTGACCTATTAACACAAAAAACAAATCACCCAAATCTATTTATTGTATGTTGTCAAAAGATGATGCCTCTACTAATGGTGATAAGAGAGTTTTAGTGAATGAGAATGAGGAAGAGGAAATAGCGAAAAAATAGATAAGAGTGGTGGATTAGGTAAAATAAAGACAGTAAATTAACCAATCATACTTGAAGTGGAATCCAAGGCCTGCCAAGGGTGTAAAGAAGACAGGAATAATGTGATGTAGAGAAAACAGTAGGAACCTGAATAAGTTTTTTATTTTTGGTTAACATAAAAAAAAATTAATAGATTTATTATATTACGCCCACTGTCCCAAAACTTTTATTCCATTTATTTTTAGCAATTAATTTAGGATTTTTTATTTTTAATATTTTAATATATAAATGAAAAAATTTATATATGAATGATAAATCTGGATATGTAGTTTCTAAATATACTCCCTCTGTTTTATATTAATTGACCATTTTACCTTTTTTTACCGAAATTTGACTTGAACATATTCATATTAATATGTATTGAAAAAAAAATTTAAAAATGATATTTAGAAACTATAATCTTTAAAGTTTCATTTTCATATAAAATATTTATATTTTTATAATAGATTTTGAAAGAAATATAGTCATAAATTAATTGCTATTAATAGTAAAAGAGTCAGCTTTTGTGAAATAGATGAAGTGTATTTTTTATTTTTTCTAACAAACAATAATATAAATAAAATCAAGTCAAAATACAACAAAAAGTCAAATGGAGCAAAAGTTTTGGGACGGAGGAAATATTATAAAGGAAAAACAAAAAAGTTTTATGTAATTGTCCAATTTATTAGATCTTAATTGAGTGCCATGTCAACTTTACCTCGTAAAAGGCAAAATTACCTCTATATTATTAGCGTAATCACAAAAATATACATTATCAATTTTGACCATATCTAACGTTCAATCCAAAATCATTAAGTTTAAGCTAACAACTCATGTTTTTACTTTTAATTTTTTTTAAGTACCAACCATAATTTTTGCAAAGGTTTTGGCAAATCTTAGTTTTGTCAGCCACTTAATAGAATTTCATTTTTTTTTCCTTTTTCTGTAATACTTTGAAATTTAAGGTCAAATATTATATTATTTTGACTAGAAAAAAAATAATTTTAAAACTAATTAATTTTAGGTCAAATAATTTGAACATTTAAAACTAATTAATTCTAGGTCAAATATTATATTATTTTAACTAGAAAATAAAAATAATCCACACGCTAAAAAGTAAAGGGTAGATGAAAAATCTATTTTATCTATTATATTATTATAAGGGAAAGCAAAGGAGATTTTATAGTTATCTAAATTATTAGAGTCTAATATAATTGCCTTATCAGTTTTGACCATGTTTGATATTTAATCCAAAATGTTAGTGTTTAAGCTCCTACTTTATGTTTAACCTGAAATCAATGAACATATGAAAGTCGCACTTTCCAAATTAATCTCAAAGTTGAAATTCATAGTTTCTAACCATATATTTGTACAAAAATTCTTCCTGATATAGAAAATAGGTTGATTTAGTTACCTTACTAGCTCAACATATATATTTCAGAAAATAATTATATATTTTCTTTTAAACTTATTTCTATATATTCTAACTCATCTCAAACTCAAAAGTCCTAAGCCAGGTCAGCTACTCCTTCCCTTTTTTCTTTTGAAATTCGGTTTCACCATCTTTTCTCTTTCTACATGTTTTTTTTTTTTGGTGTTATTTCATGTTCACAATTATGTTTATTTGTTGCACTTTATGTTTTGCTCTATCATATATGATTTCCAACTAATTCTTTTTGGTTATGTATCTTAGATTGATTGTGGTTACCAAACCAATTTGTATTAATTTAATGTTTAATAAGTGTTTGTCGGGCAGACTCATGATATTTATATATGTTTCAAAAAAAATTGAAAAGAGAGAGAAAAGAAACAACAACCACAAGAAATGAAAGGAAAAAAAAAAGATAGCTTTGATCTTAAATGTCATACAGGGTTCAGTTCTAATGAAGATTGTTTTAAGGGTCTAAAAAGATGTTGGCAAATTGCAACTACTATGGCAAAAGTTCTACTTAGAATCGCTTGGAGCTTTGTTGTTTTTTCTTGCATTTAATTGATTTCTTTTGGTCCTTTTTCTTTGTTTTGTCCATTCATTATTAAAGTTAGTTTAGAAATATAACGATTTTAACTAAATGTTCAACCTTAGTAGTAATGTATCAAAGTTCCATTTTAATAGAAAGCTTAGTAGAAAAAGGAATTTTTTTCTCTCCTTTCTTTTGTCATGTTCGTATAATTATTTATACATAGTATTTTTCTAATGTGAAGGAGAAAAAGAAATACAAGGACAAATAGTCTCTTCAAACTACATTCATATACTTTATGGTTCAATAATCTCTTCCCTCTCAACCTCTTGCTATTATTATTGTTGTTACTGCTGAGGGGGAAAATGAGACCTTTGTGATTTCACAAATTATTAGAGGCTAATTGAATGCAACGTAATATTTACCTTCATAGATAGCACAACTACCCTCATACTTATAATGTAATTCCAATAATATCCATTAAATGTTCCTATAAATTTTGACCATATTTGACCTTCAACAAGAAATCATTAAGTTTAGTGTAACAATATATGTTTTTACAATGTTCACTAAAAAACCACAGCTTATGGGTATTTTTTTAAATTAATAAAATTTTGATTTTTTTAAAATTCTAAACATTCAAACATATATATATAAGTTGAAAAGAAATCTCAATTTTTATCAATTTTGACCATATTTGACTTTCAATTTAAAATGTTATTGTTTAGCTAGTGTTTTTATATCTTTTTTGCCTGCAACCAATTTCATTTGAAAGTCAATATTATGTAGATGTAATAATCGTTTAAAAGTAAATTTTTATGATGTTATTAAATTTTTATGAATTTTTTTTCTAATGCCTTAAACTAGAAAAATTCATAAAAATTTAGTAAGATTACAAAAATTATATTTTTAATAGATTATTGCAGCTACATAATATTGAATTTTAATTAAAATTAGTTTCGGGTGAAAAATATGTAACAATAAAAATAAAATATTTTAGAGTCAATTGACTTAAGTTAAAATGAATTCAGTATAAATTAGTTACTCTTTATACTATTATTAGCAATATTGACTTTTATGGCCAATTAAAAGATACATGAAATGAAACAAAAAATACAGCCACATAACTTGCAAATTTCATTTCTTTTTTACTTCCATAAAATAAATCTATTTATTTATTAATTATACTATAGATAAAGTATTTTGGAAGTTAATTTGTTTCCTTTTAGATTTTCAGCCTTTCCAATACTATCACACTCAGAAAATCCTACACAAATGTAAGCTATCTATCCCATTTTAATTTTCAAAATTTTGATTTTCCAACATTTGGTGTTTTTTTATTTAAATTATCAAGTTTTTCTCTTTATAGTTTGTATTCCTGTTCAGCATTTTTTTTAACAATAGGAGAAATTATGTATTAGATATATAAAACTTTACAACATAGTAATCTAGCCAGGAGTTAGATGTCCAAATTCCTCAAAACAATATCCATCCAAGTGACACACCCCCATAATACAACAACTCATCACTAATAGTTTTATATAACCTGTAATGGATTCAACAACTACTAAACCCAACTGCACTTAAACTTAGAGCTCCTATTTACAATCCAATTGTAAGAATAAAACTGAATATCATCAAAGACCTTTGAGCATAAGACCTGCAAGTTATAAAAAATTAACTTGTCCTTCGCTTTCCAAATTACCCAAATAGTTATACAAACCACTGCTTCCCAAATCTTTTTTATGTTTGAGCTAGCCTGTAAATTCATACCATCATCTAGCAAGTCCACCACCGTCACTTTATCAATGGATCCACCTGCCACTAGGTGCAAATTTTGGCCCAAATTGTGCTTGAAATCCTGCAACTAACCAAAATATGACCCACAATTTTTATCTCATCCTTATAGAATGGATAATAATTGCCAAGTGTCACTTGAATTCCCCTATTCAGTAGGTTGTATCTCAATAGTGACCTTTCTTGAATTACTCTCCAAACATTGATGTTAAACTTTTGTGGGATACACTGGTTCCACCTCATCGACTATCCTCCATATTCTAGATGTAGCATCATCTCATCAATAATTGAGGCAAGTTTATTGACTAAAAAGGTTTTACCAAGATTGAAGCACTAGTAACACTTGCCCATATTGTATTAAACCAACGTCAAATCTACAAGATATGTTAGCAAATACTGTAGTTCTGAAGTATCCCTTCCTCTTAATGCTCGCCGCCACTTTCATCTCCCCCACCGTTTTCCCTGTCCCAATAACCTCTTTGAGCAACTTCCATTTTTTAAGACACTCTAGATTATATAATGTTCTAAATTTCTCCTTTACACAACCTTCCTCTACCCACTCATCATCCCAAAGCCTGATTTTTTTTCCCATCTCTGATCTTCCACCTAAAGGACTTGATTCAACACCCAACTTTTCAATTTCAAAACCAGACTTCACAATTCTTCCTCACACCCCCAACACAACTTTCTTGCCAACTTCTACCCACCCCTCTATTTTCCCAAAAAATGGCTTTAATAACACTAGCCCACAATGCCTGCTCATCAACTCTAAACCCAAAACTTTTAGTTTTTCTAAAGTAATCCTAAAACTTTATTAAAGTATTAACATTAATATTATATTTACTTAAAGACAATTCATGTTCAGCAATTATTTTTAAGTAAATATAAATTGTTAATATTTTAACAAAGTTTTACGATTACTTTAGCAAAACTAAAAATTTGAAGCTTAAAGTAAAGTAAATTATTTGATTAACTGACAGAAATTTGAAGTGTATCCAATTGCACTATCAATTGAATTTTTAATTCCAATTATGACCCTCACTACCCCTCTATAAATAATGTAATAGAATAATATATCATTGTACTTATCTATTTCAAAGATTAACTTACATATTTCACATTAAAATGATTAATGGTGAACTAAATTTTCATCTACAAGATTTGGTTCCAATTACATTCTTACTTCCAAGGTTTGAAAATCTACTTCCCCCATATTTTGGAACACCAACAGGAAAAAAAATATCTTGCATTTAATTAAATGGATAACAATTAGTAATTTAAACTATCAATTAATATAAAAAAATTATTAGAAAATTTGAATTCACTATATTATTAATATTCATTAGTCACTTTAAGATTTTCAAAAATTGCTATAAATAATATACGAAAATAAGGGAAAAAAAAGTTTGCTAAGTTGTTTGCGGTAAAGGCTTGAATTTCCCTGAATCTTGTAATTTACTCAAAAATTTGTGTAGCCATATTTCACATATTATCCTATGCCATCTTTTCAGTAATTTTCTACGGGTCATTGAATTTAGTTTGATAATATGAATGTCTCTATCTATATTTTTTCTTCTTTTGTTAGTTATAACTTTAGCCTCTATTTTTCACATTAAAAACAACACATTGTTATAACTTCTACTTTTTTGGAAATCAAAGATATTTCAAGGTTAATATTCTATTTACTCAATAATTACTCGAATAAAATTTTTTAACAAAGAAATTTATTTTTTGACTTTTTTTTCCATACCCTACCTAATTAATATAAAAATAAGGAAAAATAGCTTTTTAGAATATGTTATAGAAATATCGTTTAAGTTTCTTAAAATGTTGAGCTTCTTAAAGTGAACAACTAATATATAAAAATAATTAATTTTAATCTATTTTTTAATAATCACTCCATGATATAGCTTTTATGTATATATCATTGTTATCTTAAATTTTGATCAATAGCTACGTTTGATTTAACTGGAGAAATATTATAAACTAAAAAAAGGGACAAAAATAAATCTAAAATATTAAAATATGCCCCCATCATAACTATTTTCTAATATTGGTTTGAACACAGAAATACCACTTGAATCCATAAATATAATTAAGACATTTATTATTTTTTTAATCTTAAGATCACTAATTATTCTCCATTTTGTCTACATATTTTAACTAATATTTAGTTTTTATGTTTTTATTTTTAAATTAGGAATACATATAATAACAATCACCATAAATTTTTTTTCTTAAATTATGTTTATTATAAATGTCATACGCTCATGGAACAAATTTAAAACTATTTAAAAGCTAAAAAAAATTTCACTACTTTATATTAAAGCGCGTGGGGCCAATTACTGTTCATCAACAATGACTCCTGTATTGTGCTTTTTTTTTTGTTTTTTTAATCAATTTATGGTAAACTTCTATTTCGGTCCCTAAGTATGTTACTTCTGACCTTTTGGTCTCTAAACTCTTTCATGTGATGATTGGTTCTCAATTTGGCTCATGGTTAGAGATGTTAATAAGTTGGGTTAAGCCAATCCAAACCCTCCCTACGATTAATCAGGTTTAGGTAGTAGCCATCATGTGAGCGGGCAGTACTACCCATTAACCCATTTAAGACATATGTTTAATTCTTTAGACTTTTTATATTTATATATATTTTTTCAAAAAGAATGCGTATATTTATAATTAAAGTAATAATTAAAAAATCACAAACTAAAGTAATATATGGTAATTTATACTGTGATAATTTTGTTTGAAATAAAATCATAAGAGGATTTCAAATATAAATAATTAGTGTGGAAGGAGTGCGAGCACGATCAAGTAGGATTAGTTAAATTGATATCATCCACGTGGTTATATAAGTAAAGGTATATTTGGGTTTAGATAAATGGATATAGAGAGGGTGGGGGTATTTTTAAACATCCCTATAGTTGTAATTTAAACGGGGGACTCAATTATCAAATATAGGCATTTGGGACAAAGGAAGGGATAGAAATAATGGACTTGTAAACTAGATAAAAATTTTGACCACACACCAACAAAGAGCCTAAACAAACAAACTTTGAACATGAAAGCTGCAACGCGGCGGCTGGCGAAGCGAACCTGGTGATAATTAAAGATTATATACTGTCTACGCAATTTTACCCTCCTAACTGCTAAATAAAATTCGTCGCGGCTGATTTTTCAAACAAATTCTTGCAAGAGCCCGGCTACGAGTACAACAAAAACGAATACACTCTTCTACTGTCCATCGTGTCGACAACGTCTGCACGGAACTTCCATTTCTCGACTCTTTTAATGCTCGGCTACTGTCGCCGCTCCCTCTTCGACGCAAAGTGGATCCATCTCTTTCCTCTGTAGTCTGCTGGACCCACCCGTTGATGGGGCTGCTCGCCAGCCTCTGCGCCTGTCTCCAAAGGCGCTTCCCAGCCGCCGGCACCGGTGTTGACCCTGCTGACCACGACTCCGACGGCCAAGACCTCTTCTTCGGCCTCCATGCTCTCGAAATCGCCACCAATTTCTTCTCCGAACTCAATCTGCTCGGGCACGGTGGCTTCGGCCCCGTTTACAAGGTCAATTACTCCTGTGTTCTCTTATCGCAAAATTATGAGAAAACCTCTCCCTCTCTCTCGTAAACATTTGGATTGGTTGACTTACTGGCTTCCCAAACTCT
Organism: Aquilaria yunnanensis; assembly: GCA_039654915.1. Lineage (NCBI taxonomy): Eukaryota > Viridiplantae > Streptophyta > Magnoliopsida > Malvales > Thymelaeaceae > Aquilaria > Aquilaria yunnanensis. The sequence continues at coordinate 10,136,320 of CM077593.1, forward strand.
CTTATTTATGATATCGTCTGCTAGCTTAACGGACAAAAGATCTTCGGCGTTGGCGCCAATTGAGTAGCTGGTGAACAAGAAATGTCCCTCTTTGTGTCATCTTCTTGTGTCGATGGTTAGGAAACCGTTCCTTTTTTTATATATTTTATTGTTCCCCTGGTTAACCATATCTGATGCATGCTCTTGCTCTATGCTGGTCTGTTGGTAGAGTTCAATTGTTTCGATTATGGACTATTTTCAAAACAAATACTAATATGAACCCTTTCTTTTAATAATTCATTAAATGTTTCAATAGATCATTTTCTGTCATCTTTCGGGTGGCGCGAATACAGAAGTGCTCAAGAAATTATGGCTTTGTGTTGCTTTCTTGCAGGGGTTGATACCAAATGGTCAAGAAGTTGCTGTGAAGAAGCTCTCGCTCACATCAAGACAGGGAGTTAGAGAATTTACCAATGAGGTGAAGCTTCTCTTGAAAATTCAGCACAAGAACCTTGTCATATTACTGGGATGTTGTGTTGAAGGACCTGAGAAGATGCTTATTTACGAATACCTTCCAAATAAAAGCCTCGATTACTTCCTGTTTGGTAATATCCATATTTTTCCCTGACATTTTGTATCACCTAGAGTAAGGTTATGACTGATAGTAGATCCAATAAATAATTTCAGATAAGAGCAAGTCTGGATCCTTGAATTGGGGAACACGATTTCGGATAGTTACAGGTGTTGCACGAGGGCTTCTGTACCTGCATGAGGAGGCCCCTGTACGGATCATCCACAGAGATATCAAAGCCAGTAACATTTTGCTTGATCATCAGTTAAACCCGAAAATTTCAGATTTCGGCTTGGCAAGGCTCTTTCCTGGGGAAGACACTCATATAAATACATTTAGGATTTCTGGTACTCAGTGAGTAGTTTGTTTTATGTTGTCACTTGTCCTTGTCCTTGCAACTTTGTTGGTTCAACAGAAAGTAAAAGTTTCTTTTCTTGACCGCAGTGGTTATATGGCCCCAGAATATGCCATGCATGGATATATGTCTGTGAAAACAGATGTCTTCAGTTATGGAATTTTGGTACTGGAAATTGTGAGTGGCAGAAAGAACCATGATCTGCGATTTGGTAAAGACAAGGCCGACCTCTTAAGCTATGTGAGTTTACTTTTTAAATTATTCCTATGGTATTTCTTGACTATATCAAAATTGAGTATTATTTTGGCCAATAAATAACAAATATTGAGTATTATGAACACCTCTGTTCCAGTTATGGTGTATACACTAGATAAGCGGGCATTTATGAGCCTGCCTTTTGTTTTTGCCATACCTGATACCATGTAAGCTTGTTGTGCTTGCGTTCTTGAGTTCTTTTTGTTACCTGCTATTGAAACTATGCTGAGGGCTGTGATCAAATAGCTTGTTTGAAATTATACGGGCATAGTGTTTCCATCCTCACCCGGACAACAAGTATCATTGAAAATCCTATTTGGATAATGAATAATGTTTAACCTAGTGCTTAAACTTGTGATTGTTATGTAGATGATTCAAAATTTGAATTTCTATGTTCTTTTGGCCGTTATGTACCAAAAAGTCCCATTCAGATTGATAGCACTATCATGTATTTGAGTCGGTCACTTCCAGAAGTCTTCTTGAACCTTTTTTTGGTACAGTGAAAGAAAACTGGCAATTCACTGTCCTGATTGCTAGCCTGAATCTGAAACACCAATTCACCATCAAAGAAGGAAACAGCATACTACTACTTGTCATCATCCTTTGCTGTGACAAAACAAACTCTTGCTGCACGCATGGTTGCAGAAATGAGGGAATAAAAGATGTAGTAAAGCACAAGTTATAACTTATCTATATGGCTGTAAAAGCTCCTCTCTTTTGCAGGCATGGTCCCTGTTCGGAGAAGGGAAACCTGAGGATTTAGTTGACCCATCTCTCAAGAAGTTTGACCATACCGAAGCTGCATTCTGCATTCAGCTAGGCCTATTATGCTGCCAACAGAGTGTACAAGGGCGGCCTGACATGAACTCTGTTCATCTCATGCTTTCAAGTGACTCGTTTACTTTGCCTAGACCAGGCAAACCTGGAATTCAAGGACGAACAGGAGGTTGGACAACCACCTCTACCTCTGCTTTAACTCGTACAAATGCCACAAGTTCAACAACTGTTGTCAGTAAGGATTCCGGCGGTGGTAGTTTTGTTGAGGAACATTCAAGAAATTCAATCTCGTATTCTTCTCTTGAAGAGGGTAGATGATATGTTCATAAACTGTAGCAAAGATTATGTATATCGGTGTCCATGTATGTTAGGGTAATTATTTTGGTACATAACGAGCTTGTTAGATCTTATTATAGGAAGACAGTGTGTTCTTCTCTTGCTTCTCTTAGTAACCCTCTATTCGGATTGAATTAAGTTGCCGTAACCCGTAAGGCAGCTGCTTTTTCATGCTTGACCGGGTCAGCATGCGTGGCTTACGCGAACCTCACCCTCATCTTCCTTGTATTTACTAGCTTTGGCGCCAAGTACATACCCCCTAAATAGAAACACAATCCGACAACAGCCATCTCCCGTTGGTCGTCCCCTTCACCACTCTCTGCACTCCCCCTTTGACCACTGCTGTCACCGTCACCACCTTCATCGACCAAGATATGCTAAAACTTGTCCTACATTCAACTTTTTCCTTGGCTGGCTAAGGCTTTAGATCGCTGATCATACAGACTCCGCAAGCATTTTGGTTGGTCTTCTGGTTTTCTACTTTGATTTGCAAATGCCCCATGTGAGTTTACAATGGTTTGAAAGACTTTTACGCCACCTACCTATTTACACCCTATTCGGTTAGACTTTGATGAAGGAACTGTTTTGGAGTGGATGGCTCGCTGACTAATTGGGGAGGGCAGCTAACAAGGTAGGGGGTGGTCATGGGATGTGGAGAGGGCTTAGGTAATGGCAGCAGAAGTGGACAAGGCAGTGGGGATGGGGGAAGAGGTTTGACTGAGAGTGAATAATTCATTAAGGGAAGGGAAGGGGAGAGTGAAGCGTAAAAAATAGAAGGAAGTCTATCATTTCATCAATTTGAGAGGATTAAAAAATTGTACATGATGGGGCATGTGAAGGGATAAGAGTGATTCCTCCTTCTCCTTTCTTTCAGTTTTTTATTTAACCAACAAGGGAGGGAAGGTAATTACCCCTCCCCTTCCCCTCATTTCCCCCAATCCAAGCAAGCTATAAAGCTACTTTGGTTTCAATCTCCCAGTGGCCGGTAGGTGGCAGTTTAGCAAATAAGATGAAGTTGGGGGGTGGGATGTCAAACCAAGTCAACGTTGACCCTTGGTCAATGTGGGAAATTGAGAGACTTAAGTTGAACTTAAAGTTGATTCATATATTGTTAGGTATGAGCTCTAGTAGTTGGCATGCTGATTGATGTGCAGAGCAAGGGCTGCTACTATTAGGAAACTGATGAATTCAAAGTAAATCAATTACTCCCTAAGTCTTAGTGAATCCTTAGGAAAGCTAAACAATAGAAGAAGAAACTTATGGAGGCATTGACCTAGATCTAATCTTGTTGACCATAGTCAAAGTTAGCCATTTTGTGCTTCTCTCTATTGCTTCTTTTTAGGTTGTGTCTCTATAACCTTCCTCTGCGTCTTTCCGTTGTTAGCTTGGTTGGGTCATCTTGTCACCGTCAGTTGTGTTATTCTTTTGTTACTTTGTCCATTGAGTCTTTTTTTTTGCACCGTGTCTTTCATTATTTTTTCGTCATCAATTGTGTCTCCGATAGTGTTATCTCTCAAATTTCTTACTTTGTATCTTTGTCAGTCTTTTGTTGCTTTGTTCTCACTTCTTTTTTTACGTTTCTCTCGCTTAATTAAATTTGTTCTAACTTTTGTGTTTATTCTAATCCCAGATTTGTTTGCCATATTGTTCTATTTGTCATCAGTATTGTCTTTTTTATGTTTGTGGTTCATGTTTTTATGCTCAATTGAAATGCTAAAGCTGTTGTGTTTGAGGTTTTTATTGTATTGAACTTTGTATTCCTTGTGTTTAGTTATTGTCTTCTATCATCGTTCAAGTTATATTTATATTATAATCCTTAAAATGTTTGTCCTATAAAGGGGTTTTCTCTCTAGTAATATTAAAGCAAAATCTACCCAATCGGCTCATCATTCTGTGGATAGGGAAAAGTCCCTTAGTTTTGGTACTACTTCAGTTGGTAAAGGTACCTTTGATCGCTTTAGCCTCAATAACTCAGTTGAATCATGCAATAAGTAATAAGAGACCTCCCACTGTTGATTCCATGAATGAACTTGCAACTAATCCCTTGTCCCCATTTATGGTTGAACTTAAATTTTTATTTTTGGTGAAAAATGTTTTAATAAATGATCTTATTACCAATAGAGTGTTGTTAGCGCTTCAAGCTCCTCATATTCTAGACCATCCTTCTTGGGAATCGTCATTAATTGGGAAAAAAACACTTCCCCATGGCTTTCCAATATATTTCAAGTCAATTTGATAAATCAAGGTTTGTGAAACTAGAAAATGATATTTCAAAACTCAAAGCTCAACTGGCAAAATATTAGTAAGAACATGAGTACAAGGTGAAAGAAGCTAAAAATCAGATCAAGGAGTTGGAACATCACAATTTTGAAGATGATGCAAGTGTTAGTTAAAGCTAACGAAGAGCATCTTCTTTAACTCGACAGCCTACATAGGAAGTTAGAAGAGTTGGACTGCTTTAATCAAGTCCTTCAACAAAAGTTAGATGTGTGCCAAAAGGAGCCAATACTTTCACCTTCCCTTAAACAATGCTAAAAGAAATAGAATACATTGGCTTTTGTTAATGCTTCAAAGCTTTTCAAGGCAAACAAGTTGGAGTTTTGGTCTCATCTTCTAACAATGTTGGTTATTCGTTGAGTTTTGATCATGAGAAAAAGAAAGTTATTTGTCTTAAGTGTGGGAACTCATTGCACAAAGGCTTAAGTTGTCCAAATTCAAGAGAGCAATCTTTTTATGGGCCTCAGAATTTAGTTTAGTATGTGCAAGGTGGATGTTTGAAGGTTTTTCCATGAGGCACCTCAATAGCATAAGGATGAATGGGTCTATAACTTGTTTATCCTCATACTGATCCTTCAAAGTTGGATATTAATGTTACATCCACTATTCTTTCTAAGATATCTCAGGCTCACCCTTCTCATGGGAGCATTTTCAATTTCAATCTCAATATTTTAATCAAAAGACAAAGAAGTAGAAAGCAGATCTCAAGAATAAAAAGTGTCACCACAAGAGAAAAATGACTGGGGTTCATTTTCCCCCTAATTAAGAGACTTCCTGCATAAAACCTTCCAAAGATCTAAAGACTTTTGTTGCCCATATGGTGGAGTCAGATACAATGCAGCATTTGTGGTTAGTATTAACAAGGCATAAGTCCACATGGAGAATTTTGTAAATGATGCAAGCTTCAGAAGTAAGCAAAAGAATTCAATTATGAACATGATCTTTGCCAAGAGGTAATCTATATTGTACATTAAAGAAGAATGAAGATGTAAGATTCTGACACCTGTTCTTCTCCTTCAGGTAAAATGATGGCTTTTGTCCTCTAAAGTGGATGTCGTTTGCTGGTTTTCCTATGTGTTGGTCAAGGCTTCAAGTGGATTTGCTTCCAGGAGTGCACATATGCTAAGGTCTGGAGGGATGAATTTACTTTGGCAACTTCATTTGTTTAGTTCTCTACATTTGGGTCACTGATGATTCAAAGTTTAAAATAAAGTCCTGGAATGAATTGTTATGCTGCAAAACTATTTTTGGTTTTTTGTTTTTGCCTATATGTATTGTTGAGTGGTGATAATGTAGATTGGGCTATTCTCTTTATTGTTTGTTATCCATTATTCCATGCTATTTTTGTGATTTGATATAGATTTGTTTGTACTATTGAGATCTTGGGGGAGTTTGAGTTGTTGGATTATCTTTTTTGGGGTGCTAGAGATCAAGGTATTGGGGAGTTCATTTCTTTGCGGTTGAGCCCCCTACTAGTAGAACTTAGGCATCAAGGTATAATTTTCCCTCTTTGTAATGCAAGTACTCCATTAGTATATTTCTATTTTATAAGCCTCCCTAAAGGATATAGACTCATCAATGAACCAATCATCTCAAACGAGTCAATAAGAATCTTAGGTCAATGATTCAACAACCTTTTTTTATGTTTCTTTAAACTTTATAAAATCAATTGATGAAAAAGTCCAAAAATGACATTGATGGTCTAACTAGCTATTCCTTAGATAGAGTCTATAGCTCATTGTTCAATGATCATTGTCCCCCATGAAATGTGCATTTCCAACTTATTGCATAGTTGTTTCGTTCCTCCCTTTATATAGCTCTAGTTTTGTTTTTGAGTATTGAATAAAAAAACCATCCAATCGAATAGTTCTATGAATCCTTTAGGTCCTTGAACTCTCCTCATAAATGATATTCAATTATAAAGTGTCAAATGATGTCAGTTCCAAATTGCATGTTACATCCGTAGCTCAAGTTATGATTTTTCTACCAAAACTACTTTTCAGCACACAAAAGAATGAATGGTTATGCTTGCGAAATGAAGCAGAGTTGAAGATCTATATGGTGGCTTTCAGATGAATTTGGAATCACTCAGTTCTGACGACTACAGCTCAATATATGATTTTTATCATGAACGGTCGCTAAGTGATGATTTTAACTACATAAAAAAAATAATTATTTAATGTATATATTTTAATATTAATGGACAATAAACTGCGTATATACAATAAATACGCGTATGAACAGTAAGTCGGTGAATAGTAACTTTGAATAGTAAAAATACGTGTGAATAGTAATCCGATGGAAAAATACTCAAAATATTGAAATTAATCATACTCAAAGTGTATAATGTTGATTTAAACCCTTAATAGCAATACACTTATAAGTATTCATCAATGTTTGGCTACAAGATGAACATGAAAATGTTCAAACCTAGTAACTTCCTACAAAGTTTCAAAAATCAATGGTACAGGACTTATCAAGGCTCAAGGCAACAACTTAGAATTTATCAAGCATGTTTCCATTACATTCAATGACTCAATTATGCGAAATGCAATTGCAACAAACACCACAAAACTTCGCATTTTCCCAAAACGCTACATTCAGAGCACCCAGTGAAAAATAAATCTCTCATATTCATTTGACAATCCATCATGCTAGTTTTCTTTCCAACAAATTAGAAATGTCTAAGATACTAAAAGATCAAGTCATTGCTCGATTTTTTGGGAAGGGCACTACAATTCTAGCGTCCAAATACTTCCAAATTTCTATGCCTCAGTAACTGGATACTCAAACATGACATCTTTCCCAACAAGTTTCCTGTAAACAACAGAAAAGGTCTTCAGTTTATACTGGATGTTGTTTTATTCCTTTGGATCCAGAAACACCTGTATCAAAAATTACAAGAAGAATGTAAAGAGAATCGGTCAATCAGATGTTTCAATGGAAACTGGCGGTAATGGCAATAAAATGAGTCTAACCCATGCCCCTTTAAAGCAGCCAAAGCATTTCACAAGAATGATGTAACAATAATTTTGATATATTAATCCTACCTTCATTGTCCTTGATCCGTCAATTTTATATTTAATGCGCTTCCCAACAGTCTCAGCCGGCAACACAATGTCCTCCAGCATTGCTTCATGAACAGCAATCAATGTAAGGATGCGAGGCCTTTAAGCAGCATACCCTTTCTTAGGAGGCCTCAATATCCTCCTTGTCGAGATAAAAATAACATCCTATAATATATACATGAATAGACATGTCATATAACAGAATGTAAAACATTCACATACATTCTAACAGAAGCAAAAGGCCACTTATTCAAGTATCAGAAAATCTCCACGAAGTAAAAAAAAAATTAAAACAAGATCAAAGTAATGTTCCCCTTAGAACTCAGCACGTAAGAATAAGCCATGAAGATAACTATAAACTCATCACCATGTGCCTGTTCTCCAATATTTTTGTGTCTAAAAAATGTGGTACTTTTCCATATTTATATATCTTCAACACAAACCATTCCCCTTATGTAAAACTCATTAATACTCCTTGCCTTAACTATGTTATTCTGTAAAAGTTAACCTTAAAGGAACATATCCAATATGTTTATGAACAACCATAATTTTCACAAGAAAAGGGCTACAGCGACAAATATTGGGATGAAGGGAAACTGTTTTTATTTTTTCCTTTTTAAGCAAATGATAGCACAAACATTGTACAAATAAAAACAAAGTTTTTTCAAGGTTCTCAAACCTACATTTTCTTATTAACTTCTCACTGATTAATTTTAGAACATAAAATACCACCACAATTGCAAACATCACAAATTTTCCAATCAAGACCAGGTAAATACAGGGGTCTTTACACCACAAATCTCCTAATGCAGACAATAGGTTAGGTTTTTTCCTCACCTTGCCATTGAACTTTTTCTATAGCTCCCTCACAAGCTTAAAATGGTTCTTCCTGTATGCTTTCCTCAACCTGTAGGGGACATGGATAACAACTGCATTGCGATTGCCAAAAACATCAATTTGCCTATAAATTCAGAGTACAATTCATGCAACAGGATACAAACATAATAACTGCAAAGTTGACAAAAGTATTAAAAATCATACAGTGCTAAATTGATGTACAGATCCTTTAGGTCACTTTTTAGCTCCTGGCTGGTATTCTCCAAATAAAAAAAAACTTGTTTTAGGACACAACAAAAAACACAAATATCACACTAAACTCTTCGCTTTACCTTTTTGAAGTCAATAAAAGTATTGCATGTGAAAATTGAAACATGGGCAACTGACTCCTTAAACTTAGTTGGGTCAGCATCATTGTCTTTGTGGATCTTCTTTTGTGTGGTAAACATTTTCTAAAGCTGGGTTAAGAAATGAATGAGAAACAAATAAACAACTTAAATGTGGATGCGATTTGATTCAACTATACCAAGTATTCAGAATGTACGTTATAGATTCCTAAAAGCCTGAACTTTAGAGCATCCAAACACACCGATTAACATTAACAATGGAGTGAACTAAATCAATAGCAAAGTATATAAATTTTCCAACCATCAAGAAAATTGAAAGGAAAAAAAAAATTTATAGTCATACCTGAAGAATTTACTGGATAAAACAATAAATGAAAAGGCCGTTCTCATCACCTTAGACGTTCTGTTGGGAGAAGAAAAACCTTAGGGTTTGACTGGTAAATGGAAAGACTACAAATGTACAAAATTAACGGTTAGCATTCTTTGATGTCTGGACGGACGGTTAAGATTCAAATTCGATTGTAGCTTGACCCGAAAAGAATTCGAACACGTGTGGTCCAAATGTAGGCTTTGGTTTTGTTTTGGATAAAAGGAATAAATCACCCACTCAACTTTTTGTGATAGGCAAATCATCCACAATAGTATTTTTACAGTTAAATCAATTACCAACATTATCTTTTGAATCAATACTGGTCACTGCCATCACTTTTATTCAATTGTATAATGATTTAGAATATTTTGATGTTGTGGTAATATATTAGCAAACTTGTGTACAAAAAAGATAAACTACTGATCTTAGCCCCTAAACTTTTATCCAACATTACAAATCCCCCCAAACGTAACACCGATGGTGAAATTGCCAAGTCGTCAGATAGGGTTGTGGTAGGAAATGAGGAGCTTTGCAAGCCAAAAAGCAATGTATCCTCCAGCACCGGTAGCGCACATGGTTTTCTTCTTCATCGTCATCTCGACCAAGGCCATCTCTAATCTTGACGAAGGCTGTTTCTGATTTGCCTCCGATCTTGACAAAAGCTCGATGATCTAGATGAAGCCTTTCTCTGATTTACGCGATGATCATCGACGAAGCCCCTCTCTGATTCGTCTCCTGGTTCAATCGACTTAGATTTCAAATCATCATCAGTGGGAGGGTGAAGAGGAATTGAGTGATGCCAGAATAGGTTGTTATTATTTTTAGTCTAGGGACCTATGTGATTTAATGGATATAATTTGGATATAAATGTTGTTATTTACCCATTAGGATGGTGATTATATGGCTTTTTTTATTTTAAAATTAACAAAATATTTTAAAATTAATGAAATATTATCTTCATTAGTTTAATAAGTGACTAATTTACCTACATTCAAAACTTTAGTAGTCAATATCATAATTAATGAAAAATTTAATGGTCTTTTTAACTGCAAAAAAACTTTAGTGGCTGATTTTCGATGATTTGTCCGTTTTGCCTTTTTGCTTTTTTTTTTTTTTTTTTTTTGGTATATGGCCATGATTTAACACTTTTAGTCTTAAAACTTGTCATAATTTTCTATTGAAATCCTAAAATTTCCACTTTTTTGAAGTAGTCCTAAATTTTTGGTAGACATTAGTGGTTAGCCAAAAAGTTACTAAAACAAAGTTTTTTTTAAAAAAAAAATTACAGAGAGGGAAAGATGATAATTTAGCTTTATTTAATAACAACTTTTGTGATTAGTGTTAAAATTTTGAATAATTTATTAATAGTGGAGATTTAATCGCTAAAGCTAAAAGTTAAAAATTACTCTTAGAAATTTTTTCAAAACTTTAACATTAATCGCTAAAACTAATGTCAAATAAAGCTTCTAAATGGTCTGTTAACTAGGTTTTGTTTGGCAACAATGTGAGAGTTTGCTATTAGAGGTTAATGTTAGCGATTAACAGTTGATATTAGAGTCAGCTATTAGCTTTTAAATTTTAAGTTTTTGGTAAATTAATTTTAGAACACCCTAGCAGCTGCCTCCTCCTCTCTTCTCTCTTTTTCTCAAATATCGCTTTCCACCTTTCTTCTCTATATCTACGATTAGGTTTGAATTCTAATTAAAGCCTAACCTGTTAATTTACTATCTTTCTTTTTTCTGATCAACTACCCCTAATCTCTTTTTTACCGTTTCTTCTTCCTCATCATCTTTCACAAAATCCGTTCATCACCATTAACAGAAGTACGTTTAGTTCTTCCATCGCTCTATGGTGAATAAATCTGGGAGATCCATTTTCAGTATTTGTGGGTTGGACGGAGGTAGGAGGCTGAAAAATGGCAGATATGAATAATAAGGCGTTCTTGAATAATAGATTAGATCATAATGTCAGAATTTTTTATCTATTCATTATATTGGTTAATATACTATTAGAGGTTGATCCAACTTTTATTTAGTCGGATTGTCTATTATTTGTTTTGGCTATTATGTCATACTTTATTTAGATTTTATTTCAGTTATTTACGCGTTATCTATTCCAGATTTATTCTAATTTACATAAAAGATTTGCTCGATTCAATTATCATTTATTCATTCGGTGCCTTAAAAACAAGTAAGTTTTTCAATGACAAGTTTTATATTCATGTTATTTATTAGAGACTTATGTTGTTGTTGGATTACAAGATGACGTTTATCTCACTATTAATTGAAATGAGACTTTTCTGTAAACGAAAGTTATGATTAGTAAATTTACTTGAAACTATATTTAAATTGCGATAGAGAATCTATTAAAAAAACCCTGCTTGCAATTCGACGTTGCAACTTACCACTTTGTTCACTTCAATTTTTATTTTTTTTTTTGACAGAACTTTGTTCACTTCATTATTCGCCAGAGAACGTGAAACATTATACTATGTTTATTGCGAACAATTGTAGAAACCATTTTCCTATATCATTCACAAAAAGACCACTTAAATCTATTTTTTATTTAACTTCACCTCTTTTTGGCTTTAAGTTGATAATCTGAAGCCGGGTTTTGTAAGGAAGAAGATCCAACATGTATTTACCTCGTCTTTCATGATGTAGTCATACTTTTGTGTTCAAGTAGTTCTTGGTCCCTTAACAAATTATGACACTTCCTTAAGAAATACGGCATAAATTAAGATGTACTCCCTCCGTCCCATAAATTTTGATACATTTGACTTTTTATTGTATTTTAACTCAATTTTATTCATATTATTGTTTGTTAAAAAAAATTAAAAAAAATATATTTAGAAATTACATATATTGAATTATCATTCATATACAAAGATTTTATATTTATATATTAAAATGTTGAAAATAAAAAATCATACATTAATTGTAAAAAACAAATGGATGAAAACTTTTGGGACAGAGTGAGTATCATTTACCCAAAACAAAAATAAAAATATCTAACAATGTAGAGACACACAGGAAAACAATACTACTATATGATTTCTCTATGAAATATAGTTACATAATTTTAATACGTCAAACAGACTACTAAAATGTTTTCTTTTCATTAAAAAAAAACACTACTGTACCAGACTACTATTACTATTAGGGCTCATTTGCGTTGTGCGTTCCCAGAATCCGAGTAGGTGAACACATCTGGATTGATTTGGGAGTTTCGAGTGGAATTTTTCGTAGTATTAGGATTGATTTTGGATTAGAGCAAGTGACATAAAAACGAGTGACAGCGTCATGGTTCGACTCGCGAGGCCAATCCCGTGACGTCGACGTCAGCGAGATTCTTGAGCTGGATTGAGAATTGCAGAGTCGACTTCACGAAATCGATCGATTCCTCTCTGAAGGGGAAACCGGAAGGAAGAGATCTTCTCTTACTTCACCAAACTCCACTTCTTCGATTCTTTGCGCGCAATCTCGTTTCCCTCCTGAATCCGATTAAGGCCTTAATTTCGGTTCCTCTCTTGCGCCGGTTGTTTCCAATAAGCCCAGCACCACGGCGGAATCATGAGTCCCCCTTTTGAAGCTGTTTCCGCTCTTTATTTCTAGGATGCAAAATTTTGTGAATCCTGCAATTTGGTGAGACGGGTTTGCTGAGTACTGTTTAATAAGTGTCTTCTCAGGTGGATTTCTTGAAATGTTGTAGGAAACAAGGAGATTTGGCGTAACGGTTGTTACCAGAGTTTGGATCCACATTTCGAGTCAGGTATTCGTACATTTCAGTGAGTAGGAATAGATTGGATTAGGTTGTCTGAAGAAATTTTCATACCCTTCTTTCGATGGAAAAGTCATTTGATTGGTTCTGGTTTAGTTTGCTGGTCATAGGTGTATGTTAAAATCACGATCAAACAAAACCTTGATAAATGTTTAATTAATCTGTTTTTATTACCTTCAGGGTCCCAACGAAAGTGTCTGTCGTTCAAAGTATTCGTAGTAAAGTCTGCTCCAAGTTTTAGTTTCAGATATAGAGATAGTTGATGCTCATGATCTTTTAATCTTGTAAATGATGGTTTTGGCTGACGCTTTTGAGGGTCTTGTAAGAAGTAGAAAAGTTTGTGATGGGAAGAATATCGCCTGACGCTTTTGAGGAAGAGATGGCTTAATGGTTTGCTTTCACAAAGTACTAGTGATACTGATGATGTACAGTGTCAGAGTTTATAGACTCTTTTCTGCAATGAAGTTTTGTTCAATGGTCTGAACTGACTTGGTGCGTCCGTTGATTTCTTTTTTGCTTGTGAGAAAAGAATTCCAGATAATCAGAGAAGTTCAGAAGTTCTTGAATTGGGAATGGAAATATTTTGTGGTTTTGATAGGCCCATGTTACCCTTGCCTGTTGTCATGCTTTAAAGTATGACTCGCACAATTTGGCCTAATTTACTTTCCAGATTTCAGATAAATTAAGCAAGTATCAGTCATCTGGTTCTTACTGGCCCTTCTAAAGAGCTGCTGTGGTGGAAAACATCATGCCATCACCGGAGATTTGGAGAAATTTGATAAATTTTTGCTCCTCTCTGCTTTGCAGATCTGTTACAGTAAGGACAGATTGAGATGGCAGTGGCGAACAAAACGAGAAATATGCTCGAGGGTCTTGTAAGAGAAGGATCATTTAAATGGTTACTTAGCAAGCGGAGTTCCTTGAGTGATGACTTTGACGAGATGGTGAAATCACCATCTGGGATGAGCTGGATACAGGACCTCTCTCCTGTTGCAAACATAGTTGTTCGAAAATGCTCAAAGTAATTGTGCCTCTGCCAAGATTTCTTTGTCATTTAAGTTAATTCTGGAAAATTCGTGGTTTATTTTGATCTGAAATGTATTTTGTGTATTTACATTTTCCATGTGCGCACTTTGTTGGCTAGATGAAAATTGAGTCATTACTTCACATGGTATAGTCTTCTTATAGAGAATTTAACAAACAATGCAGAATACTCAGGGTTTCTTCAGATGAGCTTCAGCAAAGCTTTAATGCTGAAGCATCTGAGTCCGCAAAGCATCCATCATTGTATGCTAGGAACTTTCTTGAGTACTGTTGCTTCAGAGCTCTTGCTCTGTCTACCAGAATGAGTCATCTGGCTGACAAAGATTTTCGACGTCTCACATTTGACATGATGGTGGCATGGGAGGCACCAGCAGCCGCTAGCGAACCAATGGTTAATGTAAGTTTTGGCTGTTTTTTTGGTAACCTCTCTTCTGCATAGATCGACCCACTGAAAGAAATGCCTTTTTTCATGCTTCCTTCTGACTTTTGGAGTTCTATTACAGATTCCTAAGATTAGTCAGTAAAAAGATTGATACGTCCAGCTGTCAAGTTGTGGATTAAAATTTTAACAGTTGTTTTGCTCTTTTCAGGGTTTTTTCATAGTTATTTTTCTTTGCTGAGATAAAATTGCTGTTCTTCCATCTCAAGTTTCTGGTTTTTCTATTTCCCTCTGCATCATTCACTGATGATATTTGCTGTTGCTTAGGGATATATAGAGCCTTTTTCCTTTATTTTCACATGGTTCACCAGTTCTAATAGTTATCATAGGCTATGTTTACATGTGAATGCAGGCTCATGGATAATTTTTGGATCTATTTCTATAAGAATAAGATTGGCAGAACGCATATTGAACTTATTGAAATGCACCTTCTACTCTTGAATTTTGATTCCTAATATACATGGGGTATTCAGGAATTATAGGTTTTTGGTTGTACAGTATTTGATGGTATTGATGGTGCCATGCCTTCCCTCTATCTTTTATCTCTTGTAGTTAGATGACGATTTGTCTGTTGGAGTGGATGCCTTCACTCGAATAGCTTCAGCAGTTCCCATCATTGCAAATGTTGTCATCAGTGAAAATCTTTTCGAGGTGCTTACAACATCAACCAGTGGTCGGCTTCATTTTTACATCTATGACAAGTACTTGAGTGGACTAGAAAGGTAGCACCTGTAATTTGTTTTGGTTATCCTTCTTTTCTTTCTTTCTGGTTTGGCTGTTTTCATCCTTCTCTAAAGTTAGTTTCCATTGTTTATGGGTGTTAAGAAATGAATTTACTGCTCATTAAGCACCCAAACATTAGTGTCAAAATGATATCATGACTAATAAGTCTTGATAGGGCTGCCAAAGTGAACTAGACATGTGGTATGTGAATTAGAAAAATGGTACAGCAAGCTTAACCTTTGGAACCCTTGCATTCGTGTAAAGTTCCATGGTTACTAGGTTAGTTAGCTAACAATTTGATGCTAGAGTGAGTGCATATATTCAAAGCCTCAGAGGTTGTAAGTTAACTGCAGGTGGCTTCCAAACCTAGTCTATCATGTTCTCTAGATATATTCAGTCAGTAACCCTCTAACTGAAGTTGTTGAACATGTAGTACCAAAAGATGCTACAAGTATTTCGGAACCACTGTAGTAACAGAAATTGAATCTCTTAAATCTGCTAATATTTGACTCCAAGGACATTAGCTTAGAACTTAAAAAGCAAAATGGTTACTACAAGGTAATTTATAAAGGAAACTTGGAGTGTTTAAAAATGATAAACTTGTTGTACTGTGAACAAAATAGTCTTAACACTCTATAGTAACTTGGAGAAGCCACAAACTTGGTTTCAATTTAGTATTCTGCTAGTGATATCCAAAGTACGATGGAAACTTTGATAAACTTTCAAGAGGTATTGAAAATTCAGATATGAGCAAAAGTAGCAAAATTTCAGGAAATTTTTTTACTATTCTGTGGGAAGATACAAGAGGTGAATTAGGAAGGAACTCCACCTTCTAATTTGTGCAGAAAGACTACAACTCAAAATTGTAGGTATGTGTATCATTTATGAGTGATTTAGTTGAGGCATGTAATATCCAAACCCGAGGACATGCTATGAGATAGCATACTCATAAAATGGGTGTTACTATGAGATAGCATACTCATAAAATGGGTGTTCTCAGTGCTTGAAATTCACTGTTCTAAAATGCTTGAACAGATTGCACATAATTTTAACATATGTGTATAGTTTCATTGGAACTGTAAAGGATAATGCTGTCAATACCAACAATATGAGAGGAATTTTCGGATTGGACTCTTGCTCTTTCTTGTAGCCTTTCTCCAAGTTAACCTGCAAACTTTTACTTTACGTTACTTTTAGAGGTGTATATACATTGTTATCTAACTCAAATTTGTTGGTTCAATAGAGCAATAAAAAAGATGAAAACACAATCAGAATCATCACTTCTATCTGCTTTTCGATCATCAAAATATGAAAGGATTCTGGAGGTGGATGGTACAGTCACTACTCAACCAGTCCTTGAACATGTTGGAATCTCAACATGGCCAGGTGAATTGATGTGATTTTTTCCACTAAACTTTAAATTACGCCTATCTATAAAAAGCTCCCCTAAATGCAACCATGCAATTTCCCTTTCCCGAGGGGAAGCACTGTAAGTCATTGTCTTTACATGGTTCATGAATTTATGCAGGTCGGTTAACTCTGACGGATCATGCATTATATTTTGAAGCTCTCCGTGTCGTATCTTATGACAAGGCAAAGAGATATGATCTTTCAGAAGATCTAAAGCAGATTGTTAAACCTGAGCTGACTGGTCCTTGGGGCTCACGACTTTTTGACAAAGCTGTGCTGTATAAGTCTATTTCCTTGTAAGACATGATGGAGATATGTTTTACTGTCTGCCCACAGATCTGTTGTGTATATTTTACCTATTGCTTTTCTTTTTTTGGGGTAATATACTGTTAAACATGAATTGCTATCCATTACTTCTGATGTTTTCCTGCAGATCAGAACCAGTTATAATGGAGTTCCCTGAGCTTAAAGGACATGGTCGCCGTGATTACTGGCTAGCAATCATCAGGGAAATTTTATTTGTCCATCAATTCATAAAAAAGTTTAATCTTACAGGAGTTGGACGGGCTGAAGCACTTTCAAAGGCTGTACTAGGAATTTTGAGGGTGCAATCCATTTATGAAATTGTTCCCTCGAACTCCATACGGTTTGATTATCTGCTCATGTTCAATCTCTGTGATCAACTTCCTGGTGGTGATCTGATATTGGACACTCTTTCAGATATGTTAACTTCAAGGGAATTAGAAAGAACCAACAGTATGTCCACTTCAAGGGAATTAAGTAGAAGCAACAGTTCTACATCCAGTAGTGCGATGTACTCTATATCAGCCTTGGCCATGGTTTCAAACTTGGGTTTTGGTTTTGGATCAAGTGCAGCCAGTCCCAGTGAGACACGTCTTGCAGTTGGTGAAATAGCAGTGGGTGAGATGAGCCCCTTGGAAAGGGTCGTTAAAAAAGCCAAGGATAACTATAAAAAAGTAGTGATAGCACAAGAAACAGTAGATGGAGTTAAAGTGGATGGCATTGATACCAATTTGGCAGTGATGAAGGTCTAGAACTTTTCAACCTCTTGTACAGCTAGACTTCAATCTGCTCTCCATTACTTAAAGCTTTGATTCTTTATCTCTTCCCAAGGTTATATATGGAATTAACAGTACTGACCATGATATTCATGGTTCCTTGCTTAAATATGTGGGTTTTAAGTTTGCACCAGGATTTATCTGCTTTATATTAGTTCCTGAGGTTTTAACTCTCAGTATAACTTGCCTTTCTATTTCTGATCATTCCTTTTATTGTATTTGCTTGTAGGAGTTGATGTTTCCTTTAATTGAAGTTGGGAACTGGCTTCTTTCTCTGTTCTTTTGGGATGAACCTATCAAGTCTTTTACCTTCTGCTTGGTTTGCACGTTCATAATTTTCAAGTGAGTAAATGTCAACAATTTTATTATTGTTAAGTTCTTGATAAAACCCAACTTTTTGTGAAATGGTAAAGCGTATTTTTTTTCTTTTCCTTGGGTGCATCCACTGTTAATGAGACTACTGTGATAAAGCTACTCGTAAGAAACTTCAATTTGCGTCATGTACAGGAAAAAGCTCATGCTATACCTTAATTCAATTATGTTGTGGTCCCTGGTTTTTGGTGTCTATTAGTTGTCAAAAGGTACCATGACATTATAAATCTATGTAGGAAAAATGAAAAGGAGGAAAAGAAGACAATGGATTTTGTGACACTGAACGCCTTCTTAATGCAACCACTTGGTTAGGGAACAATCAGACAAAATTCAAAACCTTGATCCACTTGCAGGAAAATGTAGCACTTAGATAAGGATGAATTGAGATGAAATGAGCTTGTTAGCATGGTCACTTTCCATCGGAAGATCGGCATTTGGAAATCAACATGTACAACATTGTACAAAGAAGAGTTATCGGTTGTGATTTGGATCATGGTAATGTAATTGATATAAGTGCTTCACAGTATGGATTACACTGTTACCAATAAAAACAGAAATATATTCTCTTCTATGGTTAGTGAAATTGTTGTTGCTATTGTAGATTGGAACGTCTCTAATGGGGTTCCATGGATCTCTTATGCTTAGTTGTCTTCCCTTAATTATTTTTGTTATCTTTATCTTGTTTCCATATATATGCATTGTCTCATGTCTTCCCAGTTTGGTCATTTTTAGGGAATGGCTGGGTTATGCCTTAGCGTCGATGTTTGCTTTCTTTGCGGTCTTTATGGTGCTTTCTCGGTTTCTCAATCAAGGAAGTGGTGCTGATGAACTGAAGATAATAGCACCACCGCCAATGAATACAATGGAACAGCTTTTAGCTGTTCAGAATGCAATTTCTCAAGCTGAACAGGTCATTCAAGATGGAAACATAGTTCTTCTCAAGTTTCGAGCTCTGCTGCTATCCATTTTCCCACAGGTTTTCTTTGTGTCTGTTTTTCCCCTCTTTGCTTGGTTTGTTCATTTTGTTTTCACAATTTTTAAGTTCTTGTATACAAGTTTAGAATCTCAATCAATTTTGATTTATTAGTTATCTGTTCTTACAAATTTAACGTTCTGGGTTTTATATGTTGCATCTCCAGGCAAGTCAGAAGTTTGCCATCATCCTCTTGTTTGCTGCCTTATATCTGGCCTTCACACCAAGCAAGTACATAGTTCTCATGATGTTTCTGGAGATATCTACGAGGTATTCGCCTCCACGGAAGGCAAACACAGAAAGATGGATGAGAAGAGTGCGAGAATGGTGGTTCAGCATACCGGCAGCTCCAGTTATCCTGGAGAGATCAGAGAAAGAAGATAAAAAGAGGAAGTGAGTTTTGAACATTGGCGAATGTACATAAATGTATATGTAATGCAACGTTCGTGTACCACAAGCACAGAATTGTAACAGTGTGATCTTCGTCAATGATGATGGAAAAGAAAAGATGATTCTAGTCCTTTTGGTTTGTTTTCTTAGGAATTGGATGCCGCGATGCTAATGAAGGAATTAACGGTTCGTTAGAACTCGTGAGTCAAGTCGCCTCCAATTTGTGAGTTGGGCGTCGTTGCAACGATTAGGGTGAGTATGGGCTTGGGTAAAACTGAAATAAATTTGAATCATTTTACTGGATTGGTTTAGAGTGGTAAAAAATGGATGATGAGTTGAAGGTTGGTCTCTTGGTTTGGTTCTAAGTCCAATAAGACTTGAGACGAAAAGCGAAAAAAGACGAAAGCGAAAAAAGAATACTGGTGAGAGAGAGATAATTATAGGAATTAAATGATAATTATCAAATTTACTAATTTATAAAAAAAAATCAGTGATAATTATCATAAAAATTGTGAATTTATCCTAACTGGTTCAATTTTTTTTTTTAAAATCTAAAGTTAACTGACCAAAAGTCACCTAGTAGGTGCTTACCTAGCTAGGTACATTTCAGAATTTTCAAAGTTCAATCAACATGAGTTGGAACCAAACGGAAAATATATAATAAGATTTGTGATGGTAAATATTTACCAAATATTCTTTCATTTAAAATTTTATCATGAGAGTATTTTTGTAACTTAAAACATATGCTAATCGTCTTTTTAATGAACATTGGAACTTAATGTTCTACTCTTTTAAATTGTACTCATTAAATGCTTATTTAAACTTGGATTTAAATGGTGAATTATGCTAAATATATTCTGGACCCGTAATGGGAATAATTAGCCTGGCTCATCAATGGGATGAGACATTTCTGGTAATATAAAAAAAATGAATAGATAAAACTAAACATTAAATCTCTGAACACTTATCTTCATCAACAGAATCAATTAAGTTGCATAGGCTAATTAAGATAAACTTAATGAGAACTTGTAATGATCTTTAATTTCCAAGAGATATAAATTCAGTGCATGAGAACTAATTAACCACTGCTTCCATTCTGCCTTGCCTAGCCTAGCCTAGATGAGATGACAAACTTAAATTCCGATCAAGCTCCGCAAACAAAGTCACAGCTCTTATTTGCATTACCAAACGAAACCAGCTCTAAAGGGAACAACAACCGAAAAAAAATAAAATGAAAGAATCAATTAATCAAAGAATCTATCTTGATCCAAAAATGTTAAACCAAAAAATAATTCTCAGTAATCACGATATTCGTTAATCGCGTCAAATCCCGACAACGACGACGACGACAGCGAGCTCCTCATGTTCTGTGAGTAGAACACCGAATCACCGAAATTATAAAACGGCCGATTGCTGCAAAAAAACTCGGCCGAACTCGGCGTAAAGACCGGCATGTTCGACAGGAACTGCGGCGGAGGAGGATCGAATATCGGCGTCAGTAAACACGAATTCACTTGCCCGTCGCAATTCTCCTCCGTCGTTATAACCGACGATCCGGATTCATTATCGTCACTGCTCCCCCCGATCTTGACGCACTTGCTCTCATCATCGAGTACGGAGGCGCCTCCGTCCTCGGATTTGGTCTGCTGCGGCGATTGGTCGTCGTCGCTGCGGGAGAGGCCGGTGAGCTTCTGGACGAGCGCCAAGAAATCTTTAGGATGCGTGTGGATCACCTTTGGGGAGTGCGTGTATATGATGACAGGGTGGCGGTGCGGCTGCTTGGAGGGGGTGGCGACGGCGAGGGTGGAGGAGGAGGAAGAGGACGCCGATGGCGACGACGACTTCTTGATGAAATGTGAGTCCTTGTTGATCTTTAAAGGCGGAGGACAGAGGCCGGCGGCGGCGTTGTTATTGTTGGCCTTGGATTCTCTCTGATGGAATTGTGTAGGACTCATTTCTTTCTTATTTTTGCTCTTTCTTCTTCTTCTTTCCTTGTATTGGGTTTCGTTTAATTTAGAAAAGGTAGTAACAGATAATAACAATTTTCTTCAGTTTTTAAGGAATACATATTCGGTGATAATGGAGACGGACGGAAGAGGAGTTTATGTATAGGGAGGTGGAGAGGAATCAGGCGGGGCGGGGTGCACCGCTGTACAGGTTTCTGGTGTTGTGGGATGGAGACACGTGGGAAGATTTTGCGATTTAGGGCGAGTGTAGGGAGAGGTGGAAAGTAGAGGATGAAGGAGTGGAGAGAGGGAACTGGATTCCGGAAAGCGGTTGGAGGGAAGATCCCACGTGTGCGTGAGGTCGGATATTTCGGTTAGGCAGTGCCAGTGACGCCGCGTTTGGCGGGAAAATAAGGCTCTGCTCTGCTCTCTCTCTCTCTCTCTCTCTCTCTCTCTCTCTCTGCGTGGATTCTCCTCTCTCGTCTCGACTCAACACTGGTTTTCTTATTCCTACACCGCCCACCAACTTCCAGAGTATGACATATTTCTACCCTTAATTATTAATTAGATTGGTTAAGAGGGCTAAATTAAAACACTAACTGGAGATGGAATGGTAATCATCCGTCATTCCAACGAATATATATATTACCCATCATTCAATCAATAATATATATGCAGCTGAAAGCAAATCTTGAAACAAAAGCTAAATTTAAATGCTAAATTGGCAGGTTGAAAAGATAAATACCATCCCCTCTTCTTTTTCAAATTCTTCTTATTACGGCTCTCACTCTTTGTTCAACTTTTTGGGAAAAAAAAAAATACTGTCCTTTCATTTAAATATGAATAACTTAAAAAGTTTACTTGAAATAAACTCGTGTAAATATAGAATATATTATCATTAATATTGTGCTGTTGGGATAATCGGCCTTCAGGCATATGTACAGCAGACGTCGGCTATAGTGACTGTCGCGGGCTATCATTGTTATTGTCATCTCAACAAGGTGGCCGAAAAGTTGAAGGACCTTTTTTTGTAACTATCTAGCCACCAATTTTAGTTTGTCGCCGAAACGGTGGTCAACATGGCGACCCAAAAGCTAGATGAACTATTTGGCAATCGTCTGACCATCATTTTTTGTTGGTTGTCATGATAGTTGATATAAAGATCGTCCTTAGCAATTGTTTTAGCTACCATTTTGTAAGATCCTGTTGACACTTAATTTTATTCAAGTGAAAATTTTTGTTTAAGCTTTAAGTTAAAAATTTTAGTTTAGCAGATATTTTTATTTGCAGGGACATTTTGATCTTTTGGTTATTTTATAGTTTAAGAAGTTGGTAGGATTAGGTGCATTTAGATTATTTAGTGTTATGAATTTTTAGAAATTTAGATTTGTCATCTAAGGTAGATATAGGAATTAATTTAATTTAGGCACTAATTTGGAGTCCTAGAGGTTTTGTAGGGTTAATTTAGATAAAAGGGAAAATTTAGGATGAAAACTGAGGGTTTTTATAAAGTTCTAGGCAAAATTGAAAAGTTTAGGGCTAATGTGCCAATTCCCTAGAGTTTGAGGCAAATCTTGTGAATTTGTAAATTTCTGATGCAATTCTGGCGATTTTATGAAGTTTTGGGAAAATTTGGAAATTTTACAAAGTTTTGGGCAATTTGAAAAATCCTAGAGGTTTTGGGTTGAATTGCAGTTTCGTATAACTAATATAATTTTAAAACTCATTTAATTCACATAATACATCAAAAAATCACATTTAGAAAAATTCAATTCTTGTGAGTTTAATAAAACCTTAAGATGAATTTAGGATAATAATTAAAAATAAATTTCAAAATCCACATTTGAATGATTCAATATGATTTATGGTTTGGATTAATAATTAACTAAAATATTTAAAAGATAAATAAAGATATATTAAAATAGATTAAGTTTTTAGGTTTCATATCCTGGTTCAATAGGATCCATGGTTTGAAAATATCAAAATTTCATATAACAAATAAAATGAAGTAATAAGGTTTAGAAGTCCAAATCTAGGTGGTTCGATTAGAATCCATGGTTTGGAAGATTAATCAAATTAATTAAAAGCAAGCAAAACAAAATTCAAATCAAACTAAGGTGTCAATTTTTTAGTGCTGTAATAAGGTTATTTTAGCGTAATTATACTTTCGAACCCCTTGAACTATTGTAGACCATTTTAATATATTTAATCAACTTAGATAAGACTAATTGGTGGTGACTCTTAAAAAACATGTTGCTATAAGCCCATACTTCAATGGCTAGATGCAATCTTATTTTAAAAATTTTACAAAATTGTGGCCAGAACTAGAATTGATGTTAGGGTAGAGAGGACAAGAGTTTGTTTTCCTGCACTATTTAACAACTTCCATTTCTAATTATCCAAATTCTTAGAGATCTTGTCAGCAACAAATTGGGAAGAAGAGGACTTGGATAAATCCTGACACATAGAGACACCAAAATAGTTTAAAATTCCTAAATTAATTGGACATTACGATATTGATATTAGCTCTTTTTTTGTTTATGATATTTTTTATTTGATGGTACATTGTATAAAGATAAGTGCTAACTAATACTCTATTCATCTCGAATTATTTGTAACACCTCTATTTTACATGAGATTAAGAAAAGAGAAAATATTTACCTGTTGTTTTTACTTGTGTGCTTTGTTTTTAACACATAAATTAAGAAAATTGGAAAACATGAAAATCAAAATAATAATTTGGAGAGTAATATGGTAAAAAATTTTAATAAATATGAAAATGCTACAAAAAATTTGAGATGATGAAAAATAGTAAATGTTTTAAAAAAAATGTGAGATAAAAGTACAACTACTAAAAAAACTAGTTTTTCCAACGGCCAAATTACCAACGCGTTAGGGCGTTGGTAAAAAAAATTTAAATTTACCAATTGCCAAACGCGTTGGTAATTTATCAATGGTTTAACGCGTTGGTAAATCAGGTATTTTCCAACGATCAGATTACCAACGTGCACACGCGTTGGTAATTACCAACATGTATACGCGTTGGTAATTACACATTAGTAATCAGCATCACTGATTACCAACGCGTACGCGTGTTGATAATTACCAACGCGTATGCACGTTGGTAAACAGCAGCACTGATTACCAACACGCGTACGCGTTGGTAATTATCAACACGCGTACGCGTTGGTAATTACCAACGTGCACACGCGTTGGTAATTAGTGATGTTGATTACCAACGGGCGTGCACGTTTGTAATTACCAACGCGCCGACGCATTGATAACTGTTAAATATAATAATAATAATAATAGTTAATAATAACAATAAATTATTATTATTATTATTATTATTATTATTTACTATTTATTAAAAATATAATAATATATATTTAAAATATATTATATATATTACTCCATCTGTCCCAAATTTATTGCACTATTTAAGAAATATTTAAATTTAGTTAGAAATGCGTTTCCCATGTACTGCTTTTACTAAGAAAAATTAAGCATAATTGGAAAGTTGATACACAAAGTCCAACAAACAATAACTTAGAATAAAGTTGGGATTGGAACACCTGGAAGGCCCGATCATGAAGATCCAATTCATTTTAATTTAAATTCATTTAATTTGAAATATTTTTTTTATTATTTTTTATCTCTTTTTCATTTAAATTTAATTTTATTTAAAATTCAATATTATGCAACCATAATAATTCATTAAAAAAGTAATTTTTTTATAATCTTATTAATTTTTTTAATACCTAAAAATAGAAAAATTCATAAAATTTTAGTAATATTACAAAAAATTACTTTAAAATAGGTTATTGCATCTACGTAATACTGACTTTTAAATAAAATTATTTTGGACTAAAAAGATATAAAACTAAAAATAACTATTTTAGATTAAGTTCATTTAATTTGAAATAAATTAGTGAATACCCCCGATTCATTTTTACATTAATTTTAAATTAATCTAAACTTGGATTTATTTTTATTTTTACAGTTTTTTTTATCAATAATCAATAGACTTGAAAATTAATATTACATAGGTACAATAATTCATGAAATAATTTTAATTTATAATAACTCTGAATTAAAATTTATTTGTTTTTATTTTTTATGATGAATAAAAATTAAATTAAATTATAAATTAAGTTAAAATAAAATATTATGAGGAATTTTTATATTTATAATTTATTAAGTGTAAGCTATAAAAAATACTAATTTATAAATAAAAAATATAAAAGCGAAAATAATCATTTTAAATTGAAATACTCCTAATAAATAAAGCAAATGTAAAGCCAGGATTTTAAGTTTAGGAACTAGACTTCATTTTGAAATTGTTAAAAAATTAGGGGCCATAGTAGAGATAATGAGTTTTTTTAGCTTTATATTTACATATAGACATGAGTAATATATATAATTTGCAAAAATTTTGATATAGCCGGCTACCCCCAAAACAAGCAAAAAATGGGAGCAAAATTGGGGATTTAGGTGTAGTGACGGAGGCAATAGAGGGGCCTGGGTAGAGCCAGAGCCAAGATTTTAAGTCAAGGAGCTAAACTTCATTTTGAAAATGTTAAAAAATTAGAGGGACAATAGAGATAATGATTTTCTTAACTTTATCTTTATATATAAATATATAAATATGGACAATATACATATTTTGTAATTTTAAGGGGGCGGGGGGGATTTCCTAACCACCTATTGCCTCTGCCACTACGCCTATACATCCCCAGGTTGTTGAGTATATGCCCTACATACAGCAAGGACTAAGAGGCTAACAAATTTCTACTACATATTTGGTGGTCACGAGGATTGGTGGGATGAGATTAGTAGTATAGTTACTTTAGAGATTTCACAGACTATAAAAGCCTTGTACATGAAAGGGTTTTATATTATCTTTTTTTTCATAGGGTTTTTGACTGCTCTAACACTAAATATGGGTCATGGACCAAAAGAGCTCATCTA
This sequence comes from Aquilaria yunnanensis, assembly GCA_039654915.1. Classification (NCBI taxonomy): domain Eukaryota; kingdom Viridiplantae; phylum Streptophyta; class Magnoliopsida; order Malvales; family Thymelaeaceae; genus Aquilaria; species Aquilaria yunnanensis. Next base: position 10,162,619 of record CM077593.1, read on the forward strand.
AAGTCGATTCTTGCTCCCAATTCATGCATTTAAGGCCCTAAAACCCTTACATAATGGAGTTATGTGAAGGCGAGCTCTTGTTCTTGCACATGTATACTTTGCATATTTTGCATGGTAAAGTTGCCAAATATGATCCTTGGGAGGAAAAACACAGTCTTGGTGATCAATTTTTATTCATTGGTGGACAAGGTTTTTCTTCCAAAGCAGTTGCCACCGTGGAGAGCTAAAGTGATTCCTATCAAGCAGGATTTATTATCAATATAACTAATTGTTTTCTCTAAAATTTTTTTTGCTTATTTTGGGAATAGTTCATGAAGACTCTGGTAATCTTCATCCAGTTTCATGTTATGATGATAGCCAAGGATGTAGCCACAGTGGGGTGGGGAGGGGGGATTTTTTTAAATTTTTTATTAGTAGTATGTAATGTGATAAAATTGTAAAAATATTAAAGTTAGATACTTATTTGTAACATATAAAATTAACTAGTGGCTTTTGTGTGTTTTATCCTTTTTTAAAAAGTTTATCATTAACCATAATTAGAAACAAACTGCCAGAATTTGCGAACCAACCCTTCCTTGCTCCCTCTGTTTGTTTAGCGACAATGATGACAACGAGCTCTTTGATCTAGCTCACTAGCGGTGACCCAGGCACCTTGAACTTTCTTCTCCCCATCGCCGACAACACAAGCATCCTTCTTGGTCCCACATCAGCCCATCTCTACCTCCGACTTCAAATTTGAGTTTTTGGAAAAAGTACTCGTACCGCCGCACGTTCGGTAGCCAAGTCACAATAGGTTTGGCATTTTCTCAATTTCCCTTTCTTTTCCTTTAATTCTTAGCTTCTTTATCAATTGCTCACTCAAATTTGCAAATAAAGTGTACGAAATCAATCAATAGTGAAGCTAATATCCTATGTTTTTGGTTCCGGGTTTTATAGCTCCTTTGTTCTTGAATCTTTATTGTTCAACAGCTTGTTTATTACTTTGTTTGAGAAATCAAAATTATGGTACATTACATATTATGCTTAACACTCATGTAATTGACTTGTTTGTATATGTTATTGGAGAATATTTGAAGAAACATAGACAACAGTTAGTATTAATTACAAACAAATTTATCATTATAATTTTTTTTTTTTTGCATAATTTTAGGATGAATTAAATCCAAGTGCCTTGTGAATTTCAAATAATCATGATAAAAATTTCCTTTTCATTGTTGTTCTTGTTTGATTTTTCATAATAAATAGAAGAGTAAGTTTGAGAATATTTGTTGTTGTTTTTAAGTAAATTAGTTAAAGGATATAGAAATTTATCATATTTTATGATTGATTAAGTGTTAGATTTTTGTCTAGATTTTATATTTGATGATTTTATGGATTTGAAGGAACACTGTGATAAATTCTGAACTAAATTATTATAGACATTTAAATTTCATAAGTTTATATATAACATTATTTGATATTTTTTATTGTCAATAGTAAATTTATACTTATTAACAACTCACCAACATTCACACTTTCATCCTGCCCCTTTTATCGTGAATCCCAACTATGTTTCTAATGATAGTATTTGGGTCGGTCCACAAAGTAAGTTACTTAGAGACACGACATCAAGTAAGTAAGAATACACGCCATATCGTAAAAGAATAGAATCAGGAAATTAATATATGCCATAACAGAAGCAGAACGAAAAAAATGTGGAATCGAGGCAGATGCACGGCCCAGTCCAGGCAGAGCAGTTTTTACACGTCACTGGGAAGACAGCTCTTTGGAATTAATCTCCAAACCAACCAAGTGCACCTTTTAAAAAGAGCAGTATAAGACACGAGACACAGGTCTACTAGGCTACCTGCTGCCTAGCATCCAAACAAAGAAAAATATATACAGAAATGGGTTATTCTATTTCTATTGTCCAGAGCTTTGCCCGTTCACGTGCAGGTAGGAGGGTATCATTGCATCCATAACCTTGGGTTTAATTTCAAAGGATCTCACTTTAATTAATCCTTAAATTAAGTATGATTATGCTTTTATTCTCTTTCTTATGTAATGACTGCGATTAGTAAAAAAACAGCAACAATAACAATAACAATAATAACAATAATATGATACTGATACTAATTTAGTGGGTTAATTATAATTGTTCAAACTATGATTAAGTCAAAGATCTAATAGCCATAACAATTAAGCTCACGTGTGGCTAGCATTATCCCTCTCCAATGTTTTGAAATATTTGGATTTAACATGGAGATTAAAAAAAAATAGTTCCTATCTTATTTCTACTTTTGTATATAAATAAAAATGATGGGAAAAAATGAATATTAAAAGACATTTTGAATAGTAGTACTCAATATAGAAATCTTATAAAAATTTATGATGACCTAAAATAGTAAAAATTGCAAAGAATGAGTATGAGCCTACAAAAATACATTTTCCTTATAGTGGTGAATTTTCCATTTTCCATTATCCTTTAACACAAAAAGGGATAAATTATACACTATCCCAAAAGAGTTGCCAACAAAGTTAGCTGACTAGGGGGTTTTTTAACATAAAAATTAGTGTCACTTTATTGATATGAGAACTACTATAACACATGATTGGTTGGTTTGATTTTGAATCTTAATTTACATTTAAGAAACTTTTTCTCTGAGTGGTCAAAAGATAAGTTGGATATATTAAACTACTTATAATGTCTTTTATATTTTTATTGCCTTTACTTTTTTGAGTAGAGAAACACAACATTTAATGTCCAAAAAGAAAATATGTATGTGACAATGTTCATGTTTTTTACAATAATAAATACATCTTATACCATTTATTCAAATATATTCATATATTCCAGAATGACCTCATTTACAGCTTTTAGGCAATTTCTATATGTTCTAAGGTTATGGGTCTTCTATCCTACTACAACATACGAGCTGAAAAACTTGGTATACACTAATTTTGTAAGGGACGGCATTGTTGCTGCTACACTACTTTTTCATTTCCGAGTCTCTTTTTTTTTTTTTAAACTAAACTTGCTTCTTTTTTAGGGTCGAAAGAAGGGTAACTACAATACTTTTTTTTTTTTCATGATGTTTTTTGGCCTGGAAATGCTTTTCTTTGGGGTTGATTTTTCTTGTGAAAAAAGAAGAAGATAGGTTACACAATTAGTCTCTATTTTATCTGTGGTGATATCTTCTAGTCCTCAAACTCCAAAAGTAGACATTTTTTTATCACTTTTTTTTAAATTTTTTCTTTTTGTGCTTTGGCCCCCCAGCTATGAGCAACACTTAATGCTTGATTTCTCTTAAAACCTCAAATTTTAACTCTTTCAAATTAATTATAACTTATATTTAAATTTATAACTTTTTTTTCTGTATTTTATAAGTAACATAAAAAATTTATAATCTTTGTTAGTTGCGCGGAATGAAGGATGGGTCACAATCTACTTTAGTACCATCCCTGATCGAAATTATTGAAAATGGAACATGGGGTTTAGGTACACTGTACTCCGTCCGGATGCAATACTAGTGGAGAAAACTGAAAATCTTATCATAAAACATGAATTGGGGAATCCTATTCCTGCTTCTGTCCCACAAAAGTTTTGTTGGCACTCCATTTTGTTTTTATTCCACCTTTTTATTCTACACGAACAGTCATGACAATCGTTGATTAAATAATTTATTATTTAATATATTATTTTTATTTTTATTTTAAATCAGTTTACATATGAATTGATGTTCTCCACTTTGAAAAGCCCAGAAAATATTCCCTAGTAAACTTAAGCATTTTCATTTATTGTCCTTCTAGTATGCCAAAATTCATTAAAAAAATTATTTATCTTTTCGAAAAAATTCATTAATGCCAAAAATAACACTAACGGAGGATGGAAAGAAAGAAGGGCAAGAATGTTCGTACTTCTATGTTCCTATTTTGCCTCCCTCCCTTAGTACCTCTTTCTCCCTCCAAGCTCCAACTTAGCTGGGATCAATTGTTGTCTTTTTGTTCCTTCAGCTTTCTCCAATATCACTCCATATTTCCGGTCAACGTTTTCTGGTTGACCTTACGTTTGTGTGAATTCCAACAAGTGTCCTGCGTATGGAGTGTTTCTGTTGCTTTTCCAAGAGATTAGCACTAGAAGGAGCGAAGTGAAGTCGGGTTTTGGCTGGAATCAATGGGTAGGAACAAAAGTAAGGCTTTCATCAGTGTTGAAGACATACTGGATTTCTGCAACCATCTCATGGCGGAAAAACCTTGTCTTCGTTTGTTTATTCCCTTAATTTTGCTCTTCTGGGCCATAGAGAGATGGGTTTTCTCTGTCTCCAACTGGGTTCCCCTTGTGGTTGCCGTTTGTGCAACTATTCAGGCAAGTTTCATGCTATTCCTTTTTTTGTGAATTTATTGTCCTTCTCTTATGTTCAAGTTCCTGTGTCTTTTTCAAGCACTAAGAAGTGCGTATAATTTGGCTTTCATCCATGGTAGATGCTTTTGCGGTGGTAGAATGGTCAACCTCCGCGCAATTATTCTTGTGACTTTGTTTGTGATTGAGTAATTATTTGTTGCGGGTGCGTTAAATATTCATTCTGTTGTGCAAATTCGGGATTCTGTGATGCCCCCTCTCCAGTCCAGTCACCTTAGATGCTTATGGAAGTGATCTGGTGGACCTAACTAGTACAAAACTAGAAAAGTATGGATATTTGTTACTCGATCGAATCAATGGAGTTACTAACTCTATTAACTACTGTAAATCAGTAAAGTAATTTGATTTCTCTAGCTCCTTAGCACTGTCTGCTCAATCTCCAGGGCTTGGGCGGGCAAGGAGAATATATATTCTTTATACGAACAGAGCACTTTGATGACCAAAATTTTGACAGGGATTGATATTCCTCTTATTGCCAGACCTGCCCTGAGATGTCCCAATTTTGCATGATAGGAAATCCTCAAATTGCCGTGACTGATATTTGGCGGGCCTGCTGTTTATGATGTTTCTGCTGCTTGTCCCTAATAGCCTGGCCGTGACACTAAACTGTTCCTTGAAAGTGAAAATATTTCCACATTTATTTTGGTGCTTCCGTCTTTGATAATAAAAGTTGGAGGATTGGATGGCTTTTTGGATGGATAGCCTTAGCTTATTTTAGTTGGTTCATGTAAAAAGTATGGTTTTGCCCTCAAGTATACACTATCTTTGGGCTGTATTTTCTATTTTTTTTGGTTGATGCACATAATCCTGGTTGAGTATTCATATGGTAATTGCTCTACAGATTGTATTACTCTTTAAAGTCCAGTTGGCTAACAAAAAAGTTTCCCCCTTATTAGTGGATCCAAGTCATTGTCATTTTCTCTACTTTCTTTTCCATGGAAGCTAAAAATACTATAATCTAAGCATGAGAAGAGCATCTGCTTGCTAAAACCTATTTTACTTGTGTATGATTGGTTCCATAGATGATGGCACTATGCACGTAGTACAAGCTACCAAGTCCAGCATTTGCTGTCAGGTTTCGTCTTTTCAGTTCCCTAAAACATAAGTTTTTGTCTCAGGACTTTAGCGCGCTCTTGGTTTTTTTGTTTTTTCTTTTCAATTTTACATGGATAATAATATATATCTTAGAGAACAATCTGCCACAAATCACACAAAATCACATAAATTTGAATTTTCACTCATTCTTGATTTCTTGTGCAGTATGGGAACTATCAACGCCAGATTCTTACTGAAGACTTGAACAAAAAGTGGAAACTTTTCATACGGAACACCTCGGTAGTCGCAATTCCCTGCCTTTTCTACTTGCATGTATTTTAATTCTGTGACTATCATATTGATATTTTCCAATCACGTTTTCATTTTTCAACAGCCAATAACACCTGTGGAACACTGTCAGTGGCTGAACAAGCTTCTAATGGAAATATGGCAGAACTACTTGAATCCAAAATTTTCTTTGAGGTTCAGATACATTGTTGAGGTGAGAACATTATATATGATAAGTATGATCATACTGAATGTATGCTCAGATTCTATTTATTATGGTGTCCATCTAGCATGTGTCAGTTTGGGCATCTGATGAGAAACTAGAAACGTGATCTAAATTTTTTCATGTCAACTATTTGTGAGGAAGTTGGTGTGAGGCTTCTGGATAAGAAGTTTTGCTTTTTGGGATATTATTCTAGGGCAAGTTATTGAAGTTATTCCAACAAATATGTGTGAAGGTGTGTTTGACTTGTGACTAATTTTTTTTTTGTTGCAGTAGTTTTGCAGCACACAAGCATGCATGTCCGTGAGCACACACACACACACATCATGTTTGGAAACTCTGCATCTCCAAACTGAAGTTCCTCCAATAATTTACCTAGACATATGTGTGTTCCAGACCTGCGCATGCTTCAATAGGCATTTCAAGAGAAACCATATGCTTTTTATGATTCTGTACTAATCAGAACCCTGGGTTGAATCTTGGACCTTCAAGCCACAACCAGTTTTTCTGTGCTTCATGTTCTTAATTTATGCCATTGTCTTTGTGTTTTTACAAAATTGCTGTAAATTTTTTTTCTTCCCTATATCTTTGAGTTTGATTTAGTTGTTACATGCATGAAATTTTTAACATTGTTTTCTCTTTGAAATTTTCAATCAATTAATCCCCAAATGCACACAGAGACGTCTAAAGCACCGGAAATCCAGACTCATAGTAAGTGATCTAGTTTTGATTTTTTTTTTCTTCAAGTCTTTAAAGGTAAATGATTGAATCCTTGAATTGATGTCCATATGTTTCTGAGGAAACCGTACTTCATGCAGGAAAAGATTGAACTACAGGAGTTCTCTCTAGGTTCAATTCCAGCCTCATTGGGTCTTAATGGGACTTGCTGGTCAGCTTCAGGTGATCAGGTTTGATTCCAGGATTTATAATCATTAAATCGTATGGCACATAGTCACTGAAGTATGTTCAGTTCCCTTGTCTATATACTATTGCTGCATGTGAAACAACTTAAGCTTTGGTCTTGAAGTTGTTACCTGAAATCCAAAATTCAAATCCTTGACCTCTCATCATGTAAAATAAAAAATAAAAAATATTATGACTGCCAGCAATTGAGATGGATGAACTGGACTCTCACTTTACTTTAATGTTAGTAAAATAAATATTTTCGCATCAGATTCAAGGTTACTTGTATCACTACAAAGTGAATACAGCTTTGTCATTAGGTTATACGACTAGAATCTATTGTACGACTGGAATTTGCATCAAATGTGTCTTTTAGGAACTGCCTTGCTGGTAGGATATGTTTAATGTTATGCCATTAGAAAAACTCTCACTGTACATTTGTCTATTGATATGGGCAAAAATAGCTAACTTGAATTGTTGTTGAATGCTGTGCACAAGTTAACTTTGGAAGTAATCTAGTTTCAAGGCTAAGAGTGCATTTTTCTTGCTGCAAATTTTTCCCTATCCAGATGAACTTTTATGGTCATTTGGGAGCCAATTACATAGATGAATCTCACATAATTTCTCTGTATTTACAGCGGGTGTTGCGCTTGGGATTTGACTGGGATACAAATGAAATTAGCATCATGTTGCTGGTGAAGATGGCCAAACCTTTGATTGGCACTGCAAGGGTTGTGATAAATAACCTTCATATCAAGGGTGATGTATGTCAAACATTTTGCTATTACTCTCGCTGCATATGATGATAATGGAAGTTTTAGAAACTTATTTGATTTTTCCTTCCATTTATGTTTAGTGCCACCACTGTGAGGCAGGAGCCTTTTTTTTCCCTGATTATTCTATTTGATTTGCTCATAATACTCCATCATGTCATTTGGTTGTTTGTTTGTTTTTCTAATACTTCTTTTGTTTCTGGGAATTCTTTCTATGGCTTCCCTTTACATGATTTTACTAGTTTTGCAAGTAATATCGTTGATTGGTCCATAAAAAAATGTTATCAATGGCTATTTACTGTGCATTATTGGAGGGATTATTCTGTAGAGAAATATTTTTCTCCTCTCCTCTATTTTCCTATTCTCATTCTCCATTTTGCTCCTGACTAGTTTTTGTCTCTGGAAACTTTTTATCTGCACGCTCTGTTTGTTTGATTTGACTACATTTACAAACTGATTTTTAGTTGGCTCTTGTTGTGTGCTTTATTAGTAGGATTCCTTTATTTGATCTTTAATTTGTTTTAAACATTCTACAGCTTCTTTTAACTCCAATTCTGGACGGGAAAGCAATTTTGTATTCATTTCTATCTACCCCTGAAGTAAGGCTAGGAGTAGCCTTTGGAAGTGGAGGAAGTGACTCCCTACCTGCTACAGAATTGCCAGGTGTTTCTTCTTGGCTGGTATGTGATGTAGGTCTTTATATATGCACGAATGTTGTTTTTATTGTTGATATGTCCAAGATTGTATAGTTCAGGGTTGTATTCTCTTGTATTGGATTGTATGCCCAATATGATTCCTTTCTAGAATTTAGGAGTTACTGGTGAAACCATTCAAACTCACTTACCTATATGACATGTAGTCATAAGCTGATTTTCATAACTTCTCTTATTGCAGGTTAAATTGTTAACAGATACCTTGGTTAGGACAATGGTTGAACCTCATCGTAGCTGCCTTTCTCTACCTGCTGTAGATTTAAGGAAAAATGCTATAGGTGGTGTTTTGTATGTGACAGTCATTTCTGCAAGTAAACTTTGTAGGAGTAGCTTGAGAGAAAGGTCATTAAAAGGGCATCTGAGTTCTTCTGCAAATGGGGTAGAGAAATTTTCTGATGATAGAGATCTACATACTTTTGTTGAGGTTGAGCTAGGGGAGCTAACTCGGAGAACTGATTTGAGATCTGGTCCAATTCCTCAGTGGGATTCAACATTTAATATGGCCTTACATGATAGCACAGGAATCCTCCGGTTCTACCTCTACGAGTGTACTCCTGGGAGCGTGAAATGTAACAATTTGGCAAGTTGCGAAGTTAAGGTGCTACATTACTTCCTCTTGTTTCATTCGACTGTATGAAGCTGAGCTGTTTTGATCTTACTGTCCTTTGAGCTGTGCAAGTCTATTGCAGTCTGTTTGATTATTGTCGGGATTGTTGCATAAACTTACCCTACATTATGCATGTGGCTAGCATGACAAGTTCCAATGAAATGCTCAAGTTGAGATATGAACCTGTGCATAGGCTACTCTAAAAAATAAGTACGACAAAGTGACTGTCTTTTTGGGCTGTTGGGAAAAGTACAACCATGTGGTAAACTTAGAAGGAACACAGTGTTGTCCACAATAGATCTAATTAAGTTTCTTGTTCTCTAAAACATGTTTCTTTGACATATACGTTTTTGAGTCTTTGCTTTTTATTCCATTGACCAAGTATAAAGTTCGCTTCTGTGAATTGAGCAGATCAGATATGTTCCAGATGATTCCACAATTTTTTGGGCCATAGGACCAGGCTCTGGGGTAATAGCCGAGCATACTGAAGTTTGTGGAAAGGAAGTTGAAATGGTTGTTCCATTTGAGGGGGTCAATTCAGGAGAGGTAAGCTTAGGACCTATTTCTCTTGTTTATATAATCAGATAGCAATGGAGACCCTCTTTATTTCAACACAAGTTGAAAAGGTCATGGTTTGTGTGGTTCCAGTGAATCAGTCTTTATTATAGCAATGGAGACCCTCTTTACTTGGATTGACTGGTTGAATTTCACTTGAGCTTTTTTGTTTTTGTGTTTTATTATAAATTGAAGAATCTTAAAATTACAGCATTCTGATAGGAAGATTCTTTGATTCTTTTCTTTTCTCCTAGAATGTCATATAAGTGTTTTCTTTTCAATGATGCATATTCATCGCAGATGAACAATTATCCTTGATGTATATTATAAGTAGCATTCATGTAGAATGAGTATTCTTATATCTTATGTCCTTAACCAGGAAAATTACTCTGAATTACTGCACGTAAAATATTAGAAGTTTCAAGTATGCTTGCTCTGTTTCCTCATATTTCCTTTGCTGACAATGCTGTGGAGTGAATTGGATCTAGTTGCAAGATACCAGGAAAAGGGGGAAAAAACTAGTAAATTAGGAATGCAAACCATGTATTTACTTTTCCAAGAAACCCAGTTCCAACAGTTATTATTTTGGCTGAGTTTTCCTTTGATTTGATTCTGATGATAAATGATATTTAAAATATGAACTAATGCCAATTTTAGTGGGGATAGAATAATTATTCAATGGACTGCTTTCTAATGCTAAAGAAACGCTGGGTCTTCCAATATTTGGTGTGTCATGGTTGTATAAGTTGCATATTTTGTGAGGTTTCCTTTCTCAATTTTTTGTCTTTAGCTGGAACCCATCTTTGTGTATACATATTTAATCATCCTGACATTTTTCATGTCCATGCATGTTGGCAGTTGATAATCAGGCTCATGTTAAAAGAATGGCAATTTTCTGATGGTTCTCACAGCTTGAATCATTTTCCTCTTAAGTCTGAACAATCCCTCAGTGGCTCATCAAATTTACTTACAAGAACTGGAAGAAGATTCAAGATAACTGTTGTCGAAGGAAAGGATCTTGCTGCCAAAGACAAATCTGGAAAGTTAAATCCATATGTTAAGCTGCAATATGGAAAGGTAGCTTTTCGTGTTGCACCAGGGTTGGATTGCTACTGTGTTAAACTATATATGAACATCTTCGTTTTCCTGATCTGTACTTTGCACTTCTGGTCTTGTCTCAGGCTGTCCAAAGAACAAGTACAGCACATACTTCTAATCCTGCCTGGAATCAGAAATTTGAATTTGATGAAATAGGTGGTGATGAATACCTGAAGATCAAATGTCTCGGTGAAGGGATCTTTGCAGATGACAGCATTGGTAATGCAAGAGTTTGCCTTGAAGGACTTGTAGAAGGGTCATTCAGGGATGTTTGGGTTCCTCTTGAAAAGGTGAATTCTGGGGACCTGAGGCTCCAGATGGAATCAGTCAGATTTGATGATCCTGAAGGATCAAGGGTAAGCTTATGTAGTTGATGTTTGTTGCAATTGCTGTCATTGTGAAAAGCTGTTAAACCATCTAATTTTATTTTTCCTCTTATGAGTACTTAAGAATAAGCAAACAAGTATGGTGGAACCTGATGTAATTAAAGATCACTATTTGCTTGAAACTAGCAGCAGAATTACAGTGTTTGCTGATAGCTTTTGTGATTTAAGCTTTCATTGCGAGAAGTGGAAAATTCTTGTGATTTTTCATGAAACCATATGCTTGCTGTGTGTCTTGATCAAATGCAGAGTGGACGAGCGTGCAAAAGTCCATGTAACATGAGGGAACTGGAAGTATTTTAGGTTAAGATTGCCAATGATAAGGTGTTTTCCTATCTTCTCAACATTTTCCCCCTTCTAGGGCTCAACAAAAGGTTCAGAAGATGGTTGGATTGAGCTTGTTCTTATAGAGGCTAGAGATCTAAGAGCTGCTGATCTTAGAGGGACTAGTGATCCATATGTGAGGGTGCACTATGGGAACTTGAAGAAGAGTACAAAGGTATGCAGAAGCTTTTAACAGTCAACTCTGGCAAGAAGTTTTAGAACCATCTCATATACCCACGCTAAGCATTATACTTCTGAAGTACCAGTCTTCTTTTTTTGAATGTTTTTACAGTATTTCATACTTTTGCATACTCTTTAAACTTGAATAATTCATAATTACTTTTCTTTGATGTTAAATATAATAGGATTTGTACAGCTTATTTAACTTTTGTAAAACATGTTGCTAAAGTTGAAGATAATGGTTGAGTATCTACTTTGCTCGCAGGTTGTGTACAAAACATTAAATCCACAATGGCACCAGACGCTGGAGTTTCCTGATGATGGTAGTTCCTTGGTTTTGCATGTGAAAGATCACAATGCCTTGCTACCAACATCAAGCATAGGTGATTGTGTTGTGGAATATCAAGGACTGCCTCCAAATCTATTAGCTGACAAGTGGATACCCCTTCAAGGGGTCAAAACAGGTGAGCTCCATATTCAGATCATGAGGAGAGTTCCAGAACCGGAAAAGAGGAAGACATTGCATTCTGATGCATCTTTGACAAAAGCGCACCAAGCTTCTATCCAGGTAACTGATTTGGTGTTTTTTCACCCCTCCTTTTTATTTACAGAAGGCACCTTTTTTTTTATAAGGATAAAAAGGTTTCTCTAGCTGTCCTTTCAAATTAACAGAGTTATGAAATGGGCCTCCAGATCTTGAATGCTAATCAAATAGGCTGCATTTTTTTTCTGAACACGTTTAGGTTCTGCTGCAAGCTTGTTTCATTTTGGTGAAAATCTTCCATGAAGTCTTGTTATAAGCTCGATTACAAGTCATCAGCACAGCATATGCGAATTTTAAGTGCTGTGCCTTTCTCGTGTGATCCATCTGGTTGTTAGTCCTAGGCAATGCCAGCCTAGTGAGCTGTAACTTGATACTTTGTTTTGGCTAACTAGTTCTCATCAGTTTTCATTTAGTTCACACCTACTGCTGCAAACTCTCTATTTCGCGCCTACTTTTTGTTTTTGAAGGTATAAAAGGAGAAGAGAACTCCACTGTCCCCATTGGTGAACTATGAATCATCTGTCGGTGTAGGTTGTTAACTTGTTTTTGATACATTTATTTCTATCGATTCTTAATCAGATGAAGCAAAAGATGATAAAGTTTGAGTCTTTAATCAAGGACGGCAATCATGAAGCGCTGCTGACTGCATTGCATGAGCTGGAAACTCTTGAAGACTCGCAACAAAAATACATGGTACAACTTGAGACTGAGCAGGTGCTCCTCCTTAACAAGATAAAGGAGCTTGGTCAGGAAATTCTCGACTCATCCTCTTCTCCGACCTCCAGAAGACCTTCTGGTCCTTGATTCAAACATATGCTTCCTTAACAAGTTGAGATCTTGCTGTTGCTGACAGGTAATACTTCTAAAAACTAGAAATATATAATTGAAACAGGAGAGTGGGAAGCCGAAGCCCCCATATATTGTATATGGTTTGCCACCTGCGCCTGCTACTGATAACCATACTACTACCCATTGTTGGGATCAGCCTCAAAGTTGTGTAATTGTAATTATATATGGAAGGTTGATTTATTTGTAGTGGAAAATGAGATTGCCAACTTGTTATAGATTTATTTGAAGTTTCCAACTTTTACACGTAAGTTTGGGTAAATAGTACCATTGGTATTGGTCCCCTACCTCCATTTTGTTGCAATTTAGTTTCAAACCTTTATAATTCATAGCATATGGTCCCAACTCCCAAGTTCGAGGCACTCGAATAAACTTAATTTATGAAGAGAAAAAATTAATAATTTAAATGATCAATTAACTATTGAAAAATTATTTGCACAGTTTGAATTTATGAAAAGATAATTACTGATTAATTTAAATTTAAATTTAAAAAGGTATATTGCCTCGATGATCCATAATATTTAGTTGTTATTTTGTTTTAGTTCCTAGCCTATTGATGTTTTGTTTTGGTCCTAAATCTGTTAAATTTATTTCGTTTTGATCCCTTACTAAATAAATCTATTATCTCCGAATAACTATTTGACTTAATTTTTTAAAATTCTAATTTAAATATTTGATAAATATTTTTCAATAACTTTGAACTATTTAATAATTTTTTAAAAGTCAATAGACAATTTAAAAGGTCAAAATGCACATATGGTCTTCCAACTTGACAAACTTGGGCAAGTTAGCCCTTTTCGTTGGACTTAGTTCAAGTTAGTTCTTTAAATTTTCAGTTTAAGCATTTTAGTCCCTAAAGTTTGCTAAATTAAACGATATACTCCATCGTTTAACAGAAAGTGTCCAGCTCGGACACCTTTTGACTTAATGTCATCTGTCAAGTTAACAAGTGGATTAAAAACCTGCAAGTCTTGTGATTTCGTCTGCTCGAGCGGACAATCCCCAAATCAAGCTGTGGTCTTCACGAAGGAGGCGAGTGATTCTTAATGTTTCACGAATCAATGAAGCCTCGATAGAGCATAGAGAAGTGTTGGCCCAAGTGCAACCAATAAGGGGGGTGAATTTGTTGTATTAAAAACTTTAGCAAAATCAAAGTTTACAACTAAATTTACTTAACCAAAAATCAAGAACAAACTAAGCAAGTATAAAGAAAATATAAAGCAAAACATAAAGAGAGACAAGGAAAGAGTGTACTGAGATTTATAGAAGTTTAACTCCACTAATCGGAGTTTACGTCATCACCTCAAGCTTGCCCACTTGAGAGTTCCTATACTATTTCTTAATCAAGAATACAATGGTGTTTTCTTCAAGGTTTATATCCAACCAAACACTATTTTTCTCCAAAGCTAACTAGAAACTATTTTCTAGTTTTCTTCAAAGATCACTAGGAATCACTTCTCATATAAGAGATTCTAAGGTTTGAAGTGTTTTCAACCTTACAAGCTCACACAATAGCACTATTTGTTAGATATACAAGTCAAAGTACAAGAATATTAATGATTTTCTCAATATAAGCTCTTTCTCTTAGATTTGATGATGAATCTTCACTTTTAATGGCCGAAAGTTATCTTGAAGGTATTTCTCCATGTATTTATACTCATTTGAGGGCCAAAAAGATGTTGAAGAGCCGTTGGGAAGGTCAGAAAAGCTCCCAAGAATTCTGGTGATAGTTGTTGTCAAATTTAATAGCTTTTTGTTGCTGTTGCCCAGTTTCACCCAGGTAAAAAAATTTCACTCGGTTGAAATTCCAGTTTTGTACCATTACTCAAAGTTTGAACTCTAACAGCTATATTGCTTATTAATGACATGTCAGCACCTAATCTACGTGGCTAGATGAGTTGGCATGATTTTAAAAAGAATTTTTAAGTATTTTTTAACCAGAGATTTACGCACAAATCTAGAATCAACATTTCACCTGGTTGAAAAATTTTCACTCGAGTGTTTTTTTATTCCAGAATCAAGAACGACTTGGACACAAAAAACTGCTACAATTTCACTCAGTTGAAAACATTTTACTTGAGTGTTTTTCTGTTTCAGAACTAAATTGCTTTTGGGTTCGAAAAAATGCTCCAGTTTCAACACATTAAAATATTTTCACCCTGTTGAAACTATAGCTCCAGGTTTTTCTCATTTACAAACTTCCAAACTTCAATTAATTTTTCACTAAAAAGATTTCTTCCTTCACAAGCAATGCCTGAATCACCATAAATACTTCAAATATACTTAAGAAACAATTTTCCTTCCAAAGATAAAAACTTTACCAACAAAAGACCAATGTATAAATCTTTAGGTAGAGCTTTGAAACACATAAAACAAATATGTTTTGTTATTATTAAAATCAAATAAATATGAGCCATGAATGAAACAAATTCAACAAGAAGAAATCAGTGACAGAGGTGGGGAGTGATGGAGAAATTCCCAAATCAGGCGTTAAGTTACAGGATTCAGGTGGTTGATTTAGCTCGCGAGGATCAATTTGAAGGTGAGGTTCCATTTGGAGGCGAGGATTGATTCGGCGGCAAGGATCTTCTTCTTCTTACCCGTATTCATTTTTATAAAGGCTCTGTTTTGATGGCGAAATAAGAACCAGGGGAGATTGTGATGGGGGAAGAAGACAAGGCAGCAGCGATTAGGGGTGAAAAGAGGCTGGACCTTTTTCGGGTAGTTCGAGCTCGAGCTCGAGCTCGAATTGAGGCTTTTTGTGTTGAGTTTTTTCAAGCTCGGGCTCGAGCCACATTTTGAGCCGAGCTCGAGCCTTAAGATATCTGGTCTTATGGGCTCGCTGGCCTATTGGGCTTGAGTTCTTCAAGTCCAAATCCTCCTACTCCTAAGTCCTAACCCTTACAGCTAAAAGTTGTTGCCTTTCTCCTAGCCAAAGACGTGCTTCCAAGGACATGCCAGCCTGACCATCTACTAACTGTAACCCACCCACCCCAAAATCCAACCCAATAGATGCCCACCACCAAGATCAAAGCTGACAGGCGATAGCACAGCGACGAGAGCCCAATATCGTCAATGATCTTCGTCGTCGTCGTGAAGTTGAGCTCTAACAATTTGAGTCTGTGATTAAAACGATGATGAGAGCCTCACACCGACGGCAGAAACCAGGTCCGCCTTCCTCATCTTTCATTTGTTATTGGTAATTACCTGCTGTTACTTCATTTGATTTGCAAATTTCATCTCTGAATGATGATGGTGATTCAAATGATGACCTCAATTTGAACGAATTTGATGGAGATGGGCATGAGATTAGGTGATGGTGAATTGACCTAGATGAGATGTTGTGGTTCAATAGCAGATTTGGCTGCATAGCTAACGTATTGATGAAGAAGATGACTCATTTATGATATTTACAAATATGGGGTAATTTTGAAAAGGATTAAAAAGTTTGGGATCGATTCTATCATTTTTTATTCTCTGGTTATCTAAGTGAAAAATTACACATTTAGTCCCCATTTATCATCTAAATTATAGTTATGGTACTAAGAAATTATATATGTTATTCGAGCCAGACAAGCTTTCGAGCCAGGCTCGAGCCTAAAAATTTTGGCCTCGAGCAATTCAAGCTCGAGCTTGGGTAGTACCGAACAGTATAGGAGCCGAGCTCAAGCCCAATGGGCTCAGGCTCGGGTCGGCTCATTTTCACCCATAACAGTGATTGTCCAAAAAATGAGAGAGGGGAGAAGGGGTGATGTGGAAAAAATTGGCTGCTGTAGCAGGTCTAAACACCTAAATTTGTTACCAGTTCAACACAGCTCTATGCCACATCAGCAATAGATCTAACTCCATTTACCGTTCCATCCAATTTAGACGAACTCATTAAATTTTACAGAGTTGAGGGACTAACTCAAATTGAGTCTAAGATAAAGGACTAACTTGTTAGAGTTGGTAATGTTGAGGGACCAAATGCACATTTTTGCCAATTTAAAATTAGTAGTTTCTTCTTTGTGAATAAAATAAGTTCAATTTATGAAGAGCAAAAAAGTGTTTTGAAATGTCCATTAATTATTAAAAATTATTATACATATTAAATTTATTGTAACACAATTACTGAGTATTTTAAATTATAATCTAAAAGGTAAAAATTGTTATTAGACAAATAATTTGAGTTAATAAATTTCATCTAATGAGGACTAAATGAAACATTTTTAGTAGATTTAGGAGTAAATAAAATATTTTTAATAGGTTTAGAACCAACATAAAAAATTAATAGGTTCTAGACTAAAACAAAATGATAATTAAAGATCAGGATAATTCATTTTAACTTAAGTCAATTGACTACAAAATGATTTATTTTTATTCTTACATTTTTTACTTGAAACTAATTTTAATTAAAATTCAATATTATTTAGCTGCAATAATCCATTGAAAATACAATTTTTATAATCTTACTAAATTTTTATGAAATTTTCTAATTTAAAGCCTTAAAAAAGAAAAATTCATACAAATTTAACAATATAATGAAAATTTAGTTTAAAATGGATTATTGCATCTACATAACACTGGTTTTCAAATGAAATTTGGTTTAGGTAAAAAGGATGTAAAAGTAAAAATAAGTCAGTTGACTTAATTTAAAATGAATTAGCTATTTAAAAGGTTGATGTAGAAATTCATGTGAGAGTTATAGGTGAAAACGAACTAAGTCGAGCCCGAATACTTTAGTCTCAAAGTGTGACTTGTTAAGGATTGGCTCGGCTTATGCTCGAGCTCAAACTTTATGAGCTTAGGAAATAAGACTCGAAGCTTAGCTCAAAATGATTTGAGTTTGGCTCGATAAGCTCAAAACTTAATTCAAAGTTCGAGCTCGATTTAAACTCAATTTTAAGTTCAAACTCAATTTGAGTGATAGAAGTTAGAATTTTTGGGCTTATGTATATTAAAAATAAAAATATTATTATTTTTATATTAAAAAATATTAGACTCATTAGACTTGATAAGAGTCTAAGCCAAACAATATCAGACTCGAAACACGGCTCGTTAAGGGTTTGAACTTAAAATGCAGCATGAAGCTCAGCTTGAGACTCATTAAGCATGACTCAATAACAAAAAAAATAAAATTTGAGCTCGAACTGTTTAATAAGAGGTTTGACTTGTTTCCACCCCTACTGAGAGTAAATAAATTCAAATTATTTGCTAACTATCTTTTATTAAATTCAAATTGTGCTATAAATTTTTACGGTTAATGGATCCTTTAAATTATCAATTTTTCTTCTCTATAAATTGGGTTTATGTGTTAGTTCATTCCTATTTATAGTTGGGGACTAATATGCAACAAATTATAAAAGTTTAAGATCAATTGACAAAATAGAGGTTAAGGACTGATTTGTAGTAACAACTAAAGATTTGGGAAAAATGGTATTTTACCCCATAATTTGCATCATTGTTTTGTGAAATCCTACACTCAGCATGCAACATCTAAATGACACAAAGCGTCTCAAAAGCGGAAATAGAAAGTAGTAACAAAAGTGGGAAAACCTCACTTTTTAAAATTTA
The DNA here is from genome assembly GCA_039654915.1 of Aquilaria yunnanensis. Lineage (NCBI taxonomy): Eukaryota > Viridiplantae > Streptophyta > Magnoliopsida > Malvales > Thymelaeaceae > Aquilaria > Aquilaria yunnanensis. The sequence continues at coordinate 10,181,043 of CM077593.1, forward strand.
AGTAAAAATATTGTAAAAATGAGAATGAGAGTGGCAATTGAGAGTAGAACCGAGAACGATAATCTAAAATTAAATGATTATGCCATCACCTAGTGTAACATCAATATTGGTCTCTCCATTTCATATTGTATGGACATGAAGCATTAGGTGGTAAAGAACTTTCAAAACATTTTATATGTATTCTAATTTTCCTCATTATATTGTCAAATATAAATAAAATATAATCCCTCTATCCTAATTTACTTGAAACATATTCTTTTTTGGGATGTTCCAAAAAGTTGAAACATTTCCTCTTTTGGAAAAGTTTAAACAATTAAATAATCTTTTTACACAAACCTAATAAAGACTCTTTTTTTAATATCCACTCAATCTCTCACTGCACAAAACCCAAAAAAGAATCTTTTCTTTTTTAATCATTATTTAAACTTTTACTACATAAAAAATTAACACAAATTATATACACCTTAATCTCCGTGCCCAGAGAAATGTTTCAATTAAAATGGGACGGAGGTAGTATATGATAGAAGATATTTTTTTAATACAAAAAACATAAAAAAATGTTATATATCTATATAGAACAAAATAAATAATACTTAGAAAGAAACTAATTTATTGAAATAAGAGAAAAAATAATACTTTAATAATAACAATACATTTTCTAATACAACATTGAGTTCCTAGGTGGCTCAAAGTAACCATTAAATTTTTATGTTAACTAAGAAAAGTAACTAAAAAAATAAAAGTAAATATTTATTTTATGATATGTGTGTTAATTATATTTTAATGTTTTATATATTTATGATATTTTGATATAAAATGACAAAAAAATATCTCACACGCATCCGTGAAAAGTAAAATATTATGGTACGTACCTCGCAGCATTTACCGTATACTACGGTTTTCAAACAAAATATACACAAAAAGTGAATGGTATGTAAAATACCGTGCAATAAAATGATAAAATGTGAAAACATTTATACCACGTATCGCTTACTCACGGTAAGCGGTATATTGTGATATTTAATTCCATGACCTAGACGTATTGTATATATAAAAATAATATATTCAAAATATAAAGAGAATTGGTAAAATTGAAAATTACTGTAAAATATTGATGACATTCGAACGAAAATCATAAGAGTCAATGTCAAATTTAAACATTGAGCTTTTTTATCATCAAATTAGCCATTAGGTTTGGAGGTGAAAGAAAAAAAGTCTATTAAGAGCCATAATACAAAAATTATTTGGCAATGGAAACAAATATTATTGTCAAACGAAAATTTTCATATTTGTATCAAGTCATAAAATTTATTAAAGGATCCCCACATTGCTAAGTTGGAAGAGATTAAGTAATGAGCTATTTAGTATTAAAAAAATTAATAAGCTATTTAATGCATTATTCTCAATTTTATTAATTATGGAAGAGATTAGTTTTTTTTTTTTTGAAAAAATTAAGTATTTTTTATTAAATTTTATTTTTTTAAGTTGTGTGGAAAAAAATAATACTCTATCTATCCCAAATTCTTTGTATTATTTACTTTTCAGCAATTAATTTATAATTTTTTATTTTTAAAATTTTAGCAATAAATGAAAAATCTTTATATAGCAAAAAATTAAGTATTTTTTATTAAATTTTATTTTTTTTAAGTTGTGTGGAAAAAAATAATACTCTATCTATCCCAAATTCTTTGCATTATTTACTTTTCAGCAATTAATTTATAATTTTTTTATTTTTAAAATTTTAGCAATAAATGAAAAATCTTTATATATGAATGATAAATTAAGATCTATAGTTTTTAAATATGTTTTTTTTAAAATTTTTTTTCTAATAAATAATAATATGAATTAATTTAACTCAAATTACTTAAAAAGGTCAAATGAAGTAAAGAAAGTGGAACGAAGAGTAGCTTTTGAAAGATTATTATTCAAGTAATTATTAATTGAAAAAATTGTTAACTTTAAAACATTAGTTGATAATAAAAAAATTGGAAAAAATACCAGGACTCCCCCTGAGGTTATGTTGAACCTACACTTTTGTCCCCTTATTTCAAATACCTACAATTATCCACCTAAATACTTAACACCGTCATTCACTGTTAGACTAAAAAAGGTAAACTATCTGATTTTGCCTTCCTAATCTTCGTCCTTGGAAACTTTACCCCCCAACTTTCAGATCAATACAAATCAGGTTACAAATCCTTTCTCCTCCTCGCCCCCACCACTCGTCTTCTCCTTGCCACCATGCCGCCATCCTCGTCGCCATTGGGTTGTGGCCGAAAGCAGGACTTTCCCGGTTCTTCGAAACAAGCTCTTCGTTAATGGTGAAGTTGAATCACCCTTTCTTCTTTGCCTCTCTTCCCAGTCGGTGCAATTCGTCCCCTCTTCTCCGCTTCTTCTCCCAACCACCAGATCAGCGTGTGCCAACCTTGCGTGCGCCACCGTCGCCGACTTCTTTTGATTCCGATTCGCTCGCTTCTTATGATTTCGATTCTGATTCGCTCACCATTTGATTTTTCGCATCAATTGAAAGTTCGTGTCTACTTGATTCCTCTTCTCCAACGGACGAGCGAACTACGATGTTGGTGAACGGAGGCGATTCCCAGGCGAGACGAACCGAGAGAATCAACAGTTAACCGCAACTCAATTCCAGTGCGACGAACAGAGAGAACGGACGCAATCCCAGGAGCGATTCCCAGGCAGATCTCTCGGCTTGTGGCGAAGGGAGAGGCGGAGAGGAGGTCGCAATCGGCCTCGTCTCTGGTCATATGCCTGGGTATGAAGAATTGGAGCACAAAGCGGAGCAGTGGGGGAGCTGTGACTGGTGATTTGCAGGAAGAAGGGGGCGGCGGGGGTGGAGGGAGAGGCAGAGGAGGAGGAGCGGCCTGGGTGGGGGCGGAAGAGGAGGCGGAGTTGGAGGATGAGGAAAGGCATGGAGGGAGGCCAATGGTCGATTGAAGACTAGGGGACGAGGGTCAGGGGGACAAATCTGGGCTTGAGGGTGTAAGGGTTAGGTTGTTAGATGAAGTTTGTGGGCCAAAGTTTCTGTAAAAGAAGTTTAGGAGGGTAAAAATCAGATTTTTTCCTTTTTCTGTAGGACGGTGAATAGCGGAGTTAATTTTGTAGGGGGTAACTGTAGGTATTTGAAACAGAGGATACACAAGTGTAGGTTCGACCTAACCACAGGGGGAGTCCTTTTAGTTTTCCTAAAAAATATATAAAATTAAAAGATGACCAAATGCAATGGGCTTAGAAGTAAGCCCGTTATAAGACAGAAAATATCCCTCAATCCCGGCCCAAAAACCCAACCCGAAAGAGAGAGAGAGCGAGAGGGAGAGGGGAAAGAAGAAAACCGAACTTATCCAAAATTTGCCTCTTCGAAAGAACGACAGTCATCACCATCATCTTCTTCTTCTGCTCCTGTTCCGTCGGCAATGTTTCTCTGCAACAAAAAAATGAGACAGAAGCTAACTCAAGTTCTAAACCATCCATGAAAACTTCGCTGCTCTCACCGAAGACCCTTTTCAGAAAATCAGAATGGCCTTTGGAACTGCAAAATTCTCAGAAATGCCACTGAAAATCTCACTCCCCCTCACCTCCTACAACCAATTCTCATCCCTCAATCTCTTCTTTTCCAAGCGAAGTCCCTCAATATACCTTCTTAAGTCCTTCTCCTCTCTCCGCGACCACAAAAGCCCCAAAAGGTACCCCGCCGCCCATCCTATTAACAGCGTCGACAAGAATGTCATCGACTCCGGCGCCGACCTCCAAGCGGAAACGAGGACCAGAACGCGATTCTCGAACGAAGAGAGAGGTCAGAACGCAATCGAGAGAATCGTTCTCAGGCTGCGAAACTTGGGTTTGGGGTCCGACGATGAGGACGACGAAGACGAAGAAGAAGGGGGAATCAACGGCGTTGATTCGATGTCGGTGACAGGAGAGGAGAGGCTTGGGGACTTGTTGAAACGGGAGTGGATTCGGCCTGATAAAATGCTGATCGAGAGAGAGAAAGAGGAGGGCTTATTGCCGTGGGAAACGGAGGAGGCGGATGAGAAACAGGTGGAAAGTTTTGGCGCTAAGAAGAGGACGGTGAAGGCGCCAACGTTGGCAGAGCTGACTATCGAGGACGAGGAGCTGAGGAGACTGCGGAGAATGGGAATGTATTTGAGGGAGAGGATCAATGTTCCCAAGGCTGGGTTGACGCAGGCGGTTCTGGAGAAGATTCACGATCGGTGGAGGAAGGAGGAGTTAGTGAGGCTTAAGTTTCATGAAGTGCTTGCCACTGATATGAGAACTGCTCATGAGATTGTTGAGGTTGGTTCTCAAAAGATTCATTTCTTAATATGAAACCTTTTGTTGTGGTAATTTTATAGTAGTACAATATTGTTCAGCCGATAACCTATAACGACCACGTTTAGTTTGTTGGTCATGTCAGATTCCTTGTTTAGGTTCGTTAAGTTGATTGTCGAAAGAGTCATAATATGTTCTGATGAGTGGTTGGGACGGGAAATGATTTCTGGGGAAGCAGAATACATTATGTAGACCTCTTTTGAAGGTTAAGAATTACATCGATCATGCAATTTTTTTTTAATTTGTAATTAGCTATTCCAGTATACTGCTATCTAAGCTTCTCTCTCCCTCTGTCCCACGCCCCCCTCCCTCAGAGAGAGAATCAGTACAAGCTCATTCTGACTGTTCAGTTGATTTCAGCGTCGTACTGGAGGCTTAGTTATATGGAGATCAGGAAGTGTGATGGTGGTCTACCGTGGAAGCAATTATGAAGGACCTTTTTCTAAATCCCAGCCCCTTGACAAACAAGGGGAATCACTTTTTATCCCTGATATTTCTTCTGCTAGAACCGTGGTAAAAACAGATGAACATTCTGCTACTTCAACTTCTGCATTGTCTGCGCCACCTGGCTCAGTGCTGGACTGTAACAAAATCATGACAGAGGAGGAAGCTGAGTATAATGACCTACTGGATGGTTTAGGTCCTCGTTTTGTTGAGTGGTGGGGTACAGGAATGCTTCCTGTTGATGCTGATTTACTTCCTCAAAAGATTCCTGGTTATAAGACACCGTTCAGGCTTCTACCTGCTGGAATGAGATCCAGTCTTACCAATGCAGAGATGACTAAGTTACGGAACCTAGCCAAGTCACTTCCTTGTCATTTTGCCCTTGGTAACTCTTCACTCCTGTCATTGGTTTCTTACTTTGCCTTGTCTATTATTAAGCCGGAAAATGATCTCTGCCCTTGAATATCCTTGCAGGGAGGAACAGAAATCACCAGGGTTTGGCAACTGCGATTCTCAAGCTTTGGGAAAAAAGCCTAGTGGCAAAGATTGCGGTAAAGCGAGGCATTCAGAATACAAATAACAAGCTCATGGCTGAAGAGATAAAGGTGACTAAATTTGATATTTTTTTTCTGTGCTTTTTTCCTTGGGAGGGGCTCAGGTCTTTCTAAAAGTTATTTATTGTGCTTCATCACCACAAGTGTCAGGTTCTCGTTCTTTGTAGTTTCATGAGGAACTATGAGAGTGTACTTCTTATACTGGCAATTTTTGCAGCAATTAACTGGTGGCGTCTTACTGCTCAGAAACAAATATTACATTGTCATCTACCGTGGGAAAGATTTTATTCCAACTAGTGTGGCCGCTGTTTTGTCTGAAAGACAGGAGTTGACAAAACAAATTCAAGATGTTGAAGAGAAAATGCGTGTCAAGTCAGTTGAAGCATTACCATCTGGAGAAGATAAAAGCCAGGTGCTTGCAGGTACTTTAGCTGAGTTTTATGAAGCTCAAGCTCATTGGGGAACATTTGTATCTGCTGAGGATCGTGAAAAGATGATTGAGGAGGATTCTAGAAGCAAGAGGGCCAGACTTGTCAGAAGAATTGAGCGTAAACTGGCTGTTGTGAGTATGATAATTTTTCAATACTGCACATTCTTAAATGCTGTAATGACAATGTTGTTAATACTTTCAAGGATTACTGAACCTTAAATAATTTTATTTTCCAAAAAAGTTTAATGTTATTCTCCAAACCGGCTATTCATATACCCATGATCAGAACTTCCTTTTTGTTATCTTGAGAGTAAAGAAGAGTAACAACTTCAGTAAATGAACGTGAATAGGTTTTGGCTTGTGATTAGTGTTCCTACCACAAGTCTTATTGGTGTTAATAGAATAAGATGGTTGGTTTCTGTAATTGCTATATGCAATGTCCTAATCTCAATCTTTTTTTGGCTTCTTATGAAGATAGCCTTATAGGATTCTCTTTCTAGCTTTTCTGACCTGCTATAATTGGACGCTTGGACTTTTGAGCAGGCTCAGGCCAAAAAGCTTAGAGCTGAAAAACTATTGGCCAAGATAGAGGCTTCTATGCTTCCTGCTGCTCCTGATTATGACCAAGAAACTATCACTGATGAGGAACGTGTTATGTTTAGAAGGGTTGGTTTAAGGATGAAGCCTTACTTACCTCTTGGTGGGTGATTTTGTTCGGCAACCAAATGCCTCTTAGAAAGATATTTTGTTTTGGCCATCAAAGCATGCACTCACAGTAGTTAATGTCTTATGTTTGATAACGTATCAGGTATTCGTGGAGTTTTTGATGGTGTTATTGAAAACATGCATCTGCATTGGAAGCATCGGGAACTAGTAAAGCTAATCTCTAAACAAAAGACCCTTGCATTTGTTGAAGATACAGCCAGGTTGTTGGAATATGAGAGTGGTGGGATACTTGTTGCTATAGAAAAAGTGCCTAAAGGATTTGCTCTTATTTACTATCGTGGAAAGAATTACCGCCGCCCCATTAGTCTGCGGCCGAGAAACCTTCTGACTAAGGCAAAAGCATTAAAGCGCTCAATAGCAATGCAACGACATGAGGTTTTCCGATACACCTTGATCTTATTCCTGTATTTCTTTACCCTATGTGGTTGCTCTTTTGTGTGTGTGTGTGGTTAACCTACCACGGTACATGAATCTTGCAGGCTCTCAGCCAGCACATATCAGAATTGGAACATACCATTGAGAACATGAAAAAAGAACTTGTAAGAGATTGTTCCTATCTGTAATTGACATGTTGACTTCTGTTCTTCCACTACCCTTGAGATCCTGCTAATTTACTTGTAATATTTGCGTGATTCCTTTCTTTTACACTTGTATGAGTTACCTGATTCCTTTACTTCCTGCTCTTAGAGGAAGAGGGAGAAAGGTTAGATTCAGCAAATGCTGACTCTGGTTTCTTACTACTGTCTATCCCATTTTATTGTTTCTTTTAACTAAACCTTAAATTTGTAAGCACCTTTCAATTCCCTTCCTTGTTCTCTTCTGAAATACACAAAGTACACATCTTTATTGACAAATAAGACGAGAACAAGAAGGCCACATTTCTTAAAGTTGTTGGCATTCAAAGGGGTCATCTGCGATGGGAGAGTATGTGATCTTAGAAAGCTGTTTCTAATTAGAGGAACTTAAATTTCTTCCCTTTTTCTAAGGAAGAAAAACTTAAATTTGTTCTGTGCTGTCATTATCTCTTCCTTGGTCCAGGAATGGGCTGAATGGCAACAAGGGCTGGCCTGTCTTCTCATAGTTCTGTTAGCTTTCTTGTTAAACAAAGAGCAAAGTTAGTTGGGTGCATCTTCTATGCATCATAAAGTAGTTTGTGCCGTTGTTCTTAGAATTTTTTAGTTGTTCATCATATAGTGTTACCTGTGAAATTAAACATTTTGACCAATGTATCATGCAATTTGTCTTTTTGAATCATCCATTTCTGCAGCATCCAACTCGAATCTGTGGTAAACAGGAACTTGTCACTTGTATACTGTTAAATCTCACAATATCCTGCAGGGTGTCTCTGAGGACGTAGAAGATACTGTCTTAGGCCGTGTGCCTGAGTTCGTTGAGGTAAAAGCATGGAAATGATGCCTTCTAATAACTTGTCAACTCATCAGCTGACTGAAGTTTTCTCTGCAAAGACTGTAGGGATTGTTAAATGTGGTTATTGACAGTCTGTTATTGATGAGTAACTTATGAATTCGTTTGTTCATTTGTGGTGCAGTGCAAGGACGAGTCTTCCTCATATGCAGGATCTGACAATGATAATGGTGATTTTGACAATGATGAGAATGATGATTATGACACTGACTGGGAAAATGATGAAAACTATAGGGTCTCTTCTTGAAATCGAAGATCAAGCTCAAGTAATATGTGCTCACCAAGAATGTCATACTCATTGTAGCTTACCTTCTCCAGGTACAGTACACCTCAGGTAACTTTTGCTTTCCTTAACGTGTTCACTCTGTGAATCAATCATAACCTTCCAGTTCCTTCTAGAACATTAAAGTACCTTATTGTCTTAATTTCCTCAAATTGCTTCTGTTGTTTATGCATTGCTGGTAAATGTCAGTAGATTTTACCTGCTGAAAAGTTTGTCAGTGGCTTTCACCACTAGTAACTGTTTCTCGTGAGTTATAACATTTTGGGTAATGCACATGCTGATATGAGCAGCCCATCTGACAAATCTAAATGCAAATTTAACAGAGGATTTTATGGTGGTTTCAGTTTGCCATATATGAAAGAATGGATTTCCCAAACCAGTGGTGAGTTGTCTAAATGGACGGCAATACTCTTTACATCTTAGATAAGAGTATGTCCTGTGTACGTCTTGCACAATAGGTTCTCTTTGGTCCTTGGTTTCATAGAGAGGGTCCCCCACACTTAGAATGTGGCCTCCACCGCTTCCCAGTGCCTGAGGGAAGGGAAGCATAGAGGGATTGGGGGAATACCCATTCCCCATCTCTGCAGCTGGGACTTGGTAAATTTTTGTTGCACATAAGCAAAGATGACATCTTTTAAAAAAATTTAATATAATGATATTTGTGATCTGCCATGTTCGGCCTGCAGCTTCAATCATGTGTTGTATCATTTGAAGTGGGGAAGCAGTTTTCGCTCAAGAGAAGTTCCTGCAACTCTTGGTGTAGCTGGAAATAGTTTCATCACTAACAGTGTTTGAACTGCAGACCCGTGACAGCTTAATGGACAATTGGATTCTCACGAAGAAAGATGAGTGGCCATTTAGGTGTTCGATTTGGCAAGGATGAAGAAATTTCCTGTTTTGGCACCATTTCGGAGCAAGTTTTGTCAATACGGTTTATAATGTGTAATTCTTGTCTCTCTTAGGCATACAGTAGCGCATTCCAAAGATACCAATTGTATTTGTTTCCAAATCCAGTACCTTATTACTCCCTGTAATCAACTCAATCCTCAGATGATTATCTTCTTTCTGCTTCTTGAATGGGAAATCTATGATTGTGCGTGGAATAGATCATGAACCGAAGATATGATGACTCAAACTCAAGCGGATCATATGAATGCGAACTTGAAGAGCAGCCAATTCAAAACCACGCAGGAACTCTAGAAAAAGCTTATATCAGCCTAATCCAGAACAAAATGAATGCAAGACTGTCCTAAACGATGGGGCCTAAAATAAGATGAGCAAATGCTGATTACAAGGGATGGTGACCCTGAATTCACAGAAGCCTTTGCAAAAGCAAGATTGGAAAGCAATGTAGAAGCTGCAAAGCCATGCAAATAGGTTTTGGCGCCAGAAATTCTATGGAGGCATCATGCAATTGGAACAGCAACTTGTGCAGCATTTGAAGACATTAGAATTCATCTTGAGCACTGCTTCCAAGTACAGTTCATCATTGGCGCAGCATTTGTTGGAGCTGCAGAACCTGATTGCGTTGCTCGGGAGGGAGCAGATTAATTTGCTCTGGAGTGAGACTCATGACCTGCTGCAGTAATGCCTTTTCCATTTCAGGAGTCAACTGCACAGAATGCAATGAGAAATAATTGGTCAGAAAGCTTGATACTTAAGATATAGTACAGGACTTGAAACTCAAAATTTGGGTATATTACTGATGCAGGGCGAGCAGGCTGACTTCCAGGTCCCACTTGCCCAGGCGGAAATGAGGGTGGCCCTTGAAACTGTGGAACAGTAGGATTTTCAGGTTGGTTAGGCATCCAAGATGGACCTCTATCCACCTGAATGGAACTTCCAGCTTGACTGCTGAAGTCTGTCCCAAAATGAATGCCTCCCCCTGCCTGGAAAAAGAAAAAAAGAACAAGAAAAGAGAAGATTTTTGGTTCCATGTGAAAAACAGGTAAAAAATTATCGACATTATTGTTTAAAAATTTGAACAGATTATTAGTCCACAACACTTTATGGTGACATCAAATAATGAAATGCAAACTCAAGGAACGTGGAATGTATAATACCTGAGCCTGGTATGACTGGTTTAGTGGTTGGCTTGCAAGTTGTGGCTGTCCCTGTGCATAGGAAGCTCCCACCACAGCAGGAGGAGCTTTAATGCCCGGCTGAAAAGCTCAATATGGAAGCTTATTCAAAGATATCCAAAGAAAAAGAATCATGCAAGTTATAGTTGAATTACAGTAGTGAGCTTACATGAAACACTGGCTGTGAATGATGTTGAGGAGCACCAGGGTGCTGAAAACCAGTGTTGGGGCCCACCTGTGGGGGATATTGATGATGGAACGTTGAAACAGGTGGCCTTGGTTGTGCTGGTAGTGGTGGTTGTAGGGGCATAAGAGAAATTCCAGTAGTTTGTAAAGGTGGCTGCAACTGGCTTGAGGCAGCAGACATTTGGTTTGGATGAAGAGGAGGCTGTGAGGTAGAATGAAGGGAATTTTGAGGCATATTTGGTACTTGAGATGGCTGTGGGTGAGCCAATGGAGGGTTCAAATGTCCCTTCGTCAGTTGAGGTGGCTGTAGTGGATGTACTGGCATAGGCTGAGACTGAATATTTGACATTGGAGCAGAGGCTGATGATATTGGTGCAATAGGTTGGTTTAGATGTTGCTTTCTGACAGGAGGTAGAGTCTGAGTTATTACTGCTTGGTCGTGCAATCCAACTTGACCTGAAAAAGATTGTGCAGGCTGCACTTTCACTGGTGGGGGCTGCTGTATAGGTTGTTGTGGATGTTGTGAAGCTTGTGGCTGGACACCAGGAATCTATAAACAAAATAAATTTTGGATTATAGCTCAAGAATTAAAGTCAAGCAGCCAAAGAATTTTGAAGCAACCAAGAAGATACCGCCTGTGGTGGCTGCACCATTCCTAGCATGATCTGGGCCTGTATGGATCAGACAACAAGAAATCAGATCACCAAGCAAATAAAGAGCTAAAGCTTCATGCACTGCAGAATGTCCACAAAGTTGCTACCCTTAAAAACAAGTTCATTATGAACACTTGTTAGTGCAGTGATATATCAACTAAGGTACTTGTGTTCATCAATTAAGCTTGCTTGAAAGCCTGAACATTTATCAAGGGAAGGAAGCCTAACAACTTCATAGACATAGACAATGCTGAAAATACACAGCATGATAAACAGTTGAGTATCAGTGGCCATGTTGAGAAGAGCCATGCTCAACCAGTGGAACAGGACAAAAGAATTGTCTCGCTACTGTGGCTGGTTATAAAAACCTTCCCTTTCCTTGGAACATTTCTGGCTGTAAGTTTGCTTGAAACATTATTGTACATATAGAAAGAATTGAGCATCACTAGAAAGTGAGAGGAGTGGAGAATGAATGAGATACTAGCACATTCAGAACAAAAACTTATTGAGTAGGATCTCCAGAAGACCAAACTAAATTCAATGAGACAGACCACATTACGAAAATCATTTGACTGACATGTCTACCGAAATAAGAAATGGGTGAAGCTGACCCAATGAAAATTAGCAGGCTAAAATAAGCATGAGTCCATATTCTCAAAGTATAGTTCACTGGAAATAAGGTTATGTACTACTACGAGTTCAACAGCAACATGATAGGGACCGTAATATAGTTATTTCTAGGGAACTTCTAATCTTACTTTGACTGAAAGCATTAATAACAATAGTTCGTCCGATCATCCAAAGGAGGGAAAGGGCAAAGGTAAAGGATAACACCAGTAATCCCTGAAAAAAACCACATCCAAATTCTGGGTAACTATCCAACCTGAACAAAACGCCTTTTCTACCATATACCAGAAAAAATAATTAGGGTTTTAGCTCACACACACACACACCACACACCACCGATTCTATCAAAATTCATTATTCTTAACTAAACCTTGAACAAAAGCATAGCATCTGCAAGCTACAAACTCTGTTTTCCATGGAAAGGTACAAACCCGATAAATCATTGTAAAGATACAGCTGCAGGACTTGGAAAAGAGAAAGGGAAGAACATGAGAAAGCTGCAGGAACCAAATTCGAGAGAGAAGCGAAGACGAATGGACAGGGGAAAACCTGAAAGAGGGCTTTTGTCAAGAGAGGGTTTTGGATTAAGATCCGCCTCGCCTGTTCCTGGTTCTGCTCGATAAGTGCCTGTATAAACCAATAAACAAAATTTCGTCTACGATTCGAATTCGGAAAAAGAAGCGCAAGAAGATGAAGGAAATATCCAAGTTAATGACCAGAAGAGCGAGGAATCAAGAGCACCTTCATCTGGGACATAATGTCATAGAGCTGATTCTTCGACATTCCGGCAATATTCGCCGGCAAGCCGTCGCCGGCTACTTGCTTTCCCGCCATATTATCTATTTGTGAATGCTTTCCTCCGCTCGAGAGCTCTGGTTCTCAGAGGAGTCAGAGCCGAGAACCAACCGCTTACACCTTTTTTTCTGTTTCTTCGATGGCTTTCTCTTGGCATAAATGCATCCTTAACACCCCAAACCATTTTGGTTTGATATTTAAACTCCCGAACTATATCTCGGTTCAAGAAAAAGTCTATAGCTAACGGGCGAATGTGGATGTATACTTGTAATTTCCGGAGAAATTTGATTAGAGGTGAAAAATTGATAAATAATATGATTGAGTTTGATTTTATTTAAAACTCGTTCATGACTCATTTAAACTGCTATCAAATTAAGTCTGAACAAATTTTAAAATTTGATATATAATTCAAATAAAACTTAATTTGTTTATTACTCAGCTCGTCTCTACTTGAATTTAGTTTTTTTCCCCTTAATTTAAGCAAATAACTCGAGCTTAACATGATCTCTATTGATTCAAAACTCATTCATAACTCATTTATATTATTTCAATCCAAATATAAACAAAAATATTAAACTCAATATGTATTTCAAGCCAAATATGATTGGCTTACTACCTGGCTTGACTCGTTTTTCAACCCTAATAATGATGGTAATTTTCTTCTAAAATATGCATTATCTAGTATAATTTTGGATTTTTCATCCAAAATTAATACAATGATGTCTAAATTTTTAAAATGATTCAAAAGTAATTGTTATTTGTCAATTGTAATCTTGAAAAAGAATATACACTACTTACGTGTCACAACATTCACAATTTTTATGAAAAACAGAAAAGTGTAGTATGTTTATTTTTTTGGACCTTTAAAGCTAAATAAAGCTAATCCCAAATAAAGCCATTGAGCTATAACCTTTACTATGTGATATCTATGAGGAATTTATTTTTGTTAACAATTGTATTTCTCCATACAAACAAATGTATATAAAGTGATTGAAGCAATTGATAGTTGTTGTTGTTGTTGTCAATTTGCAATACAAAATTATCGATGAAGTTGATGAATTAGACACTCAAGTGTTGGTTAAGATAGTTGCAACCAAAGACAACATTAGAACTCTGGATTGTGTCTTCAAGGAAAATCCTTTGATGGTTAAATTAGTTATCTGAAACTGGACAAAGTAGCTAGCTATGAAAAGTAGGGTTTTTCTACGTAACTTAGATTGTTGTGAGGGTCTCCTTGCACTTTGGAAGTTTCCAACTCATTAGGCCATTAAAAAAATTACGAATGGTCTTACGTTAGAAATATTTTTTGTGTCACATCAGCCATAGGAACATTCTAAGTATTATGGTCATTGAAAAATCCCTAATGGTCTAAGCTGTTAGAAGGCCACTATAAAAATATTGCTTTATAGATGTTGGGGCTTTAAGCGATATCCAGAAGATAATTGAGAGACTTAAAGCTATAATTTTGTATTTGGATTTAATTGCCCATTTTTAATACTCTCACTGTTTCACAAAGGTTGATTGTTTTACTTTTTTTGACTAAAATTTGATTTAAATATATTCATATTAATTTGAATTATAAAAAATTCTTAAAAAATATATTTATAAACTAAAGTTTTAAGGTACTGTTTTCATATAAAAAGTTTATAATTGTATAAGAAATTTTGAAAGAAATAAAATTATGAATTAATTACTGTGAATAATAAAGAGGATAAGTTTTATGAGATAGAGGTAGTAGTTCATAAGCCATTCACACATTAACCTTTTTGGGTAACTAACATATATATTTAGTCCTAAAACTTCAATCACTTTTTCATTTAAGTCTTAAAACTCTGCAAGTTTCTATTTAAGTCCCAAAATTTCCAAAATTTGTAAATAGTTAGTCCTAAACTATTAGTCATCTGTTTTAGGGTTAACTTTAAAACTAACTGTTTACACATATTTTCCAAGTTTTAAGATTCAAATAAAATTCACAAAGTTTTAGGACTAAAAAAAATCACAAAGTTTTAGGACTTAAATAAAAAGTTATAAAAGATTTAGAACTCAAATACCAATTTGTCTCTCATTTTTTTTCTTCCAAATGCTTTTCAAAATTGATCTATATTTTCTTACAATGAAAAGAATAAATCTTTAAAAAAATTTCAAAAAAGATACAATCTTTTTTTTTCTATTTATGCATGATCAACAATCATATTTTGTAGATGATTTCTTTATTGTTATAGTTTAAATTAATGAGACACCAGAGCATACTTGGCACACAAAATTAGTTCTTGTTCAACAAGTCTCATTTATACCCTTTTCTAATTTGGAGAAACTATTATCTTGTTTATTATTTTTGAAAAATTTCCAAACTCATTAATAAGCTTTTTATTTTTTGTATGAGTTCAGTGGGAATTACTTTTTAATGATGAAAAATATTTATTTTGAGATATCTTTTGTTCTTTGAACCTTTAGGTCATTCTTTAAAATCTTTAAAAAATATATTTTTAATCTTTCTTTTTGTACAAAATATATATTTTTTAGTTTTTTTTAAATTGAAAAACATACAAAAAAAACATAAGGAAAAAATTACTAAAATGAAAATTAAAAAGTACAAAATATTCTTATTTATGAAAAACATATTTTTCAAGTCGGAGGGGGAATACCACTTTCAGCCCTAAATCTTTTGTAGTTTTTCTATGTAAGTCCTAAAAGTTTGAAAATATTTATTTAAGTCTAACAATTTTATGAATTTCTATTTGGGTCCTAAACCTTGCAAAACATATAAATAGTTAGTTTCAAAATAGGTGGCCAATGATTTAGGACTAATTGTTTACATGTTTTAAAAATTTTAAGACTTAAATAGAAATTTGTAAAGTTTTAGGATTTAAATAGAAAAATGATCAAAGTTTTAGGACTAAATATGTTCTTTTCCCTACCTTCTCTGTCTTTCCTATGTTGGGCTCTAACTTCCCTCTAATTTTGCCGCCATGATGAAGACTTATTTTGTGGCACAATTAAAACTCTTAGAACTAATAATCCTATGGAATATAAAAATTCTTCTTTATTCTAGTTTCTTCGTGAACAAGGTACTTTAATCCAATGATAATGTCCCAACACCTCCTAGTAAAATGGAAGAGCTTAATGTAAACATTTTCATATTTTAGATACTGTTTGGACCCTTTTTATCTCTGTTGTCTGTCCTAAAAAATTCTAAGGAGAAGTAGCTCAATGTTGTGCACACAATCAATCAACTTTCAACTTATATCCTTAATAATTAGTCACCTTTAAAATGTTTATTTAGTAAGCTCCCTAATTACTCTATCCTTAAACCTTTTGGCTGCATTTGTTTTGTTCTTCCTCATCAACCTCATAAACACAATAAATTTGAACCTCATGCCCATCTGTGTTGTTTTCCATGATACTATAATATTGAACACAAATGTTATAGATGTTGGGATCCAAATTCAAATTAACTACCGGTATTACATCATGTCATCTTTTGGGAAAATATTTTATCTTCTTCTTTATTCAAATGTAATCTGATCCACACTACTCCCTTGCCATTTTTTTCAAATCCCCTTATTGAGTTGTTCAATGAAACAGATAGTTTGGTTGAGCTCACTTGTTGTACTCCTGACGTTGCATCTATTTGTGAATACTTTATTCTAGCATTTGTTTACTCTGAATCTACGATAGTTCCACTATTTCATTGTTCCACCCGAGTAAGGAAAACACCTCGTCATTTTAATATAATAATTACCATTTTTTTTGCCATTGTTAATTTACATGAACCTATCATAAGGCTAGTACTAGCCCTTTTTTTTGGAAATAAGCTATGCAAGAAAAAAAAATCATGTCTTAAAGAAAACTATTAATTGGGTATTGGTTGATCTTCCTTTGATTAAAACTCTGATTAGATGTAAATGAGTCTAGAAAGTTAAAAACCACTCAAATGGCTTAGTGGAATGCTAAAAGACACACTTAACACCAGAAAGATATAATCAAGAACATGGCATAAATTATGAAGAAACTTTTTGTCATGTTGCCTAATTGACTTTTGTTCAAAGCTTGCTAGCCATCATAGCCATAAAGCATAGCATATATTCCAAAAAGATGTGAAAAATACATTTTTCAAAGGTGATCTTCAACAAAAGATTTATATGAAACCTTCACTCGAATATTCTCATCCTTCTCATAGGCCATGTAAACTTTATTAAGCTCTATATGGATTCAACCAAGTCGTGATGTCCTAGTTCATAACATTCGGCTATACTATCACTCAATTTGCATGCCATTTAAGTTTACATGATTCAACTCTATTCATCCATCATACAAATCATGGCATTGTTCTTCTTCTTCTTTATATGGATGATATAATCATCAAAAGTGATGATGTAACTTTTATCTCTAAGTTAAAACAATATTCAATTAGCAATTTGAAACAAAGGATCTTGGGCCACTTGCTATTTTCTTGGTCTTGAAGTTTTCTTTAATTCTAAAAGTTATTATTTAACTCAAGCGAAAAATGCCTCTTATTTTCTTGCTCATGTCGGCCTCACTAACACCAAAACTACATTGACCCCACTTGAACTCAATGTTAAGTTAACCATGCTTGATAAGACTTTTTTAACTGATCCTTCTCTATATCGACAACTTGTTGAGAGTTTGTTTTATCTTATTGTGACTCATCTAAATATTGCTCATGATGTCCATCTTGCTAGCCAATTCGTTGTTGCTCTTTACTCTTCTGGTTATTTGGCCATTCTTCAAATCTTTTAGTACATCAAAGGCACTCTTTTTCATGGATTTTTTTTCCAACACATTCATCTTTGGTTTTAATAAGATACTCTCATGTTGGTTGGGCTAGGGATCATATAGATCATCATTCAACCTTCATTGGTAATTGTTTCTTTCTAGGGGACTCTTTTATTTCTTGGCAGAGTAAAAACCAATTTGCTGTAGATTGGTTGAGTACTAAATTTAAATATCGAGCTCTTGCTGACACTACCTATGAGATTATTTGGCTACGTTGGTTATTGGTAGATATGGGAGTTCATCACCCCTCCACAGTACATCTTCATTATGATAGCCAAATAGGGATCCAAATTTCCCATAGGGATGTCAGTGGGTTGGATTTAGGTTAGATATGATATTCCCACATCCAACTCATTATATTGGATATCCTACCCCTATCTTACCCATCACCTACTTGATGGACAAGTTTGACATCTTTATCCTACTCATTTTCAAGTAGATTAGGTCGGGTAAAACTCATCCACTTGCCATACTTTCAGAATAACAAGTGTTGCCATGCTGTTGATGTCAGCTTCTTTTTAATAGATTAAGCAAACACAAATTGAAGCAGGATATAATATATAAGTATATTTTTAACAAAGAATGTTTCAAATTTAACAAATCTTAGTATCTAAAGAGAATATGTATGCGTAACATAATAACAAACAAGCACATACACACACACACACACACATATATATGGAGAAAGTAAGGCCTAAACCTGCATTTGACCCAAACTCGATAAGAGCGAAGAAAACAAAACTCACATCCAACCCATATTCGTTTAATTGAAAAAAAAAATCAAACTGTTGGGTTGAATGTCGTCAAATCCCCATAGGGGAAGATGCCTATTGACATCCCTATTTCCTATAATGACATTTTTCATGAATATAATAAACACATGAAAAGTGATCGTCACTTTATTCGATAACATATTCTTTGTGGCATTGTCAATCTGATATCTTTCTTTTTAAATAATCAAACTAACATCTTTACAAAAAACTCATCTTCCTGGGCACTTATAAGAACTCGTGTGCATACTCAAGTTGACATCTACAATACCACCTTGATTTTGAAGGGGTGTTAGCATAATTAGAGAATTTGATTTCTTATACCCTATAGTATATGTAATTACCTATGTCTAGGGCTATTTGTCGCTTTCCTTTTATTCTTGAAAATAGGCCTCTATATATACTAAAAAAAAAAAGGTATTTTCCAACGGCCAAACTGTAGGAAATTTCCAATGCGCAAGGCAGTTGGAGAAAATCCAAAAAAATTTCCGATGATCCAACTGTTGGAAAAATTCTGAAATTGAATTATGTGTTATAGATATGCTCTTTCCAACGGCTTAAGCCTTTGGAAAATATATGTTTGAGATGGGCAATTCATACTTAGTGTTTCCAACTGCTGTAGCCATTGGAAAGTTGTTTTTAATTCTATTGCTTCATGTTTCCAACAGCTTAAGCCGTTGAAAAATATTTAAGATCATTTCTTGTCTGTTTCCAATTTTCAACGGCTTAGGCCGTTGCAAACTCATTAAGTTAAATGCTGCATATTGATTCTTTTTTCCAATGACCTAGGCCATTGGAAAGTAACATTTTAAATCGCCTCCTTTCTTCAGATCTGGTTCATTTTGTCTGAGCTCCCTCATTCATTTCTCTTCGTCTCCCACATGCCCACACTTCACATTTTTAGCTTGAGGCATGGCAGAAGCAGCTGGATCGATGTTGGCGGTGTCTTTTCTGGGATCAAAGTTGTAGATCTACTGGTTAGTTTCTCATAATTTTTTTTCTTTTTCGTGACGGATTTTTGGGTTTTTTTATGCTTTGAAGTTTATGATAATAATGGGTGTAAGATTTTGCTTGTTGTGCCAGATTGAAAGCCATTCCTACGCATTTAAATGAAGCTACTTTTTGGATTTGAGGTAAGTTGGTCTAATACTTATTTTCTCAATTTTTTTAATTTTTTTTACCAAAAAATGCATTAAATCCGACCCATGTAATGTTAATTTGGTTTGAAATATGTGAAATGTATGTGATTTGTAGTTGTTGATGGTTGGAAGTGAAGTATTTAGGTTAGCCATTAAAGTTTGGAATTTTTCCCATTTTGTTCATTTTTTGTAATTTCAGGATTAAATTAAAATTAGGATATAACTAGTTTTAAGTCAATTGTTTAATTGGGTAGTATATTTATGTGTGAAGTTAGTACATTGTTAGTTTAACTAACATTGTTTAATTAGATTTATTTTTAAAATTTTTTAAGTTATGGAATTAATATAAAGGTACAATATTGTTATATTTAAATAAGTTTGTTTGATTAAGTTTGAATTTTAATATAATATATGTAAATAATGATAATAATAATAATAATAATAATAATAATAATAATAATAATAATAATAGTAGTAGTAGTAGTAGTAGTAGTAGTGGTAATAAGAGTAGTAGTAGTAGTACTAGTAATAATAATAATAATAATAATAGTAATAGTAGTAGTAGTAGTATAGTAATAATAATAATAATAATAATAAGATTAGTAGTAGTAGTAGAAGTAGTAGTAGTAGTAATAATAATTCATTAGGGAGATCCACGTTGATAGTATGTATTAATACCAAAATTAGTTAATGTGTTAGGGATATATAAATTATTTATATATTAATAATAATATATCATATATGTAATAATAATAATATGTTTGATTATATATGATACATTATACTATAAATGATACATACGTTATAATATATGATACATTATACCCCTAAACTCTAATTAATTAACCTTAATCCTAACTAACATTAACCCTAAACTCTAATTCTATACCTCTAAACCATAAACCCTAAACACTAAATCTATATTATTAAAACGTAAACCCCAAACCTTAATCCTAATAAGCATTAACACTAAACCTTAAATACAACCCCTAAACCTATATCCCTAAACAGCCTATAAACCCTAAACTCTAATTATATTCCCCTAAACCCAAAACCTTAAACCTAAGTAGTATAAACCCAAGCTAAACCCTAAATCCTAAATACGCATTGTTAGTTTTAAATTACATTGTTTAATTGAGTAAAATACTAATGCATGCAATTAAAAATAATATGTTGGCTATTGATATATGCAATTTATGGATTTAATTTTTAATTTTTTTAATTTACAAAATTAATTTTATTTGTTCATGCTTTTCGAGATGTCATACAGGCAAATATATAATTTGCATTGGTAGGACTTCATGAAACAAGAACGTAGTTGGATGTATAGTACTCATTTTTTACTCGGATGAGTTGGGTACAAAGATGAGTGAGAGACAGGGGTTGAGCAGTTCATAACATTTGCCTGTAGTAATCCAAGCCATATGGATGGAAACAAAATACGTTGCCCGTGTAGGAAATGTAAAAATTTGAGGTTTAAGGATTGTAATGACGTTCGAGTTTATCTATATAAATGGGGTTTCATGCCTTATTACACTAACTGGACAGCTCATGGGGAATCGTTTAATGACCTTCCACATCAGTCGTTTCATAATTGTGATTGCTATGAGCATTATGAGTATAGTTCAAATGTAAACCCATATGCTCAAATGGTCTTTGATGCAGTCAGACCAAGTTCCCATCAGAATTTCACTAAAGTCGATGAACAACCTAATGAAGGTTTTAGACGATCTTCTGATTTATTGTACTCAGCGACTACACCGCTATGGGATGGATGTGATATGTATTCTGAATTATCTGCTGTAGTTCGTTTGTTAAACCTTAAAGCAAAATATCACATACCAAGAGGGTGTTATGATGGTATTGCGGCCTTGATGAAAAAAACACAGCTAAGTGACAGCGAGATGTCATCCAATTGGTATGAGGTGAAGAAATTAGTTTCACAATTTGGTCTTGCGCATCTTAAAATTGATGCTTGCGTTAACGACTACATGTTGTTTTGGAATAATGACAAAGATGCTACACACTGTAAATTTTGTAGTCAATCTCGGTTTAAGTTGAGAAAAGCTGGAAGGGAGAGCAAGAAAGACCAAGCATTATTTACCATTAACTCCTCGCCTTTAGTGACTATATGCTTCAGTTTTAACTACAGAGTACATGAGGTGGCACAGTGAGCATCGATCCGAGCCAAATGTTTTAAAACATCCTTCAGATGAGAAAGCATGGAAACATTTTGATTCCACGTATTCGTGGTTTACCGCGGAGCCCCAAAATGTTCGCTTTGGAGTTTGTTCTAATGGCTTTGTTCAGTTTGGGAACTTTGGTAAACAATATTCATGTTGGCCGGTCATTGTTACTCCGTATAATTTGTCACCGTGGATATGTATGAAGAAACCATACATGCTTTTGATTGCATTGATACCGAGCCCTCGGAGTCCATGTCAGAATATTAGTGTGTATTTACAACCTCTTATTGATGAATTGAAGCAGCTGTTGGAGGATGGTGTCGAAACATGGGATGTTTCACTGAAACAAAATTTTCAACCTCGAGCTTCAGTTTTGTGGACCATAAATGACTTGCTGGCTAATGGGATGTTGTCTGGATGGATGACTCATGAGAGGTTATCTTGCCCTATTTGCATGGATTATAGTAAAGCCTTCCAGCTTGAGCACGGGAGGAAAACTTCATTCTTTGATTGTCATTGGCAATTTCTTAAGTTGGATCAACCATATAGAAGAAACAGAGTTGCTTTTAAAGAAGGAAAAGTTGAGAAATCGCTACCTCCTGAGTGTCTTCCGCCTGAAACAATATTTGAACGTATCTCAAATTTGTCATCTGTAGTTCACAATGGACAGGTTTTTACCATACCAGGTTATGATAGAACTCATAATTGGACAAAACAAAGTATTTTTTGGGAGTTGCCTTACTGGAAGAATAATTTAATCCGCCATAATTTCGATGTGATGCATATAGAGAAGAATGTGTTTGACAATATATGGAATATAGTGATGAATGTAAGGAATAAAACTAAGGACAACGTGAAGGCTCGTAAAGACCTTGAGATGTTGTGCAGTCAATGAGAGCTAAATTTAATTCCTTAAGATGACAGCCGAGCATTCAAACCCAAAGCCATTTTTACATTAAACACATAGCAGAGAACTAATGTGCTCAATTGGGTTAAAACACTTAGACTCCCAGACAACTATTCATCGAACCTTGGGAGGTGTGTTGACAGTAATGTAAGTCATATGTTTGGTATGAAAAGCCATGATTGTCGTGTAATGATATAAAGGCTCCTCCCAATAGCCCTTGAAGCAATACCTAAAAATATATGAAAACCGTTGACCGAGTTAAGCCAATTTTTCCGAGATTTATACTCTCCAGAGTTAGATGTGAATCACATGGTTGAGTTGGAAGCCAATATTCATGTCATACTCTGTAAGTTGGAAAGAATTTTTCCACCTGTTTTTTTCGATTTGATGGAACATTTGCCGGTTCACCTACCTTACGAAGTAAGGGTTGGAGGTCCCGTTCAGTATAGGTGGATGTACAAATTTGAGCATTGTACGCATGACCTCAAAATGAAAGTATCAAATAAGGGTCATGTAGAGGGTTCAATTTGTGAAGCCTATCTAATTAAGGAGACCTCTACATTTTGCTCTCACTACTTTGAATCCCATATTCCACATATGGCAACTAAAGTACCTCAGAATGATGATGGCGAACGAGAACCATATGATGAATCATTTTGGTCTATCTTTAGATACACGGGTCGTCCATATGGTGTATCAAGATATCGATATCTTTATGACAATGAAATGAAGGTCGTTACTGCATATGTCTTACTGAATTGTAAGGAGGTGAAGCTGTACCTCAAGTAAGAGCCATAACACCTGTTTTCTTTTTATACTCTACAATAATAATAATAATACCTTTTTTTCTTTATATACTATACTCATCAAGTTTATGCTCCATCGACCTCTATCTATATCTTGTAGTTTGTTTGTTGATGAAGTGCGTATGCATGAACCCAATATAGCTATGTTAGACCTGGATGTCTACATTGAGAATAACTTTCCTACATGGCTTAGAAACTATGTAAGTTACCTACACTTGATTTTTAACCATATTTTGCTTTTTGAGGGAAAGACATATTCATATTGTTGATATGTAACTAGGTGAAAAATGTGCGTAACACTATCACAGACTGCTTCTTGCGGGATGTTAGATGCAGGTCATCACGTCGTGTTGAGAGTTGGCCTGTTTATTTCATAAATGGGTACAAGTTCCACATTAGCGACTAGGGTCGCGACAAAGCAACCTTTAACAGTGGAGTATGTATAAGGACTTCAGGATCAAGTGAGGTTGAATGTGATTTTTATGGGGTGTTAGAAGAAATCATTCAACTTGAATATCCTGGATGGCCACACAAAAATGTTGTATTGTATAAGTGTGCTTGGTTTGACCCTACACCAGCTCGTGACACTCGGGTTTATACACAATATGATATAGTTAAGGTTCGTGATGGTCGCCAATATAGAAAATTTAACCTATTCATTCTTACCTCCCAAGCTGATCAAGTTTACTACACCCCTTACCCAATAAAATCACGTAAAAAAATAGGGCGGTTAGCCATTTTGAAAATCAAACCTAGACGCATCATTCATTATAATGTAAATGACGTCGAAGATGCATTTCAAGAAGAATTATTGGGCAGCGTTAACAATCCTCCCATAATTATGGATGACCCAATCGACAATTTAGCTGAAATAGGAGTGGGGGAAGCTGTAGAGGATGACATGACGATTAGGGAAGAAACTTTGCAACATGACGATAAATCTCACGAGAAGGACTCCCTTGAAGTAAGTGATGAAGAATTTAAATTTGAATCTAGGGAGATTGAGAATAGTGATTCAGAGGCACAATCTGAGGATGATTAACTTCATTGATTGTAATGTAAATGTGGAATTACTTCTAATATGTAACATGAAGTTGGAATAACTTTTAATAAGAAAACACTAAGTCCAACTTGACTGTGGTAGGTGCAATGGCAATAGCAAGACTTGTTCCCATATGTTATCTTTGTAAACTGTTGTATGATTTTTTAAAATAATGCAGATGACACCTAAAGGAGATGCGATGTATACACGTCGCCCAAGGAAAGGCCTATTTCAGCAGTTGAAAGAACTGTTAGTAGAACCAATTGCCAGACATGCAAGGGCAGGCCAATCGCATTCCTGCCGTTTAGCTTTACAGCCCTCAACAGAACAAACAACTGTTCCACATCCCAACCCTCGTATAGGTGATATTCGCATTACTCCAATCGCCCGTAGTGCTAGTCGATCTACTCCAGCCCTTGTAGCTTCACCCGATGGTACAAATTCCAATGGTCAGTCAGCGGTATCCTAAGCCCCGATTTAAGTGCGCTTACGGATTACACCTTACGGTAACACGTAACTAATGCACCATTTTCAACAATAGTAGTTTATGTTACCTCTAGTATGTTTAGTGCCATTCAAAATTATATTTATTGTGTTGGAACATGCAATCCATGTAGCTTTATTCCATTAAGAGCAACATGGTTGGTGACTAGATGCTTCACCACACATTTCAAGGGGCATCATGACTAGACGAGCGTAAGCCCAACAGATATTCAAGCGTGGTGGCGCGTATTTAAGGTTTCCACTTTGTTTTCACAATTTAGCTATTATGTTGGCAACTATTCGAATCCTTATATTTTATTTTACGTCTAGGGTTTATGTAAATGGGATCTAGCTCACCATAATGAGGTCTATTGCGTTTGGCATATGATGGCGGCTAATCTTTTATGACCAACACACAGTATGCAGAAATGAAGGAATTATGAGCTTCAACGGAGTTTTACAAGCGATTGGTGAGGGGTAAGACAATACGAGCATCATCATCGCAGTCCTCTAACTCAACTAGTGGATGCGGTGCTACTTATGTAGGAGGCTCTGTTTCAATTACTAAACACCGAGAGCAAATAGTAAAATTATCAACCTCTTTTAGACATAATTCAAGTTATTTATGTTGTAATAAAATTAACCTTACTAACAACTAATGTAGCGCGAAAAATATCCAGAGAAGAGGGACCCTGATTTGTTCAAGGTCATGCAGCAAACTCATAAGAAAAAGAGCGGGGAATACGTTAACAAACAAACTGAAGAAGTGGCAGTAATTATCATGCTAGATAATATGACCTTTTTACATACAATTTTTAGGAGATTTACTAATAAACTTTCTTTACCCTTATGAAGGTAAAGATAACTGCTGAGATTGAGAAATAAACGCAGCAAATGGATGAGGAAGGAGGCGCACATGACATTGATGAGGTTGCGATTATGAGTGCAGCTGCTGGTGGAAGGAAGAAAGGGCGTGTATTTGGCCTTGGATTAGAACAACATGTTTGGTTGGACGACGACGATCGGGGAATACTCTTGCAGCACATGTTGATGTCACTCAGACGCCGAAGTTCACTGAATAAGTAGAGCGAGTGGTAGTGGAGCATACCACACAACAAGTATCATATTATGAACAGAAGCTGGATCGTCTTAAGAGGAGATAACGAGTTGTGCTGAAGTACATATGTAAATCAGTCGGCATTCCTCCGCCCGCGCTTGCTGAAGATGATATAGATGACTCGGGATCAGATTAGTACTAGAACAGGTATATCATGCTACTATGTGTGTTTATCAACAAACAGACACTTATTAGGAGAATGAAACTATGTAATTTTAATTCTGTATGTTTTTATGTGGGTTTATAACAATATTTATGTAATATCAGTCCAATATTTGACTATATATGATACAAGCATATGGATTGTAACAGTTTAACGTTGAAACAAACAGCATTGGAATAAACAGCACTGCAATAAACAATATGGAAAAAAAATATTTCCGATTGCCTAAGCCGTTGAAAAAATTTCCAACGGCCTAAGCAGTTGTGAAAATGAATAAATTTCACGAAAAGAAATTTATTATAACCGTTAGAAATTTCCAATGGTTAGCTGTTGGAATCTTCAACGGCTCTCATCTGAGCCATTGGAATTATAACTTCCAATGCATTGATTACTAACGGTTAGATTTCCAACGGCTTCGTGTTGGAAACTAGAAAATTTCTAACCCAAGGCCATTAAAAATGGCCGTTGGAAAATGTCCCTTTTTTAGTAGTGCTATTTTATGTACATCATATGTAAGAAATACAATTTGATCTATATATTCAACATCAATAGGTATATAAAATAAGACAACGCCACTAATAAAACAAATCTATATATAGAATTAATGCCTATATTTAACACTTTCTCCTATACCAACATATATATCCATAACATCTTGAACATCATACTGCTAATTTGGCGTAATTAAGTATTATTTCTAATTTCAAACCCAAACAATTTAAAAGTTGTTTGTCTGTAGCCACACCAAAAATCTCTGCCTTTTAAGAAAGCAATATATCGTCAACCAAATTGAATTCATAAACTTTTGTTAACATTTATTAATTATTAATTTTTCTTATTTTGCATGTGATTATATATTGATTGAGCGCTTTTGTTAGTTACTTGAATAAATATTCTATCCACAACCGGGATCGGTGGTGCACTTTTGTTTGAGAAGCTTCTATTATCTTAATAATATATATCTTTTATTTGAGAAATTTCTATTATTTTAATAATACCTTTAAATAACAATGTTTAGTATTAACTATCAACCAACATTTAGCAAATAGACATACTTACTTTCGGCACAATATATAATTTTTTGCCGTTGATATAGCAAATCTCAATGATTGTGGCCTTTGTTTTTCTTCTCTTTCTTTTTACCAATTGATAAAGCAATTCTGTTTCTTTTGGAGAACCATTTCACAGTTGGAGCAAATTCATTTTCGTCTATTCGGCTGACAGTGGCACAAGTTTCTCTTTGGCTTGTTGTGGCTGTAGCAAGTTTCTCAATTGGCCAGTTCGATTGGAGCAAGTTTCTGAAGAACCACTTTTTTGTATGTGGTATGTTATGTTAATAACGATAAGCAAACAGTTGTATTAGAGCATCTCCAACAACTTCCCTATTTTGTAGTTTTTCTCCATTTTAGGGAATATGAAATCATTTTTCACTCTAACAGTTTCCCTATCCTATTCTCTAAAATGGGGAATGAGATAAAAGAGAAGATCTCATTCCCTATTTCTGCAGAAACTCTAAAAATTTTTGCAGAATGAAAAATAACATTCTCTCTTTCTTGTAAAGGTTGTCCCATTTATTATTCACAACAATTAATTAATAATTTTATTTTCTTGAAAATTTCTTATAGAAATATAAACTTTTTATATGAAAATGGTATCTTAAAGACTCTATTTTATAAATTTAATTTTTTAAAAAAAGTTATAATACAAATTAATATGAATATTTTTAAGTCAGACTTTAATTAAAAAAGTTAAAATAGTCATTTTTTGTGGAACAAAAGTAGTAAATTTTTATATTTTGCACAATATTTAATTATACAACAATTATTTCATTTTTTTTTTCAAAATTTCTTATAGAATTATAATTTTTTTATGAAAATTGAACCTAAAGACTCTATTTTATAAACATAATTTTTAAAAAAATTTATAATATAAATTAATATAAATATATTTAAGTCAAATTTTAGTAAAAAATGTAAAAGAGTCATTCTATGTAAAACGGAAGGAGTAATTTTTTTACATTTTTAATAATATTTAATTATACAATAATTAATCTAGTCATTAGTTTGAATTTGCTTTAAATCCATAATAATTAATTGCTATGTAATAAATACAAAATTCTACAAAATAGAGAAGCTGTTGGAGTTTAAGGAAAAAAATTATAGAAATTTTACTTTTTATTTCCCTATCTTATAGAAATTTTGGGGAAGCTGTTGGAGATGCTCTTAATGTTAAAATTAAACACCGTTATGGTAAGGAGTTAATGAGACAACAAGATTTTTCAAATGAATTGTTGGTATATAGAAAATAGTTTTCCCCACCGCAGGTGGATCGAATATATATAATTAACTCTAATTACTTCTGCCACTGAAGACACTATCCCAACAATATGAAAGTCACTGTTTATTAACAATTGGCATTCATCACCAAAGTTTTGCAAAGACAATTCTGAAAAGGTAACTAAATAATACCCACGAAGTCACCCCCCCTGTCCCTCCCAAGTTTTCCCAGCCATAGAAATTAAGTCAACTAAGATTATCTCCAATAGAAGATACAAGATTGCTAATTAAGGAGTACTTTAGCCAATCGGATATGGCATCTACACATGAATTAATATACATTGTGGAAGATCATGAGTTAGAATATTGTTTTGGCTGCTGGTGCTGCTGCTTTTCATCATTTTTTCCTCTTGCTATTAATTCCCATATCGATCAATTAAGTTTTTTATATACCATGAATTTCTCTTCACCACATGGAGTCCAAATTGAATGGTTGCTCCTGTTGAGGCTGGTGCTGCATTGGCATCTCAAACACCTTAGAAGAAGAAGAAGCCTGCTGCTGCTGGAAATTACTCGAATTCGCTAAACCGCTACTTCCGAACTGCGAAGAACTGATCATATTGTTGTTAGTCATTCCTTGAGACAAGAATGATAAATGATCCATTGTGGAAGCGTGATGATGGTTTCTGAGCTGCAAGGCCTTGAGAAGCCAAGAATTGACGGAGAGGTTGGAGCCTAGGATCCCGGAGGGCCAGGATTGGTGTAGGGTTGCTGGGAGCTGGCTGGCCAAAGTCACGTTCAGGTCCATGTTGTTCATGGCCGACATGCTGGTGTAGTTGCTTAGGAGGCCGTTGGCGGTGGATGAGTTGGCGGAGAGGTTGTGGTTGTTGGTGTTTAAACTTGGTAGCTCGATGTCGCCGAACTCGTTGACTATAGAGGTTGTGTCGTCGCATGGTGATCCCAGAGAAGGTTGGGGGGATGAGGCCTGTTGGGGTTTCTTGGCCGCTGAGCTCTTTTGGAAAACTCTACACACCACCCACTCTTCCTGCAAGTTTACGAGCAGCAAAGAAACAAGCTATCGAGTTAACTAGGTAATGCCAACTTGTGTATAAATGTACGTACGTATATACATATTCAAATCAAAGTCTTAATTTATAGTAATTAATTAAAGTTGGGTGTAAAAGATAAGTACCCTCGAGGATTTGAAAGGGTTCTTGTTTTCAATGCGGTATTCATGCATGACCCAATTGCTCTTCTCACCCTTGGGAGCCCTTCCTTTGTAGAAGACTAGGGTTTTCTTCATCCCCACAAGAACTCCCGCTCGGAAGATCTCCTTGTCTTTTCCGGTCGTCTTCCAGTACCCTGCTTCCGTTGCCCGGTTCGTCCGCAATCCAGTCGGGTATTTTCGGTCTCTCAAGCTGAAGAAATACCACTCCTTTTCTCCCATTGAAGCTTTCCCTGCAATAACCATATTATTGGTTTATAAATATTATTTGTATATTTTACCAGTTATAATTAATTCAGTATTCCCCCAAGAGGGTGAGATTAATACACACAAACCCACCTTTTCTCTTTTGTCCCTAAAAATCCTTAACTATTCTTAAATAAGATCAGCTTTAAAGAGCCTATGAACCCATCTAATTAATTACCATGCAAAGTTTCTTTCTTCTTCTTTTTTTTTTTTTTGTGGACCCCTTTTTCTTAATTATACTCTTGATTTCTTCCAATAAAAGAATGGTTTTATGAAATATTTTTAAAGACGATCAAAAATTTGTTATCTAAAAAATTTGGCATATATTAATATAGATTTTCAAAAAGTTATTAAAACTATATATATATATATTGTGATTATTTGTTAAAGTTGTATATAAATTAAAAAATCTGCTCTTTAAGAAGACGGAGACCAAAACGTACTTTTAAATATTTTAATAAAATAAAGAAATTTTAATTATTTTTTTAGAGGCTTGGATAGAAGAAATTTTATAATAAAAACTAACTAATTTGAGAAATTAATTTTTCAAGTAATTATTAGTAAATGGGATATTAATTAGTTTTAAAGGTTCTAAATAAACAACTAGGAAAAAAAATATTCGAAATAAACAGTTTTTTAAAATGGGAAACGGGAGGGCTTAATTACTTTCAAGTTGTGTGTGTTCATTGCCACATTAAACTCAAGAAAAGGAAAGAAATTCCCAAAAGAAAGAGAATACATACCCGCCCACACCTTTTCTCCTCTCCCTCTAAAACTCTCAATTTACTTTCAAGTTGTGTGTATTCCATAAAAAATGATGTACTATGTTTCTTAATTTACATAAATTAAGCTGTGGAATTTTTATTTTTCTAACACTTAGAGCACTTATTTTATAAAATTAAACAGTTTTTTTATAAAATTTTTCATTTTATCCGAATATTGCTATAAACATATATAAAAAGAAACATTTTTTATGAATCCAAATACACACACACAAACACAACCAATTATTCAGCTGAAAATTAACCCAGAATTGGAAAGGAGAGAAGAAACTGTAAAAGACTTGTTTTTAAGTGAAAACTAATAATAAGTATCCAATAAATAATTACCAAGGTCAATCATGTAGGTTAACCGATTAATTATATATATAAGTTACAAAATAAGAGAAAAACAAAAGAAGAAATTGAAGAAGGATATATAGAAGAAGGATATATAGATTTAGCTACCAGGAAGGTCCCATGGTTCGCACTTGTTGAGATCAACATCAACGATGGCCTTGGAGGTAAAAGCGATGTCGGAGATCTTCCGAGTCAGGTAATGGGTGATGAGCTCTTCGTCGGTCGGATGGAATCTAAACCCCGGAGGAAGATTCTCCTCCATCGCCGATCAATCAAACGATCGACCTCACCTCCAACCCAAAGAAGAAGCCAAGTTAAACTTAGCCGTTCCAAAAGAAAAGTACGGTTCCCTCTCTAATATATATCGGTCGCAGCGATAAGGTAAGCTCCAATTGAGACGGTGGCGTGAGGCCTATAACAAGTCCTCCTCCCTCGATCCGCCTTCAGCAAGAAGCCTCCATCCAGTCATGCCCCTGGGATTTAATCATATCCCTCTTTTTAATCTTGATTATTGCAGCTACCACTTTGACAAAGATGCTTGGAAGTTTCTAATTATTCTTTTTTTTTTTTTTTTCATTTGCATGCTCTTATTAATGGTCCAGCTAGCCACACGGCCATGCACTGGCTTGACGACTTTGCCACCGGGGTTTCGGGGTTATTACAGGAATTAAAGCCATGCAGCTAATTAATCAGTGGCATTGACTAAGGACTAGGATGAGAGAGGAAATTAAGACTAATTAATCTGGGTTTGGGGTTGAGTTGAGTCTTGTTCAATTTACACAGAAACTAAAGAAAATTAAGTTTTTTTTGAAGAAAATTAATTTTTGTCCAACCACCTTCACCCATTTCCACCCACCGATCGAAACCCTAGACAAATGATCAAACGGCTTATTCACACAATCTGAACTACCCTTGTTTTGTATTATTGACACTTGTCGGTTTCAGTCACCACATCTTCTCATCTCTCTCTATGTGACGGCTACACTTGGTACTTATTATTATCATCTTTTAACGTCTTAATAAACTAATTAATTTGTTCACTTGATTACTTAATTGCAAATGGGTGATACATATAAATACAGTACAACTAAATTATTAGCTACTAGTGTAATATCAAAATATGATATTAGGGTCCAATTAATTCCCAACAATCATGATCAGATGATCATTTTACAGCTTAATTTATTCGTAATCACGCGTAGGTAGTACGTTTTTTATTTAATTTTAAGAAAACCTAGATATATATATATATATATATATATATATATATATATATATATATATATATATGTATGTATGTATGTATGTTTATGCGGACAGATGAAAAGGGTTAATATTAATTTATTATGACCAGGTGCGAGTCGCAACCACTAATCAGCACCGTCGAAGATTGGAAGTATCGATTAGGTAGATGGAGAACGTAGTGATGTAGAAAAGTTCAGCGGCACTGACACTTGCAGATATATATATGATTTTAACTAATTAATGGCTGTTTTGCTATATACGTGCATGGTTGTAATTAAATAATTATTGATTAGTGGGGTGTTAATAAGACTAATTAATTAATTGGGAATTAGGGATGGATCTATATATAATGGCAAAGGAAGGTTAGAGTTAATAATATGTACGTACTAGCTAGTATATATGAAAGAATAGAGGAGTGGTTAAAATGGTGACCAACCCGCACGACTGGATATTTATGTTGGGATCTGTTTTCTTGGTTGTGTCTGGGAAAATGTCAATCCTAACGACAACTTTTTACATGTAATAGTCTAATATTACCGTACCTTATGAACTAGTCTTACGGCCTTCGCCTTCAATTCGCTTTCTAGAAACACATTTCCAGGTTCCCTGCCGCCCCCCCCCCCCCCCCCCCCCTCTCTCTCTCTCTCTCTCTCTCTCTCTCTCTCCCCCCCCCCCCCCCCCCTCCTTTTTCTCCTCTCAAAAATATATCCTTATATTAAGACATTGCTAAGCCTAGCTGTATCATCAGTCTGATGAATCTTGGGCTTAGTCTTTCTTATAATATTTCCTCTTCTTTGCGACATTTGTAAATGACAAACAAATTAAGAAAGAGGGGGAAAAAATGCATATGTTGTTCTTGCTTTTGCATGTAAAGTAAGAAAAATGGGAAAAATATATATTGTAATGATAGTTTTAGAGATAACATGATAAATTAATTTACTAAATATAAAAAATCTGTAAAAATCTAGGACGTCCTAAGACCCTAAAAAATGTGGCATAAATGAAGTATAAGATTTAATATGTAAACATCAAATATACACCAATTTTTACACATTTTATTATAAATCTTAGTACATGATGAAGTAATCAAAAGCACATTGGACAACCGACTCAAACTAAGCAGTTATTGGCTACTGAATAGAAGAAGATATGTTATAAAAATAAAATAAAATAAAATAAAAACAGTCATTAGACACCGGGATCGCCTTGATCACTAGATAGCTCCACCAACAAAAAAAAAAAAAGAAAAAAGAAGAAAGAGACAAAAGAAACTCACTACGTATAAAAAATTCTGCATTTTATTTCAGCCCACAAATTGATGATCCGGTACTCTCTCTCTCTCTCTCTTTCTCTCTGTCTCTCTCTCTCTCGATTTTAGCAAGATCTGAATAAGATTTTCAGTCCTATGTTTACAACAAGAACTAGTGAATTAAAATAAACAGCTAACCAGCCAATTTTTTTAGATTAATATTGAAGTTTCTAGAATGAAAAAAGGTGTAGATTGCTATTGTAATCGGGTCGCTGACTCGCTCATTTTGAAAATCCTAGTGGAAATTAACGATGACAATATTATAGTATATACTTCAATATTCAGATGTTCTAGGTTGGGGATATGTTAGCCTACATTCTGCTAATTTGTCATCATTCACAACCATCATATTATAATAGTTCACTGGAATTCTATCTAGACAGGAAGCCAATAGTACTCATTCCTAAATATTTTCCCTTTCCGCTTTCATTTCATATTCAGCTAGCCAGTACTTTGTTTGGCAGCATAGACATTTTTTTTAGTGTTTTAAGGCCATTTCAATTTTCAACAAGGTGACTTATATAGGGGTCCAGCATATGTTTAATGTTCATGGACATTTCAACAAGTGACATATGGGTATGCATGTTCTTTAAGTGTTATTTATTTTTGCAACATGAAGCGACTAAAAAATAAAATAAAATAAAATAAAAAAGTTTCACTTCGGATTTTCAATAAATGAAAAACCTTTTTACATATTTCAAACTAATTTTTCAGAAGTCTTAATTTGTTAGAGAATTTATACTCATAACTGTTGGATTTGTTTCACTTGGTGACTCATATTTCTTTGATTTTAATGATAACAAAACATATTTATTTTATGTGTTTTAAGACTTTATTTAAAGATTTATACATTAGTCTCTTGTTAATAAAGGTTTGATTTTTAGAAGGAAAATTATTTTTTTAAGTATATTTCAAATATTTTTTATGATTCAAGCATTGCTTGTGAAATAAGAAATCTTTTTAACATAAAATTCTTTAAAATTTGGAATTTTGGAATTGAGAAAAAACCTGGAGCTACAATTTTAACAGGATAAAAGTATTTTAACATATTAAAACTTGAGCAATTTTTCAAACTGGAGAACAATTTGGTTCTGGACAAAAAAAATCACTCGAATGAAAGTTTTTTCAATCGGGTGAGAAGTTCATTACAAACCTACTTGTGATTTTCTGGTTTGAAATTTTTTTAAAAAATCTTTTTAAATTCATGTCACATCAGATTGTCACATGTGTTAGGTGCTGATACCTCATTAATTAGTAATCTAGTCATTAGAGATCAAACCTTAGGTGACATTATGAGATTGAATTTTCAATTGAGTGAAAGTCTTTCATCTAGGTAAAAACTATGTGGCAGAAGGCAATTTCTTGTTACATTTGACAGTAACGTTCACCAGATTTTTAATGAATTTTTTCTAATCATTCCAATGGTCTTCAACGTCTCTTTTGCATCTATTGAAGTATAAAAATATCAAGAATTTCCTGGAAAAGATCTCTTAGCAACTGAAAAAAAAAAATTCATCTTCAAGGAGCTTGAATTTGAGAATTGCCAAGAGATTTGTGCTTTTCACTTGTATATCTAGCAAAAGTACTATTATTTGAGCTTGTAACCTTGTAAACACCATTTGGTGAGATTGAGTTAGTAAAGTTTCCAGTTAGCCTCTAGGAAAACTAGTGAGGAAAAGGGGTGTTAGTAAGATTTCTAGTTATGCCAAATTCATTTTTAACTTAAGTCAATTGACTTCAAAATGACTTATTTTCATTCTTACGTATTTTTTACCCGAAACTAATTTTAATTAAAATCCAATATTATGTAATTGCAATAATCCATTGAAAATACAATTTTTATAATCTTACTAAATTTTTATGAATTTTTT
This sequence comes from Aquilaria yunnanensis, assembly GCA_039654915.1. Taxonomy (NCBI): domain Eukaryota; kingdom Viridiplantae; phylum Streptophyta; class Magnoliopsida; order Malvales; family Thymelaeaceae; genus Aquilaria; species Aquilaria yunnanensis. The sequence goes on from CM077593.1 coordinate 10,216,294, forward strand.
TAGTTTAATAAGGTATTAAAAAAAGAAAAATTCATAAGAATTTAATAATATTCTTGAAAATTTATTTTCAAGTGGTATTATTGTTTCTACATAATATTGAATTTCAAATAAAATTGGGTTTTAGAAAAAAAAAGCTGTAAAAGTAAAAATAAGTTAGTTGACTTAAGTTAAAATGAATTAGTCCTGGGTCTCTAGGAAAATTAATGAGAGTTGATGGTAGAGAGAGCTACCAAAGAGTGTAAGGTCTTGTACAATTGCAATTGTTTAGTAAAAAATAAACTCTCAAGTCATAAGCTTGAGGAGATAAGTAGGCTCCTAAGAGGAAAATTAATGAGAGTTAATGGTAGTGGTAGAGAGAGCTACCAAAGAGTGTAAGATTTTTTAGTTGAGAGAGCTACCAAAGAGTGTAAGGTCTTGTACAATTACAATTGTTTAGTGAAGAAGAAACTCTCAAGTCGTAAACTTGAGGAGATGAGTAGGCTTTCAAAAGGAAATTTTAGCATTTAAGTTTCTCCATTCTCTTTTTTCATTTCTTATCTATTTTGTGTTTTTCGGTTTATTAATTATCAAACCTTTGTAGCCCTTTCTTTAGTTTGTTTCAAAGCATATTTTCAAACCAATTTCTAGGGACATTTGTGGTAAAGTTTTTTTAGTAGTACAAGTTTATATAAACTCTTTTATTTGCTTTCTTGACTAAGGACAGCAAAATATTGTTTCGGAAACATTTTTTAAACCAACCAATTTTTCTTTCTTTCTTTTTGTTTTTATTCTTGCATTGTGAGAAAGTAACAACTTCCCCAAAGAGAGTTAAACAGAGCCGAAATGACCCGAATTCCGTAATTAACAGAAGCAAAAGGCACATCTACAAACATTCATAATTTTGGGCCTTCTCTTTCGGCCTATTGTTTTGGCGCCTGAAACTGGAATCCCATCTGATTCCCCTCCAACAGATAACCTATAAAATAATGCTTGTACGTCGGGCTAATGATTGGAGCTGCCTGCTAGTCTCACCAAGTGGGTGCTACCAACCCACAAACGGACTCGCCTAGGCTTCACAAGTAACATCCAAATTTCTGGCCACACAAAATCGCACATTTCACATTCTTTCTTCTTTTCTTAATTTTATTTTTTCGTTTATCGGAGTTCCATTTGCAAGTCAGGGTCTGTAACCTAGAGAGAACAACTTTTTCTGTACGATTTCTACCAAAAACTGAAAAAAATAAAAAAAGCTTCTCTGTACGCTGAGTCGCCACAAGCTAGCTCTTTAATGAACAAACAATCACATTATACTCTCTGTCACTTGCAAAGTTTTGTGCTTGCGACTTTACGTTTTAATTGCATTTTTTACCTATTAATTATAGATCATTCGTAATTCTAATTATCATGTCAAGAGAAAAGAGATCAGTCCTAAGTTTCATAAAACTAAGCCGAGGTTGATGAGTGTCCTCATTTGAATATCATTTTTAAACTTTTTGGAAAAGGGGGGGCGATTAACTTTTAGACTCATTGGGAATAGTATTTGTACTTAGCGTTAATTAGAGTTTGAAATATTTTAGGAATAATTAAAATAATTTTTCCAGAGTTCTAAAATGCCAGTATTGTTAATTGATGTTATTATTAAAGAGTAAATTACATAAATAGTCCCTGATCTTTAATTGTCGTTTCATTTTAGTCTCTAACTTATTAGATATTATGTTTTTGTCCTTAACCTACTAAAATTGTTTTAATTATGGTCCTCCACCAGATGAAATTCATCAACTCAAAATAACTGCTTGACATAAATTTTAAAATTTTAATTTTAAATATTCAGTAACTGTGCTTTCCAGTAAATTTAAGCAGTTTAATATTTTTTGATAACAAATAAAAAATTTAAATTAATAATTTTTTTCTTTCTAAATAAAATAAGTTCAATTAACAGGAAAAAAATGATTTGAATTTTTCTAATAACTATAAAATTTATTATATAGATTAAATTTATTGTAAGACAACTACCGAATAATTTAAATTATAATTTAAAATTTTTTTATCAGATGAATATTTTTAAGTTAACATATCTCATTTAGTATATTTCATTCAGTGGGGGACCAAAATAAAATATTTTTAATAGATTTAGCATTAAAATGAAACTTTTTAATAGGTTTAGGACCAGAAACAGAACATTCAATAGATTAGGAACTAAAACGAAACAATAGTTAAAGGCTAGGGATCATTTATGCAATTTACTCTATTATCAAATGAAGCTTCAAATTTGAAATAGACGGAGGCGGGGGGAAGGACGGAGGTAAAGGTAAGGAGAGAGATAGAGAGAAATGTGTAGATTGAAGCAACGTTGCTATCATTACATTAACTATGGATATTTGTGAACATATGTCTAATTAGATATAGTGGTTGTTTTACAATTTTACCCCTAAACTTCCTCTTCTCAGACAATCTCTTCATCCTTATTCGCCGGCGTTCATTCCCCCTATTCACTACCGCCCGACCTGGATTCCAACTTTGTTCTGGCTTCATCACCGCCCGCTCTTCATTCATTTCGATTTGATTCTCCCTTGTTCCAACCTCAATCCGACTTTATCGCTGCTCCGCTCGTTGTTCACTTTGACTTCATCGTTGCTGCTCTTCATTCCGACGACACAATGGCTTTCTATCGCCGCGGCTCTATGTTTTTCTTCGTAGCTACAATCTCCAGTCTCTCGTCTGGATCTGCTTTGATCTCGGATCTCTCACGCCCGCCCTCAATCTTTGATCGCTCGCATCGTTTTGATCTCAGATTTTCAATCTCTTACGCCACTTCTGATCTCTCACCTCGAGATCTTTGTCGTCACTCAGATCAAAAGCTCCTTCGATCTCCTATCTCTTATCACTTTGATCAAAGGCTACAATCGACAGGAGATGAGGGAGATGAGGGGAATGCGAGACGAAGCGCGGCGCATGGGTGAGGCAAAGCACGAAGGCAACGTGAAGCGCGCTACAGGACGAAGTGAAGGGCAAGCCAGGGGCGAGGAGCCAATGTTTTCAGTGACGGGAAGATATGCACAGCAGCGATTAACAGAGAGGTCAAGCGACATCGCCAAGGAGCGACGAGAAACGAACGGTGATGCGACGAAGTCACGAACGCCAAGGAAGCCGAGGAACCAATGAACCGGCGAGAGGACGATATCCAGAAAATGAGCGGCGTCGCAAGATCTGAAGAACGAACGGCCAAGGGCAAGGAGAGGGGTATTTTGTAATTTTTTTAAATGATTATTTAGACAGTTTCAAATATTGATTTTAAACACTTTTAAATTTCTATTTTAGACAACTTCTTTTTATTATTTCATATACATTTTTTTTATCATGAAAATAAATTGTTTGCGTATTACTTTAGACATTTTGTCACTTTTCTTTAGACACTTTTATACATTTATTTAGAAACATTTTTATTGTTTCAATTAATTATTTTTAAAGAGAGTAAATTATCTATGTATTGTTCAGACACTTCTAAATATTTATTTAGACACTTTTACACATTTATTCAGACATTTTTTTATTGTTTTAATTAGTTATTTTTGAATAGAGTAAATTATATACGTATTGGTCATATACTTATAAATATTTCTTTAGACATTTTTCAGTATCCATTCAGACACATTTTATTTTTTCAAACATGACATATGACATATATGGCGAGATCATAATATATGACAGTTCGGTGGCGGCACCGGCACTGGCACCAGAGGAGACAACAATAGCAAGCTAGGGTTTTTTGTAGAGAATAATATTTTAACTAAAGGTATTTTTGTCAATTTTTTTGATAATTTATGCCTTATATATAGAAGATTAAGGGATGAGTTAGTATGTGTAATCAGACATAGGTGCATAATAAAAGAACTATTATTGTATCTCCGAAAAAAATATACATAACTGGTATTTACTCTTTTATAAAATATATTAATAGATCCAATTGGAGAAAAGTTTACTTTTGTCCTAAAATTGTACATAATTTTTTATTTCAGTCTTATAACTAAGAAATTGTGATTCCTATTAGTCCTTACTTCCACTCTAGTCAAGATGCATAACGGAAAGCCTAAGGTGAACATGTCATTGGCTCATGTGTACTTATTTTGACTCCCTTTTTATTTATCATGGGAAAAAAATGTTTCCAGCAAACTCTATTTTCATCAAATAAAAGAAAAAGAAGCAGTGTTCTTCAAATAAAAGGGAGTCAATCGATGCAATCTACTTCTTTGAATTCGAGCACAGGAACTAACAATTGGGACATTCATTGCAAGTATGAATTGAGAATAGAGGTGAAAATGATATGGCGAGATCAACGCAAGGTGGGAATTTTTTAGCTGTCTAAAATACAAGACACTACTTGATTGTAAGTTCATCTTTTGGCTTGAAGGCCTAATGCTAGAATATGCTATATAATTGCTCATCTCTAAACCAACCACTATACACAAATATAGTAGTAGCCTATGGAAGCCTAATGCTACAAGACATTGAAACAAAATATAATTATTAAAACAAGCCATGAGTATCATAAATTGTGAAGTTTTCACTGGAGATAACTCTTAGACTATAGGTTACACCAGTGCCTTCACAAGGAAGTAATCAAACTCGTTCTTCACACATCACACTACTTGACCTAAATTGAAAATTGAAAATTCGGGTAAATGGTTCAAGTTTTTAAATGAGCTTTCATGACCTTATAGTCTAATGACAATCACTCCAAGAAAGAGAATGAATGCCTTTTTGAAAAATTTTATACCCAACCGGAAGGCTCATTATTATAAAAACCGTAACCAGTGGTGGATCCAAGATTTTTTTGAAGAGAGTCCGCATACATACATGAATACTATTATTTGAGGTCCATAACTATTATTAAATATTAAAATAATTAAATGAATAATTCACATAAAGAAATTTTTTTTAGAATAATATGAAATATAAAGGCAAAAGTGCCCTAATTTCCTTTAAACTTGTATGTTTATACTTGCTTAATCCCTTAACTTTATCTTGTACCTAATTTTTCCTATGTTTGAAGAGAAAAGTAAACAATGAAAAAGTTCAATGTCAAGGTAGGAAGAGATTGAAAATTAAGGGGTCAAAGTAGGACCTTTTTTCAATAAAAAATCATTTGAATATCGATGATAATGGTTCACTTTTTATATTTTTTAAAGTAAAAGAAATATATCTTTTTTAAAACATATGTTATTAAATTTAATGGGTCTACTAAAAAATTACAAGTAGTCCAATTACCAAATTATATATCACTTAGTAATATTTTCTCAAAAAAAGGGGTCCATGGATCCCTATAAGTAACATGTAGATCTGCCCCTGACCCTATCCTTACATATGTTCACATCCTTGTTTTGCCATTATGCCCTTTGTAGAAATTCTTATATGTGATCATCAATTCAACGAGAACTAACCTTTAAATGTTGTCTTTCCAGTCAATTTTTGTCAATGAGGGACCTCCATCATGAATGGCTTCACTTCATGTCACAGGCCTTGAACCTCTCATCTTAGTCATATAGGACCCCAGGAACCTTACACTCATTCAGTATTAGACCTATGTAAATTTGTCTTTAGTGGACTTGCTAATTGATTAAATCCTTAATGCAATACTGTTTTATACTATGCCTTACTATGGTTGTAGGTCAATGACTATAAAAATAATATGTAATCGATGCAGCTGGCCAGCACTTCAAACATGCATTTATATAAAACATACTATTATGTATTGTGAATCCATACAAGCTACTAGGGAACACAACCACTAGTTCCACATCATTTACTAGAGGCATAACTTCTGCACACATATATATACATCATATACAAAAGTGTTATACATATGTTATACACTGAGAATCTGGGAATCTGATCCCACCTGAGTTACACTGCCAAAATGGGTCACTATAGTATTCAGGTATTCCCTGTTCCTTGCCTCTGTACAATAAAGGCCAGTAAGTTAGTATTCCAGTAATTAGAAACCTGCAAGAAAGAAACTTAGCAACAATATACAATATTAATTAACTTTTGCACAACTGGTATTAAAATACTAATAACCAGTTCTTTTATTGGTTATTAGCCTCAGGTCCACCAGTATCTGCACACAAAATATATAAGGGATGTGAGAACCAAAAGTTCCCAGTAAGGGTTATAACTTGCAAGAAAATCAACAATATAGGACCGTGCATATTATCCATAAGGATGTTGATATATGCCTAGCGCACTTGAGCTCAAATCGTAGTGCTAGGAATTCGTATTATTGGCCAATAATCATGAGAGTAGCTAATTCCCACAATTCCTTTACCCATTTGTCAAACATTTGACAAGTCCAACTTGTTCATACAAATACTACTTTAAAAGCTTCTTAGTATTTGCCAATATCTCTTATTTTATGGACAGGAGCGAACTATTTGCTTATGTAGTGCATGTGTTAGTGCTACCTTTATAAGGTTTTGTGAGTAGTTAAGGGCACCTCTCCCTCTTAGGTCCATCCAGATCTTAGCCCATCATTGTGACCTTAGGTATCGTAAGTTCCTAACCCGTTATACTCACCGCAACTTAGACCATATTAAGGTCCTTTTTGCCTATAGGTACAAGTTTACAAATATGCACTTACACACTTCATATGCACTTCATAGTTTAGTTTCTTACTAAACCCAATCATATAAGCTTTTTAATAGTCATCAATACTCAATTTACATGCTTGTTAAATTCATCAATAATTTAGCCACTTGATATACAAGTATCTTAGCCAAATTTATTTAGCGCATAAGCATATAAATTAAATAACCCTTATATTAGATAACTTAGTTTGCAAGCTTTAAGTACTTAGCTTTTTTGTCTCGGTTTCAACCCAAACTTAGGCAATCTTTTAGTAGCTTATTCCCAACACCTATATTGATCATTTTAAGCAGAATTTATCAATTTTAACACTTGAAAACAGCCCCTAAAACAACCACCAACTGCCCAGAATTTTCTGTCTCCAGTTTGCCTATCTTATGGTTCTTTACACTTTTAATAGTATAAGTACAGCCTAAATCTTGCTCTCTTATTTTTTTATGCCTTGTATACTCATGTATAAGCAAGATTATCACCACCAAAAGCCACCAACATTACTGTAATAATAGAGTTTATTCTTGGAAGTAACTACAATTACAACAGCCATATAATGCACATTCATGGCATTCATTGGTAATTTACTTCCAAATAAATGTTCCTTTGCTTCTTAGCCCTCAAAAACTAGTTCAAAAACAAGATAACACCCTTGGCGAGCTACTAAAATCCCTAAAACAAGAAATTATGGCTGGCTATAAAAGAATTAAACCACACCTAACTCAACACTCACGGTTTCAGCTACACCAAAATTCCAGCCTTAGTTCTCTTGGATTTTTAGCTCATTTGCATCTCAATTCACATATTACAGCTAGGAAACACATCAAAAAATTATTCCAACCATGAGTTCTGCCATAAAAATCGTATGAACAGTACCAAATATCCAAAGGTGATGAAATCTACACCATAGGAACAAAATTAACCACGGATGAGCTCATGAATGCCTATAAACATGTTGAGCACCTTTGATTTCTCTTAACAACCAAGTCTAACATTAATTCCCAGAATTTACAGACCTAAACTGTAGCTCAAAAACAGGGGAAATAATAGAACCAAACTTACTCGGACAAGAAACAAGAAATCTTAGCTTAGGATAGCACAAAACTTGATTTTTCTTCAAAGTCTTGATTAATTATGCTTGAATTTGATGGATTAAGCTTGGATTTTGTGTTAGCTGTGGTGTTTGGAGAGAAATAGAGGTTTTGGTGGTCTGGAGACGAAGGTGGAAGAAGATGGCCGAGCAATTAGTGGGAGGTCAACTTATGTAGGCTTTAATTGCACATGCAATGCACATGGTGCTGTCTTTGTACTCTCTAAGAAATCTGGGTTTATTCGTAACACGCTTAGAACTTGAGGACCAAAGTTGGTATTACGCCGCGCCTGGTTCCTTCACAGATATAATTACATGGCCAGTCTCAGACTTTCATTTATATTCAATTTTATCCTTACCTTTCTCAGGATTATACATAAACCACTTGTAGACAATCTAGTCAATTCACAAATTCACGGTGATAGAGCGGAAATCACGAAAAAGCGTGATACCTCAAATTTAATATTTTCTCATGCTCTATTCAACCGTGCAATAAAATGGGTCATTATGTGAAATGACCAAAATACCCTTCTTGGCCTGGCTTGCTTAAATGATCAATTTTATTCATTTTTAACTACTGGACCCTAAATTATCGAGACTTAACTTGCAAATAAATTATCTAAAGTGTAATTTATTAAATTAACTAATTACTTGACTGATTAGACTTATAGCTCTGAGGGCCGTCACACTTCAGTCCCTCTTTCTCGCCATGAAGGTTCACTTTGTCCCTCTTCTTCTCTTTCCCATTAACCACACAAGGGTTTAAGTTTATAAAGGGTCAACATGGGCAAGCTAGTAGTAGTTTGATGTCCACTTCAGACTTTCCGTTAGCCATCTTGATCGCAATGAAAATTAGGACTAATAGGAGTCACGGTTTTAGAGTTACAGGACTGAATATATATATATAGAGAGAGTTTTAGGACAAAAAATGAACTTTTCCCAACCATTAAAATTATAAACATTTCTTTCTCACAAAAAAAAAAAGTAAAATCCATCGGAGGTCCCTTAGCTTATTTTTTTGTCCCAAACAAATACCCAACCTTAAGGTTGTCCTGCCAAAGTACTCTATCTCATTATGCTCGTTCCAATTGGGTCCATTCTGTCAATTCTAGCGTTAAATTGGATGAAAGTTGCTGATGTGGCATTAATTAATACTTAAAAAAATGTAAAATAACAATTCTAGTCCTCAGAATTTTATAATCAATAATTTTTAAGCCTTAAATATATTAGTATACGGTTTACACCCCTCCCTTACCCCAACTCCTCCCTCCGCCCCTCCACCTTCGACCAACCACTTGCCATCCACCAAGGCTTCCTCTACTTCTGTGTAGATTCACCGGAACTGTACCACCACCCCGTCTCCCCGTCTCTTCTTCATCCAAATTTGGGCGCCTCGATCACACCCTCTCCCTCACCGCCATTGCCGTCCTAGTCCCAAGGCCCTTTTGTTTTTTCTCGTTGGAGTAACGACGTTGTCCATGGCATCGCCCGCCGCATCTGGATTCCCCGTTCTACTCCTCTGTCTCTTCAATTTCAACTTTGCTCTACTTTTATAATCGAATGGGAGAATTGACAAATTGAATAGGAGAATCAGCAATCAAATCAAAGAATATGGAGCAGTGGAGAGGGAGCGCTGGAAGCAGGCTAGTGGCGAGGAGGAAGGCCGTTGGTAGGAGTGGGCTGGTGCCAAGGGAGGGATGACGATGGTGGGATTGATTTGGGAGCAGCAATAGAAAGGGCAGTGGGGTGGTGGCCCCCAGATTTTCCACCAGATTCGGAGCGTGGCGGATGATAGCAACGATGATGATGTGAAGGGTTGGATTGAATCAGAGATTTAAAAATTTTGAGGGTTAAAATGATTGATTGGAAAATTTTCAAGTACAAAAATTGTAATTTTACGTTTATTTTAATTTTAATTAATGCTACATCAGCAAAATCCATCCATTTTGGCGGTGAAATGGATAGAAAATACCTAATTGGGACATACGGTAGAAGTTAATATACTTTGACAAGACAATCATAAGGTAATGTACTCATTTGGAACAAAAAAAAATAAGCTAAAGAACCTCCAATAAAATTTAAGAAAAAAATGTATGCGTATCAGGGTATGGTATGACACTGCGTGACTCTAATAATTTTTTGAATCCACCACTGTGCGTAGATAACCCTGATCTATAACCCTCCCCAGAGAAATCTTAGGTAGCAAGATAAGGCAGAGATCAGAGGGCAGGGAAGTTTGAAAGGGAAGGCTGAAAATGCAATATCGTCCCCACCTTGGACTTTAATTAGCAGGGCTTCTTTAAGCTGGAAGGGGCAAAGGATAACTTGAGCAATCCGACAAGCTGTCCCAATAAACTTTAATTACTTGACTCATACATCATACTCAAATTCCATATCCTTAACCACTCCCAATTAATTATTTCAGATTTATGTCGCAAGTTATCAGTTGTCCATTTCTGTTTTCTTTTTCTTTTTCTTTTTCTTTTTTTTTTTTGTGGAAGACTCTTATATTAAACATTTTCTTTTTAAAAGCCAAAAGCTATGCACCTGTTCACACAAGCTTGTCTCCATGTTTTCGGTCCTTCTTTCTATTTTTTGTTGCTATTGGCAACTTTGCTTTTTCTCTCTGTTTTATCCCTCTCTCTCTCTCTCTCTCTCTTAAATCTTACTCAATAAAGATTCGTGGGATTTTGAAGTGCGAGAAAATATTTCAATCCTAGGTACATGTTTAGAATGGGAAACTTGCGTTTACCCCTCACATTGGTCCTTACTTACATTTTGCTTCTTGTTCTTTTTACACTGTTTTAATAATGGTTTCTAACATTCTAATTTAAATTATATAATAGTCATATTTCAACAATTTCAATATCTCCGATATTTTTCATAGTTAATAGAAGTTTTAAGTATCAATTTTTCCTCTACATAAAAACATTTTCCTCCTTATAAATCCATATCAATATTTTTAAAATGTTGTTTAAGTGTTAAAAAATATGAAAAATATTAAAATTATTGGAACATACTTATTAGAGAGTTTAATTAAGGGTTTCTAAAGTTGTTACCGGATACTGCAAAGGAAGTAGGGGTAAAGTGTAAGTTTTTAAAATAGAAATGGTAAAGTGCAGGTTAGATCAAACCATGTAGGGTTTCTTTCATTTTCCCTTTCAACTCTATATGTGGAAATATGCTCTAGTACGCCTTAACATAGATATAATGGATAAGTTGTGTAATTTCTTTGGCTTTAGGTTTTATTTCCTTTTTTGTTTTTTATTTTTTATTTTTTTCATTATGTCAAAGACATTATATTTGTAAATAACCACACCTTTAATGTAGTTCATAAAGTTAATGGTTATTACTAGAGGGTCTAATACTCAAGACTTATCCTTACTCTCTCTACATTATACTCATAACTACTTTATTATTATTATTTTTTGATAATCCAAAGCAAGTACAAGTTATACAGAAAGTGATCTAAATTTTAGTTAGTTATAGTTAATAGAAAACTTGCATGTTACTTGAAATCTAAAAGGTCACAAGCCAAATTTGGCATTTTAATTTCACTACCCAATTGGATGGAGGGTTCAAACCCCGATTGTGGTCATGGGATGAATGTTTTGGAACTAGTTAAGCTAGAATTCTAGAACCGAAACTACTTTATAAATACACAAGAAAATATAGGCCCAATTCAAGTTCATTTGAGTTAGCCCAAGGTGTTTGACTTAAGGCACTGAATTGAGTTAACTTATAGGTTGCGAGTACCCTGACTTAGATACATCAAATAGGACTCAGTGTTCTCTTTTTTACCCCCATTTCACTCTACCTACCAATGTTATTAAGTGGAACATTGTGATCGCCGAATTGGGAACTAGGGTCTAGTGGGGTCATGTTCACCGTCACTTGATTTGATTTAATGTGACTAGAAATTTAAGTGAATTTGAACGGTATTATATACTTTTTCCATCTCATATTGTTTGTAATATATTCTATTTTGAAGTGTTCTAAGTTACTTTTACCATATTACCCTCCAAGCTACCATTTCAATATATATATATATATATATATATATATATATATATATATATATATATATTGGTTTACATGTAAAAAATTAAAAATAAAAGTAAAATAACATATGAACTTTTTTATTTTTCTTAATCCTCAGGCTAAATCTAATTTGTTACGGAGAGGCACTTTTTTATTTTTTAGGAGATAGATATTGGACAAGGCCTAATTATATTAGGGGAAAACTACAAAAAAAAAACCCTGAGGTTTGCTTAAACCTCGCTTTGTGTCCCTCTGTTTTAAATACTTACACTTTCTCCCTTACCAACTTAACTCTGTGATTTACTGTTATGAGAAGAAAGAGAAAATAACTGATTTAGTCCTTCTAACCTCCTTTCTTATAGACTTTGAATCCAAAACTTATGCATCTAACAGAAAAACCACAACATCCTCCTCTGTCTATACCTGAGATGATTCGGCCACCGTTGGAGCGTCTTACCGGAGCAGTCGTCACCTTCTCTGGGAAGAATTCAGGCAATTCGTCCTTCACCGAAGCCCTAGCCTCGTTCAATCCGAATTCAGGCGATTCCTCCTTCACCCGAGTCACGAACGATGAATGGTTGGAATCGCGAACGGCGGACGGGGAAGGCGATGGAGATCGAGGAGGACGACAAGGCGACGGAGATTCGGCTGTTCAACGTCGGTTCCTTCAGAAACCCAGGCACCGTCGGACGATTTGGTGGGTCGGCCTCCCCCAGATCCGATTCGATCTCTCTCGCGTCGTGCCTCCCTCTGATCCAATTTGATCTCTCTTGCATCGTTCCTTTCTCCAATCTGATTCGATCTCCTATTTGATCTCTCTGGCGTCTTCCTTTCCCATTACCAACCTGTAACTCTCTGTCAAAAATGAAATTGGTGTTCAGTGTTCCCACTCATCAGCGTCCCCGCTCTTTGGTGCTCGACGTTCGGCGTTCCCACTCTTCGGCGTCAACTGGCCGACGACAGCTTTATCCCCTTTGGCGAATATCGCCAGCGTCTCATTCGTAGCACCATGATTGCCCCCGGAAATGGGAGTGTCGATGGAGAAGTAGTTCTTGGCGGAGGCGGCGGGCGGAGATACCCTCTACGAGGGCTCTGGGCCATGATAGCGCCCATGTCGAAGAGAGGTTGGCTTCCGAAGGAGCAGCACCGCGAAATCGGAGGATGAGGGGCCTAGTGAGAATCGAGGCAGGCAGCGGATTGGAAAATCCCTGGGATTCAAAATAGAAAAGAAAAAAAAATTTCTCTTTTTTATAGTTTGAAATCCTTGTGATTCAAAAAGAAAATATTAATTGATTTGATTGAAAGGGTTTTGAAAAGTTGGGGGCAATTTTTTTATAAAATAAGATTAGGAGGGCAAAGTCTGAAATTCTCTTTTTTATGGTAAGGTGATTCAAAGAGTTAAGTTAATAAGCGGGAAAGTGTAGGTATTTGAAATAGAAGGACCAAGTGTGAGGCTTGAGCAAATCTCATGGGTTTTTTTTTTCTTTTTTAATTTTCCCTTTTATTAACTAAAGAGGTAAGCTCTTGATGAGACACTATGAATAGCAAGGTTGTCAAGATCAGAATCCTACCCATGATCATTTTTTTGCCGTACAAGATTGGATCGTTGATTATAAGATTCTACAAAAAACTTAAAAGTTTTTGTCTAAATAATATAATTTATGAAAAAAAACCAATTATATTAGAAACTAAAATAAAATTTAAGTATCATAGCAATGGTACAACATAATTATTAATATAATACAAGTATAATTCAAACTTTAATAAAATATACATCAACATAATTAACATAAGTCTAAAAGAAATTCATGAAAAAATACATTATTGAAAAAAAAAAAAGTACAAGGTCCATGATTTAAATATTCAGTAATTGGCTTCCAATAAATTTAAAATGTATAATAATTTTTTTGCAATAAGTAAATAATTTAAAATTAGTAGTTTTTCCTTCCTGAATGAAATAAGCTAAACTTATAAAAAGAAAAATTGGTAATTTAAATGTCCACTAATGTAAGAAATATTATTATATTTATTAAATTTATAGTAAGATAGTTACCGAATAATTTAAATTATTGTTTAAAAAATTGTTATTAGATAGTTACATTGAGTTAACAAATTTTATCCAATTGGAGACTAAAATGAAATGTTTTTAATGGATTTAGAAGACGTTTTTAATAGGTATAGGATTTAAACAAAATATTTAATAGATTAGAGATGAAAACAAAATGAAAATTAAATGTTAGAGATTATCTATGCAATTTACCCTAAATAAAAAATTAATACCCATGTAGGATACTGGTTCTACGATCCTATGATTTTACTGCCAGTTCGTTTCACATTAACCTGTCCACATTAACGTGTTATTGGGTCAAATGTTTGACCAGCTATTCAACTAAAAATTTTTTTATCTCCAATCTTAGTAAAATTACGACTTCTACTAATCAATTAATCTTGCCAGTCTTCTGCTCTACCGTCACCGCCACCACCACTATCACTGCTGCTCTTCACCCCGGTTATGCGCCAGCACGTCAATCTCTGTATTTTATTATCATGGTTTCTTTAGCTTGTCTATCATACAATCGGGATCAGCAGTGAGATGAGAGACAAAGATGAGCAACCAGGCGAAGCTAGGAGATAAGGATGCGGTGAAGATGATGAATTCCTCATCGGGAGATCACAATCGACTACTTTGGCTGGAAGATGATAAATCTAGTTGGACGGCCAAAGTGGGCAGAGATGAGGGATAGGGCAAAGTTGGGAGATGAGGACGCTGCGAAGACAATGAATTCCACATTGTGAGATGGAGCAACATAACTAGAAGCACTGGAAGATAACGGATCTACAGCTGCGACTGAAGTGGGCAAAGATGAGGGATGAGCAAAGTTGAGAGAGGAGGACACTGTGGAGATGACAGATTAGTCATCGGGAGATCGAATGACGAAATTGGAAGCACTAAAAGATGACAGATCTAGTTCGGTGATAAGGATAAAGGCGAGGAGGACGCAGTGATGAGGACAGATGAGGAGCGACGATGAGGACAGTTGAGAGCACGGCAATGAATGATAGAGCAAAGTTGGAGTGGCGGAGATGAGGGACAGAGCGAAGCTGGGGAGAGATTCAATTAGGTTGACCGTAAATACTTACAAGTTTGGGGGGACTTTCAAACTCAATTAATTAAATATTCCCAAACCTCTCATTTAACGTGTTAACGTGGATGTGAGTTCGCAAAATGAACTGGCCCTTAGTCATGATTCTATTACACCTTCAATTCTACAACATTTTGACAAAGTTTTTTTATGTTAGAATCATAAAATCACACATTCCTATAATCAGGATTGCAATTTTAATAACATTGATGAATAGTGTCCCACTTGCTACAGTGTATTTCTCCTTCTTTTGTTTTTCGCTACATTTGTTTTGGGCTTTTTGCCTAGGAGACATTAGAGAACAAACAAAATGAGCAATTACAACATAGGTCATCTATTGTGTATGATATATCATCTGGTCCTCAAATGTTGGAATTATATACTTTTTCCACTATGTCCCAATAGACATATAAAATATTCTAAATTTTTGGTTTTGTTGTTTTAAGTTCACAAACTTTCATAGGTTACTATTAAAACCTCGATTTGTACTGAAATTCTAAATCTACTATCTTGGTTTTTGTACAATGAGTTTTTTATTTAAAATTTTTTACCAACAACTTTCAAAGGTTCCAATTTTTTCAAGACTCTTGAATTAATCATCTTCACAATTGTTTCTTCTTTTACATTTTTTTCTCTATAAATTTAATCAGTGGAAAAATGTTGAATCATTATTGATCAACCCGCAGGGCTGATGACTAGTTTCTCACCTATATATATATATATATAGCCTAGAATATTCCACTTTAAACGAATGATTACCAGACTACATGTTCATATCGATACTTTTAATGCAAAGAGCAAAGAAATTGACTGATATTAAGTTGTTTGAAACCCTTCTTTGATTACTGATTGGATTGACCTCTTGAACTCCAATCAAATACCGTTGCTCTCTTTTTTACGTTTTTGTTTTTGCAACTGGTGATTATGGTATTAAACTAATATTTCAGGATAGATAGGACAATTTTCAGACAGATGGGTTGTGGACCAAGTTGTCCAACTTATGAAGAAATGCTATGAAAATCAAAGCAAAAGCAAACACCTTTTTTTGTTTTTTAAATTTTTTTCCTCTTGGGCTTCACTTTGCTTGGTGCTTGGGAGTTGGTGTCAAATTAAACTCTACCTTAGAGCACCAATCACCCAAAAGAAAATGCCATGTTCAAAAGAAGCTCTTCTTAGTTTGTTCCAGAACGTCTCAACCTCCTCCTTCCTCCTCTTCCTCTTCCTCTACTCTTCCTCCATTTTGCTCTTCAAGCTCCTCAACTTCATAGGCCGCTACCCTCTCATTCACAGGTAATACTTCAATACAGACAATTATATATCACCCAAATATATATGTAATGTGTTTCTTTTTGCAATTTAAGTACTACGTAAATTATGTATGCGCTTGTAACGTTCTATTAGTAATTGGTCTCTGAGATCTTGTTAATCTTCCAAAAACATTTGCTGTTGGTGTAGAAATCAGAATGCGTACGAGTATGGTTTATATTCCGACGAAGAGGAGGGAGAGGAGGAAAAACAAGAAGAAGAAGAAGAAGAAGAAGAGGAGGAGGAGGAGCAGTACAAGTACAGCTACAACCACAGCCAGAGTTACAGGTACTATAGAGTAGGTTGCACCGACACAGATCAACATCTAGTTGCCGACATAATCGACGGTGGAGAATCGCTCAAGTTCTTGCTCAACGCGAGCCCTCAAACTCCTCATCGAAGCGACTTGGAAGGTTTAACGAGCCCCAGTCACGATCAGAAGCCAATTATTACGAGCGAAGATCAAGAACAATCCAGTTACTACTCAACCGAGCAACTTTCAGGCTACGGTGATGAATCAGATTCCGAAGCACAAAATGATGATGATGATGACGCAGATTCGTTCGGACAAGAGATCCCAGGAAATAAACATGCTGACTCTGTTTCCGGTTTCGAGTCAATCCAGCAAGGCTCCACCTCACCCATAACCATAGAAGAACTCGACAACAAAATAGATGGCGCGGGTAAGCGCACCATATTGTTGGTACATCTACCATAAGTTAGTCTGTTTCTTGCAACTTGTCACATGTTTGTGGTACTTATGTTTTTACTCGACCTGACATTGCTTATGTCGTGGTTGCAGAAGATCGTGATCGTGAGAAAACCAATGAAAATAAAGTGGAGAATAATTTTTTGGTTTTGGGGCCGAGGGAATTGGAGTCCAAAAGGTTGATTGGTCATGAGAAGGATGATGAAGAAGAGATATTTGGTGACTCATGCACAGCTGGGTCTACTTCGAAGAGCTCCTCTGAGTGGAGAAGCTCAATCAACTGTAGAGATTCCGGTACTGAAGATCCATTTTCTTCTTCTTCTAGAAGAAGCTGCCCCAAGTGGGAGTCCTACACAGTTTTCCAAAAGTATGACGAAGAGATGATGTTCCTAGACAGAATTAGTGCACAGAAGCTCCATGAAACAGGTGACTTTTATATCCAAGGAGTTGCTTAGAATGCAAGAAAACGCCTTGACGTTTTATGCTTTAGTGAATAGTAGTTGAATGTTATTCACTACTAACATTCGATCGAATCAAATTGCAGAGTCACTGAGATCAATCCAAGTATGTCCAAGATCGATTTCAGAGAGAATCGTCCACAAGATAGCCACAATGAACAAGAAGGAAGCGACAGATATCCGACAGAATCCGTATCGGGAACTTGAAGCAACATATGTAGCTCAAATTTGCTTGACCTGGGAAGCTCTGAATTGGAACTACAAGAACTTTCAGAGCAAGAGAGCTTTGCGCCGCGACTTTGATCCAGGCTGCTCGGCCTCTATCGCTCAGCAATTCCAGCAGTTTCAAGTTCTTCTACAGAGGTACATAGAGAATGAGCCTTATGAGCAAGGGAGGAGACCTGAGGTCTATGCCAGAATGAGGCTTCTGGCGCCAAAGCTGCTTCTAGTGCCAGAGTACAGAGGTGAAAAAGCAAAAGTTACCACATTACTTTGAATACCCATTAGGACCTAATCAATTACATTTTTTTTTAATTATGAGTTACAGATCCTGATGAGGATGATCAGAGGGATGAGTTTGGGTCAAGAATTTCCACGGCAGCATTTCTGATGATAATGGAAGATGGGATCAGAACCTTCATGAATTTTCTCAAAGCAGACAAAGAGAAGCCCTGCCAGATCATTAAATCATTCTTTGGCAGGACTAAGAGAGGTTCAGTTGACCCAGCTCTTCTCAATCTCATGAAAAAAGTAAATACCAAAGTAAGTTCCAAAATCAACTAGTAGTCGACTAATTGTTTGACAAATCAGTTTGTAGAGCTGCAGAGGCCCAATCTGAGGTATCTTTATTTAACCATCTAGCAATGGTGCAGAAAAGGATGAAGCTGAAGGAGCTGAAGAGAGGGAAAAAATGCATAAGAAAGAGGAAGCTGAAGGTGGAGGAAGAGATGGAAATAGAGATGGGGCTAATCGACCTAAAACTGGTCTCTAGGGTCCTGAGGATGAAAGAGCTGGGGGAAGAGCAGCTACACTGGTGTGAAGAAAAGATGAGCAAGGTTAGAGTGATGGATGGGAAACTTCAGAGAGATTCCTCTCCACTTTTCTTCCCTCCAACCCATTGACTCATACTCTGACCCACCAAACCAAACCCAACTCGACTTGGATTCTTGTTTTGCTTGCTTGGTGACTAATCACTTTTACAATGGCTGCACAAAAGTGAATATTCCCATGATCTGGTGGCCAAGCTTTGCTTTTTATAAACAGTACCATCACCCTTAGTCTTCCCTGAAATTAAAAAAGAAAAATAACGTAGGGGGCCTACAAATCAAGAAGAGATGACACATGTGTGGCTGACGTGGAAATTGGTTAAATTAAAGATGGGCATGGCTGGCAGGCAGGGCAGAGAGATTTTTGAGCAAGGAATTGAAAGGGAAAGACCAGAGACAAAGCAAGGAACATGCATGAAAAATCTAAAGATGGGATGGGATAGAGACAAGCAAGGGTGGCTTTAACTTTTGGTGGCTTTTTATGTTTTGCTTTTTCTTTTTTTGATTTTATTTTTCTCTATATTAGTTGGTATATCTATAAGAAAGAATTTAGGTTGATGAGTCATGAAAAGACGAGTTCTGAAACAAATGGAGCTGCTAGCGAGGGGTGAAAAATAAAGCTAGCACGTGGTACACCACAAAGGACAGAGATGATAACCAATCGGAGAAGCCAAGCCCACAGTGAATAAAAGTAGCTAGATGTTAATTTGAGAGGCAGGCAGGCTTACTTCTCTAGTTTGAGTTACATGCAGAATAATTTATCAATGAAATTACCAGAACATCTACACCTAATTCGTTTGCTTCCAGTGACTTATGTGGTTTTTATTTGTATTTTCTTTTCCCTCTCTGTTTAATTTTAACATGTCTCTCTATGTAAATAAATACTATTTTCATCCTAAAATGGTTGATATATATATATATATATATATATGAAGAGGGATGAAGTAATACATTGCAAAAAACGTGAAGGCCACATATAATTATATTACACATAACACACATATTCTGCAAAAGGCAGACCATTCACTTTCATTTCATTTATCAAATGGACTGTTCTCAAATACATATATGTAACCTTTTTTAAAAAACTCAAAGTCTAGTAACAGACGTGGCCACGACCCACGATAGCTTGAAAAAAAAAAGTGCCACCTAGACAGAAGCTTAGTTAACCTGCCATTTCTGAAATTCACTTTTTTTAAGGTTTGACGTTTACCTGAAAAACACAAAATCATATTATCCAATATCCACACAAAAAAAAAAAAAAGAAAGGAGGAAAAACAAATCATGTCTGGGCTAGTGAGATTGGCCCTTCTTATAAACCTTATGAACTGGCCTATTAACACCGTTTAACCGGCCAAGGAACCCACCCACCCCCCCAATGTTCGGCCAAACCTACACCTGTCCCCTTTATTTTAAAAAACTTATACTTTATCCCCTTAAAGTTACATCATTCAAATTCATTGCTATGTAAGTGAGCCAAATACCATGATTGTCCAATAAGATTTGTAAATTGTGCAAATCAATCACAATATTCATTTTATGCCACCTTCAATCTATTTTATCTAAATATTTAATATATTTATAATAAATTTTATATTTTTGAATATTTTATATCTTTATAAATTTACTACTAATTTCTAACTATGTAACTTATTTAATATTTATAAACCAATAGTTTATGCTTGTGATTAATAATATTATTTATTTATTTAACATTTTATTCATTTTTCAATCAGTTCAAATAGAGAAGTATCATCTTTTTTTACAAATATATTTTAGCTAATCTCATTTTATTTTGAAAACTAATTTTCACCATATGAAATAAATCTACACATTCTACAATTTTTATTATTGTAAAATATAAATAATATATTAATTAAGCACATCATTGATTACATATAATTATATCATTGATTAAGTAAATTTTTTAGCCAAATGGTAATTAATTTTTTGTAACTTTTTAGCCTATCAAATTAAAAAATTAATAAGTTATAATTATTTTTTTACAAAAAATTAAAAGTAAATATTTTTAAAATATATTACTTCAATAAATGTGAAATTTAGTTGTGCATTTAGCAAATGTATTACACATTTATTAGTTTTTTAGTTACCATTTAGTTATATATTCAACAAATTCGAGACTTTTATTTCTTGTGGAAGACCTCAAGTAAGTCATCAATTTGAGCCAAAAACAAGTTCATCATGAAAGTCATCATGAGCCTTCTGGGTATATGATTGAATGTTTGGTAGAAATTCATGGTGAATATTTATTTATTTTTCTCCTTTCTTGAAAATTTATGATATTTTTCTTGAAAATGTGTCAATCTTGATTTCAGGTCTATTCCCCCCCCTTGTCTGACCAATTATATCTTATAGATATTGGTAATCATGCTTGAAACTATTTGAGGTTATAGCTTTGTCTATTTGTTAATTTGGTGACCAAATTACATTTATTAAAAATCTTAGAAAAACTTTATTAGAAATATATTATATATTTAGAGAAAATGGATTGAGGTAGTATAAAATGAATATTATGGTTAATTTTAACAATTTGCAAATCTTATTGGCCACTCATGGCATTTAGCTCACTTGCATAGTAGTGAAGTTGACTGTTGTGACTATCCTAGGGCAAAAGTATAGGTTTACTAAAATAGAGGGGGGCAAGTGTACGTTATATCAAACATCAAGGGGGGTTTGTAACTTTCCCTTTTTCCAAATTCAGGCTTTGCTTTAGATACCAATAAGCCGGTCTGTAAGAATCCGAAACCCATATACGCCCTAGGCCCAAACATCTCGTACGACAAACTAAAATCAATTCCTAGGCCCAAACATCAGGCTTTGCTTTAGATACCAATAAGCCGATCTGTAAGAATCCGAAGCCCAATAAACGTCCCTAGGCCCAAACATCTGGTACGACAAAGTAAAATAAATTCCTTTTGATTATTCTGAACAAGTTGAACCATCTATTGGTATACTAACATAATTATATCAGTAGTCGAGTGTTATTAAAGTCTAGTGAAGACGGTTTAAATAAGCTTTAAACTCCTATTCTTGGGCTAATTGAATCCCTAGATTTGCCACTTGGGCGACACTTCAATTTCATGAACAATTCAATTATTCGGCCACGACTGATCTTATTTTCAAAACATAATGTAACGGTTATTAATGATGACCTTACATATTATTTATTAACAAATAAAAGTAACAAAAAATTTTTTAAGTCAACTGTCTACTAGCTATTTTCTAATTTACTATATAATATATGTTTGATAAACAAACTGTTTTTAAGAACTAGAAACTCCTGCTAAAGTTAATAAACAAGTTTTGTAAAGGAAAATAAGAAAAAAAAAAATGGTGCCAAAAGAGATGAAAGTGGTTGATCGGATGAAATAAAAACAGTTAAATTAATTGACCATCTTTGGATTTGAATCCCAACCTACTAGAGGCACGGATAATAGAGAAAGAATGAGAGAAATCGGGTGGGAAGTGGTACTAGAGTTTCTTTCTTTATTTTGATGATCAAATTATATAATGCGAACCTGGCAACTTTTCTAGAATGATAGTTTGTATATTCCATTATATTTTACCGGCATCGTATATCATTAAAACCAACAAGTTAATGCTCAAAAAGCAAAAAAAAAAAAAAAAATATGTGAACCCTTGTTTAAGTAATAGTTACTAGTATTTATTAAATTTTCTACTTAACGTTATACAAAGGGGGAAATTGTAAAAAAAAAAAAATTTAAGTTACAAAATATTTTTAAGACAAATGAAACATCCATGCCTTAAAATGTCCGAAATAAAGAAGTTAACGACTTAACCCAGCAAATCATACGTTTCATTTTATTTTATTTTATTAGAACTATGTTTTGAAAGTGGGAAGAAAATTATTTCTTCTTTTGGTGCTCGTTTCGTAATTATGGTGACGGTCATTACTCACATAAAGAAATTGTAGTGAAGATAATGTATTTGCAAATTAACGCCAGCGATTTTATATCATATAAAAACATCAACATGTTAATTCTATGGACTCGTCAGCTTAGTATAGGTTTTGTTTCAATCACTTATGAGTTACCTATTTTAGATTTATTTAGGTTTATATAGAATGTTTAACTTAATTTGATTCTTATACTTTCATTTGATATTGTAAAAATAAGTAACCTTTTACAGTTATTTTTATATTACTATTGTTCCTTAAAATTTTATATTATTGTTGACTCGTAAACTGTCATTTAACTCATTTTAATAGAACTAAAACATCTTTTGTACATTTAAAAAAAAACATCTTTTGTAAAAAAAAAAGTTAATTCAATTTGCCTATAAAATTTATGTAAAATTACACTTTCTTTTCTTTTATTTTAAAAATATACATTTTATCTTTTTTTTTTGTTCCTTCAGTCCAACAGTAACTCTAAGATCGCTTTGGAGGAGTAGGAACTAGGCAGTGGTAATACTATCGCTAGATCCAAGATAAATATATATTTACGTGGAAAGGAAAAAGTAAAAAATGGAGACTAATATACGAATAGAATACAAGAACATGAAGGCACAAGCGCATGGGAATAAATACGATAGTGGGACCCAGAGGACCATGCTGTCAGTGATCAAGTGGATCAAATCTGATCTCCCCGTCCCAAGGCCGAATAAAGAGGAGGGTCCACTCCCCATCCCCAGGTAAATTGCATCTGTAGCCACTGACTTTTTATTATTGTCTTATTTTAGACCATAATCTCAAAATCTTACATAACACGTCTTCAACATCAATTTTTTATTTTATTTTAGACCTTTAACAGTTAAAAAGTGTTAAAATTGATAAAATAGGCCACGTGACAAGGCAGTGTGAGCGATTTACCACAATGGCACTGAATAAAAAGTAAATAACAGCTTCGGTCCTTGATTTTCCGCTTCCTTCCCTCAAAACCTTAATTTTTCCTCAACTGCTCCTGCCACCCCCGGATTATCGCTCCCCCACCTGACGCAATGGTAGCCACCGTCGAATTCGCCCGTCCTAAGCCACCATCATCCCTTGTCTCCCTCTACGGCCGTCTTTGATTCGAATAGAAGCCAAATCCTAAATCCACCCAAACCCTTTGAATCCGAGGAAACGATGATGACGAATGAGACAGCAGCAAGGAAATGACAAAGACGACGATGGATGCGACGGCGTGGCTGGGATTCGAATAGCTAAGTTGGGATTCGAAATGATAAAGACGATGATGGATGCGACAATGATGGTGGGAAATTGGCTCTATAATCGGGTTCTAGGATTGAGAAATGGGTTACTCCTCGATTCAACCGGCGGTGATGGTTTTAACGGGATCAGAGTGCTAGGCTTCACTAGAGGTGGTGGCAGTGATTTCCAAGAGGGGCAGACGGCAAGCGGCAGGCTGTTAAAAAAAAAAAGACATGGCGGGTCCATTCCTGATTTTGCTTCGATTCTCTTTCACTAGCGCTGACATAGGCAGCGGTGGCTTGGGATTTACTGGAGCAATGCGGCGGCCTGGGATTTACTGGATCAATGGCAATGACATTGAGGACTCATTTGTCAGCAATCGGTATGGGTTAGAGGCGGCGAATCGAAGACAGGGGACTGTGGGTCTCATCTTTCGAACGGCTCCTCTTCGGTCTAGCGAGAAGCACTTCGGCCAGGCGGCGCAACTTGCAGCTAAGTAGGGCGGCAGACTTGGATCAGCAGTGGCGGTTGGATACGGTGTCTAGAGGCGTCGGAAAACAACGGCAAAGCTCCAGGGATGGTGTTGGCAAGTGTAGAAGTTTAAGGCTTTTGGGAAAGAGGGTGGCGAGACAAAAGGACCGAAGTTGTAGTTTTGAGGAAGGGAAGCGAAAAATTAGGTTTCCTTTTTCCACGTCAATGCCACAATGGCAAATAGCCCACAATGGCATGCCATGTGGCTTGATCTGTCAATTTTAACAATTTCTATCAACCAAATGTCTAAAATAGAAAAAAAAAATTGAAATTAATGATGTCTCATACGAAGTGTTGAGGTTATAGTCTAAAATAGAATAATAATAAAAGGGTAAGGACCACAGGTGTAATTTACCCCCATCCTCATCCATCGTATTAGTTATTAGGGATAATTACAATTTGCTCTCTGAGGTTTACATACAATTACACTTTGCCCTTTTTATTTAGAAATGTACACTTTAACTCATGCCTTTTTACTACAGTTCAACAACAACTTTTGATCTTAATTTAGGCTGTATGACACTCATATTTAAGTAATTTCAATCTATATGGTTCTTTTTAATAGTTAATTGATACTTAAAAAATACAGTTTTCTATGTCTAGAAAGAACAGAAAGAAAAAATTAATAATTTAAAATGTCTATTAACTATAAAAAAATACAATATAGATTTAAACTGCCAAAAAATGACTACAATAATGCTTAAATTAAGATTTCAAAAGTTGCCATCGGATTGTATTAAAAAAAATAGGGGACAAAGTGTATATTTCTAAAATATGAGGGGCAAAGTATAATTTCACATAAATCTTAGGGGATAAATTGGAATTAACCTAGTTATTATATTATAGTTCTAATTAAACATATTAATTTATCCCTAATTTTATTATATATAATATAACTACCAGGGAAACTTATGAAAACCCCCTGGTTTTACCGAACGTACACTTGTCTCCTATATTTTAAAAAAACCTACATTTTACCCCGTAATAGTAGCCTCCGTATTTTATGCTAGTGGAGTCAAATGTTTTAATTGCCCAAAAGATTTCCAAATCATTCAAATCAACCACAAAGTTTATCTCATGCCTCCTCCAATCCATTTTTTCCTAAATACATAATATACTTCAAATAAAGTTTCTACTTCTATAGAATATCTATTGTTGACACCCAATTTCGTCCGGCCATTAAAATAATTTTAAAAAAAATTAAATAAAAAAATTAAATAAAAAAATGTATTATTATTATTATTGTTATTATTATTACTAAATTTTTTTTAATTAGTTTAAAATATATTTTTTTTTTGTTTTGTTTTGTGAAGATTTGATATATGTGTGTATATGTGTATGTTTGAAAGAAAAAAAAGAAAACTCCATAAAAATGACAAAATTTAAAAGTTTGAGGTAAAAATGACAAAATTAAGAAGTTTCAGGCAAAATTGACAAATTCTGAAAGTTCCAGGAGCATTTGGCAGTTTGTCACATAAAATTTTGAGCGATTAAAAGTTCACCAAATTCCGTGTCCAAATGACTCGGCAGAGTCCATGGTTCGGAATCAAAATCTTCCGTGTCCAAATGACTCGGCAGAGTCCATGGTTCGGAATCAAAATCTTCCGTGTCCAAATGACTCGGCAGAGTCCATGGTTCGGAAGTATAAAATTTCATACAAATTAATTAATTAAATAAATCCACATTTCGACTAATCCAGTTGATATTATGTGTGCATTCTACCATTTTTTACCAAAAATTTTATTTTTTACCTCTATCTCTCAATCTTCGCCATTGCACTAACTATTATTGCCATCATACTTTGCTTTCTAAATGATACTACTCGTGGGTGAAAATAAAAAGTTAAGGGAGATTTAATAGTGGCGATCTTGAAAGTGCTGTCAAATCTAGTAAGAAGGATTTCATATGTTGCACCCCAACTCTCAAAAAAAGAATTCATAGTGGTTATCAACATCTATATTTATAAATTTACTACTTCCTCCATTTTGCAAAGATGACCCTTTTATCTTTTTGGTTAAAGTTTGACGTAAATGTATTTATATTAATTTGTATTATAAAATTTTTTAAAAAATTACATTTATAAACTAGAGTCTTTAAAGTACTATTTTTATTTAAAAAATTTATATTTCTATATGAAAATTTGAAAGAAAAAAAATCATAAATTAATTATTGTGAATGGTAAAAAGGACAAGCTTTGCAAGACGGAGGAGTAATAATTTTTAATCTATAATATATTTCCATTTTCATAAATCAAGTTTACATTATTTTATTAATATTAATATTTACTTCATATTTGTTCATTTTGGTTAATGAATAAAAATTCATGTTCATTTTAGCCAAATTAATAAAACTTGAATAACTTATTATCTCATACATTTATAAACTTCTTATTTAGTGTTCAATTAAGGTTGATTTATGTTTTTCATATTTGTATCAGTTTGTACTTGTGATTAGTTCATTCAATAATTAGTTACGTGCAACAATTCATTTATACTTACTCTTACCTTATCTTATAGTAATTTTTAAATATATAATCAGTTTAACGATTAGATTGTCTGTAAAGTATGTTTTATAAATTTAATATTATTATATATTAATCAAGTGGTAAGGTAAAAGTAATTATAATTTAGGGAAAATTACTTAGACCTCCTTGAGGTATGGGCGAACCTACACTTATGTCCTCCCTGTTTCAAATACCTACATCTTCCCCTTTAGAAACTGACTTCATTATTTTCCGTTATCACATAAAAGGGAAAATACCTAACTTTCCCCTCCTAGTCTTTAATCACAAAAACTTTACCCCCCAACTTAAGAAAAATAAAACACATAAAAAAAATGAAATTCAAGGGATCAAAACAACCAAAACTTAAACCCAAATCTAGCAAATCTTGAACCCTAATTTTTATCCTTGGAACCAATCAACAGCCAAAAACAGAAATCACCCAAAACAGTTAACCCATCTAAGAAGCAATTTTTTTACGGATCTCCATCTTCGACTTTTGTAATGTAGGTTGTAATTGGCATCTATCCAATTGTGAGTCAAGAAGAGCAATGGGTAAAGAATGAAGGACAAAATTCGAGAAAATTGGGGACGACTTGAGTGCCATCGATTGTTGGTTGGTGAGGACAGATGTGGCATTGGGAAAAGTAGGTGTAATTTCAAATGAAGCGTCGAGGTCACCAGAAGGCTTGATGGAGACCTAATTGTTGGCCGGTGAGGACGAACATGGTGTTGAAAAAAAAAAAAGCTCAATTCCAAACAAAGCATTAGGGTCGCCAAATGGCTCGATGGAGACCCAATTTCTGTCGCCACCGTTTTGATCTCCATTCGTAACCTCACAATCTCCTTTTGTCCTTCTCTATTCATGATATCTTTCTCTCATTCGAATCTAACCCCAATTGTCTACTATAAAACCCAATTTCTGTTGTTTCCAATCCAACTCCGATTGCTTGCTATAAACCTTAATGCCAAGGCTTTGAATCTTACTGCTGTCGCCCCATCATTTCATCTGTGACCCCAGGTTTCTTCGATTCTTCAGTTGGTTCAATTCTTCAATCTGTCAACAGTGAGGAATGGAAAGAAGCCAAATGTGGATAACATGCACGAGGAAGAGAAGGCCAAAGCTCTGTGCAAGAACCAATCACCGGAATTGAACCAAACTAATCACCAAAATAAAACCAAGAATTTTAGGGTGCCATGGGAAAATCAGATTGAAGGTGACATGGGATGAACCTTATGGTTGGTTTGAATGATTTGGAAATCTTTTGAACAATCAAAACATTTGACCTTACTAGCATAAAATATGGAAGTTACTATTAGGGGGCAAAGCTTAGATTTTTGAAAATGAAGGAGAGCAAATGCAGGTTAATCCAAGCTCTTTTTGGGGGGGGGGGGGATTTTTGTAAGTTTCCCTAACCAATAGCTTAGTTTAAAATTTGACTAATTTGTCTCTAAACCAAACTCACCCTCACCATTTAGGAAACCTTTTTCATTGCTGCTGCCACCGTCGCCTTCGACAAGCTGTTATCATCTCGAGATCTTGCTGCAATCACTCGCTTGGATTTCACGGCTCCTCATCTTTGGATCTCATGATTGCTAGCCTTCAGATCTTGCCGCCCCCTCTCACCTCCAAATATTACCTCTAGATTTCATCACCTTACATTCCAATCACATCACCTCACTTCACCTCTAGGTCGTCGCTCGCCTATAGGCTCTAACACGATCGTTGTTTGCCTTCAGATCGTGAAGTTGTTTACCTCTAAATCTACCAACTCTCGCCTCCATTTTACACCGATTATTGCCTTTGATGTTTGCCTCAGTCACCACCACCAATAAACTGGTGCAGAAACAAGCTGGAAAAGTGTTAAAAATAAGATGCAAAAAAGTCTAAAACAATAAGTGAAAGTATCCAAAAAAGGATGCAAAAGTGTATGATAAATATATAGATTTTTTGTTTTCTGCCAACAATATATAAAGTGCAAAAGTGTCTAAAGAAATATATAAAAATATATGACATGATATCTAGACATTTTATTTTCTTCAAATAATATGTAAAGTGTAAAAATGTTTGAAGAAATATATAAAAGTATATGAAGTAATATACATAAAACTTGCTCCATCTAGAAATAAAAGTGTATGAAACAATAAGTAAAAGTATTTGAATTAATATGTAAAAATATCTGAAATAATATATAAAAGTTGCTAACATAATATGTAAAAGTTAAAAACTTTCCAGAAAAATAAATATTTTAATTTTTTTTAGATATTTAAAAAAGAAACACACTTCATCCTCTCTTAAACATAGGGAGTATTTCAAAAGACATATCACTGAACATAGTTTTTTATGAGGAAATATGTATATATAATAAGGAGAATCAATAAATTATAATAATTATTATTATATTCTAAAATAAAACTTTGTTAATAGCAAAGGTTTGGACTGGAGATGAACAATCTCCATATCAGTCTCTGAACATG
Organism: Aquilaria yunnanensis; assembly: GCA_039654915.1. Classification (NCBI taxonomy): domain Eukaryota; kingdom Viridiplantae; phylum Streptophyta; class Magnoliopsida; order Malvales; family Thymelaeaceae; genus Aquilaria; species Aquilaria yunnanensis. The sequence continues at coordinate 10,245,377 of CM077593.1, forward strand.
GCCACAAGAAAAAGATGAAAAATTTTAGAAAATGTCTTCCGAATCTTATGCTTTACTTCAATGGCCCTCAAATTTTTCTATCTTCCCTGTTTTTAGTAGCAACTTTTTGTACCGCAGCATCACCTGGTGCGAACACCAGTTTGGCTTGGGAGAGCTTATTGTTCTATGGGAAAAAAAGGGGTTAAATCCAAGTTTAGTCCAGTAAATATTTTTTTGTCTCAAAATTTAATTCTCATTGAAAAGGTCTGCAATTTCAACCAAAGTAGCCCCGCTGTTTTGTTTTGTTTTGTTTTGTTTTTCTTCTGAAGGCCAATGATTGAACCCTACTTTTTGTCAATAAAATTCCACTTTTTACCCTTATGTTATGATTTTCAAACTTTTTTGTTTTTTTAAGATTAGGCTCTAATTTTTGGTAAAATCCATTATCGATTCATTGTAATTTCGTGAAATTTTTTTTATGATCTCTAATTGCTGTTGACTAAATTTACACTTAATGATGCAAGGATCAGCCGCAAGGCCTATGCATGGGCCTTTTACTTACCAAGTGCCAACCTTTAAAACACAATTTTTGTTATTCTAAGTGAGTAATAGAAAATATTTTCTTGGTAGCTAATTTGTTTGGTTTTAAGCTTGGTTTGACATTTTCTTAGTTCTCATTTGGTTTTGTTTAGCGTTGGATTTTAATTAGCTCGGTTGGCTTGTATTTTTTTTTCTTTTTTACTTTTATCAAATGTTAAACTCCAGTTTAGTCTCTACAAATTTATCATTTTCTGTTTTGATCCCCAACCTTTATTGGTTAATAATTAAAACCCACTTTAGTTGTTAAAATCATGTTCTTTATCTATTTAGTGCTATGAACGAACAAAATATTAGGTAAACCGTTCGTGAATGATTCGACAGAAGTCCATTTATATTTATGTATTTAGTTAAATGAATGAAGATAAACAAAACTTTATGGATGTTTAAGTTAAACGAACGAATATGAACAAAATGCAATTCGCTCATTTGTGTTGATGACCAGTTCAGTTAATGTTTACTTGTATTTGTTCATTTTTTTTATCTATTTATTTATTTGTTTCTTTGTTTACTCATTTATTTATTTTGTGTAAGTTCACTTATTCATAATATTTTGCTTTTATTCATTCATTTATTTATCTGTCTATGTTTGTTTTGTTGTTTACAAATCCATTTATCTACATTGTTTGTGAACAAGTTCATTTGATAGTATTCACGAACATGATTGCTCGTTCATTTTGTTTTGTACATGACAATGTCATTATTAACAAACAAACATGAACCTATCCATTTATAGATCATCATGTGGTTGTGTATTGTTTATGTTGGTTTAAAACTAAACAAACGAATACGAACCTGTTTGTATTTGTTTGGCTTATTTACAACACTAATCTTATTGGTCCCCCAAACGTTATTATTTAATGATTCTACTCAATGCTATCATGAATTGAATCCGCTTTAATGTGGGGGGCCTTTGCAACCCTTCCGTGTTGAAAATAAGCGTGTTATACAATATGCTTGAATTTAACAAAAATAACATAAATGGAGGGAGTATAAGTTAGATTTTATTAAAGTTTGTGTACTTAGCATTTCTCTTCATAAAAAAGTACAACTAAACTAATAGACGTAAAAAAGATAATTTAAATTCTTTATTAACTATTAAATTATATAAGATAGTTTTAATTTATTGAAAGATATACATTAAAAAATTTAAATTAAGGTTTGAAAGATTGGCATTAACGAGCAATACACATAGTTAAAAAAATGCTCATATTTAATGTAGATTTTGAAATAAATTGAAGTAAACTATATTTAGTTCCAAACCCACGGGGTCTTTGGTTTTTTTTTTTTTTTTTTTGTCATTCTCTGGTATACCAGTACTTTTTAAGAGCAAATCCAACGGCCATGGAAAGGTGCATGTGGTAAGAGCGTGAGAGGTAGGCACACAGAATGAGAGCCTGCTGGTCTCTCTCTCACTTCTCACCCCTCCATCAAATACTCCACCCATTCTTATCTCCGTCCTCTCGCCTTCTCTATTTCTCTCCGCCCCCTCTCCATAAATTTCTCCCCCGTCTCAAGTTCGCCTCCCTCTCTCTCTCCTTCCACATCGTCCTCTCTGGCGGAGCCCAGGTTGCTTCCCCTCTTCGGTCTTCCTTCAGATCTGCTCTCTGTAATATTTTTTTCCAGTCTCTCAATTTTCAGAACTTTTTGTTGTTTTATCATTTTCCAGGCTTTGTCGGGATTGTTGATAGTTGTCCTGGAAGGAGAGAAAACAAAATAAGTTTGAAGCCATGCAGCAAGGTTATGATTCCGTCGTTTGCCCTAAGCCCCGCCGTGTGTGCCATCTCAATCTCTCTGTTCACGACGAAATCAGACCTCTTCGATGGCCTAGTTGGTGTGTTGCGTTTTCTCTATCTTTGACCCTTTCGTAGATTCCCATCTGCTCAAGTTCTGAATTTCGTTTATGATTTTGAACTTCGAGTTTGGTTTTTGCAGTAGCTACAATCAATCTGAGATGGTCGATTCAGAAGCTGGAAGTGACCTTCTTGATATGATTCTTAGTAAGGTGAGTCTTTTCCTCCAACATATTTTGCTTCTCTCTTCTTTCATTTCGGAAATTTTCGATCCTAATGGTTTTCTATTTTCCGATTATAGGGAGGCTATGGTAATGAATCGCCTTATTTTTGCGGATCCCCGCCGAGCAGAGCTGCAAATCCTCTAATCCAGGATGCCCAATTCAACAGCGAGCTTTCTCCGACGCCCCCTTCGGCGTCCTCACGCATAGGTGGCGGAGGCTACGTGAGGATGAAATTTGGGCACAAGCCTGCGATGGTGAGAATCGAGGGTTTCGAAATGGATCGGCGCAGCTGCAGCGTCTCCGCCGTGGCTTGAACGAGAATTAATCAGGGAAAAGGATAACCCAGTAATAATAAAGGGTATTTTCCAACTCGATTAATTTGGACCAAAATTTTGACCAAGTGGGGGGAGAGATTTGAGATTTAGGTGTCCTTCGTGTTGTATATAATGATCAAATTGGGATTTTATCGTTCTTCAATTTAAAATTCTCCTTTTTGGTGGTTCTCTTGTTATCTGGAAGAGAAATTGTAAATTTGTGATTTTTGAATAAATAAAAGAAGAGCCGGGGAGGGAAAAAAGTGAAAAAAGGCCTTTTCTTCTCTCTTTGTTTTGGTAGGTATTTGTTGATGGTGAGAGTTGGTGGGAATTCTTCTTTGAGGGTGTATTGTAACTTGTACCACTTATCTTTGAAATTTGAACTGGCAACAAGTTGTAACCTTTCCTTTCGTATTGCTCTAATTGTCAAATTGGGTATAATTGTGGTCGAAGAAGGATGCAGCTTTGACAAGTCAAAGGCCTGTGTTTTTCTAAGTCCACCACGACACAGCAAGATTTTCTTTTTCCTTAAAATACTTTCTCTAGTTTTTAATATAAAAAATCTGCCACTAACCAGTTTCCAGATCTTCTTTTAAGTTTAGAATAATAGTAATTTATTCTTTGAAAATAAAGCTGAAAGAGAACTTTTTCTTGGTTGGAATACATTGTTCGGCACAACCTGCGAGCAAACTTCTTGGCTGGTTTCAATATTGAGTATCAAGAGTGGATATCATATAGGAAGTTCAGTTTATAAATTAATAAATGCTTTTCTTTCAAAATAACGTTGTAAAAAGAGGTTGTAAGTTTCAAAAATATATATAAATATGCACAAGTGATTCTCGCTCTTCCCAAATTCTTTACTCTATTTTAATTTTGTACTTAAATTTAAATTAAATTTATTTATATTATTATTTGATAAAAAATTTTAAAAATTATAATTAAAAACTGTTAACTAGTCTTATAGTTTCTAAATGTAAATTTAAATAAAAAAATTAAAATAAAACAAAGAATTTGGGATGAAAGTAATATTTTATTACATAATCTATCATAAATCTCAGCTCTCTATTTAAACCCACCAAGACAAATCTTTTGCATAAGTGAAAAAATGATAGATATCTTACCAATGAACCAATAAAAAATGCTCCATTTGTCAGGTTTTGTTTGCACCATTCCATTTTGCATGCAGACTAAGGTAAGTTGCGATTCTCAATTTCTTCCTTACTTAGAGCGACTAAGCTTGCTAGAGATAAGTGTTGGCGCCGCAGAAGACGATGTTGCCCAAGGATGAGGTCCTATATAAGGAGGATGATTTCGATGATCTTATCCTACACAAATCTCTGATTCGCTCGAATTGAGCACCGGAAAAAAAAAAACAGCGGATCTCACTAGCAGAATGGATCTAAGGCCGGCGAGCAGCGAAACAGTGAAGCAAGAGAGAGAAAGAGTGGTGATTCTGATGAGAAGGGCTGAAGACTAGGGGCGATTTCGAATCTGAGGCTAGTGGCTTCGATGATAAGTGAGAAGACGAGATGATGGAGGGCAATTGCATCTTCTCTTTCACGAACGACTACGAGAAAGGGGCCATATACGACACCAAGCTAAGATCGCAAGTGGCAAAAAGCAGGGTTGAAATTTGGGACAACGAGAGAGAGAAAGATGGAGGTCTGTCTGAGAAGGAGAGAGGGAGATGGGTTCAAATAGAGGTATTATAGTAAATAGGATATAAAAAGTTTATCAAATTAAAAAACTATGCAAAAAATATAAAAGTGAAGGAGTAGTAGATATCGTGTCAGTGAGCTAATGGTTCATTTACAATAAAATAGTGAGAATATTTCTTTATAAATGACTTTATCCAAAATCTTTGGGTCAATTCCACATGGTAACCTTGTGTAGTTTTATGTCCCAGAGAAGGCCCTGACCTTCAAGTTGTATTATTAAAGTCTATTACTTTATATAGTGCATCCTAATTGGTCCTCATTTTTCTCAAATATACTATTTATTCCAATGAAAAATAATGAGATGACATGAATTTATATTAAATAAATTTTTAAATAGTTCTTTTAGTTATCAAACCTTTTTCATCAAGAGTTATAAATCTTAAATTTCCAAATCTATTGCTTATGTTTCTGGTATATCAAGATCAGGGGAGAGAGAAAAAGAGGGCGTCATGCACCTATCATCCACCTGATTTTGAATCAGCCACAGCTAAGGCCAGTGATTGAAATTATTATTGCTCATGTAAATTGGCATGAGGGGAAAAAAACTTCACTACCTTGAAATGGAATCTGTTGTTGCTCTACAACCAAATTGCTCTTATGAATTTAAAAGGTTGAACTATCGATTTGGTTCAGTTGACGCCGTTAAACATAAATTGTATTCATATAGGATAAGATTAACGGCTAAATGAGGCTTTTCAGTTGAAAGCTCAATCGATTTGGCGTCGTTGGTGGTAAGGGCTGGTTGGGCATGATTGAAAAGTTGAGGGGTGTTCAGGAACCAAATCTAGTTAAGAGACAAAATGATCAGAGTGTTTATAGTTTATATGCCAAATTGTGATTTTAGCCCCTCATAAACGTTTTATCTCACTTAAGACTTGCTATTATAATTTCCTTAAAATACAATATCTTTTTAAAACATTGGTGCTCTTACCTTTTCTCCCATCCTAAAATGTATGATTAGAAATAAATAGTGTAATTTCTATCTGGATATAGTAAGTGGGTGCTTAGTGTAGAACCTTGCATCAATCCTTAGTTAAAATGGTTAGTCTTTCATTTTTTACCTTCCTTAGTCAAATGGGTGCTCTTACTCTCACCAGCCCTTGAACCCTCGATCTTATGGGAGCTCTAGGCTTGTCAAGCTCTAACCATTTAACCAGGTATAAGCCAGTAATTTCTTGAAAATACAATTTTTTTTTTAAAACATGAGTGCTCTGACCTTTTCTCCTGCCCTTAAATATATGATTTGAAATAAATAGTGTAGTCCAGCGTGGTCTGGCGCAGTGGTACAAACCCGCAGCAAGGAACACGGCTTCTTATCCCCTAACCCGGTTCGAGCCTCCCTACACCCATTTCCCTTAAAAATTCTTGTGATGCCTACTTCTGTGTACCCAAATAGAAATAAATAGTGTAATTTCTATTGGATATTGTAAGTGGGTGCTCAGTGTAGAACCTTGCATCAATTCTTAGTTAAAATGATTAGTCTTTCATTTTTGACCAGCCATTCAAACTGTCAGGATATAATTCTCCCTCTTCCTATATTCTCATAAAAAGTAAACAAAAAAAAAAAGTTAACAAAAGAATTCTCCAAGAAAAAAAAAAGAAAATGATAAGAACAAATTTAGATATATGTATTTTTGGTATTAATGTCAGCTATTAGTTTTAATTTTGAAAAACTATCTAATTATAATTTTTAGCCTTTAACTTTTAGTTTTTAACAATGTTATCTTTAGTGTCAATAAATTATCCAAAAAAATCTAACGTTACTCACAAAAACTGTTCTGAAATAAAACCTATGATAAGGTGGAGAGGCATGGTAGGATGCTTCATCACATTCAGAAAGAAAACCTTTAGTTGTTATACTTGGTCTTTCGTGAGAAGCATCTCACATTAACGATTTCCATCAGAATTAAAATAACTAAAATAAACTAGTGACAAAATGGGGGAAAAAAATTTGAAGAGATTATTAGTTCCCTGGATATGCTTGGAAAAAATATTTTGAGGAAATAAATACTACATATAGCCATCTTTCCCTCAGCAAGAAGGAGAAAATCTGGGGAGATGATGAAGAGAGAAAGGACAGAGTACTTTGGAGTCTGAGGAGGAAGGATGAATTATTAGGTCTGGTCGAGCAACCAAGCGAAACTATTATGTGTTTGGTTTTATTTCAGTTGGTTGAGAAGTGGGTTCAAACGAAAGGTGGAAAAAGCGACAAGTAGGGATAGCAACGGCTCAAGTTGTATAGGGTTGTATCATTCCCGTGGCAACTTGTTCCTGTACATAGGCATTTTTTCATTTGTGAAGTTACGGGTATTCATTAGAGGTTAAGGTTTTTTGTTCATCTCGATGAACTACGAATATACAGATTGGTGTGGGCCCAAATATAGCCAATGTATTGTCAATTAAAAGGGGAGCAAACTATTATTGATCTTGATTTGTTCGTTCTCTACAGCTTAGCATCTTAACTTTTTTTTTTTTTTCATTTTCATCACCATCTTCATCAATACAAAAAGAAATTGGTTGGAGAGATCTGTCCTATACCTAAAACAAGTTTCTTTTACAATTCAAAATTAATGTGAATGGAACTTTTAAAGTTGTTAATAGTTGAATTGTAGCTACCTCAAGAAGAGAGTTAGCATGTGGTTGAGTACTTTTTGCGTGAATATGAACATATTATCATATCTCATGGATATGATATGTTATCCGTTATGGATCCTACAATCGGGCAAGACAAGTAAAGTTTTATTTTTATATGATTTTTTAAGTTTGATTGTTTCTATACAGGTTTTAAAATTAGGGGATCAGTCTTAATATAAATATTGCAGAAACATTTTATTGTAGTTAAAGAGTGATGTTAAATTGTGCTTGTCAGAGCAAGGTGATTGGGTTGGGAATAGAGATGTGGAGTGGTGTGGTGGAGAGAAATCTCAAAATTTATGAAGAAGAACCGGAGATAAGCACGAGAAGCGGAGGACACGCAAGCAAAGACAGAACAAATTAAAGAGGCCCTAATGGTCGGCCCTTTGGGGTTGGACGGGTCAGATCAAGAGAATCTGACGCGGATGGGACTCCGCCTTTTCCGTCTTTTGCCGCCCTCCCTCCGCCCTGCTGCGCCGAAGCTTTCTTCCACTCTACACTGACATTTTGTAACATATGATGGACTTACATATTTGTATGTACCCTCACCTCATTCTGTCAGATTTATTAGATTTGGGGTAAATTACACCTATCCCCAACCTTTAATTGTTGTCTCATTTATAACCCTAACCTTTACTTTTTTCATAGCGTATCCCTAACTTCAATAAATCGTTTCATTTTAGCCCATTTTTGGATGGAAATAGTTATCTTGGATGAAAAAAGCCACGTTACCAGATTACTGTAGGGAAAAATACTTGTTTTAACCATTGTAAAAATCTTCTTTCCAAAAAATGCCTTAAAACTTTTAAATCTAACAAAAAAACCTTAAAATTTCTCCGGCTAACTCTCGCCTCCCTCTCTGGCATCCCTATCTCAGCGGCCTCCCTCTCCGGCGAACCCCCTCCTACCTCTCATCCCTCTCCGACCTCTTCTCTACGGTGATGGTTTAGGTACTGTGTGAAAGCTCTGAACCCAATTTCTCCACGTGCCCATCTTCCTTTCCCCAAAGCTTACCCTGAGAGGCAATGGTGGGCTGTGAAAGATGATGAAGAAGAGGAGCTATAGATTATGCTCCTTCCATGGCCACCCATTATCGTTTACTCTGCTTTTACTCCATCCCAACCCAGAGGTTTATATGTCAAGAACGGAAATTTCAGATCTTGCAGAAGATTCAGACCCATTCGGGAATCGGAGGAGTGGGAAGGCTTAAGAGGGGTTTTACCCGAGAGATGAAGGTTAACTGGGTCAGACGTAGAAGATCGGGGTCGAGTTGGCGGGTCATCCTGCGGGTTATCTTCGATTCCTCTCGTGGCAGCGACGGGTGCACAAGCGACTGCCTGGGCCTGGACGAGTGACGGCCTGGCGAGCTTCCGAATGCATGCATGGGGAGCAACGGCGGTCGAGGGTGGCGAACGGAAGAGGAGGATGCGGCGTGGCGAGAGACGAGGTGACGACGGCAATTGACAGAAATCTCTGGTGGTGGATCGGCGACGGGACAGGTAGGGAAGGATCAGGGGCGGCGGTAGTCAAGGGAGGAGCTTAGGGTTCTAGGGAAGGGTAGCCTGCATCGGGCAACTGAGAGGAAAAACCAGGGGGCGGCGAGGATAGGAGGTTAGTGTTTCAAGGAGTGGGTGAGTGAATGGAGTACAAGATTGTCGCAGGAGAGGGAGGAGAGGAAGGCTGAAGATGGGGCCGCCGGAGATGGCACCGTCGGGAAGGGAGGAGAAGGAGATTTGAAAATGTTATGGTTTTTTTTGGCAATGAAAATGTTTATAAGGGTTAAAAAATAAATTTTTCCCCTACAATCTTATGTTGACATGTCATTTTCCATCCAATATAACGGATTCCATCCAAAAAAGGTTCAAAATGGAACGTTTAAGCCATGTTAGGGACGCGCAACAAACAAAATAAATGTTGGGGTTAGAACAAAAATAAAATTAAAAGATTGGGGATAACGCATGTAATTTACCCATTAGATTTGCCTTCAGTTTCTTTCATTCGTTCTTCACATTTTCAAATATATATATATATAAAGCGTGATACATTGAATGGTGAAATAGATACTTTTCATGGCAGAGTAAGGAATTCAAGATTATTTTGAATGAGTTCGGCGAAACACAACTTACTCAAATCATTTTGAAAATGCATTTAATTCGATAATAATATGGTTTTTGGTATTAATCCGATAATAACATGGTTAATTCATGATAACATGATAATGTTATTCCCTCTGTTCCAAAAGTTTTGATACATTTGACTTTTTATTGTATTTTGACTTAATTTCTTTTCATATTATTATTTGTTAAAAAAATAAAAAATAAAAAATTAAAAACTACATATCTTGAATTATCATTCATATACAAAATTTTTTTATTTATATATTAAAATGTTGAAAATAAAAAATTTTAGATTAATTATAAAAAATAAATAGAGCAAAACTTTTTAAATGGAGGAAGTATTATTTAATCTTACAAATTAATTTCACATAGCTAACATAATTGGTAAAGTGTAAGGAACATCACATAGATAACCAGGATTTGAGTAGTACTATAGTAGTAGCAGTGGTGTCAGGGACTTAACCAGGATTCGCGGCAAAGGAGGGGGGCTCAAAGCGCCTGTGTCGGCATCAGAGCCAGGAGGAGGAGGGGCTGGGGCCGCTGGCCGCTGGGCACCTGCTGTTCGCTGTTCCTTTACTCATCACCGCTGAGACCTGACAGGGACAGAGTGTCTGAGTCGCCGTCGAAGCCAGGAGGGGTTGGGTGTGGTTTGGTCGCGACTCGTAGTCACAGTCGCAGAGTCGCAAATAGAAATCTCGTGTTTCTAATTCTGTCCAATTAAAACTTTTAAAAAAGGATAAATCCGTAAATGTCCCTAATTAGTTTTATAATTTACGAACAAGTATATAACTTTAATGTTATTACAATTTTATCCTATTACACATACTACTAATAAAATTTTTTAAAAAATCTGGGGGCGCTCCTCCCTGCCTCAACTAAGCTCCGTTGCTGGGTGGTGTTATATTATCTTCTAGCTTTGGCTCCCTACGATGACAAAATGCACTTTCTAGATCATTATACTTGTAATATTTTCTGAATAAAAAAATAAAAATAAATGATAATCTTACAAATTAAATACAAAAATAAAAATAAATAATAATCTTGCAAATTAAATACAATTTTCCCCCCAAAAAATCCGGACAATAATAGTCTATATAAAGCTCATACACGTACAATTACTCATCTTCTCAGTTCAATTCTCTCGAAGCCATGTGTCTCGTCTCTGAGTGTTTTGCGAGTATACTTAATTAGAGCTAACAGTTCACTAATTAGGCACCTCCAGCGACTAGACTGAGAGAATCAAATTTGCAGCAAGTTGAGGCGAACTCAAAACAGAAGGACAATTCATAGATATTTCGTGCTAGAGTAACATGCAACACACCCCTAAATATTATGGCGCAGTCTGTTTTAACTTATATCAATTTAATTTAAAATAATTTATTTTTATTTTTATAATTTTTTTATCTTGAATTAATTTTACTTGAAAGCTAATATTACTTACATATAATAATCCATATATTTTAAAATTTTTATAATATTATCAAATTTTTATGAATTTTTTTTATTTAGACATTAACAAATAAAAAATTTAAGAACATCATAAAAATTTTATTTTGAATGAATTATTATACGTAAATAATATTAAATTTTAAATAAAATTAGTTTCAAGCAAAACAAAAATAAAGAAATAAAAATAAATTATTTTAAATTAATTTAACTAAGTTAAAATGACATTTGTGACTTCCCTCCAAAAACAACCCAACACCAAGAATGCTGTAATCGTCAGACGAGGACGAAGACCCGGAGGAAACTAATCAAGAGAATGAAGGTGCAAGCACATGCATTTGAGTAATATGTTGCAGTAGAGATGTAGACGTAGAAAGCCGTAGGATAAACATTATTTTAATAAAACAGAAAAAATTAAAAAGACTGATTATATTTGAATAAAAGGCCAAAATGCACCGTCGGTCCCTTAACTTTGTCAACTCAAGTGAGTTAGTTCTTTATAAATGACTCATTGTGACTTAGTCCCTCAACTTTGTAAAATATTAGGAGTTAGTCCCTGATTGGATGGAAAGGAAGACGGTGCTTGTTCCACAACATTGTCTGCCTTCCTCCGCTGCACGTCGTCGGTCTTAGTGTGTTGGGCTTTCTCTGTTGCACGCCGTCGATCTCAATGTGCTAGCCTTTCTCCGCCGTTCGCCTCCATGATCGAATCTGCCCTCCTAGTCGTTTAATCCGCCGCCTCCCTTGCCGCCACAGTCACCTTGTTTTGTCTTCATCTCCTTGATCGCCATCCGCCGCATCGATCTCTGTTCGATTGTCGCGTCGACCGCGTTGATCTCTGTCGTCCATCACATCGACAACATTGATTGCCTTGATCTCTAATCGTCCGTCGTGCCGATCTCCGTTCATTGCCTCGTGGATTGCGTTGATCTCCCGTCCGTCGTCGGGTGGATCTTTGTCCGTCTACTTCACCTCGATCGTCTGTTTTGTGTTAATCTCTGTCTATTTCATCTATTCGTGTCGATCTCCATCTGCTTGACCATAATCTCCGTTCAGCGATGTCGTCGATACCGGATTTTGCAGATGATGGACTAGCCGCCTCTGTCCTCCGGCGGACTAGCCGCTACTGTCCCCGTGACTTTAACGCTGTTTCATCTTAAAAGACGCTTTCCGTCACTCCTTGGACTAATTCGTTTAATTTGGAGAAGTTGAGGGACTAAAACGCTTAATCTGAAAAGTTAAAGGACCAACTCGCACTGAGTCAAACCAAAAGGACTAACTCGCTCGAGTTTGTCAAGTTGGAAGACTATATGTACATTTGGCCTTGAATAAAATGATTCAAAAAATTTTTTTATTTCAGTTTGTTTAAAATAAAACTGAATTTAATATTTAGTTGTTAGATCAGCTGGTGGATCACACACTTAAAATTGAATAAATTAAATAGACCAGATAGTAATAAACTTTTTATCATTTTCTATAATGACCCTAGATATATAAAGTTATTTCTTACTAATTTTACCATTATCCATATTAATCCTACATATATATTGTTATTTCCTACTAATTTTGGGCAATATTTTTTGTCTATCTTTCCTTAATTTTGAGTATGAGAGGAAAAAATTTTAATATTTATTTTATTTTTTTTCATTTACTATGTGTCTAAGTTTTAAAAAGAGAATTAAATAAACCAAACCGAATAAATTAAAATATAATTTGGATGGTTTGAATAAATTCTAACGTGTAATTCAGACAATTTAAATATATTTTGTAAGAATTGAAAACTGATTGGATCATTATATTTAAATTGGTTCTAAACCAAATCAACAAAATGTTCACCCAATAAAAGCCACATAATTAAATAGGCATAATGCCATAGTGTTAGTGACCTTATTTGATTACAAGTTCCATTAAGCATTTTTTATTCTAAATATCAATATTAATTCTTCACTTATTATCAATTATTATCAGATTTCATTACATAAATAGCCACACTCTGGTCATTCCGAGTAAAATGTGAATGCTTTACATACAGTTTCACTACGAAACCGCTATTTTTCATGTTCGGCTAAGCAATTTGGCAAATATGAATTGGAAAAGCAGGTGAGAAATATAAGCATATCATTCTGGGCTTCAGGAAAAAAAAGGGGCTACGCTTCAAACATACACACACATACTATATGAATCTCATTATAATTCAAGTCGAAAGTTAAACATTTAAAAGATAGTCTACAGCTTTTAAAAGTCCTAATCCAGATAATTAGTAGATCAAACCGGGTAAAAGGCTATACTTCAAAAGAAAAAAAATAATATATAACCTCAACTTTTAAATTACGTCTTGAATCTCATTATAATTCATGTTAAAAGTTTACCTTTAAAAAGATATAAAAAGTCCTAATCCAATATCTTCAGAAAACTATAGCCGGAACTTTACAAAATCCCGCCAGATGGAGGTCTAATCTAGGCCTGTTTTTCCCAAACGAACATAATTTGGGCTCAAACAATATTGAAAAATAAATATTCAAAGGAAAACCGATAACCCACAATGAACACAGAAATCATAAGTCATATTATCAAAACAGAGTGACATAGCATCGTTTACCACAACCTGTGGTTAATGTAGCAAAGAAAAAAAAATCTATCTTTAACTAAACTTCCCAGACGGAGGACGAATTTGTTCCTGATCTTCCCAGCCGAACAAAATTAATACTGGCTTAAAACAATGATGAAAAGGAAAAAAAAAAACTTGATGGAAAATCGATAACCCGCGAGATCTTGAAAGTAAAAAAAAAAAAAGTTCGAATGGCTGAGGTATTTGTGATTGAAAACATATATATGGTCAAACGAGTTTAACTATACTCTCATAAAATTGGTTTTGTGTATGTTTGTACATATTTTTTCATTCGGGTGTACGTTTTGAGGCTCGATATTGGCTAGATCTACACATATCGTTGTAGATATGGTTAGATATAAAAACTATATTATATTTATATGCTGGTAAGAAACATTAAATTGACTATTAATCACATTCCCCTACTAATTAACTAAGTGTATAGACCAATTGATAGAATATAGATGCAACGCAAATGATTTTTTTTTTTTTATTTGAATACTGAACCTTTATCATCTTCGACCATGCCACTAAGCAGGGTGATTGTCCCAAGTCAAGGAGGTATTGTAGCATTTAAAAAAAAAAGGGTTTACACAAGTGCTTTGCATATGTGCAGCCTCCAATGAAAAAAAAAACCAGGATTATGTCAAGAAGTCAATTTGAATCCTCGAACCGATTATGTACAAGTGCAGAATGAATCTTCATGAATAGATTCATGTCGATTCGATGAACAAGAAAACAAGCTAACAAATTGTATACTCTTAAAAAGAATCTTTCTCAAGGAACCTGTAAGACGTGTATTTGTCTTTTCTTCTTATGGCACTCTTCTGGTGGGGGGAGCCTTAAGCGAAGTTGCACTTGTACTCCTTTTAACCGCTGCCAGGAACATTTGAAGAATGTTCAGAGGTTATTTGGCAAAGAACATGTTTTCCAGCTTAATAACTATAAATATGAGGGAAGCTTATGAAGGTTTTTGGTCATACTTGAGGGTCTTGTCGGTGTTGTTGCTCCTGTTTGTCCGGGCTTCTGTAGGCTTCGAGGAGTCCTGGGTCTAGACCTGCAGCCCGGATATTGTTATATATATGACTTAAAACAGGTTTTTTGAAAATTTTCTACACATTTCATCAGGTAGACTGAGCCACACATTTCCTATCAAAGATGTATGTGTTGATGACTTTGGTTCTAAGAAAATGTGACTGCAACCAAGAATGTCACGTGATACTTACTTGTCCGAAGCATCTGAAGGTTTTGTGCCACGTGGGGAAGTAACAGGTCTTGGTGAAGCATCAGCATCAGAGACATCGCTTAACCTCTCATCATCCACAGATGGATTTGTATCAGCTTCAGAATGTTTTTGGCTTCGCTGACCTACAGAGAATGATCCGCTTCTCAATGTGCCTGTTGTGCGCTTCTCACCATTGATGCCAGGATAGACGTTTTTCAGATCTTTCAGTAATTGCAGCCGTTCAATTTCCTCATCTTTCTTGGCAATTATGTCCTTAAGAGATGCCACCTACATAGTCATCTAAATTTTGGGATCAAACTGATAATTTGAATTGGTAGCAACCCAGTGAACTACCCTAGACATTTATAAGAAAGTTCTACTAAGGGTACTCATGCATTGCCGATCATAACTCACAAACCTGATCAACTAGTTCCCGGCTATCTTTTCCATCTTTGCTACTTTTAGCAGCACCCAACTCAACTCCAGATACCCTCTCTGCAAACTTCAGAGTACTCATAGTCTCATTATAGGAAGTTACATCAGGGTTGAGCTGCACAAACATTAAAGTCTTCGCTTGACCTCCTGAAAGGTAAAAGTTGGTGGGCAGCATGTTAAGACTAACAGTTGGAAGTTTTGATCAAGTTACTATGGTCTTCCTTGGAACAAGAAAAAAAAAAAATACCACTATCAATCTATTGAACAGAGGTTTTCAGGTAGTTCCAGAACAGATTGAAAAAGTACCAAGGGAGCTTTGAAGTACTTGAGTGAGCTTGCTGTTTCTGTATGGGACATGACTACTTTTCTGAGCAAGGGCGAAGATAACATCTCCAAGTGCAGATAAGGATTTGTTTATATGTTGTGCTTCCTTAAGCCGATCTCCTGTCACCTCTGATCTATCCACCCTTTCACTACCAGCAAGATCTACTAAATGAAGATTGCCATGCAACGTATTACCACTCTTAAATTCCTTCCCTTGAACATGAATGGTGACAACGCTGTATAACATCCAGAATACAGAAACTTTCAGAAACATTTGAAATTTTGACATCTAGAGCAAAATCAAATAGACAATTTAACCTGTGAGAACGGCTACTTCTTTGGTTCATAGCTGTAGCACTAACAGCTCTATTGTTCAAGCCAATATCCATCAAGTCCAACACATCTGAGGTTGCTGTTACTGGGTGCATGCTAGCATCAGGCACAGCGAGCCCAGTTGCCTGAGCAGAAGATACAATCCCAAGCGTGTGCAGGTTAAGGAAGACAAACACATTTCATACAGTAATAAATACAAAGTTGATAATTTTGTTGCATGAAAGGAAAGTGAATGGTATTAGAAGCTCTGCATGAAACAATATGGTGGAAAATACATAACTACAAAGAAAGAGTGAACATAGAATTGAATAATTCATGCTCACATAGAGCCTTTGAAAGGATATTTTCTCTGAGAGCTGTCACTTGTTAACAGATCACGAACTTGTTCATTATATATTTCAACCATCTGAACCCCAATTTCGTACATTATTGAAGACCTTCTACTTTGACAAATCTTGAAAAGATCATTTAAAGCCCGATAGTTAACCCCCCACTCCTCCTCAGTTGCATTATTTGGCCCACTCTACAAGCAAACAGAGAAAGGAAAATGGTATTGTATTGTAAGGTAATCATACACACAAGGAGCTGAAAATGAGAAATTCCATACCATTGTATATGTTTTCCCAGAACCAGTTTGGCCATAAGCAAATATGCACACATTATATCCATCTAGAACAGATCGTACAAGGGGTTTAATATCTGAAAACACTTCCACTGCAAATTTGAGGAAAGGATGTATTAGACTTTTACTGCTTTCATGGAAGTACTGATTTCAAGTTATGGAAATGCAAGTGTAGAAATACGAGTATTTTTGCTGGGCTATTATTTTAGAGATGCATATGATTTAAAGGACAAGAAAATCAAAGTGTGTATCCAAAGGACAACCTTGAGTAGAAGCTGGACCATAGACTTTATTAAACCTGAATGAACGATTCCCATCTTTCCCAGGTTTAGAAGGATTTGCAACAACCAACTCCCCATTTTCACCAATAAAGTCAACAACTGACTGTTTCCCACTTTGTCCAGGAAGAAATGGCCTTATCCTGCAAAAGACTCTGATATTTCCTGCAGTGAGAGCATTGGAAAGTTATCATCAAGAAAAGAAAGAGGAGATAAAAAAATTTAAATGAAATGAATAAAAGCAGGTTACACATGCTGCACCTTTTAAATCCTGAAGCTCGTTAAACATTCTTCGATTTTCTGCAAGAACCTCATCATAGTTCTCAGCTGCATGTGATAATGCTTTAATCTTCACATCTGAACAAAATCAAACTGATTTGTGAGAATACTCATGAATGTTGAAGCGAACAAAAGCTCCTTAACCCTTACCTAAGAGAAGAAATTCTTCTGCATAGGTATTCTGTGTCTTCAGAATTTCTTGCCTCATGCTATCCGAAGCTAAGGTTAACTCCTGAATGCTTTTATTTATTCAGTAAAAGTAATGGTGCTATAAAGCATTTACATATATATATAAAGAACTTTTTGCTATACATACTCGCAATGCACCAAACTGAAGACCTGAAATTCTCTGAAAAGTATTCATTCTCATGTCCGATACTCGAGATTGTGCCTTGTAACTTGCCCCTAGAGCTTTCACCTTGTTGTTTGAATTTTCCAATAGCCCCTCAAGCTCTTTTGTCCTCTCTTCCAATGACACTTTTTGTTGCACCTTCTTGTTTGAATCGGACAATAGTCTCTCTAGCTCTTTTATCTTTGCTTCCAGTCCTGGTATTGTTTTTATCTTGTTGTTTGAATAAGCCAACATTCCCTCAAGTTCTTTTACCTTCTCTTCCAGCCCTGACTTGGCTTTCAACTCCTTTATCCCCTCCTCTTGTTCTGATTTCTCTTTCACCTCATTGTTTGATTTTGCAAATAATCCTTCAAGCTCTTTTATGCGCTTTTCCATTACTGACTTAGCTTCAATAGCCACCTTCACTTCTCTCTCTAACTCTGAGCGCCGCTGTTCATGGTTATGTTTGGCTATTTCTAGTTCTTGCTTTAGAGCCAATACTTCGACATTGTTCTCTACATTTTCCTTTTCATCTGTCTGCTTTTCTTCAATCTTCTCAGCACTTTCATTCTACAATATGCAAAAAATTATAGCCTAAATTGAAAGTTTTGAAGAATCTTCTGTTCATATAACATGCAAAACAAGTCTGCCAGCAAGCTAGATGAGCCTAGTGTATCCATTTCGAGTAACTAGCAACAGATTTGAAATTTCAGCACAAATGAATGATAAAGTAAACAAAAGACAGGAATAGGATTATCCTTTTAGTGAAATTGCCTTAGAATTATAATCCGCACCTTTGTCTCTTCTCCAGTCCCTGATGCAAGAGCTTCCAGTACTTTGATTCTAGATTGGTATTTCTCTTCTCGAACCTTAAAGAGATTGTTTTGCTACAGCACCCAATCATAAAGACATTGGAACAGGAGTGGAGGAATTAAAAAAAAGAAAAAAAAATGCAAGTACAATAAAGTCCAACTCACGGTTCTTAAGTGCTCTGATTGAGTTGATATTCGCCGTTCAATCTCCTGTACGACTTTCCTAAGCAGACAGGCCACACGCTGGAAAATAGAAGTGACATTAACAAACTTTTCAAGCCTAATGACAATTGAACTATAGTAGTGTACAAGTAGCACCAGTTCACTGCATCACATACATGTGGAATTTCACCATTTGTTCTTTCAAGGCTTTCATCCAAAATTCCATTTACAACGCTTAGAAGTGATGCAGTTGGTGCATTCTGTGAACAAGAATGACAAGATCAGTGTAAGATGCATGGGACCATTAAGCTTACCGTCTCTTGGGTTTTATTCCTAATCTCACTAGAGTCTATTTCACCACATTGAGAAAGGACAAATGAGCAATCCCCAAATCTGTGTAGAATGTCAATACCCTACATCTAAGCTATTTGACTTGATCATTTCTGAAATCTTTGTGGCTGGTAGATCAGCATAACGCCCTTGTTTCAATTGAAACACTTCCTGAAACTTGTGACCAACATGATGTAGCAATGCAGCTGATGGCTCTGAGAAAAAAGAACATAAATGATAACAACAATAACAATAATAAATGAATCCTAGTCAAGTGACACAAAAGCTTTTATTTTTAGGTTATAGACTAACAAAAAGGCTGTGTAAGATTGTGCCTACATAATTGCAGCTGCATTTCCATCAAAAAGCAGATATCTTCATTGAACATTTACAACTTCCTATCATCTTGTAAATGAATATTTTCTATGAGCCAATTTATGAGGAACAGCAAACAAACCATGTTATAATACAAACAGGTGCAACATGAAACAAGAAAACCGAGGTGGCAAAGCATACCTGACACTACTGGACTGCGCAAAGCACGTTGAAATTTTGACTCAGATAAAATCCTCCGCCTTTCTTCTCCTGATTTAGCAGCTGCAGCAGAGCTGGGAAAACCATGTCTAGACGGTGTTAAGTGAGCTTTTACTGCTAGAAGACAGTCCACCACAGGTTTTATGGATCCCTGTAATATGGAAATAGTTACTAACTAATCAGCAACATATAAAAGATAAGTAGAAACTACTCCAATAATCTGGTAGATACCCCAGTGATATGGCTCAAAATTGTAAGTTCATGAATTAAGACTCAAGCATGGGCCTGCCTGGTGTTTAAAGCTTAGATTGTTACCCAAGGTCCAAGATTCAACTCCCCACACCCCCCTTGGCCTTTCATGTCTACCAAAAAATTTACAGAACCATGTTATCCAGTACTTTAACTTGCTTTGAATTTCCAGATAAAACATCCAGTGACATGCATTCAATACTTCTAGAATGAGAACTTATGATTCAAGACATTTGTGATTAGCAAGCAATAATACATCGACATCATCCTTTTTCATTTGAATAGAAAGTACCTTTTCTAGGTCTGATATATGAAATCTTGGTAGGCACAGTTCATCTAAAGTGGCAAAGAGCTGGCTGAAAAGATCTGCCCTTGAAACTGAAGCATTTTCAGGATAGCCTTCCTAAACAGAAAAATTCATATCAAACAAACTACAGTATTTTTTCTTTGAACTAAAATTTGAAAATGATCAAGGAACTTCTAAGCAACCCCGATAAAGGATCCAGGTCTAAGCTTGTTTAAGATTTGGCCAAGAATGGTTCCATCAAGCAATGCGCCTCTGATCTCCTCATCTGAAGCTTTGGTCACCAAATTCAGGTTAGGAATAATATTACATAACCACTCAACCAAAAGTGCTCTCCGCTTGTCTGCTGAAGAAGATACTGAAAATATCAGACTCAGGGAACATAAAATCAACCAATAAAATAGGAAAATCAGCAAGCTTTACCTTCAGTCTCACTATTACCATTCTCCATTTGACAGGAAAAATCTCCATTGGCAGCTGAAACTGTGGGTTTCAGTCCTTGAAGGTGTTTTATGTTACACTCAAAGAGTGAACTCATTGATCAAAGCACTAGGATCATGTATTCAGGAAAAATTAGCAAGAAACAGTTTGAAGTGAATGAGACCACAAGATCAGTACCCAGTATCATTTGTAATGTTGCGTAAGAATCACTTCAATCCTATACAGAGCTAGTCCTGAAAGAAAATTTAAGCAACTAAGATGTCTTGCAAAATTCTGATTCACAAAGAAAAGGAAGTGGCAGAAAAGCCAAAGTCTGAACCTAATACATTTGTGTTCCGTGTTCCAATAAACACACAGATTGCTTCAGTTGACTTCACTGGCTCTTTTATCCCAGAGCATACTTGTTGCGCAGATGTATGTCTACAAGTTCCAGTCTAGTACCAACGAAGAATAATAGAGGTACCGGTTATATATATTTCCACGGTGTCTGCACAAGTTCCCAAAGACTCCTGCATTCATATTCTTTCTAAAATGAGCCTCATTGCAGGCAATGCAGAAAGCACTTAGCAAATAAAAAAAAAAAAAAAAATTCATCAACCCCACATCTAATTGTTGGGACTCTTTTCTTATTGTCTTTCTACTGGTGGTTGTTGGTATTGGTTGCCCATCCCAACTTCCTAATTTCAAATTCCAGTGAGTCAAATGTCTTAACGCTATTTATTAAGCATTCCTTATAGTTATTGTTATTACTATTATGCTTTCTCTTTCTGGCCTGAATGCCAGTTCCAATCTTATCTATAAATGAACAACAAAAGCAAGATGTCATATAAAGAGTCTTACCTGCAGATATTGCAAAATAAAACAACAATAAACCAAAGAATTCAGCATAAAACATGAAGGAAAAATTCAAACATATAGGAAAATGAGATGCAAACTCAATGCAAAGAAACTAAACATAAGACTGCAAAAAAAAACACAGGCATTTCATGCAACAGAGAGGAAAAGAAGAAAAACAGAAAGAGCCCATCAAGGAACAAAACCTAAGGCAGAGAAAACATTTGGAAAGACATGATCATCAGCATTGCTGAAAAATGTAAAGACACGAAATTTGGAAGAAACAGAGAGAAAAAGGAAAACATAAATCATGATAATTTTTTTACGAGAAAACATGAGGTACCGCGAGGAGCAGAGTCCAAATCCAACAAGAGAAAGAAAAGAGGGGAATGCACGTTGAATGTGGTCGCCCGAGGGAAGCTGTTATTTCATGGCCTTCGCTCCCATAAAAAAGAAATCTTTTAGACCTTTCTTTTTCTTTTTCTTCCGAAAGAAAAGAAAACAAGTCTAATTTTTGGAATTTCTGTAGGGATATGAATATGATCCTTTTGTGTTTTGTATTCCGTGGTACGGTTGGTCTTTCAGCTTCTGGTTCAGCCTCAGGTGGGGCTAAGGAAGAGCCCGTGGAAGTAGGGAACTCGATATCTTCCACGTGTCCTCGTTCAGTGCCCCTCTCGGATGCGACCCTCGGAAGTCCGGGAAGGTCGGGAACTGATCTCTGCAAAATCACATTTGCATGTTACTTATATCGCGTCGTGTATGAAAAAGAAAATCTCCAATAAGAGTATTTAGAAAAACAATTGGGTCTTTTGGTACATAAGATTTAATACTACTATAATTTATTATAAGAGTAAAGATGAAAATGAAAAATCCTAAACTCAGGTGATTATTTTTATAATACTCCCTCCGTCTTATATTTTTTGCACCACATTCCTTTTTGGGTCGTTCCAAATTTTTTGCACCGTTTCCCTTTTTAGCAAGTTTTACTAGATAATTTTACATTTATACCCTTTCCACTCTACTGTCATTTGTTTTGTCCGATCCCCTCGTTGGCCACTGCCGGCATGGGCTCGCTGGCCAATCAGGGCGGCGAGTGACGGGGCGAGCGACGGGGTGAGAAGGTCAGGGCGATTGGGCGATGGAGTGAAGAGGTCAAGGCAACGGAGCAAGGAGACTAGGACGGGGGGCGACGTGCGAAGCGGAGGTAAGAGACAAGGACAGAAGCAGAGAAGGCCGAATCGATAAGGGGAGGAGATCGGGGGAGGCAGAATCGGAGGAGATCAGGAAGCGACGATGTAGTATCAGGAACGGCGACGATCGACGACAGTAGCGAAATGAAAACGATGGTGGATCGAGGACGATGGTCGATCGAGGAAGACAACAGATCGAGAACGACAGTTGATCAAGAGGAGCGATGGTGTGATCGTGGATGACGGCTGCAGATCGTGGACGACGGCCGCAAATTGAGGATGACAAACCCAGCTTCGATGATCGACGTCGTTCACACTAGGCGGCGCGGAGGACGACCAGACCCGACTAGTACTCTGGCTAGCATGGAGGGAAGGACTGGCGAGGGCGAAATCACTGACAGAATCGATGGCCGAAACAAAGCCGGAATCAATGGCGCGGATGGAATTGAAGATGGAATCGGCTTTGGTGGTGTTGCACGTGGGGAGAGAAAAAAGGACAATCAGGGGTAAAAATGGAAAAATGTACATCATTTTATCATTTCTTAATCTCCGTGCCATACACAAATGGAGCAAACAAATTGGGACGGAGGGAGTATTTTTTTTTGTTTATATTTTTATAAATAATATTTTTTTACTTTCGGTATATATATTCTGGCCTTGTTTGGAAACAACTTTTATAATTAGTGTTAAAATTTTTGGTAATTTATTAATTGTAGAGATGAAATTGTTGAAATTAAGAGCCAGTTCATTTTAACTTAGGTCAATTAACTTCAAAATGACTTATTTTTATTCTTACATCTTTTTTATCCGGAACTAATTTTAATTAAAAGTCAATGTTATGTAAATACAATAATCCATTGAAAATACAATTTTTGTAATCTTATTAAATTTTTAAGAATTTTTCTAGTTTAAGGAATTAATAAAGAAAAATTCATAAAAAATTCAAAACATCATGAAAATTTAGTTTTAAATTGATTGTTGTATCTATATATTATTAGCTTTCAAATAAAATTAGTTTCAAGCAAAAAAAATATAAAAGTAAAAATAAGTCAATTAATTTAAATTAAAACAAATTGACTCTAAAAGTTAAAAGTTAGCATTGGATAGTTATCGCTGATGTTGACACCAAATAAAAACTCTATATCAGTTAGATTAGATTTTTAAATTTATATATAATATTAAAGAGTTCGATCATCATAATTTAAAAGTTATTATTCTCATTAAGGCAGTTATGTGATGTATTCTTTCATTTCTTTTGGACTTCAGTTAGAAATTTATTATCCGAAAAAACACTACCCACATGTAGCTAAAGGCAAGCACCTTAGACTTTAATGTTCACCAATTGATTGTTGTGACCAATGCAGTTGAGGTGGTGAAAGCTGCTATTGAACTAGAAGAGGAACTCAGAAATGTTTAGTTGCATTTTGGGGATTTGTTGTCGGTTATCAAAACTTGAGGAGAGACAGTTCCTTCACATTCTTAGTGATTCAAACTGTACGACTTATCATTTGACGCATCTTATTTTATCTTGTGATAATTTTATTCTGTGGATGGATGATTTTTTGCCTTAGTTTATGGTCATTGTAGCCTTGGATGATTTTGGTTAATGAATATTCTCTATGAAGCTTTCTATAGAAAATTTTTATAATAAATATACTTTTTTTACGTAACTTTTAGAATTCATTAATTCAAAGAATTTTAAATTTGTTAGCTAAGGTTAGTGGTGGGCCAAGGTGTAAATTTTGAAATAATAAATCATTGATTTTTTTTTATTCCTCAAAATAATCGATTGATATCTAAGGTATTAGGATCTTAAGTATTCAAGCCATAATTCTCTCTCTCTCTCTCTCTCTCTCTCTCTCTCTCTCTCTTGTGGCCCTTTTCTTTCTTTTTAGCGATACAACGATAAAACTTTTAAAACAAAGATTTTAGTTAAGTTATAGTCTCAAGAAGCATGTAATATGTTTAGCCATATACATATTGAGATCAAAGGCAAACACAAATGCAGTGGTTATTTATTTATTCTTTGTATGTATAATATATAGAAATTAATAGAGAAGTCAGAATTTAATTAAACCTCAAAGGTTGTCATTATGTATGTAGAAGCCGGACAACACAAATTAAACAATTCAATTTTATTGCTAGAATTGCTTAGATCTTTTGCGTTTGTCTGTGCGCAGTGTTAATTGACGTAATCCACTCATGTAAATTACTTGATTTATACAAATTTTTCTATTGAGGTTCTCTGAAATTGGGTAAAGGGCCAACGAAGTTTAGGGGGAAAAGATGGGCAAAACTTAAGAAAAAAATATAGATTTCGTCTTGTATAACTATTGAAGAGACAATTTTTCTTTAACAAAGGAACAAGAGCATCTAAAATATAAAGTCTAATAGTTTAATGCGAGATCAACAAAATAGAGACTGGAAGAGGGGAAGACAGTGGAGCCATGAACAAGATTGAAGCCTGCGTTTGAGGCTGTTCTGCTGACCAAATCTTTAGCCCCACGCTGGGGTTGACCAAACTCTACCGGTTTGGTCGCCGTCGACGATTTTTCCGTCTTCACGGCTAAGGTGGGCAGAGGCAGCCCATATTCATCACCAAAGTAGTCTGCAGCAATTCCACTGGTGAACGAACCAAACAGCGACATTATACTGTAGCAGCACGATCGAGTCGAGAAACAGGAACACGCTCGCACAAGGCAAGTTTATAACAAATTGATTAATGATTTTCTTGTTTGAAGGGTTCACGAGTTGGGCTTCTGATTTATCTGGCAAGAGAAGAGAGCTCGATTTTGATCCAAACAGAACAAGGAGAAATTAAAAAGCTCTCCTAGCCTAAACCTAAGCCTTGGTCACAAAGGACTACAAATAAATCCTCACCGGACTCGGGTTTTCTAGAATCCATAGACTTGCCCTCCACGCCACAAGTTTGCTCTCTTCTGCGACTCTTCTCGATTGCCAATAATGAACCCGATTTGAACCATGCGGGCCAAAATACAAATATATAGCCAAAAGCCCAGTTCATATATAAACGAGGTGTGAAAAGCAAATGACTTAGCCCAATTTCCTAAAGCTGGAGATTTGTGAGAACCACCTCCCTCAATCACCTCACATTAAGAAAACTTCGTTTCCTAAGTAAAAGTGGTTTTGGGAGAATCTCTTTTTTTTTTTCCCCCTACGCCTCTAACTTGACTCATTTTGAAGTAGATGGATGAGAATTCTAGGACGAGCAAAAGAACTTTGGAGTCGACATATTAGGCAAATAAAGAGCATATTCATATTTTTGAAGTAACTCATTCTTTTAATTGTCCATGTGACACAGTAACAGAAACTCATTCTATTTCTTATTCTTTTTTATCCCTTGTCTAGCTTCTTTTTTTTTTTTTTTTGTATGCCATAAAAAAAGTTAATGCCTTTCCAGTATGGCTTCTGACTAGAAAAACCCTTTCTCTTCTCTTCTTCTTCCTCTTGCTTTCTTTTTTAATTTTTGATTTTTTTTGTTTTGCAAAGGATGAAAATGGATTTCATTCATAAAAAAGAAAAAAAAACTCTTTACAAATACATGAGGCTTACCTAGGAAAAGAATCACTAAAGCAATCTCCTTAATTCCAAAAGAAGTAAAAATGATACGGATTGGGCAATATATTTTCAACATTTTAGCACATGAAGCATAAAAAGTAGATTGTCTTGCATTATCTTTTTCAGAGGAACTATCCTGAATTATTTTTAAGTGATTAAAATTATTTATCTTAGTATTTACCTATTTCTTAACCTTTGCATTACCTAAAAGAAAATTTTTAAAGATTTCCGAAAAACATTTATTTATTTTTTTTGTAAAATCATGCATTTTTTGTATTTTTTTTAAACTTAAAATGATTATTAAAAATATTTATTTTAAAAAATTGATAAAAATTATTAGTTATATTTATTTGAAGAGAACTTATTCGAGTGATAATTAGGAAAGAGTATTAAGTTTTAAATATTAGAAAAATTTGAACCAAGAACTAGAAGGAAAAATTAATGCATCCTTAACTATGGAGATGATCAGATCTGCTGTATTTCTTTATCTCCAATGTTAGGTGGTCTTTAGTTATTGTTGACACCCAATTTCGTCCGACATTCATTAAAGAAAAAATTAATTAATTAATTAAATTAAAAATTAAAAAAAGAAAAATAAAAAATATATATATATTATATATTTATTGATGACAATTAGTTTAGGGGAGGCATTTTTGTTTTATATGTTTAGTTAATAAAATAATATGTGTGTGTGTATTAAAAAATTAAATTAATTATTAATTATTAATTATTAATTAATTAAAAAGAAGAAGAAGAAGTCCGACGATAGGAGCTTGGCTAGCTATTTCTCCCCCAGCTGAGCCTTCCCCTTTGCTAGCGACATTTCATCTACTCTAGCGACATCTCACCAGCCCTCTGATCGATCTCTCACGCTCTCTCGGGAACCTTCTATCTCTCTCTTTTATCTCTGAAATCTTCTCTCGCAGCTGAAACAACGGCCTCGGCTCTAATCTCTCAGACTCTCACCTGTCCTCCGAGGGGAAGCTAAAAAAAAAAAAAAAATGATCTCTCTCTTCCCTTCCCTCTCTCTCCCCGCTTCTCTCCTTCATTTCTCTGCTCTCTTCCCTCCTGCCCCTGCCGGCGTCGCCTCCCTCCTTCTCTCTCTGCGTCGCCTCCCTCCTGCCCCTGCCGGCGTCGCCTCCCTCCTGCCCCTGCCGGCGTCATTTTCCTCCATCAAGACTCTCCTCTCTCTCAGCCTTGCCCTCTCTTTCTTCTCCCTGTCTGCTCTCGCCGTCCTCCTCGCTCTAACCTCCCCTTCCTCACCGACGCCTCGTCGCTCACTCTCACGCTCGCATCATCTCCTCCACCCCTTCGGCCAGCTCCACCGCTCGTGACTACCGGCGCGTCTTCCTCCACCTACAACCGAGTCACCTCCATCAACTTCGCCCCGCCATCGCTCCCCGCCGTTCCGTCGCCATCCTCCGCAGCTGCCTGTAACGACGCCAGACGAAGAAAGAAATAAACATTGAAAACGTAACAGACGCGTTTTCATTTTTTGACCAAGTCAAAACTTAACCTTTTTTGGTAAAACTTTTATTTAGCCCTTAGTTCTTTTTATTTCATCCATTTAAGTCACTAACCTTATTTTCTTTGCAGATCAATCATTGACAGCATTGTTTTTTATCTATAGTTTTGTTTATTTTTGTTCAATTGCTTGTCTTATTATTTTGGATCATGAATTTGTTGATGAGTTAATATAAAATTGTATGTTTAAATTAGATCAGATATTTACTTATATATTGATTTTAACTTTTCATTGTTAGCATAAGTTTAAAACACATGTTTACATAACATATTTGAAAGATCATTTTTATGAGATTCAATTTTGAACGGGTTTTAATAAAATTCTAAAAAACTGAATTTAGGACGATAGTAAATCACAAAATCCATATCCAGATGATTCGGTTAGAATCTATGGTTTGGATTTTATTTAAAATTGTTTAAAGTAAACAAAAATTAAAATTAAATAATGAAACCCAGCTCGCAAATCGATCTGTTGTTGATCCGAATCTAACCCGAAAGTCTATAATTTTGGCTTAATCCTAGTTAAATCCCTAGATTTATTTGATTTATCTGAGACTTTAAGTTTGTTTTGACTTACAATTTAGTCACTGATGTTTATTTTCCTTTTTTATGTTTTTGTTTATTCAGTTAATTAAAGGTGTAAAATTCACTTAGCAATTAACATTAAGTTTAACTATATGATTAGCTTATATAAATAATTTAAATAAATAATTTGTCTTCGGATTTATCTGATTTGCTCATTTGAAACTTTAAGTTTGTTTTGATTTACAACTTGATCTCTGATTTACTTATGTTCTTTATTTTGTGTTTTGTTTGTTCAAATGATTAAACGCATAAACTAACTTAGAAATTGTCATTAAACTTAATTATATGATTAGGTTAGATAGGTAATTTTAATAGATAATTTATCCTCGGATTTATTTGATTTGTTCGTCTGAGACTTTAAGGTTGTTTTGAAATGCAATTTGGCCATTAATGTTTATTCTCTTTTATGTCTTTGTTTGTTCATTTAATTAAGAGCATGAATAAACTTAAAGAATTATTACTAAGCATAATCGTATGATTTGGTTAGATAAATATTTTTAATACATAATTTTCCCCTGGTCTTATGTGATTTGTATATTTGAGACTCTAATATTGTTCTGATTTACAAATTAGCCATTGTTTTACTTTTTTTTAGTTTTGTTTGGATTATTAAAGTTATGAATTAGTTTAGAAATTAATGTCAAGCATAATTATATGATTAGATTAGACAAACTTATTTTTAATAATTAATCTAAAATTAGTTTCGACGTAATAAAAAAAATCATACTTAGAAAAATTCAGTTTGTATATGCCATTTAATACTTAATTTAATAACTAAAAATAAAATTTAATAAAAATTAAACTCCATGTCCAAATGATCCGCCAGGATCCAATGGTTTGGAGAATAAAAAATATTTTTAAAAATATAAAATTAATTTTAATAGTTACTTTAATTCAGTAAAAATAATAAAAAATTAAAAGAAATACATGAAAATTAAGACTTTGCATTTTACTTATTTCTTTTAAACTAAAATATAACTTTTTAATTCCTTTATTGAATAAATAAAAATCTAAGCCAAATGATTTCAAAAATTCAAAATAAAATAAATAAAAAAGAATTAAATTTCTCTTAAATATTTTAGACTTATTAATTAGATGTATTTTTAGACTTATAAATTAAAAAAAAATCTTTTCTCAAACAAAAAGAACATAAAAATAAATTATATAAATATCAAAACTTTTCTTTTTGTTTAAAATATACATATAAATTTTTAGTTTCTTTATTAAATAATCACTTTTGGTTAATTTTTTATCAAAAATAAAACAAATCAAATATTAAGACTTTACTTTTATTTTAAAATAAATATATAAATCTTTAGTTTTCTTCATTAAATAAATAAAACCTTGATTAAGTAATTCCTTTTTGGTTTATCTTCTATCAAATAAAAAGAATAAACATAACATAAAATATAAATCTTTTTTTTTTTAATAAAACCTTGATTAATTTCTTTAAATAGAATAAACATAAAATAAATGTCAAGATTTTTTTTTAACTCTTTAATTTCTTTAAAAAATTTTGATATTAAATATTTTAAAAATTTATTTTTGGTTCCTTTATAAATTGAGTAATTATTTAAATAAAATAATAAATATCTTTCATTAAACAAAAAAAAAACCAAAAAGAAAACTAAAAGTATAAGAGAAAGAAAATAAATAAAAAGAATAAAAAGAAAGAAAGAAAAGGATAATAAAAAGAATTTTTTTAAATTTAATTAACATTGAAGATCATTAACAAACCTAAAATTTCATAAACAAAAGATTTACAAAATAGTAATTAAACTAATAATTAATTAAATAATTAACAATAAGTTAAAATATTAAATTAACTTCCATATCCGGATGATCCGGCAGGATCTACGGTTTGGAAAATATCAAATTTTTTTAATTAAATAAATTAAATAAAGACAAAAGATAAAAATTCATATTTTACGATATGGAATATCATCAACATTTCGTGTCCGGGTGACTCGGCAGAGTCCATGGTTCGGAATCAAAATCTTCCGTGTCCAAATGACTCGGCAGAGTCCATGGTTCGGAAGTATAAAATTTCATACAAATTAATTAATTTAAAAAAAATCCACATTTCGACTAATCCAGTTAAAATTTCTAATTTTGAAAATTAACTGAAAATTATTTAAAAGCAAAGCAAAACAAAATTAAAATCAACTAAGGTGCCAATTTTTGGGCGTTTTAACAAAGTTGTTTTAACGTAACCGTACTCCCGATCCCCGAACTCTCGCAGACCATATTTTAGGTATCCAATCGACCTAAGAAAAGCAGATTGGTGGCGACTCCCGAAAACCCGACGTTGCCACAGCTTGGCGACTCCGCTGGGGAACCTGGTTAGTGAGTCAAGCCTAAAAGTTGATTTATTTTGTTCTGTTTTGTTTATTTTTATGTGGATTTATATGTTATATTTACTTATTCTAAACATGCATAATGCATTCACAAAATGAAGCTCTATACCCGAGCTTCCTCAAATCGAACACAATTTTTTCTAAGCGGAATTGGTGTTGTTGTCCTTGTGAGGCCATGGTCTCCAAGCCTTCACCAGTTTCAAAGTAGCAAAGTAGTGTATTGCCTCCTGAGACAGTTAGTTTCTGCATGGGCCCACGAAAAGCTACGACTCGAATTAATCCATTCCTTACATTAACCCTAGAGGGTAAGGAATCGGGGTGTCACTATGATTTAGTGACGGGATTCGGGAACTATCCCTTGCCTTTTTGATAAACCACCTTATGCATATAGAACTCCCCACTTAACCATAGAACTGACCATAGAATTTCTACCATTTTACCAACGCCATAAGCATATCCTTGTTATGCTGTGTTGTTGCTCTACACTTTTCTTCGTATGGTTTTAACTTGTTTATCCATAATACTTCATGAGTTGTTAATTACTATTTAACTTGTTAATAACCTTATTTTTCTTTTGTTATACTTCCGTTCTGTGCAATTATTCTTCATGCATCAAAATCACGCATCAAATTATGCTAACTTTTTGGTCTTTTTAATAATAACTAGAAGTCTTGAAGTTTCACAATAGTTGATAATCAAGCTCACTCATTGCATACATCCATTACATCAATCACATGCATATAAAGTCTGATAAAAACATAATCTCATTGCATACAACCATTACATCAATCACGTACATACAAAGTCTGATAAAAACATAATCTTATTTTGCATGCATGCATTCATTGCATCAATCACATACATGTAGAGTTTAATAAAATAAATATTCCTTTAAAAAGGTAAAATTGGACCTTAACACCGATATCCAACTCGGCTCCAAACAAGACTAATGGCAGAACAAACCGAAGGACGTCTCATAGATATAGAGTCCAAGATAGAAAATATGGCCGGAGCAATTCCCTCCTCATTACACCAAAAAAATGAAATTCATTTTTGAAGGAAAGTTAATCACAGTCTTTGCTGAAGAAGGCATTCTGCTATCATCTATATCAATAGTAGCAAAGACCAAGTGACCTTCTCTTCCAAGTTGGTGTGACCCAAATCCCAAATGTAACTGAAAATTCTGTCATATTGAAACTCAAGGTCCAACAGTTGGTCGAGTCCAAGTTGCTAGGCCCGATGTGATTGGTAATTGAAAGTGAAGATTTTGAGCTGGAATTACATTGATTTTGGAAGGGCTCCAAGTCAGATCTGACCTAACAGTCCGCACACACTTTTGAATGACAGGGAATCCTTTGAATAAACTTGTATCTTTGAAAGCTTGCAAAAGTAATTTAATAGTAAAAATCTCCTAGATTTAGTCCAGAATCTAGGGTGTAGTCTTTGTTAAATGGACACCTGCTATTCTTTTTCTGGTACAACAAAAAGATGTAATGCGTGCATTCTACTACTTTCCATTTTTACACTCTTTGCCATTATACTATCAATTATAGCCATCACACTTTACTTTTTGACAACCGGTAATTCTTTTTGTTCTCCAACAAAAAGATGTTATGTGTGCATTCTACCACTTTTTAATTCCATTATTACATCTACACATTCTACCAATTTTTATCAAAAATTCAATTATTACACCTACACATTTTACCACTTCTTACCAAAAATTCCATTTTTACATCCATCTCTCACTCCTTTTCATTATACTATCCATTATTGCTATCACACTTTACTTTGAAAACGATACTGCTCGTGGGTGAAAATAAAAAGTTAAGGGAGATTTGATAGTGGTGATCTTGAAAGTACTACTAAATCTAGCAAGAATGATTTCATATGTTGCACCCCAACTCTTAAAAAAAAAAAAAGAATTCACAGTGGTTATCAACATCCTTGCAAGAAGTCCGGGGTTAGCTTCCAAAGAAGTTAGCTCTCATATTAAATGGCTTCAATGGCCTCCCAATTCTCATAAATGCTCAACACAAGAAAATGTTCTCAGTTCTCTGTAATAGAAACTCCCAAAAAGAAAGAGAAATTCATCCCTTCCATCAAAAGACGACAAGGGAAAATTCAAATCCAAAATCAAAAGAGACTGAGAACAAATACGAGCAAGTAAAGCCACTTGAGTCATCTCACTTCAAGAGGGCTATAATCTCGGTTCTCTGCAACACAAACTCCAAAAAGAAAAAGAAGTTCATCCCTTCCATCAAAAGACAACAAGAAAAAATTCAAAACCAAAAAGGACTGAGAACAAGCACGAGCAAGTAAGGCCACTTGAGTCATCTCACTTCAAGAGAGTTATCAAGTATGTCATCACCATAGCTCACAAAAAAAAAAAGAAAAAAAAAAAAAGGAAAAAAGGGCTCAAACTAGAGCAAAAGAAAAAAAAAGAAAAAAAGTGAGCTATGGATTCTAGACTGAAAACCTGCAAAGGCGGTCTAGAACACAAAAGCAACCCTCAAACCAAGCATGCATAAAGATCACAATAGTTGGGGGGCAACAGATGAGGTCTAACTTTCTGGAAAGAGTGGCAAGTTGAGGTCATCACTATTGAGTTTTTCACCACAATCAAATTTGCTCACGAGTAGTATTAAAAGACCCTTCTTCCACACCACTTAAACTTAACTTTCCTCAGACTGAACATCCTCATTCAGTTAAAAGACTATCATTGTGAATCATGCTTCTACCTTATTTAATACTGCTCACGAGCAGTATTAAAAGACCCTTCTTTCACACCACTTAAATATAACTTTCCTCAGACCTAACATCCTCATTCAGTTAAAAGACTATCATTGTGAATCATGTTTCTACCTTATTTAATACTGCTCACAAGTAGTATTAAAATATCCTTCTTTCACACCACTCAAACTTAACTTTACTTAGACCTAATATTTACCTTTTAATATTATTCTCATTCAGCTAAAAGACTGCAGCAAAAACATTTAAACTTAATTTCCCTCACACCTAACATTTACCTCTCGATATCATCCTCATTCAGCTAAAAGGCTATCCTTGTGAATCATGTTTATACCTTATTGCCTTGCACAGTTTATGTCTTCGAGTTGGAAAGGGAAGAGTGGCAGGATATTTTAATTAAAAATAAAGACCGTAAATTACTTTGTCAAGCTTTGCAAATCGATGAAAGTTTTTCTTTAAGGCCAAACCATTATTCATTAATGTGTGTAGACTTAAAAGTGAGGAGATAGCTTGAGTCTTTCTTTAATAAGATGTGGTTCTTGTACGAGAAATTTACGATCAAGTGCCATCACAAAGGTCTAGAAATGCTCGACCTTCTGTTAAATCAAAGGCGAGATGATACCTTTTATCCACATAAATACCATATTCAGGGGGGCAAAGTAGTCTCTACGAAGCGTAAGAATAGTACTGCCAAAAAAGAAGTTCAATAGACAATGGGGCAAGTCTTATGGATCAAAACATGAGTTCAAGGAAGAGCAATCATTCAGATTATAACATGGGAATAAGTAAGTGTCGGCATGGTCACAAGAAAAGGGGCAAAGCAGACATTGAAAGTAAAGCCTTTGATGGTATCAAATCCATGACAATGGATGAGTACCCGAAAGAGATATAAATTATGAGGCGGGCCAACTTTAAAGAAATTGAGGCCAAAATTCAAGAACAAGTCAAAGAAAAGGGGATTTTGAAAAGAGTTGGGCTTTTGAGGCAGTGAACAAAAGCTGGAAAGTATAAAGAGATTCAATGATAGTCCAAGAAGGCAATCACAAAGAAGATCTAGTAAAGCAAACACATAAAGAACTAGATCCATACAAAAAAAAGCCATTAGTTACACATGCTCTGCATTCATGCATTTCATATCATGCATACATAGCCTTTACATAACAAGGACCAAACGGAAATCACATTCACAGCATAGTTACAGCAGTATAAGCTGAGATCTCAATGTCATCAGCTCTTACCAATCTATCACTGGATACACAGCTAATATGCGGGACCAACCCGCATCAGGAATTCAAGGATAAAGTAGACAATATTGTCAAAAGCTTGGCTACCGATTCAATAATCAAGGCTACACCTGGAAGGATAGGATTGACGCCAGCTAGTAGTATCCAAGATAAGAGATAGCTATAGCCAAGGATAAGGCAGATATCAAAAAAAATATAAAGTAGACAATATTGTCAAAAGCCTGGCAATTGATTCAATAATCGAGGCTACACCTGGAAGGACAGGATTGATGCCAGCTTAGCAGCATCCAAGATAAGAGATAGCTGTGGTCAAATATAAGCGCGGATATCGAGAAATATTATCGTCGAAAGCAGACAATGGATTCAATAATCAAGGACTGGATCAATGTCATGCCTGACGAGATATCAAAGATAAGAAATATCTATGATACCAAAATAAAGTAGGATCCACTTTTCCGGTTAAACGGCGGATACGGTACTCCGTGACTCTCAAGTCGGTTCTCTCAGTTGCCCATAATAACTGATTCTTTCCTCTCTTCTTTCTTTTACTTCCCTCTAGAAAATGGATCCTACTCTTTCTGTCTTACGAAAATTTTTTCCTTCTCTCCCAATGAACATTCTCAAAAAGATCTACCAAGTTCGCTGTGAACGATTAAGAGTTCTGATGCACAAAGGAATCCCTGAAGATGTGCGGTGGTTAATCGAAGCCAAGGTTCGTCTGGCAGGTGAAATCCCAGAGGCATTTGTGTCTCACATGCCTGGTATAGGCAAAAGCTCTTATGCCAAAAAGCGAAGAGCGAAAAGGTTACAAGTTTGCCATAAATGTGGACGGTGGACTTGTAATACTAAATGTCGTTCTCCAGGAGTGATCACCAGAAATCGTAATGATAGAATAAGATTCATCAAGAATGGCCTACGTAAGGAATCTTTGGATGATATCCTATTAACTTTTGAAACACATTCTTGTGAAATAGTGCAATGGGAAATTATGGATTTATGGTGGACTTTCCGTAAAGAACAGGATCGTTACAGTCTTGGAAATCTGACTTTTAATGACCCTGTTTGCCAGTTTGTGAGAAAACTGGATGGGAAGCAAATCCCCGATTCGTAAAAGGCATTGAAGCCGTCCCTGGATGTAAAACCAGTAGAAAACGTGAACTACGGTCATGACTACTGTACAGGCTAGTTGTCACTTTTCAAAATTTTTCCTTCTCTTCTGACAAATGATGTACCTGCTCCTGACGTGATCCACAGTCACAACTACTGTACAGGTTAGTTGTCGTTTTTGAAAATTTTCCTTCTATTTCAAGAATAATGTACCTATTCCTGACGTGAGCAACAGTCACGACTACTATACATGCCAACTGTCGCTTTTGAAATTTTCCTCCCCTTTTGGTAATAATGTATCCACTCCTGACGTGAACCAAAGTCATGATTACTGTACATGCTAGCTGTCGCTTTTGAAATTTTCCTTCTCCTTTGGCAATAATGTACCCACTCCTGACACGGACTACTGTATATAGCTGCCACTTTTGAAATTTTCCTTCTCTTCCAACAATCACGTACCTACTCCTGACATAAGCTACAGTAGTGACTACTGTACATGCTAACAGCTATTTTGAAAATTTTCCTCCTCTTTTAACGATAGTGTACCCATACCTGACCAGAGTCATACTCGTGACTACTGTGAATAGCTGGCAATAATGTATCCATTCTTGAAAATAAAATTATTGCCTTATCTCTTCATCTCTATAAATATATCCTCTTTTCTCACAAGGGTAAGGATAGGAATGGAGAAAACCCCAACTCGTAAATCCCGAAGTATTTGTGTATTTTCTGGGGCTTTTCCTGGAAAAGATGAAGAGTATTTAAAGGCAGCCAACCATTTGGGTAGAGTATTAGCTGAGCGAAAAATACATTTAGTTTATGGAGGAGGTAGTGTCGGATTAATGGGAGGCGTAGCATCAGCAGCATCTTTAGGAGGAAGTCAAGTTCTAGGTATTATCCCAGGACCTTTGAAGTTTATTTCTGGGGGCACGATCGGAGAGGAGCTAGTGGTCAAAAATCTGCAAGAACGTGTGCTACAAATGCTTTTAAATGCTGATGCTTTCATCGCTCTACCCGGCGGTTTTGGCACATTGGGAGAAGTCTTTCAAATTGCTTCCATGGCCCAACTTAATTTGCATAAGAAACCCATTGGGCTTTTAAATGTTAACAATTTCTTTACAGGTCTGATAGCTTTTATGGATTATGCTATGCAGAAGAATTTCATATCAAGAGTGGCATGGCGAATTATAATATCCGCAACAACTGCTGAAGAATTGCTAGATAAAATACAAGCTTTTGTTCCTGAACCAGATCCAGCAATGATTCAGATAGACTGGACACGACAGTCTTTCCCGACCAGTTCACTCCCATAATGGTCCTCTACTCACCCTGTTGAAGTATTGTGGAAGAAAGAAGCGATCTGATCCGTTTTTCTTGTCCTTTTGTTTTAATTATCAGCATTTTCTTTCGCGTTTCAGTTTTTCTTTTCAGGTAATTTCTTTTTTTATAAGATAGTTTCATCCATGCTGATATTAAAACCATAGGACAATGCCTTTAGGTTGGAATGACTGAGTAAAGAGTAATTTTTGTTACTCTTGAGACGCATCCTATTAGGTCTACTAGGCATAACATTTTGGGGTAGTTAAGCTTTAACCTTATTCGGATGACATATCTCACAAGGGAATTTATATTTACTGAAGAAAATATTAGATGAACCTTGAATATTGATTCCAAACATCCGTTCCCTTTACATAATTTGTCAGTGTTATTGTCATCATCAAGATTCACTCGTTTTATCAAAGTCTAATTTTTGCACTCG
Source organism: Aquilaria yunnanensis (assembly GCA_039654915.1). NCBI lineage: Eukaryota > Viridiplantae > Streptophyta > Magnoliopsida > Malvales > Thymelaeaceae > Aquilaria > Aquilaria yunnanensis. The sequence goes on from CM077593.1 coordinate 10,282,396, forward strand.
CCTATCATGAAGATCCACACTTTCGAATAAAATTATTCCAATTTCAATTGCTTTCATATAAATTTCGCTCGAGGTCCTAAGGAAAGCTCCTTAGCCTCAAAATCAATTTTCATCATCGGGGTTTTAAGGATGGAACCTTTGCCTCGAAAATAATCAATTTTCATCGGGGTTTTAAGGATGGAACCTTTACCTCGAAAACAATCAATTTTCATCATCGGGGTTTTAAGGATGAAACCTTTGCCTCGAAAACAATCAATCTTCATCATCGGGGTTTTAAGGATGGAACCTTTGCCTCGAAAATAATCAATTTTCATCATCGGGGTTTTAAGGATGGAACCTTTGCCTCGAAAATAATCAATTTTCATCATCAGGGTTTTAAGGATGGAACCTTTGCCTCGAAATCAATCAATCAATCCGAGGTTTTAAGGATGGAACCTTTGCCTCGAGATCAATCAATCATTCAGTCCATCTTACAACGATAGAACCTTTCCTATCGTTAGAGGTTCTAAGGACCTTTCCTTAAACCTCAAACAAACAATCAATCATTCAGTCCATCTTACAACGATAGAACCTTTCCTATCGTTAGAGGTTCTAAGGACCTTTCCTTAACCTCAAACAAACAATCAATCATTCAGTCCATCTTACAACGATAGAACCTTTCCTATCGTTAGAGGTTCTAAGGACCTTTCCTTAACCTTAAACAAACAATCAATCATTTAGTCCATCTTACAACGATAGAACCTTTCCTATCGTTAGAGGTTCTAAGGACCTTTCCTTAACCTCAAACAAACAAACAATCATTCAGTCCATCTTACAACGATAGAACCTTTCCTATCGTTAGAGGTTCTAAGGACCTTTCCTTAAACCTCAAACAATCAAAATCATCATTCAGTCCATCTTACAACGATAGAACCTTTCCTATCGTTAGAGGTTCTAAGGACCTTTCCTTAAACCTCAAACAAACAATCAATCATTCAGTCCATCTTACAACGATAGAACCTTTCCTATCGTTAGAGGTACTAAGGACCTTTCCTTAACCTCAAACAAACAATCAATCATTCAGTCCATCTTACAACGATAGAACCTTTCCTATCGTTAGAGGTTCTAAGGACCTTTCCTTAACCTCAAACAAACAATCAATCATTCAGTCCATCTTACAACGATAGAACCTTTCCTATCGTTAGAAGTTCTAAGGACCTTTCCTTAACCTCAAATAAACAATCAATCATTCAGTCCATCTTACAACGATAGAACTTTTCCTATCGTTAGAGGTTCTAAGGACCTTTCCTTAAACCTCAAACAAACAATCAATCATTCAGTCCATCTTACAACGATAGAACCTTTCCTATCGTTAGAGGTTCTAAGGACCTTTCCTTAAACCTCAAACAAACAATCAATCATTCAGTCCATCTTACAACGATAGAACCTTTCCTATCGTTAGAGGTTCTAAGGACCTTTCCTTAACCTCAAACAAACAATCAATCATTCAGTCCATCTTACAACGATAGAACCTTTCCTATCGTTAGAGGTTCTAAGGACCTTTCCTTAAACCTCAAACAAACAATCAATCATTCAGTCCATCTTACAACGATAGAACCTTTCCTATCGTTAGAGGTTCTAAGGACCTTCCCTTAAACCTCAAACAAACAATCAATCATTCAGTCCATCTTACAACGATAGAACCTTTTCTATCGTTAGAGGTTCTAAGGACTTTTCCTTAAACCTCAAACAAACAGTCAATCATTCAGTCCATCTTACAACGATAGAACCTTTCCTATCGTTAGAGGTTCTAAGGACCTTTCCTTAAATCTCAAACAAACAGTCAATCATTCAGTCCATCTTACAACGATAGAACCTTTCCTATCGTTAGAGGTTCTAAGGACCTTTCCTTAAACCTCAAACAAACAATCAATCATTCAGTCCATCTTACAACGATAGAACCTTTCCTATCGTTAGAGGTTCTAAGGACCTTTTCTTAACCTCAAACAAACAATCAATCATTCAGTCCATCTTACAACGATAGAACCTTTCCTATCGTTAGAGGTTCTAAGGACCTTTCCTTAAACCTCAAACAAACAATCAATCATTCAGTCCATCTTACAACGATAGAACCTTTCCTATCGTTAGAGGTTCTAAGGACCTTTCCTTAAACCTCAAACAAACAATCAATCATTCAGTCCATCTTACAACGATAGAACCTTTCCTATCGTTATAGGTTCTAAGGACCTTTCCTTAAACCTCAAACAAACAATCAATCATTCAGTCCATCTTACAACGATAGAACCTTTCCTATCGTAGAGGTTCTAAGGACCTTTTCTTAACCTCAAAACAATCAATTTTCCTTCAAACGATAGGAGAGTTCCTATCGTCGAGGTTCTAAGGTAGGGCCCTTAACCTCAAAATCATCAATTTTCCTTCAAACGATAGGAGAGTTCCTATCGTCGAGGTTCTAAGGTAGGACCCTTAACCTTAAAATCATCAATTTTCCTTCAAACGATAGGAGAGTTCCTATCGTCGAGGTTCTAAAGTAGGACCCTTAACCTCAAAACAATCAATTTTCCTTCAAATGATAGGAAAGTTCCTATCGTCGAGGTTCTAAGGTAGGACCCTTAACCTCAAAATCATCAATTTTCCTTCAAACGATAGAAGAGTTTCTATCGTCGAGGTTCTAAGGTAGGACCCTTAACCTCAAAACAATCAATTTTCCTTCAAACGATAGGAGAGTTCCTATCGTCGAGGTTCTAAGGTAGGGCCCTTAACCTCAAAATCATCAATTTTCCTTCAAACGATAGGAGAGTTCCTATCGTCGAGGTTCTAAGGTAGGACCCTTAACCTCAAAATCACCAATTTTCCTTCAAACGATAGGAGAGTTCCTATCGTCGAGGTTCTAAGGTAGGACCCTTAACCTCAAAACAATCAATTTTCCTTCAAATGATAGGAGAGTTCCTATCGTCGAGGTTCTAAGGTAGGACCCTTAACCTCAAAATCATCAATTTTCCTTCAAACGATAGGAGAGTTCCTATCGTCGAGGTTCTAAGGTAGGACCCTTAACCTCAAAATTATCAATTTTCATTCATCGAAGTTCTAAGGTAGGACCCTTAACCTCAAAATCATCAAATTTTCTTCAAACGGTAGGAGAGTTCCTATCGTCGAGGTTCTAAGGTAGGACCCTTAACCTCAAAATCATCATTTTTCCTTCAAACGATAGGGGAGTTCCTATCGTCGAGGTTCTAAGGTAGGACCCTTAACCTCAAAATTATCAAATTTTCCCTTCAATGATAGGAGAGTTCCTATCGCAGAGGCTCTAAGGAAGATTCCTTAACCTCTGAGTTTAGGCGACGAGAAAATTCTCGATGACTACCTAAAGTCAGACGAAATTTGGTAACGACTTTGCATGCGTCATGTCCCATGAGGCATGCAAAGGGGGGCAGCTGTTGACACCCAATTTCGTCCGACATTCATTAAAGAAAAAATTAATTAATTAATTAAATTAAAAATTAAAAAAAGAAAAATAAAAAATATATATATATTATATATTTATTGATGACAATTAGTTTAGGGGAGGCATTTTTGTTTTATATGTTTAGTTAATAAAATAATATGTGTGTGTGTATTAAAAAATTAAATTAATTATTAATTATTAATTATTAATTAATTAAAAAGAAGAAGAAGAAGTCCGACGATAGGAGCTTGGCTAGCTATTTCTCCCCCAGCTGAGCCTTCCCCTTTGCTAGCGACATTTCATCTACTCTAGCGACATCTCACCAGCCCTCTGATCGATCTCTCACGCTCTCTCGGGAACCTTCTATCTCTCTCTTTTATCTCTGAAATCTTCTCTCGCAGCTGAAACAACGGCCTCGGCTCTAATCTCTCAGACTCTCACCTGTCCTCCGAGGGGAAGCTAAAAAAAAAAAAAAATGATCTCTCTCTTCCCTTCCCTCTCTCTCCCCGCTTCTCTCCTTCATTTCTCTGCTCTCTTCCCTCCTGCCCCTGCCGGCGTCGCCTCCCTCCTTCTCTCTCTGCATCGCCTCCCTCCTGCCCCTGCCGGCGTCGCCTCCCTCCTGCCCCTGCCGGCGTCATTTTCCTCCATCAAGACTCTCCTCTCTCTCAGCCTTGCCCTCTCTTTCTTCTCCCTGTCTGCTCTCGCCGTCCTCCTCGCTCTAACCTCCCCTTCCTCACCGACGCCTCGTCGCTCACTCTCACGCTCGCATCATCTCCTCCACCCCTTCGGCCAGCTCCACCGCTCGTGACTACCGGCGCGTCTTCCTCCACCTACAACCGAGTCACCTCCATCAACTTCGCCCCGCCATCGCTCCCCGCCGTTCCGTCGCCATCCTCCGCAGCTGCCTGTAACGACGCCAGACGAAGAAAGAAATAAACATTGAAAACGTAACAGACGCGTTTTCATTTTTTGACCAAGTCAAAACTTAACCTTTTTTGGTAAAACTTTTATTTAGCCCTTAGTTCTTTTTATTTCATCCATTTAAGTCACTAACCTTATTTTCTTTGCAGATCAATCATTGACAGCATTGTTTTTTATCTATAGTTTTGTTTATTTTTGTTCAATTGCTTGTCTTATTATTTTGGATCATGAATTTGTTGATGAGTTAATATAAAATTGTATGTTTAAATTAGATCAGATATTTACTTATATATTGATTTTAACTTTTCATTGTTAGCATAAGTTTAAAACACATGTTTACATAACATATTTGAAAGATCATTTTTATGAGATTCAATTTTGAACGGGTTTTAATAAAATTCTAAAAAACTGAATTTAGGACGATAGTAAATCACAAAATCCATATCCAGATGATTCGGTTAGAATCTATGGTTTGGATTTTATTTAAAATTGTTTAAAGTAAACAAAAATTAAAATTAAATAATGAAACCCAGCTCGCAAATCGATCTGTTGTTGATCCGAATCTAACCCGAAAGTCTATAATTTTGGCTTAATCCTAGTTAAATCCCTAGATTTATTTGATTTATCTGAGACTTTAAGTTTGTTTTGACTTACAATTTAGTCACTGATGTTTATTTTCCTTTTTTATGTTTTTGTTTATTCAGTTAATTAAAGGTGTAAAATTCACTTAGCAATTAACATTAAGTTTAACTATATGATTAGCTTATATAAATAATTTAAATAAATAATTTGTCTTCGGATTTATCTGATTTGCTCATTTGAAACTTTAAGTTTGTTTTGATTTACAACTTGATCTCTGATTTACTTATGTTCTTTATTTTGTGTTTTGTTTGTTCAAATGATTAAACGCATAAACTAACTTAGAAATTGTCATTAAACTTAATTATATGATTAGGTTAGATAGGTAATTTTAATAGATAATTTATCCTCGGATTTATTTGATTTGTTCGTCTGAGACTTTAAGGTTGTTTTGAAATGCAATTTGGCCATTAATGTTTATTCTCTTTTATGTCTTTGTTTGTTCATTTAATTAAGAGCATGAATAAACTTAAAGAATTATTACTAAGCATAATCGTATGATTTGGTTAGATAAATATTTTTAATACATAATTTTCCCCTGGTCTTATGTGATTTGTATATTTGAGACTCTAATATTGTTCTGATTTACAAATTAGCCATTGTTTTACTTTTTTTTAGTTTTGTTTGGATTATTAAAGTTATGAATTAGTTTAGAAATTAATGTCAAGCATAATTATATGATTAGATTAGACAAACTTATTTTTAATAATTAATCTAAAATTAGTTTCGACGTAATAAAAAAAATCATACTTAGAAAAATTCAGTTTGTATATGCCATTTAATACTTAATTTAATAACTAAAAATAAAATTTAATAAAAATTAAACTCCATGTCCAAATGATCCGCCAGGATCCAATGGTTTGGAGAATAAAAAATATTTTTAAAAATATAAAATTAATTTTAATAGTTACTTTAATTCAGTAAAAATAATAAAAAATTAAAAGAAATACATGAAAATTAAGACTTTGCATTTTACTTATTTCTTTTAAACTAAAATATAACTTTTTAATTCCTTTATTGAATAAATAAAAATCTAAGCCAAATGATTTCAAAAATTCAAAATAAAATAAATAAAAAAGAATTAAATTTCTCTTAAATATTTTAGACTTATTAATTAGATGTATTTTTAGACTTATAAATTAAAAAAAAATCTTTTCTCAAACAAAAAGAACATAAAAATAAATTATATAAATATCAAAACTTTTCTTTTTGTTTAAAATATACATATAAATTTTTAGTTTCTTTATTAAATAATCACTTTTGGTTAATTTTTTATCAAAAATAAAACAAATCAAATATTAAGACTTTACTTTTATTTTAAAATAAATATATAAATCTTTAGTTTTCTTCATTAAATAAATAAAACCTTGATTAAGTAATTCCTTTTTGGTTTATCTTCTATCAAATAAAAAGAATAAACATAACATAAAATATAAATCTTTTTTTTTTTAATAAAACCTTGATTAATTTCTTTAAATAGAATAAACATAAAATAAATGTCAAGATTTTTTTTTAACTCTTTAATTTCTTTAAAAAATTTTGATATTAAATATTTTAAAAATTTATTTTTGGTTCCTTTATAAATTGAGTAATTATTTAAATAAAATAATAAATATCTTTCATTAAACAAAAAAAAAACCAAAAAGAAAACTAAAAGTATAAGAGAAAGAAAATAAATAAAAAGAATAAAAAGAAAGAAAGAAAAGGATAATAAAAAGAATTTTTTTAAATTTAATTAACATTGAAGATCATTAACAAACCTAAAATTTCATAAACAAAAGATTTACAAAATAGTAATTAAACTAATAATTAATTAAATAATTAACAATAAGTTAAAATATTAAATTAACTTCCATATCCGGATGATCCGGCAGGATCTACGGTTTGGAAAATATCAAATTTTTTTAATTAAATAAATTAAATAAAGACAAAAGATAAAAATTCATATTTTACGATATGGAATATCATCAACATTTCGTGTCCGGGTGACTCGGCAGAGTCCATGGTTCGGAATCAAAATCTTCCGTGTCCAAATGACTCGGCAGAGTCCATGGTTCGGAAGTATAAAATTTCATACAAATTAATTAATTTAAAAAAAATCCACATTTCGACTAATCCAGTTAAAATTTCTAATTTTGAAAATTAACTGAAAATTATTTAAAAGCAAAGCAAAACAAAATTAAAATCAACTAAGGTGCCAATTTTTGGGCGTTTTAACAAAGTTGTTTTAACGTAACCGTACTCCCGATCCCCGAACTCTCGCAGACCATATTTTAGGTATCCAATCGACCTAAGAAAAACAGATTGGTGGCGACTCCCGAAAACCCGACGTTGCCACAGTTATGAAAATTTTTCCTAATTTTCTTTTCTAATTTTTTTTAACAAAAGTTTGAATGCATAACATGTTTTAAGGATGTGAAAAACTTTGAAAAACTTATTTTTTTTAAATGAAAAACATCCAAAATAAACTTTTCTATTTTATTACATGAGTTTTCCTAAGTTTAGAAAATAAATTTTCCCACATCTTTGAAATAAATTATACACTCAAACTTTTATTAAAAAAAAATTGAAAAAGAAAAATGAGAAATTTTTTTTTATCCAAACACCAACTAAGTTCTTTCATGCCTAATACATAACAACAAGCAAAGTAACTTTTCTAATTCTGCCTATTTTTCATGGTATTTTCTCTAGTGCTTGTAACTTGAAATGCTTGTAATCATACTTAATTTTTAGAAGCATTGACTTTATAAATCTATTGATGATGCAAACAGGGGGTTTAAAAGCCAAAATAAAGTCTCCACTTATGCCATTATTCGAGATTTAAGTACAAAGCTGAACACTCATTTTGAATGTCTAACATTTATAAACTATACTCCTAGGGACTAAGCTCTTAAGAAAGTTAATATTTTAATAAAAAGCTGGATATATATATATGAAATATATTCAATGTATGAAGCCAAATGTGCACTAATCTTAAAGGGCATAACATACATGTGTTGTTATTTTTTTTTTTTTTTGGTAGTGATAGTCTAAACAAGCTCACAATAAGTATTGTCTGTTTTAGTAAGAGCCATATAATTTTGTTTTTCAAAAGGCGCCTCAAGAAAAGAGAAGATATTTAGATTATATAATGCTCTTAGACCTCTCGTTACCATGATATATAGCCTCTTGGTAGTTCTCGATTATCAGGTACAAATGAGAGAAGTTATTATAGGAATGAAAATCTGAATCTTAGACCTTTTGGCATTGATCAATTTTAATTGTTCTACATATGCAGTGTCTTTTATTTCACAGTGTATGCTAGTTATCATCTTGAAACAATTGAGTCTTGATGGATATCATTTAAGCATGATGTGAAGGCAAAGTAGCCAAGAGAACGCTCAAATTGAAATCCAATTTACCCTAGCTCTTATGGCTATATCGTTCTCTCTTGGTTGTGTCTACTTATACGCAAGCCTAATTAAGATAACCCACTTGTACTAATTACGTCACCCACATGAAAGTATTTTATTATGGTTTCTTTCATTAGAAAAGAAGAAAGAAAGAAAGAAAGAAAAGAACAATAATAAAGAAAAAAAAATCTTTACTAGTAATCAGAGACAAGATAAAAAGAAAATCTTTACTAGTAATCAGAGACAAGATCAACAAAACAAAGACACGATGAGGGAAAGACCAGCAAATTTCAAAATTACTCTTTTAATGGAATCTTTAGGCTTGCGTTGGAGTTGTAGAGCTCTGTCGCCAAATTCAACTGGTGTGGTAGCAATCTTTTTCTTCTTCACAGCAACATCCGGAAGAGGCAACCAAAATTCATCCCCGAAGTAGTCGGCAGAAATTCCAATGGTGAACAATCCAAACAGCGATATTGTAGCAGCACGATCGACTTGAGCTAGGAAAAAGGAATGTACGAGTCAATTGACGGTTGCTTGAAGGGTTATAAAGATTTATAGTTATTAAATTATACACATACCTCTAATTAGACATAGTAACTCATTTTTAACTCTCCATATATAATCCACATATATTCAGAAAATTTGATAAAATTCCCTTTGACTAAAACTCACACCCTCCAACTAGAAACCCCATCTCATTCTCACCATTGCTTCCACTGTCAATGTTGCCGCCTGCTGCCTCTGGATCTTCTTTCGTTACTCACATTAGGATCGCACTATGGTCGTGCACCTCTAGTTTGTGACTTCTTCACTCTCCTCCAAATCACATTATCACTATCGCTTCGAGATTTTGCCGTCATTGTTCCTCGACACATCGAATTGTCAATGTGCCTTTTTAGATTTCACAATTATTGTGTGTCTTTGGATCTCATCAATCGTTAATCATCTTTGGATCTTGTTGTTGTTACTTGTCTCCGAAATTACAATGCCGTCACTTTAGAAATGTTCGTTACTACCTCAAGATCGTGCCAATCTCACCTCTGATTCATCTTAGTCATCATCATCATTCTAGGCTGCCACTATGCCACTCCCTCGTCTCAGCCACCAAGTTATAGGCAAAAACTATTTTTATGAGTGTCAAAAATAAAAATGCAAAGTGTTTGAAATAATCAACAAAAATGTTTGAAAAAATATGTATAAGTGTCTGAAACAATATGCAAACAATTTGTTCTTTTTAAACAATATGCAAACCATATGTTTTATTCCAAAATAATATGTAAAAGTGTAAAAGTGTTTGAATAAATATGTTAAAATATCTATAGTAATATGTTAAAGTGTTTGAGGTAATTTGTAAATAATTTAATATTTCTAAAATTAGAAATGTTTGAAGTAATAAACAAAAATGTCTGACATAAAATATAAAAGTGATTATAATAATATACAAATAAATTCTTACACCAAATTTAAAAGTGTGAAAAATAAGCCAAAGTGTATAGATAGATATGTAAAAATGTCTTAACAAATACATAATTTATCTGCATAGATATGGGTCATCCTCGGAGAATCTTCCACAGAATGCCCGGAAACTACAGTTTGGACCAGGAGGTTCTCCTTCGGCAGTTGATCACGGCGGTCGGAAACTGTACGAGGCCAACAAGCAGTAGAGATCCAACACAAAGAACTTTCGTAACAGCACCAAATCCATAACTCCATATCCATCCCACTTCCACTTCACATCAATTTGCAGTCAAATACCAATCTGCAGGCATTGAAAAACCACCACACTTGAACCAATCCCTCATCTCAATGGAACTAACATAAAGAAACTAAACAAAGACACAAAGCAGAGATCCGAATTCTGCAACTCAAATCTTTGTCCTCCACGCAAGATAAGAATCAACAAGCATGCGAGCTGATTCTCACAAATTAAGAAAGATTAATGCCGCCAGCCAAGTGGTGCTCGTGAACCTAATTGGGGGAATCAAATCTTTGGAAGAAGTAACTAGGACATGGCCTAGGGTAGAGGCGAGATAGAAATTACCTCCAATAGTGAGGGGTAAGTTTGTAAAATCACTCACAGTATCTAATTAAATATATTTTTACAATAGCTACAGTATCGGATTTATATGGAGAGGTCGATTTCTGAAACACTGTGGACATGGAAAAGTAAAGTAACTTTTTTAATCCTTACTCACTAATGACTTACCAATAACTCGCCTTCCACGCAACCATTTGGTTTCCTTCGCGGTTCTTATCAATTCCTAGCTACAGAAGGCAAAATAAGATGTTTAGGCCTATTATGAAACCGTAAGCCCAAAATTTCAGTCCATAAACGAGGGGAGAAAAACAAAGGCCTGAAGCCCAAACTCTACAGCTGGAGAAAATGAAGGAAACACACACGAGTTCAGCGAGAGCAAGTGGAGAGGATTGTGGCCGAGAAGATGGGGAGGAAGAAGGGAGTTGCAGAATTCGAGGAGACGGCGCCGGATGACTTCGACCCAGCGAATCCTTACAAGGATCCGGTGGCGATGCTGGAGATGAGGGAGCATCTGGTCCGAGAGAAGTGGATCGACATCGAGAAGGCCAAGATCCTCCGGGAGAAGCTCCGATGGTGCTACCGCATCGAAGGCATCAACCACCTCCAGAAATGCCGCCACCTCGTCCAACAGTACCTCGACAGCACTCGCGGCATCGGCTGGGGCAAAGAAGGCCGCCACCCCTCCCTGCACGGTCTCCATTTCCGATCCTTTATTTTCTCGTCTCTGTCTCTAGCATTTTTTGGGGACAATCCGTGACACAGGTTATGTTTTTTGTCTGTGTAGGTCCGAAGGTTGATCCGGTCGAGTCTGAATAAGTCAGTGCTGGAACTGCTTGAGGTGTGCTCATTCTCTAGGTTTGTTGATTTATTTGTTTTCTGGTATATGAACGGGCTTTGCCTTTTCTGTGTGCCTGTGACTTGTGACTGCATATTTTTATTGCTTTTTTGTTTGCTTGATTGTGGAATTCAAGTAAAGCAATCTATAATCTGATGCATTGATTCATGTAGTGAAGCTATTGTACTTACACTAGGTAAGTTTGAAGAAAATATTGGTTGCTGGATTTAATGTACGATTTTGAAGCAAGGTGGAGGAAGTGGTTGCTAGGCCTTTTGTGATTTGGGCATTGAGTTTTCTAACTGAGACATTCAACATTTAACTTCAAAAGGTTGACTGTTGGCTTTTGTTGATATTAGGATAAGTTAGGAATGGTTTAATGTTAATCTCCCCTCCTTAACAGACTCAAGCTGAGTCTTTCCTATTCTAGTATACTGTACTATCTAACTTGGGCTTTAGTGAGAAACATGTGTCAGCATTTAGTAATTTGTCTAATCAGCAAAATTCCTGGAAAGGATTCAAGTATAATATTGTATCCAACTGTTTCTTAATATTTTTTATTCCCAAGTTTTTTCTATTGATAGCAGAATCATCCATCTGATTCTGGAAGCTGCATTTCAGGAGGGGTTAAGTGTGAACTTGGTTTTCACGAACTTTAAAACTGTAATCTGAACTGCTAGGAGATTGTGCTCTGTAAAGCTTTTATATGTGCTTATTAAAACTGCTAGAGAAAGTTCATGGTTTTGCATGAAAGCTGCAATCAAACACACAAATTTTTCCACCTTGGGCAAATGGTCCATCTTTCAATATAAGCAAGTTGCAAATTCAGGGAGCTCAATAATAGTGAACATAATCATTTATTCATTTCTCATAGCATACAATTGAACTGGGTTTCAAATTTGCGGCCCAAACTAAGCTACAGTAGAACTCAGTGATTTTGTTCCTAGCTTTAGTAGTAGTAGTAGTAGTAATAGTAGAGAGAGGGAGAGCGTGCGCATGCACACAGACAAGCATATGTCTGGTGTTCCTGTTGGTTTTGAATAGAAGTTCCTTGATTGTAGATGAGAATGTGGAGATTGTGTTGCCCTGGGTTTGAATGTATTGTTCTTTTAACAGCTTATGGGTCAGGATTTTGGGGTCTTTATCTTGTTTGCTTCTTTTTCTTTTTCGGTTCCAGACTAACTAGAGGCGTTCCTCTGTACTTGGGCTGGTTCATTAGTGTACTTTGTTATAAAATTTTCTTGTTAACTGGGAAAAGGTAAGGATATAGAATGTAATTTAAGGTAAAGCATGTCAGAGCTATTAAGCAAGGGCACTTGGTCAAGCAAGGAATCTAACACCAGTCACGTCTTGTCACTCTTTTCTAATTTGTCTATCTATTTATTTACCCTTGTAATGATGATTGATGAATTTTCAGGGGGTTTTCTTTCTTTCTTTGTTTTTTGTTTTTTTCTGAGATCTGGGTGGCAGAGACAAATCATCAACAGAAGTAGAAATAGGTGCTCGAATCTGTTCAATCTATTATTCAAGTGACGAGGGAGATAAAAGCATAGCTTTGAATGTGCTTGCTTTCTTTTCCTTGTCACCTAATAGAGGAGGAATTAGTGCTGAAAGCTGAAGCCAATGCCATAGATAAAAGGACAAGATAAGAGTGGCTGGCGAAGGGAGCCATTCTGATTATGGTGCCTGAATTGTGAAATTTTGGAAGGGAGGTGGAATTGATTACGAAAAAGAAAACATGACCTAGTCACCAATAGTTTCTCTACAAGAAACTGGGCCATATTTGGAGACGTTTCTGCAACTTTAAACATGTCTGCTTCGATTTGAGATCTTGGACAAACCCATTTTATTTCATCAAACCTAATTTCAGTGTCACTGGAAGATGGCAAGTACACCAAAATAAAATACCAGATACTATTTTTTTTTCCAGCAATTCATTTCCAATACTAGCAAGCTTTGGACTTCTGTACCTTCTATCTTTTACTGGATGGATTGACCTCTGTCAGTTATCCCTCTTTTCCAACCTGGGCTTGACAGGTGATGCCCATATTGTCAATCCTCCAGTTTTGATTAGGAATACATCCCGATTCATGTCCATATCTGGTCTGCATGGCTGTTTACAATTTATCAAGTTGGTGGGAAAGAACAATCACCATCATCCTTTCTCTCTGGAATCATGTGGTTTTGTTGTCCTGGTGATTGCATGTGCTTTCGTTCTAGTCGGAGGGATTGTAGGCAGTTGGCGAGTTTGCATTTTCTTTTGAGGATAATAATAGAGGTCTCTTGTTAGAGAAAATTCTGTGATCTCCTCATAACTTTGGAAGCATAGCTAGGAAATGTGGGTGTCATTTTGCTGGAGAATGTTTTACACATTTTCTAGAAGGCAGAACCATTTGGGTTAACATAAAGAGCTTATTGATGCTAGACTATAGACATTGACCCTGATTAGCATTATTCCCTTTTTTGTTTGCATGTAATAGACAAAATTTTGTAGTTTTCGATTCTTTTTGAATTTTTTTATGAACATTATCGTGAGAAAATTGAGTCAAAGATAAGTTTAAACTGTTGATTTTATGAGAGGAGAGAGTACAGTTTTTCTTGTCTTGTCTTTTTCGTTGTCATTCTATTTAATTGCTCCATTTTTATAATTCTGGAACATGGGGGATCGACATCTCAATAAGTTGGAAGCTTTAGGTCAATGGTACCTGATAAAAATCAGTAGACATTAAAGCTGATATTTTGATCACATGATGCGACAGAAAATTTAAACTGATTAGCAAATGATGGCCAGTTTTGCAAGCGAACATGATTAGTCCTCAAAGAAACACATATTGAATAATTGATTTGCTGTTTGCAAATGTGTTTATCGGACTAGGATGCCTTTCCTGTCATACTGAAAATGACAGAAAATTTTCTTCTCTTTCTTAAAATATCCTATATGTTTGATGGTCTATTCTGCTTTTTTTTTACTATTATGAATGACATAAGCACTAACGCCACCATTTGCGATTTCTTAATAGTTAACTAGGTATAAAAAATTTTATGTGATTTCTTGTGTATTCTTGCCTAAGTTGTCAATTTCCTAACTTGTGTCAGGTGTGCATGATTTGGCACTGTGGAAGGTTGCATAAGGTGGAGGTTTGTGATCTGTTAATCAGTTTGATGATAGCTTTGTTATTATTCGTGTTGCTGATGCTTACAACATGAATGGATCTCTATCCATTTGTGTCGTACAGGAACAATATCAGGCTTCTTTTGGCCTTTATGATAACTTTATGTTTCCTACTTGCATCCAAAAACTTGCACGAGGCTAACATTCAGCTACATAAAGACGATGAAATAAATCAATGTCACAGCTTGCTTAATATGATACCTGCCTGTTTTAAGGACGGTAAACCAATACTTGGCTTGACTACGGATTGATTGGTGATATGATGTGGAGGTTATAAACTGAGTGGCCTCCTAGCCACTTCGGGTATGGAAAGCCAATAGCGGATTCTAAACCGTGGCCAGCCTTTCCTGCCCAGTTGAGACCAGATGTATGTATCTTAGGCCTCAGATTGTTGATGTTGCTAATTTTTTGTTATTGCAAGTTAACCCAAGTCCGGCCTTGTCCTTTTAGTTTTGCCTCTATAGCAGCAAAGCTCTTTCTTCGTATCGCAAAGCGGAAGTGGGTTTTGTTTTGCATGAAAATGCTAGGGGCATATAGATTTTTTTTTAAGTGACTTGCAAAGTGAACTATTATGATTTGATTGTGCTTTCTGATTTTTTAACACGATAGATTTCGAAAATCATTCCATTAATGCCGATAAAGAATTCATTATAAAAATCGCTTCAATGGCTAATATTATACTGTATTATTTCCCATTTGCATTTGGGAACTCGTTCCTGATGGCTACTAATTTCTGTAACTATCCGTTGGCGCTATGGGAAGATTTTCTTTTAATATGCATCGGATTGGAGCTCGTTATTGTCATGTACAAAGTTTAAAATTTAAAAAGATCTTTCATCCCTCGGTCTTGGTCATATATATCATAGGGAATACACAGGTCGCGTTCTTGTGAAAGTGCATGGTCCATGTTAATCACTTATAGCTTTGCCTTTACATCTGAAACAAAAATAAAAGATATCTAAAAAAAATTTCTACAAATGCAATCCAAAAGTTATTTGGCTTACACAATCACTTATGAAGATATCAAAAAAAAATTTCTACAAATGCATTTCAATTCCAACGTGAAGATGTACAGCAGTTCCTCTAATTGATAACATATTGGGATCTTTATGAAGATAGAAGCTTTTTGAGGCACTTTTTAGCTTAGGCCATCTAGTGAATGTGCATGGACTACAACTCTAAAACTAGAGGTTCATGCCCTTGTAAGTGTATATAGCATTTCTTGAGCTGGTGAAACAATAAAAACCAATATAACCTGTTCCCAACTCATTAACGAACTGCTAAAATTCGTAAATTATCTTAATTTTTGTCGTTGCAATTTCGTGTGTGGTAGTAAAGGGAGATTACAGCTGAAATAAATGTTCACCAGCAGATCCATTTTCATTGATCGCAAGTTCCACTTTTTCCACTTACAGCAAATTTTTCATTGTCCGAGCCTGTGTTTGCTAGAGCGACTGAGTTCACCTGAAACCGAAATTTGTTGACCAAAACAATTAAGAATGATTAATTCACAATTATAATGTTTTTGTGCATGTGAAGTTGTACCCACACGCATGTAAAAACTATTCAGTTAAGAGGCGCAAGAGGAAGAAACTAAGAGATGACGAAAGAAATCCAATTTTGTAAGATCATCAGCAGAGTAAAATCATGCAGCTGGAGCTCCCTTCAGTCCAATGGGCAGGGAGAGCAAGCAGGAAGAGTCGCTCCCACACCATGAATCTGGCCACAAACTTAACATTTCCATACAATATTCCAGCCCAGGTACTTGTAACCTACGCTCTCTAAACATTAAGCTCAGCCAAATTCATGAGATGACAGCTCTACCTACTTCTCATCCCTCTCCTAATTGGACCGAAAGGGAGGTCGCTCTCCATTTTTCTTCCATGTTTCTGCATCTCCCCAAATACCCTTGCAAGCTAGACATTTCTACTCCCATATGAAGTACTATAAAGCTATGCTGAGCTTAACATGCCTGCTTCCCCTTTTTTATATATGTAAATTTATTTGTCGAGATCCTCATCAGGAAACCTTTCACATGAGCTAGTGTCATGCGTAGTCCTCTAATTCGGCCTCTTTTGAAAACCACCCTTTTTTGTCTTCTTCCATTAATTTTTTCTGCCTATTAAGTAGCCAATTTATTTCCATTTTGATTTCTCATTCCATTTGTCGTCCTGACTCCGGGTTAGCCTTAAACCGCCTCTTTTTCCCCTCTTTCCGAAATTCCCTAACTTGTTCTAGTTTTGTATAACAAATATATATTGGATTAATTGGATATTTTTAGTCTAATTAGAGCAATATTTAACCTAAAATCAATTGATGAGAGGTGGAGAGGATCTTACCATAATGCATATATGCCAACAAAGTCCTTTTATTTGGCGTGAAATTGACTTATTCATAGTTTATTTTAAACATATTTATTTATAGTTACTTCCAATTGATTTTTTCAAACAACTTGGAAAATAAAAATTGAACACTATAACTATAACTGGAGGGTAAAAAAATAGTAATGTGTTCCCTTTCGATTTTTAGGGTGAAAGGATTAATTATGGGGATTGGCAACAATTGTCTCCCGACTCCCTGGTTCAAAACAGATATGTTCAGGAAGCGTGAGTTTTGATTGATCCATGGTTACGTTAGTTTTCCGTTATTGTAATTTATCCCTAGTAGTCCGGCATTGTCGTTTCGACTCTCCCCAACCTAAGCGAAGTGTTATATTTTGATTTTACATTGGAAAAAGGAAATGGTTCGCACTAACTTGCTTAATTGAGAGATTCCTTTATGTGTCTGGTAATCAAATCTCACCCTTAATGTGAATATTAATCCCACTAGCTATTCATTTTGAGTATTAACTACATATTATTTTGTGATTTCTTCTAATTGTTGTGATTAATTTTTATGTTATTTTTTCAAATAATCGACTTCATCAGTAAAGTTTTTTATTTGTTTTTATCAAATTCAGTTTTCTTCTCCCTGACAGGCAATGCATGGAGTGCAGATTAAAGAGGTGACATCAAAGAGTTCTACTTGATGGATTCGGCCGATTTGCTCTGTTATAGTGAATCAAGAGTTAGTGTTTCTTGATTCAAGCATTATGCTAAGTTTATATTCTTTATTTTAAAGGTTTTTTTTCTATTAGTTTGTAGGTTTGATTACTGGGTATGCCCGTGTGCTCTCTACAATTTTTCTATGTAATACAGTATTAGGGACATTATGAAAGACATGAATTGAGCATATTATCTGTATAGGGTTCAGCGTTTGTATTTTATTGATAAATGTAATATAACCTACAATTATTGGGAAAAAAAAACTTTCATAAAAAAAATTCTACTATATTATCTATATGGCTAGTATTCAAACATTATTCGTAATCACAGAAAAAAAAATCATCCTTCACAATCATGATCTATAACTTTCATTGCAATCACTGTTTAACTTATTGGCAATGAAGTCAATATTTTTATACAAACTGAAAATACATAATCACGGTCACATGAATTTTAGCCAGCCACATGATATAATAATCTTTATAAAATAAAAAATGAAAATAAGAATAAAAAAATATACATAACATTTAAAGCATAAATCGATCTTATTTTTATTGTACAATACACATGGATATATATATATATATATATATATATATATATATATATATATATGATTAGTATTTCAATTATTACTTTGTAATCATAGAAAAACAACTCCTTCACAATCGTGAGTTATAACTTTCTTTGCAATTGGTGTTTAACTTATCAGCACTAAAGTCAAGCTTCCTATACTGGGCTGAAAATACATAACTTCTCGATGATCATACAAACTCTAAGTCAGCGATCATGGTATAATAATTTTTTTATAATAAAAAAGAAAATAAAATTAATAAAAGACACCTAACATTTAAAACATGATCAATGTTATTTAGATTGTACAGGATATATATAGTATTTGCAAAGAATTAAATGTCAACGACATCTTAGGAACCTAAAATTAAAAACAAGGTTAAGTCCTTGAATAGGCCCTGAGCTATCATAAATTTGGCATTTGAATCCCAGAACTAATATCCTTGAGTAGCCCATAAACTTTGAAAATTGTACCAATTGACTCCTAGACGCCACCCATACGGGCACAGGGAGACCAAACATGAAGAGTTATTGAAAAAATTCATATCATAACACCCCCCCCCCCCCCCCCCCCCTCTTTCCGGTCCAGTGTGAATATTTAATAAGAAAAATGAGAAAACTGATAAAATTCATCCAATTGAAGTTATATGACACAAATTCGAGCCAGATATATGATGAGTACAATGTCTTCCTTGTAACATTGACGACCAATTACAATAAAATCACGTGGCTTATGTTACAGTATTTTCCTGTGTCTTATATTTGTGTTCGTGTGAGAATGAGAGAAATGTAGTGACTGTAACTGAAAAATCGAAACGCTCACACATAATATAGAGGAAGAGATGAAAACAAATAGAACAATATGTACACGTCAACAAAAGTTTGGTTGTTCCCTAGATTTTAATTAGTAAATGAAGCTGAAGTAACTTGATTAATTTAGAGTTCCTACCACAACATTTTTTCTTTTGTAATAAAAAGACATATTACAATAGGAGGAGCTATTAGAAAAATCCTCTTTTTTAGTAGTGAAAATTGAAAGGTGAGTTTTATGCTTCATGAAACCCAAAAAGCATTGAATTGCATTTGACAATTTGTTGATTGACTTTTTTAGTGCGGAAATATTTACTACTAAAAAAGCAAAAAATTCCAATGGCTTTTTCAAATGGCTTCATGTTGAAAATTTCAAATTTTCAACGTAAGGCTATTGAAAATTTGCACGTTGGCAAACTGCGCATTAGAAAAAAATTTTGTAACTGCCTAAGAATAATCCGTTGGAATTTTTAACCATCATAGCAACCCTTCAGCATGTGATATTTCATTTTAAGGTTCAACAACTGACCTGCCTTAAATAGCTCAAAATACTTATCATATCCATCTCATAAAGGTGTAGATACCAAATTCAACAACTATGCAAGCCGTCTAAAACGTTTATTAGGTTGCTCATCCATTTGACTGAAATTTATTGGTGAATTGGTCCAACTATATCAAACACCATTTGGGCATATAAGTTTGCATTTGAACTATACTTATATTGCTCAAACCAATCAGAACTATCAATGGGCTAAATTGAAGGATCATTAAACAGCTTTTTATGAGCTGTTCAGTTTAAGTAACAAGACATGAAACCCCACTTGTACAAACCCCACTTGTAAAAGTGAACTCTAACCTCATCACAATCCTTAAACTGCAAATTCTTACATCTCCTACAAAAACAGCGTATGTTTTCCCCATCCATATGGCCTAGATTACTATAAGTAAATGTTATAAATTGCTTAACCTCGGTCTCTCATTCCTCTTTGTAGCCAATTTGCCCAAGTAAGGAATGATTACAATGCATCCAATTATGTTTCCGTTCCATGACGTGCTACAAATGCAAACAAGTTACCTTTCATAATATCTCCTAAACCATGAACACAAA
Source organism: Aquilaria yunnanensis (assembly GCA_039654915.1). NCBI lineage: Eukaryota > Viridiplantae > Streptophyta > Magnoliopsida > Malvales > Thymelaeaceae > Aquilaria > Aquilaria yunnanensis. The sequence goes on from CM077593.1 coordinate 10,302,370, forward strand.
AACTAACAATACCAATTATAAATATGCAGAAAACTTATTTCTAATTCATCCATCATAAAGCAAAAAATTAGCAAGCAATGATGACATCTCACACATCTAAAAAATGGAAATGCTTTTACCTCACCCCTATTGATTGATAAAATAAATATGCGTGTTAGTATAAATTCATTATTTTTAGTTAACCAATTTTTTCATATTTAAAAATTTCCATTAATTCATACTTCATAATTCAAATATAAAGTCATCTTAATGGGAAATTTTTTTACATTGGCTAATTAATTGATAAATATATAAACATATACATCACACCCAATGAAACAAATTAATTAAAACTAACAAGATACTAATTTTATTTTAATTCCTAAAATTAAAAAAATAAAAAAAATTCAAGAAATTGCATATATCAATAGGTAAGCTAGAAAATTCAATTCCAACCATCAACAATAACAAATCAACAACATTTAACATATTTCACAACAAAAAATACTTAGATTTTTTAGAATTTTTGTAAAAAAATTGAAAAAAGAATAAAAATAAATAAATTCCTACACAATTTACCTCAAAATCGAACCAAGAACCTTGGATGTTAGTGGGTAAGCTTCAAAACTGTAAAAAAAAGAAAAAAGTAAAAAAAATTATTGCACTCATGATATCTAAAAACTCATATATCTCAAAAACTAAAAAATAAAAAAAATTACACAAATTAAGCTAAGAACGTGAAAGAACTTATGTCTTTCTTTGAATTGGTATCAAATCTGCTAATTTAAGCTAAAGAAATGACAATGGATGAAGCCCACTAGCCGAATTTGGTGCTTTGTGCGAGAACGTGCTATTTGTGCTTGTGGGAGAGTGAGAGGGAAGGAGAAGACAGAGAAGAGAAGAAATAGCTAGAGCTCAATGGCTTGGGGTTTTAATTTTGATTGTCCTATGGCTATGACAGACCAAAACAGATCGTATCACAAATGTTCCTTTCCAATGGCTTAGGCTGTTTCGCAAAATGTTTCCAACGATCTAACCATTGGAAAATTTCAATTTAATTTTGTACCACTTTTTTATTTTCTACATATAAATTCATTTCCTTTTATTCTTATATAACATAAAATAGTTTAACGAGGGAAATTAAGAAACTAATTTCTTAATGTTTTCAACTACATGGGTGCCATTGGAGACCTTTCTTTGCTTATCAAACGGCTTTACGCGTTGGAAATCTCCAATTGTCTAATAATTGAAAATTTGGTCATTGAAAAAAGCATGTATTTTAGTAGTGATTGCTACGATTATATATTCAAACCCAGACATCCACCAAATAATCTCGCCTTTACCATTTGAGTTGGACAGGTGAGACCTAGCCCAGACGTCATAAAAGTTAAGGCTACAATTGAAGAGATTAAAGAAAGTGAAAAATACATGGGTGCCATTGGAGACCTTTCTTTGCTTATCGAACGGCTTTACGCGTTGGAAATCTCTAATTGTCTAATAATTGAAAATTTGGTCATTGAAAAAAGCATGTATTTTAGTAGTGATTGCTACGATTATATATTCAAACCCAGACATCCGCCAAATAATCTTGCCTTTACCATTTGAGTTGGACAGGTGAGACCTAGCCCAGACGTCATAAAAGTTAAGGCTACAACTGAAGAGATTAAAGAAAGTGAAAAATAGATAAATAAAAGCTAAAATTGATAGCAATCCTTGGTTTTGACGGCATAAAATCAATATGTTTGTTGTATAGTTGATCCCTTAAACTGTGAACTTCCTTTTGTTTAGCTCGCAATTAGTTGGCTGTGGCTGTTTATTCATTTAGAGCTACCTACTTGATGAAAGCAAAACATTAGTTACGAAAGTAAAAATTCCATCATATTTAATTTACTTAGTTGGCATATATAGGAAACAACCTTCCAAGAAAGTTTCTCTCTGACTACTTAGCCAACTTGGATGATTCCTTTGGTGTAGTTTTTCAGATTGAGCAGCCTCTTGGATGCTTGAGCTTCTTTATGTTGGGAGATATTATTCAAGCAGGTTTCTAATGGTCTAGGCCTTAGTTTTCTTTAAAGCAAATTATAATCATGTCATATATCTATGATCGATTAATTTATCTGCTCTAAAGCTATTACCCATAATGCACAAATCCCTCTTATTATAAATCACTTTGATGATATATCACTTATAAAAGATCCATCAGTTAGCACAAATCTTATGGAGTGAGCTAATTAAACTAATAGGTGCAGAATTTGTTAGCAACGTTAGTTTTGAAAAACAAATTATTTTACAACTTCTTTTAATTTAGTGATCTGAAAAAGTTAATTTTCACAATTAGTAAATTATTAATTAAAAGGTTAATGTTAATTATAAAAGTTATTCCTAAAGAGTCCCTAGTAGTTTTTTTTATCACCAAAGCAAAGGGAAATATTATTAGTGGCCAGCAGAGGGTGGAATAATAAGTATCATGATACAACAACTCACAACATGCCCATAGCTAATTAAGTCAAGTAACCCGAAAATATAACTTGAACTAAACACATAGGCTAGTATTCATACACCATAGACCGAAAGACATTGTCCTTCTTCTTAGGAAGACTGAGAGAGGATGAGAATATTTGAAGAAAGTCAATGATAACATTGTTAAAAACGATGTCGTTCCTTGCTGACCCGAGAGACCATAACCCACCCTTTAATTTAATTTATAGGACAGCAGTATCCCTTGGCTTGTGAAGGTCAGATGATCTTGTGTTGGAAGGAAGGTTGCGACCTTAAGATGAGCCAAATGTTGTCCATGTGATTCGGATGAAATTATTGCTACCTACAGATACTCCCATGAGGGAAGGTTCTAAAATACAGGCCTGTACCAATACAGGCATAATCACAGCCGTCCATCGATTTTGGTGAAATTACTCATCAGAAATATACTTCTCTTTTTTTATCATTGTAGTCCTAAATGTTTATTATCTTCTTATTAGGTAATCAAATTTAGATTAGATGCGAGGGAGTTCAGTGGGAGCCTGCTTCTTCCGGTTACAAGTCACCTTCCCTGCTTCGTCGAACCTCGTCCAATTGTTCAACAATCTTCAAAATTTGCTTCCGATTTTCGTAGATCGGGTTTTGAATTTCTCCTTCGATGGGCGTTATCGAACGTGCGCCGTGGTTGGTTAGAAATGGATAGCGTCGACCGGGACGTTTCCCTTCTCTTTCTCCTTTTTCAGATTCGCAGAAACGGTGGGAAGGCAGCGCTGCACGGTGGGCTTGGGTCGCTGCGTGGCGGGCTGACTGGTTGGTTTTAATGGGCGGTGTGGCGGCGGCGGCGGACGTGCAGTGACAGGGAGACGTTGACGGCCTGCTCCTGTTTCTCCTTCCATGGCGTTACCAGTCGTTGGCAACGCCTTAACTCGGTGGTTCGACAACAACGGAGCTATGTACGACGGCTAGTGGCTGGCGGCTAGCGGCTTTCCAACGGGGGAATGGCGGCTGAGGCTTTGTAGCTGGGGAAGCGGCGCAACGATTGGAGGGCGAAAGGATTTGGGGGCAATTCTATCTAGAACCTTAGGTTTTAAAAATTGAGCAATTGGGCAACAACTTCTTAGATTAGTCAAAGTAAGAACAATGTGAGACTAAAATGTCACTTATGATTATAGTAAATATAGTTTATGAAAATTATAGTAAGAATTCTCAAAGCTTTTATGTCTTGAAGACTCCACAAATATATAAAAGTCTTTATAATTTATAAAATTTACAAACAGACCCTAAAAGTATGTATAAAAAATTGACCAAATTACCCTAAAAGTTTATATTTATAAAGATGAATATTTTTTTATGGCAAAAATGTTTTACTCAAAGAGTTTTGGGCCCCAAAATTTTGGGCCAAAATGATCCTTGTTCTTATGTGATTATCAGATGGAAGAGTTTAGTGATGAAATGGAAAATGGAAAAAAAAAATTAGTGACTAGAGAAGAAATTGAGAATTAAGATTTCTAAATACCTTAAATTTTTTTTAAAAAAAAAATAAATTTTAAGGTATTTTTTAAAATTTTAAGGTATTTATGAATCTTAATTTTCAATTTAGCATATAAAACATCGGTAAATGGTAATTATTATTTTATATACTTTAAAATTTATAAAACTCTTATATAGTTTTTAAAATTTTAAGGCTTTTATAAATCTTAATTCTTGATTTAGGCTTTTCTCTTCCCAATCAATGGTCAAATACCTTCATCTAATGATTGGGTCCCTGATTTGTTTTACTGTTATGAATAAAATCCCGAGCTCAATCATCAAATGAATAAAATCGGGGACCCGGTTTGTCTCTATTGCAATGTGCGAGATGCAAACCTAACAATATCAAATGGTGAAATATGAGACTAAGGATTAGAGAAAAGGTCAAAAAAAGATGGGAACATGGCCAAAAGGATTGACAATGAAATATAAATTGAGAAGAATAGAATGGGGGATTAAGGGCTTGATTTATCTTGTATATGCTTTTATGGGTTTTGGTGGTGGCAACAATTGGGGTTCATGCTTAGATTTAGGTTTTCAATTGTGGCCTTGTTAAATTGTTTATCCTTAATCTTTGAAAATTTACAAAATATGTTAATATGTCAGTTATAGTAAAAATTAATATAATTCAAACAATCTTAAAAGCTCACCCTAACCTTAACCAAAAACTCAAAACCCAACCCAAACACAAAACCCAACCTAAACCCCAAATCCTAAACCTATCGAGGACCTTAATATTAGCCTAAACCTAATGCTAACACTAATCCATAATCCTAAGCCCTAAACCTAACACTAACCATAAACGTAATCCTAACCTCTGAACTCAGCCCTAAACCCTAATCCTAATCCTAAATCTAACCCTAACCCTTAACCTCTAAACCCAACCCTAACCTTAAATTGTAATCCTTAACTTTAACTCTAAACCCTAAACCTTAAACCTTAATCCTAAACCTTAAATATTAACCCCAAACAGAATCTTAATCCTAAACCTAAGCCTAACCTTAAACCCTAAACTTTAACCTTAACCCTAAACCCTAAATCGTAAACCTTAATCCCAAACAAAATCTTAACCCTAAAACATTGAATATAAGCCTTTTATGCCTAATCATGTAATTTCCTTTATAAAATAATCAGGATTGGTAGAGTATTTTTTATATTACTACTAAATTAAACATAATTTTTTTCATCTTTCTTAATTTATGTACTATTTACAAATGGTGCAAATAATCTAGATATATGAAGTAATATTTATTTTATATAATTATATACATTATTCATATCATTAGTTAAAAATTATACTTTTTAGGCGTCAAAAGAAATGATTTATTGGTTTCAATATATTTAATTATATATGTGAAAGATTACATTAAATAAATTGAATATCATTAAATATAATTCTATCAATTAACTATACTTTTTACTGAATACATATTTCTACTTATTATTATTATTATTATTATTATATAAAATAATAATAAGAACAAATTGCATGAATTATATGTTCCAATTTTTTGACAAGCAACTAACTAGTAATAATGAACAATTTGTTATTTCATTTTGGAAAAAAAAATAAGTACATATTTTAAGCAAAAACCTCTTACACTAATTCCCAATCAACAACCCTAAACCCCAAACCTTAATCCTAAACCTTAACCGTAAACCCTAATTTTTAACTCTAACCATAACCCTATTCCCTAAACCTTAACCTAACCTTAATCCCTAATCCTAAACCTGAATCATAAACCCTAAACCTTAAATCCAGAAATGATAATAGTTTGCTTTCATTAATGTGGCAAAGATAGTTAGTTTGCTCAATCCCTAACCCTAACTCCAACCATAATCCTCAATCACAATCCCTAATCCTAATTTCTAACCCTAATCCCTAACAACAAATCACTAACACCAAATGAATTGGCTTAGCCATTTAGATTAAGTTAAAATGAATTGGCTTAGTCAACTCATATAATCATAACTTCATCACCTTTTTTTGAATGTTTAGAAACATTGGGGACTAAAATACAAAATAAAGAAAATAATAGGGATTAGTGTAATATTTTGCAAAAAGAGCCTAATTGATGAATTGTTTTTAAATCAAACTAATGATTTTTTTTAAGCCAAGCTAAAGGAAAAAAAATTATAGTTGCCACTAAATATAAGATTTGTATACCTAATTATGTAATTTCCTTTATTATTTTTAATCCGCAGACATATATACATTTTTATCACCATTAAGTTATCATTCAAGTTTTATTTTCATTTTTTTAATTCACACTTTTTACATATTTATTTAATACAAAATAAAAATTTAACTGAAGCATAACTATAACATAATAAAAAAACCCAAAATTTTACATTCAATTTTTTGTTCGAGTTCAATAAAAGTTAAGTCAATTTATATCTCAAGTAATTTTACGTCAGGTTATTTCAGATGAGTAATTATACAGACTATTAAGGATGCCAAATAACTAGAATTAAATAGTAACAAAAATCAAAAAATAGAATGAAAAATAAACCCTTATCCCTAACTCTAATTCATGATTATTAACCTTAAACCTTAAACTTTAATCCTAAACCTTGATCCTTAGCCATATTCCCTAAATCTTAACCTAACATTGAATATTTTAGAAAGAATGAGTATATTTACAATTAATTAATACCTAAAAAATTATAAACTCAAATAATATATTAAAATTTATGTTCAATTACAATTTTTAAAACCTATATGAAAATTTTTAAAAATCATAAATAAAGCAATCTATGAAAATTAATTGTTGTTTTTGCCACAAATTAATTTAATAAAATTGATAATATAGAGGATTATAATTTTAGGGTAGTTATCCAATTATTTAAATAATTTAACTTATTTAATTTTTTTAATAAATCAAAAATTAATTGAATTAAGGCACTAAAATACTTAATATATCTATAAGTAAATTAGTTTTGGTGGACTTGGTAAAGTCTAGAGACAGATATATTTCATTCAAATTTGATTTTTTTCATATTCTATATAAGTGGGCCGATCACCTAAGGAAAATAGATTAGTGACGATTCTTAGAAAGTAAAGCAAATGTTTACTTTTTTTTAATAATCTTTTAAAAAATTACACTTATCTCTATCTAGTTTTAAAAAAATCTTAAAAAAAATCCTACAATAACCTAAACCCTAAACATTAACCTTAATCTCTAACACTAAACCCCAACTCTAACCCTAACCCTTAACTTTAAATGCTAAGCATAATCCCTAATATCTAACCTTAAAACCTAATCATAATCCCTAACTTTAACTCTAACCTTAACCATAAACCTAATTCCTAACCCCAATCCCTAGACCTTAGTCCTAATTCCTAATTCCTAACTTTAATTCCTAATCAACAACCCTAAACCCTAAACCTTAATCCTAAACCCTAATCCTTAACCCCATTCCCTCAACTTTAACCTAACCTTAATCTGTAATGCCTAACCCTAAACTCTAATCTCTAATCCTAAACCCTAACATTAAATCTCTAACCCTAAACATAATCTTAAATGTAACCCCAAATCTAAACCCTAACCATAACCTTAATATTAAATCTTATTCCCTAAATCTCATACAATTTAATTTAAATCTAATACCATTTAACTTGAATATTATACTATTTAACCTGAATCCTATATTATTTGACCTAACCCTAAACCCTTGTGTTTTAATTTAAGACAACTTCTATTTAGCTACCCATATGATTGTTTTATGAAGAAAATTTTGTTTCCCACATAATATTTTTCAATATAATTGTATTTGAGTGTTCGCTCTTGAATATGTACATATTCATTTGGCTATTACTTAGAAATTATAATGAAATAAATTTTATTTCAAATAATCCATTAATTGTAATATTTGTATCATAATGTTTGTTTAGTTTATGTGTTTTTAATGAATTTTTCTACTACTACACAATAAAAAAATATATATTCAATGAACTGTATTAGCATGATAAAAATTATAACAAAAGGTATTTTCATGTATTATTATGTTGGGCAAATGTACAAGACAAAAGTTAAAAGAACACATAATTTTTAGATCTTTGCTAATTTATCTACTATTTGTGAAGGGTGGAAATGATCTACATATATGGAGTAATATTAATTTTATACAATCCTTTACATTATTTATATCATAAGTTAATAATTATAATGTGTAAGGCTAAAAATAAATGGTTTATTGGTTTGAAGATAATTAATTATATATGTGATGATTACATTGAATAAATTTCAATGTAATTGCTTCTTTGCTTGACCCATATGTCAAATTAGGATGATACGGCCACATTATAATAACAATCTAATTTAATCGAGGAAGTTTCAGTTTTGAGTTTCAGGTTGATTTCGGATTAAGCAGATAGTATTTTTGGGTTTTTCTCAGCACATTTAATACAAGTTAGCTCAAATTATAACATAATTTTTTGCCATCAAATTTAGGTTAGGTAATTACATAGACTATTATAGATGTTAAACAAATATAATGAAATATAATTAATATTTTTTTAACTTAAACCACTTAAAAATAGAATGAAAAATAAACTATAATCCCTAATTCTAAGTCCTAATCCATAACTCTAACTAAACCTTATTCCTAAACCAGACCTGAAACCGTAATCTTTAACTCTCACCATAACCCTATTAACATAAATATGATACCATATGAACCTTAATCTGATATCACTTAACCTGAATTTCAAATCCGATTCTTTTTGTATATCATATAACTAGTCCAAAATCATGTAAAAAAAATTGATTAGTCGTAACTTCTAAAAAGTAATGCAAATGTCTAATTTTTTTAACAATTTTTTTTCAAAATTACACTTATCTCCCTCTAGTTTTAAAAACAACTTTAAAAATCTTACAAGAACCCAAACCTTAACATTAACCTTAATCTCTAACACTAGACTCTAACCTTAACTCTAACCCTTAACTCTAAATGCTAAGCCTAATCCCTAGTCTCTAATTTAAGTCATGAATTGCATCAAATTTTATATTACTTATCCAATTATTTAAGTTACTTAATCTTTTTAAGTACATTGTTATTGGTGAATTTAGCCAAGTCCCGAGATAGATTTATTTCATTCAAATCCGATTAGCCTTGTAGACCATATAATACATCTAATCAACTTAGGAAAATTGATTGGTTATAATTCTTCAAAACACATTTCACCAAAAAAAGCAAGTAAAGTTTATGTATATATCTTATTCTACCTGGAAACAATTTTATTTGAAAGATCATTGTATTTAGGTCAAATAATCCATTGATTGTAAAACAATTATCATACTAATAATTTGTTAAGAAGTTTTCTTTGTTTACTCATTAAAAATAAATAAATTCATAGAAATTTAATAACAATATAAAAATTGTATTTTGAATTGATTATCACACCTACATAGTACTGGCTTAGTTATAAAATTGGTTCTTCATGAAAATTATATAAAAATAAAAATTTGTAATTTTAGATTAAGTTAGAGTGAATTGGCTTACTCATTTAGATTAAGTGAAAATGAATTGACTTAGTAAACTCATATAGTCATAACTTTATCACCCTTTTTTTAATGGAAAAAAGGAAAAAAAATGATTATTGGTTTCAACATATTTAATTATATATATAATGAGTACATTTAAAAAATTTAATATCATTAAATATGATTCTAATAATTAATTACACTTTACATTGACTATATATTCCTACTTATTATGATATTAGAATTATTATTATTATGATTATTGTAAAAAAAAATAATAATAACAAATTGCTTAAACCACAAACCTTAATCCGTAACTCTAACCAACCTTAACGTTAACCTTAATCCCTAATCCCTAACTCTAATTCCTAATCAATAACCTTAAACCCTAAACTTTAATCCTAAACCCTAAGCAAAAACCCTATTCCCTAAATCATAACTTGAATCTCATACCTGCATAACCTTAATCTCATATACCACACCAACCTAATTATCATACTATAATAACCTTAATCTCATACCATACGAACCTAAATCTCATACTAGATGAACCTTAATTTCATATCATTAAATCTTAATATCATACCATTTAACCTAAATTTGATACCATTTGACCTGAATCTCATACCATTTAACCTCAATCGCATACCACTTAACCTGAATCCGATACCACACTAACCTAATTCTCATACCACAATAACCTTAATCTCATACCATATGAACCTAAATCTCATACCACATGAACCTGAATCTTATACCACTTAATCTTAATCTCATACCATTTAACCTGAATCTCATACCATTAAACCTTAATATCATACCATTTAACCTCAATCCTATACCATAACCTGAATCTCATACCATTTAACCTGAATCGCATACCACTTAACCTGAATCCTATACCACACTAACCTAATTATCATGCCACAATAACCTTAATCCCATACCAAATGAACCTAAATCTCATACCACATGAACCTGAATCTCACACCACTTAACCTAAACATAGTACCATTTAACCTGAATCTCATAGCAATAAACCTTAATATCATACCATTTAACCTCAATCCTATACCATAATTTGAATCTCATACCATTTAACCTGAATCTCATACCAGATAACCCGAATCGCATACCACTTAACCTGAATCCTATACCACAACAACCTAATTATCATACCACAATAACCTTAATCTCGTACCATTTAACCTGAATCTAATACCATTTGACCTGGATTTCATACCATTTAACCTGGATTTCATACCATTTAACCTGAATCGCATACCACTTAACCTGAATCCGATACCACACCAACCTAATTCTCATACCACAATAACCTTAATCTCATACCATATGAACCTAAATCTCATACCACATGAACCTGAATCTTATACCACTTAACCTCAACCTCATACCATTTAACCTGAATCTCATACAATTAAACCTTAATATCATACCATTTAACCTCAATCCTATACCATAACCTGAATCTCATACCATTTAACCTGAATCTCATGCCAGTTAACCCGAATTGCATACCACTTAACCTGAATCCTATACCACAACAACCTAATTTTCATACCACAATAACCTTAATCTTATACCATTTAACTTGAATCTGATACCATTTGGCCTGAATCTTATACCATTTAACCTGAATTGCATACCACTTAACCTGAATCCTATACCACACTAACCTAATTCTCATACCACAATAACCTTAATCTCATACCGAATGAACCTAAATCTCATACCACAATAACCTTAATCTCATACCAGATGAACTTAAATCTCATACCACATGAACCTGAATCTCATACCACTTAACCTCAACCTCATACCATTTAACCTGAATCTCATACCATTAAACCTTAATATCATACCATTTAACCTCAATCCTATACCATAACCTGAATCTCATACCATTTAACCTGAATCTCATCCCAGTTAACCTGAATTGCATACCACTTAACCTGAATCCTATACCACAACAACCTAATTTGCATACCACAATAACCTTAATCTTATACCATTTAACCTGAATCTGATACCATTTGACCTAAATCTTATATCATTTAACCTGAATTGCATACCACTTAACCTGAATCCTATACCACACTAACCTAATTCTCATGCCACAATAACCTGAATCTCATACTGGATGAACCTAAATCTCATACCACAATAACCTTAATCTCATACCAGATGAACTTAAATCTCATACCACATGAACCTGAATCTCATAACACTTAACCTCAACCTCATACCATTTAACTTGAATCTCATACCATTAAACCTTAATATCATACCATTTAACCTCCATCCTATACCATAACCTGAATCTCATACAATTTAACCTGAATCTGATACTAGTTAACTCGAATCACATATCACTTAACCTCAATCCGATACCACACTAACCTAATTCTCATACCACAATAACTTTAATCTCATACCATATGAACCTAAATCTTATACCATATGAACCTGAATCTTATACCGTAAAAACCTAATTATCATACCACAATAACTTTAATCTCACACTATTTAACCTGAATTGCATACCACTTAGCCTGAATCCGATGCCATACTAACCTAATTCTCATACCACAATAACCTTAATCTCATACCATATGAACCTAAATCTTATACCAAATGAATCTGAATTTCATACTACTTAACCTTAACCTCATACCATTTAACCTGAATCTTATACCATTAAACCTTAATATCATACCATTTAACTTTAATCCTATACCATAACCTGAATCTCATACCATTTAATCTGAATCTCATATCAGTTAACCCGAATTGCATACCACTTAACCTGAATCCTATACCGCAAAAACCTAATTATCATACCACAATAACCTTAATCTCACACCATTTAACCTGAATTTGATACCATTTAACCTGAATCTCATACCATTTAACCTGAATCACATACCACTTAACCTGAATCCTATACCATACGAACCTAATTTTCATACCACAATAACCTTAATCTCATACCATATGAACCTGAATCTCATACCACTTAACCTTAACCTCATACCATTTAACCTAAATCTCATACCATTAAACCTTAATATCATACCATTTAACCTCAATCCTATACCATAACCTGAATTTGATACCATTTGACCTGAATCTCATACTATTTAACCTGAATTGCATACCACTTAACCTGAATCTTATACCACACTAACCTAATTTTCATACCACAATAACCTTAATCTCATACCATATAAACCTAAATCTCATACCATATAAACCTGAATCTCATATCACTTAACCTCAACCTCATACCATTTAACTTGAATCTCATACCGGTTAACCTAAATCGTATACCGCTTAACCTGAATTATATACCAAATAAACCATATGCCACATAAACTTGAATATCATACCATATTAACCTAATTCTCATACCATCTACATTTTATATCACATGAACTTGAATCTAATACCATTTAACCTAAATCCATTACCACCTAACCTAATTATTATACCGTTTAGCCTTAATTACATACCGCATAACTTGTAACCTGAACAACAGGTTACAGTTTCATTTTCTTAATTTGTATACTATTATAATATTTCTAAACTTGGGTCCTTAATTGATTAAAGACCAAAAGTTGGGGGATGAGCCATGAAAAGGGGGGTATTGGTACAACACCCCGTATTTTAGAACGACCCCTCCCATGAGCTCATCTCTCATAAAGCTAGCTCCTGCCAACAATTCTTTAAAAAATTTCCAAACTAAAACGAGCAAGTCCATAACCAAATAACCTGTTTGAGTTTAATTTCCTAAATAGAAAGGGCATTAAAGAATGTTAACATGATCAATATCAGAAACATAAAGAGACATAAAGAGAGAGAAAAACAAAGTTGAACAATCTTATCCTTAATTAATTTGCAGAATAGCTACTATTGAATCTATAGTAGTCCCTCAAACTCGGGAGATACATAGCTTTCGCTATTTTGCTCGACCTCTCCAATTTCTACTTGTTGTGAACGTATCCATTAAAAAAAACTGAAATAGAAACAAGTAAAGAACTAATTAATTAGGTGACTCATCACAGCGAGATGTTAGAGGTAACAATTAATGTATGCTGAGACAAAAATTTATTTATGTAGGGGGAAAATTAAATTAAAGCAAATCAAAGCTCTTTTCAGTCCAATGGGTGGGAGAGGAAGCACAAGAGTTGCTCCCGCCTCATGAACTCGACTATGAGCTTAACGTCAAAACATACGTATCAATGTCTCCCTTTTTCTTGGAACTTAATTGTTGTTGAAAATGTTAAACTTAGCCAGATTCATGAGAAGGCAGCTCTAATTGCTTCTGCTTCCCTATCCGTATTGGACTGAAAATTAATAGCTCTATCTTAATATGTGTCTCCTTCATATCTTCGAACCTGTTTGCCTTAGCTAGTTAGGTCTGGACCGATTATATTTAATTATAATTTCCTTAATCTTGCCAACGCTTTTGTCAGCATTTGAACCCTGAACCATTTCCCACAAAACAGATTTTTGAACGGTCTTGGCAATTCCCTCCCCCCAATCTTGAAACAAATTCTCTTGTCCTCCTGTATTTTGTTCATCAATTTAAATTTTTGTTCTTTCATTGTCCTCATCCTTTTGACCTGATTACTAGAATTTTCTAGCTTTTCCTAATTTAAGCAGTGTTGTTAAAGACAGACCAGACCAGACTGTCCAACCGGTTTAATCATGAACCGTTTGCCCTTTCAGTCAAGCTACCAACTCATATAGAATTTGATAAAAAATCAGTCAAAATCGGAAAAAAACCATTTGGAACCTCCAAACCGTCAAATCTTTCAAACCGTTGGTCTCAAAAAATTTATTTAAAAATTGAAAAAAAAAAAGATGGTGAAGGCCACCGTGTAAGTTGTTAATCGGCCGATCATATCTACCAGAATTAGTTTTTGTCTAAGTTTCTCATCGAGAACACAAGTGTGAAATGGAAGGGAAAACATGGAGAGAATTTTGTTTTCTTTGGTGGAAGCTGCGAGCAATATTCTAACTATGGATGGAAACGAGCCGAGCAAAGCCTGAACACCCTTAGACTCAAAGCTTAGCTCATTGAAAATTGGTTCAGCTCGAAGCTTGGCTCAAGTTTGATGAGCTCGGGAAAATGGGCTAGAAGCTCGGCTAAAAAAAGTTCAGATTCGGCTCGATAGCTCGATAGGCTCAAAGCTCAAATTAAGCTCGATTTAATGAACATGTTAAAGTTTTCATAACAAACAAAAAATGAAAAAAGATCATACAACCTACATAATTTAGTCCAACTGAACATAAAGTTAGCTAAGCATAATCCAAGTTCAATGATCAATAAATAAGTAAGTTCATGAATCATTCAAATTAACAAGTTAATTCAAAGTTTTCAAGTTCATTCCAACACTAATGTACAAATAGCAAAAGGCAATACGAGGACTAGAGGTTGGATTACAGTAACTAAGAGTATAAAGATAATCTTTTCTCTTCCAAATTACTAATAGCTTTTTTATGCTCGACACCATGAAACATTAATGCTTTAATGAAGGGAAAAAAACTCATCTTTTGTAAGTTAATTAGTGAAATCACATTGAGAAAAGACGAAGAAGATGACAAAGTCTTGCCATGCATTCTCATAGAAGTAAACGAGTATAATGGCAAAACTGAGCTACAAGCATCAAGAGAGCAACATACGGATCTCTAAAACTTGATTCAATTCACACACACAATGCTATCTCTGTAAACGATTTATAATAAAATTAGTAGGCAACAAAGCAACGTACGGGTCAACAAACGAAGAGATGATGGGTTGGCAATTAATCAAATTACCGATTTCTAGCAGGTGCCCGAACGAAGATAGAATGAAGAGATGATGGGTTGCGTGTGTATGGGTGGTTAGTGTTTGTGAATGTGGCTGTCGGTTGGTGGGAGCAATGGTCGCGGCCCTAGCTAGTGCATGTGCGACGTTGGGTTGGGAAGAGGGATCTAGCAATTTGGACTTTGAACTCTGACATGCAGGGAGATAGGGTCATGGGAAGTGAAGGGCAACAGATAATATTTGGTGTATGAATTTTAGGGAATTAGGTAATAGGGTTAGATAAATTATATTATATTAATTTTTTTACTAGACTTGTTAAGGATTTGAGCCGAACATTGCTCGGCTTGAAGCTTGGTTCGTTAAAAATTTGAACTTATCTTACAGTTCTAAGCTCAACTCAATACTCGTTAAGCTCAGATCAATAACAAAAAATTGAGTTCGAGCCCAAACCGTTTATTAACCGGCTTGGCTCGTTTCCACCCCTAATTCTAATCTCCTCATTTTTATAAATTTTTATAGTTGAGGAGAAAGACATGGTAACGGCGGCGAATTATGCAGCACAGTTAAAGAAGAGAAAAGATCTGTATGCATGTTGCGCTGAAGGAAGAGGAAGTGATTTAGGTTATATTTGGTGAAATATTAATTTACGCCTTATATTGTATGCACTTTTTTTTTTAGGTCTTATTGTTTTGTTTTTTACAATAAAAAAACTCATAGACCTCAGAATATTAATATAAAAATGAATTTGACTCGATGACTCAGCCAGCTAAACAGGTTGGACCGCAACCCGAAACCCTAAGCGGTTAGAGGAATGGCCCGAGTTTTAAAACATTGAATTTAAGTATGACCAAAATGCATATAACTACCAGTATTTTGTGTTTGAGATAGTAGAAAAGCTAAAAAAATTTCTCAAATAATGTGAAGAAGGAAAAAGAAAAAGTAAGGTGGTGTTTGGATGTGAAAATTTTTCTTATTTTTCTTTTTCAAATTTTCTTTGATAGAAGTTCAAGTGCATAGCTAGCTTTAAGAATGTGAAAAATCTTGTTTTCTAAATTTTAAAAAACGGGTAAAATCCACCAGGGGTCACCTAGCTTATTTTTTTGTCCTAAACGGGTACCTTACCTTCAAATTGTCCTACCGAGGTACCTTATCTCTTATCGCGTGTCCTATCTGGGTACTTTCTGTTGATTCCATCGTTAAGTCTCACGGAAATTGCTGACGTGGCATTAATTAATGCTACAATAAACGTAAAACAATAACTTTGGACCTTAAACTTTTCTAATAACTAATTCTAACCCTTAAACTTCCACCAAAATCATTTTAGCCACCGTCAACCTCTTCCTCTGTTGCCCACCATCCCAGCCACCCTCGGCCTCTACGTCGTCCTTCCCGTCCTCCGTAGTCGACCACCACCCCTGCGTGTCCACTCGGGCCACCATCCTCCTCCCTCTCTTGGCCACGTCTGTCCAGAACTCGATCCTCCTCGCAGCCGTTGTGGCCCACGCCGGCAATTCTACATCCTCCTTCGTCAAGATCGGTTTATTGATTCCTTCACACTCAAAATCTACCCCCTGGAAAAACCTCATGATGTTGAAGCTCAATACCCTCATACCCTCTCCGTCGATATAAAAAACCGGATTCCCCGCCACGGTCGGCGTCGACGGAACGTAACAATTCCGATAAACCGGGACTAGAATGGGTGCATCATTATACAACTTCTTGACAATACCCAACACGTCATTCAGGTCATCGGGTTTGGGTCCCCAGGAATCGGACCAGAAGTTGTTGATGGAGACGTTCTTGGAGAGACACCAAAGATGGAGGTTGAGGAGAATACGGAGCTGTTGCGGGGAGGAGGCGCGCCAGTTGGGAAAGAAAGTTGTGGCGGGGAGGCCTTCGTGGAGGATTGAGCGGAGGTCCGACGGGAAGCGGAAGTGGAAGACAGATTCGAGGGCGGCAAATTCCGGGTCGGAGAGGCCAGGGAGTATTGGGACACAGAGGGACTGGAGGTGGGCGATGAGGGTTTTGGCGTAGGCGGCGAAGGAGAAACAGACTTGGAGCTTGGGCTTGGAATGTTTGGGGAATTTCGGTGGCCGAGTTTGGGAGTCGGGGAGGGGGTGCAACGCCGCCGTCTTCGCCATTGAAGAGGGGAAGCGAGACGCCGAGATATGGTAAAGGAGATGGTAAGTTGAGATTTTTCTGGTGCAGATTTAGAGGAGATGAGATCCGTAACAAATTTGTTATGGAAGTGAGAATTGGTATATCAGAGGGGGTGACTCGCTCGGAGGATACTGCGGAGGATGGGAAGGATGACCTAGAGGTTGAGGGCGGCTGGGAAGGTGGGCAATAGAGGAAGAGGTTGAAGGTGGCTAAAATGATTTTGGTTGAAGTTTAAGGGTTAGAATTAGTTATTAGAAAAGCTTAGGGTCCAAAGTTATTATTTTACGTTTATTGTAGCATTAATTAATGCCACGTCAGCAATTTCCGTGAGACTTAACGATGGAATCAACGGAAAGTACCCGAATAGGACACGCGATAAGAGGTAAGGTACCTCGGTAGGATAATTTGAAGGTAAGGTACCCATATAGGACAAAAAAATAAGCTAGGTGACCCCCGGTGGATTTTACCCTTTAAAAAACTCATGTTATAAAATAGAAAACTTTCTTTTAGATGTTTTCCATTTTAACACATGAATTTTCCAAAGTTTAGAAAATAAAATTTTTCATATCCTTAAAACATGTCATTCACTCAAAATTTCATGAAAAAATATTAAAAAAAAAAATGAGAAAATTTTCTACATCTAAACGCCACCTAATGGTTTCTCTAAAATTTTGTGCGTGAAAGCTATTGTGGAAGCAAAATGGCAGGTATTTCTATAACTGATCTCTTGGCTCTAGGCTATCTCGGATTTGCGTTGGATTATGTAAGCATTTCGAAGAGCCAGTTAGGCTGCAATTAATTCAGCCACACTTTTTGCCTAATTAACCCGATCACCGACGGAGGTGCTTTTGAAGTTCACACTAATTATGATACGATCTAATGCATAATTTATCTTCTTCACAGGCAATCTAAACTTTTTTGCTGAATGAATTTCAGCTGGCCCTAGTTATTGTAACTTATTTCTGTGTTTTCCCTTGTTCTTTTAACTCTTCTAAAACTATGCATGCAAAATTTTTCTTTTTTCTTTCGAACATCAAGACAAAAAAAATTATTATAGGTAAATTGTTTATTACGTTTAGACCTCCAGCAGGAAGTTGCCCCATTCCCTGAAACGTACATAGATAATTCAAGCAATTCTTAACTGCTAAACTCGGGTTGTGAAACCATGCATGGAAGATGATTTGCCTGAAAAAAATCCTGACACTTTAACGGTTGTATTGGTAATGTTATTGGCTACTTAGTTTCAATATTAAACAACGATTAAAAAAATTTAAACTATGATAATAACAACATTTCATTGAGAAATTATCATGGTCAATGTATAGTACATAGAAGGACAGTGAATCAACGTTCATTTTTTAATAGTGATCAATTTATTACTTGCCTTTGATTCAAGGCACGTTCTTTTTAAGAGATATATAAATATATGTGATCATTGCATCTTTTGCTTTGCTAGCTATTTGAAGATTTTTTCAGTAATTTTCTCAATCCACTTGGTAATACCATATATATCCAACTAATTCATTCCGAGATCAAAATTAAGGTTTTTTGAATATGCAAGTTGGGCCCAAGGTGTATGGGCTTCAGAGTTGACGGGACAGTGTAACCAAATGGGCCTTTAGTGGGCCTCCGGCAAGGCTTGTAATTCTCCAGTAGCTTGGCATATCTTGACGACTATTTTACTTCGGGAAAATCGTAAAGCACTAATCCTATTTTTATTTTAGCGGTGGCAGAAACATCATTTCGGCTTCAGCTGCTGCAGTCAATTGGTTCTACCTGTGGCGTGGGTCGGCTTTTGGGCGACAATTTGCATCTTTTAATTAATTGTCCATCTTTCTTCTTGGCTAGGAATCAGTTGGGCGGCTTCAACGTCAAAGACCTAGCTATTGATTCGATGGGAGCTGAGGCATCCACTAAGATTGTGGTTGCTGGAATGTTTTCCTTGGGGCTATTTTCTTGGCCGGCCCTTTGGTTGACCAAAAATAACCTAATTTGTCTTTAGCAACAAGCAAGCTAGTCATAAGCCAATCCAGTCATTGTGCAAAAGCTAAAAGGTCCTCTTTCCATTGGTGCTTAATTAATGGGAGTTGTCATATCTTTCATCTCTCACGTTGTGTAGATTTAATGGTTTCCAGGAGACCCCTGAATTTGTCTGCTCTGTTTCACCCTTTGCTGGTCTATCTTGCGGTGATGCTTGTCATTTCGTTAGACTTATCTTGCTTATTCCGAAGCTTGGATCATCGGTTTTCGTTAAAGTCCATTGGTTTCACTCGGTTCATTATTAGTCTAGTGGTGGTGGGTGACTGACCTTAAGATCATGTGGTTCCGTTCCTCCCTAGCCCTTACCCCTTTATTACGGTTATATCTTTTTTTTTTCTTTTTATTTTCTCGTTTGTTTTTTCCTTGGAACTCTGTCTCATAGTTGTATTTCTTACCTTTTCTTTTAATGCATATTTTCCTTGGCCGATATAAAGTAAAATACTAGCTAGGATTTTGGAGTCCTCGCCCGAGCGTTGAGGCTTAAGTTTTAGCAACAAAAAACAAACATAAAGGAAAAGAATTCCCAAAAATGGTTATCAAACTATTATGTATTATGGTCATGAACCCACGAAAATTTGTCTGTTTCCATCCACCTAGGCATGGCTAATCATTTATTTCTGTAACCAAATAGCCAAAATTTTCAGTTTTCGGTCTTATGCATCAATAACCAAATAAATTGATTTGGAAGGAGAAATCAGAGTAATTGAAAACTAAAAAATATTTCAGCTTTTCGTTTTTTAGTTTGGAACAAAATTTGCATTAATATCCGAAGTACTTGGTGGGATATCCAAAACCCTTTAGATGGATGGACCTAAAAAACATAATAAAAGTTAGGGGCCCTAAAGTAATGTATGTTTGGTTAAGACACTCTTATACTTAATAAATAAATGCTTGAGAAAAGAGATAGCTTAATGAAAGTTGTAATCCAGTCAAGAGAATATATCTCACTCATCTTTCTAAGAGGCCTCTTATAGGACCTAAGTTGTGCTGATCATAGAGAAAAGCTCCCTCTATTACTTGACCGCCCTCGTGATTATAGAAATCTCTTTAGAATGCATGCCTAATTTCTAACAGTTAACCTATTAATTTGTTATTCAATGGGTTCATCATTAGGAGCCCCATATTTCTATCTTTACTGAGCCTTTTAACTGGTAAGTCCAAGTCTATTTGGGTATCATATAGACTCCTCCCCTTTCTTTCTCTTCAAATCGGGCCTAAACAATCTTGATCCATATAAAATAAGCTTTCAATGCACCAATAATTTTAGCATTTAGGATTGGGATTCTCTAATAACGATAAGTATAAATCCATATACAAATAAATTTAAGAAACCTATAAGTGGATCATACTTTTATATTAGTGTTTGATTATAACTGAAAATCAATATATCGACTATAAATTGTAACCCATATCCAATTTTTTTTTTATTTGTTTATTTCAGGTAAGACTGAATTTGCTCACTCCTAAATCCGCCCATTAAAATTGTGCCAATCACACCACCATGGTGTCTGAATGAAAATTTTTTGAAACTTTGAAGTAATAAAAGGTGTTCCTTTCCAAACTTTAAACTTCGGAAAGGACCAGTACAAAATTAATATCCTAATAATTTTTATGTCTTTGTAGTTGCTCAACTACTGTAAAAAAAACTTATACGTGGTTCTAAATGAAATCAAGAGAGCAAAAGAACCGGTAAAATTTAGCGATATTAGTTCATTAAACCTTATAATAATTTTTGTCAAGCATTTCCCAATTGGAATTATAGGCAACTATTTTTTTTTCGTTGCAGTTGACCAGTTGCTAAGACTGAAAAACTTATCAATATTAATTTTGTACGGATTTTTTAATCTATAGTTTTAGAAATTTGTCAATTTACGCACCCAAGCCCTAAAGGGCACTCGAAGTTTGGCGTGTTGATGTAATGTTTCTAAAACTTTAATAGCTATTTTGGATGTTAGCCGAAATCACTTCCTACAAGACTTGAAAAAGTCATGAAGGAATAACATACTGTTAAAACATTGATACAAATTTAAAAAAAAATCAAGAAAGTTCAAGAAATACTTACAGCCTAAGAAAATCTAGAAGATATCCTAGAAAAATCTAGAGAGGAGATAATGACAAAATTAAGAAGATATTTTGTAGAGAAATCTAGAAAAGTTGAAAAGTCAAAGATAGGGGCTAAAGTGTAGAAAAATCTATAAAGTTATGGTTAAAAGTTATTTAGCCCAAGAAAAAATCTAGCAAACACCTACTTGGAGAGGTCAACAGAAACCAGTATAAATAGGGGTAAAATCCAAAATTGGTCCCTTAACTATTTAATTTATCCAAAAATGGTCCTCTAACTCTAAAAGTGACTATTAAGGTCCCTTAACTCAAACAATAAGTTCAATTTGAGTCCCATCCATCAGTTAGGCCATTAATTTTGATGGAATTGCCTATGTGGCACTTATAATGCCACGTGGCACTTAATACCTCCTTGCTTGGTCCCACAATCCCACATGGCAAGACAATAAGTACAAGATTAAGAGAACAATAAATATTAGACCCAAATTGACAAGAAACATAATTTTAGGTACTTAAAAAGTTAAATAGCACAATCTTCCCCAATTCCAGCTTGAAGTTCTCGATCGGCCCTTTGGTCCGACGGCGTTAGTCCGATGGGTGGTAAGGCGCCCCAAAAACCAAATAAACTGGCGACCGGCTGGAGATTGTGAACGGAAATCTATGGAGACTATGAACGGAAATCCATGGAGATGAATGCACAGAAATCGACGGGCCATCTCATTGCCTCCCCATCGACCACGGTCACTCACTCCTCCTCAATGGCTCCGCCCTTTTGACCTCCACCGCTGGCAAGCCTCTTGACCTTCCTCTTCCTCCCACCCCTCTCCGTTTCGATCACATTCGATCCTTCCTCGAGGAACCTCTTTCTTGGAAGTCGATTTCATCAATTTTGTCACCGATTTCACCCCTGTAACCTTTGATTTCATCATCAATTTCAAACCCTTCATTTTGCCACCGATTTCCTCCTCCAGTAATCGACCTTCATTCGCCTCCGTCCTGTCCGTCTCTGTCTCCAGTCATCACCCACCATCGTATGTGAAGGGTCAATTTTTACATTTGGGGTTAATTTATGTTTTAAGTTTTAATATTTTGTGTTTATGTCAGTTTGGGTTTAAACTTTCATTTGTGTACAAAATGGTCACCCATTTTAGTTAAAAAGGATGCCACGCGGCATTGTGGTGCCATATAGGCAAGTTCCATCCAAATGAACGGCTCAATTGACGAATGGGACTCAAATTGAGCTCGTTGTTTGAGTTAAGGGACCCTAATACTCACTTTTAGAGTTAGGGGACCATTTTAGGAAAAATTAATTAGTTAAGGGACCAAATTTGGATTTTATCCGTATAAATAGGCTTGAAGGGGTAAATGCCCCTTGTGGCCTAAACTAAGCTTGTACTCCTCTTTCCACCTTCAAAAAATAAAACTTTCAACTACGTCCGTTTCATACTTCAAATTACAAACTAGTCCTTCAACTATTTTCAATTTATTTCCCAACTATCCTAAACACCAACTAACCATTCCCAAAAAATGAACAGTGGTATTAGAGCCTTGTCCGATGATTTACTTAAGCGTAGGTCAACCAAAGCTTTCTAAATAAGCTCCTTAAACAGAAAAATATATCACTGATAGCTACCTTAAAAAACAACCAAGTTGTTCCTTTGCCCCTTTTTTCTTGTGAAAACTATGATTATTAGAGCATTAAAACGAAGACATATTTTGTGTCTCCCAAATTGTGGAATATTGTTCAAAAAAGAATTAGTTTTCCTAAGGATACTTCCATGTTAAATGAGACACAAATTGCAAAGTTGGAGGATAACGAGGTGAAGGACGCACAAGCATTGCTCACCCAATAGCAAGTGGTGATAGATACTATTTTTCCAAGAATTATTAAGGCAACTAGTGCAAAGCAAGCATGGAACAACTTACAAGAAAAGTTTCAAGGATCTTCCAATGTATGTGTTGTATGACTATACATTTTAAGAAGAGAATTTGAAAATGCAAAAATAAGGGATTTTGAGATAATAAATAAGGGATTTTGAGATAATAAATGAATATTATTCTAGATTAACTAAAATAGTTAATCAAATGAAAGCCTATTGAGAAAAAAATCCTAAACTAGTAAACTGTTGAGAGAAGAATAAATTCAATCTCAGATAAATTTAAACCAATAGTCTCTTTGATAAAAGAAAAAAAAATCTATCACACTTAAAGCAAGAGAAAAAATGCTGAATAGGTATCATAAAGATCCCTTTGGAAGTGCTATTCAGTCTAAAAATCAATTTCAAAATCCTAAAATAATAATAAAATATCAAGTAAAAATTCTCATCAAAGAAAAAATCCAAGAAAATCAATAAATCCTTTATGTGGAATTTGCAAGAAAGCAAACCACTTAGAGAAAGATTGTTGATTTTGAGGACAACCAAGCTGCCGCAATTGCAAAGGTTTGGCCATGTAGAGAAAGACTGCCGCTTCAAAGCTAGTAAAAATCATTAAGCTAGTTGCTCCAATAAGCAAGAAGATGAAAAAAATATCTTCTATGTCTGTCAAGTTGCTACGAAACAAAGCAAGAATATGTTGTTGATCTCTAGTGTGTACAACAATCATATGACACCAAATCAAAAGGTGTTATCCAAACTAGACACCACCTACAGCTAAATAGGACAACTAGCAGACAAGAAATCTATGAACATTATGGGTAAAGACATTGTAGCAGTCTAAACAAAGAAAACTACGTGCTACATACATGACATTCTATGGGTTCTAGATCTAGCAGAAAATCTACTAAGTGTTGGCTAAATAATGGAGAATGGATACACACTCCACTTTGAAAGAGACTACTGCATTATCTATGATAAGGAAGGGCAAAAATCTAGTCATCACAAAGATCAAGATGAAGAAAATAAACTTTCCTATTCAATAGAGGTACAAAATCCAAACTGCCGTGATAGCACAAGAGAACAATTCTTAGTTGTGGGATAAAAGGTTCGATCGCTTTAACCTTCAAGGGTTGAAGGCTCTTCAACAACAAAAAATGATTAAGAACTTATTAAATATAGAAGTTGTAAAATATACATGTGAAGGTTGTCTACTCAGGAAACAACATCAACAACCATTTCCACCTAGAGCTTCTTGGAGAGCCAAAATGCTATTGGAGCTAATTCATACAAATATATACGGGCTAATGAGGACAATCACTCTAAGTAAAAATAGGTAGATCATTATCTTCATTGATGACTTCATTAAAATGACTTGGATTTATTTTATGAAAGAAAGATAAGAAGTATTTAGAATATTTAAGAAATTCAAACATTTAGTGGAGAAACAAAGTGCTCACCACATCAAAATCCTAAGAAGTGATAGAGGAAAGGAATACACATCAAGGGAAGTTGACAAGTTTAGCAAGGAAGAAAGATTTGATTGACAACTCACTGTCGACTATGCACGAGAACAAAATGGTGTCTCTAAAAGAAAGAATAAAATTATGATGGAGAAGGCAAGGTCAATGTTGGAAAAAAAGGCTTGCTAAAAACATTGTGGGCAGAAGCCATCTATATTTCTATTTATATACTCAACAGATGTCCAACTAAAATCGTAAATGGCAAAACGCCAATTTAAGCATGGAGTAGATGAATGCCTTCAGCCAAACATCTCAGAGTTTTCGACAGCATATGTTATACCTATGTTTTAAAACAAAAAAGAGGTAAGCTCGATAACAAAAGTAAAAGAGGAATCTTTTTGGTCTGCAACACACAATCAAAAGGACGCCAAATCTATAATCTAGAGACTGAGAAGCCAATAATTAGCCACAACATGGAGTTTGATGAAGAAGCACCCTGGAATTGAGATGAATAAAAGATTAAGAAAAAGACAAAAATAATATACATGCCGCCACTATCAACTCTAAGTGAAGAACCAAAAGACAAGCAAATTAAAGATGGCGAAAAAACTTATTCTTAGCCAGTAGCTCCAAAGTATACATCACCTATAGATTCTAATAATTTAGAATCGAGGCCAAGAAGGACAAAGTCACTTATAGAACTATATGGAACTTGCAACTTTGTATTGATAAAACCTAAAAGTTATGAAGTTGCTGGAAAACAATAAGTGTGGTTGAAAGTGATGACTTGGGAGTTGGTGGATCGGCTGCAAGACAAAGAGATCATTGAAGTTAAGTTGGTGTACAAAACAAAACTTAACCTCGATGGAACTTTACAAAAGTACAAAGAACGGCTAGTCGCCAAGAGCTATTCAGAACAGTCAGGTATTAACTATATTGAAACCTTTGGTCTAGTGAGAAGGCTAGATACAATTCAAGCATTAGTTGTTTTAGCTGCCCAAAAGAAATGGAAAGTCTGCATTCTTCAATGGAATTCTCAAAGAAGAAATTTACGTGGAACAACCACCAGGATTCGTGGTCAAGGGACATGAAGATGAAGTCCTTAAACTAAAAAAAGCCTTATATGGGTTAAAGTAAGCACCACGAGCTTGGTACAGCTACATCAATGAATAATTCAAGAACCAAAGATTCATGAGGAGTATAAACGAGCCAACACTCTATATTAAAACCCAAGATAAAAACACTCTCATTGTTTCTTTTTATGTAGATGATTTAATCTACATAGGGAACGACAACAATATGATTTAAAAATTTAAAGAATACATAATGAAGATGTTTGAAATGAGTGACTTGGGTCTGATGCATTATTTCCTTAGCATCAAGGTAAGTCAAAAATAAGAAAGAACATTCATATCACAAAAGAAATATACAAAAAGCCTCTTGAAGAAGTTCAAGATGGAACCTTGCAAGAATATTTCAACTCCCCCGGCTATAAATTAAAAACTAATGAAATAAGACAACTCTGGAAAAGCAGCTGCCTCTCACTATAGAAGTCTGATCGAGAGCCTATTATATCTAATGGCTACGAGACCAGGCATAATGTATGCTAGAGGCCTATTATCAAGGTTTATGCAAAAGCCAAGTGAGATCCATCATGGAGCTACCAAAAGAATGTATCTCCAAAGAATTAAGGATTTTGAAATTTGGTTCGAATCCACTACTGACTCAAGACTATTCAGGTACATAGATAGTGATTAAAGGAAATCAGTGGATGATCCAAAAAGCACATCTAGCTATGGGTTCACATTCAAATCAAAATTATTCTCATGGTCATTAAAGAAGCAAGACTTCGTGCCACAAGTAGCTACAGAAACGAAATACATAGCAGCTGCAGGAACCACAAATCAAGCTATACGGCTATGATGGATTCTAGTAGACATGGGTGAGCCACAAAAAAAGCCAATTGAGATCTTTTATGGCAACAAGTTAGCCGTATACCTGACGAAGAATCCGATCTACCACAGCCACACTAAACACATAGCAATGAAATATCACTCAAGTAGGGAGGCATCAACAAACAACAAAATCAAGCCGAAATATTACACCATAAAGGAGCAAGTTGCCGATATTTTCACTAAGACACTGCCAAGAACAAAGTATGAGTACCTATGGACCAAGCTCAAAGTTCAACAAATTCACATCAAATTATACACCCAAGCCCTATAGGGCACTTGAACTTTTGCAAGTTGATGTACATTGTGGCAACATCGGGTTTTTGGGAGTCGCCACCAATCGGTTTACCTAGGTCGATTGGATACCTTAAAATTGGTCTGCGAGAGTTCGGGGGTTCGGGAGTACGGTTACGCTAAAACAACTTTGTTATAGCGCCCAAAATTGGCACCTTAGTTGATTTTAATTTTGTTTTACTTTGCTTTTTAACAACTTCAGTTAATTTTCAAAATTAGAAATTTTAACTGAATTAATCAGATGTGGATTTTTGGTAATTAATTTGTATGAAATTTGATATTTCCGAACCATGGACTCTGCCGAGTCACCCGGACACGGAATTTGACGAAATTTTAATCCATATCGTAAATATGGATTTTTATCTTTTTTATTTAATTTTTATTTAATTAAAAAGGTTGATATTTTCCAAACCGTAGATCCTGCCGGATCATCCGGATATGGAAATTATTTTAATTTATCGTTAATTATTTAATTATTTTTTTTTTATGGAATTAATTACTAGTTCAATTACTAATTTGTAAGTCTTTTTGTTTATGAAATTTTTAGATTTGTTAATGATCTTTAATATTAACTAAATAATATTTTATATTTTTTTATATTTTTACTTCTTTTCTTTCTTTCTTTATTTTCTTTATTCTTTTCTTTTAGTTTTCTTTTTATTTTCTTGTTTTTACTTTTCTTTTACTTTCTTTTCTTTCTTTTCTTTATTTTCTTTTCTTTTAGTTTTCTTTTTATTTTCTTGTTTAATGAAAAATTTTGATTATCTATAATTACTTGATTTATAAAATAAATAAATTTATTTATCTAATATTAAGATTTTTTATTTGATAAAGAAATTAAAGAGTTTAAAAAAATTAACATTTATTTTATGTTTATTCTATTTATTTGATAAAAGAATAAAAAAAGAAATTATATCTTTTTATTTATTTGTTAAAAGGTCTTAATATTTATTTGTTAAAAGGTGAATAAAAAAGTAATCAAAACTTTATTTATTTAATGATGAAACCAAAAATTTATATGTATATTTGAAAAATAAAAGAAAAGTCTTCTTTTTTTTATTATTTTTTATTTTTTTGAAATCATTTGACTAAGATTTTTTTATTTTTGTTTAATAAAGGAAACAAAAAATTATATCCTTTTATTATTTTAAAAGAAATAAGTAAAATATTACTGGATAAAGAATTAAAATTTTTACTCTTTTATTCTCTTTATTAATAAAGAAACTAAAAATTTATATTTTATTATTTTAATAAATAATTAATATATTGCTGGATAAAGAGATAAGCAAAAATAT
Organism: Aquilaria yunnanensis; assembly: GCA_039654915.1. NCBI lineage: Eukaryota > Viridiplantae > Streptophyta > Magnoliopsida > Malvales > Thymelaeaceae > Aquilaria > Aquilaria yunnanensis. Next base: position 10,330,815 of record CM077593.1, read on the forward strand.
TAGTCCAAAGTTTTTATTTTTTTATTTTTTAATAATAAAGAAAAATTTATTTATATACTTTATTTTTAAAAAAATATTTTTATATACTTTTAAAAAATTTTCCAAGCCATGGACCCTGGCGGATCATTTGGACATGGAATTTAATTTAAGCTTTTTTTTTGTTGGATTCTTTTTATTATTTTTCTTATTTTTCTTGAATTTTTAATTATTACTTTAAAAATATATTTAAAAACAGAATTGATTTTTGTTTTATTTTTAGAATTATTTAATTATGATTTTTATTAATTTTTAACAAAAGGAATAAAAAGTTAACTTTTTGTTATCTTTAAAGAAATAATAAAAACATGTATTCCAAAATAACAAAAGATAATTGGCTTTTAAAAAATGATTTTTATTAGCCTTAATAATTATTCACGTAAAATTCTTCTTTCTTTTTTTTTTTTTGTTTTGATAATAATTTGTTATTATTATTATTATTTTTTTATAAAAATTAAAAGTGAAATAAATTTAATCACAAAAAAAAATAGACAATTAATAATAATAAAGTGGGGCTTTTTGGCCATCCACTTTACTAACATAATAATAATAGCAACAATAATAAAAATTAGCAAAGTTAGTAAAGTTAGTTGTTAATAACAATAATAACAATAAAAGGTTAGTAAGTTAGTAAGTTAGTAACAATTATAGCAATAATAAAAGGTTAGTAAGTTAGTAACAATTATAACAATAATAAAAGGTTAGTAAGGTTAGTAAGTTAGTAACAATTATAACAATAATAAAAGGTTAGTAAGGTTAGTAAGTTAGTGAGGTTAGTTGAATTAGTAAGTAAGTTAATTAATAACAACAATAAAAAAAGGTTAGTAATGATAATAACAATAATAAATAAACAAGTAAAGATAAAAGGGTTAGTAATTAATTCTGCAAGAACAAAATAAAAGTTTAGTGACCAAAGAGAAAGAAATTGAAAAGATGAAGGAGTAAATCAAGGTTTTACCTTTGAAATCAAATTTTGAATTTGCTGGGAACGTGAAACAGAGCACACGCGAGGGAGGAAGAGGGGGGGGGGGGGGGCGACGGAGCGCGGCGACGGCGTGGCGGCAGCACGGCGGCGGCGTGACGAGACGACGACGGCGGAGACGCAGTGGCGAAGAGGCGGGGAGGTGGCGCGACGGAACGGGAGAGGACACGGCGGCGTCGGAGGGAGGAAAAGGAGAAGAAGGAACGGCGACAGCGGGGCGGAGCAGGGAAAACGACGGCGACGGCAGGTCTCGGGGATAACGGCAATGGCGAGTAACGACAGCAGGGCTCGGGGACGGGAGTGAAGGAAACGAAAGGGGGAAGATGGCTAAAGCGTCAAACGGCCAAACTTTTGGAATTTTCTGGGCAGAGGGAGGAGAGGCTAGGGACTAAGGCTGCGATTTTCCCTTTTTTTTTTAAAACGGAGCTCTAAGCTTTGTTTCTATTTTTTCTGTTTTTATTTTTTTTGTGTTAACACACAGATTTGGACCCCTATTTATAGGGGAAGGGGTGATGGATTGTTCATAATTAAAAATTAATTAAATTCAAACTTATCTTTTAATTTGGTAAAATGACAGTTTCAGTCTTTTACGTCTCTCAGACTCTGGATAAGTTCCTGAAGCTTCTGATTTTGACAATTTTGTCATTTTCTGTTAATTTGGGCCAGAACGGCTATGCTGGCCCCAAATTGATGTGACAAACTACCAAATGCTCCTGAAACTTTCAAATTTTATCAATTTTTCCCGAAACTTCTCAATTTTGTCATTTTGACCTCAAACTTTTTAATTTTGTTATTTTTATGGAGTTTTCTTTTTTCTTTCAAACATACACATATACACACATATATCATTTTAAATCAAATCTTCACAAAACAAAACAAAAAAAAATGTATTTTAAACTAATTAAAAAATTTTAGTAATAATAATAGTAATAATAATAATTTTTTTTTAATTAATTTTTTTATTTAATTTTTTTTTTAAAATTTTTTTTAATGGTCGGACGAAATTGGGTGTCAACATACATGTTTCTAAAATTTTAGTAGCTGTTTTAGATGTTAGACAAAATCACTTTTTACAAGACTTGAAAAAGTCATGAAGGAATAACATACTATTAAAACATTGATGCAAATTTAAAAAGAAAAATAAAGAATGTTCAAGAAATACATAGAGCCTAAAAAAACTAGAAGATATCCTAGAAATATCTAGAGATGAAATAATGATAAAATTAAGAAGATATTTTGTAGAGAAAAGTTGAAAAGTTGAAAAGTCAAATATAGGGGCTAAAGTCTAGAAGGATCTATAAAGTTGTGGCTAGGAGGTATTTAGCCTAAGAAAAATTCTAGCAAAAACCGACTTGGAGTGGTCGGCTTGGGGGCAAATGACCATTGTGGGCTAAACTAAGCTTGTACTCCTCTTTCCACCTTCAAAAAATAAAACCTTCAACTAAGTCTATTTCCTACATCAAATTATAAACTAGTCCTTCAACTATTTTCAACTTATTTCCCAACTATTCCAACTATCCTAAACACAAACTAAACCATTCCTAAAAAATCAACATGCACAAAAGGATTTTACATATGAATGACAGGAAATCTAGGAATGACACACAAAAGGGTTTCCTACCCTAAATGTGTTTCGCCCTTCAACTTACACAACCTCTTGCTGATTATAGAAGAGGAACACTTGGTACAATTATCTAGGAAATCTTACGTGTGAATGACTAAGACATACGTAACAATGTTTTTTTCCTAGAATATCTTCTTTCTTAATAAAGTAGATTAATTATGCAACACCTTTTTAATACAATAATTTCACAAGGACCACTAACAATGTTTGGTTATTACACAGTAGAATCAATATGTTAGCAGTTGCTACTAGTCTTGCGACTGTGTGCTTCCTTTCGTACATCTCCTAAACTACTTCTCCATGTGATTTTTCATCCATTCAAAGCTACTTAAAAACAAAATGTGACTAAGAAGAACTAAAAAGGATTTATCATATATTACCTCCATCCCAAATTCTTTACATAATTTTAATTTTTTATTTAAATTTGACTTAAATTTATTTATATTAATATTTGCTAAAAATTTTCTTAAAAAAATATATTTAAAAACTATAAGTTTGATTTTTTTTAATGAGCCGGTGGGTACATTTGTCCACCAAGATATTTTTATGAGAAGTTTTCTCAAATCTAAACATCAATTGGCATAGATTTAGCCCTAAAAGCTAGAGAATGTATTTCTATTTTTAAATGAACACAGATACTTGTGAAAACCAAACCCCAAATGGGCAAAAAAAAAAATCCGTGTATGTACTACCATATGCAAAGATAATGAAAAAACCCACTAATGTTTTAGTGATGACCCAAATCAACCACTAATGTTTTTCTTTTTTTTTGCCAAATAAACTATTAATGTTTTTGGGTCAAACCAAGTTGCCTATTATCGTTAAAAATGAGAATAGCATGGCATCATATTTTGCAAATCTCTCTTTTTCCTGAGTCATCTAACTAGATTGCAGCCGTCTGCTGAAGACAAATCAATGGCGAACAAAAAGGGTGGGGGTTTCAAATAGGTGAAAATAAGATATCCTTTTTCTTTGTGAAGGAGGAGGTGAAATCAGAGATAATTTGCTGACAATTGGACGGGAGAGAGGTTAATGAGAACAAGGGAGAAACAGCCAATAATTTGCTAATAATCATCACTGAACACATATTCAGAAATTTTTTGCTCTTGGAGGTAAAAACAGGGAGCGAGGGAGTGAAACGAGAGGATAGCTACACAGTTGAACCTAACAATGACAAAACTTGGAGGAGAGTGAAGAAGGCTGAAGGAAAGTGAGTGTTGGAGGAGATTGAAGGCCGAAGAAGAGAGAGTGCCGGAGGAAAGCGAAAGTTGAAGAAAAGAGATCACCAGATGAGATAGAAGATTGGAGAAGAGAGACCACCAGAAGAGATTGAAGGTCGGATAAAAGAGAAGGCCAAAGGAGATCCAAGGTCGGAGAAGAGAGAGTGCCAGAGGAGAGCTGAAGGTTTCTTTGGTTATTGCCAGTAATGCTTTGACCATGAATGAATCAGCCTTTTACTCAATTTTGACTTAGTCTTCCACTATCCATTTCCCAAATCCAAAGATCTTCCACGATAACCATTTATTTAGCATTTCTTAAAGTCACATCAACCTTCAACTAATGGAATATGCCCTTTTTGAATGGAGTATTCACTGTGTTAATGACCAATGGGTTATTTGGCCTGTTTCTAAAAAATGAGTGGTTTATTTGACCTAAAAAAAATAATAGTGGCCGTTTTGGGTCAAGCAGTAACATTAGTAGTTTTTTTTTTTATTTTTGCGTACTGTCGTAATTAAATTTGAGCGTGGGTCCACCTAATAACTGCGTAGAATCCCCGCGTAGCATCATCCGGGGCAACGATGTGAGATGGATGGACAGGTGAATGATCGCTAAAACTGAACGATTCCTAACCACGGGAAAAAAAATGAAGAAATAAAAAATCACTTGAGTTTTCTTGGCTCGTGGTCAGATGTAGCTGTTCCGCACAATTATGATAAATTGGAAGTAGGAAATTAACATATATGTCTGGTTCAGGAAATGGTCTTGTGATTCGAAGCCAGTGCCCTGTCCGATCAAATCAGCTAAGCTACAAAATCACCTGTCGGAAGAAGAAACCGACCCTCCCTGATTCCGGAATTAACACTTATCTCGTTTTAACTTAAGTATTGGCTATAAAATAATTTATTTTTATTTTTATATATTTTTTATTTAAAATAAATTTTAATTAAAAGTTAATATTATATAATTATAATAATTTATTAAAAATATAATTTTTTTAATTTTACTAAATTTTTATAATTTTTTCTAGTTTAAGGCATTAAAAAAAAATAATCATAAAAATTTAATATAATAAAAATTTACTTTCAAATAGATTATTGTATCTACATAATATTGGTCTTGAAATGAAATTAATTTTAGATAAAATAATATAAAAATAAAAATAAGTTAGTTAACTTAAGTTAAAATAAAATTCATTGTCATATAGGCTTTGTCTTCATATCTTTTCCTTTCTTATTTGAAGATTTTGTCAATAACTTTCTCAATCCACCTGCTATTAATTTATGAAAGCTATTTGTTCCCGGGTTTAAATTCAAGATTATTTTTATCACCAGATTTTTTACTTAGAAATATCTTTACAAGTATATTAGGGTATGAGAGCTTATCTATGAAAGTTAAGAGAAAATATGTTTGTTTCTTAAAACTTAAAGGACGTATAACCCACAATTTGACATTTTTGGCACAAAATGCGTATGATGTAATTTATTCCTTAGTTGAGGTTGCGGTGTCCCAACTTTTAACCTTTAAACAAGTGTTGCTTACAAATATTGATTCTTAATTGTATATACAAGAGAATCCTTGAAATGCACTGAAAAGCTAAAAGACAGTCATTGAAATCCTATACCAGAATAAAGACAGAATAATTGCTCCTTAGTCCGGTTCTTTTCTCACTTTTAAAAAATATGCTTTTATTTGTTTTGTTTTAATCCGAAATTAAAAATATTCGAAATCTAATATTCTATGCATTTAATGATCATTTCATCAACATTATTTGTCGGAAAATAACTATTTTTTATATATATTTTCTCTTAATCGACATAAAATACAAATTAATTAAACACTAACTTTTTACCGAGGAAACAAAATCACTTTCCACTTTTTAAAATATAAGATTTTAATAAATATAAAACTTAGCCAACAACTATATGTCAGAATTTTTTTTAAAATATTGTAGAAATAAAAATCCCAAACAAATTGACGTTATACTAGCTAGCACTTGTTCAAGTGTTATATATGCTTTGATTATGGTGTGTTAGTCTAACCATATGTTGGTACCAGTTTGTGTGTTGATATGTTCAGTTAATTTATTTATTTGTTTATCTTCTTGTTCTTTTTGTCTCTCTCATTAGTTCTACAAGAATAAATATTGATATTAGTCACACTGTTTATGAAAGTTTTCTTCTTGATATGGTATATATCTTCAAGATGTATTGTAAGACATGCAAGTAAACTATTTCCATGCCTTAATATTTTATTACTATTGTGGATGTTATATGACTTACTAGTGATATGAACGGCATTCCATAAAAAAATACTGATTAATGCCTTTTTTTTGTCTAATAACGAGTGATATCTAGTAGTCACATTTAAGCTACATAGTGGAATCGGGTTAATGCTTGTAGGCAAAAGCATGAGCTTTGATATTGTGCATAATAATTTTTGTTATGCTTGGATACCATAATTAAACAAAATTAGAAAGATTATTATTTCACTACTAAAAAATCCGTATTTTCCAATGATCAATTTTTCAATGGTCAAAATGTTGAAAATTTCCAACACGCTAAGCCATTGGAAACCAAAAAAATATTTTTCCAACGGCCAAGCTATTGGAACTATCTATGAGGACAATAAATGCTCAGTTTAAGAAATGGTATTTCTAACTGCTTAAGCCGTTGGAAAATTCATTAATTAAATTTCCAATGGCTTGGGCAGTTGGAAAATTTAGTATTTTTCCATCGGCTTGGGCGGTTGGAAAATTTTAGCTAAATTTCCAACTACTTAAGTAGTTGGAAAATTTCATCCTTGATCTCCAATGGCTTGGGCCATTGGAAAATTTTAGCGAAATTTCCAATTGCTGAACCCGTTGGAAAATTCAGTAAAAGAATTTCCAACGGCCAAAATTTAACCTTCATTTCCAACTACTTAGGTAGTTGGAAAATTTAGTATTTTTCCAACAGCTTGGGTCATTGGAACTTCATTTAATGAAAGGTTGCGTATTATTTTATTTTTCAGCCGTTGGAAAATACTAATTTAAATTGTCTTCTTCCTCCAAATCTGGTTCATTTTCGTTTTAGACCATCATCTCTCTTCCTCTCCTCTCCCACACGCACACATCGCACATAGCTAGCTTGAGGGACTGCACAAAGCTTCAACCTCCGTTTTTTTGAGGCCGGCATTGGCTTTTCTGGCGCTCAAACTTTGAGATATGGTAAGTGCTTCTTATTTTTTTTCTTTTTCGTTTTAGATTTTCAGGTTTTTTTCTTTTTTGAGGTTTAGCATGTTAATGGGTGCAAGATTTTGCTTGTGTTGCCAGATTCAAAGCCATTCCCATGCATTTTCGAAGTTCATTTTCGGATTTGAGGTAAGTTGTGAAAATATTTATTTTCTCATTTATTTAAGTTTTTTTTACTGAAAAATGGAAGTAAACCAAGATTTTCTTAAGTTATTTTGGTTTGAAATATGTGAAATGTATGTGATTTGTAGTTGTTGATGGTTGAAAGTGAAGTATTTAGGTTACCCATTGATATTTTGAATTTTTGCGGATTGTGTAAATTATTTTTAATTTTGTGTTTAATTTAAAATTAGGATATAATTAGATTTAATTAAATTTTTTAATTGGGTAGTATATTTATGTGTGAAGTTATAGTTGATAGGGACCCATTCATTAATATAAGAAATATGTGGTTTTTTTTTTAATTTTGAGATTTAATATAAGATTGGTATACTATTAGTGTTAATTAAGTTTGTATAGTATTGAGTGGGATATTTATGTATGAATTTTTTTGAATTAAGGATTTAATTGAAAAGTAGTATGTTGTTTGTTTGAACTAACATTGTTTAACTCGATTTATTTTTAAATTTTGGTAATTTTGAGAATTAATATAAAATCATAATATTGTTATATTTAAATAAGTTTGTTTCATTAAGTTTGATTTTTAATATAATAAATGTAAATAATAATAATAATAATAATAATAATAATAATACTAGTAGTAGTAGTAATAATAATAATAATAATAATAGTCATAGTAGTAGTAGTAGTAGTAGTAATATTCATAATAATAATAATAAGAGTAGTAATAATTATAGTAATAATAATAATAATAATAATAATAATAATAATAATAATAATACATTAGGGAGATCCAAGGTTACAATGTGTATTGAAACCAAAATTACTTCTAATGTGTTAGGGATATTTAAATTATTTATATAATAATAATAATATATCATTTATGTAATAATAATAATAATAGAATAAACAGCACTGGAATAATAATAATAATATTATTATTATTATTATTATTATTATTGGAACAAATAGCATTGGAATAAACAATATGAAAAAAACTATTTCCAACGGCCTAAGCAGTTGGAAATATTTCCATATTTCCAACTGCTTACGCCATTGGAATTATTTTTAACTGCGTAAGTAGTTGGAAATATGGAAAATTTTCCCAACTGCTAAAGTTTTCCAGCTGCATATACAGTTGGAATTGTTTAGCCGTTGGAACATGGAAAAAAAATTATTAAAGCCATTGGAAATTTCAAGCGGTTTTTTCTTCAATGGCTGACTGTTGGAATTTCCAACGGCTCTCATATGGGCCGTTGAAGTGACAACTTCCAACGCGTTGATTACCAACGTCTTCATGTTGGAAACTGAAAAATTTCCAACGCAAGGCCGTTGGAAATGGGTGTTGGAAAATGCTCATTTTTTAGTAGTGTTTGTTTGATGCAATTTCATACTCATAATGCTTTTCTTTTTTTTCTTTTTTCAAATCAAATTGCTCGGCCTCTTTGCCCAACTTCAAGAAAATCTAAAACCTTCAGCCGGCCTCTTTAAAATTTTTCTTATCTATCGTCTTTCTCACCCTTCTATTGTATTCCCCACTCGCATCTGTAGTTTTTGGTTAAATTTGAATTTTGGTTTGGATTTTTATTTTATTTTATCTCTCGACTAGTCTTGTCTAACATTATTTTATTATTTTATCAGATTTTATAGTAAATGTAATCTTTTTTAAATTATACTATTCAAATGTGATTTAAAACGTTTACAAGGTAGATCTTTAGCTAGACACAAATACGTGGTTCTAGGTTTTCTTTTATGTTTACTGGATTTTCGGCCCTATTGGAATATCCCAATATTTGTACAACAAATATAGAGGTAATTATATAGAATAAAGTTATCATTCTTTATTTTTTTAAAGTTTTATAGATAGTCTTTTTGCTTTTATAGATACTCGTTTTCAGGTCTTTGATACGTAATTAATTCCAGCTCTGTTTGGTTATTGTCAGTTTAGTTTGGGCTTCATTCCAATTATGAGTTCGGCTTTGATTGTATTCTTTTTCTTTTATTCATTATTGCAGAAACAAGTAATCTTTTAGTGACAAATTTTATGTTTTTACTATTTTTTATAGTCTTATGTCATCATTAGTTTATAAAACATCATTTTGTTCACCTTTAATTGGAAAAAAAATCTTTTGTCAAAAAAATTTTTCAAAAATTTCTCCTGCAGGATAATTTCAGTTCTTAAGTTAACATATCAAACAAAAAGAAATTAGCTCCACATATCATAACATGTAGATATGTAAATTAGCACCGTATACATAACTGATTTCTACAAAAGATTTACAAAATTATCTGTTCATGCAATTTAACTGTTGATCAAACCGGTTAGCTAGGTCATCTAGGAACATAAATCCATCACTGTTGATTAATTAATTAAGTTTGGGAATTAATAGACGGAAAAGCAGGAGAAGTCCCCCATGGGCATGAAGAGAGACCTCTTAACAAATCTGCCTTTCATTCGAGGCCTCTTCTCTGCGTTTAGCTTCCGGACCTCATACCTTATTTTCTTTGAGAAAAGCCGCGTCCTGCGCTTCTCTCTGTACCTCGAAACCCTAGCTTCTCTTTCTCCGTCGATTCGTCTTCCCCGGACTCCCTTATAATCACTCCCACCGTCACACGCCTGATCAGAGAGATCATCATGCATAAGGTGATCGGCACCATCAGCTTCAACATATAATTAATGTGTGATTTAAAGGATTAACGATAGAAAGAAGCATGGAGCTTACTGCGAAGTCCGGCCAACAGGCGCCTGGCTTGAACTCTGGTCGCGTCCCGGTGGTCCACGGCGACCCTTGGCTGGCCCAAGCTGCTATAACACATTCATAATTTAGCTTCAATAATCTCTTTCTCTTCATCTCCACCTGACTAGTTTCAGCCCCATCATCCACAGTGCTTGTCGTCCCCACCGGGAAAACCTTTCGCTCCTCCGCCTCCTTACCGTTTCCAGTGATCACAGGGTCCTCGTACTCCAAGTCCGCCATCGCACTCGAAACTACGAAATCAGCTTCAGTTTTCAGTCTCACCCCTGGTAGCTCTTCCATAACAGCCTTCTGATCATCTATTTTGTTATGCAATTCGTGATAAACATTATTGTTACTGGTAATATCTATTCCTTTTGAGTCCTCTTCAGTTTCTGCTCCCAACAAGCTCTCGACATCAGCAGCAAACTCAGCAAGATCCAAATCGGACGGCAAGAACTCATTGAAACCCTCCAATTCATCATCACCATCAACAACCTTCATGTCGCAGTTAACTTGATTTACCTGATCGTCATTATTGGAAAATTCTGCCTCAAATGGGTCAAAAACGGGGACCCTGCAAGTCATCTGCTCGTCGAATTCGTCCTCGTCCATCGACCCTTGTTCGCTTCCCATCTCGGGAACTACCGGCTCCATCAGATTACCCCATCGGTTCGCTTTCTCGACGTCATGTTGGCGACCCGACATCCAGCTATTCTTGCTGTTGCTGTTCCGTCTCGGCGTTCTTGCCCTCCTCCGGTGCCACGCTGTCCCCGGAGAAATAATATCTCCGGTGCTTGTGAGGCTGGAATTCATGGGCTTTGAAGACGACGACGTCGTTTGGAGGCGGATCCTCTCGTGGCGACTGGCAAGTTGGTTGGCCGAGTGGACTGAGGAGTCGCAGGCTTGGCAGAGGAAAGCATCGTCGGGGGCGCAGAACCAGCGAGCCCGCCGCCTCAGGCAGCCGTCACAGGCTCTGGCGGTCTTGCCTCCGATCGCATTGGCAGCTTTCTCTACATTTATCATCATCGCTATACTACTATCTGCTGCAAATGGAGAGCCAAATTTCTGTTTCTCACAAGTAACCGTTTGAAATCTAAATTAAGGAAAATTTTGAGGAAGATTTGAATGGATTTGGGGACTCATGAATTATTGTAGTGAGGATTGAAAGAGGCAGCAGAGTGACTGGCTCTGGCTTCGTCTCTGACCCACACGAGTCAAGGCTTTTGGGGGCTAACGGAACCGAATTGGAATGTCTTGTCCCGTCCCATCCCAAGACCCTGCACTTTTGTTTTTCTACATCCCCATGCAGGATTTCTATCGTACCTTTTGGGACCCAGGAATTGTCCTCACGGGCCACTATTGGCTGCAAATTTCGCGTTAATCCCGTTCCCTGAGTACCCATTGGCTGGTTGCCGAGTGCAGAGGATTCTTCGTGGGCCCCAATTGAAGGATGAAATATGTGCACCAGTTATAGATTAGCTCTTGGTTTATACTTTTTGGGACAATATTGAGCAACTATTGCAATAAAACTGAGTCAATTGAGCCTCATATCCTTGTTAATTGAGCCATTAAGGCCCTGTCTTAATTAAGGTGTTAAATACTGTTATTATTAGGTATATCATACCTTAAATTTTTATGGTATGCCATGCTACATATTATTACCGTTGTTGTAAAAAAATAAATGTTATAATATTATTTTAAGATGACATAAATTCAATAATTTTTTTACACATTTTATATGTATTCTAATTTTTTTCATCATAATTCGTTAAATATAAATAAAATATATATGATAGAAGATTTTTTTTTATTAAAAAATCATAAAAAAGTTATATATATAGAGAAAAATAAATAATACTCACAAAGAAACTAATTTATTGATATAAGAGAAAAAAATAATACTTTAACAATAACAATACATTTTCTAGTACCAGATTGAGTTCCTAGGTGGCTCAAAGTAATCATTAAATTTTTATGTTAACTAAGAAATGTAATCAAAAGAATAAAATTAAATATTTATTTTATGATATGTATATTAATTATATTTTAATGTTTTATATATTTATGATATCTTGACGTAAAATGAAAAAAAAAATCTCACACACATCCTTACAAAAAAAAAATACTGCCTTATGTACATTGAAGTATTTACAGTATACCGCAGTTTTTAGATAAAATGTACACAAAAAGTGAACGGTATATGAAATACCACAAAATATAACGTATACCATGATATACCGGGTGATAAAATAACAAAATGTAAAAAAATTTATTCCGCATACCGTTTACCCGCGGTAAGTGGTATACTGCGGTATTTAACTATATGATATTAATTTCCCGTTGGTTTCTATTATAGGAACCTACTAAGGGTATGTCTTGATCTCAGTTTTTTTCATTTCCAATGATGAGTTATTCCTGTTTCCTCCAAAAAGTAAATCCTAGAATTTTAACTTTTTTATTTCAGTCCTAAAACCTTGTTAAAGTGTTAACAATTAGTCTTATTCTTACTGAAAGATAATTACTAAATAAAAATATGATTTAAAAGGAGAAAAATTGATAAGTTAAGTGTCCCATTAGCTATTAAAAAAATCTTATAAGATTTTTTAATTGTGTAAAAATTTAGTCCTAGCACTGATCATTTTTTTAAACAATTTTTTTTAAATTACTATATAAACTGCTCAATAATTACTTTTCAATAAATTCAGACCATGAAATAATTTTTTTATGACTCATTTAAAAAATTAAATTATCTTTTATGACTCCTTTAAAAAATGAAAACTTTTAGAACTATTATTATACATTACAATTGCAAAGTTTTATGACTCATTTAAAAAATTCAAAATTTTTAGCACTAAAATAAAAAGATATGTAAATTTTTAAGTCTAAAAACAAACTTTTGCCATTTTTTCCATCGTACTATGATTCGGTAGTAATTTGCTTTTTCTTTTGCGCTTTTAAAAAAAAAACAAAGAAAGAAATACAATATTATTGATTTTATGAGAAGAAAAGTACTCCAACAATTGCATAGATGCTGTATTTTAGGATGAGTTATACTTTCTCCACAAGCTTACGTTGGAATATTCCCCTATATGGTTTGAGAAAAGAATTCTCCTATAACGGTAGTCAATTTTAAGAAAATGATCATTATGCCTTTAACTAGAGAAAAACACTCATAATTTCAATACCCTAATAATTATATAATAGTTATTAGGCAACTTGAATCACTGATAGAAAGTTATTAACAGTTTAAATTAAGGTTTTTCATATTTTCCTTTATTAATTAAGACAAATTAGGTAGTTCAGGCTATTGGCGAAAACGATGGAGTAACAACATTAGAGAGGAAAGGTGGAGAAAGTGTGATTGCTGAAATCACATGGGTGAAAGTGTTACTTGGACCAAACCTCAGGTGGTAAGTGTGATTGATCTTGTATTTTACTTTTCATTTTTTAAAAGTTTACGTTTGATTTATTAAACTTAGAAAGATATATTTAAAAAGTAAAATTAAAGAGACTCATCATACATATAAGGTAATGAAATTTTTTTTGCGTCATTTAACTACAATTGACCAAGTAATTAATAAGTCAGAAAATGTTGATGATGATGGGCAAACCTTGCAAGTAATATCTGGAGTATGTCATGCTCATCCTTAGTAGATACATATGAGTTGGGCCGATAGAATCTCAAGTTTAAAAGGACATGTACGATGTAAAATCGCAAAGTAAATTATGTTGTTCAAGAAAGTGTATATTAGTTATGTTTGTGGTGATGAAAAAGAATATACGTACTACTTTTATCATTTTGATGAAATTGAGTGGTTTAAATTAGGTCAAAGGGCGCTATTGACCCCCAAACTTGTACAAAATGGACGAACTAGTCCCTTAACTCGGACTCAGTGAAGAGAATCGACCAAGTCTCTGCTTAGTGGAGAGAGAGAAAGGGTGGGGGGATGGAAACAATCGCAATATGTTTAGAATAAAATAGAAACAATCACAATATATTCAGAATGAACTGCAAGCATTCACAACTTATTTAGAATGAAATAGAAACATTAATAACTTGTTTAAAATAAAATAAAAACATTTAAAATAAAATAGAAATATTCATAACTTGTTTAGAATAAAATGAAAATATTTATAATAAAATGAAAATATTCATAATTTAGTTAGAATATAATGGAAACATTCACAATGAAATGGAAATAGTCACAATTTATTTAGAATGAAATAAAAATATTTGTAAATTGTTTAGAATGAAATAGAAATATTCATAATTTGCTTAGAATGAAATAAAAATATTCACAACTTATTTAGAATGCAAGGGAAACATTCACTACTTATTGAATAATTTCATTAATTTGTGAAACTTGTTGAATATTAAATAATTTTTAAATGGATATATATAAAATTTTTTGAATAATTTCATTAATTGAAGAAAATAAGTAAAATGAAATAAAAAAATGAATAGTTAAAATTATTTTTGTAAATAAATTAAACTTAAATTAAAATTTCATGTTTTATTTTTTAAGTATGTTGTATATAAAAAAATTTAATACTCAATTTATTTTAACTTAAGTCAAATTAATTCAAATTCACTTGTTTTTATTTATACATTTTTCCCTTGAAACTAATTTCATTTGAAAAGTAATATTATGTAGGTGTAATAATTTATTACATAACTAATATCATATAGGTGTAATGGAACCAAATCCATTAATTGCATCAATAATATATTGAAAGTACAAATTTTATGATATTAAATTTTTATGAATCTTTCTTTTTATAGGAATTAGAAAATAAAAATTATAAAAATTTAATAAAATTTAAAAATTTTTAGTTTCAATGGATTATTACAATTATATAATATTGACTTTTAAATGAATTTGGTTCTAAGAAAAAAAGATGTTAAAATACAAATAAGCTATTCTAGACCAAATGGAATTAAATAATTAAATTGAATTTAGTGTACATATGTATGAACCCATAGAAAAAAAAAAATTCTAAATCTGTTAACGGGAACAATATCTATGGAGCTAAAGATATAAATGACACATGGGAACATTTTTGCAAAATAAAAATAATAAAATAATAGTATATATATTTATATATATAAGCTCGTACAATCGGCCAAAATTTGCGGATAATATGCAGATAGCCATTAAAGCATGAAGCCTTCAGACTGACACCGTCTGTCTCGTGGAGCACGTACGTTCGTCTTCCAATCAAAATGGACTGAGTCACCTTATTATTGCAAGTTTAGGGCTTCTCTTTATTGAATCTAAGTTGAGGGATTAACTCATCTGTTTCGTACAAGAGCACCGAAAAAATTCATTGTTAAGTTTGGAGGTTAATAAGACGGTAATGAGGAGGGGATAGGCTGAGTATTAGTGTTTGAGATTTCATTTTAAAATTGACTTTTTCCCAAAATTAGAAGGGGCAAATTAGACTTATTTGACTTACTCTTACAAAGATAAATATATTTTTGATAGCAGAAGTACCAAATTTGTCACTAATATTTGAGTCAATGTACAGATCTACCACTATAATTTTTTTACCTAATTTCTCACTAATATTTTAAAACGAGCTCAAATATACCATTGCTCATTAAAAAATAATAGAAAATGTAAAAAGTATTAAGTTTTTAAATTACAGAGTGATAATTTAACTTCCAAAAAACTTCAAGAGTCGTAAGTAATTAGATCTATCTCCAATGTGAGGGATTTTTCTGGCCACCTCCACTGCCAGCCCCTTTCTTTCTCGCTATCATTCCATCAATCTCTTTTGAATCCTCGTTGTTCGCTTGTAAAAGACCCATTCCTCAACTCAACTAATTGTACATCACCATGAAGAAGGCTCACCGTTCGGAGCTAACAATAGCAAAGATTTATGCCACAGGAAGTGAGGAATGGCCTGCCTTTATAGTGTCTTCAAGTGAGGTTTTGGATGAAGAAGACAGATTTTAGGTTAGGTTGGGTAGGCCAGTGTTTGGGTCGTACCATTTCCTATGGGGTTGGCTACGTGATGCATATGCCTAACACAGCAGGTGACAATGGTGATTGGGTGTGGGGATATGGTGTGATTAGGTACAGGCTACCTTTCCATGGTGTAGGGTAGGGGAAGGGTGGGGGGAATTGGATGATAAAGGAGAATTAGTGGCAATGTGAGGAAAAAAAGCTTGAAATTTTTTATCATTGGCTGACGCGGATGGTAGCCGAAGATGCTCTAGGAGGCGGTTGCGGTAGATGGCCTTTGAGAGAGAGCGAGAGAGACTTATTACCTAAGATCTTTGAAGTTTATTAAAATTTACATTATTATTTCAAAATTTGTTACTTTTAACATTTTTTATTAATTTTTTAACAAACAGTGACATATTCACTCCTAATCTGGAACTTCAGTGACGTATTTGAACCTATTTTAAAACATTAGAGCGAGATTAGCCAAGAAAAAAAATTATAGTGGCAAATCTGCTTCTCATCTCAAATATTATTGGCAAGTTTGATACTTCTGTCATACTTTGATTCCAAAAGAAAAAAAATGAAATTATATCTATTCCATTTGCATTTAATTTAAATGATTTTTTTTTTTTTTTTTTTGTAATCGTAAGTTGAGAGAGAGAGGGAGAGAGAAAAGGACCCTTATGCTGTTCCTTTCTAATTGATTCAATAATTCTGTGAGAATAATTTGGGGCTGGGGGTGCGGTCCCCTGAGGTTGTTTTCGAACCCCTTTCGTGGTTGCTATCGGTTTTGGTCTCTCTTTAATTCCTGTTTCGGCGACAGGTACAGCCGGCCACATTTCTCCTCAATTTCTGGTAAATCTGGGCACATGAGTGGAGCCAGTCAATCTCAGCCATGGATTTGCTCCCAAACAAATTCCACGTAATGCAATTGAGCAGGAGCAGTAAATCTCGGCCATTCATTTGTTTCAACTGATTCATATCCCATCTCAGCCATGCATTTATGCACACGCGTTGTTCTTGTTGCTTGCAATGGTGAAGAGAAAGACTTGAACTATATCAAAGAAAAGTGGCTCAATTAATAAAAGCAGTTAATGGTTCGGATTTCTATTTGGTCCAATTATAGATCTAATTATTTAGTTTTAACTAGTCAAGACTCAATTTATGCACGTCATTTGCGCAGAAGCAAAGCTAATATCTGTATCATTTCAATTTTAATTGGGTAAAAGTAACAGCTCAATCCATTCTACTACCTAAGTCACATAATCTTTTTATTTTAGGTTATCACTTTCACTCTCAACTACTGCCCTTATTATTTTTTATAATATTTTTACTTACTTAAATTTTAAAAGAGGTATTTGTCCGTTTTCACTCTCACTGCCGCTTCTAAGATGCTTTGTGTTATTTAGACCGTAGCACGTTTTGATCTCAACATCCATCAGCGCATAGGAGACTATGCACTTGGATTTCCACAAGGTTTACTCGACCCAAAATTATTCAGTCCAAACCTCTTTGCCCAAAATATAATTGGCCCACAAAAGAGTTTAGTACCATTCAACGAATTGAACATCTATTTGTATTTTAGTATGTTTAGTATAATATGGAGCGCCTTAAAAGTTGAAACTAGATGTCATCACAACTTCACCAAACTCAGAGTTATTGTTATTCTCCCATGGTTGTAGGCAGAAGGCCTTCAACATAAATTTATGCAAAATTTCTGGTTCCTCACCCCTCCAGAAAGCCGATGCTTGCGCTGGGACGAAAGAAATTATACCACCACCAGTTCAAAGTTGAGTTATTTGGACAACCCATAAGCAAATGTCCTGTACACATACCAACACCAGAAAAATATATCTGATTATAGTAACGTAAGGACGAAAAGAGCAAAGGATAGAGTTACACTATCTTGTAATTAGCAATGCTAGTAAGAGAAACGAACATATCAAAGACAGATCTTGTTGATGCACACCTCAATACATTCCACACCAAATCCCTCTTAATGAAACCTAATGGAGGTTGATCAACCCTTTACCAAGTTAGATGAGTTGTTGACTGAAGAACCGAGTGAGCTCCCATGCCCCCAAGCCACCCAAACTCAGATGAAATCAGCAGACAGAAAGCTGGTGCATAACATTAAGTCACAAAACAACCTAGGCAGCAGTTCAATCAATTAATCAACCAGTTTAGGTCAGCTACAGTCCTCAAACAATCTTAACACCAAAGTGCATTAAACATGCAAATAACTGCCTTAATTTCAATCAAAAAAGGGAAACGGACCGTGAAGGGGACATATAATTAAACAAGAGCACCAGATTCTATTGTACTCCAGAAAAAACAGTCTAAGTGTTGTTGTTGCCTCCACTTTTCAAAGGGCCAACTATGACATTCAAGGCTTCTACGTAATTAAGTTGTTTCTGCAGTTAATAGATGTAGCAAAGTAGCCATGGGTTACAAATTAGTAACTGTGCAAGCCTTAAAATGACTCCTAAGGTCGTCCTCTTAGTCCTTTATGGCTGTACACCTCAATGGGACAGAGTGAAAGATAGCAGCCATACAGGTGATTCTTTGACAGGAATAACAAAATCTATATAAGCGTATGTATTTCCATAACTTGCATGTTTAGCAGAACACAAAAAGCCTTCGGATTACAATATAAACAACGTTTTTCAACTATATGCATTATGGTGAAATTAAACACGTTCCAAATGTTCATCAGAGAAGATAAGAATTTCGAATGAAACAATTCAAAAATGATTGAAAAACAAAGTGTAATGACGGAATTTTGTAATTTCGTATTTATTTATTATTTATTGATAAAAGCTTACTAACTATTTGATTTTTCTAGCACCAGATGGTGTCAGATATAAAACTATTGGGAGGAATTTTAGTCTGATAAAAACAAGTGTATGATTTCACGAAGTTTTGCCTTGCTAAGCTTGGAGCAAAATACATTAGAAATTTTCAACCGACTCGATAGACTTAAAACTGAGAAGACCTTTATATTGTTTTATCATTGTTGATCTGAGTACATATGGTATGATGCAATCTTATGTGTCATGCTTTTCTAATAAATAACCTTTACTTACCTTAGTGGGGACTTTTGAGAATCATTTACAACTTTCTCACCATATTGATATTCCTTTTTTTATTTCAATTCACCATCACCCATATTCACTTCCACTAGACTCTCAATTGGTCCAAGTTTCTACTTTCTTTTGCATGAATTTTTCCTGGGCTAATATTCTAATCTCACCTAGGTTAAAGTTTGCCTTCACTAGTGTTTCATGCTTTAGACATTTGTTTCACCTAAAATCTCTTCTCCTGCTAAACAACTAAATTTGCCGTATTGCTTACTCCTCCTCTTTGGTAATCACTCTCGTTCTCCCTTCATATATAACACTTTGCACTCTTCTAAAAAAACCCTCACTTATACAAAGTTCATATGCAAACAAAGTGTTAAATACTATTACTTCTAAGTATACCGCACCCCAAAAGTTTAAGATATACCAGATGGTATATCACGTCGTATATTGTTACTGTTTTAGCAAACAAAATAAATGTTAGATTATTATTTTAAGATGACATAAATTCAATAATTTTTTGCACATTTTATATGTATTCTAATTCTTTTCATCATAATTTGTCAAATATAAATAAAATATATATGATAGAAGATATTTTTTTAATACAAAAAACATAAAAAAATGTTATAGATATAGAGAAAAATAAATAATACTCAGAAAAAAACTAATTTATTGATATAAGAGAAAAAAATAATACTTTAATAATAACAACACATTTTCTAATACTACATTGAGCTCCCAGATGACTTAAAGTAACCATTAAATTTTTATGTTAACTAAGAAAAGTAACTAAAAGAATAAAAATAAATATTTATTTTATGATATGTGTATTAATTATATTTTGATGTTTTATATATTTATGATATTTTGATGTAAAATGAAAAAAAATATATCTTACATGCATCTATGAAATATAAAATACCACGATACTAATCTCATGGTATTTACAGTATACTGTGGTTTTCGGACAAAATGTAAACAAAAAAGTAAGCAGTATATGAAATACTATGAAATACTGTGATATATTGTGCGATAAACTGACAAAATTTGAAAATATTTGTATTGTATACCGCTTTACTTGTGGTAAATGGTATACCGCGATATTTAAATTCATTCATGTAAGTTGTTGGAGCCGAGCTACTCAACTCATTCTTCAGAGCTACTACTCTTCAAAGTTGTTGACAATATCCAGCTCTAAGTGTTGAACCTAAAATATGGAATGAGAAACTACTCCAACATGATTGAGAGGTACAAACAAAAATTTGCAAAATAATGGATAAGTTTACTGACAATTTGCAACATGATTGAGACTCGTTGTTGCCTCCTTTTTCTTAGTTAAAATCAATATAATGTCAATCTTCTATCTAAATAAGGAACATATTTTAATTTTTCTCTTAATTAATGTGTCAGTGTAGAACAACGACCTACTGGTGAGTAAATTTTGTGGACATAATTATAAAATTTAAATCCAATCGCGCACTCTCTTTTGGGCTCCCAATATGAACAACAATAAGATCACTATAAGACTTTTTTATGCAGTGAGAAGGTGGTGACTACTTAAAGTATCAAAATACGGAGGTTAACCGTCATCCATCAGGGTATACATCGACCTAATCTAACATCATTAACTAAGTAACGCATATTAATAATAATTTGTGTAATTCTGAGATACATTTATCTTACTTATATGCACTTGTTTAGGATTAAACTAATCTTTTCTATATTTGAGATATATTTGTTCACTTTAATTATTTGTACATTTATGGGGTGCATCTATTTAGTTCTGATATGTATTTATCTAAAATTCAAATTATCTTATCCAGATTGGAAATACATTTATTTTGCTTTGATTACATGTTTATTTCTCAAATGCTTTTGTCTAATTCTGAAATTTATTTGTCTAATTTTGATATGAATTTGGCTACGATTGAGATTATCTTATCAAGATTCGGGATATATTTGTCTTATTTTGATTGCATATATATTTTTCAGATATATTTGTTTAGTTTTGAGATGTACTTATCTACTATTGATATGCATTTGTTTAGAATTGAAATGATCTTACCTAGATTTAAGATACATTACTTTCATTTTGATTATATGTCTATTTCTATTATGCATTTGTGGAGCATTTTGAGATACATTTATCTATAATTAAGATTATTTTATCTAGATGTAATATATAATTATTTCACTTTAATTGTATATCTAGTTCTAATATATATTTGTCTATAACTGCCCTTATTCTTAACTGTGCCTATAATGAATGGATATACACGAAGTGGATGTGAGGCAAGTCCCAAACTACCTCAAATTAGTATGGTTCACATGAGTATGGACAACATTCAAATTTATACAAAAAAAACCATATGATTAAAGTTATTCAGCATGGTCAAATTTGCTCAAATTGGGGTAAAAATGATAGCAAATCAATAATATATACGTATATATTTTAAGTCAATCTTTGTACAACTAAATTTAACTCATTTAGAGTTAAAACAGAAAAGGAATTTAAAAATAAATGAAAAATAAAACACAAATAATCTTTTCTTATTTTTTTGCTTGGGCTCTTTATGTCACTTGACTACTCTCCTTTATTATGAGTTTGATAATCTTGATTATCAAAATTATGTAGATGTGAATACAGTTGAAGAAAATACCATTAATGATACAAGTGTATGCATAAATGAGATTGTCTTCTCAAATGATATAATGACAAGAGAATAAGATGGACATCAAAGTTTTAAATCTAGTACAAGATGTCGTACTGTTTTTTCAGCAGTATAGTATAATATCAGCACTGTATTGTCATGTCTCAAATGCCCCAGTTATATATTATATATAGACATATGAACATCTAGAATATAAGATATATTAAAGTATGTGTGTTTAAAGTGTATATGTTATGTATGTAAATTTTTTAAACATAAATATATATTTATAAAAAAAATATAAGAGGTATAGAAGAAATAAAAATACAAAATTCTTCAAATATCAATAAAATTTTGTTGTACAAGCATTCAGTTAAACATAATAATTATATAGTTTACTTAAAAATACCATAAACTTAAAATAAAATTTAAAAAATTGTACATTTTCCATGGTTTTGAGACTGTACAGTACAATGTGAGAATATCAATATGGATCATTCCAAAATACATGAGGGGGTACCAATACCCCCTTTTGCATGGGTCATCCCCAAGCTCTTGTGTTTTGATCAGTTAAAGACCTAAGTTCAGAAAGACAAAAAAAAGTTTACAAAATAAGGGAATTGAATTGTAACCTAAACAATGGTTTACAGGTTATGTGGTATGTAATTCAGGTTAAATGGTATGAGATTTAGGTTAAGTAGTATCGAATTCAGGTTTATGTGATATAAAATTCAGATGGTATGAGAATCAGGTTGATGTGGTATGGGATTGAGGTTTATGTAGTATTAGGTTGATGTGGTATGAAATTTAGGTTATGTGGTATGTGATTCATGTTATGTGGTATATATGTGGTATGAGATTTAAGTTTTTATGGTATGGTATAAAAATTAGGTTATATGGTATATATATAGTATCAAATTCAAATTCATGTGATATGAGAATTAGATTAATTGGTATAAGATTGAGGTCCATGTGGTATATTTATGATATGAGATTCTAGTTCTTATGATATAAGATTTAGGTTGTGGTATAGGATTCAGGTAAAGTGGTATGAAAGTTAGGTTAAGTGGTATGAGATTCCAGTTGTTGTGGTATCAAGTTCAAGTTAAGTAGTGTAAGATTCACGTTAAGTAGTATGAGATTCAGGTTGCAGTATTGGATTCAAGTTAACTAGTATGAGATTCTGGTTATTGTGGTATAAGATTCAGGTTAAGTGGTATGAGATTCACATTAAATGGTATCAGATTCAAGTTAAGTAGTATGAGATTAAGGTTATGGCATAAGATTGAGGTTAAATGGCATAAGATTCTGGTTATTGTGGTATAGGATTATGGTTAACTAACATGAGGTACACTTCAAGTGGTATGAGATTCAGGTTGTGGTATAGGATTGAGGTGAAGTGGTATAGGATTCAGGTTAAGTAGTATTAGATTTTGATTGTTGTGGTATAGAAATTCGGTTAAGTGGTATTTGATTCTGGTTATTGTGGTATAGGAATCAGGTTAACTAATATGAGATTCAGGTTAAGTGGTATTCGATTCTGGTTGTTGTGAGATTTAAGATTAGGAGTTAAGCTTAAGGTTTAGGGTTACGGGTGTGAGTTTATGGTTAAGATTAGGCTTATGGATTAGGGTTTAGGGTTAAGAATAGGATTAGGCATTAGGCTTAGGGTTTAGGGTTATAGATTAGTGCAAATTTATCTAAAATTTTAAATATTATGATTATGGATTAAAAATATTAGATATGTCTTTGAACTTTTCTAAGTCCACCAAGAACAATTTA
Source organism: Aquilaria yunnanensis (assembly GCA_039654915.1). Lineage (NCBI taxonomy): Eukaryota > Viridiplantae > Streptophyta > Magnoliopsida > Malvales > Thymelaeaceae > Aquilaria > Aquilaria yunnanensis. Next base: position 10,354,232 of record CM077593.1, read on the forward strand.
CTTAAATATTTATTAAATATTTTACCACCTTTATTCAATAAATTTTTGACTTCTTACAATGATTGAGTAAATTAAATTATTTAAATAATTGGATAACTAGCTTAAATTTATAATTCTCTGTATCATCAACTTTATTAAATTAAGGTCAATTCATTTTAACTTAAGTCATCTTAATTCAAAATAATTTATTTTTATTTTTACATATTTTTTTCTCGGAACCAAATTCATTTAAAATTCAATATTATATAGATGCAATAATCCATTTGAAAATAATTTTTTATAATGTTATTAAATTTTTATGAGTTTTTATAATTTTAAGCATTAAAAAATCATAAAAATTTGATAAAATTATTAAAAAAAATGGATATTCAATGAATTATTACACCTACATAATATTAGAGTTTTAAATAAAATTAGTTCTGCGTAAAAATTTTAAAAATAAAAAAATTTATATTAGATTAAGTTGACTTAAATTAAAAAAAATTGACTCTTAATTTGTGGCTAAAACAAAAGTAAAAAAATCAAATAAAAATAAAAAATATGGTTAAGGATTAGGATTGGGGTATAAAGTATAAGGCAAAGGATTAGGATTAGGGTAGATGGTATAAGGTTTGGGATTAAGGTTAAGGTATATGGTGTAGGATTAGGATTAAGGTTAGGGTATAAAATTAGGGTTAAAGCATAGGGTTAGGGATTAGTATTAGGGTATAAGGTACAATGTTAGGGATTAAGATTAGGATATCAGGTATAGGATTAGGGTTAGGGTATAAGGTATAGGCTTAGGGATTAGAGACTAGGCATTAGGGTATAGGGTTAAGGATTAGGGTTTAGGGCTTAGAAATTCAGATTTAGGTTACAGATTAGGGTTTATAAAATAGGTGGGAGATAAGTATAATTTTTAAAAAAAAATCATTAAAAAAACTTGACATTTGCCTTACATTTTAGGAGTTACTACTATTCAATTTTCCTAGGTTGATTGGTCTGTTTATATAGTCTACAATACTAATGGGATTTGAATGAAATAAACTAGTTTTTGACCAGTTCTTTGAATGTAAATAACATGTATGCAATTAGAACAAATTTTCCTAAAATTTTAAATATTGAAATTATGTAAAAAATATAAGATATGTCTTGGAACTTTACCAAGTCCACCAAGAACAATTTAGTTAAATATTTATTAAGTATTTTAGCGCATTAATTCAATAAATTTTTTATTTTTTAAATATATTAAGTAAATTAAATTATTTAAATAATTGAATAACTACCCTATAATTATGATTCTCTATATTATCAATTTTATCAAATTAATTTGTGGCTAAAACAACAAATAAACAAAAAAATCAAATAAAAATACAAAATACCAATGCTATCAGTGACTATTCTGCAAACACAGAAACATTTAGGACGAAAACAAACTAACATAGAAATAGGAGGGCTAAAGGCACTTTTGTACTGAGAAGCAATAGTGGACTTGGTCAAACAGGTTAAAGATGGCTCAGTTCTGGAAGTGGAGAAGCGACGGCTGATAGAGTATGGAAGTTGAGAAGCGACAGTGGACAGAGCGTGAAAGAGCGAATCGAAGTGTGGAAGTGGAGAAGTTACAGTAGATGGGAGTGTGGAAGTGGAGAAACGACAGCGAAATGCGAATTGGAGAGTGGAAGTGCAAGGAAAAAGCCGACAGAGAGAAGAGCGAATCGGTGACGAGGATGGTTTCATGAAGGAATAAGGCGATAGAGGGAAGAAGAGAGGATGATGTTTCAGGCCACCTGTAATTGACTAACCGGTAGAATTGGGTGCCCCAACCCTCTCTCTTCTCATATCCCAATCTGATGGCTGAATGAGACGGAAATAAACATTTGGGACTAAAAGGATTAAAAAGGACAAAACATAGTTATAGTTGTAATTTTAACCAAATCTTGATCTGGAGGAATGGATGGCTGTGATTGGGGGTACAGTTACAGGGTGCGTATTTTAGAACGTTCCATATCAATAACATCGCTCGAACGAGTAGTAGGCAAAGGCCTTGAAGTCAAACTATCTTCGTCCGAATTGATTGGGTTTGAAATTTGCGCCAACAATGTGGAGTAGTTGTGGTCCTTGTGGAGTATAGGGTGGGGATTTCATGGCTTCCCAATTGGCCGTCACAACTTGACAACAAGGTCAACTCTCATCCCCACAGGCAGCCATATCCTTCACCAAAACTATGAGGGATTTGTTTCAACTCGGAAACTCTCACTTCTTTCTAAAAAAGTACACAGAAAGCCATCCAATTTTTACATTATTAACAATCGGACCACCAGACTACTATTGTTTCAGTCCGGAACTCGAGTTAATTTTCTAGGATATTCACTAAGTAAAAAGTGATGAAACGGTCAGTGACCAAAAGTTAGATATAACCAGTTGTGGGCAAGTCTTCTAGGAGCTTCAATTGTCAAAATTGAAGAAGTAAATCCACATCAACTGTTGTTTCTGTGAGTTCTTAATTAAAAACTCAAGTGACGATCGATGTTTCTAGTTGTGAGAGAATACAACTGATTCATCAGTATTGTTTCATCTTACTAATTTTTCGTTCTCTACGTGCCATAATTAGTGTAACTAATAAGTAGATCTTTAAGCAATAATTACTGATAGTCAATTCATTTTAACTTAAGTCAACTTAATTTAAAATAATTTTATTCTTATTTTTATTTTTTTTTTATCCATGGAAGTTGAAGCCATGGTGGAAGACATTGATGACATTGTAGATCTGTAACAGGAAGGTAGCTAATGCTAGTAGATGAATTAATTATTGACACAAGATCTAACTAGGCTAATGTTTTTATTTTTTTCTTTCTTAACTTAAGGAGCAAAGTCTTCTTTACCAGAAAGACAAAAGTTGCAAATGATTTTTGACACCTAGCACAGAACCTAATTCGATGAATTGATTTGGATTCCCGAGAAATTTAGATTTTGTTTTTTTGTTTATGCAAAGGGTGCAAATCCCTATTATAGTTTTTTTGTAGTTAAATCACTTACTAGTATTTGTGATTAAATGAAATTTTACACTATTATTTTTAATGTAGACAAATTAGCCACTTATAAATTTAACAAAGAAAATATTTTGATTGTTTAGAATATTAGGTAAATCTGTTGAATAATAGAAATAAAAAAAGGCATGCAATCACCATCCTCATGGGTAAATTACAACATTTATACTTGAACTATATTCATTGATGCATATAGGCTCCCGAGTTAAAAAAAATTACAATCTGTTTGCAAACTTTATCACTACCTTATATGGGGTAAAATCCAAATTTAGTCCTTTAACTTTTCAATTTGTCCTAAAATAATCTCTTAACTTTAAAAGGGACTTATAAGGTCTCCTGACTCAAGTAAAGTGTCCAATTTGAGCCCCGCCCATTATTTTAAGTATTATTTTTAACAAAAAATGCATATATGGCACTTAATACCCCCTACTTAGTCCGACAATGCCATATGACGTCTTCTTAGGCTTGACTAATAAATTTTATTCTAGAATTAACAAAAACATAATTTTAGGGACCTAAATATTAATTAACCCAATCTTCCTCAATCTTCTTCCCTCATCGAGCGTCGTAGCATCTATCTCACTGCCACCCTCCACCACTAACTCTCCCTTCTGGTTTGATCGCCTTTCTCGATCTCCATCACTGTCGCTCCCTTTTATTTTTTATCATCCTTCATTCACGCCTCTCTCTGTTTCCTCGCGCACCTCTGGCCAACGAAAAATCGCGAAGAAATTGAGAGAGAGGGATTCGAGCGGTGTTATTTGGGTTTTCACTCAACCGAAAAATCGCGAAGGATTCTAAGAAGATCGTGCTTCGTTGATTGCTCCGGCGAAGGATTCTAAGAAGAAGATTTCAAGAGATATTCGTCCAGGTGATTTAAGCAGAGGAGAAGATTTCGACCAGCGATTCTAGCTCGATTCTAGTATAGGAGAAGATTGAATGGCTGGGCTTGCTCTGGCAGAGAAGCGCTGTCGCACCAGAGGGGCAAAGGTGGAGAGAAGGCCGATTGAATTTCGTTAGAATTGGGGAAGATGGTGGAGTTTAGGTTATTTGTGTTTTAAGTCCTTAATATTATTGTTTGTGTCACTTATGGTCTAAAATTTTATTTCTGTGTAATATGGTCATCTATTTTTAGTTAAAGATGCAGCCACGTGGCAGTGTGTATGCCATGTAAGCAGATTCCGTCCAAACAAGCACCTGGATTGACAGCAAAAACTAAAATAGGACATGCTAAATAAGTTAAGGGACTTCAATAGGTACTTTTGGAGTCAATGAACCATTTTAAGACAAACAGAATAGTTAAGGGACCAAATTTAGATTTTATCCACCTTAGACTTCACTCCACTCCTCTTCTCCCCCATGCCGGCGGCCACCTTCACATTCTTTGCTCCCCCGACAACTTTTTCTACTTCCTTGATTTTTTTATCCTCTGTAACCTAGAGCAATTGAACATCCGACAATCCTAAAGCACCTGAACTAAAAAAATTTTCCATCTAAAGAAGCAAATTTCTTGGCAACGGGGCAGTAATATTAATATACATACTAGTTATTATCGGCTGCCAATTTAGGGGCAAAATATTTGTTGCAGATTTTTTTTCATCCCTAAAACCTATAGAGAAGCATCTGCCATGACTCAAAAATAATGATTGCTAACCAAGATGCTTAATTCATTCCAATGGTCCAGTCCCATCCTAAAAGATTTAATTGTCGTATGGCGAATCACCTCAAAGGCTCAAGCATACCCTACAACACTCATAATTAAGCTCCTACAGTGGTCTCTGCCAAATAACATGTCAAATGTATTGATGTCTAATGGGAAACCTGTGGGAACGGGAAATTGAACCATTATTATCTCTGGGGGTCCATGCCTCTAGAGCTAAGTTGTATAATTTTTTTGTTTTGAATCACCACTTCTACTCTTTTATTTTCGTTTTTGTTCTCAACTATTATTCCTGTTCCCACTTTTAGCGTGATTATGCATGTTTTGACAAGTTTTAAAGATTTTTTGTAATCAGACTCTCGCCCCCCCCTCCCCCCTCTCTTTTTCTCCCTCTCTCTCTCGAATGTTGGTAAGAAGATTAGATAGTAGAGGCAAAAGGAGAGCAGCGATGAGGCTGGGGTGCTGATGAGTGGGACAGCAATAAGGCTAAAGTATTGATGATAGAGTTCAGACCCTCTTTTAGAAAAAATCTCAAAGGTCTTGATATTTTTTTAAAGATGTATAATAACCCCCAAGATTTTCATACATGATATTTTTACTATTTTAGTTACTTTCTAACTAGCAGTGGCATATTTAGCCCATTTTAAAACATTAGTGAGAGATTGGCAAAAAAAAATTATAGTGGCATATTCACTCTCAACTCAAAACATTAGTGGTAAATTTGATATTTACTAGAAGACAGTTACCGAATATTTAAATTAAACTTCTAAAAGTTTCTGTCAGACAATTATTCATAGTTAATGAATTTCATCTGGTGAGGGACCAAAATGAAATAATTTTAATAGGTTTAGGACCAAAACAGAACATTCAATAAGTTAGAGATTAAAAAAAAAACAATAACTAAAGGTTATGGACCATTTATACAATTTACTCATTTGTCAAATGGAGAGAGCGTGCAAAAGGAGACATGGCCAAGGAGACATTTCATCGAACACATAGAGAGCGTGCTAGAGGACACATGGCTTGCACTCCATATTAGTTTAAGCACTGGGGTTGTTGGGTTTCTCAACAATATTGCTGTTGAGAACATAGCAGGACCCGACGACCGAGTTTGTCAATATAGTAAATGGAGGAGATGATGGAGAGAAAAGAGAGGGAAATGAGGAAGAGGATGGTAGAAGAGAGAGGAAATAAAGTTTTAGAGGGATTTATAGCATTGGTAAAACATTTAGTGAATAAGTTAGAATAATATGTGGATGCCGTCATCCACATCAGCAAGTCATGTGGACAATATGTGACACATCTTCATCCCACTTGGTGCACATCATAGTTGTGGGCAAACACATATAAAAACTAATGCTAATGGCTGATTTAACTGTAAAAAAAATAATGGTGACCGATCTACTTATTTCGTAAATTTGGATGAGATATTTGCCCTTTTTGCCATTTCTTTTTCTATTATTTCTTCCTGTTTTGCTTATTCGAGGATTTTTTTTAATTAATAAATTTTATTTTATTTTGCTGGAGCTTTGATTTATTGCACTTGGTTAACAACTCCGATAAGTACATTCACTATGGCACTTTATACGGACACGTGGCATGTAACTTGTGGAGGCACATGGATGAGGACAAGGTAAGTGATAGAAGATTTTTTGTTTCTTTTTTGGCACGACTGAAAAAGTATGATGAAGATATGGAAACAAGAAAGAGTTCAATGGGCAAATGATCAAAAGTACGAAAGTTTGATAGTCAAAAGCGAGAGCAGCTTTATTTTTATTTTATTTTTTATTTTTTTTATTTTTTTTATTTTTTTTCTAAACTCCCAGATACCTAATAGCTACATGAGCTCCAGATTGTTCACTGATATGTTAAAACACTTTAGAAGAATTCGCTCAAAACCTACTTTCGATTCATAGAATTTTTCTTTCCCTACCCATAAGCATATGGGAACAATACAAGTTGAGAAGTACCTGATTCTGTCCTAAGCTAATAACACTGTCGGCCTCTTCTCCTAAATTGGTACACCACGATAAAATTCTCTACCCTAAATCAATTGCAAGACAGCAAAGCGCAAACGTCAATTGGACCAGAGACACTCAACTCATTTTAATTTAAATTAAATTTTTTATTAAAATAAATTTTTTATAATTTTATATTTTAATGCCTATAAAATGAAAATTTTATAAAAAAATTTAATAATATTATATAAATTTTACTTTCAATAGATTATAATATCTAAATAATATTGACTTTAAAATAAAATTAGTTTCAAATAAAAAATTTATAAAAATAAAAATAAATTATTTTAAACTAAGTTGAATTAAATTAAAATGAATTAACTCGATTGATGAGCACTTTAAATTTTTTGATTTCAGCCCCTCGTTTAAAATTTGTCATAAAAAAATCGAAACTCTTTTTTTTTTTTTAAGTTAACCATGTACATTTATAGCTAACAATGAATAAATACATTAAATATGTAGATTTTGTTTGATAACAATGTCAGGATTTAACATCAAAGGTTGAAAATGTTATCAAATGGTAGTTTTTAATGTTAAAGGTTTAAAAAAATTATCATAGCCAATTTAAACTGTAATAATTTATTGTAACTTGTAACGCAAATTTTACACACTATTTCCAAACAAAACCATAACCCATAAATCTTACTTGTGTTTAGATATTATCATCAAAAAAGTTTGAATGAGTATTAATATAAAATTTAAAGTAGGAAAAAATTAAAAAAAAAATAAAGCAAATGGCAGATTTTGTGAGACGAAAGCAATTTATAACTGGGTGAGATTGACCCTATTTGACGACATCTATTGCAACGTTGTCAATTACTATTGTTGGCTGTTAGGGGAGTTTCCAGGTTTGCTGCTCTCGTCAATTTAGGCTTGCCGTATGGGATAGTAATTGATCGTTGACAGATTCAGTCTATTACTACTAAGTGATACCCGTCCAACCCGATTTCTTTGATCTATTTGATTTTTTGAATTAGTTTGGCTTAATTTTTTTTATATTATTATTTATTAAAAAAAATTAAAAAAATTATATTTAGAAAATACAGGCCTTGATTTATCATTCACATATAAATATTTTTTATTTATATGCTAAAATATCTAAAATAAAAAATTATAGATTAATTATTGAAAAGTGAATTGTGCAAAAATTTTGAGACAGATGGAGTAGTTTTATAAAGGACAAAAGGGTAAATAAGCCACTAATTTTTTTACTTCAAAATATATCACGCACAATAGTTTTTTGTAGTTGAATCGCATATTTATGTTTGCGATTGAGTTAAATTTAACATTATTGTTTTAAAACAATTGGTGAATTAGCCTCTTCCAAACTAACTTAAAGAATATTCTTTTTCTTTTTTTGAATATCCTGTTTTGTTTAGAAAAAAAAGCCACATAATTACGATCCTCTTTGGTAAATTACAACATATATTCCCAAACTATTTTAATTTATGCATATAGGCCCCTAAACTAGAAATTATTGCTGAAACTTCTCCTTGAACTCCTCTACCTCCGGCGACGATCTCGCTCTTGCCTTCGGTGTCACGATCTCGCTTTTGCCTCCGGCATCACCATCTCACTCTTGCCTGTAGCGTCACGATCTTGCTCTTACCATCGCTCTTGGTCAACCAGAAAAAATGACGGTGGAGTTCTCATGAAATAATGGTGGCTAGCAAAAGTACCGATTTTAACTCATTGCAGACAGCCCCAAAATCTAGACTTGTATTCTTTGATTCCCTGCAAAATCCTCCATGGTGCCTCAAAATGGGATCGATCTAGTCTGTTAAATCCTCCATGGCACTTTGAACTGGGATCAATTAGGTTTGGGGTTGATTTTTTGGATTGAGTTTTGTGATTTTTTGAATTGATTCAAATGAGGATTTAAGGTTCAACCGCCAACGACAAGAAACAAGGGCTGCTTGGAGACTTGTGAGGCTAAGAAGGGTGTCGATGGGAGGGGTTGCTAGGCATAAAGAGGGAGACAAGGAAGACGATGGTGGAAGAGAGAAGAAAGAAAGTTTATGGGGGGGATTTGTTCTATTGAACAAAAGTTTAGGAGTTAAGCTAGGTGTTTTCTTTTTTTTTTTTTTGTGCAGAAGCTTGTTATGTATACAACAATATATGTTGTTAAATCATTAAAATTGCCACAATATCAATCAGCTGGACAAATCTAATGGCAGTAGCTAATATCTGCTAATAATGTAACGTTAGTAAATGATTTAATTGTAAAAAAAAACTATAATATGTGATATACGCTGAAACAAAAAATCAATGGCTTATATGCCACTTTTGCCGATTTATACTGTATGTGTTTCTATTGATCCTGTGTTCATTTTTGCATGGCTCGCTGTCATTTACGTCTACTTCTATAGCTGAGTTTCGTTTCAATTACAAACTGGACTGGCCATGGTTATCGTGATTTTTTTCCCCTTAGAAAATCAGTGAGCGTTTGAGAAGACGGGATTGCTAGTAAGTTCTAGTGTTACTCGATTTTACCCTATTGTTTCATGCACTTGGTTTTAGTATGAAATTTCAGAAAAATGGAAAATTTGTCCATTTTTTTTAACTTTTCTCCTACTTTTACATGTAAATTAAGAAAAATGAGAAAAAGGAATATAAAATGATTTTTTTAGGTTAATGTGGTAAAATGAAAATTTGTATATTATGCAAAGATTTTGAATAGGCTAATATAGTAAGTAGTTCAAAAAAATATATAGGATGGAGCGGGTATTTATTGGTGAAGAAGATTTTAAATTATGATTAAAATTAATTATTTTAGTTCAAAGATTATTTTTATAAAAAAAATTTTTATCGGTTTAGAAATCTTTTCATGTTTAATAATTTTTTTTTTGTGTTAAGAAAAGAAAGAATTCGTAAATTTTTATATTTAAAAAAAAGCATTTAAAATGTGAAAAACCCGTAAAATTATTTTTAAAGATGGGAGTAGAATAAAACATAAATTATCACCGAGACTGGTATATATGGGTCGTAGCTTTAAAATCTTCCAGGAAGCATCGCTCCCCGAACCCACTGTATTTCCACATGACGTCACCCACCACATCATCGCGCGTGGACGTTAAAGCCGCCAGCTGAGGGTGAAACACAGGCCGAAGCATATCACATGGAGCAATGACGCCCGGTAACGTCACCTAGGATCATGTCAATGACGCCATCCTAACGGGCTAAGCAGAAAGCGACCAGTCTGCTATGGCCCGTGGCCATAGCCCCATCATTCGGTCATGTCACCCACAAGGGCTCAGGGATTTACTGATTTTAAGACATTTGCGATCCAATTCGTTTTAATCTAACTTCACGGACTTATTTTTACTTTTAAATTTTTTTAATCTCAAATTAATTTTGTTTGAAAGTAAATATTATATAGATATAATAATTCATCAGAAAGTAAATTTTTATAATTTTTTTTAATCCCTTAAACTAGAAATTTTCATAAAAATTTAATAAGATTATAAAAATTTTATTTTTAATAAATTATTATGGCTACATAATATTGACTTTTAATTAAAATTAATTACTAGTAGAAAAGACATAAGAATGAAATCAAGTCATTTTAAAGTAAATTAACTTAAGTTAAAATAAACTAAGTATAAATTAAAATAAACTCCTTGAAGTTGGTGTTATTTATAGGTGAATTTCAGTCAAAATCACAAAAGACAACATGACAACTTGTAAGCAAACACTATCTTCATTGATTTAGTTATCGAATTGAATCTAGCAACTGGCATAAAGGCCACGTTTGGCACTATTCATGACAACTTTTGGGGAATGAAAATTTTTCCTAAGCTATTTTTTCATTGCAGAGTTCAACTTATTCTCTTTTAAACTCTTTATCATTTTCCTTGATCCCTCCCTCTAAGTGTCATCTATGCCCCGTTTCAATGCTCAGTGGCTAGCGCAGTAAGATGAGATTAAGGCAAAAGCAAAATCTTGCCGAACTTGAGCTAGAAAATGTGAGCAAGTTTTAATTTTATGGGGAAAACCCTAGTGGAAGTTGATTGATCCAACTACTACCATGATCTTTGATTAGCACCACTCACATCTTGACAAATAACACTGGCGCACCCACTTTGTTCTTGTGATCAAAAGCCGCATTAACGTTAAGCTTCTTATATTCTCTCGACGGTGGACACCAAATTGTCTAATCAGGAATATGCCTAAAATTACTAGGTGACAAATTCATTCCATCCCTTCACCATGACTTTAGCCAACAAGATATGGAGCAAGCCACCTCTTTCGGCCTCTGATAGATGGCCTCATACATAACCTTATTATGGTTGTGCTATATGAAAAATGCAATAGTTGCAAACACCAAAGCCCGATCTTCATCCCTTTTCAAACAATCCCATAAGTCCTCTTGCCAGCTCCCCGTCATACTAGGCAAAGCGATTCATAATCCTTAGTATACAAGCTTGGTAAAAACATACTAAAAAAATAAGTGCCTGACAGACTCCTCTTGGTCTGCACAAACTGAGCATATTTGGTCAACATTAATGCCCTTCTTCTAAAGGTTCACATGTGTCAGTAAGGCTTCATTTCAAAGCCTATAGAAGAACATGTGCACCCTTGGGGCCAAAGCTAAACGTTAGGCCCAATCCCAAAAATCTGAATGAACCAACAGGTCTTGACTATAAACACTAACAAAAGCTAAATAATAAGCTAATTTTACAAAGAATTTACCACTTTCACACATCCCCCACTTTAGCATATCTTCTTGAAAGCGGGGAATCAAAGGAATTGATTTAACTACTTCGGCATCCCATGAGTGGAACAACGTGTCAATGACATTATGATTCAATTGTATTACTGAATGATCAATCAAATGAAACACTCTCCAATTCTTAGTGCCCAAAACTAGAATCATTATAAGTTTAAAACATTCACCAAGGAGCCAATTATCATTCTATATAAAAATATCCATACCAATTCCCACATGCTAAAAAACACCTTTAAGAACAATATTTCTACCTGTCAATAAGCCTTTATAATTTATAAATGATTGAATAGTACTTAGGAGTATCAGCACGAAGGAACTTGGAAGACCTTCTTAACCAATGACCTTGGATTGGTTGCCAACCTCCATGCTTATTTTGCTAACATAGCAAGCTCTTGTAATTGAAACCTTGGTGATTAGACAATTAGCTTTCGCATGCCGTAGTAAAGTAGATAACCCTTCCACATAAACACAAGAACAAAAATAGTGAAAGGGGATCCCCATGCCAGAGGCACCTGGATGGCTTAAATATTCTTGAAGCTTGCTTGTTAACCAAGACAAATAACGAGGTTGTTTCCACACAGCTCATAATCAAGCCCACCAACTTCACATCGAAACCCATTTTGAGCATGATCACTCTCAGGAAACATCATTCTACTTTGTCATAGGCTTTGATCGTGTCCAACTTTAATCCTAATGCTTATTTCCTCTTCGCAAACACCAATTTATATGATGGCAGGCTTTGAAAGCCATTAGTGCATTATCAAATAGAAGGGGACCTAACACAAATGCATTTTGGTTTTCTGATATCACTTGAGGAAAGATTGATTGTAATTGATTGGCAATCACTTTAGACACCAGTTTATATAAAACATTATAAAGGCTTATGGTTAAAAATCAATCACTGTTTTTGAGTTATTCACCTTCAAAATAAACACAACAAAATTTCTAAGGGCATTGAACCAATACACAAAATTTCCAAAACATGCTTTATCACTTCATCATGCAGGATGTGCCAATATTTCTAATAAAAAAAAGGGAACAAGCCGTTGGATCCAAGAAACATCATCGTATGCATCTAAAATAAAGTAAAGCAACCCTCCTCAAGTATGAAGGGAGCAAAAATTCATTCATTCATCCTCTTATAGATCACCATCAAAATATAAGATATTATTTCCTCAATTTAAGTTGACTAAAAGATAGTGAAAAGTTGAAAAAAGAATCCAATGACTTCCTCTTGAAGATCCACTTGCTTGATCACTTCAGTATCATCATTCTAACGTAAAGAGTGAATAAAATTCCTATTTTTCCTGATGGATGCCGTTTGATGAAAAAAAAAAACATATGTTCTGGTCATCTTCTTTGAGCCAAATCACTTTAGCACGCTGACTCTGGTATCTCTCATATTTTTCCAGCAAACTATTGAGCTGTCATTCTAACTCATTCCTATGGCTAATCGTATTGTCACTAATGCTCACCTTTGCTACCACCTCCAGCTCATTTTCCAATTTTTTTTTTCTTCAGATCTCAACAACATAGCCTTTTCTTGCTAGTACCGCAACACTCACTTACAAGCTTTCAGTTAATCAGTAATCACCTTTGACTCACAAGCTTGCCACTAAGATTTAATTTTTTGCCATCACCATCACATAAAACAGCAAAATAATTTTGAAAGCCAAGCGATCTTTAAACCTTCTTCATTTCAGATGTCATTTTCCAGGTTTTGATAAGAAAAACAATGTTTAGGGTCTTCCACTGGATAACCCTGCAGAGGGTGTGAACTGTTTAGGTTGACATGAGACCCTAATAGTTTAAACTCATTATGCTCATTTTTGCACGTAAGGCGAGTCTTCGCTCAGCCCTGTTTTATTGAGATCACCACCTAAGTGAGCTCTTTCAATCTGATCCTCTTGGTCCTGAACTTTCTCACATTTTGTTTATAAGGGGTAACACTTGGTCTTGTTCTACCTGTTTCACCCCTTGTTCAGATGTGGACGTATTAGGGCATACATGACCCGTTGTTCGCCTAGCATTCCTAGCAGCATGACAAAGGTTCCTCTCTTTGATTGTACCATGAGTACATTTAGCACCATTACCAACTGGCAAGTTTGGCCCCAACTTGAAACACCCATGTCCATCATCCACTACTAAACTTACAGACCCTACCTTGGTTCTAAACTTATATTCATACCCCTGCTCCATAGGGCTAGATTCTTCCACCCGGATAATTGCACATGGTCCATATAGCTACTCCACTAGAGAATGGCCATTCCAAGCCTTAAGTTCTTGTGGCTTCTCCATTACAGCCGTTTTTAGTGCCTCAATCCCCTATTGGCACAGAGATGGAACAACCGGGGTCATGGTGCTCAAAAGAACCCTTGTTTTGGTATCTCTCACTACTTATTTACGTTGACTAGACCTCGCTATAGAGTCTTGTGAGGTTGAGTCGTATAAGTCCACCTTTGGGTCCTCCTTATGTCCCAGTGCCTGACCACTATATGTCTCAACCAATCATCATACTGGCGCCCATTCCCCTCACTACTAACTGGGCATTCCTTGCATTCTCGTTCTATATGGTCCACTTTACTACAGAGTAGCAAAACTCAGCAAGTCACTTATACTTGATGTAATACCAATGTTTGCCATCACTATTCTCCACCATCAGCCTTTTTTTCAATGGTTGTAATGTCTATCAAAACCCTTATATGCAAATCTGGTCCAGTACAATCCACCCCATGACATCTCCTCGATCTAACTCCTTGAAGCCTTAGTTATTTCTGGCTTAAACAACTTAAATAACACATCTTCTACACGGGCTAAAATGTAGCTTTGTCAACTAATAGAAAGAAATGTTGATCATCTTTGCTCAAACTACGCATCACAATCAGCCTATTATTGAAAGGCCATAGTCCATTACGAAAAACTAAGTCCTTGTCTCATTTTTTCTCGAAAATCACAATGAATAGGTTCATGTTTGCTTTCGAACTCGTCGCTCAGATTGTAAACTAAATGTAAAACTACCATGATTTCCTTAAAGATTTGTGAAGGCTATCCACCTTAACAATCTAATTTGTCAATATTTTTGGAGCCACCCTCAAGTCTGACGAGTTCCCACAGGATTCATCCATTAATTCCAACGGTCACGCATTCACTTCTTCCGTTGTCAAATTCATGTTCATAAAGCACTTTCCCAGTGCATCAATCATCTAAAACCACTAAAAAAATAATAGAAACCACAATGAAAGTGATTGGTACTATCTGTGTAAGTTTAAACCAAAGGCGCCAATGACCCAGACGATCACCAATAGAAGCAAAACCTAAAGGCATGAGAGAGTATTTGTTTAACTAAACTTATATTACAATGAGAAAGCTCTTAGTATGATAGGGTGTCATCAAGTTCCATTGTTTTGTCCCTTTTTTTCAAGGAATACAGTTTTTCAATAGTTTTATACTAGTATATTTTATCTTAAAATGAAAAAAAAAATATCACATGCAATATTTTGATTCATAAACTTGAAATTTGAAAAAAAAAATAAGTAATTGAATCCTATAAAATTAAAACAGTGGTACCAATTCTGTTGAGTACGCTAGTTCTAGTTATATTTTGGTTAACAAATGTAATGGTAGTTTTCTTTGTAATAATTTTAATTATGTATAGTAAGTGATTATTTATCAAAATTACCAACTTATTGAAGTTATACACTTTAATAAGTTTAATTTATTATACTTTTTTAAAAAAAGTAAAAATTTTTATTATTTTTAAGTTGATTAACTTAAAAAAATTAATTCAAAATACATAATTTTTATAAAAAAATATCTTCAAATTTTATTTTATATTTATTAAATTAAATAATTCAAGAAATTAATAATTTAACTCACCATAATAATATATAAATAAAAATTTAAATTTAGTGTAAAATGAACTTACCATAATATTGTTTTAGTTCACTATTTAAGGTATAGATGCAAGTAGGGCTGTTATCGAACCGAGCCGAGCCCGAACGCGTAGGGCTCGAGCTCGGCTCGTTTAAGTTTTGTAGGTGTTCGGGCTTGGGCTCGGGCTCGACGAGCTCAAGAAAATGGTGCTCGAGCTCGGCTCGGTATGATGTTCGAGTTCGATTCGAACGTTTGAAATGTTCGAAAAACATATTGAAGAGCTCAATGTACGAGCTCAGTTCGGGCTCGATTAGGTACGTTCGATCTTGAGCCCGTTTTGAAAAAAGGAAGAAAAACAACAACAGAATTCATATCCAAGTTCAATTACACAAATAATAATAAGAAAAATATATTAAAAAAGTACACAAATTACACAAACATCAAAGGCGCAACCAAGGAGAACTCACGTGGCGGAGGGGTGAATCGGACTCGGGACAGAAGACTCAGCTGGCGGAGGGGCGATTGGACTCACGACAAAGAACTTGGCCGGCGGAGGGGCGACGTGACGCGCGACAAAGGATAACTCGGCCGGAGGGAAGATCGTGACTCGTGCCAGAGGCAGAGGGGCGAATCGCGGAGGAGAACTCGGCCGGAGGCTGATCGCGACTCGCGACAGAGAACTCAGCCGGCAGACGGGCGATTGCGACGCTCGACAGAGGATAACTCGGCTGGAGGGGAGATCGTGACTCGTGCCAGAGGCAGAGGGGTGAATCGCGGAGGAGAACTCGGGCGGAGGCTGATCGGGACTCGCGACAGAGAACTCAGCCTTCAGACGGGCGATTGCGACGCTCGCGCGACAGAGGAGAGCTTGGGCGGAGGGGAGAATCACGACGCGCGACAGAGGGGAACTCGGGCCATCGGGCGGAGGGGTGAATCAAAATCTGTTCGGTGGCTCTCTGCTACTTCCTGATCGTGAGAAGGAGAACTCCGACGCCGTCGATGGCCCGATTCTGAGGACTGAGGTGAGGTGAGGTGAGGAGAGGAGACAGAAGCCCGATTTCACGTTTCTGGTTTACTTCATTTAAATTAATAATAATAATATATTATTATTATTATGTACGTTCGATAGGCTCGAAAACCTATCGAATCAAATACTAACATATTCGAGTTCGATTCGATAAGATATCCGAATAATAAAAATGGCTCGGGCTCGTATTCGAAGTTCGTAAAGCTCGGTTCGTTAAGTCTAATTTCGAGCTCGAATTCGAATAGTTCGATAAAAGCTCGATTCGATAACACCCCTAGATGCAAGGATGTTAAAACTTGTCACATGTGCAATATTTCATTTTATTTAAATAATAAACGTAAATAATGAGGGCCCACTAAATGGGTTTAATTTGAAACAAACAATTCTGCACTAAATGTCTAGATGTTTTTGCTAAATGTCCATAGCAAAACATCCATGGTAGATTTATTCACCTATTCAAACGGATCCTCCTGTTCTCGATCAATAGAGGTATTACCAGGTATTTGGGGATTCTATTCAATTGTGACTATAGTAAACTGCTTCTTATTGTTTCTTGAGTTCTAAAGTAGAGTCGAAGCTAACTTCTTAGAAATAGAAGCTTTTTAACCCGACTGGGAGATTGACATTGATTCAAGCCTCATTGTCTTCCTTCCCCATTTACATTATGTCTCTATTTCATGTTCTTGTCACCACAAGTGATAGCCTATCTAAATCATTTGCGTAGTTCTAGTGGAGGATAATGGAGTAGGATAAAAGGATAAATTTTTGGAATAGATTCTTTCTATCATTCCTAAAAGAGTCTGGGTGGTCATGGAATTTAGGATCTTTGGTTATTCAACCAAGCTCTTCTTGCAAAAACTTATAGCGATTAATGCATGAGGACCCAAAATCCTTGGTTTTATGTGTTCTAAAAGCAAAATATAGGAGATTAGCATCCTTGTGGATAGTAGAGGTAAGATCAAACCCTACAGCTATTTGGAGAAGCTTAGTATTCGGGAGACAACTACTGGTCCTAAATTTTTGTTGGACTATTGGAGATGGCACTACAATTTATGTGTGGAATGACTATTGTATTCTAAGGTATCCTCTGACTTCTCTAAGAGATCTCAATACAAGAACTAATGTATCTCAAGAAGTTTAGGAAGGTGGTAGATTTACTTGATCCTAACTCATTTGGATGGGATTTTTATCGACTAAGGAGTTTATTTCCAGAGGAAATAGTTCAAGTAATCCTGTCTCAGGTGAGGAAAAGTCCTTCGGATAATGATTGGCCTACTTGGAAATATGGCAATGATGGGATGTACTCTACAAAAAAAAAAAATGATATTCTTAGTTGACATCAAACCAAAATTCTTCTGTTGGTAGCCATTCTATTGACCCGAATATTCAACATGTTATGAAAAGGCTTTGGGCTACCAATATTCCAAAGAGGTTTAAAATCTTTGTGTAGAAATGCATCCATAATGCCCTCTCTACCAAGATAAAATTGTTGAAAAGAAAGGCATTGGACACATCTTGTTGCCCCAGGTGTAATTCTGAAAATGAGTACCTAAATCATCTCCTCCTGTTTTGCCCAGATTCTAATAGGATTTACACCATGGCCCTATCATGGATCAACTGGAGAACTTTTCCCTTTGGTTCAGTCAGGTGATGCACACCAAATGCATATGGGATTTAGACATCTTTAGTTGCCTGATTGCATTTATGTGGTGCATTTTGGTTGAGTCATAATGAAACAATGTTCCGTGGCATTCATAATAGAGTCACATCAAATTATTTATTGAAGCAGAAGAGGTACAATAGGAAATTGAAATAGCTAAAGGGCAAAGAATTCGATTGCTTAATTTAACTCAACCGAAGACCGCTTCGAGCTTTTACTTGCTGAGGTAGTTCTAGATACAATTCCTTTCCTATCATCTTCCAGGTAGATGGTGCATGGAATCCTGTCTTAACAAGTGGAGTAGTTGTGTGTGTAATCAAATATCCTTCTTCTGGATATTCTATTTCGCTAGGCAGATTCTTGGGAAGTTGTCTTTCTCCCTTGTTTACTGCGATTAAAGCAATTTGGGAGGCTATTTCCTTTGCAAGCACTCAAAACATTCTTAATATCACTATTATGACTAATTGTGTACAAGGATTAACTCAAATTGCAGGTTATTCTCCTATGTTGCTGGAAGTGGAAAACATGGTTCATAATATTCAGTCACTTACACGCTCTTTTAGTTAGGTGATGATTCTGGCAGTGAAGTGACATGTCATTCAAAGTGCACACATGCTAGCTACCCATACCGTTTGAACTCATTCTAATTGTTCTTGATTTTCATTTTGTATGCCAAAAAAAAAAAAAAAACAGTTCTGCACTATAAAATATTATAGAATCTGGAATATGTATTGTTTTACTTAAATTTATGTTCGTTCATTTTCTATTAATTTATTATTATCAGTATGAATTATTTTATATAAACTATTCTTTTTCAAAATTTTCAATTTATTTTAAGAATTCTAAAAAGTGATTTACAATATTTTTATGAAAAGTAAATATTTTTTTATTGGCATTCCCTTTTTAGGCTCATTAAATTAAATAATTATGCAAATAATTATTTTATAAAAATACCTTTAAATTACTTTTTTAGACTTCTCAATCAAATACATTGAGTACCCAAAGTTTGGTTGGTAAAGCAACGTTAGGCACCTTCACTTTTACTACGCTTTCTTCTCCTTAAAGCTTTGAATGGGGCTGGTTTTGAAACTAAAATGAGTTGAAACACAGTTTCACTGTTTATTGTTTGTTTGTCTATTTGTTTGTGTGTTTGTTTGTCTTTTTTTTTTTTTTTAGGGGAATGATCAGTGATACTTTCACACGGTAGGGGCAAGACTAAACCCAAGTGGCTGGCATAGCCTATGCCATACATTTTACTTAAACTGTATTTGATTAAACTGTATTTGAGAGAGCATTTTTATGAGACTAAGATATCAAATAATGATTTCTTTAATTTATTATTCTTATTGATTTTTTATATAAATTCTATACCAATTGGAACTTTATAATTTAAAAATCACAAAAAGAATTTTTTTTAAAAATTTACTTATATTTATTAAAATTTATTTTCTTAGGTTGGTTACAGAAAAAAAAGGATTGTAAAAATTTAGTAATTCTCCCATGCATTGTTTTTAGAAAATTTACCATATTTATAGTTTGTTGGTGACTATCCCGTATACTTTGAAAAATAGTATTACTTCTGTTTCGTAAAGTTTATCTTCTTTAATATTCACAACAATTAATTCATGATTTTATTTTTTTTAAAAAAATTTCTTACACAAATATAAACTTTTTATATGAAAATAGTACCTTAAAGATTCTAGCTTATAAATATACTTAAAATTTTTTTTTTACAATACAAATTAACATGAATATATTTAAGTCAAACTTTAGTTAAAAAAAAGTAAAAAGACCAATCTTTGTGAAATGAATGGAGTATAATTTATTTATCTATAACGATTAATAATGGTTTCAAATCTTAATATTAATAATTAAGAACTCAAATTTTGTAAATATTCTATTGAGACATTACAATACAAGTCAACAATTTTAATTCTATATGTGATCTTTATATTATATTTTCAAATTTTATCATAATAATATTAATTAGTCAACAGTAGAGAAGGTTTCGTTTTGTAATTAAATCTCTTTAATTTAAGACATTAAGATTTACTAAAATAATAAGTCAAAAATTTTGTGTTTCATCTAATTATTTCCTTTATTTATGAAAAAAAATTAGATTTTGGGATAATTACCATGTTTACTCAATTTGTTAATTTTTCAAATTTTTTTTATCCCTGTGTTTATCTCTGTAATTAACTTCAAGAATTTTACCCTAGTTACCGATATGTTTAAAAAATATATTTGAGCCTTTAAGATTAAATTGTCAATTTGCTACTAATGAAAAGTTGTGTAAAAGAGAAATACATGAATTAAAATATCGAGTTATATTTGTGTAATTACGAAAACTTGACTAAATTAGTTAAAAACTTGACTAAGTTATAAATTAACATAATGAAATACTCAAAGATCATAAAAATTGATAAGTGTTAATTATATATTATAATTAAAAATTTTACTTTCTCCGTTTCACAGTAATTGACCATTTTACCTTGTTTGACTGAAGTTTAACTTGAATATATTCATATTAATTTGTATTAAATTTTTTTTTAAAAAAAAAAATATTTATAAACTATAATATTTAAAGTTTCATTTTCATATAAAATATTCATATTTTTATAATAAATTTTTTAAAAAATTATAAATCAATTACTATAAATAATAAAAATGTCAGTTTTTGTGAAATAAATAAAGTATCATTTAACTTATCAATGTGATCTATCTTCGAACACAATTGTTCGGCTTTTCTTCTAGATATAGCAAGTAAAAAAAAATTGTTAGCATTGTTGCATTTCAGTACATATGCAACTGTAATGATAGTCGCCTATAATTGAAATGAGTCGATGATGAATTCTTTATTTTTCAATATAATAGTAATCTTCTGTGGTCATCCTCAATTGTTTGCCGTCGACAATAGTCGGGTTGACCGGGAAGCTTTGAAACCAATTTGTCTATGTGAAGTTAATTACAATTGGAAAGAAGACTTATATGTACACTTTCCCCCTTTAAAAGTTAGCGGTACTTACATTTGCCTCTGTGTAAAGCTAACTTCATTAATAACTGTTAAAAAAAAATTAAAATTCATTTTATGCTCCTAGCTTTCTTCGCTCGCTAACTTTGCCCCCTAAACTTTAGAGTTCTATTTTCTCAACACAATTAAACGTTTCCTTGCCTCTTATTACTCTTCTAGTTCTACAACCAACTAATAGAGGCAGGTTGACCACCTATCTCTCGCTCTTTCCTTGTCTCTCTCTCTGTTCTCTGCTCTCAAATCTCGTACAATTCGATATGAAGCAATTGAACGCCACCTCCCCTGTGTGGCCGACACCTCCTCCCAGTATAGCATCCTTTGATCCAACTCCTCCCACCGGTCACTATGTTGTTGGCATCATGACTCGCTTCTGAAACAACATTGGTGGAGACCCAATCGAAGGGAAAACTTTAAGAGGCTTCAACAGCAAGAGCTCTGTTCGTAAACAGGCACTGCTCTCCAACCCATCAAACCCCTTAATCCCGCCGATGTTAAACCCGCTGCCCAAGCATGAAGTGCCGTCAGGTCGAATGAATTGGAAAACTAGGCCTAAGTTGAACTCAAGATTAGTCATTTGATTCTGAGTAAAACCTACTAACTTCGGCATCCTTGGCAACGGTGATGGTTGAAATTGACAGTGTCAATTCGACGATGGCGTTGGACCAAGGTGGCAAAGTCGGGTTCGGAGTATGAGTTAGTCTTGAAGGCCCTTTTTAACTTGGAGGAAGACTGATTCAAACATGTTCTAGCGGTGTGTATGGGTGGCGGCACAAGGTAGATTAGGAGCAATAGTGGTGACCGGTGGTGGGAGGTGATGAAAATGGATTCTGGGATTTGGGTTTGGTTTAGGAAGGGGATGGGTCTACTTTAAGATGGAGTAGAAGGTTAAAGGCAGAAGCTAGGGGTAGAGTTTTTACAGAAGAAGGCTATGAGAGAAAAATAAATATTTTCTTTTTCCTGTGCAAGATGTAAGTACAAATAAGTTTAAGTATGTTAACAGCGGAGAGGATAAGTACAGGTATGTTAGGCTTTTGAGGGAAGGAAAGTTACATATTTGAAACAGTGAGAGCAAAAATATAGATTCAATTAAACCTTGGAAGAGTTTTTGGTAATTTTTCCTAAATTAGTATTGTATGCCTATTTCAATCCAAATAATTAAAAAGAAAAAATTGATTAAAAAAATAAAAGGCACTAAACAATGACTTGAGTCTCGGCACGGGTCAATCATAACTCATAATAACATTGTCCAGCGGGTTGTATAAAACGAGACCGGAAGAACCAAATAGCGTAAAAATTGTCGTCTCGTAGTCTCTCTGTCTCGATGAATTAGAAGAGAGGCCCAAGAAAAATGGACAAGGGGAAGAGGAAGAGAAGCGAGAAAGAGGAGGAAAAGGAGGAGGAGGCTGGCGCGAAGAGGGCAAGGGACCGCGAGGAAGCGCACGACGAAGAGGTGGAGGAGTTCTTCGCGATTCTCCGTCGGATGAAGGTCGCCGTCAAGTACTTCAAGAAGAGCGGCCGCGAGGGCTGGCGCGAGGCCGTCGAGGCGGAGGTCGCGGCGGCGTTGCTCGACAACGGAAATAACGAGGACGGGAAAAGAGAGAGGACGGAACGGAATAGTGCTTGTAAAAACGGGAATGGGTTTTTGGATCTGAACGTGGTGCCCGTGGCCCGCGATGCAGAGGATTAGGGCCCCTTGCGAGTAGGGATTCTACCCGGAATGCCTCGGTCAGCTTTAGCTGGCACGGTGCAAAGAAAGGTTCTTTGTCCCCTGCCTTTTTCTATACAGTAAAAAAAAAAAGAGCCTGTACCAGTACTCTGCCAAAAAAATGTATTTACTGCTAGCAGTTTTTGCTTTTCTTTGGTCTTTGGTTATTTCCCTAACGCATGTAATGACCTTGTATTCTAATTAATCATTTCGCTTGGTTTAAATTGTATAATCCTGACCATTACAATTGTCCGCCGTTCATGCAGTAATTAATAGAAATGGTAAAATACTAGTTTTGTAACAAACTTTTAATAGTCTACCCACTTAGTCCCATGATATATTCTTTTTTTTTTGGTAAACCATCGGGAGCTTGTAATTATCCCTCAGATTTATCCAGCTGACGGTTTGTCTTTTTTATTTTTAAAAATCTACACTTTATCTCTTATTTCTCTTATACTATTTGATAAAAACTTCTAAAATTATAATTTAAACTGTATGATAGTCATTTTCTGGTAATTTTGATCTTTTAATATTTTTTAGAGTTAATAGAAATTTTAAATTATCACTTTCTCTTTCTCTATGTAAATGCATTTTCCTTCTTATAAAAGCATATAAGTATTTTCTATAGGTTGGTTAGCTGTGAAAAAAATATCAAAAATATTAAAATTATTGGAATATAGTTTTTTGACAGTTTAAATTAGAATTTTAAAACTTGTTGTCAAACACTGTAAATAAAGTAAGAGGTACAATGTAAGTTTTTCAAGATAGAGAGGGGTAAAGTGTAGATTAGATTAAATTACAGGAAATTTTTATAATTTTCCCTAAACCATCTCTTACTTTTTGACATCAAATACTTGAGAGATGGAGTACAAAAGAGATCTTACTATATTGAACAAGATACCAGGTTCAAGTATTATGAATATGGAGACTGTATATTTGGGAGAACATTTCCTGTAATGTAAATGAGTTCTAAGCAGCTCAATTCAAATTAAACAGAGCTCAATGTAACTGATAGGTGACAGAGGTTTTTCACGATTTTATTCTCTACTGTTTTGCTGTTTGCCTATTCGTTTATGTTTATAGTATTTTAAAAATAACGAACCACTGTGTTTTATCAACTTTTATTAATGTACAATTAATTTCTCAAGTTTTCTTCATCATAGCGATGAGGCTCGGTTGACAAAATTAAGATTTGCCAACTCTCAAAATATGTCAAGTAATTTCTTTCACTAATTTACATAGAGACGTTGAGTACTTTTCTGACATATACTACAAAATCATATTATATTGGATCATGTCATGCCTTACTAATAGGGATGACATACCAACCAACAGTTGTCATATTTAGGTAAGATATTCTAAATTTAAGTTTTAATTAAGCTATCATATAATTTTGGTTTAAATTGGATGGGTCACTTTGAGTTTGGGTATTCAAGTTAAGTGACTTTTCATATTTGGATTTAGTTGCGTTGGTTTTAATTGGACTAAGAGTCCAGTCAAATCAAATCAACTTACTTCTATAGGTTAGTTTTAAATTGAGCTATCAAGATGAGGGTTAATAATTGAATTTTTGGTCAATTTGGGTTTCCCTGAGTTTAGAATATAATCATTTTTTACTTACAACATTTTGAGCTCAGGTTATCTAAATTTGAAACTAATTTCAATTTTTATAATGAGTTTAGGTCATTTAAGTTCATGTCACTTTATTATCTAGTCGAAGTCTTTTTGATTTAGTCCACCGTATCAATTTGCTTGACATGTTTGTTTTTGCATAAAGTTTTAGATAACTTTTGAGTTTTCAACTTATTTTCAAATTTTACCCTCATAAAAGCATGTATTACATGCCATATATCAACAATTTTTAGGACAAAATAGGGAATTGGTTAGCAAATTATTACTTCTTTAAAAAAGTAGATCGTTATTTTTTAACATCCTAAAAAAAGGTCACTCATACAATTTTAGATGGGAGGAGTATTTGATTTAAGTTCTAGTTTATATAGAGTTAGATTTTATCATATTCAATTTTTTATTTATAAAATCAAATCAAACAAAGGCAAGTTCAAATTAATATATACTGGTTTTTTTTTTTTTTTTGAAAAAATGGGTTGGCGTTGTCCACATACACTCCATCTATCACAGAACTATTGTAACATATTCTATTTTGGTCAGTCTCAAATATTTGTAATATTTTCATATTTAGTAACTTATTTTACCATACCATTATTCTAACTATTATTTTAATATCTAATTTTTCTAACTTCCATGACTTACGTGCAAAAAATAAGGGCAAAAGTTAAAACGACACATTTTTTTTTACCCTTTTAATCTCCACATAAAAGCAAATGAAGAACATTGGCAAGACAAGGGAGTATCTATTTTGTTACTATTATGAGCTATATTAAAGCAATATTATTACAACTACTATTAATCTGAAACTAAATTATTATTATTATTATTATTAGTATTATTATTATTATTAATTTAAGACGCATATTAGCATCAATATATATTATACTTGTAAAGCATAATTATTGCAGTTAACATTCTTGCTAATTATTCTGTTTAAATTAGTTCTTACATTATTTTTTTTATTTCCAACTTTTCAATTATGTGACGTTTCTTTTTGCTTCAATCTATTTTATTACCACTATTGCAATACACTGACTTCAAATCAGCCTTAAGCAATGCACGCAGAAGATGATGATTTGTTCACTCAAATTTTTGTGATTTTTAACATAAATGTTTGACGTTAATTGTTAAATTTGTTAATGATACTCATATCATGTTGGGATCAATTTAGTGCTTTTTAAATTTCTATTTTAATAATAATAGTTTTCTTAATAATATTTGCTCAGTATAAAAATATTTGTTCTTTTGTCATATTCAATACAATTTGAAATCATATGGCAATGTGGAATATGTAAACTTGTTATTTTTTTAGTTACAATAATATCTATTTTAATAATAGTAGTTTTCTTAATAATATTTGCTTAGTATAAAAATATATGTTATTTTTGTCATATTCAAAACAATTTAAAATCGCATGGCAATGTGGAGTATGCAAACTTGTTACTTTTTTAGTTACAATAATTTAAATGATAATGTTCACTGATTGACAATTAGTGGCACTTCAAAAGACATTGCTCATCCAATCTAATTGTGAATGTCTTTAAAATGAGGTTGTTGATTTATTGACAAGAAAAAATTATTTTCTGTGGCACTTAATCCTAAAATCTAAACCCTTGATTCACCTCTTATTATGTTGTCCCGACTCCCACATTTATCTGTTTAAAATCTTGTAAATATACCTTATATTGTATTTGGAATACCAAAAAAATATAGATTGTACTTACAAATTTTTTTCTCCCTTTAAATAGTCAGTGGCTGAGGTACACCCAGATTATGTAGCAAAACGTCTCCTTACATATTAACTGTTAAATGGTTTAATCATAAAGGTAAATAAATAAATAAATATGAATGCTTGGCCTAGTTAAATGGTGTAATTCGATGTAAGAAATTTAAGTATTGATGTAACATTGAAACCTGAAAGCTTTCAAGACACTATATATGAGATGTCTAAAATTCAATTATCACCAGACACTTTACATACACTCTATCTCCCTCCCCGGTAAACAGAAAATAATAATAATAATAATAATAATAATAATAATAATAATACTTTGGAATATTTGGTCTTGTATGTCACTAAAGGATTATTGGAATTCTGTCAAATTATTAATGATCAGAATTGATTGTGGAGCCATATAAGTGGGAAAATAGTGCCTTTTTCATGTGTGCTACTTAGATGATTTTAAAAAATTAAAAGCTTTCTATTTTTTTTTTATAGACGGGATAAACAGCCACGTTCAACACTGGTAGCATAATTGCACCAAGTGTCCTTTTGGATGCAATATAATGTTCCAACCATTCTCATTGGAGACCACCTTGTAAGAATTTGAGAGATGTACATAGATACATATATAGGAATCTAAGGTAAGAAAACCATGCTTGGGATTCTGAATCTCTCTTAATTTTTGGAGTTTAATCTAATCCATATTGACATTATTCCTCTTGAAACGATGCTATTCAAATTGTTTACTGCAGATTCTTCAGGTAGGAGAGGATTCGATGGTGCTTCTACAGAGGCAGCAGCTGAATGAATTGCCTCAAAAAACAACCACTAGAGTATTTTAGCAGCTTCAGCCATATGAGTTTTATACTTCTAGCTGTGATTTATTACCCAACCCCCAATCAAGGAAAGAACAGTTCCGTAAACTGTCAATGGGAAGCTTAACCATTTGAGCTATGCAAGTCCTTAAAGCACCAAAGATGCAACCCTCCTAAAGGAAATTTAGTGTACAACTAATGAACATTTTAATTTTTAGGATATAAAATAAATACAAAAATTAATGCATATATGGTTATCACTGAAGAACCAAGTGATAGTCTCATTGATAAAAAGACATTGTTTTGTATATATTGCAGAAGACGTGACTTGTTACAAACATCCAAGATCAGATATTTAATTAACTTAAAAATACAAGGAACTAAATATGTTAATTCACACCAAATATATGACCAAAGTTCTCTTTATGGTGATAAAGAAGTGTGTAGAGTGAAATAGAATGAGTAAAACCTCTAAAAGTTGTGTTTTCAAACCACATTTACATAATTCTATTGTTCTCTATTTATATGGGTGAATTGGCACTTAAAGAGAGACATAATCCTTCATAAAAGAGTCATAACTCTTCGTTAAAAATTATACTAGTTTGCCAAGAGGTGCATTTATCCACTCATAAGTTCTTCCATTGAAATAAGACCATAACTACCTTTAGAATGAATATGTTGGTTCGGCTATAGAGTAACTACTTAAGAGTTGTATCTCCTTAAATTAAAGTCATAAACACCTCCTAAAGGTTGTTAAATTCTCCTAAAACATGTCTATTTACTAAAAGTCATGTTATTTCACTAACCAAGGAAGTTATGATACATAATTACCTCCCCAAATGTCATATATGTTGAGATGGACATATCTTTTAATTTAAAGGTCATATATCTTCATAATATAAGTAGTTGTAGGGTGGTTTTTAAACAATTATCCAATGTGTCAAGGAATACATGTACATGTCACATAATCGCCATATGATATCTTCTTATTAATTCCAAGGTGATGATGTGTCACATACATATGCCGCATCATCCTAACTATTTAACTACCTCTAGTTAATGTTAGAAGTGACGATATAAGTTGGTGTGACAGCACCAACTATGGTGTGACCACACCAATCAATAGTAAAACAAGTATATCTTAATGCATCTATGGAATTTAGCAATCACTCTTGTTAAGGAAATTCCAACAGCTGCCACCTATACTATATATACTGGATGGAACACAGGAATAATGGATAACGAACATTTAAAAACACAACATCACAAAAGAGAAATTGACATATGTAAGTTTGGGTGTGTGATCTTAGGCATGACAATAAACCTTCTCCATATGTAATGGTTAAATATACATAGGAGAATTGTCTTTACCATAAATCCTTAAACTAATCAAAGATTCTTGAACAAATCAAGGTTTGTTAGTGATACACATATCATTAATCATGTCTATGTACCTCAAGACTTTGTTGATACATAGTTTGGCTACAACACTTCTTTTTTGTGAGGTTACTAATAAACTCTCTATCATGTACCAAACTCGAGATTTATCCATTTTTAAAGTCACTTTATACTTAAATCTTGTAGTACACTAAGTAATATAATATTAGACTAAATACTACTTATGAACGCTCATATTCAAGCATAGATGACAGTGTATCAACTACCTGACTTACAACATATGCTACCTAATTGTAATTTACAACAATTTGCAAACACACTATAAAGTCTTTCCTATCGCACTCAGTATATAGTAACTTAAAACCTAATGATTACCTAATGAAAAATATATATGCCTGCATTATCATAGCCATAGGAAGCTCATTAAAGTAACACTATGATTTTAAATTACTAAATAACAGTTAATAATGCGAAGGGGCATGATGAAAGAAACTCACATATAAATAACATAAGAAAAAACTTACCTATTTTCTTTCTATGGTCAATTTGACCAGTCAAAAGGCACACAAAATATGGACAATTGTCATGGTACGTTAGTACACACAATCACAAGGTTTGATAACCACTATTTTATGAGGTGTCTTTTCAAACATTGTTTATGTGACTCCATGTGAACTCTCACTAGAAGCATATGTCCTTAACAAACCATGCAAGTGTCAAACTTCTCACATATGAGAAATCCACTTGGTAACATAGGTTAAGATGTATGTATGGGCATGCAAATTTGGTATAACTAACACCTTACCTTGATCTCAAACAAATAGTTTAGATTAAGATGACATTTATGCTAAAGTTGTCACAAGTTGGATTATGTGACTTCCACTTGGATGTAAGTCTTTATGGAGTCATGTATGACTAATTTAAATAATGACCTACATTCACGACTTTAACAATCTCATCTTTGTTCAAACTCCAAGAATAATGGCAGGTTGCTTGTGTGAGAAAATCAACCTTCAACATATATGTGGATATATATTAGATTTTTGTTATGATATAAACGACATATATGACGATATGTATGACATGCATACAATAAAAAACTCTCATATAAGTATATGCAAATATATGATGAACATGCCCTACTTATATGTAGTGCAACTTATCATAACTTTGTACTAATAAGGAGACACAAAAAAATGTAGTCAATCCAACTAGTTAGTTAAACTAACTCTTACTTCATTTCCATATATTACATTTCAGAAGTTATAATATGGGCCTTACATTTTCATGAAGTATGAATACTAAAGATGCATAAACCACCACTAAAATAGTTCAATGTCAAACCATCACTAGGATAATGCTTAGTCTACATAAATCACTAATTGCCTTAATATTTCATGAAGATAAGCTCATTTGTATGGAAACAAATGCCACACAAATAAATTGTTTATGCAAAGAAATTTCTTTTACACAAAGTAAGATGATATAACTAAATGTAAATATGTATTCATCTATAAACTTAACCATATTTTAGTGTAGTAATGTTAACTTGATAACATTCTTCATTGTCTCATTACATCTGAATGATGTAATGAGGCATATATTCTACACTAATATTGTTCTTAAGATGGAGTCAAAAATCAAAACTTGAACTAATTGTCCTAATCAACTTGGCTAACATTCAATCATGTACACTTCATAATACATGTTAGACTTAAATAAGGAACTAATCTAAACTCTCCTATTTCAAAAAAAGTGCTTAAGGGGTTATAAGTAACAAACACAAGTTAGAATTAAGATTGGACATAAAGTACTTAGAGACATTAGTCTCAAAGCATATTAAACTAAATAGTCTTTAGACTATTTTATGAGTTCAAGGTCAAAAGTCATAAAAAAACATGATTTTCATAGAAGTTTTCTCACCATTTAAGGAAGTTTGGGCATATCATCTACTAGATGTATGCTCGTATCCAAATCTAACATTTGTTACTACAATGAACCTTATGAATTCAAATTCTATTAAATGTGTAAAGATATCTACCTATGGATCTTCAACTTTTAAATACAACTTTATCGAGCCTCCATTAAGTTCAATATCAACTAATGTACTTAGAACCCAATAGCTCTCGTATAGCCTCTTTGGCCAAATGGAAGATCATCAAAGTTGATATCCAGACTATCTTTTATGGCAATTCTATATTTCTAAATTGGACAACTAAAGAGCTACTTTCACTTATGAAAGTTCAATTGATTTAACACTTATGCCAAATCA
This sequence comes from Aquilaria yunnanensis, assembly GCA_039654915.1. Classification (NCBI taxonomy): domain Eukaryota; kingdom Viridiplantae; phylum Streptophyta; class Magnoliopsida; order Malvales; family Thymelaeaceae; genus Aquilaria; species Aquilaria yunnanensis. The sequence continues at coordinate 10,384,798 of CM077593.1, forward strand.
ATGAACTCGATATAAAATGTATAACCTCATGTCCTAAACTCATTTCTTGATCAGATTGATCTTGAACTTATGCTAGATTAAAAAATCCATCAATATGATCAATATATGGTCTTGATAAAATACTAAATGATCAAGAACATTAAATAACAAAATATCTTCACAAATCTTGGACCATTTTCTTTCTAAAGAAGAAATTCATAATGCTTTACATATACTAAGTTTTCTAACTAAGAAAACTAAAATGAACATTCATAACCGCTAGCCTCTTAGAACTTAACTAAGATGGAACATTTTCAAGATTCAAGATTACGATCATTTACATATTCTATTAACATTGTTGCTTAAGAAGACACATCTTTTCCCTCTTGGTACGTACATGCTACAAGAGTGATAACAACATTGAAATCAAACTTTTATAGCCCTTTTGGATGTTAAAGTTAGTTAAGAGGGCCATGTGGCCATATCACAGTAGGTATGACATCAACTAACACTGAAAAACACTTTATTCTAACTTTGCGAATGATCATGAATAAGAGATTCTCTACAATAGAATATTTCTTGTTCATAGAGGATATATAATTTTTTTTATTGTTTTCCAACTTAGTTGAAATATGTGTATGCATCGACTACATTTATAATCATATACACACTACTTGAATCTTGTTGATAATTACTTTATACTCATGATCAAATCACAAAAATATGATCAATCAAGTTCATATTCACACTTTGCCAATTTGTTATGAATTAAGTATAAAATTGCACCAAAATGCATAATGTTAATCTTACATAATACTGGCCCATTTGTAGGGCCACTTCATAAAAAGAACAAAGTGAATCACTTATGATACACTTATGCTTTTTTTTCTCGGTTTAAATGCACGTTATTAGAATATCAATTTTGACATCCTAGTAAAAACTTACTAGAATTTGTGAAAAAATTAGTCACTAAGATCGTATAGCCATAATTTAAGAACAAAGGAATTATTATCATTATCACTAAGATAAAACATCATGTATAGAGAAAATTTGCATGACAAGCAAGATATGTACAAAAAATTTAAGAGCAACAAATTCTTTTAAACTAAGTACATATTCACAACTAATGTGTATTTTTCACTAAAGAGTCTCGCATGACCAATTTTTCATCTTTAAACTTAAAGTTTTGTTCACCAGAAACACATATGGCCTTTTGAACAATTATTCTTACAATAAATGTGAATTTTGACCCCTAAATCACCAATTCACAAAAAATTTTAATTTAGCCAAAATGTATACACTACATATAATATACAGTTTGAAAAGAATAAGAAACTATATACATTAGTCACTAGGTAACCCTTTGCTTAGGTTTATTTGTAATTACAAACCAAACATTTAGTTTTTTTTTTATTACATACATTTTTCCCAAAAACATTAAACATGATGAATAATAAATCCATTTCACTTAGCACTTCCTGAAACATCTTTGTGCATGTTGAATTATTTGTCATTATTAAGTTTAAGATCAAAACTTAGTTCATTAATAACTCTACTTATAAAGTTAGCAATTTACAACATGTAATAGTTGGTACATTAAATAGGTCTATATATTATCACAACAAGAAAATTTTAAGTACAGGTAAAATAAAAACAACTTATCCATGCCAAGATAAAAAGAAAAAATGTGCATGCACATGTAATCAAATCTATTTTGACATGTAGTAGCACATTAAATAGGTCCATATATTATCACAACAAGACAATTTCAAGTACAAGTAAAGTAAAAACAACTTATCCATGCCAAAACAAACAAAAAACATGTGCATGCAAATGTAATCAAATCTATTTTGACATGTTTTCATTATTTTAGTTTACTTATCTTAAATTGTCTTATGAACATATAAATAATTATTTTTTACACAAGGTTAATAATACAATTAAACAAAAATATATATGTAATTCGACCTAATAGTATACTCGGAAAAACTTTTAAGAACACAAAGTTCTAAAAAAGATGGACAAATCGCAAACACACAAAACTGAATACACCAAAATAATCTGTATGTTTATCACCATTGCTTTTGGTTAACTTAGTGTACTTACCAAGTTTAAATATACATATAGATTTCAGATTTAATAAGTAAAAAAAAAATCCTAGCATATTGAGTATAGTTAAGGTCAATCATATAGGTATAGCATGTAAAAAGTTTTCAAACAATTTAATGCTAGAGGTTGGACATGGGCCAGTTCAACCCGGCCCGCAAGTCAAACCCGCCCTAATACAGTTCGGCAAAAACCTGTAAAAATATGGGCTGAATATGAGCCTGAAGAAAATGATTATGCAAAACAGACCGCCCTAGCCCAATATCGAACCTAACCCGCCCCGCCGAACCAACCAGGCCCAAGATCAACCAATCTGGTCCAGTCTCCCAACAACTAAATTTTTAGGACTTTTTGGTCTAAATACCATACCCTATAAATACCAATGCCATTTTCACTCTATCCTCACACCATTACTCAATCTCTCTTCTTCTTTTACTATCTTCTCTCAAGTATTTGAGTTTTTTTCTTAATCTCTTTCAAATTTTTTACTGATCTCCATCTAATATCTTCGTAATCTCCTCTTAATTTTGTATTAATCACTACTATTAGTTCGTGACTCATGGCTTTAAGAGGAAATGACAAGTTGATGGAGAGTTCATCTTCCTGCACCACCGGCCTCTAAGACTTGTTCCGTCGTCATTCTTGGCCTCCTAATAAAGGCATCTCAATTGAAGAGTTCCATGACAATAATGCCGGAATCGATATGATGAATTATGATTTGAGACTTAACGATGAATTATTGGATGATGAAGTTAAAGAGTTAGATGTAATGCCGGCCGGGGATCCGTCAACATAACCTATGCTGACAAGCCATGGACCCGTTGTGAAGGAAACCTAAGGATAAGGTAATCCTCAAGACTAACTGCTTGGGTTTAAGAGCATTATGAGCTTATACACGAAGGGGAGTCGAGGTACGAGAAATGCAAACATAAAAATTGGTGCATAAAAAGAATTCTGGCACCAGAACGCTGAAGCGACATATTGAAAATCAACTTCCTAATGTCCTCCCTAGTGCCGGGACTAGTTTTGGATGACAAAAACAACTTGGGTCTACAACCAGCGTTGGCGAGCCAGATATATTTCATTTTAACCAATAATCTTGTAGATAATGCATGATAAATTTGATGATACTTACCAAAAAACCTTTTTTGCAAGCTAAAAATGTGCACACAGGATCTTGGATAAAATCACGATTAAATCCTGAATTTAAAAAAGTATCTAGGAAAATTGCTAAGAAGGAAAACTTTAGATTATTTGAAATCGTAAAATCAGATTTGCAAGCCTAGTTTTTTGCTCTTGATCATTGTGTGGCATTCACTTTTGATCTGTGGACATCACCTTTAGGTTAATCATTTTGTTGTGTTACTTCTCATTGGATTGATTCTGATTGGATTATGCAAAAATGAATTTTGTCATTTAGGGTTATTGAAACAGATCATACTGGCTATCACATATTTAATTGCATCTTAAAAACTTTACGTGATTATTTTTGTGCTAATAAATTCTTGTGCATTTCATTTGATAATGCTTCAAACAAAGATGTTGTCGCTTGCCTTTTAAGTCAACAATTGAAATCACATCTCAATGGTGCATTCTTTCATGTTAGATGCATGCATCATATTTTGAACCTTTGTGTGCAAAAGGGTTTAGAAGTTCTCCAAAATAAATTTCCTTCTATTTGGAACTCATTGACGTATTTGAAATTAAGGTCTGCTATGTTTCATGAATTTAAAATATTTTATTTTGAAAATCAAAAAGAATTTTCTTGGAAACGATTTAAATTGGATTGCCCAACCTACTAGAACTCCACATATTTGATGTTGCAAGATACATTCTCATATGCAAATTTTTTGACACATTTTATGAACTTAAAAATGGGTTGTGAATTTCTTATGATTGAAGTTTGGGAAAAATGTTTCAAAACCAATGAATTGCTTGAGTTTTTTTACGAGGCTACTTAATTTTTCTCTGGTGTTTACTACCCAACCATTCATTAGGTTTTGTTTCATTTAGTGAACATTACATATGCTTTACATCAATTTAAAGATGATGAGTTGTTAAAACCGACTACTGAAGCCATGCGTGCTAAGTGGCTTCAGTATTTCGAAAACATTCTACCTATATTTTTAGTTGTTTTTTTGCTTGACCCATATGTTAAATTAACGGGCACAATAACATTGCTTGAAGGAATTTTTCATACTTATTTAGAAATGTCTCATATAAATGTTTTGGCTAGGTCTACTACTGCTTCTAAGTACTTACATTCTTTATACAAGTTATATTGTGAGTGAAATTCAGATAATGTAAGATTTAAAGCTCCTCAAACCAAGCCTCGAAGGAGATCAATCTCATCAATATCCAACCCGGCCCTCCAAATACTCAAATGAGCCCGACTAATGAAATCGAGATTAGCTGAAGTAGATGACTATCTCAACATATCGTTCAAGTCAAGCGATGTCGACATATTGGAGTGGTGGAAACAAAAGAGATCAATGTTTTTCCGAGCTTGTTGATAATTGCACAAGAGATTCTTGTTGTTCCAGTCTCTATCGTATTAACCAAGGCAGTGTTTAGTGCAGGAAAACAGGTGATATCAGAAAAATGATCAAGATTGATACCCGAGGCGGTAGAAGTATGCATGTCCAACTAAGATTGGGGCATCGCAGCACGCCGATAGTAAGACCAAAAGAGTTTAGATGACAAGATAATATCTAATATTGAGACTTGAAATTATTTTCTCAATCATACATGTAGTTTCTATTTGATCTAATTATGCCGTTAAGCATAAATCATAGGTTTCTATTTTTTATCATTTTCGGAATGTTTTTGCCATTTTAAAATGTAAGGGTCGTTCCAATTATTTGTAAGTGCCGTTTGACTTTTCTACTTAATAAAACTTACACCAGATGTGGTACCTACCCTGGGGCCGCCCTGCCTGGGATCGGTCCTTGCCCGGTCCTCCTTAACCCTGATCCAGGATCGGTTGGTTCGGGCCAATCCTGAGTCAAGTTGACCTGACGCCCATCTCTACTTAAGGCTGTCTAAAAGAGCATGCATATTGAACAAATAGACTCTGATACCAATGAATGAAATTTAGTGTACAACTAATGAACACTTTAATTAAGGTGTGCTTAGTTATTACTGAAAAATCGATTGATAGTTTTCTTAATGGAGGACGCTTCTTTAAACATATTACAAAAGACGTGACTTGTTATGAATACCCAAAATCAGATATTTAATTAACTTGAAAATACAAGTAACTAAATATGTTGGTTCACACCCAAGACTCGACTAAAGTTCTCTTTATGATGATAGAGAAGTGTATGGAGCGAAATAGAATAAGTAGAACCTCAAGAAGTTGTGTTTTCGAACCATATTTATATAATTCTATGGTTTTCTATTTTGAGGGAGTGAATCGGCACTTATGCAAAGTCATAACTCTTCATAAAAAAGTCACAACTCTTTATTAAAAGTTGTACTAGTTCGCCAAAAAGTGCACCTATCCACTCATAACTTCTTCCCTTGAAATAAAGCCATAACCATTCTTAGAAAAGATGTGTTGGTTCAACCATAGAGTTACAACTCTTCTAAATGTTGTGTCACCTTAAATCAAGACCATAACCACATCCCAAAGTTGTTAAATTCACCTAAAATATGAGCCTTTACTAAAATTCATGTTATGTTACTAACCAAGGTAGTTATAGGGTAGTTATTAAACAATTATCTCATGTGTCAAGATGTATATGTACGCCTCACATAACTGTCATATGACACCTTCTTATTGATTCCAATATGATGATGTGTTACACATATATGCCACACCATCCTAACCTCTTAACTACCTGTTAGAACTGGAAATGTGAGTTTGTGTGACAGCACCAACATATGGTGTGATAACACCAATCAATAGAAAATAAGTATATTTTAGCGCGTCTATAAAATTTAACAATCACTCATACTAACTAAATTCCAACATCTCTATCTTTTGCTTGCACTTAGCCATCAATTGCCTTCACCAACCTTGCAAACCTAAAATGGCTCTTATAATTTGTTGTGAAGTGGACTTAAATGGCATAGCCTAACAAACATGAGAGGCATCAGATGACAATAGTAGTATATATATTGACCCTTCAATTGGTGGTGGAGCTGAAACCGCATTCAATGTTGATAGATGGTGAATGGAGTCCCGCCATGAAACATCTCTTGTACAACACTAACACAATACACCAATGTTTATTTGTCTCGCATCTTTGCAGCGGTTCAATTTTATGGCAACATATGTAAATATTGGGAAATAATAATTAAATAATAAGTTTAGGGATGAAGAGAGGAAATATTAGACTTCTCACAATTAAAAGTGAGTTTGACCGTTGAGGTAAAAAACTTTTCCATAAAAATCAAAAGATTGAGATTCAAAATTAACCTAAAATCAGGGTTTAATATCTATATAATAAATTTAGAAATTAATACAGTTGGCAACTAAAAAGACTATTTAATCATTGTTAAAAAAAAATTGTAATAAAAAATGGTAAGAAATGGGACCCAAAAGACCTGGCAAAGTCGAGGGGACAGTGAAAGCTATGGACAAAATAATAATAATAATAATAATAATAATGCAACAATGTGCAGGCTGTCGGGCAAAACGTAGCAACCGATTGAATTCAATCATAGAAACATGATCCATTTTGTCTAATTATTGAACGGGCCCAAATATATTATAATTTGAAAAAGCCCAAATTAATGAGGGCCTAAGGCCTTGCTTGGAGATTTGAGTGGATTTGCCTTCTCAAGAAGTGTGTGCGTGTCAGTGTGTGTGTTGTTTTTTATACATTCTTTTGGTCTTAGTAGGTTATACCACAACAAATGTCTTGAAAAATACTGATGTGGTATGATGATTCCTGAAAAGTATAAGGTTTATTGCCTCTTTTAAGCTTTGGCCTCCCTCTTGTGTACCAAAAAAATGATGTACTTCTATCAGCGAAATATGCACAATATGATAAAAAGGTAAACTAATGAAACAAGATGCTAATGCTATTAGTATATGCAAGTTTCTCATCTTTAATAATTTTAGCTCTGTATACTTGGTATTACCACCACCAATTTTCTCCAATTTTCTCCCTACTTTAACTTTTTGTTCCATCCACCCATTTCATGCAAATCTTCATTAACTAACAGAGTTGAGATTTCAACTTTCCCATGTGATTTTATTAGAGTTACTTTTGAATTTTTTCTTGATCAATTGCAAGAGGGTTAATACAAAACGTATATAGTTACATTTGGGAATACGTTTTGTTATTAATATTAGAGTTTTAGATAATTTATTGACAATGAGAATAAAACTGCTGAAACTAAAAGTAAAGCTACCATTTAATAATTTTTTTAAAACTCTAACGTTAATCACTACTGCTAATACCAAATAAGATAATACTTAAAAAAAATCCACATTTGCGTCATGGTTAACTTGATCTACAGGGAGTGCTCCTCTCTATCTCAAAGAATAGCATAAAATACATGTTGAATATTCTAATACGACTTAAATTTTTATTGATTTACACATTTAATCAAAATAAAAAAGGTTGGTGACAAAAATTGGAAGATTATTAGTGTCAAGGAAATGTTACATGTAGCTAGAAAATTAGCAGTTAAGGTCAAACAACAATCAAGAAAATGGCTTGTAAAAGACTATGCTCAATTTACATTATTAAAAAAAAAGAGCTATATTTACCTCTTTTACCACTTCATGTTACTCACAAGTAAAGTTATTATGTGAACGAAATCCTTTTTTCCTTTCCAAGAAAAAAACAAAAAAAAAACAAACAATTGGATAACATTTTCTTAGAACTTAATTAATTTTTTTTCCAATTATCTTAAAAAATAATAAAAATGCTTATTTTATAAAAATATATAAAAACGTTTCAACCAGTATATTACTATGTGAATCGACCGTATGTTGCTGCGGCATTTCATTGTTCAGGGGCCCAATTGTGAGAAATCAATATGTGCAGCCTAGGAGTACAAAGACTTGTATATTGAGGGGTTAATTATCAAATAGAAATGTTTGATGTCTGAAAAAAACAAAACATGATATCTCATAAAAATATTTCAAAATTCTACCATTTGAAAGCTCACACTCTATCTACTTAATAATCATATGAACAAAACTTTTTTAATAAAATACATCATATTTTCAAAAAATTCTTCACTTAAATTATTTAATACAGTTTTGAAAGTTATTAAATAATTTAAAGTGGCAATTTTGTTTCTACAAATGTAATGCAGTGGTGTTGGAAAAAAATGGGTGTTCGAGGAGAGAATTTGGTAAGGCTAAACCCGCCCCACCCCTCGTCAAATTCATGTGCAACCTGGGTGAAAATAATTTAAAAAATTGCAAAACTGTATTTTCTTCTTCCTCTTGTTTTTTTTTTTTTTTGGCCACCTTACGCCCAGAGCACCAAATTTTTCCCTCTGTCGCTGCTACCCCCGAAACACGTGACATCTAAGCTGTTGCTCCACTGTTGCAATTTGCAAATCATCCCGGCTTGCCGTCATCGCACCCCTTCTTCACGCCACAAATTTGTCCCCAGGCATCGCCAAAAACTCTGAGGAGGAAAATGCTATAGCGGTGTATATTAGGACAAATCTTGGCATTAGACCATTTTTCTCTTTTGGGCCTAATTCCTAGGTCACGGCATTATTCTTTTGTGGTCTAAAACGTTGGTTAGTGTAAATCTACGATAGCAACTATTGTGTTTTAGTATGTGTTAGTGTATATATAATTTGAATAAAGAATTGCTGTATATAACAACAAATACTACAAACATTTATTAAAAGTCTTAGTTAGGCGCACACAAATATTTGATTATGCTATAAATACGTAAAAATATTTAGCTCTCAAGCTCCACCCAGCCCGAGAATACATCTTAAATGCTTGGGAGAGCTCAAATATTATGCTAAAATAGTACTGCGGTGGTACTACCAGCTCTAAATGGACTCGGGCTAGAGTTGGTTGAACTTGAAATTAGATTGGCGGAAGCGCAACACTGGAATAGGGATCCTAGCGGTTCATTCGATTAGTATCAAGGATGCCCAAATTGTATTGGGCCCAAATATAAAACATCCAACAACTCACAGCCAGTTCAGGAAATTTGAAGGGGACCCGTTAATATATAGTTTTTGTTGGAAGCGCCAAAGTAGGCTGTGGGTCATGTTACTGTAGATTGAGATTACTCCTGGACACTCGAGTATTTACAAGATAACCCAACTCTATCTAACAGCAAATGGCCTTATGGTGGGAGTGCACTACCAGTTTAACCCCACCTGAATTTATGGTTTGTTGACTTAAAATAGGATAATTATACAAGCCTTTATAGCAAAGATATATCCCATTGAAGCCGATTCAGAAATCCAGCTTTTCTTAACTGGCATGTTTTCTCCCATTGCTTGCAGGAGAGGAATATCAGAAAAAAAAATCACACATTTTCTGAATTACCATAGCATGGAGATCCAGGCGTCCTTAAATGACTTCCACTAGATAGAGAAAACAACGATTGAAGTTAACCAAAGAGGAACCTACTACAAATCCGGTGAGGCTCTAATTGTACAGAGCCATGTTAGCAATGAGAGAAGTGGAGCTCTGGATTACAGGTTGAAGGATTAGAATGGGACTGGCACCAGGTGCGGCAGATCTAAAGCTTCAGATCAACCATTTTGAGTAAACCTCCATTTCCAGCAAGGTGGACAAGCTTCACTAGTGGACCAAGAAACCGCAGTCAATGCACCAAAGGTTTAGTCAGAGACAAGTCATCGATTGAAGCCTTCTAAATTGGGGGATTGGGATGAATCAAACAGACCTGAAGTATATGAGGTGCCACAAATAGTAAAGTAGAAAGATGCATGTGAACCCACTATTTATGTTATTGACCATAAAAACTATGAACTTTCTGAGCATTGAACTATCCGGTCCATATGGCCCTGTCCTCTCACAAGAAACATATTAATAGGAACCTATTAGATTGAAACAAACTGCCCTTTCTCTCTTTCTTGCTTAGAGTCATGTGCACACATCTTAAGATGGTATTTGGATACAGAAAATGTTTTTATTTTTCTTTTCTAAATTTTTCTTACAAATGTTTAAATGCATAACTTTTTTTTTAAGGATGCGGAAACAATTGTTTTTTGAACTCTAGAAAACTCATATTATAAAATGGAAAACTTTGTTTAAGATATTTTCCATTTCAAAACACATGAGTTTTCTAAAGTTCAAACAAGGTTTTTTTTTTATCATTTTTAAAACATTGTTATGCAATTAAAATTTTATTAAAAAATTATAAAATAAAAATAATTTTTCTTTCACAATTAAACACCACCTAAGCAGTGTTATGTCTCTTCACTTACTTCTCAAGTATGTTTTACTTCTTTTCTTGCCCATTTGTAGCTTGGCTAAGTTTGGCTAACTCGAGCTTCCGCGCAATTTTTATTTATCTTTTAATTGTTTATTCCGCAGAGTGCTGGGGCTCCTTCAACTATGCTCAAAGCCTAGATATTCAACTATTGGCCGGAGTAAGTGCTCCAGACCTTAACTTTAACTGAAGCCCTCAACTCATCAACATTCAATGTTCCTTAATTATGTGGAACAAGTAATAATGTAACCGAATTGTGACAAGTAAGCAAACCCTTTTTTTCTATCCATATGTTGGGTTTGTAACATTGTATATATATATATAGAATTAGCTAGTGTTTCCTTCTTCAAATAATTCACCAATCAAAATCGCCGCTCCAACGCTCTTTTTGCTGGCATGTTGGCCCCAAAAATAAATGTTGGTGGCAGTTGAGACCTGTCCAGAAATGCAATGCTGGTGCTATAATGAGAGCAAAATTCAGACCATCAGTATTCCTGCGAACCATCCACGTTGTCGGTAAGTTGGTGTTTCCCCTAGTTCCCCTACATGAAAAAACAAAAATCTTAAATCCATTTATTGCCCCTGAACTTTGTTGACTTTGGCATTCTATGCCTTTTAAATTGATGTAGATCAAATCAGCCCTTAAACTATGAAAAATGTGATATAGTCAAAGGGCAAAGCTTCGTAGTAATGGAGGCAAAATGTCCCAATCTTAGTCATCCAAATGATGGCCCAATTCAAGCCAACTTGTAGAGGAGAAATGTCTAAAATCAACAAAATATATTAGGGCAAAATCAGAGCATGATATACATAATATAATAGCACGAGAAGCTTTCTATTCATGTCTTTCCTCGCCAAATGAATTGACTTCATTTGTCGATACCATCTAGAATTAATGTTAGAGATTTGAATAAAATATCAACGACTTTGATAATTTTTCTAAAATCTTTAACACCAAATGTGCATCCACCAAATAAATCAACCCAATTAAATCCATGATGTTTCTGCATTACACACGCTCAACATCTAGCCATCTTTTTTGGGCGCAAAACGTAATAATGGCCATATTTGTGGAACTAAATCCATGATGTTCTTTTTCTTTTTTGGTATAATGGCCATATTTGTGGAATTAAATCCATGATCCTGTTTTCTTTTTTGGGCGCAAAACATAATAATGGCCATATTTGTGGAATTCAATCGAATGCAATCAACACCCAAGGCTTCATTAACCACAGACAATGAGAAAAGGCCAGAAAAAATCAGACAAATCGTTTTTTAATCCGCAAGAATTCAATCTCACTAACAAAAAATGATATCTTATTTAAATCAAGATATATAGCTTTTACATATAATTTTTTATAAATAAATAATAATATTAATAAATTTAAGTTAAACTAGTTTAAAAAGTTAAATAGAAGAAAAAAAAGTAGAAGAGATAGAAAGTAGGAGAGATAGAGTATTTTTATTTTATTATTCAATCAATAACTTTTATGCCATGTGTTTGAAGTTTGTGATATCTGGCCGGGTGTCATGGTCTGGATCATCGTTAATTACCATGGTGTTTAATTAAACTCTTTTATTTTCTGCTGTGACAGGGAATTTCCTTCCACTGTACATTTTCCTACCTCAAGTGATTTGTCCACCAACACGCTCGATGCATCCCGTAGGCGACTATGGCTCCTGGAGCATGACGGTCAAGAACCTACAACCGGGTTCGTTCTGGCGAACGAGCTTCACAAGTTGGAGGCTGAACCAAAGGTTGAGCCAGATCGATCGCCGGAGCAGCCGCTTTTCCGTGTTGGGGACTTGGGGCCTGTTTCGATCGCAGCCGATCGAGCCAAAAAAAAAGAGTCAATTTATTTCAAAAACATGTCTTTTCAGATTAATTTTAGGTCTGTTATAAGCTTTCTACCATTATATTTATATATGACCAGGCATTTGCCCGCCCTGCGCAGCGGGAGGGGGGTGGGAGGGGCAAGTGTGGGTTTTGATGTGATGTTCTTCTCAATGGAGCTGCTGTGATGGGTTATTTGTTGAAATATTTTTGGCCGTGAAATAGCATAGACTACTAATAACAAAATGATATATTGCTTGGTTCTAAATTACAATATACATGAACCAAAAGCACGATGGGGAATTCTGATACATGTAGTCATTCTTCAGTACAAAATGGATTACACATGAGTACAGTGTCGGGTGTCATGTTCTCTTCTTCATGTCTTGGCTTCAGATAGTTCTTCCTTTCCTGCTCAACCTTCAGATGTAGTTTCTTCTACTGTTGCTGCTGCAGAATTTGGTGTGAAGAAATGGAGTGCCAAATTAGTATAGTAATAGGAAATTGTAAATTTGGAAGCAGTGAAAGGGTGTTCCATGTGCATATCTTACATTTTTTGTCTTTTGTATCGTGTGCCAGGAGGCGTGTCTCCTTCATCTGTTGAGAAAGAGTCTAATGTTGCTATCAATTTATTAGTAGTGAAAGGAAAAAGTGTGTATCAGATGATGCAGCTTTTGTGTATATGAGAAATTCAAACATGTGTATCTTACTCTTTCTTCTTCAAATTTCTATCTCCTTGCTGGTCATTGGAATTTTTGGGAGTTTCTTCCTCTGTGACGGGAGAGCTTGTGGAGCAATGTGTAGCATATGACTGTTTGAAAGTCATTGATGATTGGGGGGAATAGGTTGAAGCAGATGGGTTCAATATTTTTAGTACTTTGAAGCTAGCACTGTTAGTTTCAAGGTTTTGTGTGGTAGGAGTTACTTGGAATACAAGTGTAAGTCCTATTTTGAGGGGACTACTTGCAAGCTGGATGACTGGAATTTTGATGAGTAGTTGAGTTGTTCGGCCGAAAATAATAAATGTCGTTTCTCCTATATTGTCTTGGACGGTTGTGTTTAGCTTATAAACCCGAGAGAAATTCGAAAGTGAACATATAGTAACTGTATCTGTATATGTGTTATTAAGAAAGTGATTATTTCAAGGTGGAACAAGAAAGAATGATGTACCATTGTTCGGGTGGTTGGTCATTCCTAGGACATTTTGTGCACTAAAACGTATTTTTTACTAATTGAATGGTATTATGGCAGTAAAAACATAAGCGGTACCACCAACCTTGGGAGCAATCTATGTTTTTTATGGTGGCAAGGCACATAAATTTATCATTCTAGAAAAAGTGATGAGGTACAAGTTTTATATTGATTTGAAAAAGAAAAAGGGGGGGAGGGGGGAGGCTATAAGGGCAGTTACCTTGATGGATTAAGTTGGTCCCCTTAACATGTACATGTAATATACAAGGGGGCCAACCTCCACATTCAATAGGTAAATTCCAAATGCAAGATCATTCACTTTATTCCTTTTAATTGCATGGATTGTTGGTGCGTACTTTGAAGTTCATTACGAGTAGTTTCCAATGCAGTGCATGCGTGTATGATAATTCATATTATTATTATTTGTAAAAAATGTTTTAAAAAATACTGTTTTACTTTCTAAAATTTTAAAACTGTACTTTGTAAAATATATAAATTCATATATGATTATTATATGACATATTTCAAATATATATATTATTATATTTTTAATAATAACAATAATAGTAAGTCTTATATTTAAAACTAAACATATTATTATTGTAATAAAAAATATATAAATATGATACATTATGTAATGTATGTATGTATCATATATATATTTACTGTATACATATGATATAAGTGAAGTATATATTCTTATAGATGATACATATTATTATTATTATTATTATTATTGAAAATATAATAATATATATTTATAATTACCAACGCGCGTGACCAATGTGCACGCGCGTTGGCAACGCGCACGCACGTTGGCAACGCGCACGCACGTTGGTAATTTACCCGTTGAAAAATGGTTGATTTACCAACGCATTTGACTGTTGATAAATTTTAATTTTTTTTACCAACGATTTTACGTGTTGGAAATTACCAACGTGCAGGCCGTTGGTAATTTAGTAGTGAACATAGGCAAAGTCAGCAAGGGAAAAAAAAGGGAAGCTAACCTTCCTGGAACGTTGACTGATTTTTCATCAGACCCTTCTACTAAAATCGAATATCACGTATCCTATAAAAAAAAAAGTGGAAGAAAGTATAATCTTAGTAACACAATTAAACTACATAGACGGAAACAAAGTATATACAGGTAGATATAAATGACAAAGTATGGAGAAGAAGAAATGAATGACAATGGCGTATGATGGACTGAAATGGATTAGTAACTCACAGAAGGGAGAAGGCAAGAGCAGGTTCATGGTTGTCATTGTGCACAGAATTAACTAGTTAGATAGGCGGAGAAGGAACAATAAGCAGAAGAATGAGACAGGAGAGGTAGATGAAGGGCGAATGAGATTTCCACGTGCCACCCCCACCACGCTTCACTGCCACGTAGAATAATCATAAACTATGACACATATAGCGGAATACGGACACAAAGACAAGTACAAAGATAAGAATGGAGCACTTAGTGCTCCAGCTGGTAAAAGCATGCAAATAATAAAGAACATAATACTTAAACCCACCACCTGATACGGAGGAATCAAAGTGGCAAGCTAAAAGCCAAGTTCAACGGTTTTCTAGGACCGACGAATCTGCACCACTGAATTAAATACTATGATATACTGTGTAGTATATTTTTTATTGTTGGTAATGTAATATGTGGAATAAATATTTTTATATTTTATCATTTTATCATACGATGTACCGCATATTGTACATTTTTTGTATATATTTTGTTAAAAAAATTACAGTATATCACAAATATCACATGGTAAGTACCGTAGTATTTAATTTTTTGCGCCTATTTTTTTTATTTTACATAAATAATATCATAAATATATAAAAAATTAAAATATAAATAATACACATATCATAAAATATACATTTACTTTTATTTTTATTTTGTTACTTTTTTTAATTAATATAATAATTTAATGGATGGTAGCAACTTAAAAATCTCTATGGGGTTGAATAATATTCCTCAATTGGATTTCTGATGCATGCTAGCTCAACTAAATATCTTCTATCATATATATTTTATTTATATTTGACAATTTATGATGAGAAAAATTAGAATACATATAAAATGTGTAAAAATAAATTATGTCATTTAAAATAATATTCTAACATTTATTTTTTGTGATAACAGTAACGATATGCGGCACGATATACCTTGTGGTATACCTTAAAATTTTTTGGTGCGGTATACCTACCAGTAACGGTATTTAATAGCTTGATGTGCACAATTTCTACAATAGAGCGAAAAATGAGCAAGAAATGATAGTATAACTACCTAGGCCTGAATTCGTCCAAAAACATGTGGATAAGAGTTTACCACACCCCATACTTTTCTTGGATTCAATAACCTCCACAATAAACCACAGAGAAAAGAGGAAAAGATGAAAAAAAAAAAAAAACATTGCCAGCTAAGTGCAAGTTACGGTATTCCAGTATAAACCATATAGGACGAAGAAATGGGAAAAAAAAAAAAAGGAGGGAGAAGAGGCGAGTTAGCGGAAGCCCATTGTAGCAAGTTTGCCAATTCCTGGGACGGAAACAGAAACAAAATAAGGCCTGAAGGTGGCTTCCCAAATTCATTCTCAATGTGCCATAGATGTGTCCTTTCCCCGCTGGAAATGCTTAGCAAACATAATAGGTGAAAGCCTGAAAAGGACGAGGTCATATAACAGAGGGCAAAGCAGGGGGACCAACCTCACTATTCAGCCTTCAACAAAAATCTAGGTGGCAACACCTGAGTTACTCCTTCTGCTTTAATGTATAATATAGTTGATAGAATCGTTCACTAATAAGCTTCCTATAAATTAAACTTGTTAACTTAGATATGATATTCAATTGAAAAAAATGTTGTTTCGTAAATAACTTTATTTCATTTAATAAAAAATATTATTTCATTCATATAAATGTGTTATTCTATAAAATTTATTCTATTTTGTAAGAAATAATGTCCCATAAATAATCTTTCCATTAGTAAGAAATTTTTTTTTTCATTGAAAAAAATTTGGTTCCATAAATTGCTATTAAATTCATAATAAATACTATTCTGTAAATAATGTAATACCATTTAGTAATAAATAAAAATTTACTTTTAAATGGATTATCATATTTTCATTATTTTAGCTTTCAAATGAAATATATTTCAGGTCAAAAAGATGTAAAAATAAAAAAATTATTTTAAATTAAGTTAATTTGAGTTAAAATGAATTAACTCTTACTATTTCGTCAAATATTGTTATTTTTCATAAGAAATGTTATTTTGTAAACAATATTATTTCATTCAGTAAGAAACTTTGTTCCAACTCAAACAAATTTGCTGTTTCATAATATTTTGTTCATTTTCATAAGAAATGTTTTTCCGAAAATAATATTATTTCATTTAATAAAAAGTATGTCTCATTCATACTAATTTGCTATTCACAAAATACTATTCTAAAAATAATTTTATACCATTCAGTATGAAATGTTGTTCTATTTAAATAAATATATTATTTCTTATGAAGTAAATAATATTTTTTAAAATATTATTTACTTTATAAAAAATATTGTTCTAGATGCAGTGATAATCTTATAAAATATTGTTTCTATTGTAAGAAATATTATTCTAGACGTGGTATTAGTCTTATAAATAAAGTAATGGTAAGGGTGCATAAGAGGTGTACTTGGTGCTCTATAAACGCTTTTCTAAAGGCGGTCAACGAAAAGAATTTAAAAGTATAAATATAAATCAGCAAATATTGGTATGTTTTTACTCGAAATCTTGATGGGCAGATGAGATGCGGTGAAATAGATATTATAGTCTTTGTAGGTGTGGGAAAGATGGAGTATAAAGTACTGATTTTGTTAGAAGAAATTTTTTTTTTTATAACTTCGAATTATAATGTAACCGATTTTTTTATTTTGATAATCACAAACATTAATGTAATTTGAGTTATAACAATGTATTTAGGATTCATCACCAATCAATTTTTTTAAGTTGATTAGACACCTAATATGATGTAAGAGAGATTTTAAGATTCATGAATTGGTTATATTAAGGGAAGACTAAGCACCCTTTAATGTCTGCAAATTGGTAACATGGAGGTTTAATTTTATATTTTCTTAAAAAAATTTTCTTCAGTGCCTAATCCTTTATTAAAGTAATTTTTTATGATATTTATTTAATTTTGATCCAAAGCATAAATCTTATCAAACTAACTCGAAATGAAATACTTTTAGATGGCATTGCATTTAATCTTGAGATTTCAACAAATTCACCAATAATTAAAAGGATATTTATTTAAACTGTGTGTCTTACTTGGCCTATCATATTTGAATAAATAAATTTGTCTCCTAACTTTATTAAGTTCACTAGGAATAATTTCCTAAAGATTTATTGGATATTCTCTCAGAGAAATTTAATTAATTTTCCAGTTAAACAAAATAAAGTAAATTAAATTATTTAAGCAATTGGATAACCATTTAAATTAACAAGAACTCTTAAAACATTGATCTAGTCCCAGATTTTACACGAACTTCTAGTTGAACCTTACACTTCTAGGATTTGTCACATCATCCCAAAACTTTGTAAAATTGCCAGATATTGCCTCAAATTTTATTAAATGACCAGTGTTGCCTTAAGCTTTTAAAAGTTGATAGATTTGCCACAAAATTTACATTCTTGTCTAGATTTTTTTTAGAGAAGCTCCATTTTACCCGAACTTTCTCCTTTTTCATAGAGTAACTCTAAATTAGTACCTAAAGTAAATTGATGCTTATTTTGCCCTTAGAAAATAAAAATGCTTCTATACTAAGTTTGTCAAGCCTAGACCTAAAATCAAATTAGTATCTAAACAAAATTGGGTGTCAAAATGAGTAAAAAAATGATTCGAGAGTTTCAAAATACTTATCACTTTCCTTTTTTTTTTTTTTAATTATGAACATTGAGATAAATAAGTGTATTATATATCCTTCTTCAGACTATCATTCACAAATAACACAACTACTTTTGAAATCATTTTAAAAATTCAAACACAATTGCACAAGTTTTTTTATGAAATGTCCAAAACATATATACCATAATAATAAATATATAACAAGCAAGTTTCTATCTGTTTGGAGGTTTGCAATTTAATCAAAATTTGCATGGTTATTTTCTCTCGATTCTAAGCACGTTGACATATATACGTTACCTAAGAGACAAAATTAAGTAAAATTTAAAAGAATTATATAAATAGCTAAATAAGATAAATATTGTGGAACACAAAAAATAAAAAATAATAACTATGTCAAGAGAAAGAGCATATTGTTAGATGCTAGTGTGGCATTTACCTTACCTATAGATTTTACGAATTTGTTTATTTTTTCATTTATTGTCAGGCTTTCCCTATTTACTTGCGGGTCTCTAATATAAAATTAATGTGTATCAGAATAGAACTTCCCTTACAAAAATGTGTACCATTGAGCATTCTAAATGTTAAATAAAGGCCTAAATGCATGGCTAATCCCTTAACTTTGTCAACTTGTATGAGTTAGTTCCTAAATTTTGACTCAACATGACTTAGTCCTCTAACTTTGAAAAATGGTGCGACTTAGTCTCTTGGCTAACAGATTGAGTTACAGCATTAGAAACTAGCTAAGGTGAAGTTATGGTATCAGACACTAGACATCATACTGTTGGTTTACAATTGTGTCAAGATATTATATACTTGCAACTTACTCAACTCTGTTCACTTGCAATAGATTGACTTACGACTGCCCTACTGTTTCCCAGCCACCACTACTAAATTCACTAACTTCGCTTTCCATGGAGTTGTCAATGGCTGTATGAGTTGAGCTCCCCACTCCTTAACGAACCTAGAACCACAGTCAGTACTGTGTGCCCGACGCTAATGATGACTGAATATGAGGTCAATGAAAGTCCTTGTTTCATCCTCAACTCCTTGCGGCCACACCCTAGCCCTATTTCTTCCTTTACTCATAGAGCTCTCCGACCTGTTTTTTGCCCCAATTTATCTTGCACAAACCTGTGAACCTCAATCAAATCTCCGAAATCATCCTGATGGGAAGAAAATAGCAAAATAATTAGAAATTTCCATTAAAAAATAGAAACATTAAATCACTAGAAAATAAAAAGGTAATCAAGAATCTGTTAGATGATTGGGATTTGGGTTCTTGGTGTTTACATCGGGGAAAGAAACAGGGGATGAAGATGAAAAAAAGACAGGCAGCTCGCGACCATGGCGAGGGGTTGAGGATAAAATCGATTTGGGGATTGGTGTTTTGGTTCATAGGCTGTGGCGTAGCTAGAAATTTTATCTAGAGTGGGCCGACAATGTAAAAAAAAAAAATATTTATACTATAATATTATAATAAAATATTTTATAACATAAAAAATATAAATAATATTTACAATTTAAACTGTGGACAACACTCTTTTACATTAAAATCACTCATAATATAGTCTAGACTAAAATTTTATGCAATATCCCGTTCAATGTAAACAACTAAACTTTCAGCAAAAAACTCATCATTCATTTTGTTGTGTAATTAGATATTCACAATTTTCATGAAAATACATGTTCAATAGTAGCAGTAGATACTGAAATACTCAAGATAAGATGAACTAATCTATTGATTAAATTATACTAAAATAAATTAGACGCAATCATCCAGTCACATTCTGTTGAAAACATATACAAAAAAGGAACAAGAATCTAGCATAAGTTGCCCCTTGTATCTAATTCAATTGAAAATTAGACCAAAAAAAAAATATTTTGATCGAATTATCTGAATACACCTTATTCAACTTGTGATTCTATTTCTTTAAGGACTAAAGCAAGAAGTGGTTTCTTAATTTTGTTTTTATGTTCCCAGCAACCAAATGATGTTTAGCGGTTAGCATGATTCATGGGAGAACTTGAAGAATCAATTTCATACATGAAAAAACATAAGATTAGAAGTGGAACACGAGAAAAAATCGATACTTGATAAAAAAAATTAAAAAAAAAACACTTGGTGAAAAATTAAGTGAGAAACCCGCAAAAATGAGTACAAAGAAAATAAGGCTTTTGTTATATAGTGGGTTGGAGGACTAAGAAAAGACAAATAAATAAACATACTTTAATCAATTATATAAAAATAAGGCCAAAATGCACCTTTAGTCCCTCAACTTTGCTCACTCAAGCGAGTTAGTCCTTTAACATTAACTCAAGATAACTTAGTCCTTCAACTTGGAAAAATTGAGCGAGTTAGTCCCTTGTTATACGGAATAACAAGCGGCGTTAGTCTCTCCTCCCCTCGCCACCACCTGAGGCCATCTCCGTCGAATCCGACCCTGCCTCCTCACCATCGGCCTCACCCCTCGCCATCACCTCTCTCTTCGTCGAGGCTGACATCGAATTTGCCTCTTCTCCTCTCTTCGTCAAATCCGATGTCACCTGTTGCCCTTGCCCTCACCGTCAAATCCGGCCTCGCCGTTGGCCTCTCTTCATCGAATCCGCCGTCAGCCTCTTCTACTCCCTCTCCCCGACATCGTTGCCCTCTTCTCTTCCCTTCCCTCGCTTCTAGCCGCTACATCTTATTCATCAAATCCGTCGCCCATCACCCGTCTCCCGTCACCAGCCGTCACGAGATCAAATTGCACTAGCCAATCGTCGCTAGATCCGATTGCGCTCGGCAGTCGTGGGCAGATCCTTCATCCGCTCGCCTTTCTCCTACGCTAGCCCACTCTACTCTCCCCGATTGAACGACAAGCAGCCTACCAACATCGTTTAGGTCACGTGACTCCTCATGCGCTCTTTCAGTCAACCAAGTAGAGGTGAAAGTTCGGGTTGTAGGGTCGGGTTCGGGTTAAAACCCGACTTTTTTAGGCTATCACTAACCCGATTAACCCTAACCCTAACCCGACCCTATTTTGTTGATGACCCGAACCGACCCTAACCCGATTAGGGTCGGGTTAAGGTCGGGTTGACCCGAAATTCTGACTACATAGTTCAATAATTCCATAATTTCCATTCCACATTCAAATATATCCAACCTGCAGGTCCTAAAAATATCCACTTAAAAGAACTAGTAACATTGTAACAAACATAAAAATGGCCACAACATGAACAAACTTAACATGATAATAAACACGTCCCAATGGCCATAACGTTTTAACATGTATTAGTTACAAGAAATAGGCCTCGTACAGGTGAATATATTATAGAAAAAAGAAAACAAAAGAAAACCATTGCAACATGTATTCTATCTTCTTTTCATTCTTTACGTTTAGAATGTTCTATAGCTAGGAATTTAGTGGCGTGAGCAAATACGAAATAAAAGTACTAACTCAAAACAACTTTGCAGCCGAGGAGTAGGTGTTAGAACCAAAAGGCGGTGGCAGTTCAAAACCAGAGCCAGATAAAGCAGCAAAAAATCAGTCCTACAAGTTAACATATAAAAGTTCCCTCAAGTTTGTGAAAGAGATAAGAAAATAGGATATCATGCCAAAGGAAGCAAAAGACAGAACAATCCAAAGCAAAAACAAAAAAGAACAATGTATCACCTGTAAAAAGACAAAAACAAAATCATTGTAAACCACAAACAACAACTAAACTATGCCAAAAAGACAGCAGCTGAGGAGTAACTAAACCATGTAACTAATATATCAAGGAAAACATAAATCATATTCACTTGACAAATCCATAACATATCACATTGACTAAATAAAGCAAAAAACAAACGCAATAGAGGAATGACAAAAGCCAATTTGGAGATAACCAGACGAAAACAAACCAATCTCACTGTAACATAAAAAACTGAAAGCAAAAGGCACAAAAGAAAATACACTTTAAGCCAGCATAGGTATAATCAGCTCCTGGTATCCTTAAGTTGTGCAAGAATTTTCAGAAAATAAATACAGTTCAAAAAGGGAGAGAGGGTGGACTGAGAGAGGGCAAGCACATCAGAAGTCTATCCAAATATTGTAGCAATCCAAAAAAAACCCTTTCTATTGGAGATTTTGTTTGCAACAAAAATTAGTATTGCATGAAATACAAGCTCCAGTTCAGGATCTGAACTTTCACAGACATTTCCGATGGCAAGAGCAGACCCCAACAGGCAACAGACGATTTAGACTTTGACAAATGCATGCACTGACATAAAAAGCAAGACTGCATCAGGAAAATGAGCAATTTGTGTTCCGAAATGGTGAACCAAACACACCCTAACCCAGCTAAGAAACAGAGTTCGATAACCACAGCCCACAGGTTATGCACATACTGCACAAATGTTGACAGTCTAAAAAGAATTTGCAGTCAGTCGCAGAGGTTATGCACATACTGCACAAATGTTGACATACCTTCACGTCGCGCCGTCGCACAGCAGCCAGCAGAAGACCAGCAGTCAGTCGCAGAGAACGCCGAGAAGAGGGACAGTCCGGACGGAGGAGGATGACAGTCGTGAGTCTCGTGACTCGTTCACGTTCGTCGGGAAGAGGCGAAAGTTGGGAAGAAGAGGCGAAGAGCTTAACTGAAGAGAGGATTAGAGGAATCAGATTCGGATTCAGATCTGAAGAGTGGAGCGAAGAGCCTGATGTCTGAAGAGTGAAGACGGCTGGTGACCGTGTGCCTGCAGCGTGCCGCAGCGTGCGTGAGTTGGGCTGGGCTGGTGTGCGTGCGTGAGTTCACTGAGTTGGGCTGAAAATCAGAAATAGGGTCGTGTCAGATTTTTTCGGGTTCACCCGACCCAAACCGATTATTTAAATTCTGAACACGGATCGGGTCGGATCAACCCGAATTTACGTTTTCTCTTCACCCAACCCGACCCGAACCCTAAAATTAGGATCGGGTTCGGGTTCGGGTTCGGGTTTAGGGTCAACACTTACACCCCTACAACCAAGGAACAAGTCGCGTAGTTTCTCAAAGTTTGAGGACAAAGTCACATGGTTTATCAAAGTTGGAGGACTAAGCCATACTGAGTCAAAGTTGAGGGACCAACTCGTGCGAGTTGACAAAGTTGGAGGATCAATAGTGCATTTAGGCCTAAAAATAAATGGACCACTAAAACTTAATCAGAAATAGTACATAATGGGCCTAATTTTCTATATATACATACATACATATAGGCAAAATTAAGAAAAAAAAACAAACATTGATGTTTTAGGATAGGCTTAAATTGGTCATCAATATTTTTTTTGGGCCAAACTCACAGTTTTTAGTCGGGCTAAGTTATCCACCGCAGCTAAAATGAAGCTTACATGGCTTCCTTTTCTTCGCATCTCTTTCTCTCTCTCTCTGACCCCCTCACTTTATTTCCCAAGCACCAATTTTTTTTTTTTTTTGTCTCAGCCCTCACTTTCTCTCCGCGCAAGGCTTCCTCCACCATCATGCCAGCGCCAATCACGATCAGCTGAGCCACCAAATCACCCACATAAAACTATCAGTTGGTCTCGCATGCCTACCGAGAATCCAGACACTTGGGGAGAACTGCCTAAACAACCGATGGTTTTGCCTAATAGAACACATGAAAATAAGAAGCGATAATGGTGGTGGAAATAGCTGAGCCAATATGAAACAACAAGCGAAGATGGATGGGATTACCTGGAAAACCACTCTGAACAAAGCCCATCACAGTGATTTTTGCCAGCTAGTAAACTAGAAACACTAGACAATAGCCCCATGGCTACCGGCTGGAAGGTCAACTTTCTGATTGGGGTAATAAAATGTGGTTTTTTCGCGTGCTCAAACAGCGAAAAGATAAACCAAGATTCAAACTAGTAGGAATCAAAAAATTTCAAGCAAAGCTAGGATTGAGCAGAGACTGAAAGGAGCACCAACTAATGAAGGTGGAAGGAAGATACTGGAGCTATTTTTGTTCTCGAAATAGTGGGAAGATTGAGATGATCCTACTGTTCTAATTAATTTCTTGCTGATTTCTTTCCATAATGATTATTGGGTGTGAAATTCAAGACCAAAACAAGAGTCATCGTCCTCTAGATTTGAACACTCTCAAAGGCCACGGAGATGCAGTCACGGATCTATCTTTCTCCTTTGATGGTCGAAGTTTGGCAACAAATACTTGCTTTCTCCCATTTTTTTGTTTCTCACTTAATGCCCAGAATACGTTTCTCCCATTTTTTGTTTCTCACCTAATGCTCTGATCCGACAAAATGGAGAAGCCAAAGAAACCCCAACCATCCCATCCTCCGTCGTTGGGCGGCGGTGTCGGTGGCTGCTTCGCCCGTGGGTCGCCTCATTTTTCTTGCTGCTCCCTCCCTAGAGATTTATCTTTTTTACCCTTATTTAGTATAGTCGCCTTCTTGTCATCGTCCATTTTCTCTAGTTTAGAACCAAATCCATAGAATTTTGAAAACGCTTCTAACTTTGAATTTGGTTTTGAATTTGACGATGGATGGAGTTGAATTTCAAGAGCTCAAACCCAAAAGCAAAGAATCGGGAAAAGCTCTTCATTTTTGCCATGTCACTTAATTAAATAGATTTTATTTTTGCCACCAAATCATCATCTAACAGAATGTTCTTTATTTTTAATGGTATATTTCATTATTTAACTATCAATGGTCTAGCCGGGATAATTTTAAAACATTAGTGATTTATTTGCTCTGAAAAAAACACAAGTTGCTGATTTGGGCTAACCCTTAAATATAAGTGGTTTTTTTATTATTTTTGCGTATATATATATATATATATATATGAAAAAAAAATTAATTTTAGGATGGGCCATGGCCCACCCCATATATTGCATACCTCTGCCATTGTTCATAGGCCGACTATGGTGAGGAGTTGAGGATTAAAAAATGAGCCATGCGCGACGGCAGTAAAACGAAGATGGAAGTCATTGTTATTCCTATTGGAGAAGAAAATTTAGTTGCTTAAGTTTAAAACTCTCAGGTTAGTCATTTGTTTCACCTTAAATATATGCTTTGGCCACTGATTTTATCTGTTTTCACTTTTTAGTCACTCTGATATGTTTTACAATTGACTAATTGAGTCACAATCCACTTAGTAACTAGCTTACTCAATTTCCCAAAGTTCACAGATTAAGTCATACTGAGTCATACTTAAAGGACCAACTCGTTTGAGTCAACAAAGTTAAGGGACCAAAGAAGATTTAGGCCTAAAATAAAACGTCTGTGAGGGAACAAAAGCAAGGACAAAAGAGAGGGTAACATGTGCATGTGAGGTCAGAGGCGTTGGCAAAGTACAACTTCCTTGTCGTGTGGCGCGCCCATGTGCCATTACCAAATGCCAAGTACAAGACAATTACATTTCGTTTTCGGCTGCCTGCTCCATTTTTTCTTTCTCAGACGGAATCTTCTTCTTCAAGGTCGATTGGTGGCGAAATCCAGCCACCATTGCTTTTTGAATTATGTCTAATTATTTATCAATGATGTTAAGTTGTGAATTTACATGAAAACTAATAATAAAAGTAAATATAGCAACATTTACTTGAATTTAAATTCATTTTTATTTGTCTGTCATATATCATCCAGAAATGTAAGACCAGTACCAAACTTATATGCATTATTATCAATAGGCTTAAATGCACCAACAGCTCCTGAACTTTGAAAACTCATTAAGTTGGTCCTTGAACTATAAACTCAGTCAGCAGCAGTCCTCAACTTTGTAACTTGGTATGTTTTAGTCCAGCTCATTAACTTACTACTTATTTTTATGGCTTAAATATATTAAAAGCCCTCAAACTTTGACAACTCATTTAAATTCGCTATCAAACTAGAATTTGGTCTGCATTAGCCCCTAAATTTTATGATAAACAATAAACATGATAAAAATTAATTGAAATTAATAAAAAATTATTATAAAGTAATTAAAATTAATATTTTTAGGTTAAGTAAAAAAATTCATTAAAATTAATTAATTCATAAAAAAATATTATTCAAGTGGTTATTTAGTAAATATAGAATTAGCTATAAAAATGATCTTGGTTCTTGATTAAAAAAATGTAAAAAAAAAAAATAATGTATTGGTTTCACAAGTGGGAAGTGGAGCTGTTGATTTTACTAGAGCTGGGAGACATCATCGGTGGCTGCCATCGATTTCCCCGAATCTAACATCATTTTCCAACATCGTTTTGGCGTCTCCTCTTTGTGATTGGGTCGACTGGGTTGATTGGGTTGATTTCTCTTTATCAATTGTGTCGATTTCACCAAACCTCTTCGCAGCACCTCTGTCTCACCTTGTTCACTAGTAACCATTTATTGAGATTCACTTTGCTTGCCTCGTCTCTTCTCCCGCCTTATCCAGATCGCCAGACTCGAAGGAAACCTGTCCGACTCTTTCTTCTTTGATTCATCCTTTTCTTCCTCACTTAATCTCATCAATTCACCTCTTTCATCCCATCGATTCATCCCTTTGTTCCTCCAGCGTGGGAGGCGTGTAAAAAAGATGCAGCGAATCATTTTAACTAGTGTTATT
This sequence comes from Aquilaria yunnanensis, assembly GCA_039654915.1. Lineage (NCBI taxonomy): Eukaryota > Viridiplantae > Streptophyta > Magnoliopsida > Malvales > Thymelaeaceae > Aquilaria > Aquilaria yunnanensis. Next base: position 10,411,737 of record CM077593.1, read on the forward strand.
TTGTTTCTTTCTAGAAGAAAGGAAGATTAAGGATTAGGGATATAAACATTAGCTTTAGAATTCCATACTTTAAAATAATTAATTGGAAAAGTTTGAGGATGAAAATTTTATTTTATATTTATTTTAATGTTAATTAATGTCACATCAATAATTTCCATTCAATTTAACAGTAAAATTGATGAAAATGACCCAATTGAAATGCAAAAATGTAGGGTAATTTAACAGGACAATATATTTTATAAGTATTATTTTACTTTCTCATTATAGGTAATACATTTTTTTATTTTTACTTTTTATTTATATAGGATCAATATCATTTTATAGCTAATCCTATATTTACCTGACAAGTACTTGGATAATAGTTTTTATGAAGTAATTAATTTTTATGGTTTTTTTTTCTTTACCCAACCTAAAAAATTAATTTTAATTATTATAATGAATTTTAATTAAATTTAAAAAAAAATTGCATTCTTTATTGTTTATTCTAAAGTTTAGGGTCTAGTGTAATCTAAGTTCTAGTTTGATGACCAACTTAAATGAGTTGTAAAAGTTTGAGGGCTCTTTATGTATTTAAGCCACTAAAAAAAAGTCAAGCCAATGAGTTGGACTAAAAACATATGAAGTTACAAAGTTGGAGAGCTTCTGCTAGCTGAGTTAAAGTTTGAGGACCAACTCATGTGAGTTAGGAATGTTCGGGGGTTGTTGGTGCGTTTGGGCCTTATCAATACCTAAATTAGTTCTACATGCATCATTATCACTACTACTATTATTTATTATTATTATTATTATTATTATTATTATTATTATTATTATTATTATTATTATTATTATTATTAGTTGTTTTTAACACGCTTGGTATCCTATAAATATGTTGAGCCCTAATTATGAAATTAGCTAATTGGACAACATTTTGGTTTTCTTTTTTTGTTTGATAGATAGAAACATATACAAGGTACAGGTATCAGCTAGTTAATAAGAAAAGATTGACAGGGAATTTGCCTGCTTTTTTTAAACCTACAGGGTGTCAAACGGCAATTTGGCAGAGGGGCGCATAATGCGCCCATAAAGAGTCAAACTTCGATCACTGACGGGGGTGTCCGAATGCGCAACCACTAGGCTGTGGTGTTGCGGACACTTCATTTTGTTTTGAACAACCTTGTACCTTGTTTGGCTTGTTTTTCCTTTTGTTTTTATAATTTTGTGACCTTATTTGTATAAATATGTCATATGATATGCACATTCTTTTACTTTCTTGTGCATCGAATTGATATACATTTATTATCCGATTTATATATATATTTCTAATTTTGGCAGAGAATTGACATGTTTACATACATTTTATGGGTAAAATCTATGGTGGGTCACATGGTTTTTTTTTTGTCTTAATTAAGTACTTGATCTTAAGATTGTCTTAATGAGCTACTTTTCTTCTTATTGCTCGACCTATCTAAGTACTTTCCATCAATTTCACAGTTAAATTCGATGAAAAATAATGATGTGACATTTAATAATACCAAAATAAATTTAAAATGATAAGTTTAGTCTTCAAACTGTTTCAACCATTAATTCTAATCCTTACATTTCCACTCAAGTCAATTCTACCCCCCAAACCCTAATCTTTCACCTCTACTACCACCACCTCGAAAGCTTCCCACCCAGCCGCCGCCTCCATCAACTGCCTTCTAGCCACCGATTACCCTCTAGCCACCAACCTTGCCACTGGTTACCTAACCACCGATCTTTTTCTTGTTTCATGTTGGTTCAAGCATCCAAAGTCCCACTCAATGCCACTGCAAGCCTAAATATTCAACATATAACCCAAGCCACAATCAGAGCTCCAATTTTAAACCCAAGAAATAACGTCAAATTGACTGTGGAAATCACAGTGGAAGAATCTGACCTTTGAAGAAGGCATTGTCTATGGCACGCTTATCTGGCTCTAGTTCATGGGCTTAATCTTCTATGAGATCCAACAACAGCAAAGGAAAACCCAACTGAATTGGCCATGTCCAATGCCATCAACAGTGGAGGAAAATTGACCATGCCGAAAAAATCAACAGTAAAGGAAAACCTAAATGAGGCTTGCCACCACCGCTCCACAGTCATAAACACATTTTTCGCTTAAGATTCGCAATTGGGCATGAATGATTTAGGGATTAAACATAGTGGGATTTGCCATACTAGGAGTTTCAAAGATTTGGGGATAATTGTTTTGGTCAGTCAAATGAACCGCTTGTGCAAATTGAAGATACCAATTAGCCCTAGAAAACTTCCTCCAAACATTGTAAAAAAATCTGCCTGGATTTTCAGCCCAGCCCTATTGAATTCATGTCCTCCAAGCTGATTGGCAGCTTCCACACCTCCATTAATGACCTATTGTTTCTAGGCTTGTTGTCATCTTCACTACATTTGCACCTTTAGCAATTTTGGGTATGTCTATTCTAATTTCCCTAGGCAAAAGAGAAATTAATTTAAGCTTCAATTGGTGTGAAAATTTGAAAACCAAAAGGGCTTCAGATAACAAGCAAATGTGGGATTTGTAGGAGGTGGGTTACAGATATAAAGGACAAGAGGACAGCAGCTCCCTTGCTGAAGTTACCTTCGTCAGATATTTTTCTCAGTTTTTTCTTCAAATATGCAACTAAAAATACTTAAGGGCTAAACTTAGTGATTGAAAAAGTTTAAGGACTAAATTTGATATTTTAAATTTATTTTAATGTTATTCAATGCCACATTATCATTTTCCATCCTACTTAACAGTCAAATTAATGGAAACTTGTTGAATGGGATGCACAATGTGAGAAATAGGTATCTCGTTAGGATAATATGAAGTTCAGGTACCCAAATAGGATACAAAAATAAGCTAGGTGACCTTGGTGAATTTTACTCTATGTTTTACCATATAAATAATAATACTTCGATCCCAAGTTACTTGCATCATTTTAGTTTTTTCAATTAAGATTAATGTAACTTTATTTATATTAATATTTATAAAGAATTTTTTTAAAAATCTATATTTAGAAACTACAAAACTTATAGTTTTTAAATATATATTTTAAAAAAATATTAAAGGTTAATACAAATAAATTTAATTCAAACTTAAGTTAAAAAATTAAAATGCTACAAAGAACTTAGGGCAAAGATAGTAGTATTGTAATGCATACATAGAAGTGGCAGAACGTATATTAGACTTACCTAAAAACAAATAGTAACAACATTAATTTTAATTGACATCAAATTATCTCATTACAACAAATAAAGGTTCATTTCATTTTGTATTAATTATTTTGATATATTATTGTACACTATTGTTATGAATAAATTCCATGTCAGGTCCCTTCGCTTATTTTCATGTTCTAAATGGGCACTCTATCTTAAAATTGTTCTATCGAAGTACCCTACATCATTTATTGCATCTCAATTAAGATTTTTTTTTATCAATTTTAGCATTAAATCTAACAAAAATTATTAATGTGATATTAATTAACATTAAAATAAATGTAAAATAACAATTTCAATCCTCAAAATTTTCTATTCAAAAATTTTAAACCTTAAAATTCTATATTTAACGTTCACACCCTAATTTTTTAATCTTCTAAACATCTAAACCTTAAAACTCCAATCAATGTTACTTTTCCCAGATTTAATGAAAGTCATCCAGACAAACTTCCATTCCTACTTCCCAGATAGACCATTCCATGATTTAATATCTTTAAGGCATTTTCTTATCCTTCCTTTTAATGGTGTAGAGTTCATCCTGGAGACCATCTGGCACTCAACAATCTCCTTGGTGTAGCAACAATAGAGGTAAAGGAGCAGATCTCGATAAAAATCGTGGCAATAGAAATAAGGAGCGAGATGATGACAAATAGTTTGATATCAGCCCTTGAAAATTTCCTACTTGAGAGAGAGATCTGGCAATACTGTTGAATAACCGATAGAAACCACGACAATAGAAAGAAGGATATAGGACAACAAAGGGCTTAATTTGAACCTTTGAAATTTTCCTGCCTAATAAAAAGATTCGATGATGATGCTAGGTTGCCAAGATCAACTTCTGATTCGACTTTGCAAACTCATATTTGGTTTTGTTGGGATTTGGACTTGGATTATTTTTTATATCAGGCTTTTATTCATTTTACCTAACAACGCAGATGAAAGATTTTCAGGAATAAATGGTAGATTCAATGATCTTTGCTTATCTAATTCAACGATCTCATTCTAGGTATGATGATTTCTGTCAAACGATTCTAACAAACTCCATTCGTAGATCTAACGATTTTGAGTTCATTCAAACCTCTATTGAAGGGCTTATGGAAGATGAATAGACCTACAACTAGAGGCAATGCACCGTCGCCAGAAGGTTGGAAGAAGAGGCAAAAGGTGAAGAGAAATTGTGACATCATTGTCTAGATTTGTTCCACTTTGTTCTTTGCTCGTTTCACGTTTATAGGTTTCAATGGGTTGTCTTAATGTTCTTGATGTTCTTTTTGTTTGAATGGAGAAAAAAAAAAGTTGGGCTCATTTTTCATATTCAAAAAGTTTGAAAGGATTTAAATTATTGATTGAAAATATTTTAAGGACCAAAATTATTATTTTACATTTATTTTAATATTAATTAATGTCACATTAGTAAAATCCATCCATTTTGATGGTGAAATGGATGGAGAGTATCTAATTGAAATGCACATAATTAGGCAAGGTATTTTGATAAGACAACCTTAAAGTAGTGTACTTATTTTGGATACAAAAATATGCTAAGGGACACCAATTGGAATTTATCTCTATTTTTATATAAAGTGATTATTTACCAAAACTATCAATTTTTCCTATAAAAAATAATTTCCATGCTCCTTTTCATTTTTTTTGTTTTTCATGGAAGATATGTAAGAATATGGTAGGAAAAGATTGAAGAAAAAGAAAAAGAAGAAGAACATGATATGCTGAGAAAGAGAATGAATGAAAAGAGAAAGAAGTAGCAGATGGTGCTAAAGAGAATGGAGGAAGAAGAAGAAGAAAAATGATGATGAAGGGAAAAAGAAGAAAAAGAATAATTAAGTTTTGGAGAGTTATATAGAGAATTTTGTGAGGGAAGAAGGAAGATGAGAGTGAAAAAAATGAGAATTTGATAAAAGATGAATGGTTTTATAATAGTTGGTAGGAGAGAAAATTCCATAATTTTCAAAGGCTAGCCATTGAAAATTTCAAACTAAAAAATTTCAACTTTCAAGCGGGATATGGAGAGAATTTTTCAATTTCAAACTGCTAGTTGTTAAAAGTTTATCGTTGAAAATATTAAATCAAAAACTTTCATTGTGGCGGGTTGTTTTGAGCAGAAAAATATGCACCATAAAATTTTAGGTAGCTATCTATTGAAAATATTTGATGGGCTATCACTAAAAAATATTTCAGCAAAATATCCAAAATCCTGAACATTTATGGTGGCTTACCCATCGAATTACGGTAGGACATGTTTTGACAGCTACTCATAAAAAAATCATAGGGCCACATTTTTAACAGCTATTTGTAGGTAAATATTGCCTAAAATTTTTTTCCTACGACATTTGATTGGAAATTTCTAGTAAAAGTTATGTAGTGGAAAATGTCCTTCAAGAATTTATATGATGTAAATTTATATGATCTAACGAGACCTAGAAATGCTTCATGTCCATGGTGGAGGCTTATTTGGAACCTAGTGGTTGTATCTAATCATTGAATAATTGGTATGTATGCACAATGGATTATTGACTAATGATAGACTAGGGCAATGAAGGTTCACCAAGAGACTTTGATTCATCTATTTATCTAGTGTCTATTTACAAGACAGATTTTGGACGAGATTTTTTTATGGCTACAAATGGACAAAGCTCTGCCAAAATCAAGAAGACTATGAGGCAAGAAAAAAGTGTGGCATGTTAAAGCTGTTTCTATTATAGTAGTTATATATTATCTAGGGTAGGAAGAAACAGAAGGCATAGGGCAGGGAGCATGAATGGCAAAAACTAGGGATGGGCATGGAGCCCTGCTTTAGTGGAGCTTCGGTTTGACCAGTTCCAGTGGAACAAGGTTTTTTTATTATCCATCATTTTTTGAGAAGAACAGGTCAAGATCCACTTATGATATTTTGAAAAGTGGGGCGAGTTTGGAGCTCCACTAGAGCTTCATAAAGCACGGGTTTAGGAAGTCACTTATGTTTTTGTCGAATCACTCCTTACTTTTGTTTGTGTTTGCCTATTCCTATGCTTGTTTGTTGATTTTGCAACCGATCCACTGCCGATTTACTAATATACTGTCTTTGTTGACTTGATGTTGACTCTTTGCTATTATTGGTTACAAAGAAGGTCAATTGCTTGTAGCAAGTTATGAGTAATCATGTTCTTATTCTATTTAACAGTTTGATCATAACAATAATTAACAAGTTCATAAACCATCTCATGCCCGATTATTGCATAAGGAAAACATAAATCATTCATAAAACACAAAATTAAAAAGAAATCATTACACTATAACAATCATCTTATGGAATTTCAATAATAAAAATCATATTTAACTCACGTAAAATTTTAGTAGAAAACAATCAAGAGATAGAAAATGACTATCATAATGTTCAAATTAAGATTTTAGAAATTGTTATTGGATTGTATTAAAAAGACAGAGGCAAAATGTAAATTTCTGAAATATGAGGGATAAAGTATAATTTTACCTAAATTTCAATGTGCAAATTGGAATGGGATAAAATCTTAGTTAGTCCTAAACTTTTTGCGTTTTGTCAACATTGTCCTAAAACTCATTGACTTGCAAAAGTAATCCTAAAACTATGAAATCGTTAGCTCTGTTAGTCCTAATTTGGATGTCTCTGATAAGTGCATTATATAACAGTCAAAGTTATTGACTTTTTTTAGACTTTGGCCATCAATTTCTATATTGTCATGCCACTTTTCTTAGTATTTCTTGCTTTGTTTCCTTTTTATATAGGTCAGAGTGCATTATGGATGCGTCGAAATGAAACGAGGTCGAGCGGAGCAAAAATTGGTCGTAAACAAGTTAAAGTTAGAAAATGACGTTGGTGACGCATCACCAATGATATCAACTCGCTATCATTTTTACGCCACTATTGGCGATGGGTTGTCACCATTCGACACCATGGTGACGCATCACCATCAATTCCTTTGTTTTGGCGAGGCATTGGCCCGGTTTTTAGATTTTTATGGTCCCTTACTTTATTTTTTAATCCAAGCTCTCCATTAGTTAGGGGATTCTATCTCTTAAGTTAGGTAGAGCATAGGACAAGGTTTTATAGGGGTTTTGGATAAGAACTTCTCCAATAGGGGTATTGATACTTGTTATCTAATGTCTATTTAACATGTTTCATGGGTATTGATTATCTTGTGTTGCCTATTCTTGTGTTTAATGAATGTGTGTTGATTGGCCACTGCATACAAATCACAATCTCATTTTTTTCTTGAGAAAGAAAGGATGGTGATGGAAATGAGGAGTTGAGCATGATGGGCCTTGTGGAGTTGAGGTAATCTATGAGCCCATTAGGTGATTGAAATGAGGTTAGGTCTTAATTCATTCTAAATTAATATATGAGCTCGAGAGACGTCATAGTTAATTGTAGGTGAGAAAAACTTGGTCTTGAGAAAGGGGTTTTTGACGGTTAAATCCTCACACCATATAGGAAGTCAATATCCTTGGAACTTCACTTGACTTAGTTAACAAGTAAAAGAGTGGAATCCTAGGGAGATAGTCTTCTCAACCTCATAACTTTATTAATAGTTTAGCTAATTCTAGATAGTCATCTCATTTAGTTGTACCTTTGTTTTCACTAGTGATATTTACATTCATTTAACATAACATTTTAGATTTCATTAGGTAGTTAGTAACTTCATTTATTATACTTCAATTCTTTTTATTCGCACATTCACCAGCTCACTTTAGTCTTTAATCAATTCAATGGCTTTTTGTCATTATAGATTCGGTGGTTGAGCATTTAGGACTTGAATTTCATTGTGATTTCACCATTTTCCTTTAATATGATATCTGTATTCACCATTTGCACACAACAACAATGTTCACTTGTGAGTGGATAAAAGTTATACATTATAAACTCTTGTTTTCACAACAGTCTTGCTACGTGACAAATGGAAAAGCTGAGGTGGCACATCAATAACATTAAATGTTGACTTGTAGCCATCGTTTATATTTTGAGAATGAGTTTGCAATTACACATATAATTCAGGAACCTAACCCACAATTATAAAACCCTGGGCTTCTAATAAATAAAAAGGAAAACTACACCTTTAGCCCCCGATTTCTCGCCCCTACCTCCATACCAAAAACTCTAACCGCCTCCCTCTAGTACCACCACCCTGGAAACACTGCCAAGCTTCCCCGCCATCACTTCACCACCGCCAACAACTCCAGCCTGTCATTGACGTCTCATTTTACCAGAGGCCACTATTCCCAATCGTCATCAACCACCGGCAATGCCAACCAAATAAAAAGAGCTTTGATTCACTATCTCCACCATATTCAAGCTACTGGCGTCACTAGCCTCCATTTCATCTGGACCAACTGGCATGCCCACCGATCCCCACCATCCACAGCATGCCCATCGATCCTTATTGGCACATTTTGATTTGCTTTCAATCCCTAATTCGCTTTGACCTTTTACACTCTTAATCCTTAATTTCCAAATCTTACACCTTCCCACCGGTAAACAGGTTGATGAGGAGCTCAAGCTTGGTGACGATGAAGTCATGGGGGAAAAGATGAAGGTGAGGCTGAAGGAACTTGCTCAGTAAGTGGGCGGCGGTCGAGTAAACCTAATTGTGGAGGAAAATGAGCCCCCAATGAACAAAAATAGAAATTTTCAAATAATACATTTTAAATACAAAAAAAAAAATTGGGTTAGGAGTAAATTGTACAAGTAATCAAAGAAAAATAAAATTTTAAAATAAAATATTTTAAATATAAAAATAACATATTTATTGTAAAACTTTGTGCTATGTACATATTTTTTATAAGAATTACAAATAAATATTTTAGTATTTTTAATTTTTGTTAGTTAATTATTAGAGAAAAAATATGTGTAAATTACAAATGTGTAAATTTTTAAATTGCATAAATTGTAAATCAGGAAATTTTAAATTTTGTAAGTTTTGAAAGTGAAAATTTTTAAAATAATGCATTTTGTAAATGTGTAAATTGTGGGTTAGGTCCCTACACTATATGTCCTATTGCAAAATTACCCTTAAAATAGAAAAAGTGATAAAAAAATTAACATTTAACTTCTATTATATGCTATCTCAACTTTTCTGTTTGTCACATTGTGAGACTTCCAAATTAGGACTAACAGAGCTAATGATTTCATAGTTTTGGACTACTTTTACAATTCAATAAATTTTAGGACTATCTTAGCAAACTTGAGAAGTTTTAGGACTGACTAATATTTTATCCAGATTGTAATTAACCCGACTACATGCGGAGGAGGACGTGCGAGCCACGTGAGAAGACGGTCGATTTGAAATCTGAGAAGTCACCTGACCTCATGAGTGAGGTGTGGAATCGGTTCTCGTGGGATGCGAGACAAATGTGGCGGTAGAAACACGTTGACAGGTATAGGATGACGTGTCGGTCTGCATGAACGGACGGCTGCCAATGGCTCCTCGAGATCCGATAAAGGCCTGCCCGGCCACACACCGCCCACCCATGTCGGCGCCGCTTGCGGGATAACCTAGCTCGGCTGCCCGATCCGGCTCCCTACGGAACCTCGCAAAATTTTTTAATTAGATTTTGTGGTCTCCATCCACGGCCGGCATGTGGGCCCCATATAATTAAAAATATTAATGTCACCGTTATTGGCTCGTGAGTACAAGATATTAATCAATTTAATTTAAAATAATTTTAATTTTAAATTAATCTAATTTAAAATAATTTATTTTTATTTTTATATTTTTTTATTCTTCACCAATTTTTATAAAAATTAATATTATGCATGCATAATAATCCATGAAATTAACATTTTTTCAATATTATTAAATTTCTATATTTTTTATTTCTAAATGCCTAAAAAGTTAAAATTCACAACAAAATAATAAAACTACAAAAAATTTATTTTTGATTAATTTAAATGAAATTGATTTCGAATAAAATGTGTTTGGTTTCGGTTTTCTCTTGGCTTATACTCCTATTTTCCCAGATTAGGTTTCTCATTTGACTTTGTATAAAATTGGACAACCACGGAATTGCGAGGCTTATTGCCTTGGCCGAAATGGCGTCGACCACCTGTGATATTTATGAGCTCTACTTATTTTTTTTATATAATTAAAAGATTTTTACCAATAATTTTTAATACAGATGATAATTAGTGATCGGCTTTTGCTTTATGATCGCGGGAGCTGAACTAATTTAAGAATAGTTATTAGATCATGCATCTATATTTAATTAGACATATTAATCCTTTTTTAATTTTCTATATATAAGTTGCTTTCATAAAAAAAAATAATTGACAAAATTTCTTATTACCAAAACTCTCTCTCCCTCTTTTTAGAAATCTTATCCTCAATCTCATTACCGTCAAAGTTGCTACCACCACCGTTGCTGCCGTCACCACTGCTATAACTATTGACTCCACCAGATCTTTTGTCATTACTCATATCTGTATAAGTGTCAAAGGACAAAAGGTGCAAAGTGTTTAAAGAAATTACCGAAAGTGTCTGAACAAATATATATGAATGTCTGAAAATAATATGCAGACTATTTATTTTTTTTAATAATATGAAAACTATTTATTTTCTGCCAAAATTAGAAGTAAAAATGTTTGAATTAATGAGCAAATGTATTTGAAAATAATATGTGAAAATGTCCAATGTAGTATTTGAAAGTGATTGAAGTAATTTACAAATAATTTATTATTATAAAAAATAAGAAATATAGGAAGTAATAAGAAAGCGTCTGACTGGGTACCGAAAAATGTCTAAAAAATATTTAAAAATGTATGAGCTAATATATGTAAAAATAATAATAATAAGTGTCTAAAAAATATTTATAAATATTGAAAACTGTTATTTTTAAATTTGAAAGTGCCTAAAAGAATAAAGCCAAATGTCTTACTGAAATTGTAAAAATGTCTTAATAAAAGTACAAAAATGCAAATGAATGTGTAAACCCAAAAAATTGTAAAAATAGAAAAACCCAAAAATTGTAAAAATAGAAGAGAAAGTGTAGTTTGCACCATCAATTTGCGCACAAACCCCAGCAATTTGCATTTAAACCGGAGCTGCCAGCGCACGTATGGAGATTGGAGATGCGGGACACAACGATGGAGTCCGGACGCTACCGAGATCGGTGATGCTCCTGAGATCGAAGATGGTGATGGAGATCAGAGATTAGTGACGTCACCAAGTTCAGTGTAGCGATGGAGAATGGAAATGGGGATGGAGCGATAGAGATAGGTAACGCGACTAAGATCGGTAAGCCAATCGAGTGATGAAGATCGATGACGTTTTAGATCGGAGGTGCGCAACAAAGATCAAAGTTTAGAGTAGTGATCGGTGATCAATGGTGATGGCAATAAGAGGAGGGCGACGGAGATCGTATAAACCCGAGCAGCGATTGGCGATTAGTGGCGGCAGAGATGAGAGGAGGGCGACGGAGATTGAAGCTCGGAGCGGTGATCAGCAATGAGAAGAGGGCGATAGAGATCGTGCGAACCCAAGTGACGATTGGCGATTAACAACGGCAAAGATGAGAAAAGAATGACGGAGGTCAAAGTCAAGAGTGGCAATCGGCGATAAGAGTGGCAGCAGCGATAAGAGTAGGGTAGAGAGACAAACAGAGCAGTGGCATTAGAGGGAGAGAGAGATAAACAGTTTGAGAAAAAAAATTAGGGTAAGGGGTAAAAATGTAAAATCAATACTGTGTATAATCAAACATATGTCTACCATATCCATACATATTTGAGGATATTAGAAAATGAAAAAAGTGCCAATTAAAATGAGATCAAAGGAGTATGTTTTATTTATGCAAAGCTTGAGGACTTGGTGTTGCCATTAGCATGATTAATTATAGTTACAAGATTAGGAGTACCAATTCTTTTTTTTTTTTTAACAAAAGATACTTCATTTTAATTAGAAGTGAATTAAACAGTATCTTATAAACCAACGACCACATAAAACTTTAAGAGATAACGGAAACAAAAAACTGGTCACAAAAAGCCTATTTGTTTCAGTGACAACAAATGAAAAGTAGAAAATCAAATCAAGCTAAACTTCCAGGTAAATTTGAATAAATTTGGAGTACAAAACTTACCAATAATTAGAATAATGCCTAGACCGAGCCCATAATAATCAAGCAATGCTAGAACCAACCAGGTATCAGAGGTTTGAACAAGAATATCTATAAAAATAAAAAGATTGCCTATAAAACCTAAAAAAAATAATGACCGACTTTATTCTACACAATTATTACCATATCTGTTGTCAAGCGTTGGGACACCCTAATAGAGGTAAGATTTCGGTGAACCCAAAAAACCTAGATTCATCGTTGTCTACCTTCAATTGAGGATCCATCGTATGAGAGTCTCAAATCATTCTTGAACATTAATATTTGAAGAGGATTGCATCCACCATAAAATCTTATAAATAACACTAGATAAGGTCAGTCAAATAATTAAAAAATTGAAAGAGAACCAGCCAAATATAGACTTTAGTTTGGATCTAGCCGAAAATGACAGAGAATGATGAGAGAGATAGTAGAAGGGAATGAGTTAGAGGAAAAGAGAGGAGATGTGATAGGTTTTTTTTTTCCCCTCCCAGAGAGTCACCGCAGGAGTACCATTTTTCTTAAAAGAACTTATCTGCAAAGTGATGAAATGCAAAACAAAATCCATGACTAGATTTACAACAAAATAGATGCTTATACTTTTTTTGTGCACATTAAAGATGTTATGTTACATAAATGTAGGGGTAAATTACATGTATTAACCCTAAATTTTTAATTACATTCCCGTTCTAACCCCAATCCTTATTTTATTTGTTGCACTTCCTTAATATGGTTAAATAGTTTCGCTTTAGACCCTTTTTTTATAGAATTCATTATGTTAGATGAAATATGACATGTCAGCATATAATTATAGGGATAAATACTAGTTGTAACCCTTAAAAAAAATTTCCTCTGCCAATAAACTTTAAAGCTTTAAAATTTAATGATCATACCACCATCTTCCAAAAGTTTCCTAATTTCAAACCCCTATTTCAAAGTTCGGTAGGCTCTCATCATCGCCCTCATTAACCACCAGCTATCCCACCTCTGATTCTCTCTGATCTAACCCCCTTATCGTCACCCCCACCCGTTTACTGTCACCCACATTATTGCTCTCAGTGCTGCCAACCTTCATTGGTGATTCTTTTACTTCTTTTCGGGAGTCGTCATCTCTACTGGCTGGTGGCATCTAACATTCATTGATATGGATAATGGCTCATTTCCCTGATCTTGCTGTCATAACCATCGCACTTCTCTCCCTCCTCCTAGTTCTGGAGCCTATGGGCTATGCAGGTGACTTTTTGTCTCATTTTCTTTTTCTTGTCATAGGTTTGTGTTGCATTTCATCATTTCTTAAATTTTTTTCTTAATTATATAATTTAACGTTGTCTTAGTTTGATGATTAATTCCAAATTCAAAGGCATAAGGATAGGGGTTGATTAGGAAAATACATATATCTAATGCAGATGAGGTGTGCAAGGCAGTGGAATGTGGGAAAAGGAAATGCAAGCCTTTTTAAAATGACACTTTTACAATGCCTTATCATTGCGAGTGCAACCCTGGGTGGAAGTAAACTTTCGATGGCCGAGATATTCATCTCCAGTTTCTCCCCTATGTCATGCCCAATTATATGTAATGTCTACATTTATCTTTCCCCATCTCTTTCCTTTGTTTTCTCCAAAGCCAGCCATTGTTTTTTTTTTTCACATTTTTTCATTTGGGTTTAAGTACATTTTGATTGAATGCCACCACCTACTGTCTTTCTTTGTCATCTCTTCTACCACCTTATGTCATTCCTTCCTCACCCTCTTAATCAGTTGTAGATGAGACAAGGTTGAGTCGGTGAAGACAGAAGCAGATTTTGGGCAAAGTCTTGGCAAGAAATAAGAGGGAGAAGCACAGTGAAATTGTTGAGGTTTTTGTTAGATTTGAAAGATTTAAGGTTTTTTATATTTTATTGGAAAAAGAAATTTTTACAAAGGTTAAAATAAGTCATTTCCCCTATAATCATATACTGACGTATCATTTTCCATCTAAAATAATGAATTCCATTAAAAAAAGATCCAAAACGCAACATCTTCACCATGTTAGGGTGGTACAACGAACAAAATGAATGTTGGGGTTAGAATTAAAAGGCTAAGGCTAATGCGTATAATTTACCGATAAATGTAGTATATATATATATAAAGCAAGATACACTTAATGAGTGAGTAGACTTTTCACTTAACATAGTTAACTAGAAATCGACACATGGCAGAAGCCTCACTTATGGTAATAAATTTTTAAGTTTTTCCACTTATCATCCAAAACTACCCCTCTAACCTCATATTTTGGTAAATTTGACTAAATTCTTTATTTAAAAAGTGCATTATTAAAGCTAGATGAGAAATTTTTTGAAAAATAATACAGAATGGCAAAACCTCATTTTCTAAATTAGATAACTAAGGAACAAAATAATCATTTATGTGTTTTTAAGATTTCTTTCTTTGCTTTCTTCTTTTTCCTCACCTCCTCCATCATATAAACTTGCCTTCATTTCTTCCCTTTCCTTGCATAAGTGAGTTTATCCTGTTTTATAAGTTTTATTTATTTTTTTTTTCCTTTCTTTCCTTTCTTTCTTCTTTCTTTGTTTTTTTTTTCTCTTGCTGTGCACTAGTGAATGTCTGGCCACTTTGTTGATTGGCTGAAAGACATGACTTTTATAAGCGAGGGCAAACTGAACAAGGTCCTAATCCCGCTACCAAAAGCTTTAGATTGCTCGAGGTTTAGATCAGTCAAACCGAGTATGATTTGAATTCTAAATTTGGTCGGTTCTATGCGATTTTTATTTGTTTTTTATCGATTACTTAATGTTTTATTGTGTTGGAATTGGCAGATGGGATTTGATTCCATACAATAAAGTCATCTTTGTTGTGATGAAGCTTTAGAACGAGTTATCAATGCTAATAGGGAAACGTTTGAAAGACAAGACGAATGAATGATAAAAGCAATGGAAAGGGAATCTTCACCCCTTCGAGATGAATATGCGCCCATCATATTTTCTTAAAAAATTGTTTCCTATCTTCAGTTAATGGACATTATGTCAGGAGGGGTAAATCATAAAGTTTTTCAACTCTGAAATTTTTTCTTTACTTTTCTAGCTACAATTCATGTATCTAGCCATATGAATCTTGTTAACTAGAAAAGTTGTCCTCACAAGCTGTTTAGGTTGCTAGGTTCTCCTCATTTGGTGGTTTAACATATCCTATTCACAAGTACAAGCTTTCTCAAATCCTAATAGTCAAAGAGCATCCCTAAGCAACTGCAGGGTGAGTATATGACTAGTAGGTTGTCCTCCAAATTCGTAACTATGAAACTTTTAGGCTCTTTTATTCATGATGAAGTTCTAATATGGTGGTTATCTTTGTTTGATTTCATAAGATAAGTTTATGTTTCTTGGAAGATCTATGGACCTGGACATGATCGATCATCAAAAGTAAATATTTTTTTTACCTTTATCTTCATTGCTTTTATCTGGGTGGATATCTTGAATGTGAGGTTTCACATGCCTCAAATTGTTTAGTCTTTGTGACTATAATTTAGGTTCATATTAATTGCCAAAGTATTTGCTTTTTGTCAATGCCTTAGACTGGGCTTTTCTTGGCATAGTGCATAGGACGATTCCTGTATCCGCAAGCAAACAGAATATAGGTAAAATTATATACTCTTTGATTCCAAGTGCTCATTTTTGCTAATGTTAGTATTTCTACATAGTTTATATGTGTATGAGGATGTGAATAATTTTTAATAATCATATTTTAATGTTTGATTCATTGTAGGAAAGGACCTACTTATGGTATTCAACTTATTATAGTTATGCAAAAGCCTTGGGAGTACTTAAAAGAGTGCTTAAAAAGTTTGAGAATTTAGGTAAGAGTACAATTGAACCATTATATAGCAAAAGATTGTCTGTTTACATGTTCTTTTTTTCTTTTGAAAAACAAATCATGCTCTATTTGATTTTTTTTTTGTTTCAATTTGATTGCAAATTTAATTTGTTTCCTCATGCCTCTTTGCCTAGGTGATAGAGAGGACTAGCAAATGTGGAACTAGTGATAAAGAGGGAAAATGATGATTAAGCTTCAAGCTACTTTAAGTTATTTCATTTCAAGGTGGCATTTCACTTCCCATTTGGTTATGGGAGACAGTAGAGATCAATTTGTTGGAGAGCATTAGAAGCGAGAGATATATCATTAGCATCATCTCATCATTGTTAATGAAAGGTTGTTTTTCTTATGCAGTTTGCTTAATTGCTTCATGAGGAAAATTCTTTGCTATTCATAAGAGAATAGTTTTAGAATATTGATTTGGTGTCTTTATCTCCAAAAATTTCCTCATTGTAATTGTTCCGTGTGTCAGGCTCTATTTTATGTGTCTAATTGTTCTATGTGTTAGACTCTCTTTCATGTTTCTACACCTTTCTCTAGTGAAATCAGGGTCATTTTGTCTATTTTTTTTATTTTATTCTTTCTTTAAAATTACATATTTTAGGCTGAGTTTTCATTGTTTGGGTGATTCTCATGATAAAATTCTTCATTGTCCATTGTTATTTTTTTTTTGTTGTCTAAAGTTAAGGTTGTTCCTTTTCTGTTTTTCTTGACTTTTCTCTAGCATAGCTTATTATGCCAAATTTGTCCAGTTTTTGCTGTTCAAGATTAAGAAATTATATTTTCCTTTCTTCTTTTTTTAAACTCTAATATGGGACAGTTTTGCACTTCTTTGTTCTCATCCTCTTTTTGACATTTCTCACACTTTCTAGTTTTTTTGTTATCGTACTTCCTTACGATTTCTAATGTTTTTGTTAATAGGTAACTATTATGATCTTGCATTGAGCATGACCTTTTTGTAAATCATCTACTTCAATTCATCTATAGCTCGAGATACTGCTTTAGTGCTACTCATACTCCTGTTATTCTCATCCACTTTTATAACATAACAAAATAAAAATGTTGATGCAATGGCCTATGTAATTATAAGATGGCATATGTAGAATCATATCTTACATGTGTATAGTCCCATGGCAGTGCTTAATTAGGTATGTCTACTTGCAATTTTTTTTCTTAAAACTTCACTTGATAAAAACCTGTATTTGTAGTAAGTTTATTTTTAATCATCAAGTGCTCACCGGTATTCATTTTTGTTGATTAACTACATATGCTCCTGATTTATGTTCTTGATTTATAATCCCGTTATTTGACTAAATTATTATCTTAAACAAACGGATCACATGTGAGGTGTATATAAGAACATGTTCCCAAGTCCAACTTTATCCCTTCATGTTGACCACATATTCATTAAAGTTTAATGCACATATTAGCACCAATTTATCTGTACTTGTAAAGTTTAATGGTAGTGAATAGTATTTGTATTGGATTGTTTTTAAAAATTAATTATTACATTATTCCCTATTTTGAACTTTTTCATCCTGTGGCAAAACTAGGTATTTTCTATTTTAGGTGTTTTGTTAGATAATGTGTTATGCAAATTGTTACTATCTAAATTGTTGTTTTAATAATTATAGTTTTCTAATAATACTTATATGTCATTTTAATATATTTTATTTTCTGGTACTTAATATAACTTTGAATCTCGAGGCAATGCCAAGTATGTAAAGTAGTTTTATATAACGCGGTTACCTCTAGCTAAAACAAATTAACAATTATAACAAAAAAATTATTTTAAACGAGTATGTAATTTAAAATATACTTATACTAAATAGATTTACAACCATTTGTTTATTATGTTACATTGAACTGTGGAACACATTTTTTCCCCTAAATCCATCCAAATACAAATATTGTCTGTCAACAATGGCTTAGCATATGAAGCTAAAACAAACTCACATACTGGTAGTGTCTTTCCAAGACTATTTACTAAATCATAGAGTTCTAAGGAAATGGTAGATCATTCTTGAATCATAATCCAAGTTTATGGAGGCTTCAACATAACTCACTTCTAGAGGTTTTAGTATGGTGGCTTGTGATTTGAAAAGGTCAATTAAGGCAACATTAGAAGGCCTTATTACCATGTGCATTTCCTTCACGGTGCAACTCAATACGATTCTTGAAGCTTTTAATAACAATTGAAATATGGATGGTTAAACTCACATTGTTAACAAATTCACCAACATCTTTTAGGTAGATCACAAGGTCAAGGCCAACACCTCTAGTTTTTCATCCACTTATTGCTAATGTCTATTTTTTTATTCAATGATTTCCATAGCATTGGTTAAAAATACACTAACTTTATGTATGTCTACCCCTGAAATTATACTTATACCCTCATAAAAAATTATAAATCTTAAGCAGGTTATCCTTGTTGCCCGACACACTAATGCCTCATTCCATTAGTTCATCCACTGCCATTGGACCTGGCTATCATTGCCCTCTACATCATCTTCTTTAATGTCGCCAATCACCAACGATGTCAAAAATGAGAGGAATGCTTCATGCCCTTTATCTTCTTGTGTCTTTTTCTCAATCCGCTGCCTTTGACAGCTAATCCACTCTATTCACTTCTGTTGGAATTGCCTTGCGCTTTTGCCACTGAAGCCTTAGACACCATTGCTTTCATTTTGCCATCTAATCATCAAATCAAAGTAGGAGCAATTAGATTTAATTGTGACCTGGTTCCTCAACTCGTGAGCCATACCAAATTTCGTTAAATTTTACTTACAGACCTTCTATTCTTTTATCTTTTTTCCATTCAAGTCACTAGCCATGAATTTATTTTTTTTTCTTTGCAATTACGACACTGAAATTGTACAAACATTTAATTACATATGTACAAATGAGTAAGATCATTAGCAAAAATAATATCACATATATAATTTTTTATGTACAAAATTTTATTCGCCTTTACATATAAGTTTATATGTTTCTACATCATTTTATATATAAAAATTTATTTGTACACATGTCTTACATAATCTTATAAAAATCTCTTATAACAAATATACATATTAGTTGTTTGATTTATATATATCTCTAACCTTATTTGTATATCAAATTTGTACATGTCTAACATCTAATTTGTACATATCACTACAATATTACTATTAATTGAATTTTTCTGCTAATTTTTATTTTATTTAATAAATATAAATCTACTTGTAAATTGTATATGTTCAAATGAATTTAAATTAATGCACATATTAGATAAATTGTATACACAATACACAAGTTATAAAACAACATGTACAGTTGAATATTTAAAGAATTGAAGTCTAATATGCATATGAAATAACATGTATGAAAATATTCAATAATGCATATAGTTATATATATCAACAATAGTTTTTAGAATTTTATTTATGCATGGGCCTTCCAAAATTTATACATATTTCTCATTATTTTTTTGAATTGTCTCTCTTATTTTATTTGTATATTGAAATTCATACATATTTATTATCTTATTTATACATATATCTGATTTTGGTGAAAACCCCGTTTTTTGATGCGTTCACACTGGGGTGAAACATTAAACTTGTACATAAAATTAGATATATTTGTAACATATTTATAATCTCATATATATATATATATCCATCACTTGCTTCAATATGGAAGTGGGATTTGACGCATTTACAAGCATTTTTTTATGAGTGGTTGAACCCATATAGACTATTGATTATATCTGTAACCTATATATTATCTTGTTTGTACATGGTCATTATTTGTACAGATCATTCACTTTTTTTATACATATAGTTTGTACATAACTGGTATCTGATTTGTTATATATGCAATTATGGGAGATACAGGATTTGATATGTTTACACTAGTCTTATGTTACAAAGGATAGTCTCTCTCTCTCTCTTTCTTTCTCTCTCTCTCTCTCTTTCCTTCTCTATCTCGTTTTGTACTAAAAATCATCTTTATAGGTATATTAGGGTTTGAGAGGTTACTTATTTAAAGTTAAAGAAAAATCAGTCTTCTTCTTAAAACTTGGATGGCACCAAGTTGTATTTTGGTAGTGCAGTGGCTCATAATGCGCTAGTAGGATTCGATCCTAGTTAAGCCTATGGTATTTGGGCTTTTTAGCTATTGGGTGAAAGTGTTGCAGATTATAAGGTGTAGTATTTGACTTACCCAATTCCATATTTCACTGGGTTTTTCTTTTTTCTTTTTTATACTCAGAACTATAATGTAAAAAATGGTTATAAGAAAAATCCTATTAACCTTACCTCACCCAATCCAAGCTCATTCTTTTGCTGCAAAGAAGCGAAACATTTTGCACAAGCCAATATTTGACCCTGATCGGGCACAAAAAAATAGTGGGTACCATGCCATTTAACCTATAAGCCATCAAATGCACTAGAATTGTTGTGTCTAGGCAGTGTTGTTAGAACTGGCATCGCAGTTCAGGACAGTTCAATCGCAACCCAGGGGGCCCAACATGCCAAGTGCACCTTAAAATCTGTTTAGATCAAAACCTAGTCAAACAAAAAAACCTAGTTGATCCATTTAGCTCTGTTCACACAAATAAAATTGGATTTTTTGTGAGCTTAGCATTTTTTAAAACTATATGACTTGACAACTCCACTGGCTCAATTGTTTTAAATTAATACTTTACTAGCTAGGCCAAAATTACGTAGTTAGATAAAAAGTAAAAAGGCAATGACTATGATTGTGATTGTATTGATTTTTTATTTGACCATATATTTAAAATATTGAAGATTTTAACTTTAAAATTTGAATAATTGATTATACATAAATTAATATTAAGTGTTACTTCATTATAAAACATGAATTATAAACTGTTATTATTTATGTATGAAAAATATATAAGTAAGATATATTTTAAATAGCAGCAACAACATATACTTTATAGGATGTAAGGATGCTTCTGAGCAAAAGCTGATGTGTGTTGTAGTTGGTTCATCCAATAGACCCGTCACCTGACAAACTCTTCGAGCTGCTTTTCGGGCTAAGTTTGAAAACAATGTATCTAGGGGAGCAATTTAGCTGGTTCAGGAGTAGGCCAAAATCGCTCCATCCAAGGGATTCGTGCTTCTGAGTATAAAAAAGCATGTTATTAAATTGCTAGTCAATGTTTATAGAAAAGAATATTATACTGATCAATGTTTATCTGGGCTGTGGGTACCATTATTTTATGCTTGTAGGAAACTAGAAAAGGAGTTGCTTGACGTAGATGTGGAAGTGGAGGAGATTGTTTATTCTGCGGCCAGCGGCCTAGACGGTAGACCCTAGGAGCCGTCGCTAGATTTCTTATGAACGGATTGACGAGTGGGGAAAAACTTTTCTACCCTTTATTGTTTATTGTTCCGGCAGTCGACAAATGCGGTGGAATTCTAACTGGGGCCCGGAGGTTTTTTTTTTTTTTTTTGTTTTTGGTCCTTTTGATACTTGGGACCGGAGGTTTTGATTTATGAAAAACTAACGGTGATGGCTTTATGGAAAAAAAATACGGTATATAGAAAGTAAAAAGGTAAAAAGAATAAATTATCTACTCAACTTTTTGTTTAAATCATCTACTTATGTTTATGAATGAGTGAAATTATAATATTATTATTTTTAATGTGGGAAAATTAGCCACTTAAAAAACTAACAAAGAGAATATTTTATTTTTTAAAATATTCTGTTAAATATAAAATTAAAAAACCACGTAATTACAGTTCTTTTAGATAAATAACAACATTTATACCTGAACTATATTCATTAATGCATATAGGTCCCAAACTAAAAAAAACATAAAACAAAACAAGAAAATTAGGCAGTAGAAAATGAAAAGCATCAAGAAGATCTGAAGGAATCTCAGTGGTAAACTCAGCCAAACCAAATCGCCTAGTGATCGACGGATTAAATTCAGAAAATGAAAATCAGGCACCAGAATCCTCTTCTACACTGCCTCCCTCGATCTCCATGTCTCACCCCTCCGCCACATAGCCTCTGACCTCCGCTCCCTCCCACTGCTTGCCCGAAATCGGAGACGGCCTTGGTTGAAATCGGAGACCCTAAGCGCACCAGCCTCCTCCGCTGCAACAAAAGCATTTGAATCAGGAGGCAATTAGACCAGGAGGGCATTTGAATCAGGGGCCGAGTTGACCAGGAGGCGATTTGACTAGGAGGGCATTTGAATCAGGGGTTATTTTGACCAGGAGGCAAATTGGATAGGGCTTCGTCGACGGCCTTGCCCGCCGAGGGGAGGACGAGGTGCTTCGCCGAGATTGAATCGAGGGCCCTGCTTGCTGGAGGAGGACTAGCTGCTTCATCGAGATCGTCACACGGGAGGATATGTCACCAGAGGAGCTTGTGAAGCTCTTCCTCTCTAGCCACTACCCCATCCAAAGCACCGTTCGGTACCGTCCGGCGACTTAGCAATTCACCATTGGTGGAACGCCTCGGGGGAAGAGAGAAAAAATAGAATTCAGGGGAGATTTGTAATGTTGGATAAAAGTTTAGGAGCTAAGGTAGGAATTTTATCTTTTTTTGTACACAAGTTTACCATATATATTGTCACATAATTAAAATATGTCAAATCATCATATAGTTAGAGAAAAGTGACGACAATAACTAATATCCGTTGAAAAGAAAATATTAGTGATGATTTAATTATACAAATATTTTGATAAGTGATCAGCCAAACACAAAAGATTGAGCAGGTAATTTGCCTCTATTGCCAAAGTAGAAACAACTAATTGGTGGTGGTTTCACTTTAGGCATGAAAATAATAAGTCCCCACCAATGGAAACTCTTGCTGGTGGTCCAATTTCTTTAAAGTTCCAGTTCCAGCTCCCAAAGCCAAAGGAAATACATACAGCGCTATGCCAATTGACCATTGTTTTCTTCTTATCAGAACAAATTTTTAGAAGGAAAACGTGAACATATTAACCTGTTTTTTTTTTAAAAAAAAAAATGGAATTGAATAGCCCATATTTAATCATTTTCCATTATCTAATATTGACAGTCATTTTTAAAACTATAATGAAATGATTTATTTTTTACGAAACTAAGGCTTAAAATGATCTTTGAGTATTTAACGATTAATCAGTTCAGTGAGCTAATCCGCTTAGATTACTCTATTTTTAACCCGAAAGTTTCTCATTGGTCCATACACCACTGTTTTTTTTTTGGGGGGGGGGGGGGGGGGGGGGGGGGGGGGGGGGGGGGAAGTCTGTGTACCAGTTATGAAAGTAGTTGTATCTTGGATTAGTTTGATTCAACAGGTTTCTGTGTTTTAGTGCTCTGCACATTCTGCACTTGAGTTATAAAAAATCTTTATTATAATATAATCAATTGCAATTGGACAATAACAAATCATGGATAGTGTCTCTTATATTTGTATGAATAGTGTCACGCCTTATAATTGCATGAAAATATAGTCAACCTTGCATGTAATAAATGATATGTTTGACTTCAAAGAAATCTTGAAGCTTACTGATATCCGGTGAAGAGGTATAGGCCACAGGAGATCGCCAATATGAGTTAAACCTAAAATAAAGATGAAGTTAGGCACTTTGAAATTGTCTTAAGAAACCTCTTTGATTCCTAAGTTAATAATGGCCTAAGAATGGTGCAACGAATTCAGTAGAGAAATAAACATACCAGAGAGTTTCGATGAGGAGCCAATTATAGGCTAGATGGCGTGTCCACTAAGGGAAGAAATACTATTTTTCTCTGTTAGAACCCCACATTTGGGAGACTTTCATTCCTCCTTAAACTCTATCATTGATAACAATAGTTAATATGGGTTGGACCCATAGGAGTGTCTCAAATAGGCCAAACACATGAAAATGCCTTCAAATGAACTATTGAAGATGTGGACTGAAACCCATATCGTATCAATAGACCTCTCTTAAGAAGAAATGGATAGAAGTAGATGTCATATGTTTCATAATTGTCCACAAAGTCACTCAAGTGTAGGATGCATGCCGACTTAGGAGCTATTGGGAGGCTTTCATTTTAAAATAAGGCCTTTAAAGCCTTTACCCCCTTATCCTAAGACCAATTTTCACTTTATTTTCACTCATCCAAGACTCCAAAGAACTATGCTCTGTTTGCCATTGCTTTGCGGTGCTTAGTCCACTATTCTAGAAGATCTATTAAACATTCATCATAAAAAAAGGTTTGTGATTGGTCTCTCCCCCTTGGTTATAGTCGTATGTTGTCAAATCTCTTCTTACCATAGATGGGCCATCTATCATCTTCGGTTAGGTAGCGGGGTTGCCTTCCCTTTCTAACTTATTATTTTCCTATCATGTACATTTGCCAGGCACCAAGGGGAAGACAGCCACCATGATCAAACCCCTCAATTTTAGGTAGAAAAACATAGAGAACAATTTAAGCCCTTGAACCTTTGGTACCCTTTTGAAGGAAACCATGTCAAGTTTGGTCAACCCAAGGACTAGGGGCAAAGCCAGGATTTTAAGTTAAGGGGGGCGGAATTAAGAAACTTTTAACACCCACACACACACACACATACATAACTTCATTCAAATTATAGAAAAAATATACTTTTACTTAATGTAACCTAGCCATACATCCTTCTCCTCCCTCATTCCATCATTTCTTCTCCTCTATTTTTGGTATATTCAGCCAGACTTGGATATTAATCTATGCCTAGTTGGTTAAATTTTCACTATTACTCAACCCAATTATCCTTAATCACCTTTATTGTTCTTTCTCCTCCATAAAATTTCTTCACCACCATCTAGTTTATCTGATGCTTTACGACGAATAGATCTATATGGTCTGTTTTCAAAATTGATGGCTATGAGAAAATCAAGCGAAGTGCAAAAAGCAACTGAGACTTAGATGATGAGACATTTACGAATAATGGATCGAGAAACATATCATGTTATTTTTTCTATTTATCTTGCCATTTATCTCATTTTTTCATTTTTTCAGTTACTTATGAATTATTTCTCCAGGATTTTCTTGGTTTACCTGGAATGTTTCAGTTCAATTTGATTTTCTTCTATCCATTCGGTATTATAAGGATACGTAGCTTTTTATTTGCTAGCTTATATGCCCCTGTTGTTCTTTAGTATCCTATGCCATTAGCTTGTAAGATGTCATTGCTTGTTTAGCTTGTTTAGCTTGTTGGTAATTGGAATGAATTACTCTTTTATAAAAAAAACTATACTTTTTTTTGTACAATCAGAAAAAATATACTATAATTATAGTTAGAGTTTTTATGATTAAAACTATTAAAACTTACTAATATCAATCTCTACAGTCTTATAGTGATTTTAATATGAAATTCGTTGAAATCAATAAATAAAAATAAAAAATAAAGAAATTCAAAAATTTTAAAAAAAGTCACATAAATTGGGAGTGGGTGCCATGGAGAATGGAGAAGTTGTAATTGCAAGTTCCAACTTGTAAAAAATATTGTGACAACAATGACACTCTTTTAAAACGAGCACAACAGTAGGGATTATATACTGTTTGGATGAATAAAAAAATTATGGTTAAACCCAATGGATAAAATTGATAACATACAAGTCAAAAAATAAAAAAATAAAAATAAAAATTGTTGCCTCGTACTACACAACTCTCTACTATTACAAGATATTTTTTTTCTTGTTGTTTTGTTATATCTCTCTGCTTCAATTTCATACACACTAAAAATAAACTATGTAGCTTTTATATGGGAGCCATAACCAATTTGACTATTTATCTTTTCTTCACATCCAAAGCCAATTCCAATTTGCTTTAACAAGTCATTTGACTTACGTTGTAATAAGAATATCAAAAAACTAATTCAACTGCAAGTAAAAAATAGAGCTAATATATTAATATTAGGTATAAATTTTACATAAAAAATTTAAAAATCAGTGTTATTTTATTTTCTTTATGTGGTTATTTGTATTTTTTTACTATTTAATTTTTTAAAACTATTTATAAAATACACATTACATACACACACACACATTCATACATACATACATATATATATATAATTACACAAAAATATTAGGGGGTTAGGGGGCGAGACACCCCATCCCCCTATTCACCCTTGGTGTATTCAACAAGCTTTTGGATCTTAATCCTCATGGTTAAAGACAAATATGGTATAACTTAAAATTGTCATTCCAATTGAGTTTCAAGTGCAAAAAAAGGAAAAATATTTATTAATAGTTTGTCATACTGGGGAATTTGTTTATTAGTCTCAATTGGATTGTGGGCTCCATCAAGTCTTACGTCATTGAATGATCTGAACATATCTATTATCGTGATAGACCCTTAATTTAGATGTGGGAGGTGAGCCAGGTTGACCCGGACCTAAGCGGGATCGGACCGCCGGTCAAACCCGCCCTGGGAAAAGCCTGTAATATTATGGGCCGAGTATGAGCCCAATGAGAGGAGGGAGACGCAAAAAAGACTGCCCCGGACCAGGCGAAGCACGCAAACAAGGCCGACCCGGACCAGACCGCCCTGCTCTGCCGACCCGGACCGCCACATCCCGCCCCTTGGCGCCGCAACGGTTCTCTGCTGCCAGTAACGTTAACCAGCGAATTTTTTTTTTAAAAAGGGCTAATTACACAGCAGGTCCTCCAACAGCTTTCTGCTTCATTTTAGCCCCCAAAATTTCATTTTTTCCCCTCCCAACAACTAAATTTCAAGGACTTTTTGGTCAAACTAATTTTTCCCCTCCCCCTATAAATACCAATGCCATTTTCACTCAATCCTTACACAATCACTCAATTTCTCTTCTTCATCTACTATATTTTTTCAACCATTCTCCTTATTTTCTTAATCTCTTCCAAATTTCTTACTAATCTCTCCCTAATATATTCATAATCCTCTCTTGATTTTACATTAATCACTACTATTAGTACGTGAGGCATAACTTCAAAAGAAAAGGGCAAGTCAACAGATATTTCATCTTCCCGCAACACCGACCTCCGAGCCTTGTTTCATCGCCGATCTCGGCCCGCTGATAAAGACATTTCAATTCAAGAGTTTCACGACGATGATGTCGGAATCGATATGACGTATTATGATTTGGGTCTCGACGATCAATTATGCGATGATGAAGTGGAATAGTTGGATGCGATGGCGTCCGGGAATCCGTCAACAGAACCGATGCCTACAAGTCATGAACCCGGCGTGGAGGAAACTCAAGCACAAGGTAAATCCACGAGACTAACTGCTTGAGTTTGGGAGCATTATGAGCTTATAAACGAAGAGGAGTCGAGGTACGGAAAATGCAAATATTGCGGGAAAAAATTGGTGCATAGAAAGAATTTCGGCACTGGAATGTTGAAGCGGCATATTGAAAATCAACATGCTAACGTCCTCCCTGGTACCGAGACTAGTTCTGGAGGACAAACACAACTTAGGTCTACAACCGGTGCCGGCGAACAAGATATATTTCATTTTAACCAACAATTTTGTAGAGAAGGTATGGTAAATTAGATGATGTTTAACGAAAAATCTTTTTCACAAGCTGAAGATGTCCACCTAAAATCTTGGATAAAATCACTATTAAATCCTGCATTTAGAAAAGTATCTAGGAAAACTGTTAGGAAAGAAGGTTTTAGACAATTTGAAGCCGAAAAATCAGATTTGCAAGCATATTTTTCTGCTCTTGATTATTGTGTGGCATTTACTTCTGATATGTGGACATCACTTATAAGTCAATCATTTTATTGTGTTACTTCTCATTAGATTGATTCTGATTGGATAATGCAAAAACGATTTTTGTCATTTAAGGTTATTGAAATAGATCATACTGGTTTTCAAATATTTAATTGTATCTTAGAAACTTTACGTGATTATTTTTGTACTGATAAAGTTCTGTGCATTTCATTTGATAATGCTTCAAATAATGATGTTACCGCTTGCCTTTTGAGTCAAAACTTAAAACCACCGCTCAACGGTGCATTCTTTCACGTTAGATGCATGTACCATATTTTGAACATTTGTGTGCAAAAGGGTTTAGAAGTTCTCCAAAATGAGATTTTGCCTATTCAAAACTCATTAAAATATTTGATGTCCAGACCTGCTATTTTTCGTGAATTTAAAAGCTTTTGTATTGAAAATCAAAAACCATTTTCTTAGAAACAGTTTAAATTGGATTGCTCAACCTGCTGGAACTCCACATTTTTTATTTTGCAAGATGTATTACTATATGCAAATTTGTTGTCACATTTCATGAATTTAAAAATGGGTTTTGAATTTCTTACGACTGAAATTTGGGAGAAATGTTTCAAAACCGGTGAATTGCTTAAGTTTTTTTACGAGGCAACTAAATTTTTCTCTGGTGTTTACTACCCAACAAGTCATCAAGTTTTGTTTCGTTTAGTAAACATCACATATGCTTTACATCAGTTTAAAAATGATGAGTTGTTAAAACCGACTGTCGAAGCCATGCGGGCTAACTGGATTCAATATTTCTCAAACATTCCACCTATCTTTTTAGTCGCTTCTTTACTTGACATGTATGTAAAATTAATGGGCACAACAACACTGCTTGAAGGAATTTCTCATACTTATTTAGAAATGTCTCATATAAATGTTTTGGCTATGTCTGCTTTTGCTTCCGAGTACTTGCATTCTCTATACAAATTATATTGTGAGCGGCATTCGGATAAGGTAAGATCCGAAGCTCCTGAAACTGAGCCTCCAAGGAGATCAATCTTCTCAAGATTTAACCCGGTGCTCCAAATGCTCAAACGACCCTGACTGATGACATCGGGATTAGCTGAGGTCGATGACTATCTAAATACATCGTTCGAGACAAGCGACCTCGACATCTTGGAGTGGTGGAAATAAAAGAGATCAAGATTTCTGATCTTGTCGATAATCGCACAAGAGATTCTTACCGTTCCAGTATCAACCGTCTCATCTGAGACAGGGTTTAATACCGGAAAACGGGTGATAACAGAAAAACGGTCAAGATTGACACCCGACGCGGTAGAAGTATGCGTGTGCAACCGAGATTGGGGCATCGCGGCACTCCGGCAGCAAGACCAAAAGAGTTCGGATGAGGAGGTAATATCCGATACCAAGACTTGAATTTTTTTTTTTCAATCATACATGTAGTTTGTATTTGATCTGATTATGCTGTTCAGCACAGATCATAGGTTTCTATTATTTATCATTTTCAGAACATTTTTGCCATTTCAAAATGTAAGGCACGTTCCGATTATTTGTAAGTGCCGTTTGGCTTTTTAACTTAATAAAACTTACACCGGAGGGTGGTGTTTTTTGTTAAAAATATTTATGACTTATATAATTAATAATTATTTTATTATATATATATATTTATATATTTTTTTTTAACAAAAAAAAAAAAACCCGCCCCGCCTCGCCAAGACCCAGGACCGGCTCGGAACCGCCCCGCCTACAATCGGGCCGAGCCCGGTCCTCAGGACCTAGGCCCATGACCGGCCGGTTCCGGGCCGGTCCGACCCGGTTCCCCACCTCTAACCCTCATTGTGTTTATGGTCCAAAAAAATATAAGGTTTACAAACTGAAGTAATTTCCTAAAAATTGACACATTGCAAATGAATTAAGCTACAAAATTTGCGTCACGCTAGTGTTGCAACGTGGATGTAAAGGTGCATATGATTCAAATATTCTCATAATATATAATTATTTAAAAGCCAAAATCCTCCAATTGTGTTTGGTTTGTATTTGACATATAACTATCCAGAATTTTCATTTTTCAAAAAGCTTTTCATTCTTCACAAGTTTTGTGAAAATCACTTTCCTAATTCTAGTTTAGGCCAAACAAGAATTTGTAGAACATTTATGTTTTGATAAATTATAATATAGCTCACGAACTTTCAAACAATTAGAATATAGTCCTAAACTTTTAAAAGACTATTCAATTTTCAAAACATACAAATTTGATCCTTGAACTTTTAGAAATTTTAGATGTAGTCCTTAAACTTTTATGAAATATAAAAACATTTCACTAAATTGAAAGAAAAGAAGATATTTTACTATTTGTGCTCAACGTTTGAAGAAAGTAATGAATTTTTTCAGTGTATTGAAAAGAGACACAAATTAACTCGGCTAAACATGAGAGTTGTTTTCTTCATTCCTTGAAAGATGTGAACCGAACATAGCAATAAATCTTTCTTTCACGTTCAAGAAATCTTTCTTTCATATAACTTTATTTTTCCAAATATTTTGATAATTCTTAAATCACTTGCACCCTAAATGCATGAAAGCAAGGCGCAAGGTCTTTCCAGATTATGAGTTTTTAATTTATTGATATTATTCATGTGATTGTTGATAATTCTGATAGCGTATTGATTGCATGAACTTAATCTTTGAGACCACGGCCACCTAGAAATAACATTTTTAGGTCCTCCAATCCTCATTATTTATTATTACGCTTGTATTTGTTTTATCTATGCAAGTGATTGATAGACGAAGATAAATCTTGCTATTAACCCATGTCGTCCCCGGGTAACTGGACCAGTAAGTCCGAGACCTATAATCTTTATATCATTCCAAATTCTAATGTAATCTTCCGCGAATAGAATTTACTCATCAAATCATGAGTCTTTTGTAGATCAATCTTCACTCTACAAAGCTCAGTCATGCACAACAATAATTGTCATTTCGATTAACATAACTAATCATCGGTCTAGATAGGTCAAAACATTAAACAAAAAAACTCAATTTAAGATATTTTTGCATCAAAACTAAAATTAATGTCTCATTTAAGATGAAAAAGTAAAGCTAAGTGTGAAAAGTGACATTAGCGCTACAACCTTATGCTATATGCAGTGTTTTTCATCCAACATAACAACATCGGTCCAAAAAATGGCAAAAAGGAATGCTTTCTTATGGTTGTACATTGTCTACAAACACAATTGAGATTAGGGTTGAAAATAGAATAATAATTTAATATTAGGGACCATGAGTTCAATTAACGCATGTATGATTTGAGACCTGTTTCGTGAGGAAAACATATTTATTTAGTATGTAGCGGGTACTGTTTACAATAAATTTAGTATAAAAAATTTAAATAATAAATAATTAAAAATTTTGAAAAAAGAAAATTGATTAAAGCTGAACTAACTTGAACAATAACTGAAATCAGATAAATGGAAACATACTAGCATATGTATTTTGAAATAATGTATAATTTTTTCATTAAAAATAATTCATTAAAAATTTCCCTCTTTTGTCAACTTAAATTCTAATTTTTAATATCAATGAGAAATTTATTTAGAAAAATTTACTTTCATTTTTAACAATTATGGACCAAATTATTTTATTAAACCATAGAGAACAATTCATACTGAAAAATGCAATCATGAATAATAAAATAATATGATTGAAACACAAAATTATGCTTAATTTATGTTAATAAATTTACAATTTAACCATTAACTTAATCATGATAAAAAAATTATAATTAAAGCCAAATCAATTAGAACCATAGCTAGAAGTATGCAAATTATAATGATTAAAGTTTTATTTTGAAAAAAAATTAAAGAAAAGCAACAAAAAAGAGTTTGAACCAAGATAGAAAATGGAAAAATATTCAGTATTAAAAGGTAACAATTGATTTAATGAATGTAAAAAAATGCCTAACACAAAAATAAATAAATTATGATAACCAATGTCTTACTTTATAATATAGTAGATAAAAACAATAAAACTTTTGGAGACCAAAAGAATAAATAGAAAGAATATAGCTAAATATTTATTAAATTTGGGGACAAAAATAAAAATGGATAGAAAATAGGAACTAACATGGAAAAGAGTAGAAGCTTAGGGATTAAACTGACATTTAACCAGATAACCTAAAATTGGAACAATTGTAAAATGGGGCCTAAAAAATGTGAGCACCATGTTAAAAGGGAATTGAACTTAAGAAAGAGTCAATTCTGTCTAAAAGGGGTGGGGGGAGGATGCAAAAACAAAAAAATAAGTGTTCATCTTCAATGATGGACAACGTAAACCCCATGATTTTTAGAACTAAGCAAAGTATATGGGTTAGCTGTAATATAATCAATATAAGTTATTGATGGAACAATGTAAAAGACTAAAACTTACTTTGACATTAAGTAAAATATGAGTTTAAATAATTATAAGCACACAGAGTAGTTAACTGAAAATGTGTTTATATAGTATTAAAAGAGTATTAAATATGCCATCAAAATTTTTATTTTCCTAAAGGTTCATGTTGGGTATTTAAAAATCTGCTACACCTGTGACCAGGGATCAAAATAACCCTCTTCCCTTATCTTTAAAAACTTTTGACTTCTAGTATATACAAAAATTCTGATTAGCAAAAGGTAAAAAAAAAAAGAATTATGATAGATCATAAAAGTTGAAGACCATTATAGCAGAAAATGTTATATCTATGGACTAAAAGAAGAGATTTGACCATTCTGTAAGAGAGCAAAACAAAATTTGAAATAGTGGGCGTACGTGTTAAAAAATAGAGACAAAATACTTTTAGATCCCTGTAATGTTTATTATAGGTAATAATATTTATCAATCTTTATGATGTGATAATCATATCACCGTCAGCAAATGATCATTTTGGTGAATCATTTTGACAAATATGAAACACCTAGGAACCCAAAAAGAGATTTGATTATAAGTTGGAAGAAGCGAAAAAAAGGGCTACCGTGTAAAACTACTGTTATTAAACAGTAAAACTTCTTTCTCTCTTAGAATATAATATATGGTAAATTAGTAAAAATAACAATCTAGGGAATAATTAATATTCTGGTTGGAAAAAATGAACTAACGCTGAATAATAGATCTGTTTTAAAGAGGCCACCTGAATGTCCAGAAGCATTTCGAAAATTTCCCCCTTTTTTCTTTTCGTTTGAAATTGTTGTCGATGTTACTGACCATATGTATTCTTCCTCGTTTAATCAACCTCATCCTCCCAACCACCAACGGAAAAACCATTAAAAATAAGAAATAAAATTGTAGGTTATATATTTTAAAGGGGAAAATCTTTTTGAGTTCATAGTATTTAATTAACATTTTATTTCATCACCAGTCTATTAACGGCTTCTTTCCACCCAAATCTTTTAAAATATTTTGTATTAATTATTTACTAGATGAAATCAATTAATAAAATGTAAGTTGTAACATATGTAATGTGAGGACATGACATCCAAAATAGAAACTCTACATATACTGGAATTTAAATTTATTAGAAAATAGTCACTAGATTTTAAAAAAAAATCATATCAAGACCATTTTTTAGTTAATAGTTTCTGTGGGACTAATAGATAACAATTTAAACAAAGTTTAGGATAAAAAAGATCAACTAATAAATAGTAAAAAATAAAATACGAAGAAATTTATCCATACTCTAAATTGAAATTTCTAGATCTTACCGGCAAAACATGGTTGGCTTCCAGATTTGGTTGGAATTTGACAAGAAAACAAACAGAAAACAAAAAGAGAGAAAAAAAATCGCAGTCATCACTCAAGCAAATCAGAAACGATCAACCAGCCAGCGCGACCAAAAAACAAGCTAAAAGTCATATCCATGATTTTCTTCTTCGCCACCTTCCAAACCGGAGCGGACCTCAAACCCCCTAATTAAATTTAGTTAATTTAGAAAAGAAAAATAAACAACCAGTAACAAATTCACAAGGAAGAAAACAGGAAAAAAAAAAAGAAAAAAAAAAACAGAAAACGCATAATTTAAGGAGTTTGATGTTGTCCCCGGCGACCTTTTTAACTTTTTCAAGCCTCCGCTCTCCACGCTGCCTCTCTTTATCCCAAGCAAACACTTTTTTTTTTAAATGTTTTTCTTTTTAAAATATTTTGTTCATGTGGGATTAATTAAAAATATCTGGCAAGTTTTAAAAAAAGGCAAAATCTTAACGCCTTCGTTTTCCAGCCACTATATATACACCCTTCCAATTGTCGCCTCCATCCTCCAACATCCACCATTTTCTCTCTCTAGAAACCCTAACGTTTCTCAGATACTCCACCTCTGCCTCTCTCTCTCTCTGTTTTCTCGTCAGCCAAACAGTGCCAGCTCTCCACTCTCTAATCCCTCTCAGCTCTTGTTTCTCATCACAGGTTCAAGATTTTCCTTTTGATTTCTGGGAATCTTGAAGGAAAAATTTTCTGTGATTTGTAATGGCAAACCAAGATCTGAAAAACGACAAGAATAAACGGGCACGGGACGAGTTGAATGACCCGGATCTCCACTCGCCCGACTCGAAGCATGCACGAGTTGACTCACCTGAGTCAGATCGGCGGGTGAACTCGGGCGATTCAGCTCCGAGATCTACCGAGTCGGACAGCGCTGAGCCTGATCCGGACGAGTTGGACATCCACTCGGCCGAGGCTATGCGGATCCATGATGATTTGCTGAACGCGTTGGACGACGGGAGCGACGACGGGCCGACGATTCAGGATCTTGATTCGGTGATTAAAAGCTTCGAGGAAGAGATCATGGTGCCCGCTCCGGCGTCGGAGCATGAGATCTCCTCTGATTCCGGCGATGCTCGGCTGGATCTCGGCTACCTTTTGGAGGCGTCCGACGACGAGTTGGGCTTGCCGCCTAGTTTCTCACCCGGTGATGAGCAGAATGCCGAGGTTATCAGTCTGGATGCGGATGTGCCAACGGCGGACGGAATAGCCCAGTTCATGAATTTCGAGGATCAGATACCGTGCTACGACTCGTTTGAGTTGGGAATGGGTTTTGACTCGGGTAGCAATGATGAGAATGATGATTACAACTTTAACGGCAACGATTTCTTGCCGTTGGGCTGTTTGTTCGAACATACGGAGGCCGGCTGTGAGCCGTCGGATGTTTCGGATATCTCGCGGCGGCCCGAATCCCTTTCGGCTATGTAGAGAAACGGGTCGGGCTGTCGGCAAAGTTTTTTTAGGAATTTTCCTGGACATATACGACAAGCTTTTAGTTTGTAAATTTGGACGAAAACTAAGAAGAGGAACGGAAAAAAAATGATGCAGATTAGGTTAGAATCAGATGCCCTTTTTGCGTTTCTTATACAGTTTGAAAGAACAGTAGTATATTGTTTTATTTATTTGTTGTTTTTATAACTCTAATGAAAAAAGGAGTTTGTCGTTCCAAGCTTATATGATAATTGTACGGAAGTACTACTATAATGGTTAAGATGCCCATTTGGTAACTTAACTTTGTCAGCTCGGGCAAGTTAGTCCTTTATGAATGATTTAATGTGACTTCGTTTCTGAATTGTTGTTTGTGAATGATTCAGTGTGACTTGTTTCTGAATTGGGCTGTAGTTCCCAAATAAGGATGCAAAAAAATAGGCCTGTAGTTCCCCAAACAAGGATGTAAAAAAATATTCTATTCGGGTCTACCCTCTTCAAATTTGAATCCAACTCTACCTTTAAAGTCATAGGGAGGGTATAAATTTAACTTATCTTATCCGACCGTACATGTACCTTGCCTAAATTAGTGCATTTATATTCAAAATGTGATTTTATTTAAAAAATAAAATCATAATTTAATATAGATTACCTTATATTATTTTAGCTTATGATTTTTTAAGTATTAATTAATTATGAATATATGCATTCTTTTGAAAATATACATAAATATATGAAAGGGAAGCCTAAAAAAATCAAACACATGCCTTAAAAAAAGTTGGTGGGTAGTACCCGTCTACTTGTAAGACGGGTACTACTCGAATCTGATTACTTGAAAGAAAGGTTTGGGATTGGCTATACCCGGCTCAAACCTGGCTCGTTGACATCCCTAACACCAAATATAACAATCCACCTTCGAATTCACCCTCTTAGCCATCAAATTCGCTATCTCCCAAGTTGTCATAATCGAATCCACCTGCTAGCCATCAAAGCTATCCTTGTTGTTGCCATTAACTTAGCACCGTTAGCTCGTTGTTGTCCCTTTGAATCCATCCTTGCCATCGACTCAATGTCGTACTCCACACCTAGGGATAAGTATGAGTTGGGTAAAACCAAAATACAACTCGAACCACCCTTATTATGTTAGGTAAAAATTGAACATGGTTCACGGGTTAATTCCACATATATGAGAACCCACAGTTTTTTTGTTAGTTCTAGTTTTATATGGAACCAACCCAAAGTGGAACCGAACCAACGTTATGGTATTACTAAATTATCCATACATTTATGTATTAAAAAAATAAAGAATTATGAAGGTGTTTTAGTCTTTTATATTAAACCTTAAAACTAATATTCCTAATCTTGAATCTAAATTGGAACAGGGGATAGAAAATTGTTTACGTTTTCATATTGTAATAAACTACAATGACATGGTGGTTGGTTTGGTTTAAATAGCAAGCGGATATATATCAGATTGAATATTGTTTTCGTTGTACAAATAAAAAAAATGAGATAAAATATCTTATCAGTGATCTTCTAGAATTTGCAGAGGCAACTAGATACATTTTCCTTCTTATTATATTATGTAATAGTATGTGAAACTCTTTGACTATTATTACGAACGTGTGTATTTAAATATAGATTTACTTGTGTATTATGTTAAATATTTCATAAACTAGTTATGAATGCAATTTGATTAAAATTAAATGTTGTTATAGATATATTATATAAACCGAAAAATTTGGGAACCGAAACTGAAAAACCGAGAACCATGGTTTTGGTTCTTTTCAGTTCTTAGTTTTCGGGTTGAGTAAAAAAATTTTGAAATCAAACTTATTTCGGGTTGGTTTGGTTCCACCAGAAAACTGACCTAAACCGACTCATGCTCACCCCTATCCGCATCGTCGATCTCCCAAGCCCATCCTTACCATTGGAGCTTTGTCAAGATGAATGACTAAGAGTTTTGGTGGGCTACATGGGGAGCAATTTCTTTGGAGATTTCGTCAAGCGGGTGGCAGAATCAGGTGGTGGATGCTAAAAGGTAGAGTATTCCACCTTTGGTCTCCCCCAATCCATCTTTGATGTTCTTTCCTCGTCGTAGGCAGCATCCACCGATGTTTTCTCCTTTGTTCCAATTTTCTCAGCATAGAGAACTGCTTTGCTTGCCAATGACGTCATTGTCACAGGACAACATGTGTGCATTTTCTGTCAACCTATAGTCTAACTTGCATAGATTATTAAAGTTTGAGGACCAAGGCACATAGTTTACCAAAGTTGGAGGACTAAGTCATTATGAGTAAAGTAAATGGACTAACCCGTGCTAGTTTGCAAAGTTGAGGGAGTAACCACGCATTTAGGCCTACTATAATCCGCGAATTATACTATATTCTAAAACCCGTTTTGGGTTATTGCTCAAAGTTATAGTAAACTACAGTGCCTTTTTGCTTTTGCCTCTTGGTTTTGGGCTAGATTGTGGCCTGCTATTTTACTAGATTTTTTTTTACACAATTGCTTTTTTAAAAAATTCGGTTAGATTTTCAAAAGACAATAGCTTTTTAAGAGTCTGTCTTGCTATTCTCCCACTTTTATTTTGTTTCACATTTCTTTTTAATAGAATGCTTTTCCAGTTACTGTATTGTTTCCGTTTCCCATATTAGACCCTGAGTTTAATCAGTTTGATGTTTTGAACCCTAAATTTTGTAACTACTTAA
Organism: Aquilaria yunnanensis; assembly: GCA_039654915.1. NCBI lineage: Eukaryota > Viridiplantae > Streptophyta > Magnoliopsida > Malvales > Thymelaeaceae > Aquilaria > Aquilaria yunnanensis. The sequence continues at coordinate 10,449,535 of CM077593.1, forward strand.
TTATAGTGTTTTTGTTTGATCTCTTCATTTTTTTTATGATATGTTGTTTTCTAAACAAAAACATTGGTCACCATGGTTTATTTATTTTTTAGTAAAATAGAGTTTTTTTTTCTTAACTTTTCCTAAGTTAATTGTTAAACCCTTAATGCATATGTTTTTACATTTTCTCTTTGGGTCTCCAAACTATTTTTATCATTTTTCTTCATTATTATTTTACTTAATATTGTAATATTATGTGACTGTTGGAACACGTGGACTCTTTTAACCTCGTTGATTACTATTTAGGAATTTTTCTTGTTGCTGTGGAGGTGGTTGACTGGTTGTATGCAATTGCTTTGATTTCGTAGTCTGTAAATTATCTGGCTTTCAAGTTCCTGCACAGAATTTCCAAGATCTGTGAGAAACTTGTATAATTAAATTATCTAGGAAAATCAGCAATAGGCAATGCCTATTGGATCTTGTGGGAAGTGGGAACATTTGACCTAGTTTGTTTTCCAGAAGTTTGTCTTCAAATTTTGATTATCTCCAGTAATAAATTGCGATTTATGTTCGATTTTGTGTTACTTTAAGATCACCTCAAACAAATTTCCCTACTATCGATGTCATTTTTCACGTGATTTGTTAACGTAGGTAGTGAAAAGAAGATTCACTCATTTCACCTTAAATATAATTTTCTAGTTCACACGAAAAATGTTGAGTATGTTATACGAGCATTTGTTTACATGGAATATTTTTTTTATGGCTAAATTGCACAACCTACCTTTAAAATATATCTTATTTTACGTATTTGTTCCCGAATTCTACAACGATGACCTTATGGCAATAATGGCCCTACTGTCGGTGACCTTCGTCAATGTTGACGGAAACAAAGTGGAAAATTCTAAAATTAGCCCCTGAACACGAGAATAATGGACACACGACTCCTAAACATAAATTTGGGATAATTTTACCTTAATTAATACTAAAATAAATGTAAAATAACAATTTTGATACTCAAATTTTTCCAATCAATAATTTTAAATCTTACACTCCTAGACAAGGGCAACTATATTGATTTTAAACCTCATCTCCTCTGTTTTCTCCTTTCAACCTCAATCAAACCCAACATTTGGCAATCAAAACCATTTTCCACAACAACTTTTTCTACCATTCACAATTGAGAATCGTATCTAACACACTAGAAAATCCTCATCTTTCTCCAATCCTCTGAGCTTCAGGCCAGATCAAAACACCTGGGCAAAACTTGTATAACAAAGCAGTGACCAACAAATTGGACCAGTTTGCAAATAAAATTCCAGAATCAAACATGAAACAAAAAGCAAAGAAAAAAGAAGACCTCGAACAAACGAGAAAAAACAGGAAACAAAACAATTCTGCAACAAAAATTAACTTAATCATTGAACAACTTAATTTATACATGAACAAAGCAAACTAGTGAAATGAAAGGAAGTCAGCTTCAGCTTCAGCTTTCGAAATCCACCAGCTCCACAAAAACCACAACATCTATGGAACCCAGATTCAGAAAGCTTGAAAAATTATAGAAACAAAAATCACAGAGGAACAATTTCAAAATGTGGCCTGCTCCAATTCTGCACAGCGCACCTGTCCTCTTCTTCGCCCAAATGCCGGTAGTCGATTGACCTCTCCGGCGCCCCTAATTTCACTGTGATTCGTGATCCACTCTCCGCTTCCCCTTTTTAATCAGCACTTTCAAGCAGCAACGCACGCAAGTGAGGACTCGGTGTTTTAATTGACCGATGGTGGAGGTTGCGGATCGAGAGAGGATCAAGAGAGGGAAAGAGGAGGTGGGAGCGAGAGTGGCGAATCGAGAGAGGGAAAGAGGAGGCAGGAGGGAGGTGCTTCATCTCTGACAACCGATTGGTCGGACGGGGTGAGATTCACAGTGAAGTTGGAGGCGAGTCTTGATCAGGTCTATTGGGAACACGGTGGTCTCCGCCACCACGACGCCGACTTCATGCCAGTCGTCGCCCTAGTTGGCTGTGGTCGTCGGCCTCATCAACGGCCTTTTTGGCCGCTGTGGTGAGAGAGAGGTAGGATTAGGTTTTGAGAAAGAGGCAAAAGAGAGAGACTGTGGTTCTCTATGAATAGCGTTCATTTTTTGTTGGGTTTGATTGAAATTGGCCTTTTTTTTTAAAGTTTGAGAGATAAAATCATTAATTGGAAAAAATTTTGAGTGCCAAAATTGTCATTTTACATTTATTTTAGTATTACTTTTTGGAAAAATTGTCTCAAACTCATGTCTCAGGGATCTTGTATCTATTTTACATGAGTATAGGGGCTGATTTTAGATTTTCGCCTCAGATTTCCGTTAATACTGATGGAGATAATGAAAGAAGAGGCTTTTTTGCTATAAAACGTTAATTTAATGCCATGTGTGCAAAGCTCGATAATTCAAGGGTAAATATATGAAATAATGTATATTTTAATGGCAGATTGTACAACTTAGAAAAATTCTTGCTCCAGAAGATTCTTTTTTCACAAATACTTATTTTAAGGGCCAATACTTATTTAATATAAATATTATACACATATGTCTAATTAGACATAGTGATTAATTTTATAATTTTACTCCTAAAATTAAAAGTTTTTTTTTTTTCGATCTCTCACTAATTTTTCTTTGATCTCTCTCCGTTGATGTTGCTCTTTGATATCTCGCTGCCGGCCTCGCTCTTTGATCTCTCTCTGCCGCTCCTCATTGACAACTTCGACTCTAACGCTCTCCATTCTCTACTGCTCTTCAATCGCTCTTCACAGATCTTTGATCCCAGTTCTCCACCGGCTCGCCGATCTTTGATCTTTCTCTGACACTCTTCGATCTCTCTCCATTGCCCTTCGCTGATGATCGAACCTTCTTTCCAATTGAATCTTTGTTTCGATCGAATCTCTGCTATGTCGCCTTCGATTTCTTGCTCCGAGATAGACAAATCGCGTCTTCAATCACTTCGGACTTCGATCGCCACCAATCAAATCGCTTACCTTCAATTGAATCGCTTATCATCTCCAAATTGCCGCTGGTCAATCGCTCATCTCCGATTTCCATCGCGCCGTTCTGTACTTTGATCTTCGAATCCAATCTCTGATCTTTGTTCTTCAAATTGCCACTGATCGATTCGCTCGCCTCCAATCTCCATCGCACCGCTTCGGACTTCGATCTTCGAATCGCCAGTGATCAATTCTCTCCTATTGATCGCATGTTTCCGAGAATGGTTTCTGGTGATTTGTGTGTTTTTTTTCAGGAACTGACAAAAAACTATTTATTATGATAGTTTTATACATTTATTTAAACATTTTGATTTTTTTTTTTCAGACTCTTTTAAATTTGAAACTAACAATTTTTCTGCGTATTGTTATAGTCACTTTTACAATTGGAATTAAACATTTTTTCATATTTGTCTAGACACTTTTTTTTTTCTCCAGACACTCACTTTTTTGTAGATCAATTATTTGCATATTACTTCAAACATTTTTATATATTATTATAAGCACTTTTATTTAAACACTTTTATTTTTTAAATATAATAAATTATTTACATATTACTCAAACGTTCTAATATATTTCTGTAGATACTTAAACATATCTACTCAGACACTTTTACAAGTTTACATATCATTTTGGCTGAAAACAAATAATTTACATATTTTTGAAAAAAATAAATAGTTTATACATTATTTTAGATATTTATACATACTTGTTTATACATTTTTCTCAATTGCTTTAGATATTTTGCATATTTGTCTTTGACACTTATACATGTGCGAGTAATGACAGAAGATCTGGTGGTGGCGGTAGTGACGGCGGCGGTAACCTTGGTGGTGGTAGGACTGAGGGTGTTATTTTTGAAAAGAGAGAGAGAGAGTATTTTGGGGAGGGGCAATTTTGTTAATTTTTTTTTATGGAAGTGGATTATATATAGACAATTAAGGATGAGTTAGTATGTCTAATTAGACATATGTGCATAGTATAATAACTAATACTTATTTTTAGAGTATTTATTCACAAATACTTGCTCAAGAATATTCTTTTTCCCTTGTCAATTTTCGTCACAATTTAGGAAGATTTTTTTGTAGAAGTTCAACTTCATTAATCACCCATCAAATCCCGATAAGCCATCAGTATTAGTAAAATGAGAAAAGAAGCACAACCTTTTTGAAGGAGCAACAAGGTGAAAACAAACTGAAGCCCAGAGTTTCACATAACAGGCTTAGTTGCTAAAGTGTCAGGAATACCACAAGCTTGACCAGAGTTCGAGGATGTTGCACTCTACTTTAGCCTTGACTCCTTACAGTGACAAAATGCAGCTAAGGTCCTCCAACTTTTATGCAGTAGCTACTTTTCCTCTTAACTTTTCTAAGGTACTATCTAGATTTTTATACCGGATCCAGTTGGAATTTCGCCCACCAACATTAGATCCGGGCCTAGTCCAAGCAATTCACACAAAATGGGGCCCAAATAGTAAACCATACCCGGGAAAAATTTAGAAATGAAATAAAAATGAAATCCCAACGAAAATTTCCCGTTCTGATCCTGGAATCTTTATTCATCTGTTCCATCTTATCTCCGCCGTATCGTTGTCCACTCAAACACCGCTATGGCTCTAAACATAGCCGCTGCAAGCGCCAACACCGGAGGAGTCCGAATCGTCTTCAGCAGTTCCTCCTCCACGCAACTCTTTGCGAACCAACCCATCCGTCCGACGCCCCTCAGAATGCTGCACGTCACCTACGCCAAGAAGTTCACCTCTCGGACTGGTCGCTTCGACAGCAAGAACCGGCGGAGCGTCCTCACCACTAAGGAGCAGGAAGACCACCAAGCAGGACGGACGCTGGAGATTAGTGAGGGAAATTCAGCTGTCGAAAATGTGGGTATTGGTCCGAATGAAGATGGAGCTGTGAGTGTTGATCTTCCGGACCTTCCCGGCACCCAACCCGATTTCTGGGAGGGTCCTCAGTGGGACACTTTTGGATTCGTTATGCAGTATTTATGGGCTGTTGGCATCGTTTTCGCGGTATTTGCTCAATTTAGCTGCTGCCTATTGTTTTTCTTTCTTCATGACTCTTGATTTTACTGGAATTTCTTATGATTATTTTAGATAAGCAGGTGCCTAATAATGGCAAAGCTAGATTTTGAATTAGGAAATTGGCTGGGTAGACATTACTAACATACATGATAGAAATAGTACAAAAGCTTTCTGCTGTTTTGCTTGAACCAAGCAAGATGAAGACGCAAGATTCTTGTGGTCGGATCAAGTAGTTGGGGTAAAGACTTAGTTGATGATTACATGTTAATTAATTGATGTATAATTGGTAAGGACTCTGGAACCAAGCTGTATTCTTGTTGTCGGAACTGTGTCCGGGCAACCATGTCTTACCGGGGTTGTTATCTTGGCATTTGGCCATTGAAACATTTATAACTTCGCAGTAAGAATTGTTCATCTGGATGGGAAGTAATTTATTGAATTTTGTTTTCGCAGATAATTGCATGTGGGATTGCTGTGGCAACGTATAATGAAGGGGCCACTGATTTTAAGCAGACTCCTGCATACAAAGAGTCCATACAATCTCAGGAGCTTTTAGAAGAACCTGAAGCATCTAATCCAGATGTGTTCGAGTCCAACCCAACTGAAGTTGCTCCTAGTTTGGAGTAACCTATGGATATGCGAGGTATATAGTGACAGGCTTTCCCAATGTGTCGGAATAGTTTTCGAGATATTGTTGTCGTCTGCTGTATATGATGTAAACGTGAAAGCGTAGCTATGACATGGCCTAGTTATCTGGTTGGGATCTGTCTGTCTTCAGCACCAGTCTGGTCTCATAAACATAATTTTGATATAACTGTATCATTTAGCAAGAGAATCTGGCCCGAGAGTAATCAGTTTGGGTGGGGATTTCTAAATGAGGAATTTGTTGTTGGCATGTCTATTGTTCTAGGATAGCATGCATTTGCGAAACAGCAATTTCCCTGTGTTGAAATTTCTGGATAAATTTTAATGTGCGATGAACACGGACACATCACTATGGCATTCATAACCAGGATGCTTAGTTTCTTAAATTTAACTTATCTAATTGCATTTCATTTTCTTCTGTAGGATAGTAGTATATAAGTTCCCAATTAATCAACTATAGCATCATAGATAAAAGATCTTGGAAGAGCAAAGACACGGTGAAGGTCTTTTTCCTTTTCCCGATTGTATGAGGCTCGCTATTGGTTGTACCATAGAAGCTGCATACATTGTGAGAGAAGCTGGGGAGTATAAGTCTTCCACAGAGATGAATTTCTTTTCATGGTGGACGTGCATGCAATTTTTCCCTGTTTATTCCAAGTGGCCCAGTTCATAGTTTCTTTTTTATACTTGTTTTTGAGAAATGAATGCATATAATAGTTTGTCATGTGTCATTCTTCATTGCATTATACTACTTCAGCAAATTGGTAGATTACCTTTGAGGATATTGGTATACATACAGAATCAACTTGTAACTCAGCTGATTCTCCTAATAATACATACTAACTAATGAAGCTTTTTATAGCTACTGTATGCCATAATGAGAGTCACAACCTCAGAATAACAGTTTGGGAAGGAGAGTTGTAACAAGTGTGACAAGTATTGTTAAATGACCCTCTTTCTTCAAACTCCCAGCTGCACTTCTAAACGTTATTCCCATAATTCCCTGCCCCGGAGACACTGGAACAGTTGGAGATGCCATAGGAGCAGCTGGGTTCCCACAATGTATAGCATTAGAGAAACAAAATGGCATTCAATGAGACAGTATGATATGATAGCCCATATGTTTTAAGCTTTTAGATTATCCAAAGCTAGAGATATTATTGGCTAGGTATTTAAATTTCCAGTGCCTCGTTTCTTTTTTAGATTGAATAATACTTTTATCGGTTGATTCTATGTAGATTGATCCTATGAATGGCTAGAATGAATGATGCCAATGTGCCGAAACCTTGCTTACCTGAGATAAAAGAGTTGTTGTTCTTTGCCCCGGGGGCAACTTGTGAACCAGGTAGTCTAGGAGGAACTGACACACCTTAAGAAAGAGATTTGAGTTATTATACTTATAATAAGCTCAAGTTATGCAGCTAAAATCGGTTAGTTGAGAATTTCACTGATGATACCTGGGCAAGAAGAGATGTCAGCTCGGAGGTAGCAAAGAGCTGGCAGTTCCATGGCCAGGGTTCTGTTGATGGGAAAACCACCTGTGGCCGAGCCATTGAGCAAGACGCAAAGACATTGTGGCTGCATGCCGTAGAGTTGCTTAAGGTTGTCACAGCAGGGTTGTGCAGGCATCTGGACTGTGGCCTCCACGAAGGGTAAACAGGGCAGTAGTGCCACAAGGTTTGCGCTGCAGTCATCTAGAGTTGAACCCGGCATCATTGGGTCCTGACAAAAGGTAGCCGGAATGATGGCAACGGAGAGGAGAATAGCCAGAGATGGGATTGAAAGCAGAGCTGCCATGGTGCGTGTGAAATTTGGGGTTCACTGGGTTGAGCATGTAAGATATAGTGTTTGGGAATTATTTGAGCATGACTTGCTTCATATGCAACGCATGTAGCGTGCTCTTCGGCGTGCAATTTTTGCTCTCCAGGAATGGCTGCAACTAACATGCTCTACTTTGACCGCTGTAGAAATTTCTTGAAATTCTTGTCATGTTTTTGTTTTGTCAAGTTTCACAAGCTGCACGAACCGATAATTTTAGCTGAATTTCCGCTGTACAAATTAAAGGAAGAAAAAGAAAACGAAAAGGGGTAGAGGTTATTTGACATTAAAGAGCACTGTTATATAATGGAAAGAATTAAAGAAAGATAAAGTGGTTTAGATCTCGTTAAATTATGGTCCCTTTATCGCAAATTGTTTGTAATATATTCTACTTTGAGTTTGAGTTATTTCAAATTTTCACAATATTTTTATATTTAATAAATTAATTTATCATAATACGATTCAAACTATAATCTTAATGTTCACTTTTTCCATCATTTTTTATGTATGCGTGAAAGGTGAATGGCGAAAATGCAAATAACAAATAATTTTTTTTTATTAATGTCCATCCAAACTCAAATGTTTTAAACAATTCAAGGCAGAAGAATATAAAAATTCATGCTAGTTCTTAGTTGATTAAATTTTACCAATTAATTTATGCTCTCTCTCTCTCACTCTCATTCGGTCAAATTATTGTTAAAAGCTTAAAGTAAAAGGCCCAAGGTCCATAAAAGAAACTGTTCGGCCTGTTGTGTTTTGGGTAGGGCCTAATGTTAACAGCGTATATTTGGCATTATGCACTTTTTTTATGTCAACAATTTAGGCGGGTAAATTGCACGATTATCCCCTAATATTTAATTATTATTTCACTTTTAACACCAACCTTCGACTTGTATGTTTTACTTCCCTAACCTCGTTAAAATGTTTTATTTTGGACCTTGGTAGGACGGAAATACTAACAAGGCCACATCAGTATAGTATTGTAGGAAACAATGCTAAGTTTAGCCCATAAAAATTTTTTCCTTTTTAACAATAAACCCCTAAAACTTTGAAATCTAACATCAAACTCATTAAAAAGTCCTTGGACCATCCCTAATCCTCTCCCACCTCTCCTACCACCAGCGCCCACCCTCTGACCACCCCCGGTCCTCCGTTCTCCGCCGATTAGTCTCCCCACCCCTGCTTTCAATTGCCCAATTCACTTAGGCATTTTGTCGAACATATCATAAGCAAAACTTAATTTGAAGTAAAAAAGCTTGTACTAATAATCATTCATCACTAACATCTTCTGCAATAAATCAAAATCACAACCCATAGAATTGGAAATTTCCTGCAAAATTCAAGTTCAATCCCGCCGATCGGCAACGCCATTGTCTTCATCTCGAGTATCTCGGCGTCGGAAGTAAAGAACCTCCCAATCCTGGCGATCGGCAGTAGTTCCAATCCAATGGCGAAATACAAGGACACAATGGTTGCTATCCAGTCCTCCGTCATCTACCTTCATTGGCCTGTTTGCGCCGAGCTCATTTCCGGTCCGCGTAGAGACGCCTAAGCCACCATCGCTCTACCCTTCCCTCCCTGTCAGCCTTACTCTCCCCGCCGCCGATGCTTTCCCTTCCTTTCCCTCGGCCTCACCTGATTCCCGCATACCCACCGTGCAATTTCCACGATTTGCGATCTTTGCCGTTGAAATTTGCCGATTCGCGAATCCCCACCGTCGTGATTACCCGATTCCCGATTTCCTTATGCGCACATCCCCGCCGTCGCAATCACCGTTGTCACGTTTTACCGTCAAGATTTCCAGCCGATCCGAATTTGTGGCGGGCATTGTACCTGGAAATCTGGACGGTGCTGGTGTGAGGAAGGGGGACGGGGGCTGGGGACGGAGGCCGGGGCTGCTTGGAGAGGGAGTAGACGGAAGAGATGGATCACCAAAGAGGGAGGCAGAGATGGAGCTGAGATGGAGGCCGATGGTTTTCTATTAGATTTTTTTAGGGAGTTTTTTTATTAGGTTTTAAAATTTTAAGGATTCTTTTATAAGGGGTAAAGTTTTTAGGGGGCTAAAGTTAACATTTTTAATGAGATTAGGGAGGTAAAACGTGTAAATTGGAGGTTAGAGTTAAAAAATAAATAATAATTAAAAGTTAGGGGCTAATTGTGTAATTTAGCCCAATTTACGCCATATTAAAAGTTAGGGAAAAGTAGCAAAACCCCCCTGAAGTTTGGTCAAAGCTATTGTTTCACCCGCCATTTTTCAGAAACCGACCCTAACCCCTCTGAGGTTTAGGAAAACCTACCCTAAACCCCCTTGGCTATTAATATCCATTAAAACACCTAAATTAGCGTACACTTACGGTTACCCCTTCTACAGAAAAGAGAAAAATACTTTTTTTTCCCTTCTAGTCTTTTCTCATAAAAACTTTGCCCCCAACTTTTGCATATAGTGATTTACCTCATCTTTAACTAAACCTACTCTCTGACCAACATAAAAAATTAAACTCATCCATTCCTAACTAAACCAAACCCAAATCTTAGAACATCGCTGCCACCCCGCGCACGCATGCACACCGTCCCCACCCACCCACTGATTTCTTTCCTCACCGAACTCATCCCTCTTCATCGCCGAACTCGCTTGGGCCTTCTCTTCTGTCCGCCCTTCTCTTTCACTGCGTGTTCGACTGGAGATCGAGGTCATTGAACTCGTTCTTTGCCTGGGTTTGGTTGATAGCTTCAGATTAATCGAGTTTGGTCGTGTCTGGGTTCGGCTAAAGAGAGAGGGAGATTGTGTGGTCTGCAGTGTCAGCGGAATCGAGGCAAAGATCGAAATCGTCTGGAAGCCAGATTTGATTTCGAACCCAGATGGTCTACAGGATCACTAACAGCGAGGACGGTGTAGCAAACGACAAGGGTGAATAGGAAGAGAAGGAGGACAAACGGTAGAGCATCAGGGTTGCGAATGGTGAGGGCGAATCGCAAGAGGAGGAGGACGAACGGTGGTGAATCGGGGTCGAGGGTGAAGTGTAGGAGGAAGACGACGAATGGTTGTTAAGAGCGTCGGGTTGAGGGCAAAAGATTGTCAAGGAAAGGGCGAACTAACGGCGGCACCGGTGCACTAATTTGAGGGCAATTGAACGGACGCATCGTTGGAGGGCAAATCGGACCGAGATGAAACTGGGAAAAAAACCATAGAGGATGAGCAGACCTAGACGGATTTGTGTGTAAATTTAGGGAGCTGCTTAGATCTAAAAGTTTGGGGGTAAAGTGATGGAATGAAGAAGACTAGGAGGAATAAATTAGTTTTTCTTGTTCCTTTTAACGGTCTTTGACGGAGCTAACTCTCGAGAGGCATAAATGTACTTTTACTGAACTTCAGGGAGCTAGGGCCGATTTTTGAAAAATAGGAGATGAAACTGTAAGTGCAACCAAATCTCAGGGGGTGTTTTGGTAATTTTCTCTAAAAGTTAATAACTTAAGTATACAAATGGCCCTCCAAGTTATATAACTTGTACGAGCTGATCAATGACTTAGAACTCATTAAATTTAAGTCCTAAACTTTGGAAAATATAATGAGTTAATCCATTGGCTAGAGCCGGGAAGGCCATGATGAAAATATTACAAAATTTTTAGCTGTTTCCCTAAATCTGTCAGAAGAAGCTCTCTTAGTTAAAGATTCTCCAAACTCAGTATCTTCTCCCTCAACCATACGCAATTTCAGCCAACCACAACTATATTTTCCTGCTCCTTCAGTGTTTTGCTCTACATCGTGGCGTCTTCCTAAGGCAGGGAACTTAGTACGGACTAGTAAAGAACATGTCAATATAAGACCGACCCATTTAAGGAACCTAACGCCAACTAGGACCTAGACTTGGAGATTCGGCAACAAAACCAGCCAATGATCATCGAATTTCGACATCGCCCACCTCCAGATCAAAACAGAAAACACCCATCACCCCACGTAGAAACCAGGAGTAACCCCAATTTAGAACCCCACCGGAGAAAGACCATTTGATGCAGTTTAAGAACCAGGCCCAAGCGTCACAGCCCAACCAAGTAAGAAGAGCGCTAGAGTGGGTAAAAGGCCAGGCAAGTTCTCCGAATATATCTAGCGTAACAACCTTCTATAGTAAGGACAAATGATCGGATGATCGACTAGATCCTAAGAATGATGAGCTGTACGTCTGTAACAGAATATTGTTATGACTGTTAGTATTTATATGATGAATGAAAAGGGAAAAGCAGAAAGCAGAATATTATCCACAATCTTCTGTCACCAGCTCTATTCTTCAAGGTCTCTCTTTTCCCTTCCTTCCTCCCTCAATTCTTCTTTCTCACGATCTTTTAAGACTACATCATTTTTGGTGCTCTTGTTGACAGGGTTCCGATTATGGCAGAAGGAATGATGACCAGCTGCAACAGCATTCAACATCGATCACAAACCTGGACACAGTGGTAAGCACCGTTCAACACCACACTCAAGCCATTGACAAGAACTTTGCTTTTACTAAATATATCCAAAAAACCCTTTCCTCCCAGCGAACAGTTTTATCTGAAATCATGCTCAAATTGTCACACTTCGAGAAACAACCCAGCTCTGCTCCCCTGTTACCCACACCACCAACACCGCCATTGATATCTTACCCATCAACCATATCCCACCAGCAAATGAGCACCCCCTCCTCGGCTGCTCTTTCGTCATCAATCGATTGCCACAACATAGCCCAACCCAGGCTTCCAAGGCTAGAAATTCTAGTATTTTTTGGAGAAAATCTCTTAGGCTGGCTCTTCCAAATAGAAAAGTTCTTCACCTATCATCAAACGCCCTCTACCCAAAAGCTGGAGGTAGCCATTTTCTATATGACCGAGGCTGCCTTCATGTGGTATTAATGGATGTTCGTCACCAACCAACTTACTACTTGGGAGGCATTTGCCCGAGATCTGGAGTTGCGCTTCGGGCCCTCAATTTTTGTTAACCACGAAGCCACCTTTTATAAGCTTCAATAGACCTCCTCTATGGCTTCTTATATGGTAGAATTTGAGGAGCTCTCTACTCGTACTACAGGGCTCACAAATCAGAATCCACTCAACTGCTTTATCTTTAGCCTCCGTGAAGACATAAAAAGGGAGTTCTTCTTCCTCAAGCCCACAGTTTTGCCCGAAGCACTTGGTATGGCGAAGGTCATGGAAGACAAGCTTAATGCCAACTGAGCGGCCTCCTTCCGACTACCACCGCCCAAACTTGTAAACCCCTCTCAACCCCCTAAGCCAGCCTCAAATCTTCCTCCTTCATCTGTGCTGAACCTTTCCCTTAAGTTCCCAATCAGAACACTGACGCTGGCTCAGATGGCGGCCTGATAGGAATAGGGTTTGTGCTTTAACTGCGACGAGCGATTCGTCCCCGATCATTGCTGCAAACCCAACAATTTTTTTCCTTTATAGTTGATGACCCAGATTATGATGACCATCCAACCGGCCCCGAAGTTGAATGTCACTGTTAGGAATGAGGAATCTTTGGCCTGCGCAAAGTAGTGTGCCCAAGTTCCACTCCTATTAGGAATGACCCATTTTTTAGTGGGCTTCTATCTTCTACCCATATATGGAGCAGACATGGTGCTTGGAGTTCAATGGCTTGCTAGCCTTGGCCCAGTTACTTTTGATTATCAAGAGCTTCATATGTCCTTCAAGCATAATAGAGCCCAAGTCCATCTAATAGGCTTGTAAGAACCCCAAGTCACCCCTGTCACTTACACCCACCTTCAGCGCGATCTTTTGTCCAGCAGCGCTACCACTTTTTATGCGCTGAATATTTCCCCTCCACATGGTCATTCTCCTCTAGTCGCAACTCCTCCTCAGTTCCAAGTTGCTATTCACCACCTAATCGGCCAGTACCCAAAAATCTTCACGGACACAGGGGGACTACCATCGTCACAACAATGTGATCACTGAAATTTGCTCGTTTCGGGAGCATCTCCAGTCAACGTGCAGCCCTATTGATACCCACACTACCAGAAAGCTGAGATGAAGAAACTTATCACCCAGATGCTGAAGGAAGAATTGACTCAATCCAGTATTAGCCTATTTTCTTCACTAGCTTTCCTGGTACGCAAAAAAGATAGGACCTGGCATTTTTGTGTAGATTATCGGTCCCTTAATGCCATCACGATCAACGATCGGTTCCCAATTCCAACAGTAGATGAGTTGCTAGACAAACTCCATAGAGCCAAGATTTTTTCAAAATTAGATCTACTAGCCAACTACCATCAGCTTCGAATTCACTCTGATGATGTTCACAAAGCCGCTTTCCGAACCTACGACAGACACTATGAATTCCTAGTAATGCCATTTGGGTTATCCAACGCTCCTGCATCTTTTCAATCCTTTATGAATGAGGCCCTACACCAGAACTCCCTTTATGCCAAATTGTCCAAATACGAGTTCGCCCAAGCGTCCCTTTCCTACTTGGGGCATGTAATCTCAGTAGAAGGAGTAACGGTCAACCTAGACAAAATACGAGCAATTCAACGTTGGCTACCCCTCCACAACAGTCAAACAGCTACAGGCCTTCTTAAGGTTAGCCGGCTACCATCATCGGTTTATTGCTCAGTTTGCCACCAAAACCCCATTGACAAAGCTTCTTTGCAAAGACGCCTTCGTTTAGACACCAGAAGCGGAATAGGCATTTCAAGGGCTCAAGTCGGCACTTACTTCCACGCCCATACTTCACTTGCCTGACTTCAGCAAGCCATTCTTGGTTCAAGCAGATGCATTGGGAGTGGGCATCGGAGCAGTCATGTCACAGCAAAGGTACCCAAGTGCTTACTTAGTAAGCAAATCCCAGTCAGGTTGCAAGGAGCACCCACCTACACAAGGGAGATGTTGGCCATCGTTGAAGCTATACAAAAGTGGAGGCTGTACTTTTTGGGGGGACGGTTCACAATTCAAACCGACCATCAAAGCCTCCGAAATTTAATGACCTAGAGCATTCAAACATCGAACCAGTAGAGATGGGTGCACAAGCTTTTGGGTTATGACTTTGAGATTATTTTTAAGCTTGGAAAGGAGAATGGACTAACTGATGCCTTTTATCACCCTCCAGCCGAGGGCACCGCCACGCTACATGCCATGACCAGGCAAACTCCTGTTCTACTTATTGTTCTCAGGTCCTTTCTCGAACAACACAAACCTTCAGCTACTTTCCTACATACCATATAGAGTGAGCCTTCTTCGCATCAGCACTACTCAGTGTGAGATGGCCTCATTTTATACAAATAGTGTATCATGGGTTCCGCCAGATTCAGCCTTGCAGCACTTACTATTACAAGAATGTCATGACTCCCCCATAGGAGGGCATGCGGGTGTACGACGGACTTTGGCTCAAATTCAAGCAACCTTCTACTAGCCCCATATGAAAGAGCAAGGGCGAGAGTATGTCAGCAAGTGCACGGTATGCCAGCAAGTCAAGCCTCTCAATATAGCACCTCCGGGTCTGCTTTAGCCTCTGCCAATCCTAAAAAGAATTTGGGAATCAGTGTCAATGGACTTCATCACCCATTTACCCTTATCTGTCGGGAAATCAGTCATCCTTGGAGTGGTGGACCTACTATCCAAATATGCCTATTTCTGTGCGTGTGACACCCACACCACAGCCCCCTAACTTGCAGAAGTATTTGTCAAAAATATCCGCCGGCTCCATGGTGTACCCAGTACCATCTTCTCCGACTGGGATCCCCTATTTATGAGCACATTTTGGCAAGAACTCGTGAAGCTACAGGGAACTGCTTTAGCCATTAGCAGCTTCTACCACCCGTAAACCGACCGACAAACTGAGGTGATCAACCGTTGCTTGGAATATTACCTCCGTTGCTTCGTTGCTGACAGGCCAAAGGCATAGGTAAGGTTCCTACCTTGGGCTGAAAGGAGTTATAACACTGCTTGGCATTCCTCCATTCGTATGACTCCCTTTGAGGAGGTCTATGGTTGAGCTCCGCTTACCCTCCTAGATTATGTCCAAGGGTCTACACCAGCGGCATCAGTTGATGAGTTATTATCTAAGCGAACCCAACTGATTTGACGCCTTAACCACAATCTCCAGCGAGCTTAATATCGGATGAAGGCCCAAGCAGATGCCCACAAGATCGACCGTCAGTATGAATTAAATGATTGGGTATATGTTAAGCTCCAGCCTTATCAACAAACCACGGTAGCTCACCAATAGTCTAACAAACTAGCCAATCGTTACTATGGGCCATTCTTGATTGTGGAGCGAATTAGACCAGTTGCCTATAGGATTGGTTCTTCCTGATGGAACAAAAATACACAATGTATTCCACACTTCCCTTCTTAAGAAGTGTTTGGGTGATCTTTAAACGCAGCAGGTGAGCCTTCTTGTGGAGACCACAGACTCGCAGCCTCTCCCCATGCAGGAACAAGTCCTGGGATATTAAGAAACCATTCAAAAAAAATGCACTAGCCCCTTAAGTCCTTGTTCAGTGGCAAGGATAAATCCGAATGCGGCCACTTGGGAGCCCTTGTCTGATTTCTAGCAGGATTTTCTAGGCTTTGACCTTGAGGGCAAGGTCCCAATTGAAGCAGGAATCCATGATGCAGTCCAAGAACCATACTTAAGCATCACAGCCCAACCAAGTAGGAAGAGCGCCAGAGTGGGTAAAAGGCCAGGCAAGCTCTCCGAATATATCTAGCGTAACAACCTTCTATAGTCAAGGCAAATGATCGAGTGATCGACTAGATTCTAAGAATGATGAGCTGTACGTCTGTAACAAAATATTGTTATGACTGTTAGTATTTATATGATGAATGAAAAGGGAAAAGGATAACGTTATCCACATTCTCCTTTCACCTACTCTATCCTTCAAGTTCTCCCTCTTCCCTGCCTCCATTCTCCTTTCTCACGATCTTCTAAGACTGCATCACCATTGAAGCACAAATTGAGTCAAACTTGTCGAAGGAGACAATAGCTTAGTGTAGGGTAGGTTAGAGATTTGGATCAATTTCAGAAACAAAGTAGACGATGAAACTTCAGCTCCAGGCCAGAAACTTACAGCCATGAGAAGTAGAACACCAAAAAGCCAAAATGGAAGGAACTAGAAAAGGTAGGAGATGGATCATTTAGATCCTGTGGACTATCCTTCAAAGTTTACCACAATCAATGAAACAGAGGGTAGGTATCTTCTCCTTGATGCACTTTCTTTTTCTAGAAAAAAAAAAGAGAGAATGTTTCTGGAAGAAGAACGTCTTTTATTTGTTGAAAAGGGAATGCCTAAATGTGCAAATGATTCGCTAACTTGAAGTAAAACACGAAAGTGACCTTTGTGAGTAGGCTGAGATTATATATCAGAGGTTGAAGGAGGTGATGGAAAATTTGTGTGTTTTTTTAAACTAAGAGGGCCTTCTAGCAAATTTTAGAAAAATAAGATGGGGTATTAGTAATATTTTCATAGCTTTGAGTAGATTGAGTTGATGGATTAACTCATATTTGCAAAATTTAATGACTCAAATTTATCAAGTTCTAAGTGATAAACCAACTCATGTGAGTTAGTTAAGTTAAGCAACCATTTATACAGTTAAGCTAAGTTAATATTTCATTGATTTCAAGAAAAAACGTATTAAAGGTGTTCTTTCTAGGTTTTTTGGAGTGCAGAAATGGCTAGTTGGTGCTCCTATCTCGTGCTCTTGTTTGCGTGAGAATCCATTTAAAATGTCTATAGTTGTATAAAATGCTTTTCTCAACATGGCGTTGAGAATCTACATTGACCTCAATCTTGAAGAACATTTCCTTTTTTAGATTGCTGTTTGATAAAATAAAATTGCTGGTATTTCTCCTACATAAAATGATTTCATTCCAAGTAAACTACATAATATTTATAGACAACGATACAAATCACTCAAAAACAAGAATAATAGAAAAATAACAGGTCACCCAAAGGAGTTGTTAATGACATCTTTGTGATACCGAATATAAAAAAAGATAGCTGGAATGATGCACTACTTCTTTCAAAACCATGATGCACATAGAAGATATGTGCCTAATTCATTCACTACTAGAAAAACCGCATTTAGTGACGGCTGGCCGTCGCTAAACATGATATAGCGACGGCACACCGTCGCTAAAATGCCGTCGCTAATTCACTCGCTGCTAATTTTCTAGCGACGGTTACCGTCGCTAAACAGGCCGTCACAAATTTCCCGGTAACGGTGTCTGCCGGTGCATTAGTGACGCGTAGCCGTCGCTACTTAGTGACGTGTAACCGTCGCTAGTTAGTGCTAGTTAGTGACGCATAGCTGTCGCTAGTTAGTGACGCATAGCCGTCACTAATTAGTGGCGCATAACCGTCGCTAGTTAGTGCCAATTAGTGACGCGTAGCCGTCGCTAATTAGTGACGCATAACTGTCGCTAGTTAATGCCAGTTAGTGACGCGTAGCCGTCGCTAGTTTGTGCCAATTAGTGACGTATAGCTGTCACTAGTTAGTGACGCTTAATCGTCGCTAGTTAGTTCCAGTTAGTGACGCATAGCCTTCGCTAGTTAACGACGCATAACCGTCGCTAGTTAGTGTAGTTAGTGACTTGTAGCCGTCGCTAATTAGTGTAGTTAGTGACGCGTATTCGTCGCTAGTTAGTGAGTTAGTGACGCATAGCCTTCGCTAGTTAGTATAGCAATTTTTGACTTAAATTGAGGTGATTACGGAATTGAGTTCAAGTTCTAATTTTGTCGCTTTGGATTCGAATAACTTGTTTTTGCAATATTGTCATCGATTTCATACAAATGCAACAACTAAGGTATTGAAGTATTTTTCATTAATACAAAATATGATTAACATAGTGTCATGTCATGTCATTCGACAATTAAAATACATAAGGTTACAATTTCCTTTACAAGATAAAAACTGAGCTCAAATTCATCGTACCGCAGGATCAAGCAAAAGATTCTTCAGGCAAGATCATGAAAACAACAATGAACCTCCCCTTCCCTTAATCTACAAGAAGATAAACATTTTAATCAGCCAAAGGAACATAAATTTATTAAATAAAAAAAAAAGTAAATACAACTCTAAGTTAAGATTTTATGGAAGAAAAATTAATGAGCAAATAGACTCAAATAAATTCAAATGCTAAATGGAGACAAGATTAATAACACAACAAGGCAAAATAATTGTAGATTTATATAGAGGAAATTTTCAATGAAGACAACACTTCAAATAGAAGCAAACTTAAAAACACATAAAATTATTACTGTATGGTACCTTAATGAAAACCGGCATGCATAGCCGATGGAGGAAGACCCTGCAGAGTGGGACCCCAAAAATTGGTGTAGAGGAATTGTTCTAACCCCTTCAAAGGTTTCTGAAACAGAGACATCACTTAATTTATTCAGAAAAGAAAAAGCCACTAGGAGTTTGAACACATGAATGCATGAAGGTTTGCCTGACTCACCTACAAGTTTGCTTGCAATGGGCTCCAAACTAGGATACCACGCTTTTATGATCATTTGCAAGTCTTGGTCATTTGGTGGTGGGACCATCACCTTCCTCCAAAAGGGCACCTCCAAAATTTCTACCTACCAAACCGAACCCAATTTTCTTTTTAGGCCAGACCAAAACAATTTGCAAATAATGGTAGCTAGTGGATCACATAAAAGCCAGATGAAGAAACAGTTACATTTTAAAACAGCCATAGAGGGGGGGTGGGGGACTGTTCAATCTGTTCAATATCGGCACAAAAGGCATGCATAAAATCAATGGTTAGACAAGTATATTTGAAAAAGTTAGCTGAGATCCATAGTGTATTCTGTGACAATTGATGACTGCTTCCTCTAAATTCTGGTGCAAAAACCCTTAGAGATTCAACTACTAATAGTTTAACGATTTAAAGTCATGTACAAAACTAAATCAAACCAAGCAGGCTAAAGAAACCCTTGAATGTAAACAAAACCACACTAGGCAAAAAAACACAGTAGATGCTCAACACTAATCTTCTTGGGTTGTTGCACAACATTAAGGAAGGCCTAGAATTTGCCAATATTTCCAACAAGACAATTCAAGAAACTTCTAAATGGGTTCAAAGAACTCCTCAACCATAACAAGCCATAAACTTCTGCAATAGGCAAACAGTCAAATTTAATAGTAACAAGCACTATAAGATAGAGCAAACAACCTTCCATTCCGAAACAAACATTGGGCCTCGAAGTAGAAACAGTTGCATAGAGTCGGAAGCTGTCTGCTGCTCTAACTTCCTGCAGAAGTCCCAAAGAGTCCATTGGTAATTCAAAATTACTAATTCTTACTGTAAAATACAAAACAAAAAAAAAAACTCCAAAAAACATGCAGCAACTCTGAATTAAAAAAAAAATTACTTTTATCTCAGACCATACAAAGTGACAAGGACGGAAAGAGACTCAAACCAAAGAAAGTTTGTCATGTGCTCAAATACAGATATTTGCTCGTGAGATAGCAAACAATAGATTATCCCAAAAATGCAGCACAAATCCATATATATATAATCAAATATATCAGCGAGAGTGCAACTTGGTGTTAGTTGTTAAGAGATCCTTGTTACGTCTCACCATAGCAGGGCATTTTAAGTAAATATATTATGGAATACCAAGCCAATGGAGAAACTGTGGAGGCTGGTGACAGGTATGGGGATCGATATAACGCCTATTATGTGGCATCTTCATGAGCCCTGAGATTTTATCTGGTAGACCAAATATGACTCTTTTATCCAATGCTCCAACAATAACATGGTGTAACGATAAACAGTAAAAAGCCTTCGTGGAAATAAACAATCTAAAAGGGTTCATGACTACCTTTCCCTGTGAGGAATAAGAATAGTTGTTGCCGACGTATTATCTCACTTTCAGAAGTGCCAAGGTCAATGGAAAACATATCATCCTTCTCGTGGTAGAGACACGAGTCACTTGACTGATCCGTTCCCAGCTTATGTAGCCACACCTGTTTTGAGTAAAATGAATGCAAACCTTGAAAAGAATGACCATTAAAAGAAACAAACTGGAACCCAACTTGATTTAACAGTAGGATGCCAGATAACTGAAACAGTACCTAGCTTGTTGGATCAACTTTGAATTTTGCAGGTAAGTCATGCACATGTCCATCCTTTTCTTTGGCTTATTATGGAGTGAGAAATATAGTAACAGAATGAATCATTTAGCAAACGAAAACCATCAAAGACAGAAAACACTGAAAAATATTCATACCTTATCTGGCCTAAGGATCTCGTCCATTGTAATGTAAACTAAAGCATCATCACCAGCCCATTCCAAATAACTTGTGGTGCCAGCTAAAGGCTGACCCACCATAGCTCTAGTTTCTGCATCCATCACATAAACAGTATAAATCTCATCTCCTTTAGTGTCTTCTGCAAATGCAACCAGCTTATGGTTTGGACTCACCTGACGACAAATCGAGCAAGAAAAGTGTCTATGAGTGACAGAATGAGCTCTGGAAATAGAACATGCGACTGAAGCAGGGATATAAGTCATAACATAAGAAGCCAGCTGCCCTTACTTTGAAAGCACCAATGCTATAATACTGATGTTCCAGCGCTTTAAGATTCTCGTCCAAGATTACATGCTCAGGTGGGGCGTCAGATCCAGTGGGCATGGTATCATTCACAGAAGGAGGAGCCTCAGTCTTCGGAACCATTCGTCGGCAATGTTGAACATATTCCTTCCCCTCCAACGTCCTTTCATAGTAGTAAAAAGGCCCTTTCCTTCGAGGCGCAGATATATCGTCCTCCTTTATTCGGCCTCTGATCTCAGCAAAAAGTTCAGCTTCGAACTTTTTCGTATCTGTAACAGATTTCACTATCATTCAGCAAACAAACGTTCCTGAGTTCTTATTTCAGAATCATCCTTCAATTTCTACTGATTTCATCTCCAAGCAGGGAACAATAGATAGAGAACATTATTACTGATATCCGAGCTACACTACGACGAGCAACCGCAGATCAAGCAGAAGTATAACTGACATATCAATCACCTAAACGAAGCATAACTTGCACCAATTAAAGCCAAAAAAAAAAATAGGTAGATACGTCAAAATTCGGTATCAGGCTATCAGCTAGCGGGTGAAACACACCGGACATTATGGCATCGGTGTAGGCGTTTTCCTGCTGGAGATGAGAGATGACATCGGGATCTTTGCGGGAGTCATCCTGGAGCCAGTAGTAGTTGTCGACTCGAACGTCGCCGAACAACTCCATCTTGTGCTCCACCTTTTTCGCCAGCCCACTCGCCACAATGCTCTTCGCCGCCTGCCGGGCTGTGTATGCCCCGCTCCTGTCCACCTTCGTCGGGTCTTTGCCGGAGAAGGCGCCGCCACCGTGAGCACCCCAGCCGCCGTATGTATCAATGATGATCTTGCGCCCGGTCAGTCCAGCGTCGCCGTGGGGACCCCCAATCACGAATCTGCCTGATAGGTTCAGGTGGAAAATGGTCTTCTCGTCCAGGTACTGCTCTGGGATCACTGGCTTGATCACATGCTCCTTCAGATCAGCCGCGATCTCGTCGTTGGTCACGGTCTCGTCGTGCTGGGTGGAAGTCAGCACCGTGTGGACGCGCACCGGAATCATCGAGCCCTTATCGTTGTAGTAGTCGACGGTTACTTGGGTCTTTCCGTCTGGGCGAAGAGACTGAAAATAGGAGGCTTCACACAGATGTCTGAAAAGAGGAAAGCTTGCGATGCAGTAGAGGTGAGCGACGGCTTACTGTCGCTTATAAGTAGCGACTACTTGCCGTGGCTTCTTGTTTTAAATTAACCATGCCACAGTAATATTATAAAATACTATTTTTTGGGATTTTGTTAAGTTTAGCGATACTAACCATCACTAAATAATTAATATAATTTTCATTAAATAGATTATTTGTTAATTACTCAAAAATATTTAGAGATTTGTATGCTTAATTAATCAAATTAAAAATTATAATTATACAATTATAATGTTAATGCGTCGCTAAATTTAGCGACGCATAACCGTCGCTAATTAGTGACGGTTATGCGTCATTAAATTTAGTGACGCATAACCGTCACTAATTAGCGACGGTTATGCGTCGCTAAATTTAGCGACTAACAGCCGTCGCTACTTGTCTTAAGTTAACCATGCCACAGTAATATTATAAAATAGTAATAAATGATTAAGCCTCGTGTGACAATAAACTAATAATCCGTTAATTTAATTTTCATTAAATAGATTATTTGTTAATTACTAAAAAAATGTTTAGAGATTTGTATGCTGAATTAATCAAATTACAAATTATAATTATACAATTAAATAAGTGATATATAAAACGATAACTAGTTCTATTGCACTAGATTTAACATAAACAATAAGTAAAATAAAATATGTAAAATAGATTATTTGTTAATTACTCAAAAAATATTTAGAGATTTGTATGCTTAATTAATCAAATTAAAAATTATAATTATACAATTATAATGTTAGCAACGCATAACCGTCGCTAATTAGTGACGGTTATGCGTCACTAAATTTAGTGACGCATAACCGTCACTAATTTAGCGACGGCAAACCGTCACTAAAATTTAGCGACTAACAGCCGTTGCTACTTGTCTTAAGTTAATCATACCACAGTAATATTATAAAATAGTAATAAATGATTAAGCCTCATGTGACAATAAACTAATAATCCGTTAATTTAATTTTCATTAAATAGATTATTTGTTAATTACTAAAAAAATGTTTAGAGATTTGTATGCTGAATTAATCAAATTACAAATTATAATTATACAATTAAATAAGTGATATATAAAACGATAACTAGTTCTATTGCACTAGATTTAACATAAACAATAAGTAAAATAAAATCTATAAAATAGATTATTGTTAATTACTCAAAAAATATTTAGAGATTTGTATGCTTAATTAATCAAATTAAAAATTATAATTATACAATTATAATGTTAGCGACGCATAACCGTCACTAATTTAGTGACGGCAAACCGTCACTAAAATTTAGCGACTAACAGCCCTCGCTACTTGTCTTAAGTTAACTATACCACAGTAATATTATAAAATAGTAATAAATGATTAAGCCTCATGTGACAATAAACTATTAATCCGTTAATTTAATTTTCATTAAATAGATTATTTGTTAATTACTAAAAAAATGTTTAGAGATTTGTATGCTGAATTAATCAAATTACAAATTATAATTATATAATTAAATAAGTGACATATAAAACGATAACTAGTTCTATTGCACTAGATTTAACATAAGCAATAAGTAAAATAAAATGTGTAAAATAGATTATTTGTTAATTACTCAAAAAATAGATTATGTGTAAAATAGATTTGTTAATTACTTAATTAATCAAATTAAAAATTATAATTATACAATTATAATGTTAGCGACGCATAACCATCACTAAATTAGCGACGGTTATGTGTCGCTAAATTTAGTGACGCATAACAATCACTAAAATAGCGACGGTTATGCGTCGCTAAATTTAGTGACGCATAACCGTCACTAAATTAGCGACGGTAAGCCGTCACTAATGTTAGCGACGCATAACCGTCACTAATTTAGCGACGGTTATGCGTCGCTAAAGTTAGTGACGCATAATCGTCACTAATTTAGCGACGGTAAACCGTCACTAAAATTTAGCGACTAACAGCAGTCGCTAAACTCTCACCGGAATATTACCGACTATTAACCGTCGCTAATTAAGCCGTCGCTAAATTCGGTTTTTCTTGTAGTGATTTTAATTTAAGCTAATTTAGTTAAAAAATGACTTATTTTCATTTTTATATATTTTTTTTTGCCTGAAACCATTTTCAATTTAAAATCAATATTATATAGGTGCAACAATTCATTAAAAATAAAATTTTTATAATTACTAACATTATAAAAACCTTATTACATCTATATAATATTGAGTTTCAAATAAAATTGATTATGGTAAAAAAAATTATAAAAATAAAAATAAGTTATTTTGGGTTAAGTCCACTAAAATTAAAATAAACTAGGTGATAATCTAAAATTAACTGACATAAACCTCGGACTAAAATTTTCTGTATGGAAAGACAAGTGCAAAGGAGAAAGGAAAAAACTCAAAAGATAAAAACTAAAAAAGAAAATAAACCTTAGTAAATCCATTTGTCAAATCCCATCACCAATTGCCTCCAATCATCCCCCTCGAAGATCATCATGATCATCAAATCATCTTTTTGAGGAAACAACTAAGTTTGAGTGAACTTGAAGAAATAGAGACGACCAAACATGATAATTGCTTTAGCGAGATAAACTCAACTGGGTCTAGGTTGAAGAAAGAAAACGTTGTAATGCAATTTCGAGCTCTAAAGATCTTTGAAGCAAATCCTCTAAAGAGACGGGATCTGGCTAATAGAACAAATCTTTTTACCTTGTAATGCAATTCTGAGCTTTAAAGAAATAAATGAAAATTTAAGTAGTTTATAATTATATATCTTAGTTTTAAAATGGCTTACCCGTTTACCAAATTAAGAAAAAAATGACTTAACCTAAGAAGGGAAAAAAATATAGATGAATGACGAAAGGCGAAGAAATGGATTCCCGCGCTTCTCTGGTTCGCACAAGAAAATGTGGAAGCACAAAAAGTAGAAACAAGTCAAGAATAACAGGCCGATTATTTATGCCTTATTTGCTCTCCTCTCAATAAGCTACTACAGAATCTGATTCCAAAACTAAAACGCAATAACTTTCCATAAATCGCCTTTCTAAACGTGCACTTGCCAGCTTGCTCTAGATCTAGCCCTTTCCTTACCTAAAAGAATCCCATTTTAATATATATATATATATATATATATAATACTTAAAACATACGTATATTTGTGAGCCTCTAAACATCCAAAATAGAATTCGTAGAGAGCTATATATAACGTCTGCCTGTCTGTCCAACTCCGAATCATAATTTCAGTTCTCGGATTTCTGGAATTAATCCAGCTGCAGGCTTCATGACGGGAAGGGTAAGTGATTTCAACTTCCATTCCCTGATCTTCAGTTCCTTAGCTAGTTGGTTAAAGTTGTGCTTAATTTCTAGTTACATTATCATAGGATTACTAATTATTAATAGGATTGTCATTGCAAACCCGATCCCATGGTAGTTGGAAAAAGTTCATCGTAAAACAAATCCTTCATAATAAGCTTTCTATTTTTAATTTTTTTTTCATTTTCTATAACATATAATATGTTTTGCCACAGCAATTCTGTTGTATGGTAATGAGAATTAATATCGACTGCAACGGCTGTTACAGAAAAGTAAGAAGAGCTCTTATCGATATCAAAGGTCAGGTTTCTCCTCCATATATTTTTTAATTCAGAGCTAGCTCTCAACGCACATTTTCTTTTTTAATAAAACAATTTCATGAGAGAACGTACGTGTGTATATATGTGTGTGTGTGTGTATACATACATATACATGTAATTAATATACTGGAGTATTAATTACTGTAGAGTTGGAGACGCATTTGATAGAGAAGAAGCAGTGCAGGGTGAGCGTTTGCGGGAGGTTTGTGCCGCAGGAGGTGGCAATCAGGATAAGGAAGAAGACCAACCGCCGGGTTGAGATTCTGGACATCCAGGAACTCGGCCCCGACCCTATCCCCGTCGCCACCCCAGCACCAGCAGAAGGAAATCCCACTACTACCGTTTATGATCATCATCATGAAGAACACAGACCCTTGATCACTGCTTCTTGGAACTATCTACTTGGCCCGGACCTTGACCAACCCCTTACTAATTGTGTCATGTGTGATTGCGATTCAGCATATAATTATGAAGCTCTTGTGCAATTCGCTTAAGGACTACGCTCGCACGTGTGTATTATTTATAGGAATTTGAGATTTCACTGTTTCATAATTAATATGCATCTACGCATGCCAGTCGCAGTCTTAAGGCTTGGGTTTATGAAAGTGGACCTGGTTCTGATGTTACAGGAGGAAAAAAAAAAGAAAAAGTGTTGATTTCATTCTCATTGTTTCATTTCTTGTTATACGTACTTCACATCTGGCTGATTCGAAAATCACATATACAGTATCTCGATAAGATTAGTTTTTATTTATTGACAATGAATATTAACACTTGAGATATTATTTGATCAGTTGAAATGGATTTTTAAAACTTTCAATATTACAAGCCGCTAATCTATAATTTCTTTTACTTCTAATTATACTAATCATCAACCTTGCTGCCGAATAAGTTGTGTGAAGTATTTACCTAAACCTGCAGCGTTAGCTCATTCTTTGGCACGAGCTCGATCATTGAATGGGAGGGAAGATGTGGGTATCACCTTCTAAGTAATTATTTGATCATATCAATTAAAGTCTAACTTATAAATGACCTAAAATATGTTTCACTATACAAACCCACTTGATGTGGGTATCACCTTTTAAGAAGTTATTTGAGCTTAACTGCCGGTAAAATATAAGGAACACCACAGAAACAACTTGAGTTTAAGTAGTGGTGTCGTACTCTTTTTCAGTTTTGACTCTCCAATAGTGGTAAAATAAAATGCAGTCATGATTTTTCAGTTTTCATGCAATAGCCACTTATTCCCTAATTTTTCTAACTTACTATCTAACTCTCTATACTTGAACTACTTCTAAATAAAAAAAAGTAGCTATTTGGCTGATGGTAAACCTTTGTTTCTGGTGAGATATGTGGCCAATTTTGAGGTGTTTTTGTAGTCCAAATCATTAGTCGTGTTTTTCTAATTAATATAGTGATTTTATTCAATGCAGCCTATTTTTGTGTAATTTTTATTTTTAGTAAGCCAGCTTATCGTATTAATTCTAAAATTATCATTTTTTTTCTTTATATTTCTTAATTTACTTGCAATAGTGGCAAGAGGAGTAAAATTTCATACACACACACACACACTGTCTCTCGCACATATAAAGACAAAGACATGCAAAATAGGCCTGTAGAATTAGATTACCAAACAAAGCAGTTATAATCAACCTCACCTTGTTGTTATTATCAATGCTTGCTTCTCTCACCCATTGCTCCTTAATTTTGGTAACTCTTAAAACAACAAATGAATTTCGCTGATTAAAAAAAAAACAGCAGCAAGTTGCACTTCGATTCGAAGAGCTTTTGCCGTCAGTGCACCTCGGAGATAGCTAGATACACTCGCTAGCACATAAAGGCCCGAGAGTCTAGGGTTTACAAGTTAGGCAGGTGAAGGTTGCTACCGTGATGTTGTGCCATCGTTAATTTTCTTTCTCTGTTGTTTAACCTCATCTTTTTTATTACAAAATTCTAGATTTTTAAGATTTGGGTGTTTTGGTATTATAGAAAGTAGGGGACCTTGATCTCTAGTAGCTATAATTTCAAATTTGAGCAATCAACATAAATAGCAAGAGTTAAACGTTGTTGTCATAGTTCAAATGTGCCGCTGCCACCAACTCCATTTTTTGGGATACTCTTTCTAAGGATCTTGTAAATCCTGTTCTCTAGGCTAGACATGTTGTAGTATCCACCTTTGTTGTTTAAGGTTTATTTAGAAATGAAACTACATTGTTATCACTTATTTATTCTTGAAAAAAACACATGTAATAGAGATTGAAGGAATAAACGCTTTTCATTGAGGCATTTTGTCAAGCATGTTGCCTTTATTGTTCACTAAAAGCAAAAGAGTCACCTCCGACAACAATGGCCATCACCTGTGTATGACAACTCACTTGGTCACATGAGAGCATACACCAATACCGCAGCTAATAACAACACACTTTTACATTTTTTATTCGTTCATCTTTGCCAATTATATGGCTAAAAGTTTACCCTCCCATTTGTCTCCCATTTGTCACCCTAACTTCTACATTTGCCTAACCTTTATTTTTGCTTGTTGAGCATATCTTTTTGTTCCAGCTACGTCTAATTTTTCCTGACCAACCTCTACATTTGTTGTTCCCTAATCTTAGGCATACGAAGATTATTCGGGTCATATATACAAGCAATGGCATCAATCCAATTCAAGTACTTGCAATTTGACATTTTTTTATACCTTGGACAATGATCAAACCTTTAGCTAACATTCAACTTGATCTACTTCTAATGCCTCCTATACTAGTTTATCTTTCTTTCTTTAAGTTTTAAGTCAAACAATGTCTATCTATCACTTAATTCTACCAAAATAAGCCCAACATGAGCTACTGGACAGAAATAATATCTGTTTTCTGGCATGTGGGATTATGCGTTAGGTGAGTCAGCTGTAGGACTGACGTGGCTAATGTTTTCATAGTTATAGGACTCAAATAGAAAATCCTCTAAAGTTATAGGACTTAATTTGATCATTCCCCATTAATACCAGAATTCACATGTTTGATGTGGTAGTGATATATACAGCCTTAATAAGTGGTAATTAGAGAGTTGGACACTTTAACTACTACATTTTGCTAAATTTACCATTTATGTGATTTCATAAATCTACCAATCCCTATATATGTTTTTTTTTTTCACTACTAAAAACAAACATTTTTCTAATGGCCTTGCATTGGAAATCTAAGTCTTCCAATGGCTAGCCGTTGCAAACTAGGTCATTGGCAAATCACGCATTGGAAAACAATTTTCCAATGACATTAGGGTTGGTCGTTGGAAATTAAAAAATTGAGCCATTGAAAATTTCCAACAAACAAACCACATAGGATTGTTTCTAATAGTCAAATGGCTTTCCAATGGCCTAGTCGTTGGAAAATTTCTAAAAATATTAAAAAAAGTAATATTAAAAATTATGTTTTACATTTACAAAAAATATATTTTAAAATTGTATTACTAAAATTTTAATTTATATTTATCAAAATCAAATTTTATATTTACTAAAAATATATTTTACACATTACTCAAATCATATTTTATATTTACTGAAACCATATTTTATATTTTATATTCACTAAAAACTTATATTACAAAAATTATAACTATTAAGATTATATTAGTACAAAAAATTATATTACTCAAGAATAATTTACAAAAATTATATCTTATATTTTCCTAAAATTAATTGAAAATTTAAAAAAATCAATAAAAATTAAAAACCACTAAAAATTTTAAAAAATCACTAAAAAATAAAACGAGATGAACAATCAAACAAGATTCCAAAATAAAAAAAAATTTAAACACAACGAGCGAGCAAATTTATTAGATCGAGTAGCACAACAATCAGATTGTTCTAAACAATATGATCTAGCACAACCAAAATTATCAAATCAAGCACAACAATCAGAAGGATACCGTCAACAGGCATCCAAGGCGGACAATCGAGGCAACCAATGGCTGAGGAGAACAAGGTAGATGGGCGAGGAGAGCAAGGACGTTGGCCAATGATCGAGGATTGTGACAACGCCGGCTGATTTGGTGTAAGTGAACGATGAGGCTGAGGAGGTTGTGTACTAATGGAGGTTTGTGTATTGTGAAGAGATGGCGAAGAGATGGCAAACAATGAGGAGCAAATCGGACAGTGAAGAATGAATCAGATGGCGAACAGTGAGATAAGAGAGCACGACGAGGCGGGTGAGGGAGCACGGCGGACAGAGGTGAGGAATAATGGTGAGGCGAGGCGAGGCATGGCAACGGCTACTGAAGACCGTGAGGAAAGGAGGAGAGATGAGAGGCCGAGATGAGAGAAATGAGGGTTGAGGGGAATAAGGATATATGAGGGTATATATAGTTAGGGTCAGGTTTGAGTTTAAGTGTTAGGTTTGCTTTAGCCTAATAACCTTTTATATTATTATGAGTTACATAGTGTGTGTGTGTGTGTGTGTGTGTGTGTGTGTGTGTATAATTATTATTATATAGCTATTGTAACTGTTGGCCCAAGTGTAACCAAGAGGGGGGTGAATTGGTTGTATTAAAAACTTTAGCAAAATCAAATTTTAAAATTAAATTTACTTAACTAAAAATTAAGAACAAACTAAGCAAGTATAAGGAAAATATAAAGCAAAATATAAAGAGAGACAAGGAAAGAGTGCACCGGGATTTATAGAGGTTCAACTCCACCAACCGGAGTCTACGTCCTCTCCTCAAGGTTGCCCACTTGAGATTCCCTCCATTATCTCTTGATCAAGATTACAATGGTGTTTTCTTCAAGGTTCACACCCAACTAATCTCTAGTTTTTTCCAATGCTCACTAGAAACCACTCTCTAATTTTCTTCAAGGCTTACTAGAAACCACTCTACACTCAAGAGATTCTAAGACTTTGAATGTTTACAAACTCACAAGCTCATACAATAGCATTCAAGCTAGATATACAAGTGAAAGCACAAAACTTGGCTCTTTTCTCAAATCATGAACACTTTGATGAAGATTTGATGATGAATCTTTGATCTTATTACCAAGTTAGTTCCCAATGTGTTTCTCCATATTTTTATACTCATTTTGGGGCTAAAGAGACATTGGAAACCTGCTATAGTCGTCTAGAAAAGTTCCACAAATTCTGGTGACCGTTGCTCTGTTTTTTTGTGCAAAAGATGAAAAGTTCCAGACTTCATGTTAAGTTTCGAGTTTAATAGGTTAAACTCGATTTCGTCATCTAACGGTAAAAAACGGCTTGAGACAGGTCATAAAAAGTTCTGCCATAGTGTCCAGGTGGCGTCCTCTAATTCATCCGCGTTTTATTTGAAAATATGGCTGAAATCGCGCTACTCGAAGGATTTCGGGGAAAGCTTTCAGACTTGCGAATAACAGGTTAAACTCGGAGTTTAACACGTTAACTGATGTTTCTAAAAGTTATAGAATTTTCAGACTACGGATTAAGCCAGTTTAACGCATTAAACCATAGACTTGGGAGCAACTTAGAAACACTTGTCATTTGTAAAATAAACTTGATTCAAACATTAATATATTTTGATGACCTACCAAATTCTCTTTAAAAACAAGTTTTATCATAAAACTTAAAACATATTTTTTGAAATAACACTTGAAATACTTGAAATTTAAGCACAACTTTAACAAATCTATTTTGACCCAATAAAATGAGATTAAACATAATAACACAATACACTTGTCATCATCAAAATTAAATATTTTCTTGGAACAAATCCAACAATCTCCCCATTTTTTATGATGACAAAACAATCTTTCAAAAAAATACATTTAACATCCAAACAATAAGCATAAACAATGATTCTCCCCCTTCATTAATTATTCTTCAATTTTATCTCTCCACCTTTTTGTCATAATAAAAATGATATATATATCAACAAAATAAATCATGAAATTTTTTTAAACAAAGTTACCACAACATGCAATAAACTCCTCCTTAATCAAGGCATATAAACTTTAAGGAATTTTTACAAGAAAACATGCTCCTCCTTTATCCAAGCATAAAAAAAATTTCTCCCCCTTTCTAGATCAAGCAAAATAGCTAAATATCAACTAATAGGCTAGCAAAATAATATTTTTCATACAAAATCATATCATTAAAATATTTGAACAAATCCACAATCATCATGATGCTCATAAAACATATCACATATCTTCCAAGAATAATGAATAACTTATATATACTCATTAAGCAATGTAACACAACCAAATAGCTTAATGCATAAAAAATTACCATTAACCAAATAAAATCAACAATGTTACCACAAATGAACTTTGTCTCAAGCATTTGCCATTGAACTTCATATCCCCAATTTCTTGGTGCATAGAGCTTCATGTGTATGCTTCTAATTTTTGCTTCATACTTTAGCACCCTACATGAGATTTCAAGTTTTGATTTTTGGTACCCAAATTTCTTTGGATTATTGAGGGTTAGCTCTAATAATTTTAGTTCCTTTAGGAACCCATACTAATTTGTAGCCAAAATGAACATTTCCTTTTCTAACCATGCATTCATAAGAATAATGACCTTTTCCACCACAAGCATGACATGTTACAAAAGAACTAGATGAGGATGTAGATGCATTAACAAATCTATTTCCAAATTTTCTTTCCTTCATCAATGGATTAAAACCTATTCCCACTTTGTCATAAACTCCTTTTTTAGCACCAAGTAATAAATCAAAGTTTTCTTTACCTTTAACAAATTTAGACAAAGATTGGGTAAGATCAAGTTTATCCTTTTTTAATTCATCTATTTCTTGTCTCAAGGATAAACTAATATCTAAGTTCTCCTTCTTTAAGTCATTTATTTCTTTCATTAAAGAAGCATTTACAACCTTCAATTCATCAACCTTTTTGACAAGTCTTTTTGAATTTTTGAAAAGCTCATGAAATGCATCTAATAATTCTTCATATGAACAACTAGATAAGCATGATGAGGATGATGATGTGTTACTAGAATAAGTACTTATTACCTCATTTTCTTTTTTTGCCATGAGACACAAGTTGGGGTAGATTTGATTTGAAGAGACTTCATCTTCTTCGATCATCAAGCAAAGATTGGCTTGATCACTTGTGTCATTTGATGATGGTGAGCTTTCACTATAGGATGAGCAACTATCACTCCAAGCCGCCATAGCTCTAAGTTTCTTCTTTCATCTTTTGTGATTTTTGTGCTTCTTTGACTTGTTCAATGGACAATTAAATTGTAGATGTCCAAACTCCTTACACTTGTAGCAAGTGATCTGATTCTTTTTGCCTCTAGAACTTTTATTCTTCGACCTCTTGAGAATTTTCTTGAACTTCTTAGTCAAGATTGCTACATCATCCGAATCATCTTCATTTGAAGAAGATGAAAATGAATCATCTTCTTTAACTTTAAAGGCCATTAACTTGTTCTTGTTGTTGAGCCTTTCTTCTTCTGGCTCATTCATCTCATATGTCAATAATTTCCCAAATAACTCATCAATGTGCATGATCTTAATGCTTCCACCTTTATTAATAGCTTCAACTATACTTTTCCATGAAGAAGGCAAGCTCCACAAGATTTTTCTCACCAACTCTTCATTTGTATTTTCCTTTCCAAACAACTTGAGTGGTGTAAGAATTTCATTGAACCTTTTGAACATATCTTGAATGCTCTCTCTTGGCTCCATGGTGAAAAGTTCATATGCTCTAACTAGCATATGCATCTTGGTGTCTTTGACTTGTGAAGTTCCTTCATATGTCACCAACAACTTGTTCCATATTTCCCTAGCATTATTACAAGAAGAGACTAAATTGAACACATCGGGGGTTAGTGCACAATATATAATATTCATAGCTCTAGCATTCATAGTGCACATAGCATCATCCTCCGATTTAAATTCTTTTGAATCTTTTGGTACTTGTTTACCATCAACTACTTTTAAAGGAATATTAGGACCATTTTTGATAATTCTCCATAACGCATAATCAATAGCTTTAATATGAATCTCCATCCTAGTTTTCCACCAATTAAAATTTGTAGAATCAAACAATGGTGGCCTGGATGTGCTTTGCCCCTCAAGATGCATAAAACTAGTGGTTGCCATGGATCTTCTAATTTTGAAACTGCAAGGTTTTGAAAGCAAAAATCACTAAGCTCTGATACCAATTGTTGGCCTAAGTGCAACCAAGAGGGGAGTTGTATTAAAAACTTTAGCAAAATTAAATTTTACAACTAAATTTACTTAACCAAAAATTAAGAACAAACTAAGCAAGTATAAGGAAAATATAAAGCAAAATATAAACAGAGACAAGGAAAGAGTGCACCGGGATTTATAGAGATTCAACTCCACCAATCAGAGTCTACATCCTCTTCTCAAGCTTGCCCACTTGAGATTTCCTCCACTATCGCTTGATCAAGATTACAATGGTGTTTTCTTCAAGGTTTACACCCAACCAATCTCTAGTTTTTTCCAATGCTCACTAGAAACCACTCTCTAGTTTTCTTTAAGGCTTACTAGAAACCACTCCACACTTAAGAGATTCTAAGACTTTGAATGTTTACAAACTCACAAGCTCACACAATAGCACTCAAGCTAGATATACAAGTGAAAGCACAAAACTTGGCTCTTTTCTCAAATCATGAACACTTTGATTAGTATTTGATGATGAATCTTTGATCTTATTTCCAAGTTAGTTACCAAAGTGTTTCTCCATATTTTTATACTCATTTTGGGGCTAAAGAGACGTTGGAAACCTGCTAGAGTCGTCTGGAAAAGTTCCACAAATTCTGGTGACCGTTGCTCTGTTTTTTTGTGCAAAAGAGAAAAAGTTCCAGACTTCATGTTAAATTTCGAGTTTAACGGGTTAAACTCGATTTCGTCCTCCAACGGTAAAAAATGGCTTGAGACAGGTCATAAAAAGTTCTGACATAGTGTCCTGGTGTCGTCATCTGATTCGTCCATGTGCTATTTGAAAAATCTGGCTGAAATCACGCCACTCGAAGGATTTTGGGGAAAGCTTTCAAACTTGCGAATAACAGGTTAAACTTTTAGAAACAAGTTTAAAAGTTTTCGAACTTTTCTAAAAGTTTAACACGTTAATTAATGTTTCTAAAAGTTACAGAATTTTCGAACTACGGATTAAGCCAGCTTAACGCGTTAAAGCATAGACTTGGGAGCAACTTAGAAACACTTGTCATTTGTAAAACAAACTTGATTCAAACATTAATATATTTTTATTCAAACATTAATATATTTTGATGACCTACCAAATTCTCTTTAAAAACAAGTTTTATCATCAAACTTAAAACATATTTTTTGAAGTAACACTTGAAATACTTGAAATTTAAGCACAACTTTAACAAATCTATTTTGACCCAATAAAATGAGATTAAACACAATAACACAATACACTTGTCATCATCAAAATTAAATATTTCTTGGAACAAATCCAACAGTAACATATGCATTACATGTATCATATATGATACATTATATATGATTATTATGATATATTACATTTATTATTATTATTATTATTATTATTATTATTATTATTATTATTATTATTATTATTATTGTTATATAAATATAATATTTACATGAAATATTTATATAATTATTATTATCATACATTATATTATATATTATATTTATTATGACATATTCTTGTTATGATACTACTAAGTATATGATACATCAAATATATATGATACATATGATACACTATACATATTATTATTATTATTATTATTATATATGTGTATGATATATACATCATATATTATTATTATTATGGTTATTATATTTATAATAATAGTAATTATTATTTGTAAAAAAAATTAAAAAAAATATTATGGTTATTACATTTCCAATGTGAAAGGCTATTGGAAAATCAGTTGTTGGAAATTTCAATCATGCAAGCCATTGAAAAATTGGCTATTGGAAATTTTCAACATGAAGGCTGTTGGAAAATTGTCTCCCCAATTTCCAACAGCTCTTTAAGTTGGAAATTTTGATTGATTGTATTTTGACTAATTGTGTTAAATGTAAATTTTGAAACTACATGAAATAAAGTGTATTTAATAGGTAGAAGGACAAACGTTCAAATTGAGGGGATCGATTGGCAAAAAGGAAATTTAATGACTAGAAAAGTAAGACGTAATAGCTGAGGGACCTATTTTAGCATTTTTCTATTTTTTTTTTACCTGGACATTTTCTTATGGCAGACTTGCGCTGTTTATTTGCTGCACAAGTTTTGAATTCGGTACAACAATATTCACTTAAATTGAAATGTCGTAGGATCGATTTCAAATAACTTTATGAAAATTACTTTTCTAACCACTTACCGGAGAGATTAAAGGATGTGGTTGTATGTTTGAACTTTGAAGATCAACAGATCTCCACCAATTTCATCGGAATGCCATTATATGTTAGTTCTATAGTTTTCCAAATCCCAAAACGGTAGGCATTCCAAATTCACTATATGATCTACGCTGTAAATAATACATCCTTATCATGTAGCTTGTAAGGTAAGGTTATGTATAGAAAGATAAAGACTAATCATTTATCTTTGGGAAATTACCAAAAACCCCCCTAAGGTATAGACTAACCTACACTTATATCCTTCATTTTTCAAATACCTACACTTATCCCCCTTCAAAACTAATTCCGTCATTCACAGTTACTAAATAAAAGGGAAAATGTCTAAGTTTTCCATCCTAGCCTTATTACTTAGAAATTTTATCCCCTAACTTATATATATAACAAACTACTCCCCTATCTTTCATCACCGAGCCTTCTTCCATCTAACGCGCTCGATTGATTCCTTTTTTGGGTTGAGGAAGATTGGCGCTTCACGGTGGCCGTATAATGAATCGGAGCGGCGGTTTCGCGTGCTGGGATCGCGACAGATTGGATCACGATGGATGGAATCGCGACGAACATCTGGCGATGGGGATCACGAACGACATGCGGATTGTTCCATCGCTCAATTGGAGCACGAAAGGGCGGCCTAAGGGCGCCGTGAATGACTTGGCCACATCTGTCTTTTTCTCTCATGTGGATTTCGCTCTCTCCCTCATTGCCACCATGAAGGTCGGTGGCATCTGCGACAACAACACCTGCCACGAGTCTGAAATTGAGCAATCGGACTTTCCAGGCGCAATCGACCTAGTCTATCTTGATGATTCATCTGATTCATTCGGATTTGTTGGCGAGGAAGGCGGGGTAACGGAGGAGATTGCTCAATTGAACATGGGGAATGAGAGGAAAAGGGTCGATTGAACAAGGGGTAAAGTTGGGGGTAAAGTTTATGTCGGTAAAAGCTATGAGGGCAAACTGAGGCATTTTCCCTTTTATTTTATAACGGTGAATAATGGAGATAGTTTTGAATGGGGATAAGTGTAGGTTTTTTAAAATTGAGGAACAAAATTGTAGGTTGTGCCCAAACCAAGGAGTTTTTGGTAATTTTTCCTTTATCTAATAACATATAGGGTGTTTTTGGTAATTTTCCATTTATCTCTAATAATAATAAGTGAAAGTGTAACACAGTGACATAGAAAGGGGTGATAATTGCACGAATTATCCGAAATAGTTGATAATTTATTGGTTATAATTGTGGCCAAATGGGAAGAGGTCCGATAAACTTTGCCTCATCCACTTGGAAAGAAGCTACTGCCAGTTACCAATACCATCGCCATTGCTGGTCGAGTCGAGCATAAATTTTTTAAGGATATGTTTCCTAGTGCAAGCCTCTTTCCGGCATTACACAATACAATTTTTCTACTTTTTCTAGTACTGATCTAGAACATTGAGATCATGCCTTCATGCAGGATTATATGTAATAAAATCCTCAAAAAAATAATCTTGAATTTCGAAAAGTGAGATGAAGGAGTCTAGTGAAAAAGAATAACATTTAGGTACTGTGTGAGGGGTCAAAAGAGTAAGAGTCTTAGTAGAAAGACACAAAATTATGATACTGATTTGACCAAACTGTACAAGGTTTGGGAGTATCAGTGATCTTCTCCCAATGGCTTTGGAAATTGGAATTGAACTCTGAGTCTCTGACTTTTAGTGGACAACATCAACATTCAACACGTCTCTGAAATTATGATTCTATGAAGTCTGAACGCCAGCATTTCTAATTTGAGGTAACCGTTCAAACCAGCGACAGCCATTCCCCAACCAGTGCGTCGTCGTTTCAGTGATTTTGCCAAATGGCTCCATTCTTTAGCTCTATTATGCCGTGATATTTATGAATCATCACCGAATTACCAATTACTCCGTTCCTTCTCCAAACCTTTCAAGATTTATATATAATGGAAAGTTCTCATGTGCTGGAATTCCGTTAGAGAAATGTTCTTTTTGGTTTCTCAGAGACTCAAACGACAAAAAGATTAAACAGAGAGGCTAAACTTGGCAATCATCCAATCCCTAATTTGTCCGACTGACGCTCTTCTTTCTCATTCCCGTGCCTCTCTTCTTCCTCAACCTCGCCGTCTTCTTCCTCAGGCTCACCGTCTTCATCCTCACCTCGATTCCTCTCATGCTCCTCCCAATTCTTGTGCGCCTTCCTCGGTCTAGGACTCTCATCTTTCTGCTCACTTATCTTCCTTTTTAATTCGCTGGGTTCATTGAGGGGGATTTCCTCTGCTGTCTATCTCGGTCGCCGAAGAGATTGAGTTTCTTGAAACCGTATTCAGGCTCACCACCAGAATTTTCTGGTTCACTGGCAGCCATCTCCTTCGCCTGCTTCAATGTTTTCAGCACTTCCTCAGAGGACAGTAATATTGTTTCCACAGTTTCATATATCTATGATAATATAATATATCTCAAGCACTCTTCGATCAGAATGGTCACATTCCAAATCGCAACCTATTTATGTCAATAAATGTTTTATTTTAATCGTCATTTGTGATCTCCTGAAAGATCTTACTCCTCTGGTAGAAAAAGCTTTGAATCAAATTAAATACTCCAGCAAAATTCCATTTTAATTGCTTCATCTCCATTTCAAGATGTCCTCAAAAAAATTGACCCCTTACTTTCCAGATTAAAAATTCAAAATTCAAAATTTATAAAAACTAGCTTCCTGAAAAAGATGTTCCAAAAATGTTTTATTGGAGTGTTGACTTCCAAATGGTAAATAATGTCATAAAAAATAAGAATAAAATGTAAAACACTTTCTTAAATTTTTTGCATTTTCAAGGCAGACAACTATATTGCAATTTCATCTACCAGAAATTACCTGGAAAAGATCGTCGAGTTTGTCCTTCCAATCAAATATTGGTACTCCACAGAATAATTGCAGTGACAATAGTCAGCAAGGCAACTCACACAGCTAAATCCTTATCATAAAGTGGCGCCTGTTTGGCAGCTGGTATAGTTTTGGCCGTCTCCCATAGTTCAAGCCATAGATCACCTAAGAAGGGTTGACGGCTACCCGTGAGAGACAGTTTACGATCGAATTCTAAGAAAGAGTGAATAACAAAGGAATCGTTAAGAAGGACGAGTGCAATTTGTGAGGCCGGATGAGGATGAAGACGGAGTCAGCTGCTATACATTAGGGATTGGTTGATTGCCAAGTTCGGCCTCTCTATTTAATTTTTTTGTCATCTAAGTCCCTAAGAAACTAAAAAGAACATTTCTCTAACGGAATTACAACACGTGATAACTTTCCGTCAACAAAGGGAGTTATGTGTCCCAATTTACAAAGTTTGGGGGCTGAGTTACCCCGAGTCATAGTTGAAGGGGTTAGATGTCCGAGTGAACAAAAGTTTAGGGGTAAATTATGGATTTAGGCGTCCATCTAGTCGTTGCTTCTTCTCATGAACGATTCACGACTCTTCAATCGCCATTATCCAGCCTCAAGCAAGCAGAGATTTGTCTCTCTGTTTCGACAATGACCGCAAAGCTTGGTTCTTTCAGGCACTCCCTTCTGGAGAAACGGGAAAAGGAGAGACTGATCTCCGCAAAAGGCTACTCTTTGCTTGGGCTCACCAATGAAGAGCGAGAGGAGGACGAAGAAGACGAGAGCAAGCCAAGATGCTTCTCTTACAGGTACATCTGCGATAAAGTTGGTAGCTTTTCTAGGGAAGTTCAGGATGTGGCAGTCAAGGCATGGGAGATGGGAAAGTCTGATCCCAGGAAGATCATTTTCTCAGCGAAGATGGGTCTTGCTCTGACGCTCATTTCGTTGCTGATTTTCTGGAAAGAGCCGATCGAAGAGCTCAGTAGGTACTTTGTATGGGCCATTCTCACCGTCGTCGTTGTGTTCGAGTTCAGTATTGGTAATAATTTGGACCGATTCTTGATTTAACTGTCTGTGACTT
The DNA here is from genome assembly GCA_039654915.1 of Aquilaria yunnanensis. Lineage (NCBI taxonomy): Eukaryota > Viridiplantae > Streptophyta > Magnoliopsida > Malvales > Thymelaeaceae > Aquilaria > Aquilaria yunnanensis. The sequence goes on from CM077593.1 coordinate 10,489,681, forward strand.
GTTTGAAATCTTCAGCTTGCTTCAAGAAGTTTTCTCAAATTGCAGCGCGAGTATTCTTTCAAGCAGGATTGATTCAAGAAATAACGATATAAAATGAATTACATGAGAGATTATGCATCATAGGGCATGATTTCTTTCTCGACTTTGGACGCAATGGCATTTAAATTGCAAGTCTCTTCTAGTTCATTTTGGTCTCAAAATAGGACCATGAAGTTGTCGGCTTGCCCTTGCACATAAGTTCAATCCGAATGATTAATGTCAGTTTTTGAAGAGGTATTCAGTGAAGATATGCAAACTTAGTCTGGTAGTTTCAAGGTCTGGGCCTTGATTTGTCTGCAGCTTCATTATAGTTAGTACTGGGTACATATTGCATGATATTGGGCAAACTTTGCTAGTGATTAATTTTACTTGCAGATATCTTTCTTTTTTCTTAATGGTTCATGCCATTCTAGGTGACTTTAAAGAATGATAAGATATGGCTGATAAGTACTAAATGAGAAACTTCCAAGTCATGTCATATCCTCCATTATAGAGAAGCTTACTTAAATTTCACCTTTGTCTGTCTAGGTAACGTTTTAAATCCTATGACCACTTTTTTAATACAGGAGCAACACTTAGCAAAGGATTCAACCGGGGGTTAGGTACACTTTCTGCTGGGGGCCTTGCCCTTGGGATGGCAGAATTATCTCAGTTGGCTGGCGAAGCAGAAGAAGTTGTTATTGTCATCAGTATCTTTATCATAGGTCTTGCCTAGGCAGTCTTGTCTCTGTTTAATTGTCTTCAAATTGTTTACTCTATATTTCTGCTTTTTTTGTTGCCATTTTGACATGTAAGCTATTGCCAGGATTTTTGGCTACTTATGCAAAACTGTATCCAACGCTGAAGCCGTATGAGTATGGATTCCGAGTGTTCTTGCTGACATACTGTTACATAATGGTATCCGGGTATAGGACAAGGGAATTCATCCATACAGCTGTGACTCGGTTCTGCCTGATTGCACTTGGTGCTGCTGTATGTTTGGCTGTTAACACTGTCATTTTCCCCATATGGGCTGGTGAGGATCTGCACAACTTGGTTGCAAAAAACTTTATGAGCGTTGCATCTTCACTGGAAGGTTAATAAGCCCAGAACTACTGAAGTCATCCGTTTGCTTTAAAACTGTTATTCCATGTGCTTTATTCTCATTTTTGATTAATTCATGTCTTGATTTACTATAGGTGCTGTCAATGGGTACCTCAACTGTGTTGCATATGAAAGAGTTCCTTCGAAAATTCTTACTTACCAAGCATCTGATGACCCTGTCTACAGTGGTTACAGGGCAGCTGTAGAATCAACAAGTCAGGAGGATGCTTTGGTATCCTTCATTGCTCCCTATATTTTCTCTACAAGCTTGCTAGAGTATCATTAATTATTTTCAGATTGCTTTTTGTCTTTACCATCTGCTTTTGCTTTTATTACTAAAGAAATATTTATTTGTTTACATGAAGATGGGATTCGCTATTTGGGAGCCACCTCATGGTCCCTACAAGTCATTCCGGTATCCATGGAAGAATTTTGTCAAAGTCAGTGGAGCATTGAGGCATTGTGCATTCATGGTCATGGCTTTGCATGGCTGTATGCTTTCAGAAATACAGGTTTGATGGCTTGCATGGCTGTATGCTTATTTTGCATTTTGTTTAGCTGAGTATGAAATCTCAAGTCCCAACAAAATTTCAAACTACAAACAGTTAATTGCTAAGAAGTCCTTTTGGGCCATTTATTGAGTACTCATAACAAATGAATTTTGTGGGATCTGAAAGCTTGATGTTCTACTCTTTCTTCCAATCTTTGTATGTTAGGCTCCGCCAGAGAGGAGACAGGTTTTCCAACATGAACTTCAGAGGGTAGGTGCTGCAGGTGCTAAAGTATTACGTGAACTTGGAAACAAGATCAAGAAGATGGAGAAAGTAAGTCCTGTTTCAGACATACTGTGTGAAGTACTTGAAGCTGCAGAGGAGCTGCAGAGTAAAATTGACCGAAAATCCTATCTTCTTGTCAGTGCTGAGAGCTGGGAAATAGGAAATCGGCCAAATGGCCTGGCTGAAACTGATGATCTTCTGAACTTAGTTAATGAGGAAAAAAGGGTTCTGGCCCATAAGTCACTCAGTGAAACTGTGCTTGATCTCAGATCACTTGAAATACCAAAGAGTTGGGACAGCAAGAGCAATAAACCACCTTTGAACTCACCCCAGCCTCCAGGAATTATTTCAGAAGACATGCTTAAGAAACAGATATCCTTGCCTCATCGTTTTTCATTTGTCGCGGACACAGGGCCACACTTGGAAGAATCAAAGGCATATGAAAGTGCAAGCGCATTATCATTGGCAACATTTGCTTCACTATTGATAGAATTTGTTGCAAGGCTGCAGAATGTTGTTGACTCATTTGATGAGTTGAGTGAGAAAGCAAAATTTAGTGAACCAGTAGAGCCATCAACAGCTCCAGGAAGAGTAGACACTGTTGGTTTCTGGTCTAAATTACTCAGATTTCTGAAGTTCAAGAACTAGAATTCAGGACCCTGTACTAAATGTCAGGAACATGAGTAAAGACAGGAAGAGCGCGAAGCTTTAGCTTTGAAGCTGGTGCTAACAATTGCAGACTTTATCAAAGTTTTGGTTTTTGTCGCTAAGATTGCTGGTGCCAATATCTCCGGAAGGCATGGGCAAATGCATTCGACTTGGGCCTGTTCTAGAAAGACCTCTTTATGACAAGGACTCCTATCATTTCCTGACTGCGATGGTGTTCATCTTGACCTTGGTATATGACTCAACGACGCAGTTTTTATTTGGGTTGAGGCTTGTAAATTATGACCACCCTGAAACTGGAATCGCTTCAAAAAGAGATTGGCACGGCGCCAATATCTGTACTGCGTGTGTTTCTGCTGTAGGATTAGCTTTCTGAAATCACTTTCTTCTTTCTTCGAATCTTATTGAGTTCAGTTGCAAGTTGCGTTAACAGAATTCTGTTTATATGTGGAACTTCCTTAAACGTTATACAACAATGAATAGGGGATCTCTAAGGAAGAGTTGGGTTAGGGGTTTTCAATTTTACCCGTAAAAATAAACTTTTTACACGGTGAATGGGTTTTCACGTCAACGTAATTATTTGAAAGGAACTTAGCAATATGGTGATGTGGAGATCCGAATCTAATTACGGAGATAGAGAAGCAAATCAACTGTTTTGGGGTTAATGCTATTCGATTTTTTAAAAAAAAAAAAACTAAATGGCTAATTCTTGAAGAATTGGACTCTCAAAACGTACTCAATTCATATAACAAAAATATTTAATCGATGAAAGTTGACTCAATTACTTAATACTTGGACCTTTGCATTAAAGTGTCTTCATCTCAGTAGTTTCATTTGTAGACTATCTATAAATAGTTATTATATTATACACATATATCTAATTAGACACACAAACTCACTCTTAATTATTCATATATAACTCACTAACCATTCAAAAAATTGACAAAATTGCCCCCAAATGAAATCCCTCATTTCTCCAGGAACCTTACCTTACAATTGTTGCCGTTGTTGCCTTTTCCTAACCATTCCTCCTCCGGATCAAGCCATCGTCGCTCTTCTTCCGGATTGCATCACCTCTGCTTATCTCCAGATCTCACTGCCACTAATATGCTTTAGATCGCTTCAATTGTTACGTGCCTCTACGATCTCGTCGTTCACCTTTGAATCACTACTATCATAACCTCCGTCATTGCTGTTCACCGTTGGATCACACATCAAGTTCGCGCCCTTCCATGATCTTGACAATTGTTGTACACTTCTATGATCTCGTCGTTCACCTTTGGATCACCGTTGTTGCCGCCTCCACCATCGTCACTCACCATCAAATCGTTTGTCGTTATTGGTATCTGGATTGCGCCATTGCTGCTTACCTCCAAAGCCACTGGCTAACCCTTTGAGATAATGCCAAATATAACTACCAGTTTTTGACTTGGTCATCATCATTCTAGGATACTACTAGGTCATTCCTCTTATCTCTGCCAACAACTTTACGTAGAAAGAAACTGAAAAAGTGTCAAATGCAAGGTGTAGTAGTGTTTATAACAATATGTAAAAGTGACTAAAGACATGTCTATAATAATAGGTAGATTTTTTATCTTTTTTTTAGACAATATGTCACACCCCACATAGGCCCTGGCCTATGAACATTCTGTACCACTCACCCAAACCTCCCTTAAGGAAGCTAACTATCAAGTTTCTTAAGTGTTGTCCTAAGTGTTATCCTTAACTGACTATTCGGCCAACCTTTGTTACTGGACCTTAAGTCTTATTTTCTTAAGGTAATGGGCCTGAGAGGTGGCCCAGGAGGCTTTTAGGGGTACATGTTAAATTTCTTGCAACAGAAACAAGGCCCAATTCTACTATCTTGCAAAACAAGCAAGGTTGTAATTCAATAATTTGCATAACAAGCAAAGGCATACACTTATATAGATAAATGTTTAGGATGTGTGCAATCAAGTGTACTACTTAGTATGACAACCAAGAAAACTAGGGTACTCCAAGTTTAGAAATCCAAGTTTGAGTGCAAATGAACATTCGGCCAAGAACAATAAATGAGAGGTTCACAACATAAAGCACATTTCACATTTATATAAACATGCCACACCTTGGCCCATAAACATTCATTATTTACATAACCAAAACCACACTAACAAGCATAACTTGGCATTCCAAGATACTCCAAGTACCACAAAACCTAAGTACAACCGAGACTACACATATATGTACATAACCAAAAGTAGTATACAAAGTACATAAAACATGGCTACATGCCAAGGTTCAAATTCTCTCCAAGTTATGCTTACAAATTGAGACCCTTAATCTCCAAATAGAACCTTAAGTGTGCCATAAAGCAAGACACACTGCAGCACAAGTCCTATAGCCATATTCATGATCATGAAAGAAAAGACCACTATAAGAGCAATGGTCCACACATCCATGTTGTTCACCTAGACAGTCCCATTCTACAAGCCTGCACAACTTAACCATAAGTCTCGGCCATAACCTTGAACAAAGACTTGTAATGTAGAAAGTTAACTAAACCAAGCACAACATTGGCACATACCTTAGCACATAAGTAAAACTAGCACACACACACTAGGCACTCAAGCTACACTACTCAGGCCGAATGTCCTTTCCTGAAATATAAAAGTATGGGCAATGAGTAACAAATACTCAGTAAAGTTCACTACAATAACAACTCAATTAAGAGTTTATTTAGTTAAGCCGAGTGTACAACTCAAGACTTAACCTCCTCAAGCTCATAATGCCCTGCAAAAAAATAAAACACAAAGACACCAAAACCACAATGGTATACAACATACTAGCATAACCGAGACATAAGCAAGAATATACATGTAAAGGGGTTAGCAAGCACAAAGCAACAATCAAGCACACAAGGTACACACTCACACACCTCAATGACCATTCGGCCGAAACCATAGCATATGCCCTTGTGCACCATTGCACATAATACTTCACAAATTTTAGTCCACATCCACTATAGCTCCGAAATGCCTAGCAAATTGGCCTCATTCACTAGGATTCCTAGCACATGCCAATAGTGATTAGCTAATCAACACTCAAGAACCGAATCATCTCAGTAAGCCCATCAAGTAACTAAGATCATTTAGCAAAAATAACCATCACTTAGCCACTTTATCACTTGAATCATGGTAGATTACCGAGCAAACAAGCAAATTAGTGAACCCTACCTTTTCAATCAAAGCTTGAGCTTCTCGGTTATGTTTGAGCCCGAAATGTGTCCTTCAATTAAGCTTCCTAACACATTTCAATTATCACTTAATCACAAGAATCACTTGTTCATGGACAAATTTCCAAGGAAACCAAGTGAACTATGATTCTTTACCTCAAAACGCAGCTTGAATGCCTCGGCCTCTCCTTGTTCCTTCCAACCAAAACTCTAGCTTGAATCCTTAGGTCGCCTAATGCCGAGAATGGAGATTCCAAGCTCAATTTCACATTCAAGCTCCCATTCCACATGAATTGGCATGGATTCGGCAGCACCATTCAAGAGCAACAAGAATTAGTTTCGGTCTTGGATAAAATGGAATGTAAGCCCGAAAATGATGGCAAATGGGTTTAGTGGAGACATGCAATTTCGGTAATGAGCCACATGTAACTAAAATGGTGTAAGGCTAGTTCTCGGCCTCACTAATTCTTGCATGGTGCCCATAAGTCCTGATGTCCCCATGGCTTCCTTTTTACCACTAAAACATAGGTGTATTTCGGTATCAACATTATTTCATGGCTCACATTGCCAAGTATTCATCAAAAGAGCTTGAAATAGCCATTTCCCCAATGCATGTTTCGGCCGAATACCAAAATTAGTGCTAATTAGGCAATTCAAGGTAATGATGCCTTAATTCCTTAGTGGGAGACAAGATTTGACCGGTCATCATTAAAATTTACCAAAAATTGGCCTAGTATCCCACTAGTCCCCTTAGAACTTTGCATGACCGAAAGCTTTCATTCTTAATTTGTAGTTTCACTAGCATCACTAGTTCAAGTGTGCATTGTAGTCTTCCAGCTTTGTTTTCTTGCATTAACTCCATGTTTTTCATAACATTTCATTTTGTTTTCTTGGCCTGGGCCAAGCACTAGGGAATGAACCTAACACAATATGTAAAAATGTCTGAAGCAATATGTAAAAGTATTTGAAGCAATATATACATGATTTACTACATTTAGAAATAAAAGTGTTTGACATAATAAGTAAAAGTGTCCGAGTTGATATGTGTGTGTGTGTGTGTGTATAAGTATCTAAAATAATATGCAAAAGTGTCTAATGAAGTATATAGAAAGGTTTGGAGTAACATACAGATAAACAGATAATTTATTATCATGAAAAAAGGTCCAAAGTAATAAGTAAAATATCTTAATGAATATTGAAAAGTGTCTAAAAAAATATGTAAAAGTGTCTAAATTAATATGTAAACAATTTGTACTATTCAGAAAATAAGTGTCTAAAATAATAAAAATAGTGTCTAAATGAATATGTAAAAGTGTCTATAGAAATATGTGAAAATATCTAAATAGAAATGTAAAAATGTTTGAAACTGTAGAGTTTCAGGACAAATGCAACGGAATATAACCGAAACCCTCCAGGATTCAAGTGAAATGGAATAAATTAGGTGTTCAAAAATTTTATACTTAATCGGTTGAGATCTTTTATCCAACTGTTAAGTCAAATCACAAATTTGAACAGTTGACGTGTTCAAGCTCTCTACAATATCCACATGAACCCCATGGATCACCATGCATCCACCACGTTCTAACAGATATGTTCCTCTTGCACCCGCAATGCTAGCTTGCGTCCTCCAAGAAATGGCAAGAGAATAGTGCGGTTGGAACTTTTCAGAACTCTTCTAATTTCATCCTTAGGGATGCTAGGGTAAGAGCTACGAAAATTCTCACTATATGATGTATATATAATAAGGCTCAACTTCCAACCATAATGGGTTTCAAAACCCTAATCCAATCAGGTATAATTTTGGGATTTATAATGGCTCAACCTTTGGGTCAATTATTAATCTAAAATTATCATGAAACTAAAACTCAAACTATTTGGCCCATGCACTCAAATAATCTAATTGGCTCAATGTGTACAACTCAATAGGCTCCTACCATGTTGGCAATTATCATAAATCACATTTATGATCATAAACAATGAATGGTATCTAGCAACACATCATTGCTACCTAAGTGACATGATAATCGGTGATTCAACTAAACCACTATGATGATTATCTATATATGTCATTGTCCCTTTGTCCAAGATATTAAGACCAAATGCGAGACATGGAATGTGTCACTCTCGTATAGTTCAATTTATGGTTTCTTGATTCCCAAGTAGACTAACTTAAACTGATAGCATTGATATCGTATATCAATTCATCTGAGCATGACTATGCATTTTCTTAGTCTCACTCTATCAATGGGCCTAAAAATATTATTCTCGTTATATAGAAGGAACAAATCTCATCTTGATAATATAAAACCCTCTGTATGATATGTGACATACCCAGTGACTACCTTCATGTTTACTCAGTTATGAGTAACAAAAGGAAGTATCAAAGTATATGATTCACATGTAGGGAATCTTGATGACTTTAAGTCAAAGGACTATATATACCATGATCATTATGAGAATCACTTATGACACTCATATAATGATCCATGTAGCGTTCTTATGGTGAGTCAGTCCAATACACAAGTTTTTCAACTTGTACCCATATATAGACTACATATATTAAATTAGCCTCCAATATACTAGTCTTTATGTATTATTGCAATATACTCCACAATAATACTATATCAGAGACATTTAAGAATACTATTATTCTAGGGTTATATTTATATTTGATTACGTTATACAAAAACAAACAACAAATATAATTATTAGAACGATGCTTCAATAAAATATCATGACTCAATTTGCAAAATACAATCATTTCATGATTGGCTTTTGGGTACAACACTAACAGAAACAATATGCAGATTATTTGTTTTCCTCATAAGTAAAAGTATGTAAACTAATAAATAAAAAGTATTTAAATAAATATTTAAAAGTGTCTAAAGTAACATATAAAAGTGTCAAAAAATAATATATGAAATTTATTTTTTGGGCACAATAGAGCGCAACTAAACAATCTCCCTATCACTTTTCAGAATTTGGTTTTGCATCAACTTTTTCACTTCTCGCCAGTCACCATACTTGAATCTCGCCACCACCACTCATATTTAGATTGTGTTGTTGCCACCAGACTCTAAATCTTATTGCTCCTGCTATTCATCTCCGCATCACGCCATTCACCTTTAGATTGCATTGATTGCCTCTCACTTTCTGAGATCTTGTTGTTGCCACTTACCTCTAGTTTTTTTTAATTTTGATATGTCATCAACATCATATCTCTTATCTTATTATCATCGTTATCATTTCATTGCATTGTCATTGTCACCATTATTTCACCTTGTTTCTCATCATCGCAGTCATCTTGTCTCGTTTTCATTGCCATTGTCATCTGGTTTCATTGTCATTGTCAACATCGTCTTGACTTTCTCTGATCACTTGGAATATCATTAACAGTGCTGCTAGAGCAGTAAAAGGATTTAAGGTTACGGACATGATGAAAAGTTTTTAGGATAATAAGGGGTAAAGTCAAAAAACCATTACTATATCTAATTAAACATATATGCACAATAGTGATACTAATTTATAAGTAACATTATAAATTTCAATTTGGTAGCATGTGGTGATTGAATAAGTTATATATGCACTATGTGTTCCATTTATTAGTTAGTATGTGTTTTTTTATCAGATATGTTTTTTTGTAATACTGTTTGTTCTTTTATACATAATTGTTTGTTTTTTTATGAATTGTTGTTTGTTTTTTTGTTTGTTTTTGTTTCTGTATGTTCTTCTTGATGCTTGTCCTGTTATTATCTTCCCATTGTTCTAACATCGAACACAATATGTTCTTTTGTTTATGTTCTTTTTCACATTGCTATTTGACTTTTATAAATCTGTTCCTTTTTAGTTCCTCTATGTTCTCTTGTTTCTATTCTTTTTCAGTTCCTATATATTCTTTTATGAATTGTTATTTGCTCTTTTATAAATATGTTATTTTTCAATTCCTGTACGATTCTATGGGTTTTTTTTTTCAGTTCCTATATGTCATTTTATAAATTGCTATTTGTTCTTTTATACATTTGTTCTTCTTCAGTTCTTATATATTTTTTCTATTTTTTTAATTATTACATGTTCTTTTACTATTATTTGTTCATCTTTTTTGCTTAACTAGTTGTTTGTTCTTTTATTAGTTGACAAATTTGAGAAAAATGAAGGAAAAAAAATTTAAAATGGAAAGTAACACAATAGACAAAGTTAAGTATAAAGCATAAGATGAAAAAATGGGAAGAAAAAAAGAACAAAAAATGATTAGAAAGAGAGAAAAAAAAGTAAGAAGATAAAACTAGAAAAATAAAATAAATTGAAAATAATGAAAATAAAAATAATACATAACATAAAAAATAAAAGCAAAACTCTAAAAAAAGAAAATTGGGAACAATACAACAAAATAAACTAGGAAATAGAAAAATGATAATACTATAAATATACAAAACAAATGAAGAGGGTGCATGTCTAGATATAGTCCTGTACTCAATGGATGCAAGTCCCTTCCATGGTGATTATAGAATGTCATAACCTTTCTCGTAAACTTTTATTTGATGATTAATGAAAAAATGTATTCAGATTTCACTTGTGTTAGAATAACATGAGATTTTTTATTCCTCACATTCTTTATTCCTTGAAGCAAATCCTCTATACTTTTTTAATTTTTTTGTACACTGCATTGTGGCTGCATTTTGGTTAAGGGAAAGAAAGAAGTAGAGACTAGAATCGGGGTTAAGGGTGGAAAAGTCATGCCCTTTGTTGTTTTTGCTTAGTTCCTAACTTACTAATCATTCTATTTTTATGTTAAATCTATTAAAAATGTTTCAATTTAGTTCATCACAAATGGTATAACATATTATACTTTTAAAAATTCTTTTTTCTAATTTTTACTTTCATAAAGATCATATCTCCAATCATATATTATATTATATAAATGTTAATTAAACTTTTAGATTTATTAATTTAAGTTTTAATAATATATATTAGATGAGTAAATTTCATGAACAATCCATGAACTTTAAATAGCATACCATTTTAGTTACTAGACTATTAATTATTATATTTTAAATTGAATAAAAAATCTAAAATCTTTAATTTGGATTGCAAATACATCTTTAACCTCTCAATTGCTATTTAATGATTTCAAGTCTTTTCCCTCAATTGCAAATTCATTTTTGGCTCTATGGTAGACCAAATTGGTATAAAAATTTGACTTAAAAAGAAAAATAAATTGATAATTTATATAGTTCATTAACCCTGTAATACAACTTTGAATTTTGTAGAAAATAGTTGGTAATTTTGTTTCTATTAATTTAAACTGTATCATAATTTTTTAATGGTTAATGGACTATATAAAATATCTGTTTTCCCAAATACAAACCAATTTTCTTTACCAACTCGGTCTAGAATAGGGTCGCGGATGAATTGCAATGAAAAAAAAAATTGAGACCATTAAGCAACAAGTGGATTTGGTTATATCTGAAATAACCGAATAATTAAAAAAAATTTCTATTTTCGGTTACCATATTTAGGTATAATTTTGGTTTTCAGTTATAACTGAAAACTGATATATAATTTTGGTTTTGTTTTCGGTTTGCTTCAATTGAAATTCGACTAACGAAATAATTGAATTTTTACTCTACTAGTATTTATGTTTGAGATTTGGAAAGGATTACATATGTAATGAATGTTTGTTATGTGTATGAATGCGATGTTTGGATTTGGAATAGATTATAGATGTTTGCTTTATGATTAGAATATGTGTTTAGATTGAAATATGTGATGGATGTTTGAGATTTAGAATACATATGTATAAAATTTGGTTATTTTGGTTAAAAACTGAATAGCCGAAATTGTTTTCCAGTTATTTTGATTTCCTCCAATAATTTGGTATATTCGGTTATTAGTACATAAAACCAAAAACTCAATAAATTCAGTTATGGCTAAAACCAAAAAAAAAAAATCAATTGAACACTCATACATTTGTCTCATCTTACAACATTTTTTTGTCTACAATTTTCTTTTGAGACTTTTTTCTTCCCAAATAAAAAGCCCTAAAATCCTTTTAATTTTAAAATAATTTAAAGAAAGAAAAAATTTACATTTCTTCAGACACCTTATAGTTACTATCTTTTTCAACCATAAATAACTTGACAATTTATGCTGATTTATTTAATTTGAAAATAGTCCCTAAATTCATATTTTCTCTATCAATAAAAACTATTTTACTGCCAGCAACAACCTTTACTTTAATTCTATGTCATCCATTTCACATCTATAGGAGGCAATTTTTTCTTTTTTCTTACTTGGCTTCAGCCATTTTATTGTGAATACACTGGAAATATGTTCTTCTGGTTCATTTATAACAATTTATAAATTAGTGATCAATGGATACCATGAACAAAGTGATTAAAAAGCCTACTGATTACTAATTCACAGCATAGCTCATCTTCACTTTTTTTTTTTTTCACAAGTAAAGCCCATCTTTACCACCTACTTATAAAATGTATTAGTGTATAAAAAAAGTTGTCTTCTTTTTACATGTGTTGATTTAAAAAAAAAAACATAAAATTTGTGTTGCTTCAGAATTGTCTTACTTTATCATAATTTCTGATTTTTTTCTAGTAATTAATAACCAATACAAAGCGATCGGATCGGTTTTCGTGTTTTACAAAATATATCTAAATTGTTTGAATTATATGTGAGAATTAATTCGAACAGTCTAAATTATATTTTGGTTTATTTGGTTTCTCTTTCTAAAATCTAAACATATAGTAAATGAAAAAAATAAGATAAATATTATAATTTTAACCTCTTATACCCAAATTAAAAAAATAGACATCGTATAGTCCAAAATTAGTAGAAAATAACTCTATATGTATATGGTCAATATTGATAATAGTAAAAATTAGTAGAAAATAACTTTATATATGTAGGGTCATTACAAATAATGGTAAAAATATTTATTACTATTTAGCCTATTCAGTTTGTTCAGTTTTAAGTGTATCATTCAATAACCATTCCGATAGCCCAACATAAAATTGGATTTTGGTTCAAATCAACTGAGTTAGATAAGAAATGGGAACTTACGATTACCCTATGAGGTATGCTCTAACTTACAGTTTACCCCTTCTATTTTTAGAAACCTATACTTTGCCTCTTGTATTTTTTACACTGTCTGATAACAACTTCTGAAACTGTATTTAAATTATATGATAATCATCTTCCAGTAATTTTAATATCTTCAATATTTTTTTTATAGTTAATAGATATTTTAAATTATTAGTTTTTTTTTTGTAAATGTATTTTTCTCTTTGTTATTATATATCATTATTTTTCAAATGTCGGCTGGCTGTAAAAAAAAATTAAAAATCTTGAAATTACTGAAACATTATTATCAGACAATTTAAATTAGGGTTTCGGAAGTTGTTGTTAGACACTGTAAAACAAATATGGGTAAAGTGTAAGTTAGACCAAACTACAGGGTGTTTTTGTAATTTTCCCATCAGAAATCAAATCATTTTATCTAAATCTAATCTATATTTTCAATTTTTTTTTTTAATTTTTATCTAAGTAAATGCTCACTTTTAATTGCATGACTATGTTCAACTAGAATATCACTAGTATACTTCGGTGCGAGCTTAGAGACCTCATACCCCTTTGAACTTTGGACCGGGTATTCAGAACAGAAGTTGATGAAAATGAACCCTCAATTGTTGTTGTAATTTTTGTAAGTTAAATACTATATTTACCACTAAAAAATATTGAAATGATCAAACTTTCAAAAGTACCAAATTTAATACTAAATTTACTTTTGAGATCAAATTTACCACTACTATTAATTGACCATTAAATGAAAGGAAAACATAACAGTTTTAGTCCTTCATTTTTCACGTTTTTTCTACTATTGGCGTAATTTTTCACATTTGATGATCATGTCATCTTCTTTAACCAATTACTCGATGATCTCGTCATCTCAATCCTCTGCAAGCTCAACTCTTCCGCTACTGCCCCTTCCTATTTCATCAACATCTTCCTCATATGATTGAAGCTGATTTTAATTATCACAAAAAACTATTTTTATGGATGCTTACTTGAATGTTGGTTCGAATGCTTTTTCTTTTTATTTTTCTTTATTTTTTTTTTGTTTTCTGGCCAAAGGTGTTCATTTAAGAAGTATTTAATGAGGCATATATAAAATCTGATAGCAATAGCTTGAACACTGAAAAATTAGTATTGCTTTGAATTGAATCTCAATTAATGGAGGATTGGTAAATCAGGGGGTCTGCTTTGTAGATCTCATTAAGAATCCTTTAGTTTCTTACTACAGTAGTTGCAGACAAAATAAGAAATAATAATGAGTTCGAGCAATTATTATTCTTGCCTCAAAGGGCCTTTTAGGAAAAGTCATCAGCTGTCACTTTGAACCTGTGATAATTATTTTTTCCACATTTAATATGTAGATACCATTATAATATACCGTTTGACACTCCATTAAAACTCTATGGTTTGTTTGCATCCAGTGAATCAATTTTTTAATGGTGTGGTTCAAGTCGGGTATAGGTAAGTTGAGTTTAGAGCTCTAGTTGTGCTTGCATGGTGGGTAGAGTTGTTCAACGGGCTAGACCGGCTTGGGATCGGACCGGACCAGCCGGTCCTGGGCCTAAGGAATTTGGGCCTGGGCACAGCCTGGGTTGACACGTGCCAAGTCCGTGCTGGGTCTGACCCGGTCCCGTGTCGAGCTAGCCCGTTAATTTTTAAAATTTAAATTTGTAATTTTTATTTTTATTTTAAGTTTTAGTTTTAATTTGAAATTTTTAGTCTTTAATTTTAAGTTTAATTTCATTTTATATTTTTAAAAATTGATATTAAAATGAATAATATAAAAATATTATTGTCGGTATGTTAAAGAGAACAAATTTTTGGTAACTAATGTTTTACCTTTTAAAATAGTACATAAAACAATAACTGAAAAAGAAAAGGTTGAGGACGAAGAGAGGAAATAGAAGATCTAGAGTAATAGTTATAATATGGATTTTTTAATTTTAACAATTATGGACCAAAGTACTTTATTGAACCATGGATCTTTTAAAGTAAATAACTCATTATAAAAATCTCAATCATCAATAATGAAAAAATATGACGAAATACAATATTATGTTGAATTGATGTTAATTAATCAAAGGTTAAATCAATAACTTAATAAAAATAAAAATAGAAGGTAAGAAATTGACCAAAAAGTTTGGAAACTATGATATATTTGATTTTGAGTTAAACTATTTTTTTTAACCTTTATTAAGTCAATTATTAAAACCTTAATGACTAAAGTTATTTCTTCATGCTAAAGAAACAAACGATGATTACCAAGATTTGTATTGGTAAGACAATAAATAAAATAATGACAAAAAAATTAGAGATAAAGATAATAAATTATACTCATCAATGTCTTACCTTAGAAAATAATACATAAACCAACAAAAAAAAAATTGGGGACCAACAGAGTAAATAGAATAACTAGATTAATAGTTATTCTAAGCTTATCTTTATATTTTTATAATTACTTGTTTTAAGAGTAAAACACCACCACCGGTGTGAACTTTTATTAATTTTAAAGCCAAACGGCATTTACATACCATGAAACGGGCTTTATATAACTCAATAGCGAAACGTTCCATAAAATTAAATGTAAAATAAAAGGTACGATCTGTGCTAAACAGCAAAATCAGATCAAATACAAAGTAAGTAAATAATGAGCAAGTAGTGGATTTAAGCATCTATCTCATCGGGGTTTTTCTCGTCAGAACTCTTGTTATCTTGTAATCTTAAAGCTGCAAGACCCCAATCACGGTTGCATATACAAACTTCAACTGCATCTGGTGATAACCTTGCACGTTTCTCTGAAAATGACACGCTTCCCAGTGCTGAAAGCGGACTCCGATGCAACGGTTGAGACGGGAACAACTAGAATTTCTTTGGCAATGATGGAGAGTATTGGAAATTTGTTGCTTCTTGCTTTCCACCAATCTAGAATGTTTGTCTCACTATTCTCCCAAACAAGGTTAAGGTATGCGTCCACTTCAGTAAGACCGGATGCGGCAGCACGGGGGCGTTTGAGGAATTGTTCAGCCGGATTGAATAACAATGAGCTCGACAATGATGAAGACCCGATGGTAGATGAAGTAGTGTTTGCAACCTTATCCTTATGCCGACCGGCATAAATCTTAAATAACTCTCGTAAGCGCTCATCAATAGAGGCAATTATAGCATGAACAAAAATATGTGTCATTTCTAAGAAACTATAATAACCCTCAAGTAGCTGTTGCGTACCTGTGATTCTTACGGTCGGGTTTAGTGCAGATGCAAGTAAGTAGATTGGGGGTATAGTACTGAAATATAAAATCCATTTATCTTTCATGGCCTTAATTGTGTCTTTTAAGAACTCGTCATCTTTGTATTGGTTAAAAACCCATGCAATGTTGACCATATGCATTAAAACTTTGTGCGATGTGAGATAGTATACACCGGAGCAAAAAACAGTGACATCATAAAAATATCGCAGCACAGCAGCCAATTTTGACAGTTTATTCCACATCTCTTGTTTCAAAATCGTTTTCTTTTCTCTGACATTTATAAAACATGTCATGTGTGCAGCAAATGGCATCGCATCCATCAACATCTCGTAAGTGGAGTTCCATCGGGTAGGGCAATCAAGTTTAAAATTCCAACTAAAATCAAGGCTATTTTCCAGACAATATTGCTTAAACTCTTTAGAAACTTTGGTCCTTGACTTAAAATAATGGATTGCCCACCTAATTGGAGTAATTTCATTACTCAAAACTTGAAGACCTTTTTGGACAGCTAAGTTTAAAATATGACATATACACCTAATGTGAAAAAATGCAGTATCACGGACAGGTTCTAGTGATTCCTTCAATGTCTCAGCCGCGACATCGTTGTTTGATGCATTATCAAATGTTATGCTAAAAACCTTGTCATGACAAAAAAATTCTTTTAAACTTTCTGAAATTACATTAAATATGTTCCAACCAGTATGATCGACCTCCATCCACTTAAATGCAATGATACGTTTTTTAGTGACCCAACTATTATCAATCTAATGTGCAGTTATACAATAATAATCTTGTCATAGTGGTGAAGTCCACATGTCACTAGTAAATGAAATAGAATGATCAAAAGCAGAGAAGTATGCTTGTAAGTTTGATTTACCAGCTTCATAAATTTTAAATGCCTCCCTCCTAGCAGTGGTCCTAGATGTTCTTTTAAAAACAGGGTTTAAGTATGATGTAATCCATTTTTTCATGTGTCTATCTTCTGATTGTGTAAATGGTTTTTCAGTTAACATCATCCATTCTACCATGCCTTCTCTATAATCTTTTTTATTAAATTTAAAAATACCTGATCCACAGGCACTGCTTGCAAACTGTGTCTAACCGCCGGTACTCGTAGCTGCATCTGGACGTAAAGTCGGATGCTTTGATTCCATGTGACGTCTCAGTGTTCCTGGGATGCTTTGATTCCATGTGACGTCTCAGTGTTCCTGTGCCAGCGTTGTTCTTGTGCGAGAGCTTTTGCTTGCAATGTTTGCAATGTACGAACCTCGCATCATTTCCATGACTATCCTTCTAAAAAACTTGGTCAAAATGCTCCCAAACCCATGCGGTGCCCCTCGACATCTTACCTTATGGCAGAAGTTCGGCTTGATGGCTTGTCGGGGTTTGTTCAGAACCATCTCCTCCACCAACATTCCCTGCTGCCGTTGGCTCCACCTCCTCAACGTCATCATCAGAAAGTTGATCGTCGAGCCCCAAGTCGTATTGACTCATATCGAATTGGTCGTCATCGTCAGTTTGTTGGATATGAGTCCCACGGGTCGCCGATCGGGAAAGGGCACGAAAAAATGACCTCAACCCGGTGCGGGATGAAGAGCTTGAGGCATTTCCCTTTCCTCTTGATGCCATTTTGTGTGAGGCAAAATTGAGCAGATCATGAGCTTCGAAAATAATTGAGAATTGATTGAGAATGAAGAAAATAATATTGACTGCTTGAAAGAAATGAGAGAATATATTAGTAGAGAAGGAGAGATTGTTAAGAGTGGTGTGAAGAAATGGTGGAAATGGCCTCCCTATTTATAGGGGAAGGCCTTTTTTTTTCCAAAAAAATCTTTACAAAATAGTTGTTGAAGGGGGCAAAAACGTAATTACAGGGGTCAAAAAAAGGCTGGGAGCCGTTATAGGGACTAAAACTGTCATTTTCCTTTTTTTTTTTTTAAATTTTCGGAACGTTGGCTTCCTGATCGTTGCGCGCTGCCGCCATGCTGTGCCGGTCCAGTGCTGTGCCGAGCCCAGGCGCCTCCTGGGCTATGCTGAGCTCACTTGGCTCCCCCTCTTCCAAGACCATAAACGGCCCACATGAAGCCGGTTTTAAAACGGGCCCGTGCCGTGCCGGTCTTGACGCGAGCCGATCCCGAGCTGGGCCGTGTCAGGACCGGCCCAATGAACACCATTAATGGTGGGTGTGGGAGCCTGGAGATGACGACTTATGAGTTTATGAGTGTACGACATTGGAGTGGTGGCTAAATGATGTTGCCAGTAGGGGAGTGGTGTTTCTTCTCTTGAAAAAGAATGTATGATCATTAGATGAGAAAAGTTAGAGCATTGAGAGAAGAAATATAAAGAACCAAGGATCAAAATAGTTATTTTCCACCTTCAATTTGATGGTTACTTACTTACTTAAATATGGAGGTGTGGTAAATATGCAACTTTTGTAACGGTTAATGATAAATTCAGGCTTAAACGTAAAGTTTAGTATAAGATTTAGTATTTTTGAAAGTTTAATCGTAAACTTGTTCTTTTTGATATTTTTGAGCGGTAGATTGAGTATTTAATCCTAATTTCCGTAAATCCCAACAAAATTCTCAAATTTTCACACGAAAAACTTCCAAATTTTCTCAAATCTAAGCCCACAGATCTCTTCATCTGAATCCTCTTCCTCTGGTAGGAAGCTTGGATCGACAAGGTACATTTCTCTCCCGCTTACTTCAATTTCCCCTCAATCAACTGTCTTTTTCTTAAAATCCCTAGTTGTTTTCTCGACTGCAAGATATTGATTTATTGAAATCGACATGGCGATGGTCGACGAGCCACTGTACCCTATCGCCGTCCTAATCGACGAGCTCAAGAACGAGGACATTCAGCTCCGCCTCAACTCGATCCGCCGTCTCTCCACGATCGCTCGCGCCCTTGGCGAGGAGCGGACCCGCAAGGAATTGATCCCGTTCCTCAGCGAGAACAACGATGACGACGACGAAGTCCTCCTCGCAATGGCGGAGGAATTGGGGGTTTTCATTCCTTACGTTGGCGGCGTCGAGCACGCGCACGTTCTGTTGCCGCCATTAGAGACTCTGTGCACCGTCGAGGAGACTTGTGTGAGGGACAGGGCTGTGGAATCCTTGTGCAGAATAGGTGCTCAGATGAGGGAGCAGGATTTGGTTGATCATTTTATTCCGCTGGTTAAGGTTGATTTCTTTCTTTTTTAACTTTTTTCTTCTGTCAAGAAGGAAATGTAGTGTGCCTGCTGTAGACGTGAGAATTAGAATAGATTGAGATAGATAGGTTGGGGGAAGAAATTGGGAATATTTTGGTTTGATGCCTTTAGATCTGAGTGTATAATGCGTGGTGTCCTGTTGGATTTTTTTTTTAAATCCCATTTATGGTCATGAATTAGGTTAAGTAGATCGAAAGACTGTAAAGGAAGTTGATTCTAATATATGGGAGTTTTGCAGTTTCTCTACATAAGCAGATTGTAGATTGTTTTTCACTTTGGTTGTCACTGGCTTTCTGGTGCCCCTGGATGATTGCTTTTGTGCGTTTCTCTGTAAAGATGAAATTTTAGAGTTTATACTGGAGGCAATCTTGTTTGCATCCACGATTTATCCAACATTTGTTCGATCCTTTAACTAGGAGCAGCAAGTATTCTTTATCAGTGTGGCTAGATTGCATTTAAGTTGCCTAGGCATTTCTCAAGACTAAAGGAGTGGAAAGTGGCGTTGCTTTAGTTTGTATGAGAAGATGTAATCCTAAAAGATTGTTATGCATCAACCTTTTTTGTTTTAACATTTGTGCTTAAGGATATGCCTTTCTTTAGTTCTTACTAATTGTGCCTAATACCATAGCTAGAATAATAACTTTTCTTTTTTTCCTTGAATTTGATGATATACCAGAGACTGGCAGCTGGAGAGTGGTTTACAGCTAGGGTTTCCTCATGCGGTTTGTTTCACATTGCATACCCAAGTGCCCCAGACACACTAAAAACTGAACTAAGAACAATATATGGTCAGCTTTGTCAAGATGACATGCCCATGGTTAGGAGATCTGCTGCCACGAATCTTGGAAAGTTTGCAGCCACTGTTGAAGCTGCCCATTTGAAAGTTGACATAATGTCTATGTTTGACGATCTAACACAGGACGGTAATGGATAGTGTTCTGTGTTTATGTGGTATCTCAAGATTTTGTAGCTAGAAGCTCTAGAGTTTGGTGATTTCAATAGAACAACTCACACTTCCACTCTTTCCAATTTTTATTATTGACAGATCAAGATTCTGTGCGATTGTTGGCTGTTGAGGGTTGTGCTGCGCTAGGAAAGTTGTTGGAACCTCAAGATTGTGTTGCACATATACTACCCGTCATAGTTAACTTTTCACAGGTTAGTATGTGATTTTGTGTTTATTCTTCCTTCTTTTAAGGTTGTCCATTGAGATCCATTGATAAATTATGATGTCTTTGTATATTGGCCCTGCAGGATAAGTCTTGGCGTGTTCGCTACATGGTTGCAAATCAATTGTATGAGCTCTGTGAAGCTGTTGGTCCTGAACCCACCAGGTATTGTGATGAAATAGATTGCCTTAGAGTTCCCTTTTTTAAATCCTTATAGCTCTTTTTTTTTCCTCTCTGCACAGTGTAGCAATGGCTTATAGTGGTTTGTTGAATTAGTGCTGTTTCCTTTTATTTCTTTATCATTCAAGGCATTTCATGCAGCATGGGTTTCGTTTGCAGGTCAGATTTGGTTCCTGCATATGTTCGGCTACTGCGTGATAATGAGGCTGAAGTCAGAATAGCAGCTGCTGGGAAGGTAACCAAGTTTTGCAGAATTTTGAATCCAGAACTTGCAGTTCAGAACATTCTTCCATGTGTCAAGGTATGCTGCTAGTAGCTTTTTGTTTTTTTAATAACTTTTGCCCTATGATATAGTTCTTTTGAACCTTATGGTCTGGTATTGTTATATGAATTTCCTGCTGTAGGAACTCTCTACAGATTCATCTCAGCATGTTCGCTCTGCTTTGGCTTCAGTTATAATGGGAATGGCCCCGATTTTAGGAAAGGTGACTAGTCTGAATGCTTTCATTGTTTTAGTCCCTCTTAGAGAAGCCTTATTTGTTCTTAGATCTAAGTGGAGATACCGTCACCCAAGTCATGTCAGGATTTGATTTATTGAGATATCACTAGTTCTTTGTTGTTGGTTAATATTTTCAGTTCTAGCTGTTCATCTTCAGTATGTTTTCCTCATTTCCATTTATAAGCTTTGAGCTCTAACTTAAGGATCCATTTCTTTCCCAAATGAACAGGCTGAATGAAAAGCTAACAAATGTAACTTATCCTGGGCTTTCTTTTGTTTAACAATTTATTTTCTTGGGTATAAAATTTACTTGTGCTTCCCTAGGAATGTTGCTTTTGAGATTCAAGGAGGCCTAAGCTATTCAATTAAATTCCTCTGAAAACCTAGAAATTTTTTCATGGGTTTAATATGTTCTGAAAGTCAGCAATTGCATAGTTATGATTCATTCATATTACTCAAAATCAAAATCAACATTATTGCTACCAGTCTTATTTTCGCTGATGGATGGCTTTTTTATTTTCCTTTTCATCTCGTCTCTTACAAGTTTATGGTTTTCAGGATGCAACCATAGAGCAATTGCTTCCAATATTCCTCTCTCTCTTGAAGGATGAATTCCCTGATGTCCGATTGAACATCATTAGCAAGCTTGACCAAGTCAACCAGGTAAGTTTAGATGTATTGTATAATTAACTGTGATTCTATTCAGTAACATACTTTTCTGTTTGCTTTCTGCATAATTGTTTTATATTTGCAATGAGAAGGAAAGTAATGATTGATGACACCAGCTTGGTGCAGCAAACTAGGGGAGGAAATGTTTAGTTTGATACCTGGATTTAGTGCATGATCGTGAATGTGTTCTAAATGATGGCGAGAGGACAAATATAGGTGTACATTTGCAGTTTCACAAGAAACTGAAATCATCATTGTGAGACAAAGAATTAGTCCATGTTAAGCAGCCAATGCATTTCCAAACTGGTAAATTTGTTGCTTTTGTCAAACTCTGTCTGTCAAAAACACTTGGGCAAGGATAGGTGTAGAAAAGAATCTTGGACTTGAATTTTACTATTGGGCCTTTAGATGACAAGAAATGAGAGATTCAATGTTCCTTCTCCACAGAACTGAAACCGCACAGACAATGGGAAGATCTCCCTGCACAATTAGACTGATGAATATGGCCAATTATGTCTAATACTTGCTTTTTGTTACTTTTATGTGGACTTCTAACATAAATGGAGAAATTAAAAATTTGGGTACTAAATTTGCTTGGTTCATGTTTTAATATGATAAATAGCAAATTGCATGGGGAATGATTCTTGTACCTTTTTCTAACTTAAAGGAATCCCTGCAGCTTCTTTGTTAATATGGGAGACCTAAACTTGGGGTTATTTAGTGTGAAACGATCTTGCCCTGCTAGGACTATCAGAGGAGTTTGCTACCAACCGAGCTGGTTGGAGATGCAGGATTCATGTTGCCGACCCCAATTAGTTGGGATTAAGGCTTAGTTGATTGATTGATGGATGGATGGATGGATGATTGCAGTTGTTTCCCAAAAGTATTTTTATGGTTTACATGATAAATGCTTTGCTGTCGTCTTCTTGGACTCTCATTGCTGGGTATAAAATATCCATCTATTGAAACTTGAATTAAAAAACTTAGTGTACGGACTGCCAATTACTGCAGGTGATTGGAATTGATCTGCTGTCTCAGTCACTCTTGCCAGCAATTGTTGAGCTTGCAGAGGATAGGCACTGGAGGGTTCGACTGGCAATAATTGAGTACATTCCTCTATTGGCTAGTCAGTTGGGTGTTGGCTTCTTTGATGACAAACTCGGTTCTCTGTGCATGCAATGGTTAAAAGACAAGGTACTAGAAATTCGCTTGATGGTTGTTTTCGATAGTGTGAAATGCAATTAATGTGTGTAGAATTTGGCTGATTGATTCCTATTTAATGCTTTTATGCAATTTTCTTTAACAATTACATGTGAAACGTGTCTGGGTATTTGGTATTTGCCATATCTTGTTGATGCAATATCAAATTTTGCTGGTTGATCCAGCTTAGCTGCTTCTGACACTCCCAACTTCGTAGGACAGTGGTTCAAGAAACAATCTGAAGTTCTACTTTTGCTCATATTCTGTTTTAATCTACTCTACAGTAGCCAGCTATGGTCATGTTTTACTTGCTGATCTAGTGGGTTTGTGTAGGTATACTCAATTCGTGATGCAGCTGCCAATAATGTGAAGCGACTTGCAGAAGAATTTGGCCCAGAGTGGGCAATGCAGCATATAGTCCCACAGGTTGGTCCCTGATGGCTGATGTGGGCACTGAAGTCTTTTCTGACTGAAGTCTTCTTTTACTGTTAGGATTCTGTTAGTATATTGCCTCAATGTCACCATTCTTTCATAGTCACTGCATTACATTTACTTTCTTTTGTTTGCGTGTTAACTTTTAGTTTACATATTGCCTCGATGTGATCATTCTTTCAGAGTTGCTGGATTTTATTTATTATCTTATGTTTGCATGTGAACTTTTGCAGGTTTTGGACATGATTAACAATCCTCACTATCTTTACCGCATGACAATTCTGCATGCAATATCTCTACTAGCCCCAGTAATGGGTTCAGAGATTACTTGCTCAAAACTTCTGCCCGTTGTCATAAATGCTACGAAGGACAGGTAAGGGCAGTATGAGGCTGCTTGTTTTGCAGTTGATTGTGGTTAGTCTTTTGAATGATGTAATCTGGACTGTCTGACCGATTGCAACCATAGGGTACCCAACATTAAGTTCAACGTTGCAAAGGTGTTGCAGTCACTTATTCCCATAGTCGATCAATCTGTAAGTCGGTTCATTTCTAGTTGTCGTTACCATTTCCTGAACTCTGCTACATGTTCTCATTTACAATATTTGCTCAATTATGATAGTACTAGAATATGGGAGTATTGATGTGATGTGTTTGAACAATGCAGGTAGTGGAGAACACAATTCGTCCATGCTTGGTTGAGTTGAGTGAGGATCCAGATGTTGATGTCAGGTTTTTTGCAAACCAAGCGTTGCAATCAAGTGATCAGGTCATGATGTCTTAGCTAGAACAAGCCCTTAATTTTGTTCCCTTTTCTTTCTCTTTTGCTTTTTCTTAAATGATTTTATATCTCCTTTTCCCCCTCCTTTCTCCTCCCCTCTTCCAAAACCGATAAATCTCACTCGGACTATGGTTTCCTGAAACTAGAACAGTCTGTTGCTTCCTTTTACTGTTGCATGTTAGTTACAAGAAAATTATTAGTGCTAAATGCTAATGCTAATTGCCTAATCTGCTTCGTAACTGTTAATAAAGCTATACTAATAGGTCTAGTGTATGTTTTTCAATGTCAAAATGGACGATCAACCTATACAGCAACTATCAACGTCAGTGGATGTCTTAAACTGAATAAAATCATACGCTGCTGCGTAAAATATCAGCCACAGATGCATTGTATTAGGGAGGAAAAAAAAGGCATTTCATTGCTTAAACATTAAAACGAAGCGGTAGTCAGGTTTGTTGTGCTTTCGGTGCTTGGGACATTAGATTTGAAAGTTGTCGCGGTAGTTTTAAGATTGGATGTCTATAGTTCCGACCGTTAGTATATTTTATCTGGTTCAACTATAAATTAAACCCTCTTTTTTCTTCCTTCAGAGGTAGTGGTTAAAAATAAAAAAATCGAATTGGTGATTTGATTAAAGAAAAGTTTGGAAGCACTAGCTAGCGTGACCGTTGTATGCGAAGCACAACATCAATAAAATTGGTTAATAAATACTTGTTAGTTGGTATGGAATTTTGTTGAATAAAATTTGATATGATATGATGATTAGTGGTTGAAGCATAGTTCATGGTTATAGCCATTGTTGGTTGTACTTGTAAATACAGCCTGTAAGTCGTGCCTTTTCTTTTTTGCTCTCATTGTATCTTCTTTTCTTACCATATTCCCTATGAATGTAACTCGAGATTTCTATTATTGATGTAATTGTACGTTTTGGGATCATCTAAGGTGGTGTGTTCAATAGGGTAACTGCAAAGAGAACCAAGCAAGGAGGAGAAGGAACTAAGATCTTTTCTTTTCTTAGGCTTTTATGGTATTCTTATCGGCTTTAGAGTATATAATAGTTTGGGCTATAACTATATCATATTTAATTTGTTGTTAGTATGAGATGTATGATTTATATTTGTATGTGATGCATATATAAGACAATCGAATATAATAATTGGTGAGATTACAAAGAAAATCCCTCAAATAAAATATTAAGTCATTAAATGTGATGCTTTCCAAATGAGTCGGCATTATTTTTTCTCCTATGTCCGACCATATAGTGCATTATATCGTAATGACTAATTTAAAACTGAGAATTTGTTATTGAATTTGAAATTTGTAAATGAGGTATTGATGCTGAAACATGCCTTGGTAAGCAGTACGCTCTTTTTTCGTTTCCCTTACAATGAATAGATTCTTTAAGACCTTCCAAATTAGTGACTTGGGTAGTACTAGTAGGCAAAAAACTAATTCGTTCTGGGCATAGAAAATCCAGAATGTACCTAAGGAAGTGAGAACCTGACGTGCTCTGAAATATTGTAATACACCGTTTATCACGGATTTGTGGTAACTAGTTTTCACGATACATTGAAATATGCAGTTTATCTTGTTATACTATGCTTATTATAGGTATACCATTTATTACTAAATTTTAATATGTTTTGAGCAATTTACCGTGATATATTACATAGCACATCGTATATTGTGAGTTAGAAGTATTTCTTTTTATTTTATATTAATGTACAATATTGTCTGTAATACTAGAATGTAATTACCAGACATATGTAAAATGGAAAAAAAAAAAATATAACTAGCATCTAATATATATATTTCATTTTTTTTGTGTGTTTTAGTATAAAAAATATAATCTTTTATATATGTTTTTATTTACTTTAGGAAAATTAAGTCAAAAAAAATTATAATGCATATAGAAATATACAAAAAATATATATATATTTGATTTTTTTCATTTTAAAGTAATATCTTTTACGAAAACGATAATAGTATGTGGTAAAGTATATCATGCGCTATACATATAATTTACAGGGGGTGATATAATATATTTTAAAATGGTATGAATTCCTTGGAACCTGGTGAAAATTTATGCATACATGTATGGTCATTTGTATTATCTGTAAATGAAGAAATCAAACAAAAATGCGTAGTTTTAGATATGATATCAACCAATTGTTAGATTTTAAACAAGATTAATTTCTTTCATTTCACATTTATTTGCACAATAGGATCACTTTAAGCTGGCGAGAATCAACTCGTAAACTTAGACTCTCAAGGTAGTTGAACTTGATTCAGGTAACATGTTATTCTATCAATATCATTTGACGTAGGGGAATAGTAAGTGTCTCTCGACTCAAAATTCTTCCATCCAAACTCCTTTAATCATGACATCTTACATAACTTCATGCATGGACACATTAATTACTTGTTCATTTAAATAGGCGATAAGTTGGTTTAGCATGCAAGTGGTGGGCTCTTGTCATAGTGAGTCCAAATTTTTCGTTCATATCTAGCTCCTTAGGCTTCATCCCATAAGGGAGCTCCCAATCAAAGCAATGTACCAATTGCGCAAGAACAAGCTTGGTGGTAGTCATTCCTAGATTCATCCCAGGACACCCCCTCCGTCCTGATCCAAATGGTATTAGTCGAAAATCATGCCCTCGGATATCAATATCATTACTCCCATCAAATCTTTCTGGCAAGAACTCTCCAACATTGTTTGACCAAATGCTAGGATTTCTAGCGATTGACCAAAAGTTCACCAAGATCCTTGACTTCTTTGGTATGTGGTACCCATTAACTGTGACATCTTGCATTGACTCATGTGGAACTAGGAAGGGGGCAACAGAATGCAACCTCATTGTTTCCTTTATAACCATGTCCAAGTAACTTAGTTTACCCAAATCAGATTCCTCCACCATGTTGCCCATTCCAATGGTCGTCTTCAACTCTTGTTGGAGTTTTCTCATCACATTGGGATGCTTGAGGAGCTCTGATAAGGCCCATTCCACAACTGTGGCAGAAGTCTCCAAAGAGGCGGCAAGCATGTCTAGAATTATAGCTTTGATGCTTGGTTTGTCAATTATGTGGACTTCACTATCTTCGGGATTTAAAGGCTGGTTCAACTTTGAAAGCAACATGTCCACAAAATCTCTGTGTTGGTTTTCTTGTCTTTGGTGATCTTTCTCATGCTCCTTGATTATTTTTTCCAAGACTTTGTCTATTTCCTTACTCACTTTCTTGAAGCGTCGAGTTAGTCCCTGAGGTAAGATTAAACCATTAATAATACAATGAATCAATTGGCTTTAAATCCTTTTGCCCCTTGAACTTTGCCAACTCGAATCTTTTACCCCCTAGACTTCGACTCAGTTTGACTCATCCTTCAAACTTTGTAAACTAGAATCTTTTACCCCTTGACTCCGTTAAATGGTGAATGTGTACTAAAATAAGAGTAAAAAGAAAACTAAAGTATTAAATAAATCATTTATCCAATTGTTGACTATTATAAGCAAACAATAAGCACAAAGACTTTAGGTTTACATTTGAGATTGTCCATTTTTCCCTAGTCTTTGTTTATAAGTTTATATTAAGACTTCTTATTATTTACTCACAATAGCCAACCATTGAATAAATGATTTAATTAGCCTTTTAATTTTTTTTAATTTTATTTTAATATACATTCTCTATTTAAGTAGACCGAGAAGTAAAATGTCTCCGTTAAATGGTGAATGTGTACTAAAATAAGAGTAAAAAGAAAACTAAAGGATTAAATAAATCATTTATCCAATTGTTGACTATTATAAGCAAATAATAAGCACAAAGACTTTAGGTTTACATTTGAGATTGTCCATTTTTCCCCGGTCTTTGTTTATAAGTTTATATTAAGACCTCTTATTATTTACTCATAATAGCCAACCATTGAATAAATGATTTAATTAATCTTTTAATTTTTTTTAATTTTATTTTAATATACATTCTCTATTTAAGTAGACCGAGAAGTAAAAGGTGTGAGCTTGTAGAGTTTGAAGAGTTAGTCAAATCGAGACAAAATTCAAAAGATAAATGATAAAAGTTGACAAAATTCATCTTTTGTTCCCTATTTCCTGTCACCCTATACGTGCCACCAATATAATTGTGCCATGTGTCACTTAAATTTTAAAACCACACGAAGCGAACGATTGACCTTCACAGAATTTGGCCGATTTTCTTGTCTAAAAGAAACTAATAAGAAGACGTTTAATTACCCTAGTGACCTAGTGGACCTACCCTTCCCCATTTAGGCCCTCACATGAAAAAAAAAAAAATAGTACTTACACTATATGTGTAGCTTTATTTACATCAACAAAGTCTTTTGTGATTTTATATTAGAAATGACACTTCTAGTCTTAGAAATTTACATATTTTTTATTGAAGCCATAAAGTTTTTTATTTGTTTTGGGTAAGTTCTATTGTAAACAATATATTAAAACTTTCCATTCTATGGTTGATAAAGAGAAAAAAAAATAAATCACAGTAAGCCTAATATTCATTTTTCAAAGCACAACATTCGATGACTATCTTCTGAAAAATTTAAACCATGCAATATTTTTTTGGTTAATGGGCCACTTAAATTATTAGTCTCTCTTTTTATAACCCATGTTGGTGTTTCTGTTTGATAGTCATTTTCTAATCTATGACTAAATGTTAACAACTTAGAAAAATTTAAAATATGTTAGAAAACCAAAAAGTTTTAGAATTAAAATATAAAAGTACAACAAGTTTTAAAAGTGTTCTTTTTTTTTTTTTTCTTGTTTGAACTGTACAATTTCAAATTGTTGTTTAGCTTTATGCTTTATTAACACGCTAAAGCAGAATACATTTCGATTACATTATTTATATAGCTTTATTAACATTGAATTGTTATATCCTTATTTATAAGGAAAATCTTTACGATTCGATTTTTAAATTATGAAAATTTCCTATTCAGCAAAACAATAAAAAAAGTCAGATTGGAGCACCACATTTATAAATTAATAAATAAATTTTAAAATAAGAAAACGTGGAGATACCAAATCAATATACACTAATTCATCGGAAAATGTTAAGAAAAAATTTTATGCAAAATGTCCATTGGTGGGTTAATTATTTATTCATTTTTTAATGTGGGACCTAGGATGGGGTCCTGGGGATGGGAGGTAGACTGGGTAATTAAAACATATTTGTTAGTTTTGTTATAAATAGAAAATTTATCAGACTCTGTGAATGTAGTGTGTTTGCTTCGTTCGATTCTAAAATTTAAGGGACACATGGCACAATAATATTGGTGGCACATATTCAGGAGGCAAGGGTTTTAAAATCAAGTTTAGCTTAATGATTTAGTTGTCAACTTTGTTTTTTTTTATTTTTATAGTTGTCAATTTTTCATTTAACCAATCAATGTTCTAAAAAAACTGATTGGGCTTCCTAACGGGGGAAAGATAAATGTAACCCCGATTTGTTTTGTGATAATCCACATGCATAAAATTATGCACTTATTTCTAATCTTCAGAATCCCTAGGATTTTCATGTGAAATCACTGCCGCTTCCATAAAAAGTTCCAACCCCACCCCCCCCAAAAAAAGTATGGCGGTGTGCCCACGTACCTGAAGATCAAATGGAGCTAGAAATGGGATGTAATCAGAGATATTGAAAAGTCCGGCCAATCTCATGGCCTCGTGAACCCAACTCTTCAAGTCAAATTCATCGGACTTGGCATAGCCCACAATCATCCTATACATCATATCCTCAATGACCCCGGCCACGCTCTCACTTAAATCCACCATCTCACTCTTCTCCGGGACCTCTTTGAGCGCCGCCACTAACGATTTCATCTCGTCCCTCCTCGACGCCAAAAAGCACTCGATCTTGGAGGCGCTCAGCAGCTGTGTAGTGCACAACTTCCTCACGTTCCTCCAGTACGAACCGTAAGGCGTAAAAGCCATGCCTTTGGTGCCATAAGACATGTAATGGGAGGCTTGAACCAAAGGCCTGCTCGCGAAAACAATATCGTGGGTCTTCAGGAATTGCTCGGCCGCCTCTGGCGATGAGACGACGATTGTGGGCACTGACCCTAGCCTGAGGAACATGATTGGTCCGTATTTTTGGGCTAAGCGGTGGAGGGATCGGGGTGGGAGGTTTCCGAGCATGTGGAGATTGCCGATTACCGGCAAGGCTGGGGGGCCCGGTGGAAGTTGCCTGCCATCTTTCTCGGTTTTGTGCCGGAACACGGTGGCGCGTAGGATGTAGAGGAAAGAAAGGAGAGCTCCGAGAAAGACCAGAATTGCAGGAGACATGTGGGCTAGCTCAGTCTTTTGACGCCTGGGTCGGAAAGGCGGAAGTGTGATCTTTCCCAATGAAGGCTTTCTATATGTAAAGGTTAATTAACAAATGAAACCTGTCGAGGCGTGTTTTAAACTGTTGGGGTTCGGCTCAAATTGGTAAATTGGGAAAGTTAAATGACCTAGCTTGTCATTTGGCCGGTAGGTTTGAATTTGTCAATTGGGAAAATTACAAAAATCCCCTGTGGTTTGGTCTAATCTACAGTTTCACCCCTCTATTTTGAGAAATCTACACTTTACCCCTTGTTTGTTTTATTGTGTCCAACAACAACTTCTGAAACCCTAATTTAAACTATATGATAATAATGTTCTAATAATTTTAAGATTTTTAATATTTTTTTCATAGCCAACCGACCTTTAATAAATACTGATATGTAATTACAGAGGCAAAGAATATTTACAGAAAGAAAAAATTGATAGTTTGAAATGTTTATTAACTATAAAAAAAATACTGAAGAGATTGAAATTATTGAAAGATTATTATTATATAGTTTAAATACAGTTTTAGAAGTTGTTATCAGACAGTGTAAAAAATATTAGGGGTAAAGTATAGATTTCTCAAAATAGAAGGGACAAACTATAAATTAGACCAAACTATATGAGACTTTTTGTAATTTGCCCTTGTTAATTTTATACAATTTTTTTGCCAACCTGACCACAGCAATGAGATATTTTATGTGTGAGATATTATTTAATAGAGGCCTGCTAGCAACCTCCGCCCTTGCCTTCGCTCTCTTATCTTCGCTCCCATAGCGTGCCATGCGGCCTTGTTTCTTGTGTGAAACCGGCTACAGCTTCGAGGAAGTGAGAGAAAAATTTCACTGCATAGTTGTTCTCTTGTGAGTCCTGTTGCATGTAAACTTTTTTTTTTTTCATCTCTCAAATTAAAAAATTAATAAAAAAGTTCTCTCAAAGTTTTCCCGGCAATATACAAAAAATCCTTCCCTTATTTTCAATAAAATTTTGTAAGGAAAATTTCAGAAACCACCGATCTAACATATGTTTATCTTCATATTGCATCATTTTACATTTAGAGTTTTTTTTAATTCAATGTGCGCCTTTTTTCTTTTTTCTTTTTCTTTTTGTAAAAGAACGCAAAGCATTTGAGAGTTTTTATTTTTTTAAATAAAATTAAAAACAGGAGTAGAGAAGAAACCTAATTTACAAGAACAAAGAATTTAGAAAAAAAACAAAAACCTTAACAATAAAATAAAATTTAAAGCTAATAGATAAGAGCTAAAAGACGACAACAAGAAATATAGACACATTAAATAATCAAACTAGTATATGAATTTTAGATATTTATAAAAACTAAAGTTAAATAAAAAAATACTTTGAAATTTAATCATTGGTAGATATATAAATGAAACAATAATAGGCTTAGATTACAAATTTAGGGTCGATTTACACATTCTTAAAATTTTATGGGTAATAAGGATTTGAGTCCACCAACTCAAAATACAAAGTGATGCAATATGGAGATAAACACATGTTAGATCGGTGGTTTCTGAAATTTTCCTTACAAAATTTTTTGTATATAGCCAGAGAAAATTTTAAGAAAACCTTTTATTAATTTTTCAATTTGTGGGATGAAAAATAAAATTTACATGCAATAAGACCCATAATAGATGAAATATTTCTCTGGGCATGGAGATTAATATATGTGTAATTTGTGTTTATTTGTTCCAATTTTTCTCATGGAACTAAAATTATTATTATTTTTTTATTTTATGTAGTGAGAGTGTAAATAATTATTAAAAAAGAAAAGATTATTTTTTGGGGTTTTGTGTAGTGAAAGATTTGAGTGAAGATTAAAAAAAATTCTTTATTGTGTTTTGTGCAGTGAGAGTTTAAATATGGGTAAAATGATAAATTGATTGTTTAAAATTTTTCTAAAAAAGAGGAACATTTCAAATTTTTTGAGACATACAAAAAAAGAATACGTTTCATCTATATTAGGGCAAAAGAAGTATTTAATTAATATAAAATTATGAAAAAGAAAATTTTAAAAGAAACACCTTTTCATAACCTAAATACCATTGAAATTATTTCACAAATAATTACTTTAATTGCATGTCTGATAATTGAGAGAAAAAAAATATCGAACGAAGAACATCTGTATTATCATTATTGAACTAGTTGTCTAGAAAACTTAATCCTATTTCTACAGAATATTTTACTAAATTAATTTTACAAACTTAGTTTGCAAGTAATTTTTAAATAATTTAAATTTATGAGGGACATACACATAATTGTACTTGGTTTAGTGTGAAATCTTTACTAAAATAACAAAAAGCATCTTATCAAGAGAATAAAATCAAATAATAAAAGGCGTGAGAAAAAAAAAATTGTAGTTCCCGTTTTACTTTGGGGTCCACAGGAAACTTTTCTAGCTAAGGAAAATGAAAATTTGTTCAGTTCTGGAAACCATACATATACAGTTTTTCTATCAGTTGCCCATTTGAACATTGTGCACGTGGCACCAGACAAGGGAGAAGGTATGAAGGAGAAGGTAAGAGCGAAGGGAGCTATCATCCCTCTATTTAATACTCCCTCTCTCCGGATTTTTTTGATCAATTTGATTTTTTTGATTAGCTTGATTTGAATTATTTTATATTATTATTTATTTAAAAAAAATTAAAAAAATATATATTTAAAAATTATAAATCTTAATTTATTATTTACATATAAATTTTTTTCATTTATATGCTAAAATATCTAAAATAAAAACTCATAGATTAATTGCTGAAAAGTGAATGGTACAAAGAATTTAGGACAGAGGGAGTATTATCCAATCATATCCAAGAACGTTGTCCGTGAAGGGGATATCTGGATATGTAACAATCCGTACTCTAATTGGAGATTGACACACTCTTTTCCAATATGATGATTTTCCTGTTTCTTTACCATTCATGGCAAAACATCTTATGGAAAGTGGGGAGAACATCGGATAAATTGCACTGTTAGTCCTAAAGTCCTAATACCATAGTTATCGTAGTAAGCTGGTCCACGTTTCTCTTTTATTGTATATTGGTCTCAAACCTTAATATCTATTGCATATTGGTCCTTATCTTTCAAAATTCACTATTTCTGACATAACTGCAAGATATCAAATGTTTAAAATTTAATTTCAATTAGTTGGTAACTATTTTTTAAAAAATTCAATTTGTGCTATAATTTTTATATGGTTAATGGGCTCTTCAAATTATTAGTTTCTCCTCTTTATATATCAATTTTCCTGTGCTAACTCAATCTCCCCATATAGTTAGGGACCAATATACAACACTTTATAAATGTACAGGCGAATATCTAACAAAACAAAGGCTGGGTACCCATTTATTTTTGGTAAACAAAAAAAAAAATTACCCAGTGAAGATGAGATGCCATAAGCTAGCCAATAGGAAAAGGGTGAAAGAAACGTAAATAAGACAGCTAGCTGGGGGAGTCATATTGAAGTTGCCACATCGACATGACCTCGAGGATTATAACGGCCTGCCTGGCGCTTTGAAGGAAGCTGACAAGCTCTAGACCCACCATGCCGAGCAATTGGGGCACCCATAATGAATCATCTCCCACCGTTGGATGCTGCTGATGTCAGCAGGAGCTGATCGGATTACCTGGGCCGCGGGCAGTGAGGAGACGGGAGAGAGAGCAGGATAAAACAAAAAAAAAAAGTGGAGATAACCTGTGGTGAGACTAGAGAGACGACTAAGAGAATAAGAGAAGGGGAGGAGAGAGAGAGAGAGAAAAAAAACAATAGAGGGGAGTGAGAAGGAAATTGAGAGGAAAGAAAAATGGAAAGGAGACAAGAGAGAAGAAAATGAGGGGAAAAAATAGAGAAAGTATTATGGTGAACAAAAATTGTAAAAAATGGGAAGATATTTTTCAAAGGATAATTGTTGTGCGCAATGCCCCAGGACAAACAAATAATCTAAGTAAATATACTTTACTCAATTCATTTTAACTTAATTTAAATTAATTTTAAAATAATTTATTTTTATTTTTATATTTTTTTATCTGAAATTAATTTTAATTAAAATTTAATATTCTGTAATTGTAATAATTCATTGAAAGTATAATTTTTTTAATCTTATTAATTTTTTATAATTTTTTTACTTTAAGGCATTAAAAAAAATTTATAAAAATTAATAACATTATAAAAATTTACTTTCAAATAAATTATTATGTCTATGTAATATTAACTTTTAAATAAAATTAATTTTAAATAAAAAAATATAAAAATAAAAATAAATTAATTGATTTAAGTTAAAATAGAATGTTGTCCAAGTGTATAAAATTGTTCAGCTCACGGAGGGCTAGAGTTTGAGACTTTGCAGCCCCCTCGTCCGCCACCATCTACTTTTTTGACCTTTTTTTTGTTGTCCTTTTGTTACTGTTTTCCTTGTTTTTTTTTGGTTATTTTTTTTCCCGTTACATCCTACTATTTATTTATTTATTTATATAAATTCATGTTAATTAGTCAATAAGATCAGTCCCACCCTCCCGAAACCATTTTCTTAATTGAGTTTTTTTCGGCCTTTTTCATTACCTTTTTTTTCCATTCTAACATGTTATTTTTTTTGTTTTCTCTAGCTTCATGTTAATTAATCAATAAGATTAGCCCAAATAACTTCATGGCATATATTGCTTTGACTTGTTAGGAACATATTCATTGGTTTTTTTTCCGCAACTCATGTTCTAAATTTATTCTTGCTTTTTTAAATTTTGTTTATTTATTTATTTTTTTAATTTTATTAAATGATAAAAGAACAAATAACTATTGATAAAAGAAAAAAAATTAGTTTATCTAAAAGAACACTAGAAACTTATAAAAGAACAAACAACTATCTATAAAAGTACAAGTAGCTAGTTTCTTTAAAAGAATAAGTAGGAACTAATAACAGAATATACAACCACTAATAAAAGAACAGACAACTATTAAAAAAGAACAAACAACTATCTATAAATAAACAAGCAACTAGTTTCTCTTAAAAAATAAGTAGAAACTGATAAAAGAACAAACAGTTACTAAAAAGAGAGCAAAGAACTAGTTTCTATAAAAGAATACCAGAAACTTATAAAAGAACAAACAACTACTAATAAAAGAGTAGAATACTATCTAAAAAAGAACAAGTAGATAATTTCTTTAAAAGAACAAGTAAGAATTGATAAAAGGATAAACAATGCCTATAAAAGAACAATTTGCAAGTTTCACTAAAAGAACAAACAACTTATAAAAGAACACCAGAAACATATAAAAAAACAAACAACTATCTCTAAAAGAACAAGCAGATTAATAAAAGAATAGGCAAAAGTAACAAAAGAATGACTGTACTTATTGTGCTAGACGCATTTGGTCACTATTTTTTTACGTGGTGTCCAATTCATCAGTAAAGTAAAATTTTGGTGCCAAATAAGTTCAATGTTTTGAAATGGAATCAAATAGGTAACCAATGTAACAGACAGTGGAAAGTTTTGTCAAATGCAAGAACATTCTATCAGGAGAAGTTTACGTGGCAATTAAAGGAAAATTGTGTGGCAAGTAACGCTGAAATGAAATGACATTGAGGCAAAACGGCAGACTTATGTTGCAATTGAGGATTTTGGGGATTCAATTAGGTTAGGGATTTCTACGTTTAGGGTTTATGGCTTATAATTGTTGATTTGGGAACATATGTAATTGAAGGTTTTAGGAAAAATTACTGTGGGGATTTGGATGAGTACGTCATTGTCGTTTGATGCATAATTGATTTTATTGTCCGGTGTTGAAGATGGAAAGGGAACGAACATCTTTTGTATGAACATCCTTCCACTATGCATACCTCAGTGATTCTTCATTGCTTTTCGGACCTTCATCCATCGTCGCTTCTCTGCAAGTGATTGTAAACCAAGAAACAAGTTTTCAACTCACTCATAAGAAGAACACTCCCTCAAATAAAACCAAATTAGGGATTTCCCCTCACCAACCAAGAACTTGCAGACACCTCAGACTCTTTGCCTTCTGCTTTTGGCGGGGAGGAGCACTACCACATCAATTGCCAATTCATCTCCCTGTTAATACGTCATCAATTCTAACGGCCTAATCATGAATTTAGGTATGACCTAAAACTTCAGTTATGATCTTGGCACCACTTAAAAAAATGGTGACCAAATGTATCCGGTGCGATAAGTACAATCAATAACTTTTTTTTGGGTACTTTTCCCTAAAAGAATAAATAACCACTAGTAAAAGGATAAACAACTATCTATAAAAGAACAAAGAAATAGTTATAAAAAAATAAATAACTATTTATAAAAGAACAAAGAACTGGTTTCTCTAAAAAAACACCATAAACATATAAAAGAACAAGTAACTACTAATAAAAGAATAGACAACTATATATAAAGAATAAATAGTTAGTTTCTCAAAAAGAATAAGTAGAAACCAATAAAAGAACAAGCAATTATTGATAAAAGAACAAATAACTATTAATAAAAGAACAAACAACTAATTTCTCTAAAAAAATATATAACTATTTATAAAAGAATAAACAACATATAAAAAAATAAAAAAATTAATAAAATAAAATAACTATAATTAGATGTTCTTTATTTTTTTTCTTTAATTTAGGTAGTTTCAAGAATATACTAGATAGAAAAATATTGAAAAAAATTATTAAAAGCAATGTGGAAAATGAAAGTAAACAAACATAAAAAAGCCTATAAAGTGAAAGGATATGAGTGAAGTGAAAAAAAATGAGCAGTAGTGCAAGCAGGGAAAACCAAAAAGGTGAAAGAAAAATAACAAAACAAGATGAGAAAGGGATTGGACATTTGAAATTAACTCGGATATGAGTAGTTTCGAGATAGTTGTGGAACTGCTAAGATCTCATGCTTCAGACAACAGTGCAATGTGTTAATTCAAATAAGGTGTATGTTATGTGCCTGGTTCATGTAACACGCACTCTTTATTAGAAATGAGTTGTATATAAAGGGAAAAAAAATTTAGTTATTTAACATTAAATGTAATTAAATATTTATAAATAAAATATTATTTAAAATGAGTGAAACATAAATATATGAATGTTGTACAAATATAAAATTTTTGTATACTCAACTTGTATCATACAGTGTAAAAAAGTCTCAGTAACCATGCCCCTGATTTTTTGGGGTTGTATTGTAGAAAGTTCCCCAACTAACTTGCTAACTGTTGCAATAGGTTTTATTTCAAGCCTTTAAGATGTTTGAAAAGGTATATAAATATCTTATGTTACTCTTTGAAAAAGAAAGTTTAATGGGGTGAAATTCTTAGGTACAACATGTGCACATCCACCAATTAATGAAAACCTTTAAAGTTAACAGTTTTAACTTTTTTATGTAAGTGTAAGTTAATTCAATTTAGTAAGATTAAAGGAATTTTAGAAGGAAATTGTTAACATTTTTAACTAGAAGAGTTTGAATTTGAATTCATCATTTGACGAGATAATCTTAATAAAACAAATAAAGATAATATCAAAGTCGTTTTTCTTTATGATTATGCTCAAAGTGCTAAAATAATTTTTTTCCCCTTCTATTATGTTTTGTTTCATGTAATTTTTTTAGAACATTAAATATAAATATGGTAACTATCATATAGGGTAATTTTATGTTTTTTTTTTGTATAATAAGGATTTGGTTTTATTTATTAAGATAGTAATTTTAAAAAATAAAAACTCAATTTAATACAATAAGAACCCAATTTCATATAATTGTAACTCAATTTCATACGTACAATAAGAACTCAGTTTCATACAAAAGGAACTCAGTTTCAGACATTGACATTCCAATTTGGTATAATAAAACCTCTGCACTTTTATAATACAATTTTAGTTTCATATAATACGATCTCAATTGTATATGGAAATCATTTTCAGGCTCTGTTTTTTCATCAGTTGAAGTGTTGAGTGTATCCTTAAGTTTCATAGTTGCATTTGCATACGATGTTAAAAAAAAAATCACTCAGTTTCATATAATACTTTTCTATTTTCATACATTATCAAAACTTAAAACTCATATATTAAGAAAATAGTATCATTTACATATATAACAACCCAATTTCCTATATCAGCTTTCAAACTTTCAAAAATTTGCAATTATACATTGTCACCGTAGTTTCATATAATTAAATTCCAGTTTCACATAATAGAAACAAAGGTTAAAACACACACACACACACACACACACACATTATATAACACACTTTATATAATTAATTTTCAATTTTATATATTATCAAAATTCAAAACTTAAGCAATAAGAACACAATTTCATACATATATAAACCATTTTCATGCAGTAGCAACCTAGAAGCATATGTATATATTTGTGTTCTTTACAAAGAAAATTCAGAAGCATACATATAAAATTCAAAAGAATGTGTGTGTGTGTGTGTGTGTGTGTGTGTGTGTATTTTTCATAAAAAATATAGAACATACTTATAAAACCAAGAAACGTACATATATATTTGTATTTTTCACAAAAAAAATTCAGAAGCATACTATGACAACTCTCTTAGTCAATAAAGAGTTTTGACCGGGTAAGTATTTTTATTTTTAAGTGTTTTTAATTAAGTACCTCAAGTTAGCATTTTGTTAAGCAAGAAAGACAAGCTAAGTTAAATAAAAATGAGTTCCTAAGTGTAGTTTGGCACCTAAGAGTCAAAAAGGGAAAAATTGGTAATTATGACCAACGAGGGATGGTTTTGGGTGAGTGTTTAGTAACTAAATTGAAACAAAGGAGAACTTGAGGGCTAAGGGGCAAGAAAGCCAGAAGTGTGACTTAGTTGGATGGGTAGGATATTTTGGGAAGGTTTGATTTCCTTTATCCCTTTGTTTCTTTCCTAAACTCGTAGCTCCTTCTCCCCACTAGAATTTCTACTCCAAATCTCCCCAATTCCATAAGTTTCCATTAAATTTAAAGGTCCCAAGGTGAATTCAACAAACCTCCAACTTGTTCCTGGTGTTTTTGCACCCAAATGGCTCTTTGATGCTTATTTTGAGCCTAAAACCTAACGTAAGATTTTTTGTTATGTTGGAGCTGGTTGTAAGTTGTTTGTGTAGCTAGAAATGGTCTTGATTTGAGGTTCTTGGTGCCATATCAAGTTGGTTTTAGGATTGGAACTCAAAAGAGCTTGGTTAAGCCCAAGTGAGCTTGTGCTTTGATTATTGCTTTGTGGTTGAATTTGAGGTAAGGGTTCAAGTTAATTTAGCTCAAATAATGCATAAAAATGTAGTATTATATGTGGAGATGAAGTAGAAACAAGACTCATGTGAATTGGACTTGGGATAGGAAAGTTTGAGCAAAGTTTCGTGCAAGTTCGCATGTTGTTGCACAATGCTATAGTGCATTGGTGACGTGCCACCGTTAGCGACATGTCGCCACCAGAGACGTGTTTCCAGTAAGCCTTAGGATTCTCGAGCGTTGATGCTTTTGGTAACGCGTCACTGACAGCATCGCCAAGGCATTAGTCCCTTAAGCTAGGGGCATTCTAAGAATGTCTTAAATTCTCGGTTATCATCCTTAGGCTAATTTAAAATGTTCCATACCATTGGTTGGGTTTAAGACTCATTCCTAAGTTAAAAATTATGTATTATTTAAGAGGTAGCTAAGTATTGTGGTTAAGGTAGAGCTAAGTAATGTAGCTAAGGGCTAAAAGTGATCAAGTTGTCAAGAGGGCACTAAGGGGGATTAGGTCAGTTTTAGAGGCTACATTGGCCTTGGAGAAAAAGGTCTCGGACCTAAGAGAGTTGAATAAGAAACCTAAGAAGATCTCAATCGAACAATTTGATTTGGTAAGTGAGCCACTAAGGAACTCTAAGCTAAGCTTCGAGAGCTTGGCAAGTTAAACCACATAAGATGACTACCCTATACAATAAATTAAGGGTAAGACGGATAAGTTTTAAGAGAAGGTGACGACTTACTCTAGGACCCATAAGTGAAACTTCAGGGAGGTAAAGTATTTAGGATATAAGGGCCAGTGTCTCAAGTACCTCCGCCGTTTGAGCTCACGACAAGTTTAAGGCACTTAAAGTGCAAGAAATCCTAAGGATTGTGTGAATTCATTCAATTCATGTATTGCATGTCATACATTTATGTATTGCATATCTTCCATGTTGTTGTCTTATGTTACTTGTTAGTTGATTACTTGAATGTTTATTTGTCATTTTTGCATGCTTCCTTGCTCGTTATCTTCTTTGCAGGTACCCAAGGAACCTTTACTGAGTACATTCATGTACTCATTCCCTTAAGTTTGTAGTGCACATTTTAACACCGGGCCTAACAACTAGTGGATAGTTGTGGGCAAAACTTTTTTTTTTTACAGGTACTCTTTCACTAGAATCCTTGTGATTCTAAAATTACTTGTAGACTAAGCTATGTACTAACTAAGTTTTATGCCTTTACAATATAGAGGCTAAGTGGTGCACAAGGACTAATGAAGGGCTTGCACTTTGAGCTTTGATAGCTCAAATGTGGGGTTCAAGTAAAAAATCTTAGTTAAGTTTTTGTCTTGTGTATATAGTACCTTGTGTACTAAGATGTTGCCTCTATTAGGATACATTGTGGTGTAAAACCATTAAGTTACTTTTGGGTGCATATTAATGATGTTAAGTATGCACAAATTATTACTTGAAATCGAAGTAACTAGTATTTCATTGTCTTGGCACAGTTTAAATAAGTTTTAAATGAAATGCTTGAGTAATGTTTTTGAAATAGTTTACTTAATTGTTTGCATTGCCAGGACGAAAACATGCATATCTTTTTGCAGGGTAGACTAAGAAACTAGTTACACATAAGTTAGTTTAATTTATTGACGAGTAATAGTTAGCTAATAGTAACTAAGTCGAATTCATAGTCCCTAAGAGCCTACAAACCGAGTAATTCGGGGCGTTGGTACCCTGTTCTGCGACACATACATATAAAACTAAGAAGTGTAAATATATATTTGTTTTCTTTACAACAAAAAATTCTAAATCATATATATAAAACTCAAAAGCATACGTATGTATTTGTGTTTTCACAAAAAATCTAGAAGCATATATATCAAACCTAGAAGCATATATATCAAACCTAGAAGCATACATATATATTTATGTTATTTATTCCTTTTGTTGCTGCTACTATTAATTAGAGAGCGGGGAGTAAGAAATAGGCAATGTGTACAAAAAAAAGGGCAATAAACAAAAGTAGTAATAAAAAATCATAAAACCATGTGGACTCAATCTCGGCCATCAAGATTTGGAAGTCCCAAATTTCACATTTATTTGGTGGGTTGGCTTTCGTTCTGTTGCTCATCTCGGTGTCATTCGTCTTTTAGCCTGCTTTTATAGAAAACACTTGCCATTGTCGGAAGATGCCTCGTAGATGTTCATCATGAACTGCCCTGTCGATGCAGTTCCTAAGATTGTTGTCATCATGGCCAAGAATGACAGGCCCATCTATCTTGAGCAAAAAAGAAGAAGATTTAGCAAAAGAAGTGGAAAAGTGGGATATAGCAATTGAGAATAAAAAATTATTTAACAATAAGGCATTGCAACGAATTGAAGTAGAGAAAAAATATATTGAGGTGGAGCATTTGAAGCAGTGTATACTAAAACAAAGATTGAGAGATAGATAGATAAGTGAGAGGGATGAAAACTTAGGATATTTTCATTATATTACAAATGGTAGAAGAAAGAGAGATAAATTAAATGGGGTGTTGACAAATGGGAGATGGGTTGAGGAACCTGAGCTTATAAAAGTGGAATTATTTAGATATTTTTAGGCAATATTTAAAGAAGAAAATCATGGCAAGCCGGTGTTCAAAAGTAAAAAATTCAGGCAAATTTCTCTACAGCTGTGAGACAACCTTGAAAAACCTTTTTCAGAAGAAAAGGTCTTTAAAGCAATATAGTTGTGTGGTGGTGAAAAGTTGCCTGGCCTGGATGGGTTCTTGCTCAGCTTCTTCAAGAAAAATTGGCCAGTGGTTAAAAGGGAAATCATGGACTTTGCATGTGAGTTCTACAAGTCTAGAAATTTGAAAGGATGCAACGCATTTTTCATCACATTGGTACCTAAGAGAACAAATCCAGTAGGCCTTGTGGGCTTCAGACCAATCAGCTTAATAGAAAGTTTATACAAGATTATAGCTAAGTTACTTGTAAAAAGGTTGAAAGGGATAATAAGGCTAATTATTGGAGAAAAACAATATGCTTTTAAAAAAGGAAGACAAATCTTGGATGGACTTTTACTTACAAATGAAGCTTGGGATTATTTGAAAAGGTTAAAGCAGAAGACCATGCTTTTTAAGGTTGACTTTAAAAAAGCATTTGATTGCATCAATTGGAAATTTCTTAACTTAACTGTAGGGCAGATGGGGTTTGGACAAAAAATGGAGGAAATGAATAAGAGAGTGCCTAAGTTTAGCTAGGATCTTGGTACTTATAAATGGTTGCCCAACCAAGGACTTCATAATGGAAAAATGTATAAGACAAGGAGACCCTCTATCTCATTTCTTATTCCTAATAGTTGCTGAAGCCTTAAGTATGTTGGTAAATGAAGTGATTGAAAAAGGCATATTCCAAGGAGTTGAAATCAACAAGAACAAAGTAAAATTATCTCACTTACAGTTCGCAGGTGATTTTTATTCCTAAAGCAACGGAGTCTAGAAAACATGCTTAATCTCGAGTGATTGCTTAAGTGCTTTCAACTCATATTAGCTTTTAAACTAAATATGTAAAAGAGAAAATTATATGGGGTAAGAGTGAAAAATTCTGAGAGTA
Source organism: Aquilaria yunnanensis (assembly GCA_039654915.1). Lineage (NCBI taxonomy): Eukaryota > Viridiplantae > Streptophyta > Magnoliopsida > Malvales > Thymelaeaceae > Aquilaria > Aquilaria yunnanensis. The sequence continues at coordinate 10,533,060 of CM077593.1, forward strand.
TAAGGGCTGTTGATCTATTAAAGTGCAAAAGCTGAAAAGATCCTCCTCACTTATCTTAATTTGCCAGTTGGTGAATGTATGGGCAGGATAAACCCATGGCAGTCTATGGTTCAAAAATTCAAGGAAAGACTTAATTGTTGGAAAACAAATACACTTTTCATCAGATGAAGACTTACCTTGATTAAATCCAAGTTGAGTGGCCTCCCCCTGTATTCCTTCTCAATTTTTCATGCCCCGATGAGTATTCTTCATTCACTTGAAAGCTTAAGAATTTAATTCTTTTTTGGAGGTGTTGGGGAGGGTAGGAAGATAAGTTGTGTATCATGGAAAATGCTGTTGGAAGCTAAGAAGGATGGGGGTCTATGTGTGGGTAGTCTAAGAGCTAGTAACTTAGTACTTCTTGGAAAATGGTGGTGGCATTTTCACTCAGAAGAGGGAGCTTTGTGGTGGAGAGTATTAATTTCCTTATATGGAGATAATGGTGGTTTAGAGAGGGAATGAAGCTAGAGTAAAATGAAGGGTCTGGGAAGATATCATAAAGGCTAGGCATGAAATTGATAATTTAGGCATTAATTTTTTAAAGGCCTTTAGGTGGAAAATTGGAGATGGTAGGGCTGTGAGGTTTTTTAAGGATATATGGGTGGCAAAGAAAGTTTATAGTTAAAATTTTTGGGTCTTTTCAATTTAGATATATTATGAAATAGCTTGGTGAATGAACAAAAATTATGCTGAGAAGGGGCATGGGAACAAAGTTAGAGATGGCGCAGACGACTAAGTGAGGGGAAGGAAATTGAAATTACATGAACTAGGCATTTTGGCATCCAAATCATGATGGGGTTTACTCATCTTCAGACATTAAGAGGCAAATTGACAAAATTCAGTTTCAAGTTTCAGCAGTGGAATGAGGGACAGTGTGAAACAACTTCGTGCCATTAAAAATAAACACATTTGCTTGCAAAGCGGTTCAAGACAAATTACCAACAAACCTGAACTTGGCAATTGTGGGCATTGACTAGGTGGATCCACTTTGTCCTCTCTGCAGTAGTAAACTTGAAGTTGCTGACCATATTCTAATTAAACTGCATTCATGTTTCTCAGATATGATCTCTTTTCTGCATTTGGTGGGCAAATCCAGTTTGGGGAAATGTATCTCTTGCAAGCATTTTCAGTTAGAAACATCAAAAACTAAAAAACATTATAGCAAAAAAAATTTGGACAACTGTGCTTCTCGTAACTATTTTGGTGTATATGGAATAGCTGAAATGCAAAAGTCTTATCTAGGAAAACCTTTAATAGCAGGGTGATTTTTGACATAATCCAATATGGGTCATTTATTTGGATTTTAAAGAGATCCAAAAATTTTGATTGCTTTTGGTTTCTTGGTGTCATGTAGCGGTGGTTGCCTTGAGTAAATTTCCTTGATCTTTCATTTTGCTTGATTGGTAATGGTAGGTGTAGGTTTTGTCTAAGTGATTTTATCTTTTTATTTGTTTCGAACTTTTGCTAGTTGTATTGGTATGGATCAGTGGTAAATTGTCTAACACCCTAAGGTTACATTTTTAGCCGCTAGCTGGAAATTTCTCATTGTACATTTTTCATCTTTCTTTAAAAAATTCTTTTGCTTTTGCCGTTCAAAAAAAATAATAAATATTTTCATATAGTTTTAAGATTAGATGTTTATAACTCTGACCATTAGTATATTTTATATGGTTCAACTACAAATTCAGCTATTTTTTCTCTTTCAGAGTTAGTGATAAAAAATAAGAAAAATGCTTTAGGATGTTGACTTTTAGAATTTAGACGAGTCGACATTATTCTTTCTTCCATGTCTAACCATATGGTGCATTATATTGTTATGACTAATTCGAAACTAAGAATTGATGCTTGTGAATGTCTTGGTAAACCTTATGATTAGGTATAACACTCTTTTAATTTGTTTCCCTGAAAATAAAATAGATTCACCTAAAACCTTACAACCAATTCATTTTGGGCATAGAAAATTGAGAATGTAACGAAAGATGTGAATGTGGTGAAAAGTTATGGATAAATGTATGGTCATTGTATCATCCTTAAATGAAGAAACCAAACAAAAATGTGTGTAATTGTATACATATCAACCAATTGCTAGATTTTAAACAAGTGTAGTTTTTTTCATTTCACGTTCACTTAAACAATAAGATCACTTTAGGCTGGCGAAAATCAACTAGTTAACTTAGACTCTCGAGGTAGTTAAAATTGATTCAAGTAATATGTTATTCCATCAATATCATTTGACATGGGTGAATAGTAAGTGTCTCCCAACTCAAAATTCTTCCAACCAGACTTTTTTAATCATGACATTTTACACAACTTCATACAATGACACATCAATTACTTAGTCATTTAAATAGGCAATAAGTTGGTTTAGCATGCAAGTGGTTGGCTCTTGGCATACTAAGTCCAAATTTCTCATTCATATCTAGCTCCTCAGGCCTCATCCCATAAGGTAGCTCCCAATCAAAGCAATGCACTAATTGCGCAAGAACAAGCTTGGTAGTAGTCACTCCTAAATTCATTCCAGGACACCCGCTCCGTCGTGATCCAAACGGCAATAGTCGCAAATCATGCCTTCGGATATCAATATCATCACTCCCATCAAATCTTTTTGGCAAGAACTCTCCAGCGCTGTTCGACCAAATGCTAGGATTTCTAGAGATTGACCAAAAGTTCACCAAGATCCTTGACTTTTTTTGTATATGGTACCCATTAACTGTGACATCTTGAATTGACACATGTGGAACTAGGAATAGGCAACAAAATCTAACCTCAATGTTTCCTTTATAACCATGTCCAAGTAGCTTAGTTTACCTAAATCATATTCCTCCACCATATTGTCCATTATAATGGTCGTCTTCAACTTTTGTTGGAGTTTTCTCATCACATTGGGATGCTTAAGGAGTTCTGATAAGGCCCATTCCACAATTGTGGCAGAAGTCTCAAGGGAGCCGACAAGCATGTCTAGAATTATAGCTTTAATGCTTGGTTTGTCAATTATGTGGACTTCACTGTCTTCGGGATTCAAAGACTTGTTTAACTTTGAAAGCAACATGTCCACGAAATCTCTGTGTTGGTTTTCTTATCTTCAGTGATCTTTCTCATGCTCCTTGATTATTTTTTGTCAAGACTTTGTCTATTTCCTTACTCACTTTCTTGAAGCTCGGAGTAAGTCCCTTGACAAAAGATTAAACCATTAATAATGCAATGAATCAATTGGGTTTTAAAATCAACACAACTAAAAAATAATGTTTTTCCACCTGCTTTGCATTGAAAATCTGGGGTTTTTCAACGGCCAACCGTTGGAAATAAGCCCGTTTGTAAACCAAGTGTTGGAAAACAATTTAGGCTGTTAGAAATTTTATTCCAAAAAATAAGAAAAATATACTTTTAATTATATATTTTTTAAAAAAATTTTATGTATTAAAATCACATTTTATATTAATTGAAAACATACTATATATACATAAGAAAATCATATTCTATATTTTATGTTCAAAAATATTATATTTACTAACATTATATTAACACAAAAAATTATATTATTCAAGAATAAGTTACTAAAATTGTATTTTGTATTTTCCTAAAATTAACTAAAATGTATTAAAACATTAAAAAATCACTAAATTTTTTTAAAAAATAGACAATATTAAAAACTTAAAAAATTACGAGGAATTAAAAAAATCAGTAAAAATAAAATTCGGTTCAACAATCAAACATACTCTGAAAAAATATTCAAACAGAAAAGGCAGAAGAAGATTCATCAGATCCATCGATCGAGCATTCAACTACTAAAAAAAAAAAATCAAATCGAGGATTCGGATTGGAAATTATACAATTCAAAATAAATAAAATTCAACAAATAAAAAAAATTAAACTTCAATAAATCACAACAAACACAAAAATAAACTCGGAATCAGATCTGATTCGAAATCCAGCATCTCGGACGGCTGCTAGAAAGCGAGGCGTTCGACGAGCCCGAGGACGGCGATCACATCTACGATGGAGAGAGTCGGCGATCACATCTGTGACGAAGAGAGGACAACGATGGAGAGACCGAGAGGACGAGCCGAGAGAGACAGATAGGACGAGCCATAGGGAGGACGGTGGCGGAGAGACCGAGAAGACGGCAAGAGCGAGGCTCAGGCGGAGGGAGAAGAGCAACTAAGGCAAGGCTCACGGCAAACGGTGAAGCGAAAGAGGCGGAGGTACGATATGAGAGATGGCGAGACAGGCGGAAGGACGAGGTGAGAGAGGAGAAACGGTGAAAGGCGGAGAGACCGGGTGAGAGGGGAGAGAGGCAGGGGAGAGTGGTGAAAGCGAGACCAATTGCTGAAGAGGGGTGGGATGGGTTAAGTGGGTTTATATAGTTAGGGTTAGATTAGATTAGGTTTGGGCTAAATATATTTATATGTACTAATATGTTCATAAGTATGTACATTATTATATATATATGATACTTATGATACATTTTAACATATAATATATTATATTATGATAAATTATATATTATATTAATATATTATGATAAATACATATTATGCCATATATTTAAATTTTACGTTTCCAATGGCCTAGGCCATTAAAAAAATAAAAATTTTATTAGACAATTGGAAAAATAAAAAAAAATTTCCAACAACTTAAGCCATTGGAAACAATAAATACTAAGCTGCACAATGTAACTTACATATTTTCTAACGGCTTAGGCCATTGGAAATTTGTCAGTTGGAAAATTTTGAACACTTCCAACAGCCAAGCTGTTGGAGGTTTTTTTTACAAGTTTCAATTTTTTTCCACAGTTTCCAACGCCCTTGCACGTTAAGAATTTTCAATGGCTTGCCCATTGGAAAACGGGCCACATTGGTAAAAATTTTTAGTAGTGCAAGTTTAGCTTAATGGTTTACACCTAATTCGTTTTAACTTTAGTCAATTGACTACAAAATGACTTATTTTTATTTTTACATTTTTTTTACTTGAAACTAATTTTAATTAAAAGCTAATATTATGTAGTTATAATAATCAATTTGAAAGTAAATTTTTATCATCTTACTAAATTTTTATGAATTTTTCTAGTTTCAAGTCTTAAAAAAGAAAAATTCATAAAAATTTAACAACATCCTAAAAATTTACTTTCAAATTGATTATTGTATCTACATAACATTGGCTTTCAAATAAAATTAGTTTCAAGTAAAAAAGATGTAAAAGTTAAAAAAAGTTAGTTGACTTTAGCTCAAACGAATTGGCCTTTAGTTGTCAACCTTTTTTTTTTAATTTTTATAGATGTCAATTTTTCATTTAACCAATCAATGTTCTAAAAAAACTGATTGGGTTTGTTAACTGGGGGAAAGATAAAGGTGTAGATGCATCATTGATCCTTCAACTTTGACAACTCGCACAAGTTAGTCTCTTAAATTTGACTCAGTATAACCTAATCATTCAATTTCCAAAATTATGCAAGCTAGTCCCTTAACTACCAAGGAAAACTCAACTGTAGTCCTCAACTTCTAATCCTTCAGCAAAAGCACCACATCATTTAGAAACTTCCACTTGCACCTAACTTGTGAATTATTAAATTTCACAAAATGGCTAACTACATAATTAAATAATTAAATTATATAATTGAACTGATAGTTTAATAAAATTATATACAATATTTTTAAAAAAGTTCCATATTATCAAGTAACTTAATTTTATTTTTTTATATAATCCATCTATAAAGAAAAAAAATCTCCATTTTATTCACCCCACTTTTACTTAGTTTATTTATTTTTATAAATATTTTTTTCACTTTTTTTTTCAAAAAATAAAATATCCCCCTAGTGCTTAAGGTTTAAGACTTTGTCCATTTTTTTTCCTAAAGAGTTTATTTTATTGAAGACCTAATAGTGCAAGAAATAATTTTAATAAAAGGTCAATAATATGACTTGATTATAAACACAATTATTCCTTTTAAATAAAACTAATTTGATGCTCAAATTATTTACATAAAAATTTATCAATAAATAGAGAATATGATAATACAATAAATACATCAAAGTACCAGAAAAAAGGAATTAAAAAAAAAAATGCAACTACACTTGACAAGCTTATAAGTGAATAGACATGAATCTTCATATCACTGATTCATCATATAACTCAAGTAGGCAAAGTTGAATTTGTCATTAGAATACTTAATTTTGATGGAATTAAAAAAAATGCAGTATTTTTAATGTATGCGATTAAATGTGTATAACCTCTCATCAAGCTAGAGTTATTTATAAGGATAGTTTTTTTTTTCTTTCAAAATGTTGTTAACTTATCACTATGTAACTAAAAGCCTAATCCCCTATATATACATGTAATATTTATTAGAAGAAAATTTGTAATGTGGAAAATATATAAAATCAAAATTACCTTTATTTTGTAATAAAAACTTTAAACTACTCTTATTTGAAAAAAAAAAAATCAAATGATCACATTCAAAATATCTAATGAATCTAGGACAATTAATTAAGAAAATGAAATGGCATTTTTTTATGAATATTTTTAATTTAATTTGACCAAAATAAAATTAATCATGAACTAATTAATCTGTTTGGATTTACAAAGTGCTGATATAGAAAAAAAAATTTATTTCTACTTTAAACCAAACAATTTCAAGTTAAAGAAGGAGTTGTTTGTTTAGGGGTGTTGGTCTTTTGGAAAACGATATGACTAAACAATCATTTTGTTAGAAAATAAATTATCTAAGTAATATTTGATCGAGTAAAAAGGTCAATTTTTTCACTTTCAAATAGATCTGTCAGAATTAGATTTCCTAAAAAAAACATAAATCATTAGATATTTTAAAACTCTCTTTAAACTATCATATAATTATTTGAACTTATTTTAATTATGTAAATAATTTATTTAATTAAATTTGGTTAGCAATTTACCCAACTCTTCAAGTCAAATTGATCGGACTTGGCATAGCCCACAATCATCCTATACATCATATCCTCAATGACCCCGGCCACGCGCTCACTTAAATCCACCATCTCACTCTCCTCCGCGACCTCCTTGAGCGCCGCCACTAACGATTTCATCTCGTCCCTCCTCGACGCCAAAAAACACTCGATCTTGGAGGCGCTCAGTAGCTGTGTAGTGCACAACTTCCTCACGTTCCTCCAGTACGAGCCGTAAGGCGTAACAGCCATGCCTTTCGTGCCATAAGACATGTAATGGGAGGCCTGAACCAGAGGCCTGCTCGCGAAAACAATATCGTGGGTCTTCAGGAATTGCTCGGCCTCCTCCGGCGATGAGACGACGATTGTGGTCACCGACCCTAGCCTGAGGAACATGATTGGTCCGTATTTTTGGGCTAAGCGGTGGAGGGATCGGAGTGGGAGGTTTCCGAGCATGTGGAGATTGCCGATTGCCGGCGAGGCTGGGGGGCCCAGTGGAAGTTGCCTGCCATCTTTCTCGGTTTTAATGTTATTTAATATTATACAATGTGGAACATGCATCCAAGAACGTTGTGCGTGAAGGAGATTATCTATAGGTCAGTATCTGGATATGTAACAATCCGCACTCTAATGGGCGATTGGCACACTCTTTTCCAATGTGATGATTTTCCTGTTTCTTTACTATTCATGGCAAGACCTGTTTGGAACGTGAGGAGAACATGGGTAGGTCCTAGTACCTTAGTTATCGAAATAAATTGGTCCACATTTCTCTTTTATTGTATATTGGTCTCAAACCTTAATGTCTATTGCATATTGGTCCTTATCTCTCAAAATTCACTATTTCTAACATAAATTGCAAGACATCAAATGTCTAAAATTTAATTTAAATTAGTCTGTAACTATTTTCTACAAAATTCAATTTGTGCTATAATTTTTATATAGTTGATGGGCTATTTAAATTATTAATTTTTCTTCTTTATATATCAAATTTTCTGCGCTAAGTCAATTTCTCCATATAGCCATTAGGTAGGGACCAGTACACAACACTTTATAAAGATATGGGCGAGTATCCAACAAAACAAAAGGTTGGGTACCCATTTATTTTTAAGTAAAAAAAGTAAAATTTACCCAGTGAAGATGAGATGCCATAAACTGGCCAATAGGAAAAGGGTGAAAGAAACGTAAATAAGACGGCTAGTTGGGGGAGTTTTATCGAAGTTGCCACATCGACACGGCCTCGAGGATTAAATACGCAAATGGCGGCCTGCCTGGCTCTCTGAAGGAAAAAAAAATAGTGGGGACAGAGGAGAGAGAAGGAAATTGAGAGAAAAGAAAAATGGAAAGGAGACAAGAGAGAAGAAAATGAGGGAAAAAATAGAGAAAGTATTATAGTGAACAAAAATTGTAAAAATTAGGAAGATGTTTTTTAAAGGATAATGTTATGTGTGGTGCACCAGGACAAACAAATAATCTAAGCAAATATATTAAATCCTAAACAATTTGACGCAAAACGGAGTGTTGGCTCAGGTGGATAAAATGGTTTAGCTCACGCAGGGCTAGACTTTCAGACTTTGCAGTCCCATAGTCCGCCACCCTCTACGTTTTTTCTTTTATTGTTTTTTTCCTTTTGTTACTTTTTCCCTTTTTTTTTTTGTTATTTTTTTCCCAGTATATCCTACTATTTTTTTTTATTTTTTCCCTAAATTCATGTTAATTAATCAATAAGATCAGGGTCCTCCCGGAACCATTTTCTTAATTAAGTTTTTTCTTCCTTTTTCATTACTTTTTTTCATTTTAACATGTCAGTTTTTTCTTTTCTCTAGCTTCATGTTAATTAATCAATAAGATTAGTCTAAATAACTTCAAGGCATATTTTGTTTTGACTTGTTAGGAACAAATTCATTGTTTCTTTTTTCACAACACATGTTTTAAATTTATTCTTGCTTTTTTAAAATTTATTTTTTTAATTTTATCAATTGATAAAATAAAAAACAACTATTGATAAAATAAAAAAATTAGTTAATCTAAAAGAACACCAGAAACTTATAAAAGAACAAACAACTATCTATAAAAGTATAAGTAGCTAGTTTCTATAAAAGAACAAGTAGGAATGATAACAGAACATGCAACTACTAATAAAAGAACAAACAACTATCTATAAACAAACAAGCAACTAGGTTCTCTTAAATTACTAATAAGAGAGCAAATAACTAGTTTTTCTAAAAGAATACTAGAAACTTATAAAAGAACAAACAACTACTAATAAAATAGTAGACAACTATCTAAAAAAGAATAAGTAGTTAATTTCTCTAAAAGAATAAGTAAGAATTGATAAAAGAATAAACAATGTCTATAAAAGAACAAGCTAAGAATTGATAAAAGAATAAACAATGTCTATAAAAGAACAAGCTGCAAGTTTCTTTAAAAGAACAAGCAGACTAATAAAAGAATAGGTAAAAGTAACAAAAAAAAATGACTGTACTTATTGCGCTAGACACATTTGGTCACCATTTTTTTAAGTGGTGCCAAATTCATGAGTAAACTTAAATTTTGGTGCCAAATGAAGCATCAATGTTTTAAAATGGGACAAAATAGGTAACCGATGTAACTAACTGTGGAAAGTTTCATCAAATGCAAAAATATTCTGTCAGGAGAAGATTACGTGATAATTAAAGGACAATTGCAAGGTGAGTAACGATGAAATGACATGACACTCAAGCAAAACGACAGACTTATGTTGCAATTGAGGATTTTGGGGATTCAATTAGGTTAGGGATTTCTGCATTTGGGGTTTATGACTTATAATTGTTGATTTGGGAACATATGTAATTGAAGGTTTTAGGAGAAATTGTTGTGGGGATTTGGATGAGTATGTCATCGTCGTTTGATGCTTCATCAATTTTCTTGTCCGGTGTTGGAGATGGAGAGGGAACAGACATCTTTTGTATGAAACATCCTTCCACCATGCATACCTTAATGATTTTTCATTACTTTTTTGACCTTCATCCATTGTTGCCTCCCTGCAATTGATTGTAAACTAGGAAACAAGTTTTCAACTCACTCATTGGAAGAACATTCCCTTAGATAAAACCAAATTATGGATTACCCTCACCAACCAAGAACTGGTAGACACCTTTGACTCTTTGCCTTCTACTTTTGGCAGGAGGAACATTGCCACATCAATTGCCAATTCACCTCTTCGTTAACACGTCATCAATTCTAACAGCCTAATCATGAATTTGGCCATGACCTAAAACTTTAGTTATTATTTTGGCACCACTTAAAAGAATGGTTACCAAATATGTCCGATGCGATAAGTACAATCAATTTTTTTTTGGCATTTTTTCATAAAAGAATAAATAACTACTAATAAAAGGATAAATAACTATCTATAAAAGAATAAAGAAATAGTTATAAAAGAACGAACAGCTATCTTAAAAGAACAAAGAATTGGTTTCTCTAAAAGAATACCATAAACTTATAAAAGAATAAGTAATAACTAATAAAAAAGTAGACAACTATATATAAAGAATAAGTAGCTAGTTTCTTTAAAAGAATAATCAAGAACCAATAAAATAAAAAGTAATTATTGATAAAAAAACAAATAACTATTAACAAAATAACAAACAACTATATATAAACAAACAACTAATTTCTCTAAAAGAACAAATAACTATTTATAAAAAATAAACAACATACAAGAAAAATAAAAAATTAATAAAATAAAGTAACTATAATTAGATGTTCTTTATTTTTTTCTTTAATTTTTGTGGTTTCAAGAATATACTAGATATAAAAATATTGAAAAAAATTATTAAAGAGCAACGTAGAAAATAAAAGTTAACAAACATAAAAGAAGCCTATAAAGTGAAAAAAACTATGAGTGAAGTGGGAAAAAATGAGTAGTAATGCAAGTAGGGAAAACCGAAAAGATCAAAGAAAAATAACAAAACAAGATGAGAAAGGGATTGGACATTTGAAATTAACTCGGATATGACTAGTTTCAGAAGAGTTGTGGAACTGCTAGGATCCGATGTTTAAGACAGCAGTACAATGTCCTAATTCAAACAAGGTGTATTTTATGTGCCGGGTTCATGTAACACGTACTCTCTTTTAGAAATGAGTTGTATATAAGGAAAAACATTTAGTTATTTAACATTAAATGTAATTAGATATTTATAAATAAAATATTGTTTAAAATGAATGGAACATAAATATATGAATGTTTTACAAATATAACATTTTTGTATACTTGACTTGTATCATATGGTGTAAAAACATGTCAGTAAGCATGCCCCTGATTTTTTGGGAGTTGTATTATAGAAAGTTCCCTAACCAACTTGCTAACTATTGCAACAGGTTTTATTCCAAGCCTTTAAGATGTTTGAAAAGACATATAAATATCTTATGTTACTCTTTGAAAAAGAAAGTTTTATGGGGTGAAATTCGTAGGTACATCATGTGCACGTCCACCAATTAACAAAAACTGTTAAAGTTAACAGTTTTTACTTTTTATGTAACTATAAGTTAATTCAATTTAGTAAGATTAAAGGAATTTCAGAAGGAAATTTTCAAAGATAACATTTTTAACTGGTGGAGTTTGAATTTGAATTCATCATTTGAAGAGATAATCTTAATAAAACAAATAAAGATAATATCACTGTCATTTTTCTTTATGATCATGCACAAAGTGCTAAAATAGTTCCCCCCCCCCCCTTCTATTATGTTTCGTTTCATGTAATTTTTTTTAGAACATTAAATATAAATATGGTAATTATTATATAGGGTAATTTCATGTATCTTTTTTTTTTTTTGTATAATAAGGATTCAGTTTTATTTTTTAGTATAGTAATTTCAAAAAATAGATACCCAATTTGATATACTAAGAACCCAATTTCATATAATTGTAACTCAATTTTATACATACAATAAGAACTCAGTTTCATACAAAAGAAACTCAATTTCATACATCGACATTCCAATTTGATATAATAGAAACTCCACACTTTTATAATACAATTTTAGTTTCACATAATATGATTTTAGTTGTATTTGCAAATCATCTTCAGGCTTTGTTTCTCCTTCAGTTGAAATGTTGAGTGTATCCTTAAGTTTTATAGTTGTATCTGCATACTATGTTAAAAAAATTCACTTAGTTCCACACAAATAGTTTATATCTTTATACAAGTAAATTTTAGTTTCATTCAATTCATTCTAGTTTCATACATTATCAAAACTTAAAACTCATATATTAAGAACACAGTCTCATTTACATATATAAGAACCCAGTTTTCTACATTAACTTTCAAACTTTCAAAACTTTGCAATTATACATTGTCACCCTAGTCTTATACAATTCAATTCTAGTTTCACATAATAGAAATGCAGGTTAAAACACACACACACAAACAAAGGTTAAAACACACACATACACACCTTAGTTTTATATAATTCATTTTCAGTTTTATATGTTATCAAAATTCAAAACTGAAGCAATAAGAACACAATTTCGTACATATATAAACCATTTTCATACAGTAGCAATCTAGAGGCATACATACATACATACATACATACACACACACACACACACACACACACACACACACACACACACACAAACACACACATTTGTGTTCTTTACAAAGAAAATTCAAAAGTATGCATATAAAACTCAGAAGCATGTACATATATATATATATATATATATATATATATATATATATATATATATATATATATATATATATATATATATATTTGTGCTCTTCATAAAAAAATATAGCACATACTTATAAAACCAAGAAATGTACATATATATTTTTATTTTTCACAAAAAAATCCAGAAGCATATATATAAAACTAAGAAGTATTAATATTTTTCTTTAGAACAAAAAATTCTGAAGCATATATCTAAAACTCAAAAGCATATGTATGTATTTGTGTTCTTCATAAAAAAATCTAGAAGCATATATATCAAACCTAGAAGCATACATATATATTTATGTTATTTACTCCTTTTGTTACGGCTACTACTAATTAGATAGGGGAGAGCAAGAAATAGGCAATGTGTCCAAAAAAAGGGCAACAAATAAAAACTAGTAATAAAAAATCATAAAACCATGTAGACCCAATATGTTAATTATTAGAAAATATAATAAACATGTAAATATGTTAGAATATTTATTTTTTACAAAAGCTATACTCATAAAAATTAAAAGTTATTTAAATGTCAGTAAAAAATACGATTAACTCTATAATAAAATATGATGAAATGAAAGTGAAACTCATACTTAAAATCATTAGTGAAAATAACATAGTTCAAAACAAATAACAAAATATGATATTTCTTAATATAGAACATAAGAATAGTTCATAAAATGTATAACATAAGGATCAAGTAGAGATAATTCTTGTAAAATAATAACATAAATGTCACACAGAAAAATATTTGAAGAACACAACAGATTTGAATAAAAATTATTGACTAAAACAGAGGATTTCAGGTCATATTGACAAAACAGAAATTCAGAGCCAAGTGGGTAGGGTGATTACTATGACTATACTTAAACCATTGTAGTGTGTCTAAAACCGACTAAGAATAATTATTGGTCAAGCGCCTCAAAGGACTAGTTTTAAAAATAGCGTACTACGAAATAAAATGAAATATAATACCCTACATAGAGGGTCCAAAACTATACTTTCTCAGAAGTATGGGTACATAACCAACATACACCAATACAGAGTCAAAATAGATTCAAAATATCAATTTTGTATGGGCATGAAATCTCGTTATAGAATATCTAAAATAGAATATACTTGAGATATACTTGAAATCAATAGATAAAATAATTTAAACTAATTTGGATAATAAATAATTCATGACATAAAAATAAGAATAATCAAATATATTTGAAATGCCAAAAGTACAATGAATTTGGTTGCAAAACTGAATTAATTAAACATACATTTAATTGGAGTAATCTTGAATACAAAATTTGGAATATTCAATACATAAATTATTTGACATGTATAGCAAAATAAATATGAATAAAATATTTGGAACTAGAAGGTTCATAAAAACAATAAAAGCATATTAGCATAAGAACAGAAGTAAAACACTTGATCCCATAATCATTGGAACATAATTTATACAATTAGAAACATAGATAATGTAAATGTAATTCTTTCAAATATATTTAAACAACAAAATTTTAGAATAAGTTGTCAAATAGTAAAGGCGAAATCAAGAGAAGAAATCTAAAGACCAAATTATTCATACTCTAAAATCAAATCTTCATGGAACCAGAATTATATATAATTCAAAACTTTAAAATCAATAAAGTGGATACAAAATAATAATTTAAGTTTAGAATGCATTTAGTGTAATTCAATATTTTAAAATTAATAAACTGAATAAAAAATAATAATTTAAGTTTAGAAAGCATTCAATTTAATTCAATAATTTAAAATCAATAAACTAGATAACAAAATAATAATTTAGGCTTCGAATACATTTAATGTAATTCAAAATTTTAAAATCAGTAAATTAGGTAACAAAATAATAATTTAAGTTTAGAATGGTACATGACAACTTATCTCAAAACACAATTTTCTGACTCATAAAATAATGGTTTAGTTACTTAAAATAATGATGCAAAAATTTATGTCAAAATATAACCAATTTAAGAAATAACCTGAAATAATTGTCTGATAGTGAGTTAAATGAGCTTTTTCAAAGCCTAAGAACTTGCTAAACCATTTTTTAAAGCAGCTCCAGGGACTAATACTATAATTACCCAATTATAGACTTTTTGGGAGTGAACATAGGTTGGGTAAACCCAAACCCAACCCGAATCACCCTTATTGGGTTGGGTTGAGTTGGGTGAAAATAGACCAAGGTTTGAGGGTTAGTTTCACATAGAGGAGAACTAATGATTTTTTGGTTGGTTCTGATTCTATATGAAACCAACCCGAGGTGAAACCGAATCCGAGATATACATATAATTATGTAATAAAAATTATAGTATTACTAATACATCCATTTATATGGGTATTTCTTTGAAGAATTATGATGGTCATATCATGTTTTTATATTAAACTCTTAAACTGATGTCCCAAATTGAAACAACATAGAAGTTGTGGAATTATTCATGAAATTTTCTATATTCACTTGAATTACTTAACTTCCTAGATCGACTATTCCTGAGTTATTTTGCTTTTGATTTCTCTATTCCAAACTACTCTTTACGACACAATCTTCTTGATTTTTAATTTATGAGACATATAAAATTAGAAATTCATGACATCAATATATTTTATGTTTTGATATTAGAGAAGATGATTTTAAAGACTCAGTTTTTCATGTTGAATGTCATGCCATTGTTGGAATTACTAGAGAGAAGTAAACTGGTTGAGATGAAAAATGCTCTACAAGCAAGTCTTTTAAACCATTTTAGTAATATCATATTAAACTCTTTTGAATGTGTCTAAGTACATGTATTTAAATATTTATTTAAATGTATATTATATTAAATATTTCAAAAACTGGTTATAGATGCAATTTTATTGAATTTTGGTATTGTTGTAGGTATATGGTATAAATTGAAAAACCCAAGAACCAAAATTGAAAAACTTAGAACCATGGTTCTGGTTCTATTTGGTTCTCAATTCTTAGGTTACGAAAAAAAAAATTGGAATCGAGGTCATTTCAAGTTGGTTTGGTTCCATTATAAAACCGAACCAACCCGAACCATACTCACTCCTAATACTTTAACATCCTACTTACAGGTGTAAAATTTAAATATGGTCTTTTAACTTTAAAGGTTGTTCTAAAGTGGTCCCTTACCTCCAAAAGTGACTCTTAAAGTCCCTTACCTCCTTTAGCATGTCTTATTTTGATCCATTCTGTCAATTAAGTCGTTATCTTTTATGGAAAATGCCTATGTGACATCTACTTTACCATGTGGCATCCTATGTTATAATAATAAGTGGCCAAAATGGAAGGACAATAAATATAAAGCTTGTCCATAATTTATTCTAAACAATTTCAATTGTCAATTATCTCTTCTAATTATAAAAAAATAAATTTCCAAAAATTTAATGAAACTACCAACCCAATTTCCTATTCAAATTCCAAAAATATGCTAGCACATACATTGAAAAATAACTAATAATCACTCATCGATAATTCTCTCGTTGAACAGAAAATTTAAAAGTGTTTCGCCCTTAATCCTCAATTGATGATTTTTTTTTTGCTTCTTCAACTTGAAACAATAGCCACATGAGAAAGTAAGAAATACCCAAAACCCAATTTTCTTATTTCTCTTAAAATCCTCCCATTTGTATAAGAATTAAATAAATTGTTTGTTCAATTCTTAGTTAGAATACTTCTCTCTTTCACAGCTTCCTCAAAAACCTATACATACATACATACATACATACATATATATATATATATATATATATCCTTCACCCCCTTTTATTACTTTTCTTTTTCATTTTTTTTTACGTTCAGCCTTCTTTTTTTTTTTTTAGAAAACACTTCGGAGGGTGCTCATTTTTCATTTCATCAAGAAAATCCAAACGACACTTACAAGAGAAGGACAGGGGCTTACAAGAAGAAAAAGGCAAAGCCTGCCCTAAAAAGGATAATAAAAACAAAGAGCCTAAACCTGTGTTTTACAACAAAATCAGGTAATACAATCTAGAGAATATTATCAAAATGAATATCCAAACCTAATAGAGATATCAAAATCCATAATCCTTGAAAGGTCCACCGTTGACCTACACCTATGGTGGTATGTTCAGCCCTCTTTCACTTTCCATTGCCATAATTTTCCTTCCTTTTAAAGTTTATTTTAATCTTTTTCTTCACAATTTCTTATATATTTTTTTTCAATCTTTATTTTTTTTTCTCTTGCCCATCAAGTCATCACTTTACTTTGGTTTTTTTTTTTTGTGACTCAATTTTTTTAGCTTGGCATTTATACAATTAACCCAAACTATATATACTTAGTAAAAATTTTGGGGTTGTTACATCTTTCCCCTTTTAAATACGTTTCGTCCTTGAAACTTATCTTCAGTATTTTGAATATCTTCTTTTACTCAGTTTTATACATTAAATTAAATTTTTGGTCGTTTCATCCTTCCCCCTTTAAACTAAGTTTCATCCTTAAAACTTATATCATCGACTATAAATATTATGTCTTTCCATTGCATCTCTTACTCAGGTTCTCATATCCAAACACTTTTTCCCTTACAAACACCTTCATACACTTTAGGTCCATATTCTAGTCATAGAAACCACCCTATCACTGCAACATGTAGGTTTCAATAATCAATTGGTTTTCCACCAAGCTTCTGCTATGTGACTCTGATATTTGGATAACAAATGTCAATTAACAAGCCTTCTTGAATACCTTAATATCTATAATTCCATTTTATGCTCTCACAAATTTTTTCATGTACATTTATTAAAAGATCCACACCTTAAACCTCTGTTGGCAACCTTTTTCAATTTGCTGTAAAAACTTTCAATTTGAATAGTTTTTTTTAATTGAGTAAGAGGATATCCTACATACATGCCCCTTTTGGTCAATCTTGAAAAGGAACTAAGTTTTACTCATAGGAATCTTGACTTCTACTTTATGATAAAGAATAACTATGGTCAAGCAAAACTATTATTGTAAGTGTAACAAAAACCTAGGCTACAACCCAACTCAAGGCCTCATAGAATATCAAACCTATTGCTTTGATACCACTTCTGTCACACCCAAAAACTCACCTTAGGAGTTTCTGAACAATGACATGCTGTACACTTAAAGAAATAAAATTTTCTCAATAATGAAAGACTACAAATATTCCAAATAAATCCAAATAAACATCATGTGTAATCCAAACTTAATACTTGTATTTGGCATCGAGTGGTAGAGCAACTACAACTGAAAATCTCGTACAAGATATCTAAACTTATAATGTACGTTAAATATCACTTTAATGCTATATCAAACCTTGAGCTCTTGTAGTTACTCCTTAACTAACTAACATTGTATTTCTTGTTATTTGCGTGAATAGGAAGAGGGAGGTAAGTACGAATGCCTAGTAAGTGGTTGGTTCTCCACCATTCCATAAACATAAAAATGATTCATATACAATATATATATAACATAGGGATCGAGTAGAAAACAATCTTATTGTAAATGTCATAAATTCAATATTAATTAGAAAATATAATAAACATATAAATATGTCAGATATTTTGTATGAAAGCCATAAGCATAAAAATTAAAAGTCATTTAAGTGTTAGAAATAATTACGATTAACTCTATCATAAAATATGACAAAATAAAGGTAAACATCATACATGAAATCATTAGTCAAAATACAGTAATTCAAGACAAATAACAAAACATAATATTTCTTAACATAGAACATACAAATAGTTCATAAGATGTATAACATAAGGATCAAATAAAGATAATTTTTGCAAAATAATGACATAAAGTCAAACAGAAAAATCTTTGAAAAGTTTGAAGATAATCATTAAAATAACAATTTTGAGAACATAATAGATAATATTTTTGAATAAAAATCATTGACTAAAATAAAGCATTTTAGATTATATTGATAGAATAGAAATTCAAAGCAAAGTGGATGGAATGATCACTGTTACTACTTTTGAACCGCTATAATAGTCTAGAACCGACTAAAAATCATCATTGGTTGAGTGACCAGAAGGACTAGTCTTAAAAACAATGCATTGTGATACAAAACGGAATAGAATACCCTACATGGAAGGTCCAGAACTACACCTTCTCAGTAGTACGGGTACATAGTCAACACACACTTAAACAGAGTCAAAACATGTTCAAAATATTAATTTTGTATAGACATGAAATCTTGTTACAAAATAACTAAAACAGAACATACTTGCGACATACCTGACATCAATAGATAAAATAATTTAAACTAATTTTGATAACAAGTAATTTATGACATAAAAATAAGAATAATCAAACATATTTCAAATGCCAAGAGGACAATGAATCAAAAACTGAATTAATGAAACATACAATTAGTTGAAGCAAGCTTGAATACAAAATTTGGAATATTCAATACATAAATTATTTGACATGTGTAGCAAAATAAATATGAATCAAATATTTGGAATTAGAAGGTTCATAAAAATCATAAAATCATATTAGCATAAAAATACAGATAAAACATACTTAATCCCATAATCATTAAAACATAATTTACATACTTAGAAACATAGATAATGCAATGTAATTCTTTCTAATAGGCCAAAATACACTTAAAGCCCTCGAACTCGGCTAACTAGAACACAGTCCCCCTTGAACTTGAACTTGGGGAAACTCAGCCCCTGAATTTATCAAAATAGGTTAGTCAACTTCTTTGACTGGCACGTGTAGCATGTGATGTAACTTCCGTTAATTAAAAAAAGGAAAAAGTATATAAGAGCCACTAAAGTTCCTTATTGTTCTCTTTGACAACCTAATCATTAGTTCCCAACACCATGGTCACCTTATTAACTTTTTCAAGGTTCTAAATTTTTTTTTTCTAGAACCACCTTGTAGTGTAGCCGGAATACATCCATTACCCCATCTAAAAACTGTTACTTGTGTCGTAGAAGTGGCGCAAGGTTGACGCTACTCTATCAGAGCCAAAATGAGGCTGGGAGTGCGTCAACATTTGGGATAGGCTACGAGGTAATTGACAATGATTCAAATGTGTGGGAGGAGACGGTGAGGTTGCCCGAAAAAAATCTTGGGTGGACAAGGCCTTGATTTTTGTAAGTGGGAATATAAGAAGAAATTGTGAAATTACCCGAGCCACAATGGTAGAGGCATAGAGATTAGGTTGGATTTAACCTTCGACCTCGACCTCGATGTTACAGGAATCACCTTCCTTCTAGCTAGAGTCTTTGGGATTTGACTCTAGTGCCGATTTGTGTGAGCTGAAGGAGGTGTTGCTGGCGATGATGTTAAGAAGGCTGCGAGTGTGGGCGAATGGTTGTTCCTCGGTGTAGTGGAAGAAGTATCAATGTACTCGTTGGGCGAGTTTGATTGGAAGGGGAGTGGGTGTAGTGCAAAGGGCAATAGATGGAGAATGATGTTAGTGATTTGAAGATCACGTGATGCCATGTGCCAGGTCAAATAGATTGACTGACCCACTTTGCCAAGTTTGGAGGCTGAGTTGCCCTGAGTTCATGTTTAGGGTGGGAAAATGTCCTGGTCATTTGAGTTCGGGGGTTTCAGGTATATTTTGGCCTTTCAAATATATTTAAATGACAAAACTTTAGAATATGCTGTCAAATAATAAAGGTGAAATCAAGAAAAGAAGTCTAAAGATCAAATTATTCATAATTTAAAATCAAAGCTTCATAGAACTAAAATTATAGGTAATACAAAACTTTAAAATCAATAAAGTGGATAACAAAATAATAATTTAAATTTAGAATGCATTCAATGTAATTCAATACTTTAAAATCAATAAACTAGATAAAAAATAATAATTTAAGTTTAGAAAGCATTTAATATAATTCAACACTTTAAAATCAATAAACTGGATAAAAAAAATAATTTAAGTTTAGAATGCATTTAATGTTATTCAATACTTTAAAATTAATAAACTGGATAATAAAATAATAATTTAAGTTTAAAATTGTGGATAGCTACTTACCTCAAAATGAAACTTTCCAACTCCTAAAATAATGGTTTATTCAGCTAAAATAATTATGCAAAAAGCTTATGTCAAAATATAACCAATCTTAGGACAACCCTAAAATAATTGTCTGAAAGTGACTAAAATGAGCGTTTCTGGAGTCTAAGAATTCGATGAACCAGTGTTTAAAGCCCCAGGGACTGATACTGTAATTAACCCGATTATATACTTCGCAGCCTACTTGCAGTTACTAAATTGTAAGCTTCTACTTTTCAGGATTTCCATGAACTCGGATCCATACTTTAGGGTCCTTTATTGTAGTTATACAAATTTTGTACCGAAAACACAATTGCTCGTCTTCTTTGGCCGCTAATTCTGCAACTCGCCGGCCACCACATGTGCTCGGCCAAAACCTCACCAAATTATATTTAATCATTAAAAAATAAATTATATCTAATTAAATCATTAATTTAATTCTCCCTTCAAGTTATTCACCGATAATTCTCCTATTAAACAGAAAATTCACAAGTGCTTCTCTCTTAATCCTCAATTGATGGTTTTTTCTTTTGCTTCTTCAACAAAACCCAATTTTCTTACTTTTCTTAAATCCTCTCCTTTGTATAAGAATTAAATAAATTCTTTCTTCAATTTCATCAACATTCTTAGCTAGAATACTTTTCTTTCTTCCACCGTCGCCTGAAACACACCACAATGCAAAGGGAACTTTAAAGAATAAGTCAACCCTAAAACAAAAACCCACACACACACACACACACACATCCTTCCGTCACCCCCCTTTTATTACTTTTCTTTTTCTTCTTCTTCTTTTTTTTGGTTCAGTCCCCCTTTTACTTTCCATTGCCATAATAGGCCTTCTCTTTTCAAGTTTATTTCAGCCTTTCCCTTCACAATTTCTTATATCCCCTTTTTTTTCCAATTTTTATTATTATTATTTTCTCTCCTGCTCATCAAGTCGCTTTATTTTATGTCTCTAATTTCTTTGAGTCTTTTTTTTTTAGCTTGGCTTTTATGCAATTAACCCAAACAATACATACTTAATAAAAATTTGGGGTTATTATATGTTACAAAGGACAGACAAGGGCACTATGAGGTTGCTTGTTTTGCAATTCATTTTAGTCTTTTGAATGATGTATGTATACACACAAATTTTGTTTATAAAATTACATATTATAATTAATTACAATACAAATTATAAAATTAAAATGTAGAACTGAGATTTTGAGGGATTGACTTTCTAGTGTACAAAATTTTCTGATAAATGTTTCGAGCTTTTGGTGGATACAGTTTCGATTTCTTCACTATCACGATTTCCAAAATTTGTCTTGCACAAACAAAATCAATGTCACCAACCACCTCTTTCAAACTGGGGCTTGTTGTGATACTGCTTAGACTTGGGGCTGTTGGATATGATTAACAATCCTCACTATCTTTACCGCATGACAACCCTACATGCAATTTCTCTACTAGCCCCAATAATGGGCTCAAAGATTACTTGCTTAAAACTTTTGTCCATTGTTAGAAATGTCACAAAGGGCAGATAAAGGTACTATGAGGCTACTTGTTTTGTAGTTGATTGCAGTTAGTCTTTTGAATGATGTATGTACGCACAAATTCCATTTGTAAAATTATACATTATAATTAATTATAATGCAAATTATAAAATTGAAATGTAGAACTAAGATTTTGAGAGATAGACTGTCTAGTGTACAAAATCATCGGATTAATGTTTCAAGCTTTTGGTGGATATGCTTTCGGCTTCTTCACTATCACCATCTCCGAAATTTGTCTTGCACAAACAAAATCAATGTTCCTAGCCGCTCCTTTCAGATTGAGGCTTTTCATTGTACTCCTTGGACTTGGGGGCTTCCGGCAATATTTGCCACTTTTTGCCACTTTCCATGGAGCTTAACTTGATGCTGCACAAAAATGTGTTTTTCCCATTCCTTGCCGCTTCTGCTGGATCTAAACTTGAACTTGATTCAGCGCCTTCGAGCATTTTTCACATTCCTCATTGTGTTCTTTAAATCTGGACTTGAAATTGGGATTTAATCTTACCTAGATTTGATTTCTCTCATGTTAGGTGTTTATGCTTGATCGGATTGGAGGGTTGGAGATAGTTTTTTGTAGAGAAGTTTCTCTTTCCTTACTTCTGCTTCTTCTCCAAACTAGTTTGCATACTCGCAGTTGTTATGAGATTATAAATTGTATTAAGTTTCACAAAAATATTTAAATCTTATAGGAATATTATTATAAAAAACATTCAATTAAACCAACAGTTTAAAAAGTATCAAATTATTATAGCATTGAGTATTACCAACGAATTTATTTATTTATGTCAAACTTTTAAATTTTAAATAACAACAATTTAAGTGGATATGCCATCATCTTTAGTCTTAACTCTAAAATGAACCATGCTTCTCCAAAAATTTTACACGAAAAGTGTTAACATGAGATAAAAAAAGATAAAGCCAAAATCATATTTTAAAGGAAAAATTTTGACATGATCGTCGATTTGGATTTGAGAGAAACTAATTATGCCTTCCTGTCTCTTAGCAACACTAAACCTTGTTGAAACCTTCAAATTGTGACATTTTTATATATAATGAAGCTGGAAAAGAAAGATAGTAAAAACATAACATGCTTTTGAATATAAGGCCAAATGTTAGAAAACGGACACATGAGAAATACACACACACACACATACATACATATTTTCTTTCTCAGAAAAAAAAAAGTTTAGATCGAGCACATGTATTTGCAAAAATATAGAATTGAAAAATAAAATTAAAAATTGAATAACAATAAACTATGAACGGAATCTTGAAAAAAGAAACTTGAAGGAATAATTGTGTTTGGTAACATTTAAAAAATTAAATCATTAATATTCTTACAATTCACAAAGTCTCTATTTTTTGAAAATTTTGTAGAATTCATTCTTCCGGTTTTAAGTTAAGAATATTAAGAATCCATAAAGTATGTATGTTTTAGAAAAATTTAAGGCAGCCCTTTTCCATTTTTTTTAGTTTGATAACTAAAATTTTTTGAAAATTTTAATAAAGACAAAAAAAAAAATACTTGGTCTATGAACTTTTAAAAATATACATAAGATAATCCCAAAACTTTTATAAATCATAGAATATGTCACTAGAGTTTTAAAAAATGATATTTTAGTGATCGTACTGAAAATTTAAAGAAAGTGATTAAATTTCTCTATTAAGCACATAAAATTTTAAATATAGAAATTTACTTACTTCATACTTCATGAGATGTGAACAACTATTAGAAGGTCAAAATTTTATTTGTATATATCCTTACTTTCTAAAAATATTACTTTTGAGATATTTTTAAAATTATTGAACCAAATGTTGAACTCAAAATTTAACATTCTTATGCTTCGTATTATTATTTACATTTTTTTTAAAGATAAAATAATTACTATAACTTTTTTTCATGTCCCGACTTTTTGAATCCTGTAATAACGCTAGGAATTTAAATTAGTTTATCTTAAGACAGAGTTAATATAATAATTATATCGCCTTAACTATTTAATTTGAACGGATAATTACCAAATTTTTCTTCTAGAGAATTCTA
This sequence comes from Aquilaria yunnanensis, assembly GCA_039654915.1. Taxonomy (NCBI): domain Eukaryota; kingdom Viridiplantae; phylum Streptophyta; class Magnoliopsida; order Malvales; family Thymelaeaceae; genus Aquilaria; species Aquilaria yunnanensis. Next base: position 10,557,314 of record CM077593.1, read on the forward strand.
GAAACGCTTCACTAGCACCGTGTGATGTGCTTTTCTGGGTTTCATATTTTTTGAAATCCATTCGCTTTCGCTAAAATGGACTTGGTCCGTGTGGCATCATGAGTTTTAATACAGGGCCTCCGGGTATTTTTCAGCTCCGAAAATTAGGCTTCTTAGATTTGTAGTCTCCAAATTTAATGAATTTTTGAGTTTTGGATGTGAGTACTGAAATAGGCTAGATTTTTTATTTGGATTCAATTAATTTTTTACACAATAAAATTTTAATGTCTACGATGTAATCTAGAATGTTTCTGACTAGTATCATATCGAGAGGGTACCCAACATAAAGTTCAACGTTGAAAAGGTGTTGAAGTCACTTATTCCCATAGTCGATCAATCTGTAAGTTTATTTCTAGTTGTCATTACGATTTCCTCAACTCTGGTACATGGTCTCTTATTTTATGCTATTGGCTCAGATTATGGCAGTACTAGAATATGGGAGAACTGAGGGGAATGTGATGTGTTTGAACAATGCAGGTGATGGAGAACATAAAAATTCGTCCATGCCTGGTTGAGTGGAACAAGGATCCAGATGTTAATGTCAGGTTTTCTGTAAACCAAGCATTGCAAGCAAGCAATTAGATCATGATGTCTTAGCTAGAGCAACCCTGTTTTTTGTTCTATCTTACCCCCCGATTTTTTTTGCTCCCCCCAAAACTGATTTATCTAAAACAGATGTGATATAAATCTTACTCGGAGTATGGTTTCCTGAAACTAGAATAGTCGGTTACTTCCTTTTATTGTTGCATGTTAGTTACAAGAAAACTATTTAGTGCTAAATGTTAATGCTAAGTGCCGAACCCGCTTCTTAATTGTTAATAAAGTTATACTAATGGGTATAGGTTTTTCAATGTCAAAATGGACAATCAACCTAGATAATCTTTAGGGCCTGGCCGACGCACACTAGGGACACAATGCTACTAGTTCTGTTTTTTTTTTTTTTTAAATTCAATTTTTTCAAATTTCTCATTTAGTTAGAAAATAATCACTTTTTTAAAGGTATTTTTATAAAAAATTTTCTTAAGGATCCATTTTTTTTTAATATTTTAAAGAATTAAATTAATTATAGTTTTTTATTTAGTGATAAACAATTTCATGTAGCCGAAGATGGAAACGTCATAGATACCAAATGCAAAAGTTGATTGTACAAAAGTATAAAATTGCTAGCTTTTTTTTTTAAATATCTTTTTTTTGAATTTTTTGAAATATCAATTGATCTAGACATTTCCATATCAGTTGTAGAAACTAATATTGTTATAGGTTTTTATATACCAATTATACCTAGAATTAGGCAAAAACTAGATTTAGTTTTAAACATTACATCACCAGATATAGACACTTAACTTGTTATACTAGATATTCAATCACCATAATCAAATGCTTGACATCACAAACATGTAAATTATACACTTTTTTACTAGATTTAGGCACTTAATCTATTATATTAGACATTCAACTATCATAGTCAGACACTTGAATGCACTTGGATGCCATATTCAAATAAGTAAACAAGTTGCTCTCTTACCAAATCTAGAAACTTGCAGCCAGTTCGGTTGTAATTAATTGCAAAGCATTAATGGTTATTGTATCTATTCGAGGGGCCCATCTCAACTTTCACCGGATTTCACCATAACATTAACAATATTTACAGTTCGCCTTTGGTGAAATGGCAATGTATCTGCTGGAGTAGCCGTTCCTCACCCTTCATCCCAGCAAAATCCCCGATTTCATTAACCCAAACCCCAAATTCAGTTCCTAGCCTTGCTGATTCAATTCTACTCCATTCTTGCAATTCGGAAACTCCTTTTATATTCTTCAAAGTTGGCAGCGGGGATACAATCGGGCAGCTAGACGGTGGAGGCCGATGCATCATCGGCAACTGAGTGGTGCAAGTACTTGGAGTTTGTGCATCAGATTGTAGTTTGATTGCTGCTGACACCCAATTTTGTTTGGGCACTGACTTTTGCTTAAGTTTTAGGTTAGAAAAAAAATTAGTTTGGGAGCATTTTGATTTTACAGGGGCAGTTTGGTCTTTTTAGGTGTTGTTGATTTTTTTTTTAGTTTAAAGTGTTTACCTAGGGTAGGAATAGGAGTTAATTTAGTTTAGGTACTAATTTGAAGTCTTTAAAGGTTTTTGCAGGGTCAATTTAGGCAAAAGGAAAAAGTTTGGGTGGAAGCCGAGGTTTCTTAGAAAATTTTAGGCAAAATTGGAAATTTGGGGCAAATTTGTCAATTTTAGAGAGTTTGAGCTAAATCTGGCGATTTTATGAAATTCTTGGAAAAATCTGGTTAGTTTTGCAAAGTTTTGGGCTAATCTGACAAATCCTAGAAATTTTGAGTAAAATTGAAATTCGCACAGAATTTAGGGCAGAGTAGTCAGCTGGAGAGTTTTGTTGGACTTAAACTGGTATTTACCATATTATATCCTAATCTACTCAAATTGAATTTAGATGATGTTTAAACTCTGTTAAACCAAGCTAATCTGCCCTAGCCTCTCCTAATATAAATAAGGGTCCAAATTTCAAGAAAAAGGGGGAGAAATTCGAAACTCTAAGGCCATGTTTAGTTATGGAGAATTTTCTAATTTTTTCAGAAAAATTTTCAAAAATTAGAAAATGAAAAGAGAATGTGTTCAGTTTAATAATTTTCTTTTCCAATTTTTCTAGAAAACAATTTTCTATGTTAATAAGAAATGGAAAACTTGGGTTTAGTGGTTTTCTATTTTCTCGAAAACGAGAAATTCATTCGGCGCCTCCCTTCGTCTCGCGAATCACAATCGGCCTTTTCCCAATGCCTTCGACCTTCTCCCTCCCTGCAACTTTGGAGTTCCCCCTTCTGGCACCTCCCTTCGTCTCCTGAATTGCGATCGACCTCCTTTCGATACCTTCGACCTTCTCCCTCCTGGCAACTTTGGACTTCTCCCTCCCAGCGCCTCCCTTCGTCTTGCGAATCGATCCATCGGAAGCAACAATAGTGACATTGGAGCTATGTGACAGTGGAATCGACGGTGAGTGTCACGAGTTTGGGAATGATGGAGATGGTAGCATAGATATAAACAATATAAAAGTTGGGAGCCTAAGTGACAGAGAGCAAAAAATCTTGGAGCAGACTTTGGATTTTTTCGTTTTCACTTTTGAAGCTAATAGACTTGGGAAGATCTGCAATTATAGTCCATAAACTTTCTTTCAATTTTCAGCTAAGGCACACAATTTTTTTCAATGTAGTGTATGTATATGTAGTTATCTTTAATTGTTTTAAAACAACTAAACTTGTTTTTTAAAATACACTTTGAAAAACAGACATCAGAAAATGAAAATGAAAATTGTTTTCTACAACTAAACGTCACCTAAGCTTCCAGTGAAAAAAGGAAAAACAGCAGCTTTAGCCCCTGGCCTCAGAACCCAAATACCCAGAAACCCTAAACTTCTCCCCCTCTACGCCGTTACTGCTGGTGTCCGACGCTACTGGCCGACGCCGCCGGACGTTGTCGCGTCGCCAATCCGCCTCCGTCAGCCTTCCCCGCCAGCCACGCCGCTCCAGCCTGCCCTTGCCGTCGCCCTCCACGTCGTGCAGCTGCACTAGCCGCCGCCGTCTCCTTGCCCTCGTCGCGGCACCCTCCAAGCTCCGCCGTCGTCGCTCACCGCGCCGCCGCCGCTGAAGCCAGAGCCTCGCCTCTCTCCTTCGCCTGATCGTCGCCGTCATAGAAGGAATCGGGGAAGAATCCGACTCCTCCACCTTGGCCCGACCCGTTTTGTCCGAACCAGATCCAGTTTTGGGTAAAACGCCTCTCTAAACCTTGATCTTTCTATATCCGTTCACACAAGTCGCTAACTTCTCTTTTGTTTTGCAGATGAATCATTGACAGCAAATTTTTTTTATTGTTTGCTTTTCTTTGTTTCTTTGTTTATTTGCTTGTTGTTTGACCATGCACTAAATTTAGTCATTAAATTCACATAAAACATAACCTAGAAAGTTTAGTTTATTTTATGTTTTGTTTTTTAAGTTTCTTTACTTATCGTTATCTTCTTTAAACTTTAGGATTGTGTGATTTTGTTTTCTTTATTTAATACTCACAATGCATCTAAATGTTAATAACACACAAAAATTATCGGTTAAGAAATTTTAAATTACTTTACAAATTTTTTTTAAGATTTGTTCTTGGTAATTTGATAAAATCCCGAGACGGATTATTCATTTGAATCCGATTGGTCTGATAAGATTCACGGGCTAGAACAAGATGTTCCTTTCAAATTCTTGATAGATTTAATAAAGTTCCGATATTTCAAGGACGTTTAGGATTCCATATCCGGTTGGTCTGATAAGATTCATGGTTTGGAATTAAATTAAATAAAATTCATTAAAATTATTTTCAATTAAAGATTAGATTAAGAAATAAAGAGTCAAGAAAAGATAAAACTGAACCCCATGATACCAATTTTCGGACGCTTTAGTAAGGTTATTTAAGCGTAGCCGACTTACGATCTTAGAATCTCTCACAAATCATAACAGGTATCTAATCGACCTAGTTAAATTGATTGGTGGCGACTCCTAAAAAACACATTGCTACAATTGCCCAGAATTCAGATACGTCGAATCTAGTTTGCGGTCTATTACCTTCCACCAGGGGAGGGCCTGTTGGTGGGGGAGTGAGAAGAGGGGCCTGGGGAGCAAGGGTTATGGTAGAACATGAACTCACGCTTTCTGGCAGCGCGTAGAGTGAGGCAAGCAAAAGTTGTCATGGCACCTTGGTAGAAGCTAATTGTTTCATCAGAGATGGAAGAAAAATAAAGATGGGAAAAAGACAGACAAACAGAGATGAGAGAGAAACAGAGAAACACAGATGGGAGAGAGAGAAAGAGAGAGAGAGAGAGAGACAAATAGAGCGAGAAACAGAAAGAAACAAATAAAAAATTAAGTAATAATCTTTCTTCGATTGCGATTCTTGTAGTGATCTAGAGCAACAATTTTGGCAGTGTATGAGTGTAGATGAAAGAGAGGGGGACAAATGACAGGCGAGCATAGGTGAAACGAGGATTAGCAGAGGCTTAACTACAGCATTAGCCCTTGAACTTGCCCAACTCGAGCGAGTTGGTCCAAAACTCACTACTCACTAAAACTTAGCCCCTGAACTTTGAAAAGCTATGCACTTTAGTCCATTATCTACTGTTTGAACAGACAGCGTTAGCCTGGGGTTGAAATCCACAGGTTTTCGTCCCCGCCGCCCTTCTCTCATCTTTTCGTTTGATTCAGTCCATCATAATCGATTCCGTCTGGCTCTCTTGATTCTGTCATGATTTCGTTAGCGTGCCGTCATCCCCCTCACAAGCACACTGTTGTCTCCTCCTTGCCAGCACGATTCAATGGGGAAGCTCAATTCGCCCGGGACAACTAATCGCCTGGGAAACGAATCGCCGCTGTGAGGGAGGAGTAACAGAGCGATTCATGGTTGCCCACTCTTGCCTTCTAAAAAATCCGTCTTGCAAATTGGAGGTGGAAGAAGCATGCGCCGATACCTTGCTAGTGCAGCGTCTTGTCCCCATACACAGAGGAACTTGTCGGCTGCGACTCGTCTCGGCTGAGGAGGAGTTGCAACGAAGGAGGATCAGTCGTTGATTTCAAACCCATGTTGCTACAATGAACCCGAGTTGGTTCATCTCAGCCTAACGCAATTCGTTTATTACTATTGGGAATGGACTAACGTGCATAGTTTGTTAAAGTTTAAGGGCTAAGTTTTAGTGAGTAGTGAGTTTTGGACCAACTCACTCGAGTTGGACAAGTTCGAGGGCTAATGCTGTAGTTAGGCCATTAGCAGAAAAAGGGAGGACAGATGAGTGTAGGTGAAAAATGGTAGATTTGGGACAAAAAACGAACCCTACATTAAGCTAGTGGGGCCATCTCATAAAGCACATTAAATCAATTCTATTAAATACAGCCGAACTAGCTGTTAACCTATTATATTGGACATCCCACCACCACAATCATACACTTGAATATCATAAAAGTAGGGGAAAAATGGAGTTTAGAGACTTTTCTGCATAATATAAAAGTTAGTGGTCCAATGTTTATTTTTATGTATGAGATGTCTAATTATGTGTACAGATAAAATGTCTAATTATATATATATGGTGTCTTGTTTTAGATAAAATGTATGAAACACGTAGAGAGCCATAATCAAATAATTGGGTACCACAATAATGTAGATTATACACTTCCTTACTAGATTTAAATACTTCACTTATCAAACTAGACATTCAACTATCATAATTAGACACCTGGATACTACAATCCAACACTTGGATACGATACTTGAATAGGTAGACTAGACACATTCTTACCAGATTTAGACACTTAACATATTATAGTAGACATCCAACCACCACATTTAGCCATTTGGACTCCACAAAAATAGAAAAAGATGGAGTTATACATCTTGTACCTATAATAAAAATCAATAATCTCATGCGAATTTCTATGTATGAAATGTCTAATTCTGTGGATAAAGTGTCTAATTATATTTAAATGGTGGCTAGTTTCATATGAAATGTATTCAAGTTCATTTACATGTGGACAAGACAGCCATATAGGAAACTATAAAAATATGACATGATTTTCTACTTAAATATCCTTTAAAATAACATGATTATCTCCCAATTAAAGGTAAAATTTAAAAAATAAAAGTATTTTATCCTCACCATTCAAAAAATAACATAGACACTGTCAACCTAGTTTTAGGCACACTAAGATAGACACTATTAACTATAGTTGGACACTAACAACATTATTCTGTCATCTAATGGTAGATGTCTGCTTTGGCGGATGGTATCATGTCTCATTAACTTATACAACAACCATTTAGATCAGTGAATGTCTTAAACTGAATATCATACATTGCTTCATTAAATATAATCCAAAGATGTATTGTATTAGGGGAGGAGAAAAAAGCTCCCATTGCCTAAATGTTAAAACAAAGCAGTAGTCCCGTTTATCACACTTTCGATATTTGGGACATTAGATTTAAAAAATGTCAGTATTTATGAAATTTAACCTAAAGTTTGCAAAACCGAGAGAGTCATGTTTGAGATAGAGCAAGCAACAGAGAGAGCGACAAAGAGAGCAAGGGGCTGCGAGGCTGGGAAGCGATCTAGGGGTGAGGCATTTAACTGGGATGACATCAAGGCAATGAAGAGAATAATGGACTCATTCTTCTTCTAAAACTTTCTGGATGACTGGGAAGTGAATGATTTATGAGGGTGCTCGAAGGTTATGGCATAGTCGTGGATCTTTACGTGGCTCAAAAAAGATTAAAAGACGGTCATCGGTTTGGTTTTGTGAGATTCCGTAAAGGAGATGATGTAACTAAGCTGGAAAGAGAATTAAATCATATTTGGATCAGAATTTACAAGCTACGAACTAATTTTTGCAGATACAGGAGACAAGGCACCTATAGAGTTGAACCTGAAACAGCAGGTGAAGAGGTCAAATATATCTCGCAAAGACTATGGCAAGAGGTAGTATAAAGATGTGCTTCTTGGGGTACAAAATGGTGAAAATGGGAAGCAAAAAAACAAATAGAAGAACAGTTCATGGGCAGGTATTGAATTTAAAACAGGGGAGGATGAACAAGTATGGCTCCAAAGATGTGGAATTTTTGTGAAGTTATGAGGTTAAGGGTCATTGAAAATCTTCAAACTATTTGTGATGCGGATAAAATTGGGCCTTGTAAAATTAGATATCTGGGTGGACTAAGGGTGTTGCTTGAGTTTAACTCATAAGATGACATGGAGTCATTGCTTAATAAAGGTGATGAGTGGTTTAATTGGATTTACCCTTAGTGCAAGTAGTTGAACAAAATAGGAGGACTAGTATGGCTAAGATATGAAGGAATTCCACTTCAAATCTGGAATGAAACAACCTTTTCCACAATTAGTGTGCTCTAGGGAAAAGTTGTACTGGTAGCAAAAGAAACAATGCAGGAGAAAAATCTTGAATTTGGATGTGTGCAAATTTTAACTTGTGAATTATAGCACATTTTAAAGATATTAAAAATTAAAGTGGATGCTTCTATCAAGGGTTATGAAGAAGTCAGTAACCCAATTTAAACATTGTGCTATCGTTCCATTAGTCATTGTTTGTTCAGACTCGTAAGAGAATGGCGATGAATTAGAGTGCAACTTTAGACTCATTCATTCTGCAAATGAAGATGAAGAGGCAATTTGCTTCGAAGATGACAAATTGGTGAATGACACACTGGGCAATGCATCAGTAATTGGCAATCCGTTGAATTTGAAAAGGAATCTGAAGGGTCTGATCAAATTGAGAAGAGTGTGTATAAGCCGTTAAGTGCTAAGGTGAAAGATCGGACAGGTCAGCACAAGCTGGGTATCTCAGCAGAGGAGAATGGGCCTAGCAAATCAAATGACAGGCACAACAAAAGGCCCTAATCCATGGGTGTAAACGAAATTTTATGGGCTTATGAATCAAGTCCCCTTCTGCTCAACGAAACTAATGCAATCTCAAGTGGAATTCTTATTAGATTAAACAAAGGCCGGGACACTTATGCTCTGTCAGGAACAAAAAACCAGGAAGTCATTGGATCAGGGGAGAAGATCATTGCAGGGGGTTCTATATCAAATGAAGACATCCAAAATTTTGTTAATTGACTCAAGAAATTGGAGCAGAACACTTCATCTGAAATCCCAGACCCAACGATTATGAAAGCACAAAAAACATGACGAGTGGCGAACAAATTGGGATTGGAGGTAGAAGATTCGGAAGAAGCAATAATTCAGCAGTTGAAGCATCTTGAAGGATAGGCAACTCCTGTCTCTCAGTGTGTCAGGGATTTGAGTTAGATTGGGTTGTTCTCAGTCACAGTGAAATTGCTATCTTGGAATGTTGGTGGTCTGGGGAAATCAGAGAAAAGAGGGCTGTAAGGAATTCAGAAGAAAAGATTAATTTCCTGCTATTGCAAGAAACAAAGATGCAAACTTGCTCAGTTCAACATTTAAAATTGTTATAGGGTACTTCAGATTTTGACTTTGTTGAACTAAATGCTGAAGGGCCCTCTGGAGGGTTGCTCACCATTTAGGATAAAAATAAAATTTTGAAACTCGACCAATTTTTTGGAAATAGATTATTTGGTATATCTAGGATTTAAGTGGACTCGGGAGTAGTTTTGAATATTATTAACATCTATGCACCTCATGACCCTGTTAGAAAGTAGGAACTGTGGAGGAGCATTCTAGTTTATAAAAATTAGTATCAAGAAATTTGGTGTATTAGGGGGATTTCAATGCAGTTTGAACAAAAGAACAAAGGAAAGGCTGCCGCTTTGATCAAAGAGATGCAGATTGCTTTAATGATTTTATAGAGCATGGTGGTTTGATTGATCTTCAACTTGAAGGAATAAAATCCACTCGATATTCTAAAGATGACACCAAATGAAGCAGGCTACATAAGGTTTTGGTGTGTGATGCATTCTTGTCGAAATGGCCCCTTACAATTGTCAATGCTCTAGTTAGAAGGCTCTCAAACACTGCCCAGCACTTTTAAGCAAGATCTCAGAAATTTTGGCCTAACTGCTTTTAAATTCTATAATTCCTGGATGGAACAACTATCCTTTGAAGATGTGGTAAAAAATTTATAGTTCGAAACTTTAAATGGAGGTCAACCTAGTTTTGTGTTAAAGGAGAACCTAAAAGTATTGAAGAAGCAATTGAACATATGGAGTTCTATGGTGTTCGTGGATATGAGCAAAAAAGAAGAAGATTTAGAGAAAGAAGTGGAAAAGTGGGACCTAACTGTTGAGAATAGAGAATTATCTAGGGTAAAATCCAAATTTGGTCTCTTAACTATTTAGTTTGTCCTAAACTGGTCCCTTAACTCTAAAAGTGCTTATTGAGGTCCCTTAACTCAAGTGGTGTGTCCAATTTGAGTCCCATCCGTCAATTGAGCCGTTACTTTGGATGAAACTTGCCTATGTGGCACCCATAATGCCATGTGGCACTCATAATGCCACGTGGCTTCCTCTTTAATTAAAATAGGTGATTATTTTGTATAGAAATGAAAAAATTTGAGTTAAAATTAACACAAATAAATAACCATAGGACTTCAAATGTAAATAGCCCAACATTTTCGTCGGTGGATCTCTCTCCTCTCTTTCTTTCACCGGTGGTTCTTTCCATCGCCGATTCCGTCTTTGTCACCATTGTAATTTAGTTCACCGTCTTCATCACTGTCGCGATTTAGTTCGTCGTCTCCGTCTTCCGTCGCGATTTCCTCCTCCGTCACCATCTCCGTCGCGATTCGTCTTCCTTTGCGATTTCATTCTCCGTCGCAATTCATCTTCCGTTGCGATTTCCTTGTCCGTCACCATCTCTGTCGCGATTCGTCTTCTTTTGCAATTTCCTCCTCCGTCGCGATGCGTTTTCCATCGTGATTTCCTCCTCCGTCACCATCTCCGTCGCGATTCGTCTTCCTTTGCGATTTCCTCCTCTGTCGCGATGCGTCTTCCGTCATGATTTCCTCCTTCGTCACCATCTCTGTCGTCATTCGTCTTCTTTTGCGATTTTCTCCTCTGTCGCGATTCATTTTCCGTTGCGATTTCCTCATCTGTCACCATCTTCGTCCCAATTTCGTCTCTCGTTCACCATCTCCAGTGGTCCGCCTCCATCCCGTCCATCTTCGTCTCCGTTCACCATCTCCGTCCATCTTCCTCTGTTGTCAAATCCAACACCATCGTCTACGGCGAGTTAATCTAACAATTGAGGCTAATCCATGTTTTAAGCCCCAAGATTTTGTGTTTGTGTCAGTTTAGGTTTAATTTTTCATTTCTATACAAAATAATCACCTATTTCAATTAAAGAGGAAGCCACATGGCATTATGGGTGCCACATAGGCAAGTTTCATCCAAAATAACGGCTCAATTGATGGATGGGACTCAAATTGGACATGCCACTTAAGTTAAGGGACCTCAATAGGCATTTTTAGAGTTAAGGGACCAATTTAGGACAAACTGAATAGTTAAGGGACCAAATTTGGATTTTACCTGAATTATCTGACAAGGAGGCATTGCAGCGAATTGAAGTAGAGAAAAAATACATTGAGGTGGAGCATTTGAAGCAACGTATACTAAAATAGAGATCAAGAGATAGATGGATAAGTAAGGGGATGAAAACTTAAGATATTTTCATTATATTGCAAATGGTAGAAAAAGGAGAAATAAATTAAATGGGGTGCTGACAAATGGGAGATGGGTTGAGGAACCTGAGCTTATAAAAGAGGAATTATTTAGATATTTTCAAACAATATTTAAAGAAGAAAATCATGGCATGCCAGTGTTCAGAAGTTGAACGTTTAGGTAGATTTCTCCACAACTGTGAGATGACCTTGAAAAACCTTTTTCAAACGATATAGATGTGTGGCGGTGACAAGTTGTCTGGCCTGGATGGGTTCTTACTCTGCTTCTTCAAGAAAATTTGGCCAATGGTTAAAAAGGAAATCATGGACTTTGTATGTGAGTTTAGTTCTACAGGTTTAGAAATTTGAAAGGATGCAACTCATTTTTCATCACATTAGTACCTAAGAGAACAAATCCAATAGGCCTTGTGGACTTCAGACCAATCAGCTTAATAGGAAGTCTATACAAGATTATGGCTAAGTTACTTGTAAAAAGGTTGAAAGGAGTAATAGGGCTGATTATTGGAGAAAAACAAATTACTTTTACAAAAGGAAGACAAATCTTGGATGAACTTTTAATTGCAAGTGAAGCTATAGAGTATTGACTATGCTTTTTAAGATTGACTTTGAAAAAGCATTCGATTGTATCAATTGGAAATTTCTTGATTCGATTATAGGGCAGATGGGGTTTGGACAAAGATGGAGGAAATGAATTAGAGAGTGCTTGAGTTCAGCTAGGATCTTGGTACTTATAAATGGTTGCCCAACCAAAGGGTTCATAACAGAAAAGGGTATAAGTAGAGGTGTACAATGGGTCGGGTCAGAACCGGCCTGCTTTAGACACGGCCCAGGCACAGAACAGGCACGGTTCCACACGGATTGGATCAGGCCTGAAGGAAAGAGGGCCAAATATAGGCCTAGGAATGAGAAAATGAGGCATGGCCCAAGACCGGCCCAAGCCCACCTTAAGACTAAGCACGGCTCAGCTCGACCCAGGCATGACTGGCCGGGGCCTACCGTTTTCAAAAAATGACTCCAATAGTCACTTGCTTTAAAAAAATGGCATAATTACATAGAAGGACCTCTGGTTGCTGACTAACGTTTATTTAAGTCCAAAACTTTTTTTACCCTCACCCAACATTATAAAAGGGCTAGTTTCTAAGGATATTTTTTTCCAACCAAAATTTTGCCACTCCTATAAATACCCACCCTCATTCCTTCACTTCCTCACATAACTTCTTACACTATCCTCACTACATCTACTAGTTTATTTATATTTCTCTCCTCAATTCTTATATTCTTCCTACAATTTTCTTAATCTCATACTAATTTCTTTTTAATCTCTACTTAATCCTTCATTAATCTTCCATTAATTTTGTCACCTCAATGGCTTTAAGGAATAGTACTAGCTCGGCCCCAGCTAAGAGCTCCTCCTCCCGCACCGGTTGGGGTTGTTCTTTTGTCACACGAGTTCTGTGCAAAAAGGAATTCACATCTAAGACGAGCCTCGGCCTAGCAATATTGATATGACGAATATCGATTTGCAATTTGATGAGCAAGCATCCGATGACGATGTTGAAATCCAAGAGAACCCCGCTAAAAACATTGATACGCAAGAAGGGGATAGTGAACAACCGACACCTCAAAGTCAAGTTCCTGAGGGAGGTAGAGGAAAATCTCGTCTCAAATCCTTTGTGTGGGAGCATTTTGAGACACTTTGGGAGAAAGACAACCGGTTCACCAAGCACAAGCATTGTGGGAAGAAGTTGGCACACAAGGTGAATTCCAGGACCGGGATGTTTCAACGACATATAAGGAGTGAGCATTTGATGCATTATCTGAGATCTAAAGGGAGTTCCGGTGGACATACACAACTAAGATTAATTGGTGGTTCAGGTATCTTTAAATTTAATCAGCAAAAATATATGGAAGGTATGGTTAATTGGATGATGCGTATGGAAAAAATTTTTACGCAAGCCGAAGACATGCATTTAGAAAATTGGATTACGTTTAATTTAAACCCTGCCTTTAAAAGGACATCGTGGACAACTACATGAAGAGAAGCATTTAAAATGTATGAATTATGTAAATCTCATCTACATGCGCATTTTTCTACAATTAATCATTACATTACTTTTACTGGTGACAAGTGGACATCTTCTATAGGGGTAGGAATATTTTTGTGTTACTGTACATTGGATTGATGAGGATTGGGTAATTTAAAAAAGAATTATTGCTTTCAAATGCATGGAATTTGACCACACTGGATATAATATATATCAATGCATCTTAGATGTACTTTGTGAATTTTTCTGTGCTGACAAAGTTTTCTGCATTAGTTTTGACAATGCCCCTAATAATGATTTTACAGCCTGAGAACCCTGTACTGGATTGAAACTCCCTCAGAATGGTGGTTTTTTCCATATTAGATACATGTGTCATATTTTGAACTTATGTATGCAAAAAAGGCTTAAGGTTTTGCATACAGAAATCTATCCAATTTGTGATGCATTACTATATTTGAAGACATGGTGTCAGGCCCCAAACTCACCCTATTCAGAACCTAAGGGGTTTAATGGTAATTTGAACTTAGTAAGGTAGGGTCTGCTATCTAGGATGCTTAACCCTCATTTCTATCTTTAATTGATTAGGGTTTATTTTATAATTTTACGTTATTTAACCAAGTTTTGTTTCTAGATGAGGGTTGAGGTGATAACATGGGGAGTACTTACTTTTACTAGCAAGTTTTATGCTTTATGTAGGTAAGGTTATTAGGATAGGCAGCTTTGGGCGTCTAGGAAAATATAGTTTCGTTTGTGTGTCTGCCCATGTGTATCCAGGAGGCTTACCTTGGCCCCTCCTAGAGTCCTGGCCCAATTCGTGCTTAAGTAAAAATGAATACTTATTAAGTACTACAGTCACTATTTTACAAAATATTGGCATGCATTTTTTCTTCTGATATCTTGGAATTTCTAGTTTTCTGTGTGACTCCAAGATCTATGCCATGCTAAAGAGGACCTAGGTAGGTAGGTATATATACAAGCATTTACAAGGAAAAATTTAGCTGCTAGGGTTTACATGGCCAAGACTACATACACCCATTTTTGTTACATCATTACAAAACCAAGCATGTCGTTAACTAAGTTCAAGCGGTTTCCACATTAACAATGACTTTAACTTCCATTTTTACAAAACACTTAGGCCAAAGTTGCCTAACAACCCTTCTAGTCTTTACCCAAACCAAAACAGAAGCAAATGCAGCTAAACCCATGACAACCATGATAGCTTGCACATAAACTAAATTCATTAGAAATTAACATGAATTTCTATTCTTATTACCGTATATCCGAGCCTTTACCTTATTGAACATATACCTCCATGAGGTTCTTAGCCTCTATTCTACCATGTCCTTTCCTGAAATAGGCAGATATAGGGCGTGAGTACTTGGGTACTCAATAAGGATTTCATACGGCATCAAATGCTTATTTCACACATAACACATAATTTCTGTATATGTATACAGATATATAAAAATAACCCTCCTTCTATTCTTGCGGCCCTGCAACAAAAACATGAAAACATAGGAAAAACAATATATATATAACATAATAAATTTATTCACATAATAATTCAGGGGTTAGCACACACAAAACAATCACAGAAGCATGCATTACACGCACACCTCCACACGTTTCTTCTTAACTTAGCAAGCATTTTCCTTACTAGATTTTTTTAGCATGTGATCATTTATTTTAGAGTAGATTTAACATAGAGCTCCAAGTAAAAGAAAAAGTTCGGCCCTACTTAGTTTTTTACCCTAATGCTTGTCATAGTGCAAACTAGCTAGCTTACCGTAATGTCAAAGTGTCATAGCCCATGTTCATAGCCCTTAGGTTCATTCGGTCTTAACCATCCCCTAAGGCAGCACCTTCCTTACCAAAATTCGAAGAAAGGAGCATTTATAGAAATCCCTACCTTGCTCAGAAAACAGCAGCCATGGAAGTACAAAAATGGTCACGCACCGTACGCCTACATATTCATGACATTTACATATTTTAGGTTTTGCTACTGAAAATGATAGTCTTAAAAGCTCAGTTTTTCATATTAAATTTCATACCAATTTTGAAATTACTGGAAGGAAGTAAATTGGTTGAGATAAAAGACATTTCTCCACAAGCAACTCTTTTGAACCATTTTGATAAAAATAATATTTTAAACTCTTTTGAATTTGTCTAAGTACATATATTTAAATATTAATTTAATTGTATATTATATTGAATATTTCATAAAATTGGTTATGGACACAATTTTATTGAATTTTGGTATTATTATAGGTATAAACCGAAAAAGACGAGAACCAGAACCGAAAATCCAAAACCATGGTTCTGGTTCTGTTCAGTTCTTGGTTCTTGGGTTGAATAGCAAATTTTGGAACCGAGATCATTTCGGATTGTTTTGGTTTCACTAGAAAACCGAACCAACCCAACCCATGCTCACCCCTAATCACCGGTAATTAGGTGTATATTGCACAATTCATGAAAAGTAATAAAAACATTGTTGTTTTGAGGATTTAAGGGAGCAAATTGAGTGAATTGATCATATTGAGTCATTGAACATGAGTTCGGATACAATATGAGGAATTGATGGTATTGAAACCCATATGGTCGATTAATTCTTTAAGTAACCAAGTTGAAAGCTCATTTGATGCGTCTTTATGGATGGCCATCTAGTAATTTGCTAGGTATGATATGAATCTAAAAGTTTTGGGGATGATTTGGGAATCAACTTTAATTCACGCCCGACAGATCATTTTTTTTGAATAAAAAAATACAGTTGTTTAAAAGTGGCGCCAAAGTACACACCATTTAACCCCTCAACTTCTCCAACTTCGATGAGTTGCCCCAAAACTTAACAAATAGTAAATTTTGTCTCTGAACTTTGTAAAAATAGCCAGTTGATTCAAACTCATATGACTTTATGGGGGAAACTATAAAACCCCCTTTATGTATTTTATTTTGTCATAATAGGTTCTTTTAGTTCAAAAACATTTCAAAATGTTATCTCTTTCATCAAATCAAATCTAATTCTCTTCCATTTGCTCGACAATGGCAGCCATCACCACCTAGATTTATGCCCCACAGGGCTGAAACTCAGGTTGAATGGGTTGAGTTTGTGTCAAACTCAAAATTTAAGTGACCTCTCATAGTCCTAAAATTCCAACCTGAAACTGACACAAACTTCCCATTGGACCCGAACCGAACTAATAAAAAAAACAAGTTCAAAATTTAGAACATTTGAGTTGATCCAAAATTGTTGCTTGCAGTAGACCCAAACAAAAAAGAGTAAAAAAAACTAAAGAAAAGAAAAATCAAATAGAGTTGTTAAGGCCAACCCAAATAGGCCGTGAAGACTTCACCTTCGCTTTTTGTTCGACTTTGCTTTGCTTTCCTTTTGCTCTTGTCTTGCTTTTTGTTTTGCTTTGTTTCAGTACTCAAATCCGAAATCATGGTCTAATTCTTTTAAGGCTTTAATTGATTACAAGCCTCGGAGAAGCGACCAAGTCAAGCGGCGTCAGGCGGTCAAATTTTGGCCAATTTCAGCCAAATTGGTCTTGTCGGCCAAGAAAGAATTTTTGACCAAATTTCGGTCAAATTCCACTCGGCCACCCATACTTAGCTTATTTAGTCAATTAGCCCACTTATCTCTTATCATGGCACATTTTAAGCACTCATCTCAACTTTTAACTTGGTCAATTTAGGTCCCAAAGTTTACTTAAGGCCAAGAATACTTTAGGCGCACCCGAAAATCCCTTAGTGTATCATATTTTATCTTGCCTCATTTTTTTTTCAACATTTTCTACCTCCATGGGATTCTTGTGAGTACTTTAATTAGTACATTCAATTTTATTTAAAACCCAAGGCTTCCAAGTCCACAATTTCAAATAAATGCACATACAAGTGTGCCTGAGGGTTTCCTAGTGTCCCCCTTAATACTAAAAAAAATTTCTCATAAAAATTAGAGTCCATGAAAGCATTACATTCTCTTTCACATGCCAATGATTGATTTTGTTAATACCTGCTAGGGCTCCCAGCTTATAGCCAATGCAAATCATGGGCTTGACACACGGCCCAAAATATGTCGGGAATTTAAAGAGTACTGCCTTCAAAACAACCAACCGTTTTCATGGAAACGTTTTAAACTAGACTATCCCACTCGTTAGAACTCTACATCTGAGATATTGATAGATGCATATCCATATGCAACCTTGTTAACTATTTTCCTAAACTTGAAATCAAACTTCGAACTTCTAACGGTTGAAATGTGGGATAGGTGTTACAAACTGTCAATTATTACGACAATTTTATGAAGCAACTGCTTTTTTCTCTGGTGTTTATTATCTTATTGCTCATAAAGTTTTGATGTATTTGGTAAACATTGTTTATATTTTGAATCAATACAAGATGGATCTATTACTAAAGGACACCATCAAAGCAATGAAGGAGAAGTGAGTTTCCTATTTTATACAAATACCCCTATCTTTTTACTTGTATAATCACCTAACTTGACCGTAAAAATTACTGGGACATTGTCTTCGCTTGAGGGATACTATAGTTTCTTGGATATGAATCATATTAGTTGTTTAGCTATGACGGCTAAAATAGATGATTACATGCCGGAGATGTACAAAGAATATTTATCCTGCTACAAAGATAAGGTAAGACCAACATCTTCCTCCACCGCACACGCCTCATCCTCCTCCTCTTCATCAGCACCATTTAACCTCGCAGAATAGCCACTCAAGTGTCCTTGACCCACATTATCTGGCTTACCGGAAGTAGATGATTACCTCCACACCTCATTTGAAACAAGTGAGAATGACATTTTGGAGTGATGGAAAATGAAAAATGGCAAATTTTTTATTCTATCTATCCTAGCAAAGGAAGTTCTTGTGGTTCCGATTTTAACCATTACACCATTACATCGGAGTTTACTTTTAGTGCTGGCAAATGAATCATTTCAAAGAAATGGGCCAAGTTGACGTCCGAAGCAATGGAGGTCTGCGTGTGTAACCGTGACTGGGGTTTTGCTGCCTTAAGAAAACAAGACCAAAAAATTTTAAAAGATGAAATACAAGATGATGACGGTGCTTCAATATCCTAGATTTTCCTTTTCCGTTCTTAGAATATATTTGATTTAATTATGTTGTGCAGCACAAATCATAGATTTTCATTTCATTCTGATTTTTCTGGAATGTTTTGCCATTTAAATTGTAAGGCCCGTTCCAACTTATTTGTAAGTGTCACTTAGCTTTGTTATTAATAAAATCTATAATGATGGTGGTATTTTTTTTTCTTTTCATACAATCATAAAAATTTTAAACAAAAATAATTAATCATTTTAAAATTATTAAAATTCTATAAATTTTTAAAAAAAATTAAAAAAAATTAAAAAATTAAAAAGCTTGGCCCAAGCCCGCGAACACACAAGCCCGACCTAGACCCAGCATAGCTTTTGCATGTCGTGCCCAGGCCTAACCAGACTAGGCCCAAGCCCGGCCAGGCTGAGCTGGTCAGGCCCACTGTCCATCTCTAGGTATAAGGCAAGGAAACCATCTACCTCCTTTTTTTATCCCTAATAGTTGCTGAAGCCTTAAGTGTGTTGATGAATGAAGTGATTGAAAAAAGGCATATTCCAAAGAGTCAAAATCGGCAGGAGCAGACTAAAATTATCTCACTTGCAGTTCGCAAATGATTCTTTATTCCTAGGGCAATGGATTCTAGAAAACATGCTTAATCTCAAGCGATTACTTAAGTGCTTTCAACTCATATCAGCTCTCAAACTAAATATGTCAAAGTGCAAATTAAATAG
This sequence comes from Aquilaria yunnanensis, assembly GCA_039654915.1. Taxonomy (NCBI): domain Eukaryota; kingdom Viridiplantae; phylum Streptophyta; class Magnoliopsida; order Malvales; family Thymelaeaceae; genus Aquilaria; species Aquilaria yunnanensis. The sequence continues at coordinate 10,576,400 of CM077593.1, forward strand.
GGTAAGAGTGGAAAATTTTGAAATTATAAGGGCTGCTGTTAAAGTGCAAAGCAGAAAAAATCCTCCTCACTTATCTCAGTTTGCCAATTGGTGCATGTATGAGCAGAATAAATCCATGGCAGGCTGTGGTTAAAAAATTCAATGAAAGACTTAATCATTGGAAAGCAAATACACTCTCCATCAGACGAAGACTTACCTTGATTAAATTCAAGTTGAGTAGCCTCCCCTTGTATTTTTTCTCAGTTTTTCATGCCCCGATGAGTATTCTTCATTCACTTGAAAGCTTAAAAATTTCCCTCTCTTTAGGGTGTTGGGGAAGGTAGGAAGATAAGTTGAGTATTTTGGAAAAGGGTGTTGGCAGCTAAGGAGGATGAGGGTTTGTGTGTGGGAAGTCTAAAAGCTAGTAACTTAGTACTTCTTGGAAAATGGTGGTGGCATTTCCACTCAGAAAAGGAAGCTTTGTTGAGGAGAGTATTAATTTCCTTGTATGGAGATAATGGTGGGTTAAAGGGGAATGGAGCTAGAGTAAAAGGGAGGGTCCAGGGAGATATCATAAAGGTCAGGCATGAAATTGATAATTTAGGCATTAATTTTTTGAATGACTTTAGGTGGAAATTGGAGATGGTATGGCTGTGAGGTTTTTAAAGGATATATAAGTGTTAAAGAAAGTTTACAATCAAAATTTCTGGGTCTCTTCAATTTAGATATATTATGAAATAGCTTGGTGAGTGGAAAAAGATTATCTCAATGAGGGGCTTGGCAATAGAGTTGGAGTTGGCGAATGCTACTTAGGTAGTAGAAGAAAGTGAAATTACAAGAACAAGGCATTTTGGCATCCAAATCATGATGGGGTTAACTAATGTTTAGACATTTGGAGGCAAATTGACAAAATTCAATTCATGCTTCGGCGGTGCAAAGAGGGACAGTGTGAAACAACTTTGTGCCATTAAAAGTAAACACATTTGCTTGGAAGGCAGTTTAAGACAAAATACCAATAAACTTGAACTTGGCAATTGGGTGTATTAACTAGGTGGATCCACTTTGCCTTCTCTACGATAGTGACCTTGAAGTTGTTGATCATATTCTGATTAACCACACTAGTGTTTCTTGGATCTGGTTTCTTCTCTGCACTTGGTAGGCAAATCTAGTGTGGGGAAATGTATCTCTTGTAAGCATTCTATGTCAGAAACTAAAAAAAGCCCTAGTAAACAAAATTTGGATAGCTGTGCTTCTCGTAACTATTTTGGTGTATATGGAATGGTCAAAATGCAAAAGTCTTCTCTAGGAAAACCTTTAACAGTTGGGTAATTTTTTACACAATCCAATACAGGTCATTTATTTGGATTTCAAAAAGATTTAGAAATTTTGACTGCTTTTTGTTTCTTGGTGTCATGACCCAGTATCTGCCTTGAATAAATTTCCTTGATCTTTCATTGTGTTTGATTGGTAATGCTAGGTGCAGATTTTATCTAAGTGATTGTATCTTTTTATTTATTTCGAACTCCTGCTAGTTGTATTAGCATGGATCGAGAGTAAAGTGTCCAACACTCTGAGGTTACATTTCCAGCAGCTAGTTGGAAATTTCTCATTCTACATTTTTCATCTTTCTTTAATAAATTCTATTGCTTTAAGATTGGATGTTAATAGCTCCGACCATTAGTATATGTTATATGGTTCAACTATAAATTGAGATATTTTTTCCTTTTCAGAGGTAGCGATAAAAAATAAGAAAATTGAATTAGTGAGTTGATTAAATAAAGGTTTGTAAATGCTTTTGAAGTGAATAGGATGTTGACTTTTATAATTCAGATGAGTCGGCATTATTCTTTCTTCCATGTCTAACCATATGGAGCATTATATTGTTGTGACTAATTCAAAATTGAGAATTGATGCTTGAGAATGTCTTCGTAAACCTTATAATTAGGTGTAACACTATTTTAATTCGTTTCCCTCACAATAAATAGATTCACCTAATACTTTACAACCAATTCATTTTGGGCATAAAAAATTGAGAATTTAACAAAAGATGTGAATGTGGTGAAAAGTTATGCATACATATATGGTGATTTGTATCATCATTAAATTAAAAAACCAAAAAAAAATGTGTGTGGTTGTAGACATATCGACCAATCGCTAGATTTTAAACAAGTGTAGTTTCTTTCATTTCATGTTCACTTAAACAATAAGATCATTTTAAGGTGGCGAGAATCAACTAGTTAACTCAGACTTTTGAGGTGGTTGAACTTGATTCAAGTATCATGTTATTCCATCAATATCATTTGATGTAGGGGAAAAGTAAATGTCTCCTAACTCAAAATTCTTCCAACCAAACTCCTTTAATCATGACATCTTACACAACTTCATACATGGACACATCAATTACTTAGTCATTTAAATAGGCGATAAGTTGGTTTAGCATGCAAGTGGTTAGCTCTTGGCATACTGAGTCCAAATCTCTCATTCAAATCCAGCTCCTCATGCCTCATCCCATCAGGGAGCTCCCAATCAAAGCAATGCACTAATTGGGCAAGAACAAGCTTGGTGGTAGTCAATCCCAGGTTCATCCCAGGACACCCTCTTCGTCCTGATCCAAAAGGTATTAGCCGAAAATCATGCCCTCGGATATCAATATCATTACTCCCATCAAATCTTTCTGGCAAGAACTCATTAGCGTTGTTCGACCAAATGCTAGGATTTCTAGCAATTGACCAAAAGTTCACCAAGATCCTGGACTTCTTTGGTATATGGTACCCATTAACTGTGACATCTTGCGTTGACTCATGTGGAACTAGGAAGGGGGCAACAGAATGCAACCTCAATGTTTCTTTTATAACCATGTCCAAGTAACTTAGTTTACCTAAATCAGATTCCGCCACCATGTTGTCCATTCCAACGGTCTTTTTCAACTCTTGTTGGAGTTTTCTCATCACATTGGGATGCCTGAGGAGCTCTGATAAGGCCCATTCCACAACTGTGGCAGAAGTGTCTAGGGAGCCGGCAAGCATGTCTAGAATTATAGCTTTGATACTTGGTTTGTCAATTATGTAGACTTCACTGTCTTTGGGATTCAAAGGCTGGTTCAACTTTGTAAGCAACAAGTCCACGAAATCTCTGTGTTGGTTTTCTTGTCTTCGGTGATCTTTCTTATGCTCCTCAATTATTTTTTCCAAGACTTTGTCTATTTCCTCACTCACTTTCTTGAACTTTCGAGTTAATCCCTGGGTAAGATTAAACCATTAATAACACAATGAATTGATTGGGTTTTAAAATCAAGTTTATATTAATGGCTTAGTTGTTCTATTTTTTTATTAGGGTTAATTACAAATTGTCCCCTGAGATTTAGGTAAAATTACACTTTGCCCCCATCTATTTTAAAAATATACACTTTACCCCTTATCTTTTTAATCGAGTCTAATAATAATTTCTAAAATCTTAATTTAGAATGTACGATTATTTTATTCAAACAATGAATCTGTATAGTATTTTTTTTAATAATTAATTGACATTTAAAAATTACTATTTTAAAAACTAAAAGGAATATATAAAGAAAAAATTGATAATTTAAAATGTCAGTAAAAAAATATCATACAAATTAAAATTAAGGGAATATGGCTACAGTAAATTCATAATTATTAAAAATGCATTCCAAGACGTGAAATCGTACAATTTTACGTTTATAAAGAAAAAAAAAAGGTCTCAAATTGGACTAGCAACGTAAAATATAGTAAAAACAGATAGAAACCCCAATTTAACTCGTAAAGTCATAGAAAAATTGAGATTGTATGACTTTAAGTAACTGTGACTAATTGGGTTAAATTAAATCCCAAACTTGGGCTAATAGCCCACCAGCTGAATAGCCCACTTCACTGAGGCAAATTCATGACTTGACCTTGCAACCATTTATATTGCTCATCTTATTTTTCCTCTCTAGGTAGAATTCTGACTTTGATAACCTTAACCGTATTGTCTAAATTAAGATTTTAAAAGAAACTATCGGATTATATTAAAAAGATAAAGGAAAAAATATATATTTTTAAAATAAGAGGGGCAAAGTGTAAATTCACCTAAATCTTAGGAGACAAATTATAATTATCCTTTCTATTATTTTTTTAGTTGTCAGTTTTTCATTTCACCAATCAATGTTCTAAAAAACTGATTGGGTTTATTAACTGGGGGAGATAAATGTTTCAACCATTTGTTTTGCGATAACGCCACATGCATAAGTTTAATAAAGTTAGGGATAATTATAATTTATCCCTTAAGGTTTAGGTGAAATTATACTTTGGCCCTCATATTTTAGAAATCTATATTTTACCTTATGTCTTCTTAATATAGTCCGACAACAACTTCTGAAATTTTAATTTAGACATCACGGTAACCATTATTCAGTAATTTCAATTAGTGTGGTATTTTTTTATAATTAATTAAAATTTTAAACTAACTATTTTTCTTCCTGTATTTCATTCAATTTTTAAAATAATATTTTTTAAATGTCAATTAATTGTAAAAATAGTACCACACATATTGAAATTACTTGAATGACAATTATATAATCGAAATTAATATTTCAGAAATTATTTTTAAATTGTAAGTAACTAATAAAATTATTCACTTATTTCTGATCTTCAGAATCCCTAGGGCCGCTTTCATAAAAATTTCCACATATAGTTCTTGACAGAAACCTGAAGATCAAATGGCAGTTGCGTACATACCTGAAGATCAAATGGAGCCAGAAATGGGACGTAATCAGAGAGATTGAAAACTCCGGCCAATCTCATGCCCTCGTGAACCCAACTCTTCAAGTCAAATTCATCGGACTTGCCGTAGCCCACAATCATCCTAAACATCATGTCCTCAATGACCCCTGCCACGCGCTCGCTTAAATCCACCATCTCACGCTCCTCCGCGACCTCCTTGAGCGCCGCCACGAACGATTTCATCTCGTCCCCCCTCGACGACAAAAAACACTCGATCTTGGAGGCGCTCAGCAGCTGCGTAGTGCACAACTTCCTCACGTTCCTCCAGTACGAGCCGTAAGGTGTAAAAGCCATGCCTTTGGTGCCATAAGACAGGTAATGGGAGGCTTGAACCAAAGGCCTGCTCGCGAAAACAATATCGTGGGTCTTCAGAAATTGCTCGGCCGCCTCCGGCGACGAGACGACGATTGTGGGCACTGACCCTAGCCTGAGGAACATGATTGGTCCGTATTTTTGGGCTAAGCGATCGAGGGATCGGTGTGGGAGGCTTCCGAGCATGTGGAGATTGCCGATTACCGGCAAGGCTGGAGGGCCCGGTGGGAGTTGCCTACCACCTTTCTCGGCTGCCTGCCGGAACACGGCGGCTCGTAGGATGTAGAGGAAAGAAACGAGAGCTCCGAGAAAGACCAGAATTGAGGGAGACATGCGGGCTAGCTCAGTCTTTTGATGCCTGAGTCGGAAAGGCGGAAGTGTGATCTTTCTTAACGAAGGCTTTTTAATATTTAAGGTTAATTAACAAAAGAAAACAGGTCGAGGCCTGAGTAAAAATGTTGGGGTTTGGCTCAAATTGATAAGTTGGAAAAGTTAAAGGACCTATCTTGTCATTTTTCTACAAGGATTGAATTTGGTGGAAAATTTTTTAGCCAAGTCAATACTGGCGAGTGACCACCAACTAGATAATATATTTGTGCGAGTGTGTGATATGGTTTTATAGAATATAAGTTAGTAGGTTATCAATTTATGTTAATGTTTGAATAAGTTTGATTTTCAAATAATAAGTTTTTCTAAATTGTTTCAAGTTTAATCTATTAAAGAAATAGTTTAAAATGTCTTTTTATCACTTAAGTCTACCCAGCTCTCAAGTATATATTTTAATGCGTTAAAATGGTTTAATTCAAAATCTAGAGCCGTTGGTTATTTTTGAGATATCAGGTAATGCGTTAAACTCTGAATTTAACATGTTAATTGTAAGCTTGAAGACATCCGCCCAAATTATTCGACTGGCATGATTTCAACCAAAATTTGAAATATCATTCGGATGAATTAGAGGGCGCCACCTTGATAGACCAGCAGAGCATTTAATGATTTGTCTCTAGCTGTTTTTTATTGTTGAATGGTGAAACTGAGTTTAACGTGTTAAACCCAGAACTTAACACGAAATCTGAAGCTTTTTTTGCATAAAAAATAGAGTAATGGTCACCAGTTTTTCAAAGCTTTTCCAGGCATCTCCAACAGATATGCAACGGTCTCCTTGCCCTCAAATGAGTATAAATTCATGAAGAAATACTTTGAAAAGAACTCTTAGCAACTAGAAAAGAGATTTTATCTTCAAAGAGCTTGAGTTTGAGAAATGCCAAAAGATTGGACTATTACTTGGTTATCTAGCTTTGAGTGCTTCTATTGTTCTTAGCACCTTGTAACCTTGTAAACATCATTTGAAGAGATTGTGTTGATGAGATTTCTAGTTAGCCTCTAGGAAAACTAGTGAGGAAAATGGTATTTATGAGATTTCTAGTTAGCCTTTAGAAAAACTAGTGTGTGGTTATGGTCGAGAGAACTACCGAAGGAATGTGTGCTCTTGTGATTCTTAGTAGAGAAGAAAACTCTCAAGTTGTGAACTTGAAGAGATGAGCAAGCTCTCAAGAGGAGATGAGTAAGCTCTCAAGAGGAGATACCGAATCTCTAAAAAAATCTTTGTTTGTAAGCGTATCTTCTTTTACTTGCTTGATCATTACTTAGTGATTTGTCTTCCTTCATTAGTTGAAGTTGTTTGTTTTCAAAATGACTTCAAAACAAGCTTTCAAAGCAAAATTTAGGATTATTGTGGTTGTCATTTTATTGTTAGAATAGGTTTATTTGTGCTCTTTAAATTATATTTTGGTTTAAGAGATTAAAAACTCATTTTCGATGATTTTTGAAATTCAACCAATTCACCCCCTCTTTTGGTTGCATTTGAGCCAACAATAAGTTATGTTAATCACTAATAGAAGTAGCAATGTTGCAAAAAAGAAAAGGTATTTTTTTCCCACTTATTTTTACTATGAAATTATGAACTTTAACATAGGATTATTTTATTCTAAAAAATGAGAAATAGCAATAGTGATAATTCTCTTTGAAAATTTATTTTTAAAGTTTCTTAATAATTTTAAAAACTCATTCAATTTAAAGCTAAATGAAACGCATATATATTTAGTGACTATAAAAGTCTTTTATTTTGAAAATCAATAAAGGTTTCTCAAAATAATATTTATTTGTAAGTATAAGATACGGAATTAACTAAAAAAATTTATTTAGGTGATTGTGTTTTTTTATACTCTGAATTTAAAGAAAAATGACTAAAAAAGATATTCTATTTAGATTGTTGTATTATCATTTTAAATTTAATTTTTTATCAATTTAAATTTTAGTTATTTATAGACGTAACTTTCAAATTTTAACTTTCAAATTTATAATTTAGGTTTATTTAAATTTCAAAGTGTTTTATAGACGCAACTTCGACATGACTCGCCCAGCTAGCCGTCTTATTTTACCTTTCTTTCTACCTTTTCCTCTTGGCCAGTCTATCGCATCTCAATTTCACCGGGAAAAATGCATCATTGATCACAAAATATAGCTATCATTATAAATCAGTCATCAACCTTTGTTTTGTTGGATACTCATCCTCAACCTTTATAAAGTATTGCATATTGGTCTTTAGCCTTACGAAAAGACTGAATTAGTACAGTAAAATCAATATATAAAGAGAAAAAAATTAATAATTTTTTGATTCCATTAACTATATAAAAATTATAACACAATTTAAAATTTATTAAAAAATAATTACCAGACAATATAAATTAAAGTTTATACATTTGATGTGTTGCAGTTATATGTTGGAGTTAGCAAATTTTGCTGAGATGAGGACCAAATATGCAATATACATTAAAATTAGAGACCAACATACAACAAAAAGGAAATACGGGCCAATTTATTACGGTAAGTCGGTAACTATGTGATTAAGACTAATAGTGTCATTTGCCCATATTCACGCCATTGTCCGCACACGGTTTGTCACGAATAGTATAGAAATAGGAAAATCATTGCATTAGAAAAGAATGTGCCAATCACCAACCACATCAGTGAGCGGATTGTTACGCAACCAGATATCGACTTACATATAAATTATATAATCTTGTTTACGCACAACATTCTTGATTACATATCCACATTGTATAATATTAAATATTCAAAAACAAGTTTGTTCATCAAACTTAAAATATATTTTTTTGAAATAACACTTGAAATACTTAAAAATTAAACACAATTTTAATAAATATATTTTAACTTAATAAAATGAGATTAAAAATACTAAAACAATACACTTGTCATCATCAAAATTAAATATATGTTTGGAACAAATTCAATACATATAATGTTTGAAACTTAACTTGGTTTACGAAGTTCAATGATTGAAATTGGCTCACTTCTAGTTTGAGAGAAAACTATACCAATTAAATAAATTTCAAGAGTTAATATTGCATTCAAGCCACAGTTTTAAGATGAAAAAGAAAAACGGCAAAAAAAAAAAAAGTGCAGAGTGGCTCAAGTTTTTTTTTAATAATTTTTTATGAAAATATTACTGTATTTTGTATATATATATATATATATATATATATAGAGAGAGAGAGAGAGAGAGAGAGAGAGAGAATAGCAGTGTCTAATATAAAATTAAATTAAGACTCAAACTTAATTTTATACTCCTTCTGTCTCATATTCTTTGCATCGTTTCCTTTTTTAGTAAGTTTTCCTAAACAACTTTACAATTATATCCCCTCCCCATCTACTCTTTTCTTATTCGTTTTGAACATGCTTTGTTTCCCCGATCCCTTTGGTGGCCACCGCCGGCTTGGTCAAGGTAGCCAATCAAGGTAGCGAGCAACGGGGCAAGAAGATCAAGGCAGCAAATGACGGGTACATCGGAAGCGAGAGGCGATAAGGCAACGAGGCAACGACAACAAGGAGACCAAATCGACGAGATAAGGAGAAGATTGAAAGGATTTAGGCTGAGAATCATGATCGGCGATAATCAATTTGATGAGGGATTAGTACTCCAGTGATGAGGCGATGAGGACAAAAGCGAAGAGGTCGAAGACTCGTTGGAGGCAAGGTTAGAGCGAGAGGTAAAATCGGAGCACGAAGCGATCGAAGTAAGCCCAATATCGACGCTATTGGGAAAGAAATGAAGTCGGCGATTGTCATGATTGAGGATCTATAGGTGGCAGTGCTGAGGACAAAAGTAGGAAGGCTATGAGGACAGACGCAAGAAGATCGCCGACGGGAATCAACGTGTCAGGGTCGGAATCGACACTTCGGTGACAACAATTGACATATCGGGGGACTAAAATCGATGTGATGACAAACGAACAGTGGTTGGCCGGCAGGGTATGAGGCGGCGAATCGTCTAGCCTTGTAAGAGGGCAAAATTATCCAAAATGTGCAAAATGTTACTCACCTAAAAAACCATACAATGTCAAATGGTGCGATCAATGTAGGATGGAGGGAGTATATCTTTTACTCACATTTATTAAATAAAACTTGGGCCCATAGACCTACTTCCATCTATATACATCCGCCCTTGTGCACACGACAACCTGCCTAATGCATTGAAGGAAGCTGACACGCTGTAGTGTAGAGTGTAGACCCATCATGCCAACTAATTGGGGCACCAATACTGAAGCATCTTCCACCGTTGGATGCTGCTGAGGTTAATAGAAGTCAATTGGATTACCTGGGCTGTGGGCCGTGAGGAGGACTGGAGGATGGAGAAAAAGAAGGGTGAAAAAATTGTGAGCATAACCTATGAAAAGAGAAAGACGAATAAAAGGAAGAGAAGCAAGAAAGAAAAAAAAATAATGGGGAGAAAGAAGAAAGAAGAAAATCGAGAGGAGAAAAAATCGAAATGAGACAGGAGAGAGAAGAAAATAAGGGAAAAAAAATAAAGAAAGCATTAGATTGAACAAAATTTGTATAAATTGTAAAGATATTTTTTTAAAAAATGAATGGTATATAAATAAAAACTTTTAGTTGTTTAAAAATAAATGTATTTAGCTGTTTATAAATAAAATATCATTTAAAATGAATGTATTTAGCAGTATTTAAAGTACGTAGAACAAAAACAAAAGAGCAAGACTAAAAAGAATTAGTAAAACATCTAATCTCATCCAACACTACTTCAAATGGGCATAACAAGGGCCCTCTCAATTCCTGCAGCTCAGACTAAAACAATAGCATCAGACTCGATAATAACATAATGAAAACCTTTAGTATGATGAAAAAGAGCTTGCATTATATGAGCCCTGATTTCCCATCATCCGTAATAGAAATTATATATATGTGTGTGTGCATTGATGTAAAATGCAAAAAAAAAAAAAAAAAAAATAGTAACCCCCGATATGCTATACACCACAGGTATACCGCATTAAATTAAAAGAACATATAAAAAGTATCAACATGTGAAATGCATACCGAAGTATTTCACTCGATAACTTAAAAATTTTTAAAAAATTATGTACCACATATCGCATACCTGTAATAAGTGATATTTACCGTGGTATACCAAGACATCTTGATTAAGACACTGATGGTAACCAACATAAAAAATATTTTAAAAGCTTTTTCTGCCCTTTTGTTGTATGGGACGAATCTTGTGAGCCATACCTTTTGTTTTTGGACTTTTGGATCCACTGATGATATTGATAACAATTTGACTAGGCCTATCAAGCTTTAGGCCCATAAGTGACCTCAAAAAGAAGGAAGCAAAGCACTATGTAAGCTCTTAGAAGTTTCTTGTCAAACAAGAGGAAATTGGAAACAATTCTAGCAATTTTTTTTAAATGATCACAATATATCTACAAATTATATTTGAGTATGTTTCTCTAAATTTTTTTGTTTGAGTGGAATCAATTTTTTTCATATTGCCGTTATGTCTTTGGAGTGACAATATTCAATGAACTACAGTTTAGCCATGGTATGTGATAAATTGTACACTGAACTACAGTTTAGCCATGGTATGTGATAAATTGTACACTGAAACATACTTTTTCTTGCTGTCCCAAAAAGGTTAAAAAAAAATTTACAAAATCTTAGAGACATTTATTTACTTTACTACCTTAATTTAAATTCTCACTATATAAAAATCAAAAGGATTTTTTAAAAAAAAAATTAGTTTCAAGAGTAAAATTGAAAAAAAATTATAAATTAGATATACCTTAATCTTCATGTCTAGAAAAATATTTCACTATCTAAGTAACAGAGGGAATAATTTTTTTGTAGGGTTTTGACCAAGAAACAAATTAAGGTAGGATTCCCATTCTTAGAACTTGGATGACACTCCAAACGTGAAACCAGGTAGTTGGTACTCACCCTGTCCCAAGTTCTCTGCACCATTTTCTATTTTTAGTTGTCCCAAGTTCTCTACATAATTTTCTTATTTAGTAAATTTTTTACACATAAAATACCATAATATCCTTCTTTAAATTTCTTGAAAAAGGTCAAAAAGTCAAAGTATCTCTCTTTCATGTTTGAAGAAAAGAACAAACAAGCTTGTCTCTTTTTCTTTCCATTTGTAGCAAAGAATCATAGGAGATCTAGCAAGAAGATTGGAGGTGCGAAGAGATCGAAGGCGACAAGGAGATCAAAGATTGGAGATGACTAAGAGATCAAAGGTGACGAGGAGATTAGAGACGATAAGGAGATCAGAGATGGCAAGGAGATCGAAGATGACAATGAGAGCGGACGAGGCCGAATTATGGTTGGAAAAGACCGAATCACAGTCAAAATAGGCCAAATTGCGGTTGAGGTCAAGATCGGGGAAGGAGTGATAAAGCAATGAAATGATTTAAAGGAGGTCAAGTAAAAAAGTGATAGAGCAGGTGGAGAAAGACAAAGGGAAGGTGATTTGGTGGAAAAGTGAGAAGAAGGGCAAGAGAAGGATAGAGTTGGAAAGATGTGGAAAACAGTAACTTTTCTTACTATACATGCCAAATGCAAATGGTGTAGAAAAAGTGGGATGAAAGGAGTATTAATTTGAGTCAACCAGCTAGAATCGCTTCAATTGAAATTTATACAAGTCAATGCTTTTCCTTCAATTTCATTTAATGATGCACATAAATCAACCTAAAAATAGATATCTTCAAGTTACTATTTCCATTGATCACTTATGGCTCGGAACAATACTCTTAGGAAAGGAAAAACTCGCTTTTAAAGAGCTTTTGCGTGCTTCCATGAGCATATCTTTTTTTCCACACATGCATTAGCTTTGATTGTTTCTGGTACAAATCTAATCTCTAATTCACTAAAACTCAGTCAAACAGGTATTCACTTGAAGTAAAAGAGGATTCTAACACTGAAAAAAGGTATTAAGGGTTTGGGCATTAATGATCTCCATTTATTTAATCAAGCTCTTTTGGCCAAGACCTTTTTGAAGAATTTTTGCTGGAGAACAAGCCTCCCTAGTCTCATAGGTATTGCGAGCTAAATATGGCCTAAATTGTTCTATTTGGGATGCCTCAATTCCAAGAAGCTCCATAGCTATCTGGCAAAGCCTCTTATACGAGAAAGATCTCTTGGAACCAAAGGCGTGATGGCATATTGGTGATGGAATTAGAATCAAAGTCTGGGAGGACCCTCGGATTTTGCAAACTTTGGTTTAGGTTCTAAACTCTATAAACCCTCCACCCTCTCCAACGAAAGCTCTAAAAGTCTCTAACCTAACACTTGCAAATCGAGGAGAATGGAATTGGAGCCATATAAGATCCATCTTCCATCCTTAAATTATGGATCACATCGTAACCCTTTCTCCCTCATCTTTAACTAAAGGTTCTAGCATAATAATTTAGGAGGGGTCCTGATCAAGTATTTATACTACAAAGTATGGGTACTTTTGGAAATCGATCTGCCAATCCAATGACTTAGTTAACCAACAACAAAACTCAACTATCCTTCCAAACCACCCCAACGCCACTAAAATTATGAAACGGATATGGGCTTTCAATTTTCCGCATAAGTTTGAAGTACTCCTTTGAATATGGATTGTTGATGCCCTCCTAACGAGGCAAATGTTAGCTTCCCATTGTGGTCTGGCTGATCCCACATGCATTTGATGTCACCTAGAAATTAAAACCCCCTACCACCTATTCTGGGATTGCTCTAGCTGTGATTAAATATGGGGCAAACTTCTGCCATAAGCCCCCTGTTGATCTTTTGTTTCACTTAGGCATGTGTTTAATAAATCTCCTAGATAAGTCCCCTAAATAGGAGTTTGACTAGTTTACTTCTTAGTATTTACTCTGAGGTTTATCCGGCTAGGGTGGAATGAAAGTGTCTTCTAGCACTCCAATTTCCATGCTACTTCCATTATTACCATAAGGGATATACTCCTCTAACAACTAGAAGCTATAAGGGGCTATCACCGGCACATCTTTAATCTCTATTCCTTCTAACCAAACACTCTATGCCAGTCATGGGGCCGAAATGTTAGGGGATGTATTACCCAAACTCTTGCGGTGTTTATTGTGGACGGTGCTTGGCAAAGACACTCCTTGGTGGGAGTTGTTGCATGGCTTTGGATGAGGACAAATGCCCCTACTCGAGCCTAAGGTTCAAACATTATCCCATGCTACGAATCCATCTTTGAAGCAGAATAAGTGGTCATTCAGAGAGCAATAACATTTACAGCTACTCATAATCTTCAAGTCATCACTATCCTCTCAAAATGCACAAAATCTTTGGCAGCCTTACACGGTATAAAGATTGCTTCCCCAAAGTTGGATGGTACTTCTTAGCAAATCAAGGCGTCTATGGGAAATTTATTTTATTGCTCTTTGGTGATAGTGCCTAGAAAATAAGTCTCTCTAGCGCACGATATCACATGTTCCTTGCTATCCTAGTTTTTCTTTTATTTGCTTTTGATTATACAAAAAAAATTCATCTAATGATGGAAACTAGGGGTAAGTATGGGCAAGTAAACTCTAAACCTAACCCAAATCACACATATTGGGATGAGTTAGGTTGACTAAAAATATATCATGGTTCATGGGTTAGTTTTACATATGGAAGAATCATCGGTTTTCAGGTTGGTTTTGGTTCCATGTAATTAGAATCAACTCAAGGTGGAATCAAGCCTAAGATATATGTATAAATATAAAAAAATTATGATATTACTAAATTGCTCACATATTTATGTATGAATATGTAAATTTGAACATATTTAAACATGTATATCACTAGACACTAAATTGCTCATATATTATGTATAAACATGTACACTGATAGTACATATATGACAAATATGCCAGTCTTGGGAAAGCCCCCCTTTGAGCACACCCAAGGAAAACACTTCCTCGGCAATGTATCCAGTATCCTCAATAAACGTTGAAGTGTCTACTGTCAGAGTTACCTCCCACAGCTAAACTCACCTCAAGCATGCCTTGAGGCTCATTGGGAACCACCACCTCGAATATATTTGAGGTGGCCACAACTCATCTTAACTCCATATTAGTAGTTGGGAAAGATTGCCAAATATCCTATCCGCAGCTACTGCTTTAGTGCATATAGCATGTTGGGGAACACGTTGACAACCCAACCAACACTCATGATCTTCTTAGAGGGTACTATATAACAGGGATCCTTACATCTAATCGGGATATCCCAATGCTCCCTTTTTTGCTTTCCCTTCTGTTTACTTTACAGGTCTGCCTTGGCAAAGTTCCCATTTCAAGCAACCTTAGTTGATGGTGCCTATCCAACAGACAACCTTGAGTTGGTTTTTCACCTTAGACTAAAAATTATAATATTAATAAATTGTTCATATTTTAAGAACATGTATATTTGGATGTGGATTACATTGTGTATCATATTGAATTTTTTTAAAACTTTATTGGATTACAAAATTATTAATTGTTATATCTATATGATAGGAATCGGAAAAACCTGATAACTAGAACAAAAAAAAATCAGACTCATGTTTCTAGTTCTGTTCGGTTTTCAATTCTTGGGTTATGTGGGATTTGTTTTTTAACTATTACTCCCTCCGCCTCAAAATTTTTACTCCATTTATTTTCGGCAATTAATCTAAAATTTTTTATTTTCAACATTTTAATATATAAATGAAAAATTTTTATATATGAATGATAAATCAAGATATATAGTTTTTAAATATATTTTTTTTTAAAAATAATAATATAAATAAATTCAAATCAAGATACAGCAAAAAGTTAAATTGATCAAAATTCTATGGACGGAAGGAGTACTATTTTGGGCTAGTAAGGTGTCACTAAAAACTGAATAACTCGACACATGCTCACCGCTGATGGAAATAGATAAATTCTTTTGGCTGATCATTCATCCAACCAAACTCCATCAGACATGCACCATTGCATCTAATAATTGATGCCCCTAGTGTGCGTAAATAATGCGGCCGTAAAAGTTAAATTGTAGTAATAATTATCATATTCATGAACAATTATTTCGGTTTTTTTATCCGTTTCCATTACAGTAAATGGATTCACCAAAGTCCTAATGGTGGATATGTTGTTACCGTTAAAATAAGCCTTGGATTGCATCCGACAGGTTGTCTACTTGTCGATTAGATGAGCCTTAACTTCTGTTGTCTCGCACCAAACATGCAATAAGCTGGTAATTAATTTGATCCTCTGATTCAGCGAAGCAGATTATTAAAGTGTCCAGACTCGTTATTCATCAGACATGGACCCGATTCCTAGCATCTAGTAATACAACAAGATTTATATATATAGAAGGACAGAGTAACTACATGCATGTCCATGTCATTTATATATGTAGGCGGTAAGTTGGTTTAGCGAGCAAGTGGTTGGCTCTCGGCATACTGAGACCATATTTCTCGGTCATATCCAACTCCTCGGGCTTCATCCCTTCAGGTAACTCCCAATCAAAGCAATGCACGAGTTGGGCCAGAACGATCCTTGTGGCGGTCAGTCCCAGATTCATGCCAGGACAACCTCTCCGTCCTGATCCAAATGGAATCAACCGAAAATCTTGCCCTCCAATATCCACGTTGTTGCTCCCGTCATATCTTTCTGGCAAGAACTCTTCCACGTTGTTCGGCCAAGCCTCGGGGTCCCTACCAATCGACCATATGCTCACCACAATCCGCGCCTTCTTGGGTATGTAGTAGCCGTCGATGGTGACATCTTCCATTGCCTCGTGTGGAACTACGAACGGAGCAACTGTGTGCAGCCTCAGTGTCTCTTTAACGACCTTGTCCAGGTAACTCAGTTTACCCAGATCGGACTCCTCCACCATTCTGTTCATTCCGACGGTGCTCCTGATCTCTTCTTGGAGTTTCCGCATTACGTTTGGATGCTTCAAGAGCTCCGACAGACCCCATTCGATGGCCGTTGAAGAAGTGTCAAAGGAACCGACAATCATGTCTTGGATTACCGATTTGATGGTTGTTCTGTCAATTATGTGGGCGTTGTCGTCCCCGGGGTTCAGAGGTTCGTCCAACATTGAAAGTAACAAATCCACAAAATCTTTATGTTGACCCTGTTGTCTTGAAGAGCCACCTTTCTCATGCTCCGTGATTATACCTTCAAGGACTTTGTCTAGTTCACCGCTCAGTTTCTTGAAGCTTCGTCTTAATCCCTGCAGGAAATAAATGATTCAACCATATAAAATTCAATTTATCCACTAATTGGGCTTTAAAATCATCGAGCACCAACTTAATTCCAAATATGGCTAGGTTCAACACTTTATTGAGCCTAACTTTGAGTAGCGGGTGTCCGATCTCAATCAAACTCATCAAGCTTATCGAACCGAAAAATATAGAATTAATACAGTTACCCTAAAATTATATCATAATTGCACTTAACCCAGCTGCTCTAGTTTCTAAACTTACAGTTAGTGTCTAATTCTGTCGACTCTCGAGCCTATATCCAACTGAGCTCGAGCTTCTATTAAGCAAAACTTGAGGCCACGCTTTGGAGCTCATCAAGCTCAAGCTTAATTCAAGTCTTACAGAGCCGAGCTCGAGCATGGGATATTGGGGTTCTGCTTGGCTCAGTTAGAGCATCTCCAACAGCTTCCTCATTTTACAATTTTTCTCCATTTTAGGGAATATGAAGCCATTTTTCACTCCAACAGTTTTCCCATCCTATTCTCTAAAATGAGGAATGGGATGGAAGAGAAGATCTCATTCCCTATTTCTGCATAAACTCCAAAAAATTTTAGGGAATGAAAAATAACATTCTATCTTTCTTGGAAAGATTGTCCCATTTATTATTCACAACAATTGATTCATAATTTTATTTTCCTCAAAATTTCATATAGAAGTATAAAATTTTTATATGAAAATGGTATCTTAAAGGCTCTATTTTATAAATTTATTTTTTAAAAAAAATATAGTACAAATTAATATGAATATTTTTAAGTCAGACTTTAGTTAAAAAAATTAAAATAGTCATTTGTTGTGAAACAAAGGTAGTAAATTTTTATATTTTACACAATATTTAATTATCAACAATGATTTCATATTTTTTTAAAAAAATTTCTTATAGAATTATAATTTTTTTTTTATGAAAATTGAACCTAAAGACTATTTTATAAACATAATTTTTAATTTTTTTTATAATATAAATATATTTAAGTCAAATTTTAGTAAAAAGGGTAAAAGAGTCATTCTTTGTAAAACGGAAGGAGTACTTTTTAAAATTTTTTAATAATATTTAATTATACAATAATTAATCTAGTCATTAATTTAAATTTGCTTTAAATCCATAATATTTAATTGCTATATAATAAATATAAAATTCTATAAAATAGGAAAGCTGTTGGAGTTGGAGTAAAAAAATTATAGAGATTTTACTTTTTACTTCCCCATCTTATAAAAATTTTGGGGAAGCTGTTGGAGATGCCCTTACACCCAGGTTCCGTTGCCAACTTTTTACTTAATCATTCAAAGTAAAAAACAAAAAAAAACCCCTTTGTGTAGTGTGTACGCCAGTAAAATATATAATAAAGTTTATTTGGGGAAAGAAAATCACTCTTTTCAGAGACAATTTCACATGTACTGAAAAATAATTTTACAAATTATCGTTTCACGAAATGATCTATCAACGTGAAAAATAATGTGTCGAATTGTTAGTGAATTCTTTGTAAAATAAAAGAATTTTAAAGCAACAACAACTTTTACAAAAACATGTAATTAAAAAATATTATATATTTTCTGTTTTTATGGTAATCAAAAGCTTTAAAAAAATTAGATTTCAAAGGAATGGAAAATACCCAAATTTCCAATCTAAAAGACACCCGAACCAACATTTTAGGGCATTGTGTTTAGGGAACTGGAAAGTTGACATTCGAACCCTCGATCTCCCAGTCTCCCAGGACACTATATGAGTTAGTTTGTTCCGAAAAAATATAAAAAAACGAAAAGAACTCTTGAAGCGTTACCTGAATATCAAATGGTGCGAGAGATGGGATAAAATCAGAGAGATTGAAAGCTCCGGCCAGCCTCATGCCCTCGTGAGCCAAACTCATCAAGTCAAACTCATCCGACTTGCCGTACCCCACAATCATCCGGTACATCATGTTCTCAATCACCCCCGCCGCGCGGTCACTCATATCCACCACTTCGCCCGCCGCTGCCGCCTCCTTCAGCGCAGCCACCAGCGAATTTATCTCCTCCTTCCTCGACGCCGTAAAATACTTGATCCTGGAGTTGCTCAGCAGCTGGGTAGTGCACAACTTCCTCAAGGATCTCCAATACGAGCCATAAGGACTGAAAGCCAAGGCCTTTGTGCCATAACTCAAGTACTCGGCGGCTTGACCGAATGGCCTGCTTGCGAAGATAAGATCGTGGGTCTTCAGAAATTGCTCTGCCGCCTGTGGCGATGAGACGACTATTGTGGTCACGGAGCCTAGCTTAAGTGACATGATCGGACCGTACTTCTGGGCTAGGCGGTGGAGGGTTCGGTGTGGCATGCCTCCGAGCATGTGAAGGTTGCCGATGATGGGCAAGGTTGGGGGCCCGGGCGGAAGCTGCTTTCCATTTTTCTTGGGGTTCCGCCGGGACAGGGTGGCCCGAAGAATGTAAAGGAATGAGAGGAGAGACCCGAGGAAAACCAGAAAGAGGGGAGCCATACCAGTAACAGTGAGCTCTGTCCGACACGTTCGAGTAGTCAGAGATATGAGAACTAACAGTCTTTTATAGTCACCATTCTATACTACGGTAGGTGCAGAACTTCGTCATTATGCGGTAGCTTGCAGCGACCGGCACAACAGCACGTGAGGAGTGAAAAGAAATAGGGAAAAATCACAACTAGGCCTCCAAATATAATTCAGGTTTTGGGCATGTCAGTGAAATAATGTGCTGGACATTAGAAATAGTGAAATACACAACTCGGCTCTAAAGAAGTCAAACATAGGTACTAGCCACACTTTGGAACTATGGTAATGATTTTATTGTGGCTAGACGAAATTGAAGGGGCAATGGCCGAGTACAACTACGGAGGGGTAGTTAGCGGTGGCATGGGCGAGAAAGGGATGCAATCACAGTTTTTATGGAATTTGCCACCATTTAAACAATACAATGATCAATTTGCCTTAACATTACACCGTTGGGTGACTAACTTAGACCATTGAAGAAAATGATGCCGAATCCTCTCTTTTGGTAAGGTCTGAGTGGCAAATATGTTGTTTCTGCCGTTTTTATTTATCTACTCAATGACGTTCCAGCTGGTCGGATCACCTTAATCTGCCCTCCGAGGCGGCTTCTTTTTCAACTTTGACTGGTCAAACTTCCCTATCTACGTACAAAAAAAAACTATATCCATAAAACTCCTAAATCAATTTGTTCTGTGAAATTGAGCTATTCAAAGAGCCGGCCGCCCCCAATGTTAGGGTGGTATTGGATCAGACCCAAGAACCCGACCATAGACCAGATTCTTGCCATATATTAATACAGGAAAATTACCAAAATTCCCCTTGAGATTTAGGGTAACCTACAATTGTATTCTCTATTTTTCAAATACCTACAATTACCTCCTAAAACTTTAACTCCGTTAAAAGGCGTTACCATAGAAAAGGAAAAACAGCTAACTTAGACTATGAACTTATTCAATAAAAATTTTAGACCCATGCTTTTACATCTAACAATTTACCCACCCACCCATGCACACCGCTGCCGGAGCATGTCTGCCTTTGCCCGAACCAAACCCTTGATTCCACCTGAATTCTACCCTTGATTCCAAATCCCCAAAAATTCATGGTCAATCAGCCATGGGAACTCATGACTACTTACCCACCCATGCTTTTACATCTAACAATTTACCCACCCACCTACGCACACCACTGCCGAAGCATGTCTACCTCCGCCTGAATCAAACCCTTGATTCCACCTGAATTCTACCCTTGATTCCAAATCCCCAAAAATTCATGGTCAATCAGCCATTGGAACTCATGACAACTTTTCCCTTCACAGATTGGCCGACAACAAAGATTTTAGGGATTGAGAGACTGGAAGTAAGGGTGCAAAAAAATGACCCTAACCCAATACCCAACCCGAAATCCGATTCGAAATATCGAGTTAGGCTCAGGTCAAGGAGAAGGAAATATGTTATTCGGGTTGACCCGATCCGATCCGATAAAAAATAAAGAAAAATTGGGTTGGTTCGGGCCCAACCCGAATTGACCTGAAATCCCTAACCCAGCCCATATCTAACCCACTAATTTCTTCAATGCATGACAGGCCAACCCAAATCCCTTAACACTATCTAACTAACCTAGACTCAACCTTGCTGCACTCCACTATCCTCAACTCACCTCTTGTCCCTCCTCCTTTACTTTGGCTCGCTGCCTAGCCGTCCTCGCCTCATCCCGCCCTTGCGCCGCCATCCCGCCTTGGCCGTTGACCTTTCGTAACTCTACGTCGTCCATCGCATCGTTAACCTCTGTGTTGTCCGTTCTTCCCTCCTTTTTCCATCACACGACCTCCTCCTCCCTTATTTCTCCATCGCACCGCCTCCTTTTCCCTGCTCTCTCCATCGCATCGCACAGCCTTCTCCTCCCTTCTTTCTCCATCGCACTGCCTCCTCCTTCCTCTCACGTTGGGACGTTACGCCTCACCTCGCCTTGTTTTCCTGTTGCTTCACCTTGCCTTGCTTGACCTATCGTCAATCTCCTTCGTTGCCTTAGCCCTCGTTGATCGCCTCACCGTGCACATCACAAATGAGTTGCTCAGGTTAACCCGAATCTAACCCTAAAGAATTTGGTTTAGGGTCAGTTCAGGTTCATATTTTCGAATCATGAAAGTTCTCATTTATTTCAGGTTTTGGCCTGAACCCGACCCAGACCTGAAACTTTCACCCTTAACTGGAAGACCACCTCCCTTGGCGATTGAATGGCCTCTCATTACTGTAGTAATACTCCCTACACTTGTCAAAACCTCTACCTTTCACTAGTTAAGGTCACAAAGCGACAACCGTTGGAAAGCTCTAAATCTTTGCTTTCTCCTCTCGATCTTCACTCCTTCATTCTTCACTTAAGTTTGGTTATGTTGTTGAGGGATCGAATATTTCATGGACTAATCAAGGCCATGGTAGATGACAATTCGTCACACTGGAATCACACCTGGCAATGGCTTTTGTTCATCCCGCCTCCACGTTATCTCAGTTCGACAACTACTGCACCTTGCCTCAATTCGTACCTACATCTCAATCTGTGATGGTGGTGACGTGCCAAACAATGCCTATTGCAGTGAGGAATTGGCACTAAGTTATGTGAGTTATGTTAACACAAACAAAGGGCAGAGGGAGAGCAGAGAGAAGTGTTAAATATTGGAAACTGGGGAGCAATGTTTTAAAAAAAAACAAAGTAGGAAAGGTGATAGTCACATAATGTTCCTATATATTTCACCTATTTTTATACTAATTTCTTGTTAAATTTGCTAGATCTTATTTGCATTCTATGTTCAATTCATTTATAGGGTGCATTGTGTTATTTAGGAGCTTAAGTGATCAAATTGCATGGATTTGGGGCCAAATTAAACAAGGGAATGAAATTGGAGGTCACTTGGAATAGAAATGGAAGACTTGAAGTTAAAGACAAGTCGATGCTATAGTATGAAAATATCATGCAACAGCATCAAGGGACAAAAGAAGGTGAAAAATTGACAGAAAGTATTCATGCTGTCGCATGAAACTTTTCATGCTACAGCATGAAGGGAGCATTCAGCTTTTTCTTCAAGATTTCAAGGCCATGCTATAGCATGAAAATTTTATGCAGCTACATCGCGACATTTCTAGATATTTCTCTACTTTTTCAAATGCATTTTAGAACTCTTGGGAAGACCATTTTGGACACTTGGGCATTCCTACACATTTAAAAGCCTTCATATCTCACCTAATCATCTTATGATTGGAGGATTGTTGGTGGTTGGAAGAGGATAAGACTAAGGGTTTTATGACTACTTCTCCAAGAAGGGGTTTGAAGAATTAATACGTACCATACTCTTCTCTTCTTCAACTCTTTGAGTCACCATTGAGAGTTGGCTTGAAGGTGGCAAAAGGGAGCTTGGAGGCTAAGGAGACTTAAGCTTCTAGAAGCTTCTTTGGGTTCTTTCCTCCCTTTTTCTCTTTTGTATTTCTCCATGGTCACTTGAACTCTAGTATGATGTTTGTTGCTAGTTTGGACATGGAGTAGATTTTTATGTCTTTCTAGGATAAAACTCTTGACTCTTGTTATCTAATATTTATTTGAGGTTTTTCAAGGGTATTGATTCTCTTGTGTTGTCTATTTTTGTACTTAATGATTGTGTGTTGATTGGTCACTTCACACAAATCACAATCTCATTCTTTTCTTGAGAAAGAAAAAATGAGGGTAGAAATGAGGAGTAGAGCATGATGGGTCTTATAGATTAGAGGTAATCCATAAACCCATTAGGTGATTGAAATGAGATTCGGTCTTAATCTATCTTAGGTTAATTTATGAGCTTGAGAAATGCCATAGTTAATCTTTGGTGAGCAAAACTTAGTCTTGAGAAAGAGAGTTTTGATGGTTGAATCCTCACACCACATAGGAAACTAATACTCTTGAAACTTCATTTGACTTAGGTAACAAGTGATAGAGTGGGAGATAACCTTTATAATAAAGTCACTTTTTCTGTAGTTGAATTAACTAATTTGAGTTAGTTTAGTCCCCTTTTCAGTACTTCATTTTACTTGTGACAGTTGTATTCATTTGGTACTTAGAATTCACTTAGCTTAAATTAGAATTTAGCATTAATCCCTTTTTAACTTAACCTTGTTAGTAGGTAGCTAGAACTTGACTCTAGGTAGAACCTTTCCTATCTCTTGGGACGACACCTGTATTCACCATTTGTACAGAACAACTCCATACACTTGCAGGTGAATAGGGATTACAGAGGGCAAAGTCAAACATTTTCTCTTATCTTCAATAATAGTTATTAATGAAGTTAAATGTTGAGGGGTTAACTATAGGTATTTGAAAAATATGGGCCGTAACTGTAGGTTACTCCAAACCTCACACAACTAAAAAAAATGATTTTTTCAATGCAAGCCATTGAAAATTTCCAACGTGCAAGGCCATTGGTAACGGGCAAGAAATACTATAGTTTTTTCGTAGGTAGAAGTATTGTTCGCTGAACAGTATATAACACGGTACCATTTTCTTTTTTTCATTTTGCCACTTACAAACTAGCATGGATTTTTTTTTTTTTTTTGCTTGATGACTTGGTCTAACCCACTCAAACTCCAAGCTCGACCTGACCTAATTTGACCAGAAAAGTCAACGGTGTAAACCCAAACCTAAACCCGATTGAAATGAAATCTGAGAAAACATGAACCTAAGCCCGACCTGACTTGAACCCGAAATGACCTAATGACTAAACCCGGAAAAGCCTGATTTTTACCCAACTCAACATATTATATATAATGGGCAAAGATTTTAAAAAGATTATGATTTAACACCGGTGGTTAGGTTTCTTCTATTTTGTTAATCTGTTTTGCGTTACAAAGCAAATGAGTGAAAGTTAGAGGAAATGATTATTGAAACGGCGAGAGAAAGATGAGAATAATTAGGTTTTACGAATTATAATGTTTTATTAAATAAATTATATATTAATATGTCTTCATCAATTTTATATTTTTTATGTCTAATTAATTTAAATTTTAATCCAAAACCAAAGAAAAAAATTGAATTGATTTAGTTATTTTGGCTTATGCATTAGTGAACCGAGTAAACGTGATGATCAACATAAATTTGATCTGAAACCCGAATAACTCTATCTGTATTGAATCCAAACCCAAATAAACCCAACGCAACCTAACCCGAACCTGAAATCTTCTCAACTCAAAATCAACTCAAACCTAGATAACTCGACCTAGGCCCAAATACATGTTAAACCAACTAATCCCAAACCTGAATGGATTGACCCAAACCTGACCCGACCCATCCAATTGCCATCTTTATTCATTAGAAGAACATAAATTAGGAATTAAGTTATAATTTTTTAAAAAAAATGTTAGAGCATCCATAAATGTTAATTTTGAGCTTATGGTATAAAATACATATAACTGGGAATTAAGATTTCTACATATCTTAAAATTTAAAAACTCTTATATAGCTTTCTAGATTTTAAAGTATTTATGAATTTTAATTTTCAATTCAGGGTATAAAATGCCAGTAACTAGGAATTAAGATTTCGATGGACCTTAACATTTAAAAAACTATGTATAAGAGTTTTTTAAATTTTAAGACTTTTATGAATCTTAATTTCCAATTTATAGTATGGAATAATTTATGATAATTGGACGGGTCGGATCGGGTTTGTGCTAGATCATTCAGGTTTAGGTTTAATCATGTTATCATAAATTCGGATTCATGTCAGGTTATTTGGGTTCAGGTTAATTTTGAGTTGAGTAGATTTTAGGCTCGGGTTAGATTGGGTTTGGATTTGTGTTCAATGTAAGTTGGGGGTAAATTTCAGTCTCGAGTGATTTCAGATTAAATTATTTGGGTTTTGGATCATATCATTGGGTTGACAAAATAGGTTTATTTAGGCTAAAAATTGAGTTTTATCATGTTCAGATATTGAGTTAATTCGTGCTCAGGTTATTTAGATTCTGAACAATTTCGGTTTGAGTTTTAATGATTTTTAGTTAGTTTACATATGTTCATTTCTTTTTGTTGCAGGTACATTGATTGTATCTTGGGACTCCTTATCACATGGTGTAGATACTTTCAGAAATATTTCTCTCAACAACGTAGACTACACCAATATAGATTATTGCCACATAAGAAAACTTGCCTTGTTGCGCTCGAGTCCTTAACTAGTGATGATAAATTGGATCATATTTTCCAATCAGGTTCACACATGACACTTACGAGTGGATAGGAAGTAGAAATATCTTAGCTGATTAAGAATATAATCTTAAACACCGTGGTATAAGCTATCGTATTTGCTTACCGCAAATATTGTTTTCTTCTCTTTTAGTTTGAAAATAAAAATTTTTAAAAATTATATTAGATGTTTTTCATATTAAAAGAATATTTTAATTTTTTTTTTCTGAAAACTATATGAGTATGTGGTGCAGTATACCACTTAATATACCTAGCAGTAACTGTATTAAATATCTTGCCCGAAAATACTCAAATCCATCAATTCTTTGATAGAGCTATCTCTTTCTAATAGATAGCAGTAATATTTTTATTTCCGCAGTTTTCAGATATAACAAAAAAATGGAAAAAGAAAAACAAAATGGACATGAACAGCGCCGTTTTATTGAGAAGCACATATTGTTATTTTTTGCAGAATTTTTTCATTTGTTACTTTGTTTCTGATCATGGGTAATGGCACCAATAGTGCTAAACTTTCTACCATTACAAACTGGTCCTTAAACTTTATTTTGTTGCAACTTGGTCCTAAACTTTTATAAACATCGCATATTAGTCCCTACTCATATGCAAATACAGCAATCCAATTTTATAAAGAGAACAAACTGATAGTTTAAAATTTTTATTAATTGTTAAAAAATTATAACATTGTTGAGTTTATTGAGAGATAGCTACCGAACAATTTGAATTCTTTAACTCTTACGAACTATCTTACATCAAATTTTTAAATTCTAATTTAAAATGTTTGGTAATTTTTTTTTCCATAAATCAAAATGTGTCATAATTTTCAAGCAACTAATAGACCAGTTAAATTATCAGTTTTTCCTCTTTATAAATCGGATTTCTATGCCTACCTACAGTCAATGACCAATATGTGATGAATTATAAAGGGTTGGTACCAATCTGTAGCAACATAGAAGTTGACGACTGATTTGCAATTAAATTTGAAAATTTCAGACCAATGGTACTTTTCCCCTTTCTAAATCATAATTTTCTTCACTGGCCCTTGAACCCTTGATCTTACTAAGTTATGACCAAATTAGTCATTCGAGTCCATGAGTTGCTGAATAACCGTGTTGGACTGTCATGAAAAAATGAAGAATTGGGGACTTGATTATTAGATAAGAAATCCTTTAGGCACTAAAATAGAAGAGATCAATAATTCAGGGATTGAAAGAGGATTTTAAAGAAAAAAAAAAGGCGAGACAAGACAAAACTGGGCAAAAAAAAACACACGATACAAGTTAAAAACTTGCTATTGCTTTTGCAGGAAGGGGATCCCCTCTTTTCATTGTTCATGAACGATCATATATGTATATATGTATAATATAAACTGGCCCGTGCATTGTTACTACATTGTGCCAACGCAACATCAAGAAAGTTACTAAGAATTAGGGGCTCTATTGTCAGATAATAAAGTTTTAGGATTATCAACAAACCAACATTCAAGGTTTAAGGGATTAAAAGCAAATTTTATTAAAGGAAAACTGTGCAAATTTACTTCTGTCGTATTAGTTATAGAGCAATTTTACTATCAAACTTATTTTCATTTTAAATTTACCATCAATCTTTTCTATTAGAGTACATCATTATAGTTTTGACAATAAAGCAATTTTATCACTGATTTTTCTTATGTCATAAATTTACCACCGATGTTTTTAAGAAATAATAGTAAAACCGTTATTACAAAAACGATTAATGATAAATTTGAGATACAAAAAAATTTGATAGTAAAATTGCTCTATGACAAATATATTAATTTTAAATTTGGCGTGTTCCCTTTCTTAAATTTACCCAGTCGGTCGATCTTCTTTATCGGAGAAGCATCACTTTGCGAACAGGCAAGCATCTATCACAAAGCAATGGTGCTTAAAGAAAACATAAGCCGAAAAGAAGAAAAAAAAATTAATCGCTTTGATAGAGCCGAACACTTGATTTACTTATTATAAACCATGAAAATCAATTCCATATACAATTTGGTATTAGGAAAAGTTGAAAGAAGATTTATTGGATCAAAGAAATTTAAAATATTTTTAGTCGATCTAGTGAATCTAATCCAAAATACCCATTAATAAATCTCAAATTTTTTCTGCGAGTAAACAACACATAGCACTTTATTTTGTTTTTTTTTTTTTGTCTTCATGTTTTTTTTCTCCTCATCAAAGATAATTTATAAAAAAAACATTCTTCTTTTACCAACTTATATTCAAATTTATTTTTTTGCCAGAAATTATATTCAAATTTCTAATATTGACAAAAAATTGACTTTAAAGGATTTAAGATCAACAGAAGCATCTAATATCACATGATTCACATCGTCTGAAACTATGCAAGATGGGAAATTGCGTTCCAATTTCCAAGGCCACAGAAAAAGAAACCGCAAACTCTCATTTTGAGCCCCTGGCTACTCGTTCTTTGCCCCTAAAACCCAAGAACTAACGCATCTAACAATCGACCCACCAAATCTCCCGCTCACTTCAGTGGCATCCCCACCTTTGCTCCATCATCACCGTTGTTTCCAATAGAAGCAAGATGTCAAATACCGTTACCTCTAGATATACCACAACCTAAATTTTTAAGGTATACTGCATGATATACCGTCCCATATATAGTTACCATTTTCGTAAAAAAATAAATATTAGAATATTATTTTAAGATGATATAAATTTAATAATTTTTTTATATATTTTATATCTATTCTAATTTTTCTCATTATAATTTTTTAAATATAAATAAAATATATGTATTCTAATTTTTCTCATTATATGTTAAAAGATATTTTTTAATACAAAATGTTATACAAAAATAATTATTTTTATGTTAACTAAGAAAAGTAACCAAAAAAATTAAAATAAATATTTATTTTATGATATGTGTATTAATTTTATTTTAATGTTATATATATTTATAATTTTTTAATGTAAAATGAAAAAAAAATCTCACATACATCCGCAAAAAAAAAAAAAAACTACAGTACATACCTCATAATATTTGTGATATACCGCGATTTTTGAACAAAATATACACAAAAAATGAGTGGTATGTGAAATACAACAACATACCATAGTATACCGCTATATAATACATGATAATATGATAAAATGTGAAAATATGTATACCACATACTGCTTAACCACAGTAAGCGGTATACTGCGTGGTATTTAATTCCATGTAGAAGTCACCTCTGTCTATCAACGCCATCACACATTCATAATGACCATCCTTGGAGAAGACAAAGTCGCATCTTGCAATCCCAACCATGTATTCAATGTGACCATCCGTTGGAGATGGTTGCTATGATAGGAGCAAATCTCCCTTTAGGGCTGAAAATGGGCCGGGCCTAGTTCGGGTAGCTCGAGCTCGAGTAAAGGTATTTTGAGTCGGGCTTTTTCGAGCTCAAGCTTGGGGCTCGAGTTCATTTAGGGCCGAGCTCGAGCCTGATGCTACTCGGCCCTTTAATTCGCGGGCCTAACAGGCCCCATTTTTTGTGTTTTTGTCTCTTGGGCCTTTTCTCCTCAGGCCTTAGTCATCCCTTCGTTTTCACTCCTAACGCCTTTGTCAGTTTGTCTCCTACTCCCTCCCACGCCTAACGCAGCTTTGGTCCTTCTTTCACCGATCAAATTTCCTCAAACGGCTTAAACGATTTCAGATCTTCAGCTTTTAGTCATGAAAGCTTCAACTCCCGTCACCGCAGCTTCGATGGCACACTATTTAATCAGCAGCGATATTGGCGGAGGGCCAAGGAGAAAACGGCGGCACACGAGGCGGCAGAGGCAGAAGATCACAAAGTCTTCCTTAGTTTGCGAGTCGAGGATACCCGAGAAAGGTTCATCGAGCCCTTGAGGCGAAGGTTGGATACAGAGGGTTTCAAGGCCTACCTGGACGAGGGGATGCAGAGAGGGGAAGAGATCAAGTCGGAGCTGAGGAAAGTGATCCAATTAGCCGAGGTTTCGGTCAATGTTATTTCTCGGAAGTTGATTTTGATTTAATTTGTTGTTCGTAATTACTTCCGTTGCTTCATTTGATTTGTCGATTTCAGATTTGAAGATGATGGCGATTCGAATGCAAGTATGTGTGATGGCCCTTTCTCGATTTAATTGAAGACGATCAGAGGTAGGCGTTTGATAGCAGATGAAGATGATGGCTCATTTATGATGTTTTCAAACTTAAGGTAGATCGACCAAGGATTAAAAAGTTTTAGGATTGATTCTATGATTTTTCCTTCTCTGGTTATCTAAGTAAAAATTGCATACTTAGTCCCTATCTTTCATCTAAATTACAGTTATGGCACTGAAGAATTATAAAAGTTATTCGAGTCCAACGAGCTTTCGGGCCCAACTCGAGCCTAGAAATTTTGGGCTCGAGTAATTCGAGCT
Source organism: Aquilaria yunnanensis (assembly GCA_039654915.1). NCBI lineage: Eukaryota > Viridiplantae > Streptophyta > Magnoliopsida > Malvales > Thymelaeaceae > Aquilaria > Aquilaria yunnanensis. The sequence goes on from CM077593.1 coordinate 10,606,179, forward strand.
CGAGCTCGAGTAGTGCCGAACCTGAAAGGGGCCGAGCTCGAGCCTAGTGGGCTCGGGCTCGGCCCGGCCCATTTTTAGCCCTATCTCCCTTGCATCACACTAACCCATCCAAGGTGGGCTGGCAAACCGAAGAGAAGAGAGAATTGCAGCTTATATTTTCTTATCTGAATCAACTATATTTGACCCGTTCCCATCAGGAACTCACAACTGCATTGGACCTAGCTAGCCATAGACAACAAGTAAAGAAACATAGATGGATAGGCGGGGGCGGTCTGGACTCCGGGGACAATGATCAGTTGAAGGCTGGATTGTGGGTTTGAACTCTGAGGCCTGACTATCAAGAAGAAAAGTTTAGGGATCAATACAACAAAGTAAGTATATTTTCAGGGCTGAAAATTTGGGGCCTAACCATTGCTTATTACGTACAAAACAAAACGCCCTCAAAATGCAATGACGTCGTTTCGTATCTGTTCAATGATCGGAAGTCGTAACACGCCTCTGCTGTTTGCATGGCAGGACACGTCCCGGTTTGACGGCTTTTAATTGACTTCAAATTGTGTTCCGCAACCGTCTATTGACATCTGACCAACAGACTCCCGGTGTTTGGAGCACTAAGCCGCCTTCGAGCAAATGGTCAGGTGCGCTACGTTGCAGTTTTTTAAAATTAGTTATTAGTTATAAATTTTTATACTATGTTATAATTTATTTCTTTAAATATAAATTTTAATAAATTAAAAAATATTTCTAAATAATTTTATAAAAATAACCTATATATTATTTTTATTTTTTTAGAATGGGTAAGTAAAAAGTTCGTTAAATTAGTGCCTTTCTAAAAAAAATGTAATTCAAGTAGTTATTAGTTTGAGATTAAATTAAAATAATAACTTATAAAAATATTTATTTATATTTACATACATACAATCTAACAAATCCTATATGCCACAATAGACGGATCTATATGCAACACTGCGGGGTGCATGGATCCACTAAGTTTTTTATACATTTTAAAAATATTAAGTAAGTTTTAAATTGATCGCACAAAAATTTATCAAACGGTTCCCTAATTTAAGAAAAAAACAAATAAAAAATTAATTAAACTTTTTTTTTCATAAATACATTGAAATGAAATTAAAATTTTATATTTTTATTTTTAAAGTATGTTCTATACAAAAAAAAATGATTATATATGCACCCAATAAGAAAAATTTTCTAGATCTATCCTTGTACCCTACATTATCTTATCTAAACTTTACTCATTAACCGTAAAAAGAAGAAATCTTATTACATTAGGCAGGCCTTGAACCTGATCGATCATGTGATATGATGTTCTTTACATTGATTGTTTACATTGAAAAAAAATAACTCAAATTTTTTATACAAATAAGATTGGCAAAAGGCGCAATTTTTCCACTAAAATATAGAGCCCAAACTAGTTTTGCCACTAAAGTTCTATTCCGAAAAAAATTTTCACTAATGCTTTTGAAATTGGTATATTTGTCACTGCTTTTAGTAACATATTAAGATATGTTGACAGAGCGATGATGTAACAGTATTTTGTTAACATGGAGTAAACATGAAGGCACAAGTGGAAATGATTAAAATGAAAATTTATTATATAGTCACCCAAGTTGTATTTTTTTTCCTATTTTTCACCTTAATCTTTCATCTCTAATGCCAAAGTCATCATCTCCAACTTGTTTTCCTCAAGCTGCTTGAAATGAAAGGTCAAAGAAATCACTAATAAATTCTTCCACCACAATTTTCGTTCAAGTCACTCGCACAAACGCTGCACTCTTAACCCCAGCCTCAACCATAATTGCAACAACCCAAATTCATAGATTTGCTCAACTCCAACGGCATTAATTACTGGATAATTGTTGTTTGCCCATGGTAATTAATGTCGCGGGCATTAATGCCGTAATTAATGCGGGCAAACAACAATTATCCAGTAATTAATGTCGTTGGAGTTGAACAAATCTATAAATTTGGGTTGCTGCAGTTATGGCTGACACTGGAGTTGAGAGTGCGCAATCTACCATCATTAGACAACCCCCCCCCCCCCCCTCATTCGCCCCTCCTAGATGTCACCACCATCACTGGTGTTAAATCTTGACAGCATATATGCTGATTTTGAAAACATTGATGACAAAACTGCCCATTTCTAAAACATTGATAACAAATATGTCACATATTGGCTAACGTGGCAATAGATTATCTAACTCACCCCCACTCTAATGGAATATTCTTTGTGATAGCAGAATAATATCACTGTTAACTGTCATAGTGGTAAATGTGCCCGTATTCCAAAACACTGATGACAAATATGTCCATTTCAAAAACACTAGTGGCAAATTTCTCCAAAATAGAGCTTTAGTGGCAAAACTACTCAGAGTCTTATATTTTAGTGGCAGAATTGCCTCTTTTGCCAAATAAGATTTATAGATGATATATAGTCAATAAAAGATATATTTTTGCTCTATAGATTTTTTAGCTTTTGAAATATAGAACATCCTTTGTTTGTCATTAATTATCCTTTCAATATTTTTTTTTTTTGTGATCAGAAATACAAATTGAGACAGAAAGAGTAGAAGATGTGAGTTGATGAGCAATTAGGACTTTCCGCCTAGGCACCACAACAATGTTATAGCACTGGAAGGAGTAAAGAACATTCCTAAGCTAGTGGACTAGATGAAGAAGCTTCGCATTGGTTGATATTATTCCCAATATTGCTTGCAATACCTATAAGCAATCAGTTAGTATAGTTACCAAAATAAAGGACATGTGTGTGTGTGTGTGTGTGTGAAATGATGAAACGTTCTGGCCCATTTTCAAGGAAAATGCACTTTTGGTTCCGAAGCTTTCATGATTTTTTTATTTTAGCCCTTTTTCATATTTTTTTAATGGGTCCCAAAACTTTGCAATGATGTAAATAGTTAAGTCCTAAAACTTGTTGCTCTTTTAAATGATTAAAATTTTCTAACTGTGTAAACAACTACTCCTAAAACTTATCATTTTTCTCACATTAATTTTTTTTAAGAAAATCTAATTTAAATTGTTCAGCAACTATCTTTTAATAAATTCATATTGTGTAATAATTTTTGAATAGTTAATAAATTATTTAAATTATCAATTTTTCTAAGAGATCGTGTTTTTATTCCATAACTGTTTTTTACTTATATATTAGAGATGCTAATATGCGGATATTATATTTTTTTGTTGGAAATGAATATCAAACTTTGCTCCCACAAAAAAAAAATTTCTGAATTTTCCAATTGGAACAAGCCCCGAATTTAACCCTAATTAAACACACACCCGAAATTATATAAACCTATTAAGTTTCCAGGGATCTTTGAGAAATCTCGCCCTTTCTGGCTAAAAGTAATAATAGTACTGCGGACATAAAATACATCTGGGTTTGGGATAAATAAATAAACCAAAATGAAAAGAATAAAACTGAAGCCTTATCAGGAGTAAAAGTCCAGTCTAATAAATCAGGGTGGCCACGATTCAACGTGGAAAAGCATACAATTCAAGGTTCAATACTGGCGTCCTGGCTAATCAAAGATTGCTCAAATATTGACTAATTTTATGTAGGACGACGACAAATACCGGGACAAAATGATTTATAGTTCATGTAAATTAAAGAAAGTTATCATCTTGACTTGACAATGTTAGGATAGTTCATGTAATTTTATATTGATTTATAGTTCATGTTAGTGTAGTATAGAAAAATTGATTTATAGTTCACGCAATTTTACATTGATCCTGTGCGCTGAATTGGGTCTATTGGTACTCTCCAAAATGCTCTGGAGCTTTATAAACATGTTTCAGGACAACAAGTGAATACATAAAAATCCGAGTGGGTGTTTAATAAGAATGTTTCTGTAAATTAGATTGTGAATTTCAAGCAAATTCTTTTATTTCAATAAAACTCAACAAGTATCTTGGCACTCCTCTGGATAAATTCCTAGGGAGAGTGAGTACCTTTGATTTTTTTGGTCAGTCATACTCGTCAGCTATTGGAGTCATGGAAATGAAAACTATTAAATCCTGTAAGCCGGTCAACTTTGGTATACATTCCTCTTTTGCTTCTCTTCCTAGTTATATTATGTCAATATTCAAGGTTAGATTAATGATTTTGGATAAGTAATTAACAAAAGAGCGTGTTTGGATTTGGTGAAATGGATCAAATGACAAGAAAAGCTTCCATTTTTGAAGTAATAGAGCTCTGGTTACCCTTCCCCGTGGAATGGGAAGCCTCGGTATTCAAGATCTGTGTTTGTTCAATTAGGTCTTATTGGCTAAAACATTCTAGTGAATATGCAAAAGTGATTCCTCCCTTACCAAAAGGGCGTTGCTGGCCAAATATGGTCACAAGGGGTTAGTTTGGAATAGGAAAGGCATGTCTTCTGATTCTTTAGTGTGCGAAGGGCTTTTGCTTGATAAGGATTTATTAAAGCCTAGCATTAAATGGGTTGTTGGGAATGAAGCTAATATAAGTATTTGGGAGGATTACTGGTGTCCCTAGATTGTTAAAGGAGATTTGATCAAATGATGGAAGATGTTGGGATAGAGCAAGATTACAAGAATTATTTCCACCTCATGACATTGCTTTTAGCATTGGATGACCAAAGCAGCCCATTACCAGCAGAAAATTTTTCGTTTTTATGTAAGAGCCCAAATGGAGAGTACTCGACCAAGTGAGGATATGGGGAGGCCAAACGAGAAGGTGATATAACTAATAGCTTGAGACATTAATCTAACTGCATGAAAGTCAGTTGAGTTCGACTCTTCCTATAAAATTTAAGGTCTTTTTATAGGAAGTGGTCAATAATACCTTCCATATATCAGTTAATTTAGTTAGACGTGGATGCAATATCGACCTTGGATGATGAGCCATTGGATCAACTTTTCTTTAAATGCCAATGATTGCTTTTAATCTAGAGGCATTCTCATTTCATGCTATCTCATCATTCTACGCATAACTTAAAGCATTTCCTTCCTAGGTTATGCTTGCACAAAGGTAAAACGTGTAGTCATGACTTGTTCCTTATGACAGCCACCTTATGGTCTATTTGGATGGCTAGGAATGCAGCTTAATTTGATGAATCTGTTATGACTCTCGATTAGAGCTTGAGTGATTGGGATCAACTATTTAGTGATCTTTATGAGTCTAATCGACTGAAGGGCTTTTGGACCTCTTTTCTCTTCAATCCTCCTAACCCCCTTCTTACAAGTGGAGTTCCTCCTTTACCTATACTCATCCTTCAATTTGTTTGGTGGATGGGGCCATGAAGGCCTGCCCGTTCATTAAGCATTGTTGCTTGGCACATCATCTCTCCTATTGGTGTGAAGTGCCTCTTATTGATTTTAGTCCATCTCTAGTAGTGGCAAAGATGATGGCAATCATTCATGCTATGTATCAAATTATTGATATGGAGTATGATGCTGCTAACATTCTTATAGGTTGTTCCAATGCTTTTCTCAATATCATTTGTCCTCACATGCCCATGGCGAGAGTTGCTAGGCAATTGGTAAAGAAGATTCAAGCAGCGGTGCAACATATTCCTTCTCTTTGCCTAACGGTGGCTTCTAGGAGTATGGTCAACGAAGCTCATCATCGTCCCTATTCTCTTTTCTCTTAATCTTTCGTTTCTTTTTCTTCTGTGTATCAAGAAAAAAAAATGTTAGTGAATAATTAAATAGAAATTTGATCTGTTTTTTCTTTGGCCTAACTACAGCATTAGCCCTTGAACCTGCCCAACTCGAGCGAGTTGGTCCAAAACTCACTACTCACTAAAACTTAGCCCCTTAACTTTGAAAAGCTATGCACTTTAGTCCATAATTTATAAACAATTAAGTACTTTCTAAAAAGTATATTGTTCAAATAACTAGGTATAAATGATTGCTTCCAAATAGAAAGGAACATGGATGGCAAGTTTTGACCCAATTTACTTGAGCTCAAATCCAGCTAAAACTTTAATCTAATTAAAGTGAAACATAAGAAAATTTAAATCGAAATAATTCAAACTTGAAATATTCAAAGTCAAAATGACCCAATGACTAAACCTGGTAAAACTTAATTTTAACCTAAATCAATATAAGATATACAATTAACTACCATTTGCCACTGATAGTTAAGTAATATTACACTTTACCTTTTATGTTTAAAAAATATACATGTTGTTCCTTGTCTTACACCTTACCTCTTAAAAAAACTAGTTTACATTTACAAAAAGAAAACTAATACAGCACTACTAAAAAAACCCTTTTTACCAACGAGCAATTTTCCAACGTTCTAGGCCGTTGGAAATTTCCAACAACTGCGGAAAAAAAAATTGATTCTTCCGAAAAAAATTCTCCAACTGCTTGGCCGTTGGGAGTGTTGAAAAATTTCCAACAGCCTAAACCGTTGGAAAATATGTGAGTTAACTGTGCATCTCAATATTTATTGTTTCCAACGGAAACTATTTTTATTTTTCCAACTGCCTAAGCCATTGGAAATTTTTTTTTCCAATGTAATTTAAAATGTTTTGATTTTTCCAACTGCTGAAGCCGTAGGAAAATATTTTATTTTTCCAACTACCTGGGCCGTTGGAAAATACACACACATTTATATATTTTACTTTTCCAACTGCCTACGTAGTTGGAAATTTTTTTTATTTTTCCAACTGCTTAGGCCGTTGGAAAATACACACACATTTATATATTTTAGGCAATTGGAAATTTTTTTTTTATTTTTCCAACTGCCTAGGCCATTGGAAAATACACACACATTCATATGTATGCATATTTATATTACATTGATATTGATATTTATATATATTTACCATAACACATATATATTAATACGTATATATATCATACACATTATTATTATATTTATACTTAGTATATTTTTGTACATACTATAATACATATCATATTTTAAACATATCATAATAACATATACATAGTATATGATATATGATGTATATGCTATACATATATTATTATTATTATTATTATTATTATTATTACTATATATGTATGTATCACATATGTTAATCTATCATATATATGATATATATTAACATATATATTACATATATTAATCTATCATATATATTATAGTACAGTGTTTTATATATTATAATATATGTAACATATATATTAATGTATATAAACATATTATAATATTTAATATATATAATGTATGTAACATATATTTTCTACTATAATATAACTTAACCCATATATATTATATCCCAGCCCAAATATTAAAGCCAAGCCCATATAACCCCTATATATACATCTTAACTTAACCTAGCCCTAATCAATCACAATCTCTTCCACTCTTCTGCCGCTCACAATCTATCTCTCCCTCATCTGTCTCATCCGTTTCCTCTACTCCTTGTCGAACCGTTTCCTCTGCTCCTCGCTCTCGCTCTCTCTCTCTGCTCGCTCTCCCTCTCCGTCGCCGACCGACCGCCTAGGCTATCTCTGCTCCATCGTCCTCTTTGGTTCGTCACTCACTATCTCTGCTCCGTCGCTCACTCTCTCTGGTCACTCTCGCTCCCCGTTGCTCTCCGTCGCCGACCGACTGCCTTGGCTCACCTCATGCCAGATCCGCCAGTGATCCGTCGTGCTCGTACGCACCAGATCCGCCTGCGCTCCGTCGCTCTCTCAGCTCTGTCGCTCTCACTCTCCGTCACGCCAGATTCACTGGTGCTACGCCTTGGGTTTGATCCGCCGGTGCTCCTCCAGATTCAGATCTAATTACTATTCTTTGCTTTTCTTGTATTTTTTTATGTGATATTTGTGAATGATTTTCCTGATTTTTCGTTACTTATGTAATTTTTGTAATTTTCATATTTTTAAAATTTGCCATTTTTTGATCTCCTGGCTTTGAATATTTTGTTATTTTGTTACATTAGTATAAGATATAATTATTTTAAATTTTTTAGTCATATTATAAAATATAAAATATAATTTAGTAATTTATAAATTACTACCTCCGTCCCATTTTGGTTGAAACATTTGTCTGGGCACGGAGATTAAGGTGTATGTAATTTGTGTTATTTTTTTATGTAGTAAAAGTTTAAATAATGATTAAAAAAGAAAAGATTTTTTTTTGGTTTTGTGCAGTAAGAGATTGAGTGGAGATTAAAAAAAGAGTCTTTATTAGGTTTCGTATAAAATGATAATTTAATTGTTTAAACTTTTCCAAAAGAGGAAACGTTTCAACCTTTTGAGACTTCCCAAAAATAAATACGTTTCAAGTAAATTGGGACGAATATAGTATATATTTTTTTTATTTTCTTCTATAAAGTTTCCAATGGCCTAGGAAGTTGGAAAGCAGTTGGAAATATCTCCAACTGCCTAAGCCGTTGGAACAAGGAAAAAAAAATTAATTATAGCCATTGGAAATTTCCAATAGCTTATTCTCCAACGGCTGACCGTTGGAATTTCTACTTGCTCTCATCAGGGCCGTTGGAATTAAAACTTCCAACACGTTATTTTCCAATGGCTAGGTTTCCAACGGCTTCACGTTGGAAACTGGGAAATTTCCAACATGAGGCGGTTGGAAATGGCCGTTGGAAAATGCCCATTTTTTAGTAGTGATAATTTAAAGTGTTCATCATAAAAAAGAGGTACCATGCAGGCTAAAATTACTGTGAGATGACTACTGCCGGGGCCGATCCCTAGTTCTCAAGTGACAACCTAGACTAAGAACCAAATCACCCAAAAATCCACATACCGTAAACCATCTAAGAACTGGAAGCCTGTTAAGGCCTAGAAGGGCCCAAACCTATGTAATACATGTGGCATTCATCCCTTAATCCAAGGAGTTCCATACACACCCCAAGGACAATAAATACCTTTTCCCCCACCATTAATAAGGGGAAGCCCGCTTTAAAAAAGCCAACTATTTTTCGATAAAACTTGGGCTAGCTGATTAACAAATCCGACGACCTACCTGACACACAGTCTTCGGTAAACCAACAACCCAAAATCTAATCCTCAACATTTGGCGCTGTCTATGGGCAGCGATGTAAGACCCAAAATAAATTCTACCTTTGAGTGGTGTGGTGGACTTGTCATTTCCTACAAAGCAACATTGAGCGCATGGAACCCTAACCCTTTCGATGACAGTTACATTGGAGATGCTTTGACAAGACAATGGATGCACATTTCTAAACTCATGACTCAATGTTCAACCCCAATGATACTTGCCTACCAGGACTATGTAATGAAACCCAAACATAAGTAAGACCCTTCACTCTGTGTACATAAAGAACACAAGATGTCCAAAAATGATGGTTGAATTTGTTTAATGTTGATAAAAATAAGAGAGTCCACAGACCCCAGCAACACACTTTGACGAAACCCTACAGGGCCACAACTTATGAGCTAAGATTACAACATGAAGCTAAGCGTTCGTGCCAAATGTAGTTAGAAAATCGAACTTACATGCTAAACACATTCCCCAAGGATGACGGGACTCTTGTCCAACTATTGGAGGAACGAACCTCTATAGATCGGGGCACCGACCCATGTCTATTACACTCAGCAGAACTGTCACAAATGCCAACATTCTAGTGCTGAGTTGCCCCCTCTGACCAACTAGAGGCCCTATTAGTCGCCCAACAGGAGGAACTTACCTAATTACAAGCAAAGCTAACTCAGGCTGAGCACATGACCCAAACTAGGAAAAACCAACGCCCTTATGCACATCTTTACAACAAGCACCTTTGCCTAATAAGTTCAAGCTACCCCCTTTAAAGGTATACGACGATACAACCGACTCACATGACCATGCTCATGCCTTGTTTGATAAAATAAAACTATTTAACTATGATGATTCAGCCTTACGTCGGGCATTCCCTACCACACTGAGAAGGCCAGCCTGAAAATGGTTCTAGAGCCTTCAGTGCAAATCAATACAATCCTTTTGTGAACCTTAAAAAGATGTTCATCATTCATTTAGTAGGAGGAACTGACACAAAAAAAAAGACCATACTTAGCCTGAGGTCCACCACACAATAAAAAGGTAAGCTTATTAAAGAATACATCTCCTGGCTCAATAGACCACAGACCATGTGTAAGCATTAGCTAACAACGTTAAGATTACTCTAATTGTCGAAGGCCTAAACCCATCTTTGGTGTTCACATGAGAGCTAGAAAGCCGAGAACTTGAAAACTTGCAAGATTTGTATAATTGGGCCCAAGCTTTCATGAATATCGAGGATGTAATGTCCACACAGAGGGTAGAAAGTTAAGTAATGGCCAAGGAGCGGAGAGGCAAAAGACAAAAGGTAAGCCAAATGGCCGAAAGGAGGTATAGACACCACTTTTCAAGAGCACACCCAAAGACACTTTCTAACAATGAGAAGAGCAGGTTCCTTTATTATACTAGCTGTCGAGACAATCAGAAGAGCCTACATAGTCCTAAATACTACTTAGGAATAGATAATAGTAGTCATAAAAAAACATCCTAACTACAGAAAACCAAACCTATGACAACTCCCATGGAAAGAATGAACCTCCATCTTTTTTGCAAGTTCCATCAAGTTAATGTTACCTCATCCTAAGTAATAAAATAGGGGAAAGATTGAGGCTAACATTATGGGTTACAAAACCATGGGTGTGTTACCGGACACTACATTAAGCTTAAGAACTTGATTGAAGAACTAATCCATCATGGCGGGTTAGCCTAATTTGCTAAGGGGATGGCAAAAGAAACTATCTCAAATGCCCCTTTGCCTACCGAAAACCCCATGATGGCAATACCAAAGTCCACGAACGTCTTGCGTCAGATAATAAACATGCCAATAGACCAGGCAACTGAGGAGAGCCAGGGACTCCACATCCACTTGGTCATTAAGGTCCTTACAGATTTTTAGGTCCAAACATCCTTCTTAGATAGGTGCCTATCACTATTCCCGTAGCCACATCGACATTGCATTTTTTTTCATGCCTTAGTCACTGGATACTTGGTGAAAAGAATATTGTTAGACACCGGAGCCTAACTCAATGTGACATACAAGCATGCTTTAGATTGGATAGACTCCAATGTTCGAGGCCTCTTAAGGCCTAATTCCATTCCTATATACAGTGTCGACAACCGCCTAATCTTTGTTGAATGAGTGATTATTTTACCGATAATAATTAGGGAGACTTCCTAAAGTGAGGTGTCAGATAAGAAAATGATGGCCTTAGTAGACTTCAAGGTGATCAATTCTCTTTCTTCATATAACATCTTGTTTGGCTTACACTGCCAATCTGCATTTGATGTACACATTTGGCCGAGAACTATGGAGGAAAATCCCCTACCCCAAATGGACAATGAGCATTGATATCAACAGCTCTGAGATATTTGGGCGCCTTGAAACATCTGGTAAGATAACTCAAACAATACTATATATATGTGTACTTCACATACCTGGCTACTCTGATGTTGGAACCTTTTGACCTTATGGAGGAAGAAAACCTCCAACTAGGCTCCTTAATCAAGGAGCTAAAAGAAATATTGTCAACCAGACAAATCCAAACAAAGCAGACCGAATTAGGGTAATATTTTCCCCGAAGATTGAGGCAGAGCTGGTTGCCCTATTGCAAGAATATAGAGATGTCTTTGCATGGATGATAGCCAACATGCCAGAAATCAACCTGAAGATTATCGCTCACAAGCTCAGTATTTGCCCTAAAGCACGTCCCGTAGTCCAGAAAATGGGTCATTCACCTTGGAGAACCAAGGTGAACAAATTTTTAGTGGAAGGATTCATTACTGGGGTCTTCTACCTAACTTGGTTGATGAACATGGTGTTGGTAAAAAAGCATTATTGTTGTTGGAAGATGTGCACAGACTTCACTAACCTGAATAAGATATTCCCTAGAAGATAGTTACCAACTACTGTGCATAAACCAGCTAGTTGATGCCACTTCCGGTCATGAACTCCTTAGCTTTATGAATACCTACAGTGGATACAACTAGATATTCGTAGACCCCCATTGACATTTAGAGTACCACCTTCATCACTGACATGGGTACATTCGGTTATCGAATGATGTCATTTAGACTGAATAATGTCAGAGCAATATATCGACGTCTGGTAAACTCTTTAGGGGACAGATTGGGCAAAACATGAAAATGTATATGGATGATATGCCAGTAAAAAGTAAGAAGAAAACAAGCCACATAGCCAACTTGTGTAAGACGTTTGAAATGTTGAGAAATTTTCGCATAAGATTAAATCCAAAAAAATGCGCCTCCGATGTTTAGTATGGAAAATTACTTGGATTCATACTCACCGAGAAAGGAATTGAAGCCAACCCTAAGAAGATCCAGGCCATCAGAGAAATGACAACTCTAATGAGCCTGAATGCCTTGCAAAAGCTCCTTAGTTGTATGGCATTAGTAGGACCATTCCTATCCAACTCATCTGCTAAGTGCCCACCATTGTTCAAGCTATTTAGGAAAAAAATATTTGAATAGATGTCACACTATAATGAAGCCTTCAAGAAGATCAAATTTCATCTTTTAAAGCTATCGTACTTGCACTGACCACTGCTCAGTGAAACCCTACTCTTATATATCTCATTGTCTAAGGAATTGAAGGGTGGTTGTTCTCATTAGGGAAGACTAAAAAATTCAACAACCTATATAATTTTGGGCAAAGTCTTCCAAGATGATTGTCACATCAGCCAGGAAACTAAGGTCATACTTCCATTAAAAGCAGTCTTAAAGAAGCCCCAGTTGTTGGGATGAATAATGTGATGGAGCATGGAGCTTGTGAAATTTGATGTTTGTTATGTCCCATAGAATGCCATCAAATTGCAAGTTTTAGCCAACTTCGTTTATTCAAAAAGAACAGTTGTCAAGCATAAAGCCATGGTTGGCCTATGTGGATGGGCTCGCCAGTAAACATGGATCAGAGTAGGAGTCATCCTCATAGAGCCTTAGTAGAATCAAATGGCACATGCAGTCCATCTTTCATTCATGGCCACCAATAATTAGGCCGAGTATGAAGCTGTCCCCATGACCATAAGACTGGCCTAAAGTATGGAAGCTAGTTCACTAAAAATAAGATTGAACTCCGAGCTAGTCATCAGCCAAGCCACAGACCATTTCATCACTAGAGAAAATGTCATGGGGAAGTACTTGCACGAGGTTAAAGCCCAAAAAGCAAAGTTCAAAGAGGTCAAGTTCATCCAGATACTGAGAATCAAGAATGGAAGGTCAACACGCTGGCCCGACTAGCAGCAGCATCTAGCCTCCCAAGTACCATATGCACCAAGGAACAAACGACACCCTCAACCCTTTAGGAACATCTCCTCCTTATTAATAAAAATGAATCATGTTGGATGAGACCAATACTTGTTTACCTAAAATATAATTGACTCCTAGAGAATCAAATGGAAGTTGACAAGGTCAGAATAAGAACATCATAGTACAACCTTACCCCTAATAGGATACTCTACTGGAGGAACCCAAGAACTAATCCTTATGCCAGAAGCTTAATGCCCATTGAAGCTGAGTATGATATAGCCAAAGTCCATGAAGGTGTTTGTGGAAATCACTAAGGACCTAGGACCTCCCTGAGAAAACTAAGAGAAATGGGTTACTTCTAACCCACAATGAAAGCCGATGTCATGGTTTATGTTCAAAGATGCAATAAGTACCAATGATTTGCTAGCATACCTCAAGCCTCGTTTAAGAACTTGACTCCAATTTTTGCACCAAAGCCATTGGCAAAGTGAGGAATCGACATCCTCAGGCCTTTTCCACATGAGTCGGGGACAAAGAAAATAAGTAGTGGTTGTCATGGTATACTTCACCAAGTAAATAGAATCTAAGGCCCTATCCCAGGTATGAGAAAAAGAAATGATGAAGTTCATCTTCCAAGACATCATATGAAGATTTGGAATACCTTGAGAACTGGTGAGTGATAATGAACTACAGTTTACAGGTTCAATATTCAAGGAATTCCTTGACAGGCTACATATCAAACACCACACCAGCTCGGTGGCATATGCCCAATCTGACAGTCTTACCAAATTGACAAACAAGATAATAAAGCAAAGCCTCAACAAAAAGTTAAGAGACACCAAAGGGCCTGAGCTGACTTATTCCCCAAGATGCTCTGGGGATTGAGAACCACACCAAATGAAAGTACAAAGGAGACACCGTTTGCATTAGTCTATGGATTGGATGCTATGGTCCCATTAGAAATTAGCCCCCCTTTATCTAGAGTGTCATACTTTGACCAAAACCTCAACGATTAGGAGTTTCACATATACTTCATGCTCACAAAAGAGTTGAGAGACTCTTCTGGACAAAGAAATTGTGCATACCAAGAAAAGACCAAAAGATACCATGATTTCATGACTAGACCGAGGAAGCTCAGAATAGGTGACATAGTCATACTAAAGGTAAAGGTAACTCAAAGTATCCGGGAAAAATGGAAATGCACCCCTACATAGGAAGGACCATACCGAGTAGTTGGCATGGTTAAAAATAAAAACATACCATCTTACAGACCGAGAAGGTCAGATATTAGGGAATTCTTGAAACATTGATTACTTAAAGAAATATTTTGAGCAGAACTCCTTTTGTATTCTTTTGATTGTCGGATCTGAGTAATCCAAGAACATCACATGATCAGAAGTACAAAACAAGTTGCATGAGGCATTTTAAATAAGATTCCCTCTATGTTCTTCAATTGTTGGACTCAAGTGATCCGAGAGTAGTTCATGATGTCAGAACGATACGTTCACAACTCATAGCAGTCATTCATTTGAAAATTCAAAAGGCAAGAACCATGAAATACACAGAATACGAGTCACTTTAACTCTGGCCAATCCATGGTTGAACCTTTGAAATCCTAAGTAGGTGGTAAATACCCCTGATCCAAATTTGAATTAAACTAGCCATAACCCCTGCATATGTGTGAACAACTAACTCACAACAAAATGAAACAATGCTTCATAACAAACAAGCTAAAGACCCAATGGCATATTAGCCTCTTACAAAAGTACTGTCTGCTAACTAGAAAATTAATCAAAACAAACTTAGAATTGAATCCTCCTAAGCCTAATAGGGCAGGAACACTTTCTCGAAACTAGCCCTCGTTGCCCATTTTTACTCCTCGGCGTCAGAGTATGCCTCCTGATGAGCTCTATATGAAAAATCCTACCCATACTTCTCATTGAATAGGGCTATTCTCCAAAGGACACAGGTATGAGGTTGGCTATTCCGTGCAGCATCGACATTGGGAAGAAGCTGGAATACCAAGATCCAGGACAAGGAACAAGTAGTAGAGCATATTTTTTGCATCCCCAATGGCATCTATGAACTTCTCGGCTGCTAAAGATGTTCTTTTAAACTTGAGCACAACCTCAGCCTTATACTCCTTCACATCCTTTAGTCTCTTTTCACCACAGATGTCTCTAACTATCTCAATTTGGCACGATTGAACCTCCACTGTTCAGCATTCATATTCACTTGCCTCAGCTCTTCTTGGAGTCTAGTTACCTCACCCTATAGCCCAATGATGTGAACATCTCAATCACTTACCTACTGAGTAAGTTCACGAACCCTTACCTTAGTATGCTCCTTTGCTTCAAAAAAACTTGGTCATCAACTTCCCCTCTGAAGTATTCCACTTGCTAAGCAGGAGCATATGCTGCATAAGATCAAGTTAGCAAAACCAAAAAGGGTTCATAATGTCGAGGATGGTTAGTACCTAGTACAGGAGGTTGTAGAGGTTCCCCAAAATCTCCTTGAGCTAAGGACCAAGCTCTCGCAATGCCCTCTGATCCTCTAGGAGCATGGCCCCCTTCAATAACACTTTCCCTAAACCACGGTCTCTTAGGCATGAACTCCCTTCAGTCATGGCCCAGAATGGGTGATAAATTCCAAACTTATCTGGATCAACATGAACTTCTTGACTGACAAGTCAGATCAAGTTCCGCATTAATATAACTGACGATGGTGGCTTGGAGGACACCTATACAACAGCAATTGGTGGCAGAAGAAGAATGATAATATCCTCTTTAGCCAAACAGGCCTTATAGAATGACAGTCGTGGACATCTTGATGTAGGGCCAAAATCCAAGATGCTAATAAACGTCCGAAAAGCAAGCCAAAAACTAGGTATCAAATATGGGGACGGTTTGCTAGCAATCACCAGGACTACCCCCTACATGGCAGAAGTCTTAAACCTTCTCGACTTCCTCTTTTTTTCTTCTTCTCAACCTTAGCTGCTTGGGCCCGTTGTCTCCACTAGATCACCATAGCAGTAGCCACCCTCTCCTCATCGATGATTGAGATTTCTGCAAAAGACCAACATCATTTGTTAGCCTAATAAGGAAAGAGAATGTTAAAGAGCAACTCGTACATTCCCCTACATCTCAGATCTGAGCATCAATGGGGTTAACAAATCTCTTAAGTCCCAACATTCTTTTCAGCCTTTAGCCATGATAATCTCCCTTCAACTCTTCCCAACCAAAAATAAGTCCCATGTTTCTGGATTGTAGAGCCAATTTATTCGAATTCGAGAGTCTGGGGATAAAAACTCCCATAATGTATACATGTGGGGGCATTTGGCAAACACTAGATAGTTTTTCCATAAGTCTATAAAGCTGGGGCCATTATCCAAGAACTTATTATCTATCCGAGCCAAAAACATAGAGCCAACCCTGTGGATTTGCCCTCAGTGAAAGCAAGCTATTGAAGAGCTTAACAATAGGCTTAAAATCCAGTTCTTGGCATATCAAGGTGAACTTGATGACAAACCCCCATGCGCTGGGGGCTGCCCTAGGGCGACTTCATAGTGCCTTAATAGAGCCCTCTCGAAAGAGGACAATGAGAGTCACATCCCAGTGACGAAATGGTTAGAATATACCCCAGCCTCACCAACGTTAACATCTGAGATGATCTTCTCCTCAAAAACTGGTAACTGAAGAGTCCATTCCCTGACAACTACACCAAATAACCTAATCCCCTCCAACTCAGTAGCAGTTAAGAGGTTCGCAGCAGATAACGAGTTGGCTGGCTCAGCTCTTAAGGCACCGCGAGCTCTTCCTCTTCCACCCCATCCCAAGACCACCTCTTGTACAAATCCTCGGCATTCTTTTGCCATGACCTCACTATAGGAGAGCTTGGGCCAATGCCAAAATAATCCCCAAAGTAGAAGGTGCCCTCTACTCTACACTAAATGGTACTTGGCTAGAAGGCATAACAAAAGGGAAGGGTACAAGGACTTGCTTACCACTTTCCTCACTCGTAGAGTACTCCACCTTAGAGTTAAAAAAAACATGGGGGAGATCCATACCTAAGATGAACAAAGATGCAAGCAAACCAAAACCTAAAACCATGCAAACAGCAGTAGCTGAGGAGGTAGCACAATGAGCAAAGCCTTTAGAACGAACAGGGAAAACTAACTGGAAGTAAATGGAGGGCCTATTTATAGAAGTGGCTCTAGGTAAACTTAGACCACGTGGCATTCCCTAATTCATTCCATGATCAACTGTCTCGGCCTGGGCAAACCATCCAATAACGTAAGTTGCCTAAATTGACATAACCGGCCATAATAGATAGCGCATGTCATGGACGTGCACTACAATAGTCAGAAACTACACATTAGCTACCAAATTGTGGCGCTACTGTGTAGTCCCTTCAGGGGCAAATGGTGGGGCTAATCCTTAGTTCTCGGGTGATGACTTGGACCAAGAACCATATCACCCAAACATCCCTATACCATAAACCATCCGAAAATTGAAGGCCTACTAAAAGCTTAAAGAGCCCAAACCTATGTAAAACATGTGGCACTCACCCTTAATCTAATCAATTCCACACACACCCTAAAGCCCGAAAATTAAATAAGCCAAAAATTTTCTAACAAGATCTAGGCCAACTGATTAACAAATCTTACCAACAACCTAAAATCTAATCCTTAAAAACTGGCATACAATTTAAATTAAGATTTTAGAAATTGTTGTCGAATCATGTAAAAAAAAGGTAGAGGTAAACTGTATATTTCTGAAATAGAATGAAATAAAGTATTATATCACCTAAGCCTTTGAAGGAAAATTTTAACTAACCTTCAAACATATGAGATTTAAAAAAGTTGTATTTTTTATATATTGATTATTTTATCTAAATTGTACATCAATTATGAACACAAAAGTTAAGAAACTTAGAAAGTACTTTAAAAATATTTTTTGTTTAAGGATTTTATAGAATTTCAATAATAAATTAACAAAATATCCTACTTTGGTTTATTTAGGGTCTTCTCGGATTTGTAGACAGATTTAGCTAGCTGCTTTTTCCACTGTTGAGCCAGCTGCACTTCAATTGGCTTGTTGACAAATTTAGCTGCCTGCTTTTGTCCACCATTGAGCCAGCTGCCCCACTTGTTTTCTTCATCACCCTTAGTGAAGAGAAAATCGCAAGTTTGCCACTCCCTGTAAATTCTTGTCCCCTCCTCCGCTTTCACTCTCTCCCTCTCGCTCTCTCTCTCTCTTCAGTCCAACAAATACACCTTACTTTGTTTCTGTCTCTCTCTCTCTCTCTCTCACACACACACACACACACACAAATATTTAGAGTTCTTCTTGGCACTCTTCCATCCACTGTAAAATTTAACTTTACCTTGCCGGTATGAGCTCGACAAGATCCAA
The DNA here is from genome assembly GCA_039654915.1 of Aquilaria yunnanensis. NCBI lineage: Eukaryota > Viridiplantae > Streptophyta > Magnoliopsida > Malvales > Thymelaeaceae > Aquilaria > Aquilaria yunnanensis. The sequence continues at coordinate 10,624,845 of CM077593.1, forward strand.
TGGATACCGGAGCAAATCAAGGCTTGTACTTCAGATTTGACTGGACCAAGGTCAAGGTTGGCGATGAAAACATGAGGAGAAAAGAGTGTTTCTGCAGGTGGGGGCTTGTGATGGAAACGGGAGGAGAAAAGAGAGCTGCTTAAGATGAAACAATAAGCTACGGCTGCAGTCTGTCTAGGCGCGTGTGTGTGTGTGAGTGAGAGACGGAGAGAGAGAGAGAGAGAGAAAGAGAGAGTAAAGTGTAAACAGGACAGAGAAAATAAGGAAAAAAAAATAAGCGGACAAAGATTGCAAAAAATGAAAGGGAGAAGGCAGTTGTCTGGTTCTCATTGTAAAATTGCTCATCTTTAACGGCATTTACCTTAGGAACATATTTGGCAGAAGTGGGCCACATTAGAAAAACACATTAAGTAAAACCTATCCAGCTGAATTTGGCAATGCATCATTAAAGATTAGCTCAATTTTGCAGTCTTAATGATTATAGTATCAAACATTTTTAGCTACGATGATTAAAAAATGAGCTATTTGGCTATAATGAAGTGGATAGGAAAGGAAAAGACAAAACAAATAAAGTGCTTTTGTTTTTTTTTTTCCTTTTATAATCAGAAAATATATTACAAAGAAAAAAAGAAAAAGAGAGAGTACAAGTGATAGAGACAAGCTACCTACCATAAATGCATAATCCTATAAAACAACTAAATAAAATCATAATTTTTTATGATCTGAAAGGGTTTATTTCAATATAAAAATCGTTTAACAGATGCACCCTACGATTGGTTGCCATCTCTAAACAATTATTCAGTATGATGCCTCTTAGCTGACAACTCTGCAAGCTTTTACACCTCTACGCTTGGTTTTAGATGTCTCACATGTAAGATTTTGTTAGAAATTGGAGTCTCCTTGAGCACTATTAAGGTACAAGTTTTGAATAACGAACGTAAGTAGAACATTATCTTTTCTTATGACGATAATTAGAACATGATCTTAAGCAACTTGAACCATGAATTGATTATGTTTCAGGAATTAGAGTATTTAATGTAATTATACGTATCTTCATAATTTTTATATTATTTTTTACACATAACTTAAGCAATTTATTTAAAAAAAAAAAAGTTTTTTCTTCCCACCTGTATTAGCACTGGAAATAATAAATACAATATTAGCATTTAATCATTTATTGTTTGATTTTAAATTTAATTATTGGAGATAAATATTTGATTTGATTTTTTATTTATCCCCATTATACTATATACTAAAAGCCGTGTTCGGCTACTGTTCAAATGAACAATAAAAAACAGTGCATTTACCATTTTACCCCTTATCAATTTTTTTTTGCGTTTGTCATTTTTTTTTGTTTTTCCGGATGCAATTTGCTTTTTTAAGAGTTTGATCCTCGTTTGTCATGAGCATCTGTGTTGCAATTTTACGCTTTCAATCTATTTCATGTGTTGTTTCGATGAAACACTGTTTCAATTCCTAACTTTCTAATGCTTCCATTTTAGGCTCGAATTTACATTAGTGTTATATTTTGGTCCCCAAATTTTATAACTATTAATCTAATTCTTCTATTTTCTCTTTTCATACCAAGCTTTTTTTTGTTGTTGTTTTATGTACTATTTTCTAAGGAAAGACATTGATGAGCATAATTTGTTCTCTTTATCTCTAATTTTTTGGTTATTTTTTTATTTATTGTCTTCTAAAGCAAAATCTTGATAGTCATGGTTTATTTCTTTAGCTTGAAGGAATAACTTTTGAATTTAAGGTTTTAATAATTGACTTAATAAAGGTTTAAAAAAGATAAATAAATTGAAGGTGGATTTTTCTAAATAAATTTATAAAGAATGTTAAAAATTGAAATTTCAGTAATAGGAGATAAAATTTTTTAGTGAATTAATTTTTAATGAAAAATTTTATCCATCATTTCAAAACATGTACAATGTTATGTTTCATATTCATTTTCAATTTTAATAATTATGTATCGATGGATCAAATTACTTTATTAAACTCTAAAGCTTTTAAGTGAATTTTACTAAATAAATTTTTTATCGATATTAAAAATTGAAATTTAAATTAATAAGAGATGAAACTTTTTAGTGAATTATTTTTTTATGAAAAGAAATATTTATCATTTCGAAGCACATGTAGTGTTGTGTTTTATAGAATTATGTTTTGATCACAATTAATCATTTTAATAATAAGAACATAACATAAAGAAAACCCAACCCAAAATTAAAATGAAGCAAAATTTAATTTATTAACATCCATTTATGAATGAGAATTTTTTAATTATTTATTATTGGCATTTGTTTTAATGTCAAAATTTATAAATAAAAAAATGTTTGCTACAAAGTGCGCCTAAAAAAACTCTCTATATTTTAACCACCGTTTTATCTACAGTAAATTATAATTTCTTTCTGCCTTTGCCCTTCGATGTTGAGCTGGATTGTGACCCACTCTGTTGCCTGTCCTTTCTTCTTTTTTTTTTTTTATGTTGGGTTGGGTTGCTTCTTTTGGAAGGTTAGTGAAATTTTCGAATGAAAATATCTTTTCAAGGGTCGATCTCGCTATTCTCGTACTTTCACTTTTCTTTTGCGTGAAACACATTTCTAGTCCCTATATTATTTCCGTTTCTGATATTAGACCCTTAGTTTAATAAATTATAGTGTTTTTGTTTAATCTCTTGATTTTTTTTTTATGTTTTATTTTCCAAACTAAAATATTGGTCACCATGGTTTATTTATTTTTTTAGTGAAATCAGACTTTTTTTCTTAAATTTTCCTAAATAATTGTTAAATTCTTAATGCCTAAAGTTTTTACATTTTCTTTCTTGGTCCCAAATTATTTTTATTTTTTTTATTATTATTTTATTTAATATTGTGACATTATATGATCACCGCAATGTGCGGGTCTTCCATACCTTATTGTATACTAAATAGAAAAAAATGAAATATTTATTTTTAATTATTTACGTCCAGTTTTAAATACAATTGCTAGAATTAAATATTTTTGTTTGACCCTTTTTATTTGTCTCCAATGTATACTTATTAACCCTAAAACTAAACCATAAACTTATCCTTAAAGATAAGAATACACGAACCTGACTAATAATGTGCACAACCTTTGAAAAATTCAAAAATTGTTGTTTTGACCCTGCTTTTCAGAGAAGGAGGCAACCACATCGCCCTGGCGGATATACTTATTGTAATTATTAAGGTTGAGACAAAGTTCCGCATCTAGAGGAGTGTTTTCACATCGCGCTTTGAATGCTGGATGGAATCTGTGCCACTCCAAGAGGTTCCTGCTAATTGAATTCACTTGTAACCAATTAGCAACAGATGTCCACACTAACCACGAGTAGGGGCATTTAAAGAAAAGATGTTCCACTGATTCCATATCCCTTTCACACAAATAACACCTGCTTACCAGAGAAATCCCCCAAGACTGCAACTTTGAATGCACCAAGAGACCACCATACATGATCTGCCAACAAAGAAAATTAAATTTGGGAGCACATAACATTGCACAACACATTAAACTTCTATCTCTCTTTTATTTAGCTTTTTCTGTTGCATTATTTTTAGTTTCATTACCTTGTTTTTTTTCTCATTTTTTATAAATCTGTTCTTTTTTTAGTTCATATATGTTCACTTTTTTCTATTTTTTAGTTCCTTTGAATTCTTTTGTGTTTTTTTTATTCTTTTATAAATTTATTTTTTCTAATTCCTATATGTTCTTTTATTTTTATTTTTATTTTTATTTTCTATATATTATTTTATGTATTTTTATTTTTTCTTTTATAAATCTGTTCTCTTTAAGTTCGTATATGTTCTTGCATTTTTGTCCTTTTTCAGTTGCTATATATTATTTTATCATTGTTGTATGTTTTTTATAAATCTATTATTTTTCAGTTCTTATATGTTGTTTTGTTTTTGTTCTTTTTTAGTACTTATATATTTTTTTATGCATTATTATTTGTTCTTTTTCAATTGCTATATGTTTTACTTGAAGCCCAGTCTATTCTTATATTTCCATTGTTCTATAAGTAAATAGTATATATTTCTTTTAGTTTCTATATATTCTTTTATTCATTGTTGTTTGTTCTTTTTTAGCTCCTATATATTGTTTTATTTGTTGATGTTTGTTTTTTTCGTGAACTACATCTTCTTCACTCATAATTAAAATAAAAAAAATGCAAAAAAAATAAAACTAGAAAAATAAAAATAGAAACTAAAACACAAAAATTAAAAAATTAAAACCTAAAAAAAAACCAAGAAACCGAGAACAATGGGAAGAACAACTTACCGAAGAAAGCTGATGTGGAGAGAATTAAGATCAATGCTGACGTTGCTTTTAATCAGAATACTGGTAAGTCTGGTACTGGCATCATCCGCCGTGATCATGAAGGGTCCTTACTTTTCGCAGGGAGGTCCTAGTTTCAGTCTTGTTGCAGAGGCTCTAGCCATTAGGGAAGCTAAGCTGAAGGCAACTCAAATGCAGTTTGTCCCAGTGGACTTAGAATCTGACTCAAGGTTACTTGTGGATGCCATTCAAGGCAAGTCTGCACCTTGGGAGGTGGAAGGAATTGTGGCAGACATCCGAAACCTCAAACAAGGTATAGTTGGGTGCAGTGTCAGTTATGTCCATAGAGTAGCAAATAGATGTGCAGATGCTTTAGCATATTGTAGGAGGGATATGAGATCTTATGAGTGGACAACTTGTCACTCATCTCCTTTTCAAACTTGGCTCTTGCATGATCTTGTGTATGACCCTCCTTGATTTGGTTCAACGAAGTTTTTCTTTTGGCCTAAAAAAAAGGAGTACCGAAGAAAGAAAAGAGAAGCAAAAAGCATACAAAAGATGGAGTAAAGAATAAAAACATGAAAAAGGAAAAAGCGCGAAAAGCATTAAAAAAAATGGGTTTTGCTTCAATTACACATAAAATGTGCATTTTTTTTGTTTGTTTGTAGAGAGTGGTAGGGGTGAACATTATTTAAAAAAACTGAAAAAACTGAATAGACCAATAACATTTGGATAAAATAATTCGGTTGATTCTCTAGTTTGGTTTGATTATATCAAAACCAAATTTCAAGTTTAATTATCAGATCAGTCATGGGATTATGCATTTGAAACCAAATAAACCAAATACACTGAATAGTAACAAATATTTTACCATTAATTATCCATGTTGACTGTCTATATATAAAGCTATTTCCTACTAATTTTGGACTATATGTTATTTATCATTATTTAATTTTAGGTATAAGGCAAAATTTTTAATATTTATTTTACTTTTTCATTTACTATGTGCCTAGATCTTAAAAAGGTAAACCAAATAAACCAAACCCAACAAACCAAAATGTAATTCGGACGGTTTGGATTGAATTTAATATGTAATTCAAACAATTTAAATACACTTTATAAAAACTGAAAGCAAATTGGGCTATTATATTTGAATCAGTTTCAAACTGAACCAACCAAATACCCAACTCTATAAAGTAGTCCACAAAAGTTTAACTAAGTGTACCCTTAGAAATTAGTCCACAAAAGTTCAACTAAGTGTAACTTTGCCGGTACTTGTAACCCAGTCAATAATGGGTTGTATGACATACATGTCACGTTAGGTCATGTGATGCTTTCTGTTATGTAATGGACTAACTCATATGAGTTATCAGAGTTTGGGGGCTGATGGTGACCAAGTTTTAGATGGTGGACCAAATCGTATGAGTCAACAAAATCTGAGGGACGCTGCTGTACTTCAGCCACCACCAACGGAAGTCTATGGTGCGGGACTAATACCCAGTGAGAGAAGTTTTAAGACTTTACATCAAGAAACAAATTTTGGTATATGTGGGTTGTACTGGGCCTACTGCATTAATACCCGGGCATAGAAGTATTGACACTTCCATTAGGAAACAGGGTATGTTTTGGTCCATATGTAGTGTGGATTTATCGTAGTGGAAAAAGTATTGATGGTGATAATTTTGTGCGAATTCGAGGCTCGAGGGAGTATAACCTCAGCCGCCTTTGAACTTGATACTCAGCTTTAATAGTGCATCATTTACAAGTTTGCTACTCAAGCAAGAATTCTAGTACGAGAAAATTCAGAGTTATGACATACGATACTATAAAATTATAGACTTGTAACAAGTTACTGCTACATAATTACCATAAATGTTTGCAATGAACTCAAACAATTTTCTTGCAATTTACAGTAAAATAAATTCTATCTAGCTACAGTAGAAATTCAAACCACATGAGGTTGGCATGTTAACCCTAACCGCTTCACACCTTCATGTAACATGCAAGCTGTTTTTTATTTCCTTGATTAAAACGCATATATATCAAAGGCAAAAGTATAAAAATTGCACTAATATTTAGGTCAGGGCTCAAATATGCCCTTATAATTTTTTTTTACCCAATCTCCTACTAATGTTTTAAAATGGGTTCAAATATGTCACTGTCATTAAAAAATAACGAAAAACATAAATAGTATGAAGTTTTGAAATTTTAGGATGATAATGTAACTCTCAAAAACCCACAAGAGTCATAGGTAATTAAACCCACCTCCAATACTAGGAATTTATCTGGCCTCACCTCCGGTGACATCGCATTCGGTCTAGTATCACATCTGGCAACATCTCGTCGGACCGAGAAAGGAGCATCGACAAAGAGCTATGGGCAAAGCATCTAGCCAACCATTCCATTGAATTAATTTTAGAATCAAAACTGACGAAATCTCAAACATTTCTCCTGATTTAGTCCCCAGTGTAATAAATGAAGTTTCCAGAAGCATTAACTTTGTATTTTGTGCTGTATATTTTGGAATGTTGGTTTTCACCTTTGGTGGAGAGGTGAAAAGGAAATTGACGAAAAATAAAAAAAAACATCGTAGATGACAAAGGGAAGCATCAAAGTTGACAAAAAAAAGTGCATTCATGTGGAGAAAAAATAGTTCTTCTTCCTGAATTTCACCGATACCAATAGGAGGAGAAAAAGCTAGAAATTTTTTTATGATCAACAACTATGAACGGTGGTTGGAGAAACTTTAGAGGGCGTCAGCAGAAGACGCAGTTTGAGAGAGAGAGAGAGAGAGAGAGAGAGAGACTAATTACATAAAATACTTAAAATTTGTTAAAACTTTCATTATCACCCTAAAATTTCAAAACTTACTATTTTTAACGTTTTCTATTAGCTTTTTTAACGGCAAAAACATTTTTACCCTCAATCTGAAACTTTAGTATCATATTTGAGCCAATTTTAAAACATTAATGAAAGATTGAGCAAAGAAATAGCTATAGTAGCAGATTTAACCTCAACATTAATGCAAATTTGATACTTTTACCTACATCAAACATGAGTTATACTTGTGAAGGAATAAATTTTCTAAAATTGACGAAATCCGCTGTCCGAGCAGAAAATACCTTTTAATGGGTTTGTGATTTTCCGTAAAACTGGTGAAGGAAAGAGTCCATATTTTGAAATATGATGACTCTACCACATTCTTAAGAGGCATTTAACATTTATCAAAGAAACATTGAAAAAGTACATGGGGAAAAAAATTCTCCAACCAAACAGACGTGAAGAACAAGGCAAATTCAGGTACAATTCGACTGGGGTTCTGAATACCGAACTCAACAACCCTTCTGGAGCTACAATACTCACGCGTGATACACAATTTAATACACCACCGTCTAGGATCCTTACTTTGAAAGACTTATCAAGGCCAAGAAAAGGGAGCTTAAAAACAACACGATAAAAAAGAATCAAAGCCGATGCTGAAAATTGGAAGTGAACTAGCCACAATAGTACCATCAATGTCCATCTTTCGAAAGACAGCATCTGAGGTGTAACTGAGAAGATCTGCGAATGGGGGGATTTGAGCATCACCGTTGAAAGCTTCTGTTGTTCTTGCTCATGACATTTCACAACTAAGCCGATACAGACCAACGGATGCTGAGGAAAATCATATGTTGATGGTGGCTTCCCAAAGCCTAAGCAGGCCATTACGGCCACCACTACATATCCTTTTCCTTTCCAGATCAGAAGATACACATCTCACCTGTTGGTCACCACAATCCAAGTTCCAAATGAACGAGTGATCTATTTTCTCGAAACCCAAAAAAAAAAAATAATAATAATAAAATAAACCGACTCCACAACTGAAAATGGATATAAGCAAAACACAAAAAGTAGAAAATGAATAAAAGCACCTACACGTAATTTGCAAGTAAACAAAAGAATCTATTTAGAGTTGACACACGTAGAGAAGAAACCTGAACACATGCTAAAAAGTTCGAAGGAAATGAATTAATCAAAGTACATATAATTGAAACATGACTACGAGTTTCTGCTCAGCTGCCTTCATGCTGAAGTACTTGGATAATGGGCTCTTAAAATTACCATAAACTACTTGCCTAAAATAACAAAAGACAACAAAGTCCCACCAAGATAACGCATGATGCACAGGTAAAATGGATATATAGCAGATTGTAAGGGATATTGGAAGACAGGACGGGAGGCAGCCAAGTAAACTGCTTAATTCCATTGAATTAGATTTAGAAGCCCCACAAAGTAAGCGTGCTGCAAGATGATACTTCCTCTATCCCAAATAGAAAGATGCTTCTTTCATGTTCACAAAATTAGAGAACACTGAGCCACATTTACCATTTTCACTGCAAGTTTCTATTCTACTCCCTTAACCTATGTGTGTGTATGCTACATAAGTGATGCCTTAGTAGTTTACATTTGATTGGTAAAATTTGAAGACCATATGTAAATGTATTTTGGTGTCGTTCATTTTTGGGCACAAGACTTCAAAATGTTTCATCCTTCTGGGGATGGAGCAGCAAATGTTATTTAGTAGTAAGGATCGTCAACCAGGCCAGGATCACCAACGCTGTCAATGTCCAAAAACATACAACGCAGCAACAAGTATATGGGTTAACCAACAACCAAAGTTTTGACCAAGTGGTTAAGACTTGTGGTGGCTACCATGAAGTCCAAGGTTCAATTCCCAGATAACCCCTTGGCCTCTCCCATGCACGCCAAATATATATATATATATATGGGTTACTACTGTGTAATTCTTTTTGAAAGTAGCACATTTGTCATCCTATGAATGCCTTCTAATTGAATATCTCTGCTAGTCTGTCGCTTCTTTGTGGCACCACGGTATATGGAACTGATTGATTTCCTTTGTTGGTTGTGAGTTGAAACATATTACCTCCTCTCCCTCTCTCGCTCTCCCTCTCCCTCTCTCCCCCGCTCCCTGTATACCTCCTCTATATCAACCAAACATTTGTTCATGGTACGTGTATCAAATATAGCCATAAAACGATCTAGGTTACTATGGACTGAGAAAAAGGAAACTATAAGGTACTATTCTTTTGAAACTGTGGACCGTGAGAAAAAGGAAATTGTAAGGTAACCATTTTATTCCATAAAGCAGGCATTACAGTACTTGAAAAAGGGAAATCTCAATATGCAATCAAGAATCCAAAAAGGACAAGGCATCGCAATTCAACATCAGCCATGACTAAGAACAAAATGCAGGAAATCTTAAGAAAGTTTGATTAGTGCAATCAAGAGTAGAGCTGCAAAAAAGCAGTGAAAACATGAAAAACACTAATATTTCGTAATGAAAAATGAAATAGAAGACATAAGACCTATTTCAGTAACATGATCAGGGTGTGTTTTTGGTTTTATCTTTTCATGTGCAGCAAAGGAACTCGTTGCAAGTAACAACTAACCATCATCAAATCATCATCAAACTGCACTTTTTTCTCAACTACATTGGCATTGAGTGGTACAAAATTCATAACGTCAATTAACTGTTAAAAGTCACATTGACACTATAAATTTATGCACAAGTGACAACTACAAACATGAGAAGTATAGGAGAAATTAAACATACCACGGCACTAGTCCTTTGTGGTGTCCGGTAAAGTTGCCAGCCAGATACTTTCGATCCCGAACCGGAGAACCCACCAAGTCTCTCTTGAGGGCGATGAAAGAGAGACATAGAATTGTCAGCTGCTCCAATACTTAACCAGTGCTCTCCAGCACTTATTGATAATATAGCAGCATTATGGATAGTAACATTCTTCACACATTTTACTCCTCCTGCATACAAAATGAAGATGCAACAAGTAAATCATAATACTAGCAACTACTGTGAGTCTGTGACTAGAGGACCAAAACCAAGATTACTGAGAATTAACTGCACATGGAAGAATCAAAGTTCCTCTCTCCATGTTCAAGCAAATGCTTTAACAACAAACAATAAAGAGAAGGCATAAACAGCATAAATAACATTAAACAGGGGAAGAATTTTTCCATAAGAAGAATTACCCTCGTCATTCTCCCAAAACCGAAGAAGCCCATCAGCTGAGCCTGAAAGGAAATCATTTTACAACATGTTATCAGAACTATTCATATTAGCCCCAACAGCTGTTACAGTTGACATAACATTTCTGCCCAACCAGGCACTAGAATGAAGCAACAGATAAATGCCAACCTGTTATCAATCCTTTGTCTAATGTTGAGTACTCGACAGAAAGTATTGGCCCAGCATGACAAGCAAGAACAGCATCACATGATCCTCGTGAAAGAGACCAAACTCTAGCTGTCCAATCATCACTACCTGTAATCACAGTGTCACCAACCATCCTAATCGACCTACAGAATCCGTAATACATATTACCAGTCATTTCTTCAAAGGCAAATTTCACTTTCAAACCCCACAAGGATCCAATAAGGTAGATTCTTTATTTTTCTTAAGAACAAACAAGAACTTTTTTCTCACCGAACCCATCTTGTGTGCCCCAAAAGCTTGTGCATCAGCCTACCAGCACGGATATCCCAGATGTTTGCCGCACTGGTAAAGAAAGTATTCTCTAAGTTACCTATCATCTACATTCATTTGTAATAGGTTATTACTTCAATTCATTAGCATACATACGCATCTCTTCCAGCAGCAGCCAATACCCCAGTGGAGTCATCATACTCCATGCATAGGACTGCACTAGAGCAGCGACCAACAGTTGCAACACAGGTATCGGTTCTAACATCCCACATCTTGACAGTTCCGTCATGACCAGCAGTGAGGACACGTTCACCAGATAACATCCTTACAGAGCTGACCTACAACCAGCAATAAAATCAATGTTATCAACTGTTTCAAGTGAAACTGAGAAAAAATGAAATAAAAGAAACACAGACAAAACCTTTCTTCTTTTGCATACAGATACAAGATAATGAGTGTTTTAATTGTAGATTGAAACCATGCGAGGAATTAATCCATTGTTGAACAATTGGAAGTCCATGCAATGGACATGTAATATAAAGACCAATAGACAGGATCCTAATCTTCTTTTTTTTTTTTTTTTTTTATAATAAGAAAATTTGAGTATGTCATCAAGAAATTGCCAACAGAAATATTTACAGGAGGATATTTTTAAAATAAATCTATCTCACATATTTTCATGATCTATACCAAATTTAGAGCCCATTCATTTTAACTTAAGTCAACCGACTTATTTACTTTTACATCTTTTTTGCCGGAAACTAATTTCATTTGAAAGCCAATATTATATAGATACAATAATCCATTTGAAAGAAAATTTTCATGATGTTAAATTTTTATAAATTTTTCTTTTTTAATGTCTTAAACTATAAAAATTTAGCAAGATTACAAAAAATGTATTTTTAATGGATTATTGCAGCTACATAATATTAGCTTTAAATTAAAATTAGTTTCGGGTAAAAAAACATAAAAATAAAAATAAGTCATTTTGAAGTCAATTGACTTAAGTTAAAATGAATTGGGTGTTAAACTAAGCTCAATAACCACCTGCATGTATGGTGCTGCTTGTTTACCATAACTTGTGAGGTGCATTTTTCACTAAAGAAAATCATGCTTACATTCTTTTTCAGTTTTAAAAGGCAACACTTTCAAAAACATATACCCTTTCATTTTGAAATTGTACAATTGTTATGAAGTGTTGTGGAGAAATGGTTGAAAATCAATTTCAATCAAGGTCCTTAAGCATCATCTTCAAGTTGCTTTTATCGTCCCCCCTAAACACATTAAGTTGTACTTTACAAAGGGGAGAAAACGAGCTATTATGCATCAAGCATGACTACCATGAATTTTTCATACAGAATTCATGCAATATTTTTAGCCTGAGGAGGCCTCTTAATAAATCAACCTGTGCATCATGACCCTTCAGTTCTTCTAGCAGCTGAGTTGTTTGTTTGTCCCATACAATGACTGATTGATCATCAGATCCTGATACAATCTTCCCTCTATCAGAACTTATTGCACGAATGGTACTGCAATAAAAGAGATTCAAAAAAATAACAAAAAAAATACATAATCAACAACATATTTTGACATAAAAACCCTAAATAAGAACAACCGAGAAACACAACATATAGACATATTGGAGAAAAATAAATATGACAAACCTTGTATGCCCTTTTAGAGTTGCTCGAAGTTCAGAACCTCGAAGACTGGGGTCCCAGATCTTAACCTAAATGATTAACAAGACAAATTAGGACTTGCTGAGACTTGTTCAAATGCTTTTTTTAAATAGGAAAGTGGTAGCTTACCAGTAGTTAATAATTTAAGGTTGAAATCATGAACCCTTTAAGCAAGGGCGGAGCTAGAAAATTCAACGAAGGGTGCATGAATATGTACTATGTAGCTTTTAAAATTAATGGAATCAAATTACATATTTTACAGAAGTATATATACTAAACCACACCACCAAGTAGAACACAGTTGGAACTCAAGGACAGCAGCGGATTTGTGTCAACTAGTCATGCATCTAGTGCAGCTTTTTGATGACTAGATGACAAAAATGCCTACCAAAACTGGTAGACTGTTATTTAATAGTATTCTGAAGCATTACTTCAAGTACCTAAGATTGACCATTCAAAGACGTCCAAACCTTGTAGTGAACTTCCAGTGAGGGAAAAGAGTTTACTTGGTAACAAATAATTAAATTGCAAGAGTATGTTATATCAGCTTGTAAGTTATATTACTTGGTAGTATTCCAGTGTTTGGTTTTCCTATTAAAGATATACAATATGAAGATAAAAGGTGAAAAGTTAATAATGCTCATAAATTGTGAATGCATACATTTGCAGTATTTCAAAACACATTCGCCCTCTGAAAAACAAACAGATTAGAAGAAACAGAGAACTAAGTCAATCAACTCCTCATATTCATCGAGATAAGCATCCATCTTACAGTTCATACCAACTAAAGTCATCTTTTTTATGGCATTGGTTGTTGCATAGAGCAAAATGTATGATAGTTCATGATCAAAATAGCATACTTACAGCATACAGAGAATCTGCAGTTTTATGCAAAGGACCACTGGCCACCAATAACATGTCATATGCAGACGATCAAAAAAGTGATTCACTGACTTACCGAACAGTCGGTGCTTCCACTGATAAACCAACCTGCATCTTCACGGTCACCAACCAGATCCCACACCTCTCTTCTAGTTACACAATGCAAAGCAGTTACAGCACCACTATGACCCCTGAGTATCCGAATGTTTGTCTGTGTTTTCTTCTGCCCAGCAGCAGGTAAATCCTGTTTGCGAGAAGCCCCATTATCTGTTGCAGACAACCATTCTATGCCACTTGTTAAAGAGCCCCAACCCAAAGCCAATTGGCAATATGTGGAGAGGCCTCACCACAAGACAATCCGCTAACAAACCTCTTCACTTAACAATGTGGGAAAGCAACAATAAACACACCCCCTCAAAGTGGAAGCCGGTGAGATGACTGAAAACAGGCTTGTCACTTGGACCATGACAATGACAATGTGGCTTTCTTCCATTTACCATGCTATAGCATCCAACTAAAAACTAGTGGCAAAAGGGCAGATTGGCCTCACTACTATACAAAGCACTAACAATCCCCTTGACTCAACAATGTGGAATAATACCATATAACACCAATTTTACTGACTAAAAGCACATAATCATGTGAAACATTAATACCACTTATTGCAGCAAGACATACTACCTGAAGCACCACCATCTGAAGTCCATTTACGAACACGACTGAAAGAGTTTGCCCTCGATGCTGAGTCCCTGCTAAACATGCTCTGAACCCAGCTTCTACCAACACCAGAGGCCTCAGCAGGTTGTTGACTCTCATCTGAGTTATCCTTCGGGCGTGGGGACGTCACTCCAAGAGATGCAACCAATTGAGGCTTTATGGAGGACATGCCCCAATAACTGATACGGAGTTGCTGGATATGTGATAAAAACCCTCGAAGCTTAATCTGCAGAGCAAATCAGGTTGTCAGCATTTCAGCAACTGGTCAACAAACAAGCACAAATATTTTCAACATAGTGCACCTTGCTCCCAACTATGTTGGTTTTGGGGGCTTGAAGTTGATAATTGCAATTAACTGTTAAAGGTCAGATTGACCCCATAGATTCATGAAAAAGCAAAGTGGCAATTTCTACACCAAATGTGTTCCTAACAAGACCCTATTATGAGGGGATAAAAACAAACACAAGCTTCTTGAAAACTTAATGGTGATTTTTTGTTTGAAACTAAAACAAATAGGAATAAAACCGTGGCACAGACTGTCAGCCTAATTCTATCATCAACTTGCTCCATGAGAAAATAAAAACACAAGAATTGTCTTAAAAGCTTTGAAGGAAAAAAAAAATCCACTCCTAATAACACACCAGTAAAAAGGACTTCATCAGTTTATTTCATTGGAAGTGCCAGAATTAATACAAGCTGCACAGGCATTAACACATGCACAAGTTGATCAGAAGAGTGTCTAGGTCATTATCAAACATCAATGTCACTAGTTGGATTAACGAACCCATTAGTAATTGAGATAAACGAGCTGATTACACCACATTTGTGAGAGTTTAATATAGAAAAAGAAGAAAGCGAGTTTCCAAATACTGTTAGATCACAATTAATGATATATTGCAATGAGTTTCATCTTACAAGCTGCTTGTAGCCTATGTTGTTTTTCTCTGCTATTTTTTCAATCATGTACCAAGAATCAGTATCAGTAAGTCCCAATCCAGCCTGAAAAATGAAATAAAATAAAAATAGCTCATTAAAGACAAGGAAGACAATATAAATGAAAGCAGAAAGGGTAGAAATGAAGAAAGAGCAGCCAACAAAAAAGTAAATACATACTGAAAGAATGAAAGAGTACTACCATGTGTGATGTCAATATGATTAGTTGTGTTACCAACTGAGCTGCATAATTGCCTGACCTGAATAAGCAAATGATCACGACTATAAATATTAGATACCAATGGAGGTTTGAGAAAGACCTGATATGTACCATGACATGATAGACATCCCACAAAGACTGTTACTAAAGAAGGATTGGTATGGCAGCAGTGCTAGATAATGTAGGATACAAATCCACTTTATTCAATTTCACTAGCCTAAAATTTAATTATAGATTTACGGCCAGCTTATAAAAAGATAGCTTTTTTATTTGCTCACCTAAGCTTTGTTTCAGAAATAAAATATGCACTAAAAAGAATTTGATTTAAGCAGTTTATATCTCATTTGTGCAATTCAAACTACTTAGTTCATAAGATTTTTTCTTTTTCTAATTCTAAACTAAACTATTTTTTATCTGGATGATTAATCCCAGAACAGCTCTCAGATATTAAAGCCAAAAGAGCCAAGGGTTCTTCACAAGTAACATCAGAGCAAATGCATCAATTCAGCCGACAACTGTTAAAAAGAAGCCAGACACTAGAGACCCTCTTGATATATTAAAACAATTTTTTAATAGTCATGGCCTAACATAGCATCCATGCTTTGCTTTCTTCTGTGTTTTTGGTGACTGTAGTCCATGAAGGAAATCTATTAGATGTTTTCATAATTCTCTTACTTGCACGAAGGAAATCTATTAGAGTTTTAAATGATTCCCAAGTTCTCAAAGTTTATATACTGAAAAGTACCTTTGGATTACAAATACAGTAGAGCATCCACTTATGATCCTCTCAGGCATGGGTGCATCTTAACTATAATTAAATTTCCAAACACAAAAAGCCTGAAAAGGCTACCAGCACCATAAGGCTTAATTACCATGCTAAACCTAATCCCAATTACATTGGGACCAGTGGCATGAAGTTCATAGTGTCAATTAACTTTAGAAGTCATATTGCCACTATAAAGTCATGCAAAATCAAAGTGGTAATGTTTTATGCCAGATGCCCTTGCTGATGCAACCCTCTTGTGAGGGAACATGAGATCGAAATCCAAAACAATCATCAGCCCAAAAATCAAAAATTCCATGAGAGCCTAACCCAAATGTGTGATAAACCAAAACAAGTAAAGAGTGTGGAAGAGGGCCAAGGTTTTGTAGGTTATATTCATATAGAAAGGGTAAAATCCTTGTCCAGATAAACTGTCCAAGCAAATTCTTACATATGAAGCTCAAATTATGTGGAAAGTGAAAAATCAACACTATCCAAGACCCAAACTAGGTCATTTGACAATTGTGCACAATACATTGGGTATCACTAATTAAAAAGGATAATCACTAAGTCCTCTACTTCTGTGTCATAGGCTCTCACAAGCACATCAAAGATCTAAACATTCCCCATAAGGGATATGAGGCATTACAAGCACTAAAATAAAAATAAAAAATAAAAATTTATGAACAAAAAATGCTAGTTTTCTTACTTGTTTGAAGATTGCTCCATGAGATAGTCAAAATAGCCTTCCCAGAATCTAAAAACGAAAAGGGAAATAATAAAATAAAATAAAATAAAAAATATGGGAACTGTTTTAGCTACAATGTGAACAAAGAATTAAAAGCAAATTCAAAGTATAGAATAAACGGAAGCATAACCCCTCTAGGACCGAGATACAAAATCTAGGAAGAAGAGAGAGAGATAAGAAGCTCTCTAGCTGTAAGAACAATCTAAAAGAAACTATGGGTGGAAATGATGGATCGTTGTTACAGCATTCAATCCAAAGGCAACTAGCAGTGGGTGGAGAAGCCTCACCACAACATCAAGCATTAACAAACCTCCTGAGTCCTGACTTGACAATGTGCAAATACCACTTAAGACATTCCAAACATCCAAGTCAAAGAGAACTGAAAATGAGCTTGTCATGTGGAGCATGACAACAGTAGGACAATGACAAACTAGGCTTTTGATACCATGTTAAAGCATCCAACCCAAAGAACCAACTGGCAATGAGTGGAGAGGCCTCACAACACTATAAAGCTAACAAACCCCTTGACTTGACAATGTGTGATACCAACCCATAACAACCTAATCATATTTTTTAAGAAATATATCAACAAAAGATCCTGCCAAATATGAGACTGGAATTTGAAAAGGAATTCCAACTTTTCCTGCCTCAAAGAAACAACAGCTGCAATAATTATAAATCAGAGCAAAGAGGACAGCTTAGTAACTGTGGACCGATTGCATACCGTAACTCTTCCCATATGGAAAGAGAAATAAGATGACGCTCGACATAGTCTGAAACATTATTGGCATCTTTCTTGAACATCTCAGCAGACACTTCCAGTGCATCTCTAATAGTTGACACATCATTCCGGGAGGTTGCACGACTAATTGCCGTCTTAAGCTGTATGTGGAAACAAGAAAAGAGCAACATAAACAAATAAATATGTAAGAGAATCTTATGGAAAAAGCAAACATATATCAAAAGTGAACATCACATAGCGGTGTAAGGGAAAAAAGAGACCTAACTGATCAGAAATCCGTTTTTTGTGTTTTTCTATAGAATCTCTTGCCTGTTTAGCCAGGCAAGAAGTTCTTGATAAGAGATTTTTTAAACCCCCCAAATTGCAGCCTCTATATCTGCTTTTAGATTCTAGAGAAACTAAAAAGCTTTCTGCCCAGCATTTACATTCTTTAGGAAAGGAAACTGATGCAGCACCTAAAGACTTTAGGCAAACATATTTTACGCATAGAAATAGGAAATAGATTTTAATTAGGTTATTGTCTATTTTATTTCTAGAGTTTATTTGTTTCCTTTTATAATTGTTTCCACTTTAAAATTTCCCATCAAATGAATTGGGGAAATCAGACCTTTATAGACAGTTTTTCATGATATTGAATTAAGTGAAATTTCCCCTCCCTCTGGTTTTCTTCTTCTCTCTTGTCTCTCTTTGGTTCTAGTTCCTACTTGCTCCCATATCAATTTGGTATCAGAGCTGAAATTCCTACACACTTCTCTTCCATCATTGTGTTAAAAAGGACAAGAAAATCGGACAAATTAGCTAGTGGTGGGAAGAAATTTGTGAAGTTTCTGTGTTCCTTGTCGCTACTGCTAGTATTCATCTTGAACAAAGGAATTGAATGAGTTCAATCACTAGGACTGCTTTCCCAAAGTAGCCCAATGCATTGTTGCAGCCAAAACTACTTGCCAGTCCCACCAGCATCAGCCAGCCTGTCCTGTTGTTGTTGCCGCTAATATCACAGCCCCTTCATTGACCCCATTGATTGGGCACCATTGCAAATTGACAAGGAATTGTCGACAACCAACTTTGGAATTGAGACCACTTCAGCTTCAGTATTGACACTTGGTCATTGGGGTCCTTTGACTAGGGATCCAAGAGGTTAGCTTCATCCAAAAAAAATTAAAAAAAAAACCTTTATTCCCCCACTTTGATTTTGGAGTAGGTGATAAATCCTCTTCAAGTTGATGAATCTTTCATTGTTAGTTTTACATATATTTTGTTCTTAGGTAGTTAATCCTTTGCATAAGTCCAAAAGGTTTTACAAAAAAAATAAATAAATATTTTTTTAAAAAAATATTTGTTTGTCTACATACATCTTTGCAAGTTGCAACTAGACGCCTCATTAGTGTTAAATTTTTTTCCGTCTTTGATTGTTGCATCATTGCTTGTTATCTCTTTAAGTTATTCATTGCAATCCTTTGGAAATTGTTGCTTGCCTATCATGGCTCACCAGGGTTCTCATGATTCCAACCATAGTCATGAACCTAAAGTCACAGATGAAAGGATGTCGAGTCTAAAGAATAGATTAATTAGGATAGAAGAGCCACCAACCGACTTGGTAGGACTGAAAAAGGAAAGGGCCATGAATAGGAAGAGGACCAATCTACAGCAACCCACTTTTGCCCAAAATGTCAACAACTCAGTCCAAGCTTAGATAGGTCAACAAACTCCCTTTGCACTGGTTAGGAACACTCAACCAATCAGGATATTAGAAAACCTTTTTTTGACTATATGAGACAACTTTGCCACCCATGATTTAGATAGGAAAAGCCTCAACACACTCCCTCATGATTAGACTTATGACAGGGGAAACAAATGGGGAAAATTTAGGATCCTTTAAGAAGATTAGGAAGTTATTAGGATGGTCAAAATGGACACACAATCCTATGGTGATAGGTTGGATGACAATGATTTCTAGGATTGGTTGAAAAAATTAAAGGAATATTGTGATTGACATCACATGACTGATATGGAGCAAATTCAGTTCACAAAATTTTGAGTTGGTAGCATTAGCCAAGTACTAGCCTGGTGTTGAATGGTCCCTTGAAAACCTGAACAAACACCCGATCAGATAGTAGACTGTTATGAAACAGAAGTTGACTAAAAGTACCTTCCCACCTTTTGTACGAGACAGTTACAAGACCAGCTACTCAACCTTAGGCAAACTTCCTCCGGTGTCTAGTTACACGGAGAGATTTGACAAAAGAGTAGGGATCAAATAAGTTGAGTTTCAGATTGTGGGTAAGTTTTTTAGAGGAGATATCAAGAGAGGTTGAGTTAAATGTGCCAAACACTGTAGACAAAGCTTACCAATGTGCTAGAGACCTATTTCAAATCTAAAGGCAAGACACTGTTTCATGCTCCGAGACCTTGGTACACCCCACCAAGACCCAATCCCCAGCATTTGCTTAAAACTCCTCCACAAGAACTAAGGGCAACCATCCCTAGCCACCTTAATGGACCTCACCCAAACCCGAATATCAAACTAAGGAACTTAAACGCCAACCTTTGCAGCGCCTAAAGACTTTAGGCAAATTTATTTTAGGCATAGAATTAGGAAATAAATTTTAATTAGGTTATTTGCTATTTTATTTATTTTCCGAGTTCATTTCTTTCCTTTAATTATTTCCTTTTTAATATTTCCCATCCTATAGATTGGGAAAACTGGACCTTTGTAGACAATTTTTGATGATATCAAAATCAGTGAAACTTCCCCTCCTCTAGTTTTCTCCTTCTCTTTCGTGTGTTCTCTATTCGGTTCTAATTCCTACTTGCTCCTACATCAAAAATCTGGTCAAACAGCAACTTATAGACAGATTATTTTAGGCCCATTTTGTTTTGGATTAATGCAAACGTATTGAGGCATTATTGGGCCATGAGCATGACCTACTTTCAAACCATTTGTGAATTACCCCTGAAATTGACTGAATTTACAGTCGAAGCCAGTTGCCCTATCCGTCAAACCCCACCATGCCCATCACTCCTTCTCCCCAACCAGCCATTGCACAACCAGATTCCTCCCCCTCTGGCCTCCCAGCAACCCTAGCATCCACTGATCGAGTGTCTCACCATCCACCATGCAAGATCTTGACCTACCAAGCCACCCATGACGAAACCCACAACATCAAGCACAAGCTTTCACATTCTGCCTGGGTGCTGAAACTGGCTGTGCATGGAGGAGCGCCAAACGTAAAACATGACTGTCAATTGGAGGATCTGGCCACAACATCGGAGATGCATGGCATGGGAGGGGCAATACTAGGGGTCAAAAGCATGACCATAAATACGCACACTTTCAAGGGGGCTTTCAATCTCTGTGAAAGCGGGTTAGAAAGCCACGTCAAAAAATGTGTTGACACGAACCAATTAATTGGAAACAAACTGGCAGTTACTAAATGAATATAACAGTATTCAATTACTCGAGCAACTTAACCCAGTCATCCAGGAAAAACGAAAGGACTAGCTGACAAACTATAAAATAACAGTATTCAATTACTAGAGCAACTTAACCCAGTCATCCAGGAAAAAGAAAGAACGAAACCAGCATAGAAAAAACAATAATTAAGTAAAAACTAGTATCCCATACCAATTCTTTCACAGCAATAAATTGCTCCTCAGAGAGTTGACAATGCCATCCCTGAACATAAATCCAGCAGAAAATTAACAGATGTTGCATATGTAAATTTATGGACACGTCTCTCATGACAATACATACAGAATGAATATGCTCTCTTATACACTCGATAAATCCACTACCGCCAATTCCTTCAGCATCAGACTCAATTAAAGCTGCAAGTACATTCTTGTTAGTTTCTTATACTAACTTATTACCAATAAATAAATAAACCCAACAGAACATAAAGGTACGTAAATTATGAAGACTACCAAGAATTGTTCCATATTCAAAAGATGAAAGTGGGTCATCAGTTGCTCCTAATTTCAATAGACGTAACCATAATCCCTGTTTTTCACAGCATATAGGGGGCAAACTGTTATCAAAATTATGCTTGAATATGTAATACAAAGCAATTTTGCAAAATGAAATATCAAAACACCTACTACCAATTTTTTGTCCAGTTCATAAAATGGATAGGATACTCAATACACAGTACATATACCTTATCAAAGTGAAGAGAAAGAGAGAGAGAGAGAGA
Organism: Aquilaria yunnanensis; assembly: GCA_039654915.1. NCBI lineage: Eukaryota > Viridiplantae > Streptophyta > Magnoliopsida > Malvales > Thymelaeaceae > Aquilaria > Aquilaria yunnanensis. The sequence continues at coordinate 10,646,526 of CM077593.1, forward strand.
GAGAAAGAGAGAGAGAGAGAGAGAGAGAGAAGAAGGCACAAACACACAGAATGTAATACTCACTCCATACCAAAGATAATGTCACTTTTCTCATTTCCAAACAATTTAAGGATGTTGTATCGTATCATACTTCATAGTGTAAGTTTCCCTTTCACTACCGTATCCATGTGTATGGATGTTATATGATTGGTGCCCTTTTAGTTCACATACCATGTATGAAGTTTGAAATCCCAATAACAAAAATATGTTGACTATTGGTGGGTGGGACTCGTGTTTAACTTTGATTCAAGCTAAAAAAGAGAACATAAGAAAATGGAGCAATTCAAACTTACCTTCAGACAATAGTGAAGTTCTTACCAATGAAACAATCGTGTAAAAATAACAAATAAAAACTGTTCGATGGATAAAAGTCCATATGTGCTATTCCTCATTCTAATTTTCATCAGCAACATCGGATCTGAGTGAGCTTGGGTGCTCATTAAGTGCTCCTCTAACGGATAAAACTCATACGAGTATATTATCCGAAGCTCTTACCTGCAGTTTAACTTTTATGTCCAATACCATGCGCTCTCTCTCTGCCTGAAAATGAGTATGAGTGTTTACTGTTAGGTAAGGACCATATAACTTTGAATGAGGAACCATAAAGGAACAACAGTGATGGTAGAAAGAACTTACAGCCCTCTCCATTGAACTCACAGAAGGTGAGCTGGTAATAACAAGAAGAGATGCATTAGAAAATTGCTACAAAGGTAGCACACACCTTGAACATCTTATTCCATTATGTACAAACATATACCTCGAAGCTTGCTTTGCTGAGTATTCAAAAGCACCACTTGCTGTGGCAAGGATCTGCTTCCTTTTCTCTTCCTGCTCTTCTGTTCTGATGTTGGCAGGAAACCTATCATATGTGTATTTGGCACCTGACCCTGTAGCAAGTACAGCAACTAGCTTATGATATTTCCCATCCATCCAACTTATCCTATCAAAAGTGTTTTCCAACATTCTCCAACAGAATATCTCAAAAGTAGCATCAAGCATACCTGATCCTCCTTCAGGATCAGATATTGTTATGATTTCTGGTTCCACTGAAGATGAGGGAAGAATTGAATAAATATTTTGACCCCTGCCTACAGCATCTTGTAATTTATCAAGAAGATTATTGTTTGTTTCGTCCAAGCCAATAACCCTTTCCAGATAATCCAAGAAACCATGAGTGTCTAGAAACTGTGCTATCTGCAAACAGCAGGAAAAAGAGCAATGATCGGGAAGCTCATTATCATAATGAGATGTAAAATATGTGAAAATCAAGAACAAACTGCCATGGAAAGAATATGAATCCAATCATTAGTTTGCAGAAAATGGAATTGGTTTAGATAAAAAGAGAATCGAAACATTAGAGGTCCAAACAGACCAAAACTGCAATGACAAATCATTGCCACTCACACATTCAACTACAAAGAACACATACATGCAGATGTTATGTGTAAAAGGAAACAGATCATCACCATGGGTTCTGGGGGCTGATTAGTTGCCCGAGATCGCTTCTTTAGAAACGCTTGAACATTGAAACCTTGGATGGTAGTGTTTTCCTAACAAACCGTTAAGAGGCCTTTAGAAAACATAGCATATAGAAAATTAGAAGTCAAATCATAGAGAAACGGACAGAGCTTTCATACAATAAAATTGCGGTAGCCACCTAACATTGTTGCAAAGAACTTAAGAAATATCAGCCTGCATAAGTAGACATAAACTCCACGATAAGTGTTGCAGCAGGAAGAAAAAATAAAATTACATAAAAATTGTCACATAAGGAAAATTACAAAGACAAGTGCAAACCATATATTTTCATATCAGGTTACTTTCTTATATGTCCATCAATTACACTTATACCACCAACCAGTCCAAAATCAAGGAATAGCCAGCAGGATCAATAAGCATAAACTTTCAGTAAGACTTATGTCCTGTAAGATTGGACATATGTAATGATTGACCAGGGGGACATGGATGAATGTAATATACGATATAGACATTTAAAAAAAAAAAGTTTAACATTTTTTACCAGTTTCCAATATCAAATATTGAGTCCCTAAGCCTGATTCAAATTCTACATGTCAAAATCTATATTGTAAAGAATCAGAAAATTTCTTGGAATCTTCATCCTCCACTCAATTAAGAAATCAACGGATGAGTACGCAATGGGCTTATGCTGTGGCACGCACCTAAGCTGAAGGTCATGATTCTCACCCCAAGGCTTGTTCAAAATATTAGAACGCTGTTCAGATGAGCCAACTGAGAAAGCCTTCATCTGATCTATCCCCACCACATTAGGATACAATAATTTCAATATCTCACCACGCAATGAACTTAATTCTGGCTCTGGAATTGGGGGTATTTCTTCAGAAGTTGTGATACGGTTGAACTCAAGGTCTACAATAACAACCTACAAACAAAGGGATGATGAAAGTTCGAAAGACAACCACAGAGTTATATGAGCTCCACCAAAGCTTTGCTTAGCAGTTGAGACAAATTTTGGTGCAAGTTTTAACAGCCCATAAATTTTTGGGAAGCTGACTAGAATGCAATCACAACTTACAGTTGAGTCACGAAAGTGCTTTCCAAAAAGAATCAGAAGCAAGATCCAATATTCAGAACTGATAACACAGGAAATGACTAATTGCATTTTTCTTTTCTGAATGAAAAGCATCAGAGAATGTGAAAATCTCTAATAAGAAGTAGTAAGCCTTCAGTAGAATAGCTGAGGTATAGTCACCCAAATTCCATCTGCTATTCTTTTCAGTTCAAAGTCACACAAGCCATACTTAATAAGTCAGCACTTTTAGCTGCCAGAGGAAAAGGTACGACTATGCAGAATGCTCTATCCTAGCCACAAACAGGAGTCAAGAATACTGGAGTACGTAGTTGGCAACTTAATTACACAGACCCAAATACATGTTTCTACCCTCCCTCAACTGTGCACCAAATTGGCTCCAATCTCAGTGGAAAGGGAGAAGAAGCCCTCCACATGAGGCAGGAGAAATGAGAAAGAAAAGCAACTTGAGAAAGTTCCAAGCCGTTTGTTTTCAAGAAAATGAAGTCAGAGCATTCATTCCCATCCATCCAAAGGAACAAATTATCCTTGACAAATGAAGTACAAGGGCAAAATAAAAAGTAGAATAAAAAACTAAATGCTTGGTACCAGTTCGAGAATCCTATGAATCTAAAACATATTGCGAATGAGAATGACGCAGAAATCGAGTCCTTTACTATTCTTTGAAAATCTTGAATTGATGCAGTCCATGCAGAGGGGAATTGAAACATGCTTCTTAGTACCTTGCCTTAAAAGTTAAGATAGAAAATGCCACACACCTACAATATGAGTTAGGTTCACATGTAGCACTACACTGGGGAGATACTGATTTAAAAAAGATAAAAATGGAAAATAAGAAAACCTTGATGAGAGAAAAGGTCCATAAAAACGAAAAATGTACAGCTGAGAAGGGGCATGAACCGTCAGATGCAAAATTTAAATGAACTTACACCATCCATTGAAAGATTTGATGTATCAACACCTGAATGGAGACCCATCATGTATGGTGTAGGAGCATCAATATAGTCAACTCCACTGAAAAACAGCAATGGAATGTAGACATGCTTCAGCAGGAAAACAAAAGAGATCAGCTAATAGTCTAAGGGTCATAGACAACATAACTAAAAGCTTTATTTTAAAAGAAGGCCAAAATACGCCTGCAGCCCTCAAACTCGATTCACTAGGACACTTCCTCTCTTGAACTTCAACTCTTTGCAACTCAGCTCCTGAACTTGCTTAAGTGGGTCACTCCAACCCCTTTGGCTGACCCGTGCATGTACCGTCAAGTTGGCTAACACCGTTCGCCCCCCATTTGCCAAATCACTCACGGCAGCTGGACCACCTCCTCTAACTGGTCCCTCTGGAGGAAATTCATGGTTCTCACTAATTTTACTGCTGTCCCAGAAATCTTAATCGACTTAGGGATTATAATCATGTCAGAATCTCCTCATAAGCAGCTCATCAAGAACAAAATAAAGCAAGCTAAACGGTTTTGCTCTAAGTTTCAAATAATCCTCAGAAGGCCAAGCTTCAGCTGCAACAGATCACAAAAAGCCTCAATGATAGATCCAAATTCTTCTCCTGATAAGGACAGCAAAGGCGTTTGAGAAGACATGATTCTCAAGCCAGGTTGACATGTACGCAAAATTGTCAAGATTAGGATGAGAATCAAAATATTGATCCTTAGTAGGAATGGATTAATTGAGCCAAACTCACTGACTCATTTCTTTCTCCTGTGACTTCTTTCTCTTCTGATTCTTCTTCTTGCTGCTTTTTTTGTACTTGCCTTCGTCTTCATCCTCCAATAGCTTCTAACCATTGTGCCTGGGGAGCAATTACTGGTCCTAGTGCTTCACGGCCTCCTCTTGTTCTTCATCTTCTTCCCGCACTTCATCAACAGGAAGAAAGGAGAGAGCAGAGTTGAAGCTAGAGTTGGAAAGCCATGGGGGAAGGTTGCCGAGCAAATGGAGATTGGAAACTAGGCATCACATTATGCGCACTGGTCTGTTAAAGGGGTTGACTAACCCACTTAAGTAAGTTCAAGGGCTAACTTGTCCCGAGTATAAGTTCAAAGGGGTAAATGTCCTGGTTGACCGAGTTCAAGGGGCTGCTGGTGTTTTTTACCTTTATTTAACCATAAAAGAGCATTGCAAACAAAATATGACATCCCATTCAAGTGGTAGATATACGTTTTCTCTAACATGATAAACAAGCAACTACATAACTATTTATGAAAAATATATAATAAAAAGAAAAAGGTAATCATTTATAATGTGTTGCATACCTGCCACCTAAATGGGTATATTAAATGACATATGGCTTCTGACACCAGCGTCAAAAGTGAATACCTGCCAAAAAAAATTAAGGCACAGGGTAAATGTAAATTCAAAGGCATTAGAACCATAAATGAATTGTTAGAAATCGTAAATAAAAACACAGAAGATGGCTTTAATAGATGTTGATTCATCTAAAAATTTAAATTCATCTCAACCATCTGAGCAAAAAATACAACCCACTAATCATCACAAGGCCAGACTGAAAAACAACAAAAAAAAAAACAATAAAGTAACTAATGGATGTCCTGTTACTCTTGACCAATCATCTTACAGCGTCCTTTCAGATAAGAGAAAATCACATCTTTTTAATGACAATAAGATAATCAATTGTGTATAACACTCAAAAGAAATAGGCTATAAAAAGGAAAATTCCACAATAAGCATTTGCAAGAAAATAATTCCTTACGACATTTCTTGAAGGAAAAATCCTACCATTAAGACTCTGCAAGCCTGTGTCACAAAAGGTGAAAAACTTATATCTCTATTCCATGATAAACTGGCATTCCAAAAACATCACCCATCTTCTTCTAGCTAGCCCAAAACTATAGTAAAAATAGCAGATTGCTCAAAGTCCTCCTTGGTTCACTTTCTTTTCTTCTCTCTTTTTTGAGTTGGTTCACTTTCTAAAACCACTAATCCTTGTTTAACAATGAGGCTACACATAGACAACATATATGAAATCATTTGAAAACATCCACCCTTGCCTCTATATGCAGGATAGACAAAGTGTCTTCAGGCAATATATCAATGTTTAAGTTATAACCTCGAAGTGATGGAGTATGCTGTAAACTGGTATATTGCATACACTAGAATTATCCTTCAAAACAAAAGAAAGGATGGAAATCTATGCTAGGATTTGTGGACTAGAAGAAATACTTATTAGATCGAAGCAAAATCCTTCTCTCAAGCAATACAGCTGTAAAAAGTGTAATTAGATTGTCAACATCCAAGCACTGCACCAATGGTTGAAATGATATCTGCAACATCAAGAAAAACAGATGTCAGCTATTCTGAAACTCGATGCCCATTACACCTTAATAGTTAAATACGCATAAGCGGATTATGATTCATAAGGAAACCAATCAAAAATAAAAGAAAAAAGAAAAAGATACAAAAGAAAAGAAGAAGCAAACGAAAGCAATGTATGAATTCATACATCTGCATGGGGAAGACCTTCTTTGGGAGGAGCTTCCACAGAAAGCAAGCAATTCTCAATAGCAAATAAGACTCGATCCCTTCCAGGAGTAGGAAGTGGTACATTTGAGACCACAGATGCTATAACATCCCACAGCGGCTTACTGGAATTGTTGCAGGACCAACAGGTGTTAGATGCAATGACAAGGACACCACAGATTTTGTTACAAAAATCAGGACACATCCTATCCATTGGCCGGATTAAGCATTTTCAAACAAATGCTTACCTACTCCCAACAGACGAAAAGCAAAGTGCAAATATTTCCTCAAGTGAACTCCGAAGGGCTCCAAAACTGGGAGAACGTGAAACAAGACAAATACACTTGTCTGCGTATGAGTTAGCAGGTATACGGTACGCTTCAGCAATATCATCACAAACTGGATCCCGAAATGCAATGCAGCTGACGTATATTTTTGATCCATCTCCCTCTGTTTAAAAGTTCCAAAAACCCATGAACATTAAGCCATAAAGTGCCTCCAAAGAGAGACCGGAATTTGCAGCATTTCAAAATTTGATCAATCAAACACAATACTAGTAAGTGAAAAAGAAGAAAAAGGAGAAAACTATACAATCAGATGATAATATGACAACTATACAATGGTGGCACTTGAGCATGATCCTGTTGGTCATGGGTATGGCTGCCTGGCAATCACATGATATCGAGCCTATTGCCACTCAGACCCCTGTCTCTATTCATGCTAATTGTATGTACGTATGTACTTACTTATGCATTTAGGGATGCCCTCCCCCATACGATAAGCCTTCTTCTTTTCATAAAGATCTAAACGACCAAATAACCATAAATAATAACAGAGTCAAAACCAATAACAGAGTTCATTCTCCCAATAACAGAGTCAAGACCAAGAACCTGAATGCTACATTATTTCCCACTTCTCCTCCCTTTAAACTACCCAACCTCTCTCTCTTTCCCAGGTTATTTTAATCTTGAATGAATACCTGATCATAGAACGGAGGTACAAGTATGTGAAAAAGGAACAATTGTTAGTGAGACATGATTAATTCGCGCTAGGCTCAAAGTGGAATTGGAATTACACTAGTATGGTATAATAGCTAAGTAAACCACTCAAATTTTTAGGATAAGTGGTCATACCAGTTAATACAATAGGGTAACTCCGCGGCGAAGTTGAGGGATCATTCCAGTCAAAACCTGAAGTATAGAACTCCACACCGGCCGGCAACACACACTGCATTGGCAACCGAAATCTTCGGGTTAAAAAAACGGAACTAAACCATCGGGAAAAAGTAAATGGTTAAACCAAACAGAAAAGCTCGAACAAGAAGGAAACCAAGAAGCAACTCACGGTGGGGAGCTGCGGCGGCGGAGGAGGATAGAGAGAGTGGTTGGGCGGAGGAAACTGATCGAGCAGAGAAGGCAAGTACATGATTCCGGTGCCATGGTAGCCTTTCGTCCCATCGAGGGTTCGAATCTCCAGTCCGATCCCGCAGACGACAAAGTACTCGAATATCCTCGCCATTTCCGTCGCCTCACCCGGATCAGATCGTTTAGAGGAATTTGAAGTCGGTGGTCGCAGATCTTATACGCATTGCTTCCGCGAAGATAAGGCTAGAAGACCTCGTTATTGTTTCTCACTTCGTTCATATTCCATAACGCCTTTTTAGATTTGGGCTAAAGCAGGCCTCTTTCGGTCTTTCCTGGTCTCTTTTCTTTATTCTACTAAGTGGAAAAAACAAAAAACAAAGAAGAAAAAAGGAAGCTAGCTGAATGAACCGCTCCACTGGAGACAGTAAGACAATAGCAAAAGGATAGTTTGTGAATTAAGAAGTAAATGTCTTCCACTAAAGGAATTAGGTCTTTAGGAAAAGGCCGAGAACCTGAAATTTGCAATAAAGCATTCACTATGACCCATAAACTATTTTCAAGCTCTGTCAATCAAAATTACATTATCACCACAGTTAGTAGATTTCCTACCCCAAACCTTAGAAAGAAGGGATGGATGATTTCTTTCGGATCATCCTATGAATAAGTTAAAAATTGTGGCTTGATTTAAACACTCCACTTAATGGTCAATGCAAAGCAATGTACTTGTAGGGTCTATAGAGCTTCCCCTGAAGACTACATTATTTCAACATAGCCAAATACACCAGAGAGTAGTCGTCACCATTATTATACCATCCATTGTAGAAGATGATCTTTGAAATAAATGGATGATCCATTTTCTAAATGAGTCATCTAGATCTAGCATAAACCTTAAAGGGATATGTTGTCATACAAAACAGGACACAGGGCAAGACAATAACATATGAGTTACTGTTTTAGGAGCAGACTCACATCTAGGACTAGTATCATTCATGGAGTAGTTTCTCTTCACCAAATTTGATTTGCTGGGTAAGGCATTAGTGAAACATTTCCACAAGAAGACTTTGTTTTGTATGAAATATCCAAGATCCATACCTTTTTTGTAGAACCTGCCATGAACAAAGCTAAGATCCACAGAGTTATGATCCCTTGTATAATTGGAAACTTAAAGTGATTGTTGTTGCTTCCTGGCCAAAGCATGGCTCTCTTTAAAATTGTAAATGCCTTCTCTTGACCTAGTCCAAATAATTGCATCTTGAAAATAAAGCATCTATAGGAAAATTAGCATTAACAGCCTCCACATTCCACAACCCAATACTCTAGTCTTTTAATTCACTGACTTTATTTATGGTCCTTGCACCAACTACGGGAACTAGTTGGCATGATGAAGATGGAGGGCAATTTAGAATCCAATTATCAATCCAAATTTTAATGTGATCTCCTTTGTCTACTCTTCATCTAATATTAGGAAGTAATAGGTTTCTTCCATATATAAGACTTTTCCAAGTTTGAGTAGGAGAACCTTTCTTTGTATGCCACAAAGAACCTCCTACAGCATATTTAGTCGAAAGCATTTTGTAGATCAACAAATGCTTATTTTGGGCAATTCGCCAAAAGGTATTGCCAAGCAAAACCTGGTTAAATAAACACATGTCTCAGAGGCCTAGCCCTCCTAAGTCTTTCGGAAGTGAAAGTGTGAATTGATCTCCATATTGAATACCCTTTTCTAAAGAAAAGTCATTCTACCAAAATCGAACCATAGCTTTAAAGATTTGATCAAACAAGGTCACAAACATCTTCAAAATAGATATTAATTATATAAATCGGAAGAGCAAATATAATGGATTGAATGAGCTTGAGTCTACCAGCTGGATTAAGCAAATTGACTTCCAAGTTAACAACTGAGATTGAAGGTGATCCCAAAAAGAAATCAAAAATTCTTGTTTTAGAATAATCCACATTAAACAGAACGCCTATTGAACACATGTCTAAAAGCATCTTCAACAATTTTCCCATTTTATGGATTTTCTCTACTTTGGGGAATATAGAGTCATTTTTCACTCTAACAACTTTCTCATCTCATTTTTTAAAATATAAAATAAGATGAAAAGGAAAGTCAATTTCCTACATCCACAGGAACTCTAAAGTTTATTGTTTTCCCTCTTCTCTACTCTCAATTCACTTTTTTATCACTTTTTCTTTTTTACGCTTGGACCTTTCTTACTTATTCTCAATAATATAGAATATTATTATTTTAACTATAGAATATTTAATTATTGTAATAACTAAATTAGCCATTAATTTGAATTTATTTTAAATGCATAATATTTAATTCTTATATAATAAATGTAAGATTCTACACAATAGGAAAACTATTAGAGTTGAAGTAAAAAAAGTATGAAGATTTTGATTTTTTCTTCCCTATTTTATAAAAATTATAGAGAAGCTGTTGTAGATGCTCTAAAAGCTAATTTGGATTGACTTAAGTAATTTAAGCTATCTGTTTTTCCCTTGGCCTAAATGCACCAGAGGCCCCTGAACTTTGCAAACTCAGTTAATTTAGTCATTTAGGTAAAACTTGGATAGCAACAACGATTTAACTTTTAAACTTGGTCCGAGTTGGTCTACAAAGAGTCACGGTGAACAACGACATTTGTTCTCCGTAATCCATCTTGACATAAAATCAGTTGAAAAGCCCGTCATTCCAACCATTTGTTCCCAATTACATAAAGGAGGTGGAACTCCTTATCTCACAGCTATGATTACTTCCACAACATCATCAAATCTATCATAGACGATGGTTGCATGCTCAACCATTCTCAATCGTTATTCCCATTTAAGACACCTTACACCTTACTGAGCTCCAAGATGACATTGATCGATGATGATGCCCTGCCAAAGAAGACTCCAAGGGCCTCTGCCTTATTCACCTCCTTATGGCAGTAACTGAGGCCCTCAACGATTCTACCAAAAGAATTGATCAAGGTCTTAACTTTGGAAGAATTCAAAGTGAGTAGGTTGTTCATGCTTTTAACACTCAAGATCCTGCTAAACATGGTAATATGATGATCCTTGAAGCTTGACATCCATGATTAGGGGTGATTATTCGGTTTGTTCAGTTTAAACTGAACCGAATTAGTCGGATTATTCAGTTTTGGGTTTTGGATGATAAGAAACCGAATTAACCAAATTAGTCTATAAAACCGAATTCAAACCAAATCGAAATACTTCGGTTCTGTTCAAACTGAATTAACAAAAAAAAATGGTAGTTAAATTCTATAAGAGATGAAATGAGATAGAAATATTGGTTTTCTTTTCAAATTCCATTTAATATAGAAGATTTATTGTCCATGGAAAGAAAGAAAATAAAAATCCAAGCTAATTTGGGTTACTTGGTAACATTATTGTTCATGAAATAAATTTTAAAAAAAATTGGTATAAAAAATTTCGATTACCAAATTAACCGAATTCTAAAACCAAAACTGAACCAAAATCAAAATTTTTGTTATTCGATTTCAACCGAATTACCGAATTAACCGAACCAAAATTTAAAATTCTTTCAATTTTTCAGTTTTTTCGGTTTGAACTGAATGCTGATCACCTCTATCCATGATAACTAATACAACTAGCTTGTATAGTTATATAGTTAGGTCAACTTGTATAGTACAGTCGATTAGGCAAGTTATTCGTTTATTTATTTATCATATTTGTTATTCTTATTTCTTCCTTTTGATTGTCCCTAATAAAAGAACACGCGCGTGCGCACATACACACACACATACTTGGGTAATTTTCACAAGCGTTCCTAGTATTTAATTTTATGTTTCATTTTACTTCTTGACTTATTCACTATTTTCTTTCGGTCATAAACATTTTTAAAATGCTCTATATTAGTCTCTCAAAAGGTGCATGTAGGCCGCGCATTGCAGCGGTTCATATGACCATTGCATAAATTTATGAAAAGACGTAGAGACTTGATATAACCAAAAAATATGCTTTCAAGTTTCAGCCTTTGTAATTTTGGAACAAAATAATGTTCACACTGTCACACCTCACTCAGGCCCTGGCCTAAAAGTTACTAACTTAAAACCACCAGCCCAACTTCAAACTGGGTTTCTAATTCTCGGCCAAGCAAGAAATGGCAACTTTTAAGTCTTATTTTCTTAAGTTAAGAGGCCTGGGAGGTGGCCCAGGTGGCTTTAATAAACTTCAATAACATCTCGCAGCAAGGGCAAGGCCCAAACCCTTAACTTGCCCTACAAGCAAGGATTCACCTAATGCAATTTTAGTGCATACATAGTGTGCATCATGTGTGCTAACTATATGGCAGCCAAGAAGCCCACAAGGTTGGTTTAGAGGTTTGAAAACCATATGCAAGATATACATGATGCATTCGGTCAACACTTGTACATATGCTTATACCATTAGTCTTCATGAAACAAAGCCCATCATCACATGAACATGCCAAACAATGGCCCATAATCACATAAACATAAGCAAGCATTAAGCCATCCATAGTCCATACATAACTTGGCATACAAAACCCATCCAAACATAATAAGTCTAGGCACAAATGACTACACATATATACACCAAAAGAGTAGTCTACCTAGTAGTCCAAAACATGGCTACAAGCCAAGAGAATCCAAAAGTACATATGCCAAGTTATTACAAGCCATGTCTCCTAATGGTCAAACAAGACCTTAAGTATGCCATACAGGAGCACACACTGCAAAACTAGCCCAATGGCTTGGTTCATGGTCATAAAGGCAAACACTATGATCAAGGCCATAGTCCACATATCCATAGCTCCCCCTAGACAAGTCTCCACTACTGCCTGCAAACTCTAACCATAAGTCTCGGCCAATAAAGAATAAGACTTGTAATGAAAACCAACTGCTAAGCCAAGCACACATTGGCACATACCTTGGAAAGCAAGCAAATATAAACACTAAGCACACACACAAGCAATTTAGTCCTACTCAGGCCGAATATCTTTGCCTGAAAATAGAGAATGGGCAGTGAGCATATAACTCAGTAGGATTCACATCTATATATAAACAACTCAAATGAGTCTATTTAGTTAAGCTGAGAGTTCACTCAAGCTTAACCTCCAGTTCATTAGCTCATCCTGCAAAACAGGCACAAAGACAAGAAAACAGGCATAGACATATACCAAAATACACAATTATAGGAAGTAACTCACTTAAGGGTCAGCATGCACAAAAAATTCACCAAAGCACACAAGTACACACACACACTTCACAAAGTGGCTCTCGGCCATATCCATCCATACATGTACTCATGTGCATTTCTTGCACACAAACTTACCAAAATACCAATTCCATTAGGAGCTCCCAAAATGCTAAGCAAATAGGCCACATTTACTTGCATTTCTAGCACATGTACCATAGTTAATTAGCTAATCAACAACCAAATAAGTAACCACAATATGCCCATCAAGTAGCTAAGGTCATATGGCACAATTAACCATCACTTAGCCACTCTAGACACTTGTATCATGGTATACAGTACCAAGCAGAACAAGTGTCAGTGAACCCTACCTCAATTAGCTCTCGGTCTCAACCAAGTTTCAAATGTCCAAGTGCTCTTCAATTCCAATGCCTAGCATGACAACACATAGGCATCATTACACAACTCATGGACCCAAAATACCATGACCATATGAAGAACACTATGACCCACATATACACTTAAGCTCTCGGCCAAAGTGCCATTATTCCATATACATGTACTGCCCATAATTCCAACACATTACATGACACTCAAGTCACCAATAAGTCATATCCATGGTAGTATTACCAAGCCATCAAGTGAAATGCACTGTGTTACCATGTATTAATCTCTCGGCCAAAGTACATATTTTCACATCGTTACATTACCCAACATTCTTGTTTACTACATGAGCATGTAAACCTCCACTAAACTTATTCATGGCACAAATGCCATGTAACCAAGCAAGCATACTCAAGTACTTTAGCCCAAGTTCTCGGCCACATTGCCCAACTATGCACATTGATGTCATTTATCCACTAACACATTTCATGATCTTATGGCCATCAAATAACAATGCTCATGGCATAACTACCATGTAATCCATGGTAACACATCGTATTATACCCAATTATGCTCTTGGCCTTTACACTAAACTTCCCATTATAATGTTTCTCATCCATTCAAACCAACATATGACCATCAGGTCATCCAATAGCATTACTCATGGCATCCAAACCATGTATTCAAGTAATGGACATTTAATTATACCATTCCATACTTTCGGCCATGATACCCACTTCACATACACATGTTCTTCACTTAATCCAAGCCAACATACATACACCAATGCATCAATAAGCATGGTTCATGGCATCAATGCCATGTGATTAAAGATAGAACATGGATTACCTCAAATCCACCTTTCGGCCAACACGCTAACTTCCACAAATTTGGTGTCCTTCACCACAACAACCTATCACAAGGTTAAACAAGCATCAACAAGCATCATACATGGATTAATTTCCATGAACTCCAAGAAGAACACCAAGAACGCATTCGGCCAACAATCCACTTCCAAACCGAGACATACTTTGCTCATTTAGCTTAACATAGCTTCAAATAAACACTTAAGTTCCTTGTACATGGAAGAACTACCATGAATTCAAGGAAACATTGAAGTTACCTCAAGAACCCTAGCTTGGTTGGCTCGGTTCTTCTTCAATCTCCAAGTTCCAACTTTGATTCCAAGCAAACAAGAACCGAAACACTCCTTCTCAAGCTTGAATCTCCTAAAGCCTTCAAATTTCTTTGGAATTCAAAATCAATTTGTGAAGGAACTCTCAAAGGTGCTCTCGGTTTCGCAAAGACAAGGGAAGCCCGAAATGAACAAAGACTTAGCTTGTTTCGGCCGAACACAAATGCTTTTAGTTAGCCAAAATGTTAACTTGGCTTCCATTTCTTTGCATGGCGCATTAGAGCCCTTAAGTCCACTAGAGCACAAAGCCGCCACTCCATCTTGTACTCAAATGGACACTTAAGTCCACCCATGGCTCAAATTGCCAAGCAATTAAACAACACAAGTACCAAGGCCATATAAAACCATGGCATAACCGGCCATGAACTAATAATCAACTAGTTAGTTTGTTTAGCTAACTAGTGAATAGTGTACTTAGTGGAAGACAAGGATATGACTAGTAATCATTATTGTCTCCCAAAAAATGGTCTAGTCTTGCACTAGCCATCACAAAAGTTTGCATGGCCACAATTGCCATCTTTAATCTTGTGGTTTCACTTGTACCACTTAAATTGGTGCACAGTTTAGTCCCCCCCCCCCCTTTTTTTTTGTTTAGTTCTCTATCAGTCTTCCAAATGTACATTTCCCATGTGCAATTAAGTCCTGAAAGTCTCCTATTTTGCACATAGGCCACTGTGCTAGTCTCCATGACTCCTCTTTCTTCCCTTTCTGTTTTCTCTCACTTTCTTTGTTTTTCCTTGGCCTAAGCCAAGCACTTAGGAGGTGCCTAACACACACCTTGCTAGGTGAAGGCTAAAGTAAAAAATGCTACTACTAGAAACATAAGAAAAACAAATCATGGTTACCCATATTTTGCTTTAAAAAATAATTAAAAATGACAAAAAAATTAGAGGTCAAAAGAACAAATGAAGAGGTTTGGTGACTTACACATCGTAGTAGATTTTTTTTATAATAAATTGTAATATTAACAGTGCGACACATAATATGTTATATGCTTTGAAACAATGCATATTTAGTCTATTAATTAAAAATAATTCAATAAAAATTTTCATCTCCTATTAATACAAAATCTATTTTTTAATATCGATAAAAAATTTATCTAGAAACATTTACTCTTAAATTTAACAATTATGGATCAAATTGCTTTATTAAACTATAGAGCTTGAAATAAATAATAGATGCTACAAATCTTAATAATCAATAATGATAGAATAAGGATAAAAATAATGATTAAAGCTTCATTTTAGAAAACAACAATAAAGAAAATCAATAAAAAAAAGTTAGGATCAAGACAAAAAAAGAAAAAGAAAACTTTAGGCATTAAGGATTTAACAATTGACTTAATGAAGATAAAAAATGGTTTAACTAAAAAGTAAATAAATTATTGTCACCAATGTCTTACTTTAAAAGGTAGTACATAAAAAGTAACAAAAAGAAAAACTTAGGGGCACAAAGAACAAATAGAAGATTTAATTAAATAGTTATAAAATTTAGAGACTAAAATGTAAAACTAACGTAACTTAGGTCCAGAAAATAAAAAATTAGAAAGTTAGGGAATAAAATTGTGTTTTAACCGAAAAAAAGGTGAGACAGACGAAAACCAAGAAAATTGCAACCTAGGCTCTCATAAAAGCAAGTGCCTTACAAAATGAGATAAAACTAAAAAAAAAAATCATATCCTAAAAAAAGTTTTAAAAAAATCGAAAGTAAAAAAAAGAAAAAGAAAAAGAAAAGCTGTTGAACCATAACTCAAAACTAACTGGACTCAACAAGCCCAAAACTAAGTTACTATTCATCCAATAGTATCAATATTGATATTTAAAAGTATACTGTAATTAGATATAATCTATACTCTATCGCATAGAGAAATTTTTTGACATCAACTTTCAAAAACCTAGTTAAATGTTTTATCAACTATCTTCCAGTAAATTATACAGTGCAAATTTTTTATATTGTTAATTGATAATTTAAACTATCATTTTTCTCCTTTTTATAAATCTGGTTTCATGTGTCACATCTACACTTATATAATAACTTTCATCCAAATTAACGAATTCCATTTGGTGAGAGATTAATATAGAATAACATAAAAAGTTCATGATTAAAAGAGAATAGTTTATAGGTTAATTACCAAAAAACAAAAACATGAGGACCCAATGAAATTTAGTATTCCAAATCTATTAATAGACATAAAAGCAGGATAATTGGCACAATGGTCTTTACACATTTTACATAATTTTAAAATAATTCCTGGAGATTACACATGTTACTCTGAAACGCTAAAATGCCAACATGTGGCAATTTCCTATATTACCCCTAGAATAATATACGTGTAGCCAGGCAATTGGTAATTTTTTTTATTGTAGCCTAAATACTTAAATTTATCTCTCCACCAGACTGACTATGAATTGGACACGTGGACATAATTATCCACAGTTTCTTCACCACTACCCACTAACTCATTGAAACTGAGACATCATGAAGAGAACAGTTAGTAATTCTGTGTAGTTACACCATTTACAACCCACGATCCAGCATAAATCTAACTGTTTTATGCACAGGAAGTATAAATTCTATACATTTTACAGCTACACCTTCCTGTGCATTTTCGTTCCCATTGGATTTAATTGTAACCAACATTCTCAAGCACCTTCCTTCTACTTTCTGAACCAGTGAGCAGCAGAACACTATGGGCGTCGTCATTTGTCCCTCAATATTATTCAATCAACGAGCTGTGACCAACAACCAAAGTTGAGATTGGGGGAAAAGTTTCACCTGTAAGAGTTGTTGGTTCTACAATTACTCATTTTTTATATGTCGTACAATGGTTACACTATCCACTAACATATTACTTATTTCTTCAAATAACAGGGACAAATAAGGATGGCACATTTGCAGTAGAGAAAACAGAAACTATTAACTTAGGTTGTGATGTTATTGACAGTCTTACATTCTCTATTTTCCAGCATATTTCTCAAGGTTCCATTATCCACTAACACATTTGTTATTTCTTCAAATAACAGGGACAAATCAAAGAGGACACATTCGCAGTAAAGAAACATCTTTTCTAAATTAATATAAACGGTAAGTTAAAGAATAAGTTGTGATATTTTTTTTTATCCTACAAGCAGTGCATTATTTGTTGTTATTGACAGTCTTATATTCTATATTTTCTAGTAAATCACTGAACCAACTGGGGTTAGGAATTTCAATGAGAAGAACAAGAGATTTATATGACAAATCAGATTCTTTGTCTTCTCTATTGCCATTAATGCATGTTTTCTTTTGTGCTCATGTGTACTGGTTGATATATGCAATGGTTATTTAGAATACTAGCAAACATCATAGGGTCATTTCATATGATAACATTTTCTATAGGGTTTTATGTCTGAAGGTCTATTGTGGTTTCCTCAGGTTCTATATGGTCAATCTTCAAATTTGTTCAACTAAATTAGTCATTTTCTTCAAATATTTCCTTTCCCATTAAGTTGCATAGGTTTTTGACACCCAATAGCTCAAAAATTTCCTGTTTAACAGTCCAACCCTTTTAACACCAACAATTCTTTTTCTAGCTATAATGGATGTCATAAAGGTTGTCTCCATTCCTTTTGTGAAATCACTTGACCATATTTGTGAGAAGCTTAGGAAGACTAAGCCTACTTACACTATTGTGGCTGAGGGGGGAAGATATTGTACTTTGTTCAAATTGAACTAGATTAGTTTGAGGGGGGGGAGAGAAATTTTCTGAAAGTGGAGGGATCAATGGCTAGGAAGCTGGAGACTGCAATGGAGTCCGCAGCAGAGGCTGGGATTAAACAGCTTAAGTTATTCAAGAACTATTACATCCATGATGTAAATTTTGAAGATTATGTTAAGGTTAAAGAGCGGCTCACACAGCTAGAGGGGGAGAATGAATGACTCAACTATGAGTTACAATTGGTAAGGTTCAACCAGATGTGCATGAGGAATGTCTATCTCAACCAGATTCAGGAGTTGGAGGAAAAGGTTGCTAATCTCAAAGGGAAGTTATCTTCCTATGAAGGGTCCAATGACACAACCATTGACAGTGACCCATCAGAGGATGGGTCTTCTTCTACTGGCTTTTTAACTAAGGGTTATTAAGCAGTTAAGCTTTCCTCTTAAGACCGTGATTAGTGAATGACTTATTCAAAGCCATAATGTTTTCATAACAATGTTTTATTACTATGTTACCTACTTTGTTAATTGTTAACTACTGTCACTTTTTGGCTTCCCTACAAAGTTATAAAACCCAAAACCACATTCCATGTTAGCTTCAGCCTTTAATTTTATTTACGCAAATAATGTTTTTTACCCATAATTGGTTTTCAGACTCTAATTCCTATACAGACTTTTATTCTTTCAAAACCAGTGACAGACATGCAAATCATTCATCTAGACAAAACAATACTTGGTTTTTGATTAAAATGTAACAAATACTTAGCTTGCCATTATTTCTGTTCCCACTGCCAATCTTCTTTCATCAAATCCCTCCATTTTGTTCACATGCATCTTGATTAACATGTAATTCATGAAATAAAAAACAAGTCATATATTTTAAAAAAAATACTGCAGATAGAAGCAAGTAATTAATACAAACAAATATAGGGCAAAAAATGGGGAAAAGGCAGAGGACCTATTTACCTTGTTTGAACAAACCCCACCATCTACAGTGGCACGCGGTGATCACTCGCAGACCAATCAGCTGAACAAGCACCACTACTCGGATCGTGACGAAAAACTTCCACAGAGAAGACATTTTTAGAATATAAGGTATCCAAATAACTAAGGAGAAACACAGGAACGAAAAATTAAACCTAGGGTTCATTGAAGTCATCAAACATTTTTTTAACAACTTTTCATTTTTCAACAAATTAGATCAGCTAAGGTTAGAGAGGAGACAAAAACAATCGAAACCCCTACTGATCTATTGTTTTCTACGAAAAATACATATCCTGATTGTTTGAAACTCGATCTAGAGAAAACCAATAGTCTTTTACAAAAAATTGTTTTAAGCAAAGTGAAAGACAAAGTCGGATCTGAGTCAAATGGTGTAACGTGTTACAAAAATTGGAAAAAAAATTTCCCGGACAGCGTTGCCGTTGGGAAATTCAAAGAGAAGGTAGAGCTGCTGGCAGGCAAAAAGAGAGAAAGGGAGAATAGGACTCAAATGGCCAGGTTACGATATTTTGCTATTTATTCCGGCTAAAACAACAAGAAAGTCCCTGTTCTTCGTTCCGCTTGTCACTACACCCTCTCATATTCTTATATCCTTCTATATAATCCCCAACCTTATCCAACTTACATTTTAGGCACTCCTTAGTGCTTTTATATTTTAGTCATGTACTAGGCTTAACGATTTTTACTCATTCCGTCCTTTTTAGTCCATTATGTAGCCTATAGGATTTTAAACTACACTCTTTTACTATCTAATTGTTATTATATTGTTTATGGTCAATTATTATATTATTTTTCAATTTTATTATGTTATTTTTTAATAACAAATAACAAATGTTGTAACTATATTTCAAACCAACAATATCTATTGCTTACTTTATCCCTTATCTTCCACAAGTGTATTTTAATATTTTAATTTTTACATGTCTATAAGTGGAAAAAAACTAATTTATTTCATTTTTCATTTTCATCATTAATTTAATTTTTTTCTTTTGGAATGTCATTAATTATTAGTTCCTTTGTATATTATCAATACATTAACCTCAACTAGGAACTACCACTTTAGTTTCCTTATAAACATGAGCTTTTCTTCTTCCTGATCTTATGTTTTAAATTTTAAGTTAAATAAACTTTTCCTAAGAAACATTGTATTTCCATTAATCAAATCAATTATGTAAATTTATTTTCTTTTATATACATCCCTCACTTACATAAATAACCAAAAATTTTATAGATGTTGTTGTTAATTAAAGTTTAGTAATGTTATTTTAAGATAATGAATAAATTTCAAGTACGCATATTCGACCTGCCATGAAATATTGTCTTATTACAACTTTAAACCAATGTTTACGTCACTTTTATATGAAACTTTTATATCAATCTTAAATTAATTATCCTTTTTTTATAATTTTTGTTTGTTCATTTGTGTACTATACCCTTATTTATCTATTCTAATAAGTACTTCCTCCCTTTTCCCTATATTTTCATTGTCTTCTTTATACTAAAGTAAATTGCTCCTACTCATTAAAAATATTTCATGCCCTATGCAGCAAAAAAAAATTCCCATGGATTCCTTACCTGTTGACATTTTGTCCTATATTTTATCCAAAGCTCTGTTAATGGATTCGGGTCATTCTGGGGATCTAGCATCTGTCAATTGTCCATTTGCTATAGCATTCACTTCCCCAATGATATTTTCATGCCTTGATATGTCATGCATCATTTTCAAATGGTACATGAACTGAGATTCTGATAGATTCACTATGTTGAGGGACTCTAGGTATCCGATTGCTGTGCTTATGAATGGGGTGATTCAATACTTCAAGTATGACAATTTTGGAAAGGGCTTGCATTGTATCCGCACTGCATTTGCTCGTGGCATTCTAGTTGCGAAATACCTATATGCTACTCTTTGTTCAACCATAGGGCTTAAGTCACTAAATCATAGCATCTCTTACATTCAAACATTAAGATGAGAAGTTGATGCTGCTTGGCCAGAATCCATCCAAAAACTCTGTAGTGAAGCTGATCACATAATTGGAATGGTTATTGAGAGATGGCCTAGCCCATTCACTGTTTCTTTTAATCATGTCGATATTGCACTTCATCATCGTCGTTGTAGGTCTTGTGTTGCGAAAATTCTTGCAGCTCCACCTCTTGATCGTTGGGCAATGAGGTACTATACCATTGATGGTCCGCGGCTTTGTGATGAATGTGTTGTGGATGAGGAGAATCGGCTGTTGGTTGCGATCGTTATTAGCTTCGAATAAACCTTTATTTTTAATTTTTATAAGTACTAAATGTGGTTATACTATTTGCTCATATAGACTTTTGATTTAAGGTCTTCTCTCAGTTTCATATGTTTTCTTTTCATAATCCCTTCTACCATGTTTTAAATGAGACATTATGCTTATTCCATGTTATTCTTTATTACATTTATTGTTATTTTAGTTACTTGATTCGACTATTCCCTTACATATAATGCACATGTCTTAACCTCTATCTTATTCATACAATATACGCTTACATGTTCATATTCTCTAATTCTGTTATTAGTGTTATGCTGATAGTTTTATTCCCTTACAATTGTAAGGTTATGGATGCCCATGCTCGAAGAGCTCATCGCATTGAATTGCGACGTGCTCATTGAGAGGCTCGTCGTTTAGTTGGGATTACCTCTAACTGTAATTATAACTCTTCAGTTACAAGGAATCAATCTCATAGTTCTTCAATCCCCTGTTCTATTCCTTCAACAACTATGCCATCATCTATAACTCTTCTCACTGATATATCTAACAAAGCGCCCCCTGTTGGGCACTTCTCACTTCCCACTCCTCGTTCAACTGAGGTTGCTTCTTCTGCTACCATTGCTCATCCATCTCAAATGGCATAGTTTCAGCCTATTCATAGAATATTTGACGTTAGTGAATCGTCTTCTTCTGTCGCTAAATGATCTAAAACCCGAACGAGATTACATCCCCATCCTGAACCAATCCCGACCCTATCAATAAATGCTGATGGACAAAATATACTAGGTACAGTCAGATGCTGTAACTCACTTTTCCTATCCTTTTTCTCATTCATTTTATACCATCAGTAACTTCTCTGAACTGTTACAATGTTCTATAATAACTGCCTCTAGTGACATGCGGTCAAGCCAGCATAAAGATGTAGAATTGAATCCTGATGAACACATGAGTATGCTTCATCAATTCTTACCTAATTTACCCATTTAGAATGTATTCAACTCCATCTCTGATATCATGTTCCAATTCAGGGTCATACTTTCAGTATGAGGATCTAGGGCCTCCTACTTGTGTCTGTCCTCATTGCGGTGCTATTATATGGTACTAAGAGAGAAGTAATAAGGGACAACACACTTCTAACCCTAAATTCTCCTTATGTTGTCATAAAGGAAAAGTTTCTATTCCTCAACCTCCGCCACCACCAAATTTATACGTCAACTGTTTGACTATAATAGAGATCAGTTATCGCGGCACTTTTGAAAATATATACATGAGTTTAATTCCATATTCTCTTTCACTCCTACTAGGGCGTATGTGGATTCCAATAAACATGATGGGCAGGGTCCTCCAGTGTTCAGATCCTGTGGAATGAATTATCATTAAATTGGATCATTATATCCAAACAATGGAGATTGCCCTCGATTTGCTCAATTGTACATGCACAACACCGAGCATGAGACATATAATTGAATTATGAGCTTAGGTGATGTAAGGTATACTGAGTACGATCGGGAGATCATAAATGGTTTAATATAGGTGTTTGACGAGCATAATCAACTGGTTAGATTTTTCTGGATGGCTAGGCATCGGTTAAATGACAAAACACTGCCTCCTATTCGCATCAGACTTCTTAGTTCTGGGGGAAAAGATAGACGATACAATTTGCTTACTTCGAATGAGGTTACCGGTTTGTTTGATGACATCGATGAGGAGAACAATAACTATTGGGACATTCTGGTTTACCGATGGAATTCTGAACCACATACCATTGACCTTTTCCACCCAAAGCGGTTTGCGTTACATTTCCCCTTATTTCTTATATATGGCGAGGATAATTACCATTTGGAAATTAGCTACATTTCGGATGATGATCATCTTCACTTTATAGGCACTATGACTCCAAAAGAGTTTTACGTATACCAGCTTCAACAATGCCACAATATTCAATCAATAATTCTTATGGGAGGTCGTTTGTTTCATGAATATGCTATTGATGCTTATTGTGTTACTTTTGAGTCTCGATTTCGTTGGTTTCGAAAGAACGGAGACTACTTTCATGCTGAAATATTATGTGGATTACAGGATACAGTGCATCGTGGTGACACTGATGCTTTGTTATATGATAAAAGAACTATCCTCCCATCTTCCTTTGTTGGGGTTCCTTTATATCTAATGCAGGTTTATCAAGATTCAATAGCAATTTGTAGAGTTCTGGGGTACCCTAATTTGTTTATTAACTTTACATGCAACTTAAAATGCCCAGAAATTCGTCATTTCCTTGAACTAATACCTGGCTAGCCTCCTGAAGATAGACTCGATATTATCAATCGTGTGTTCATGATGAAGTTTCTATACTTCAGAGAAGATATAACTAAACGAAAACACTTCAGACATGTTCTTAGAGGTACTACATTTTTCCTGTATACTAAAATCATTTATGTGTTAACCAAAACATTTCTTCCTTTATTTACAAAAATGTTTTATTGACATGTTCTGATTGTACAGACCTTTGCATTGTTGAGTTCCAAAAACGAGGCCTTCCTCATGTGCACATCGCACTTTTCCTTCATCCTGATGATAAGATCAACAATCTTGAGAAAATTAATTATTTTATCTCTGTGGAACTTCTGGACAAGGATGAAGACCCTCTTGGCTATAAGGCGGTTGTTATACACATGCTTCATGGACCATGTGGAGCAGCAAACCCACGGTGCCCATGCATAGTCAATAATTCCTATTCAAAGCATTAACCACGTTCCTTCCAAAACGAGACAATCATCAATGAGGATGGATTCCTTATTTATCGTAGAAGGCGTGACGACCATGTAGCCATGGTTCATGGGATACCATTAGATAATCACTAGGTTGTGCCTTACAATTGTTATTTGTGCGTTAAGCATGATTTCCATGTCAATGTTGAGCTAACAAATCTTGCCATGTGTGTAAAGTACTTGTGCAAATATGTTACAAATGGGTTAGACATGTCAACAGTTGTTCTGGAA
Source organism: Aquilaria yunnanensis (assembly GCA_039654915.1). Classification (NCBI taxonomy): domain Eukaryota; kingdom Viridiplantae; phylum Streptophyta; class Magnoliopsida; order Malvales; family Thymelaeaceae; genus Aquilaria; species Aquilaria yunnanensis. The sequence continues at coordinate 10,670,698 of CM077593.1, forward strand.
AGTGATTGGAATACTAAACATAATGGGAACCGATGTAATGGTAATCAGTATAATGAAATCAAACAATATATGGACTGTCGATTTGTGTTAGCATCTAAAGCTATCTAGCGCATCTTCAGTTTTTTTATTCATGAGCATCATCCATCAGTTAAGTGGTTGTCTTTTCATTTGCCCAGTCAGCAGAATGTTGTGTATGAGGATGGTGATAATCTTTGTGATGTCATTCGTCCGTAGGAGGAAAGTATGACAAAGTTTGAGGCTTTGATGCATTGTAATTCACATGATCATTTTGCTTGTACTTTGACATATGTGCAATTTCCTAAACATTTTGTTTGGAATCGGCAAATCAAAATATAGACACATCATCGTAAGGGCCATAGCATTGGTAGGATATATTTTGTTCATCCAATTGCTAGTAAAATATTTTACTTGCGCATGCTCTTAAATGTGGTCAAAGGGCCAACCTCATATGAGGAAATCCAAACTGTTCATGGAGCTTTGTACGAGACCTATAGGGAAGCGTGTTCTGCACATGGTCTTCTAGATGGTGATAAAGAATGACATCAATGTTTGCGCGAGACTGTGGAATGGTCATTAGAAAGCCAATTGAGATAGTTATTTGTGATTTTCTTACTATGGAATGATTTTCCTATCCAGAAATAAAATGCTCTCGGGTTCGAAAACTGAGTCCAGTTTCACCCGGTTGAAAAAATTTAACTCAAATGATTTTCTTGTCCAGAAATAAAATTCTCTCGGGTTCCAAAACTGACTCTAGTTTCACTCGGTTGAAAACATTTCACTCGAATGATTTTCTTGTCAAGAGATAAAATTCTCTCGGGTTCGAAAACTAACTCCAGTTTCACCCAGTTGAAAACATTTCACTCGAATGAAAACGCAGTTCCAAGATTTTCTTACTTTCAAACTTTCAAACTTCAATAAATTTTTCTCCAAAATGATTTCTTCCTTCACAAGCAATGCTTGAATTAACATAAATACTTCAAATATACTTATGAAATAATTGTCCTTAGAAAGATCAAAACTTTATCAATAAAAGACCAATGTATAAATCTTTATGTAAAGCTTTGAAACACATAAAACAAATATGTTTTGTTATCATCAAAATCAAATAAATGTGAGTCATGAATGTAACAAATCCAACAATCTCCCCCTTTTTGATGATGACAAAACAACCTTTTAAAAGACATATATAATATCTAAACAACAAGTATGAATAATGATTATCCCCCTACATTAAATATTCTTCAATTTTATCTCTCCCCATTTTTGTCATAATAAAAAAGATATATAGATCATCAAAACAAATGAAGATAAATTCTTAATATTAAAACATGCAATAAGCTCCCCCTTAATAAAGGCATATAAAAAATTTCTCCCCCTCTCTAAATCAACAAAATAGCCAAGTATCAACTAATAGGATAGTAACATTATTAATATAAAATTATATCATCAAAATTATTGGAATAAATCCACAATGATCATGGTAATATCTAATATGTCATATATCTTCTAAGAACAATGAATAATTCATATATACTCATCAAACAACATATCAAAATCAAATAACACAGTGTATCAATAGTTACCATTAACTAATAAAAATCAACAATGTTACCACAAATGAACTTTGTCTCAAGCATTTGCCATTTGAACTTCAAATCCCCAATTTCTTGGTGCATAGAGCTTCAAGTGTATGCTTCTAATTTTTGCTCCATACTTTAGCACTCTACAAGAGATTTCAAGTTTTGATTTTTGGTACCCAAATTTCTTTAGGTCCTTGAGGGTTAGCTCCAATAATTTTAGTTCCTTTAGGAACCCATACTAATTTGTAGCCAAAAGGAATTTTTCCTCTTTTGAATATGCATTCATAAGAATAATAACCTTTTCCACCACAAGCATGACATGTTACAAATGAATTAGATGGGGATGTAGATGCATCAACAAATCTATTTTCAAATTTTCTTTCCTTCATCAATGGATTAAAACCAATTCCCGCTTTGTCATAAACTCCCTTTTGAGCACCAAGCAATAAATCAAGTTTTTCTTTACCTTTGACAAATCTAGATAAAGATTGGCTAAGATCAAATATATCCTTTTTTAATTCATTTAGTTCTTGTCTCAAGGACAAGCTAATATCTAAGTTCTCCTTCTTTAAGTCATCTATTTATTTTGTTAAAGAAGCATTTACAACCTTCAATTCATCAAGCTTTTGACAAGTCTTTTTGAATTTTTGAAAAGCTCATGAAATACATCTAATAATTCTTCATATGAACAACTAGATGAGCATGATAAGGATGATGATGTGTTACTAGAGTAAGTACTTGTTACCTCATTTTCTTCTTTTACCATGAGACACAAGTTGGGGTAGCTTTGATTTGAAGAGACTTCATCTTATTCAATCATCAAGCAAAGATTGGCTTGATCACTTGTGTCATTTGATGATGATGAGTTTTCACTATAGGATGAGCAACTATCACTCCAAACCACCATAGCTCTAAGTTTCTTTTTTCCTCTCTTGTGATGTTTGTGCTTCTTTGGCTTGTTCAATGGACAATCAAATTGTAGATGTCTAAACTCCTTACACTTGTAGCAAGTGATCTCATTCTTTTTACCTCTAGAACCCTTATTCTTCGACCTTTTGAGAATTTTCTTGAACTTCTTGGTCAAGATTGTTACATCATCCGAATCATCTTCATTTGAAGAAGATGAAGATGAATCATCTTCTTTAACTTTGAAGGCCATTAAATTGTTTTTGTTGTTGAGCCTTTCTTCCTCTTGCTCCTTCATCTCATATGTTAATAATTTCCCAAATAGCTTATCAATGTGCATGGTCTTGATGCTTCCACCTTCATTAATAGCTTCAACTATACTTTTCCATGAAGAAGGCAAGCTCCACAAGATTTTTCTCACCAACTCTTCATTTGTATATTCCTTTCCAAGCAACTTAAGTGGTGTAAGAATTTCATTGAACCTTTTGAACATATCTTGAATGCTCTCTCTTGGCTCCATGGTGAAAAGTTCATATGCTCTAACTAGCATATGCATCTTGGTGTCCTTGACTTGTGAAGTTCCTTCATATGTCACCAACAACTTGTTCCATATTTCCCTAGCATCATTACAAGAAGAGACTAAATTGAACACATCGGGGGTTAGTGCACAATATATAATATTCATAGCTCTAGCATTCATAGTGCACATAGCATCATCCTCCGATTTAAATTCTTTTGAATCTTTTGGTACTTGTTTACCATAAACTACTTTTAAAGGTATATTATGACCATCTTTGATAATTCTCCATAAGGCATAATCAATAGCTTTAATATGAATATCCATCCTAGTTTTCCACCAATTAAAATTTGTAGAATCAAACAATGGTGGCCTAGATGTGCTTTGTCCCTCAAGATGCATAAAACTAATGGTTGCCATAGATCTTTTGATTTTGAAACCGCAAGGTTTTGAAAATAAAAATCACTAAGCTCTGATACCAATTGTTGGCACAAGTACAACCAAGAGGGGGGGTGAATTGGTTGTTTTAAAAACTTTAGCAAAATCAAAATTTACAACTAAATTCACTCAACCAAAGATCAAGAACAACCAAGTAATGTTAAGCTCAAATAAAGCAAGTAAATAAATGAGGATAAGGAAAAGAGTGCACCGGGATTTATAGAGGTTCAACTCCACCAACCGGAGTCTATGTCCTCTCCTCAAGCTTGCTCACTTGAGATTTCCTCCACTATGTCTTGATCAAAATTACAATGGTGTTTTCTTCAAGGTTCACCTCCAACCAATCTCTAGTTTTCTCCAAGGCTCACTAGAAACCACTCCCTAGTTTTCTTCAAGGCTCACTAGAAACCACTCTACACTCAAGAGATTCTAAGACTTGAAATGTTTACAATCTTACAAGCTCACACAATAGCACTCAAGCTAGATATACAAGTGAAAGCACAACTCTTGGCTCTTTTCTCAAATGATGAACACTTTGATGAGTATTTGATGATGAATCTTCACTTCTAATGGCCAAGAGTTATCTTCAAGATGTTTCTCCATATATTTATGCTCATTTGGGGGCCAAAGAGATGTTGAAGAACCGTTGGGAAGGTCAGAAATGTCTCCAAGAAAGCAGGTGACCGTTGCTGTCAAATTTGACAGGTTTTTGCGTCTGTCGCCCAGTTTCACTCGGGTGAAATATTTTCACTCGGTTGAAAATTCTGTCTGATAACGAAATTCAACGTTTGACTTCCAACGGCTATACTTGTAATTAATGAGCTGTTAGTACTTTATACACGTGGAATCTGACATAGCATGAATTTATATTTATTTTTCAAAGATTTTTCGGACCGGAAACTCGCGCGTAGGTCTGGAATCCAAGTTTCACCCGGTTGAAAATTTTTCATTCGAATGATTTTCCTGTCCAGAAATAAAATGCTCTCGGGTTCGAAAACTGAGTCCAGTTTCACCCGGTTGAAAAAATTTCACTCGAATAATTTTCTTGTCCAGAAATAAAATTCTCTCAGGTTCCAAAACTGACTCCAGTTTCACTCGGTTGAAAACATTTCACTCGAATGATTTTCTTGTCAAAAGATAAAATTTTCTCGGGTTCGAAAACTGACTCCAATTTCACCTGGTTGAAAATATTTCACTTGAATGAAAACGCAGTTCCAGGATTTTCTTACTTCCAAACTTTCAAACTTCAATAAATTTTTCTCCAAAATGATTTCTTCCTTCATAAGCAATGCTTGAATTAACATAAATACTTCAAATATACTTATGAAATAATTTTCCTTAGAAAGATCAAAACTTTATCAATAAAAGACCAATGTATAAATCTTTATGTAAAGTTTTGAAACACATAAAACAAATATGTTTTGTTATCATCAAAATCAAATAAATGTGAGTCATGAATGAAACAAATCCAACAAAAAGATCTACTCCAATGGCAGAACTCATTTATAATACAAGCTTAGTTATATGGGATAAGGCTCCGATGGCACTTCGTCACACGTTCGAGGCTGTTGACCGAACTTTCCGTGATATATTAGCTGTTATTGACCCAACTGCTACTAGAAAGGTTTTTGGGGGTCTCACGGTTGCTCTTTGTGGTGATTTCGGGCAAAGCTTGCCAGTTATTCCACGTGGTTCTCGTGCCGATGTTGTTGGAGCATCTATATTATCATCTCCACTTTGGCAACACTGCACATTATTTTTCCTGACAGAAAATATGAGGCTTCAAAATTCCACTAGATCTGATGTGGTTGTGTTCAATGATTGGATAATGAAAGTGGGGGATGGTTTGATACCAGCCTACCAATTATACGAAGATAAGGATGAACCTTCGTGGATTACTATCCCTAATGATTTTTTTAATCCTATTATATAGAGACCTGATTGCAGACATCATTTCATCTACTTATCCAGATTTGATTATATGGTTTCAGGATATCAGTTACTTAAATGAATGAGCTATTTATTCATCAACTAATGAGATTGTAGACACAGTTAATGATCGTACCATTGGTATGCTTCTTGGTGATATGCAAATTTTTCTAAGTGTTGATAAGGTTTCACCCGTCTCCGATAACATCGAAGCACATTCATTGCTATATCTGACGGAGTACTTCAATACCTTTAAGTTCTTTGGTTTCCCTAACCATGAATTGTGGCTGAAGGTAGGTGTTTCGGTTATGTTGATGAGAAATTTAAACCATTCGCTTAGGTTATGCAATGGCACACGCATGGTTGTCATGAGGCTGGCAAATACAGTGATCGAAGCAGAAATCATCACTGGACTTAACTTTGGATGACATTTTTTCATTCTGCGTGTTAAAATGGTCCCTTTAGACACAACTCTACCATTCATTTTTTGTCGAAGGAAATTCCCGTTGAAAGTTTGTTTCGTTATAACGATAAACAAAAGTCAATGACAGACTTTCAATGATGTTGGCCTTTATTTGCAACGTCTTGTTTTTAGCCATGACCAGCTCTATGTTGCAACATCACGTGTCACCAGCCCTTCAGGTTTCTGTGTCCTTTTAGAAACAGAAGCACCTAACAATACAATGAAACAAAATCTTGTTTATCATGAAGTATTTCAATGCTTACAACGATCGTCTATGTAGCTTCTGGGTCCCTTTTTCTTGGTTTATCTCTTTGTACAACAATTGTATGATATTCCTTTGTTTACTTATTCTATTTAATCTCATATTTGCTTATTTGAACTACAGATGAATATGAGACAACAATACACCCCTTTGCACCAATTGACTCCATTAAGCTATCGATTAATAATACAGGTATGTCTCACCCGCCTTTAGGATGCTATTAATGTTAACACGCTCAAGCCATATGCAATAGCCATAATGTTACTCAATGCACAGGTATTTATGGTTTCTGCTGTTTTTTTCCCCTGATTATATATTTCGCTTCCATCATTGTCCCTCTAGTTATTGTATCTATCTTTGTTCTCAATGCATCTTTATCCCTTTAATCTTAAATTGCTTTTCTAGAATGATCACATTCACGCAATGATTTCTACATCCATTGCTCCTAAGGTCAACTCCTTGTTGAAGGAAGGGAATGTCTACATTATCACAAACTTCAACATCTTCAAGGCCGATAAAGGGTATAGGCCAATGACTCACGAATATGTCATTCATTTCACCGGGTGGACAAATGTTACTTTAGTCTCTGTTCTTGTCCCAAACATTAGCCTTCATAAGTTCGAGTTCATCCCTTTTGATCAGATTCACCTGCGACACCCTAAAAATGTTCAACTATGTGGTATAACTCTCCACACTTACCATATTTTAAATCAACTTCAGTTACACTTAACAAACCAACTCTAGACTTTTTCTATATCATAGATGTTGTCGGGAAGCTCACTTCGTTGGGTAATACCACTGATATTGTTAGATCTGATGGGGCATCCACAAAGATGCAGATTATTGCACTCTAAAATATAAGGTTCTATTTCTTACTTATACTGTACTCACCTTAATTCTCCATTAGTTGCCTACTAACTTCAATTTATTATTTTTTACATGCCGTGTTTTTCATTTGGTGGGTCCACAATCGATATAACTCTTTGGGGAGCTCAGACACATTTGGTTTACTACACCACACTGAAGGGCGCTTCGATGACTTATGTCTTGGTTATCACATCCATGTCTGTCAGGTTATGTCAAGGTATGTAGTTTACTGTAATATAATTATTTCCTATTCAATTTTCTCTTATGTTAATACATTCATTAATTTTATCGTCACACTACAGGGTAATACAACCTTTCCTCAACTTTAGGGACAAAAGTATATGTTAATCTTGAAATCAATGAAGTGCAAGAATTCATTCGCTTGTATGACTTTTCCACACCCTGTTGTTGTTTCCTCTTTTTCCTTTTTAACTTTGAACGTATATACTTCATTTATTAGTTTTGTCGATAACTTCCCTCATTTATACTAGGCCATCCATCGGAGCTAACATTATTTATGACTATGTCTCCTCAATGGCTGAACGGCAAACTGAACTAAGGGTGGTTTATGGTTGCTGAAGAACTATTGTAGAAGTAAATGATTTGTTAACCTGTGGTCCTTTATTTGTGAGTTACTCCCGTTACATCTCATTTATACTTCTACATTATTACTGCATACTTTGCCCTTAACACCGCCACCACAATTTTAACCTAAGACAATATATACTCTGTCCATGCAACCGTTTCTGAGCTTCTTACTGATCAATCGTGGTAGTATTTCGCTTACAAAAAGTGTTGTCGAAAAGTTGACCCCATTAGGTTAACCTATTTTTGTGAACACTACAACACTTCTTACCGGACACCATCTATGTGGTATAAGGCAACTGTTTGAGTGTTTGACTCTATAGGCAACCTTTTGTTCATGATGCTCGACTCGGTGGCCGCAAAGTTCTTTGGTTCCTCTACCTCAGCTCTTCGTTCCTTGGAACAATCGGTTTCTGTCTCTTTCATTACCTTAATCTTTAGATTTTCCACTAATTCATTACATAACTTCGTTGTTTATTACGTTAACCACACTGTATCACATGTTGGATTATCTGTTCAATTTCTATAGGTTAATGGATCTGCAAAGCTTGAGGAACGATTTCAGTAGTCACTCAATCAAGACCTTATTCTTGAGTTCGAACTTTTTTCATTTAACTTCCAAAACCCCTCTTCCCCTTTCACTGTAAGGAAGTTTCACTTGATTAACTATGATGAAGAGGTCCTTGCATTTCAGTTGAAGGAACAATTTATTTGGTTCTTTAAACTCTTATCCATTTCCTACATAGACGTCATTTCTTTCCCCGACATAGTAAACCGTTTACTGCCTATTGCAACGCCCAAGTCAGCAAATACATCAATCTCATTCTTAGTCCCCACATCCAGATGCATTTGCATTAACTCCTCCACCTAATTTCCCTTCTTAATTTGTTCACCTATATGTCATAAATGCTAATCTACTTTCTCCACGCATTATTTAATATTGTTGGTAACTCATCTTCCTCCTTTGTCATATTGCAGTATCCCTGGCCCTTCCAATTATCAGCATTCTACACAACAATGTGTTGACACAACATCAACTATTGAACTTGAAATTGCTTCAGCTTTGTAAAAGGAAGATGAGACGTACTTACATTTATTACTACAAAATATAACCAAATCTTATATTTTAAACACAATTTCCAACAAGTTGAAATTAAAGGATTCCCCTTCACCATCTATAGCTCAAGCTACGAATGCTGATTTCTTATATTAGATTATTGCAGCCCATGATTGGTACGTCTTACCCTACATCACATCTTTATTTACTTAGCCCCATGCATTCATACTCTTCTTACACTTCACCTAAACACCAACATTGTTCCCAATGTTATTCACACTTCTAATGGTCACAGGATCGAATTAGTAGAAAACTTTGATGTTGTTGCAGAGTTTCTGAAGATAGAAGATCCTCATATAATCTGACTTTCTTCCCCAATCAATACAAATGTACAACACATCGCTATGTACTTCTGTATTCATGTGAAATACTAAATATTCCTTGTGCCTTATAATCATATCAAACGCTCCTGTATGACCAAATTCCCTGTCCATTAGATGGGTTATCTCCTAAGCTTTTGATGTTGTTTGACAATGAACATATTATTATTATTATTATTATTATTAGCGTTCACTATTAATGATATCATTTATCTTTAATCTTATATTCCTCTCATTCATATAATATGCAGAATTGAATGCATTACATGTTTTTCTTAAAATTTAATGTTTAACATCATAGGTATACTTTATAAAAAAAAAAATTATGCTAGATAAAACCCTTAAAAAAAATTACATTTTTTATGAATTATTGGTTTGCCTCTTAGACAGGTTATGAAACTAATTTTATTGAATGGGCCGAGCCTCTATCCATCGAGCAAACCCAATGGACTTTAATATCGAGAAGGCGTGCTTTTAATTTTGGAGGAAACACTTTATAATCACAACGATGTCGACCTTACAGATGGAGCTTTCAGGCCCTGTTTGTCCTCGGTTCGTAGATCTGGGATCAAATTGCAACGTAAGCCATTTCCCGTTTGATCATCTGTTAGCGCGAAAACAAGAGAATCGAAGATATCGCTGCATTTGCAGGTTCTCAAGCGCAAAACCCTAGTCGTTTTGGGAGATCCGAAAAATGGATGCTCAGCAAGTCGGATCCGACCGGGACAAAGCAAACCGCTCCGCTTCTCCAACCTCCGTCGTAGCCGGTTTCTGGAAAGGTATTTCGAATCTTTCTGATGGATATAGATTGTTTAGCTTATTCTTTCAGTATTATAGCTTGGTTTTTACTAGAGCTCCATAGTAGCTTTTTTTGGATCCTATACATTTCCAAATTTCATTGTGCGTTATTGCTTCTGTTAATTTTACTGCTTAATTAGTATTATAGTTTTGCTGAGATTCAGTCTTTAATCACTCTTTGCATCAGTAGATGAATCTGTCCGTTGGACAGGAGACACAAAGACCGGTTTGAGTTTATTATGAACTTTAATTATTTAGCTCATCCGTAACTTTCTTTTTATCTGTTCACGAATGAGTAAGTAAAAAATGTGAAATGTGAAAGTTTAAAATTTCTTACTACTCAAATTTATTGAAGTAGAAAAAGAATTATCCCATGGTAATTTGACTGTGTTGCATTGTATTGCAATTCCATACTAGTTTATTTTAGTTTCCAAATGAATTATCAATGAGTTATGGTGCAATCCAATTTGGTCGCTTAAGCATAGTTGTAACCTGTTTCATTTACAACTTGAAGAAGTAAATCAGTCAATTCACATTGCAAGAAAACTCTTGTATTTGATGAACAAATGAGTGATATATAGTAGAAAATAGATCAATGCTAGGATATGGAAACTTTGAATCAGTATAGAGTGGGCATCCACAAATTAGAGTGCAAACACAAAACTTTGATTCAATTGTTTTTAGTTGGGTGTACCTGCACCCAATGCACGGCAGTCAAACTCATTCACCCTTGTCCTGTAAGGGGGAGCTTTATACTGACTGCAGTTTGATATTTTCTAACAATGAAATTTTTTTTTGCATTAACAGTTGAAATCAACTCAGCTGATTTTGGGTTGGTTGATATATTTGATATCCTTTTGCCACAAAATCCACCTTGCAGATGTTGGAGAGATTCCAGTGTCTCATTGAGATACTTAGGATTTCTTTTCTTATAAAAAATATGACCGATGTTTAATAGACTTGGGTATCACAATAAATGAGAGGATTGGGTGAATTGATATTAAGACCAGAATTGTCTATGCTGGCAGAAAAATGACATTTTGTAGTTTTCCTAATTCCTTTAGTGTCGGAACAAATTTCGAACTTAATTCTTGTTTGTGCTTCTCTCTCTCCTTCTCTTTTTCCCCAATAATGAGTGGTGCGAGGGGAAGTATGCTATGTTTTCTTCTATTGTTCCTTTTTGGTTTGTTTGGTGTAAAATGCATTCTTACTTTGATGTTTTCTATCTCAAGTGACCCGAGTTGGCAGTTGGTAAGGAAGCTGCCACTGCAGTATAGTTGCTTCTGAAAGAAATTTAGCTGTTGCGTATGAGACAGTTCCATATAACTTACCCAGTAAAATGGAAAGTTGGGATGTGTGTGAGACAATTTTTGCAATGTCTTCTTTTGGAAGAAGTAGGCTGCTTTCTTTGTGGAATGGTCATAAACTAATGTTTTTTTCCCATGCATTGCATATACAGAGTTTAATTTGGAGAAAGAAAAAGGTGTTCTGGATGAACAGGGGCTCCGAATAGCTGAAAATCAGGAAAACAGCCAGAAAAATCGGCGGAAGCTAGCTGAAAGCACAAGAGGTCTGTTACTTCATTTGTGCTTGTGACTTGTCCTGTTCAGGGGAAGGCGTAAGCATGGTATTACTGTTGGCAACTCATGTATTGATGTAGGACATCCTGCTCTGTCAACAGATAACCAGTAACTAGTTCATTACAGAAATGGATTGTGGTTGCATAATGAATGAAGTGTGTCATAAAAAAATGGTTTAGGTGATCTAAGCTAGAGATGGTAGAAAGAGATAAAAATAGAACTAAGAATATTTAAACTATTTTTGTACATGTTTAGGAACTGTGTGATGAGGTCCATACTACCTATGTTTATGCGTGAAATATTTTTGGATGGAAATTATTTTAACGGCTGTGGTGCTTTTCCATTTCTTGGCAGATTTCAAGAAAGCTTCAGCGGAAGAAAAGTTAAGTCTGTTCAATTCTTTGCTTAAGGGTTACCAAGAAGAAGTCGACAATCTTACTAAGAGAGCAAAATTTGGGGAGAATGCTTTCCTTAACATTTATCAAAAACTTTATGAAGCTCCAGACCCTTATCCAACTCTTGCTTCTGTTGCTGTAAGCCTCTTGTTGTTTTCTGTGTATATTTTAAAAGTTTGACTTCAATGAAACGTGATGGAATAGAGTCTTATAAGTTGTAATTTTTGGTGACTATTTTGCTCCTCTCTTTTACTTGTGTGACCCCATGCCTTCAGAAGATTTTTTGTGTATACCTTTCGGCATATTTTATTGGTTGAAGGATTTTTTTGCTGAAGATAATGAAGGCATTTTGAGAGGGAAAAAGAATTCTGTTTGCAGTTGCTCTTTCTATTCACTCATCAATCAGTGATTCCCCCATTATCGGCAGGATCAAGATCAAAAAATGTCTGAGTTAGAATCTGAGAATCGTAAGATGAAAGTTGAGCTTGAAGAGTTTAGGACAGAAGCAATGCACTTGAAGAATCAGCAAGCAACAATAAGAAGATTGGAAGACCGCAATCGACAATTAGAGCAACAGGTATGTCAGTGTTGTCTTGTTTACTTTGATCTTACAATTGAAATTTGTTGGTGTGGGGCAATATTTGTGACAATCACAGTAGTTTGGTTGTAATAATGGTTGTTAAATTAGGTGGGTGACTTTCTGAAGGTTGATTCAGATGTTGTGGGGGCTTAGCTGTAATCATTCCAACTGTAAAGGATTGACAAAATGTTTCTCTATCAACGAAAAAATGGTGGTCCAATTTTTTTGCATTTTGTACTTGGTAGATGGATATTCTGTCTAAAGTATTATTCTGTCCTTTCTTTTGGAGTGGATTTTTCATTGCAATATAGAGATGCTAAGGTTTATAGACATATATATTGGCTGAGTTTTGTAAAATTTGCATCTGTAGGATTTTATTTTTCATTTTGGTAATCTTAATCTTTAAAAGCTGGTTTTCTTCTCTCAGTTGACTTAGTTTTCAAAGATTAATAAATTTATTTTATTTGAATATTAAATGAAACCGGGCCTAAGCTATACTGGTTGATTGATTCCACCCACCCAACAAAAACCATATGATATAACATCCTTGCCTTCATATTTCATTCCCTGTCACAACCAAGTGCCATGGGCAAGTACATTTCGTGTGTTTTGGACAAATTCAAGGGACTAGCCAATTAGGGGGAAGGGTAAGAAGAGTGCCCCAATAAGGTTGTGAATGTAAATTATTTGAAGAAATTCCCCAAACCTTGTAAGTTTGATCCAGAACCTTGACTTTCTGTTATGTGACTCACAACAAGTTGAGTCAGCATGGTCCAAATTAAATTATTTTGACATGTACTTTAAGGAGTGCATTTGGTCAAAGTTATTTTAGAATTCCTACTTTTTCCCTTTATATGCATTCAAATTAAAAAATTGGAAAAAGAAGCTCTCACAGTGGCCATGTTCTTTCCAGTTTATGTATTGTTGCTTTTTTGAGAGTACACAATGTTAATTTCCCTTGCTCATCAATTCAGATGGAGGAAAAGGTTAGAGAACTTGTGGAGATGAAGCAACGGAGTCTGGCCGAAGAGAATCAGAAAACACTGGAGGTTTTAAAAGAAAGGTTGTATTTCTGCTTATGGTGTATCAGTTTTTCCTCTTGTGATTTTTCTCCTGTTTGCTCAGTTTGTAGGTTTTACTGAAAATATGAATGCGAGTTTCTTTCTATTTCCTCCAACTATCAAATGTGTAAATCCTGTCAAGTTGAATTTATCCAGTGTGATGATAAGCCAGACTTTTACTTGTTCCATTTCCTCCTTGTTCAGGGAGCAATCTTTGCAGGATCAGCTAAGGCAAGCTAAAGAAAGTGTTGCAAACATGCAGAAATTGCATGAACTTGCTCAGAGCCAGTTGTTTGAAATTCGTGCTCAGTCAGGTGACTATCTAAAACCAGCTAACTTCATTGAGAAATCTGTTAGGTAATTTCATCTGTGGAAAGAACTATTCAATCAGGTTTTTTTTTGGCTGCATTGATGTCTTGATCTTTCCTTCTCTGTCTCTTCTTCTTGTTCTTGGTCTTCTTCTGCTCCTGCCTTTTTTTTTTTGAGAAGTATCTTATATTCTGTTCAATAACAGAGGAAGAAGGGGCAGCAAAGCAATCGGAGGTCAATCTTCTGATGGATGAAGTGGAGAGGGCTCAAAGTCGGCTTCTTAGCTTGGAGAGAGAGAAGGTGAGCAAACATACATCAATGCAGTTCATTTATGTCTGCTGAGTCAAAAGAACAATTCCATGTTCTAATTTGATGATGTAGATGACAATTGTCATCAAAGCTTAACTGCTTACGGCAGACCATACACTCTTACCATACATCTAAATAATAACATTGTGCTGCTGGTATTTCTATCTGATCTGTGGCTTATCTGACATCTAAAAGGGAATAGAAGTTGTCACCTATCTTGGTATTGAAATCAAAGGTTCTAAGATGTACTCCTGACTCACCAGGTAGTGCAGGTTAAGGGGAGAGAGACAAGGTTGCCTCCTATTTGTGACCAGATGAGACCCATTGGGTCTCTCATGAACCCAAAAGAAATGGGAATATTGAGGACAATTGTACAACTAAGTGGCAATATGGAGAGAACTAAAATCGTGATGGAAACCGTGGCACTTTTGACCCTACTGAATGGCAAAATTTTTCATTAAGCCAGTTGCAAATATTCTTCTGATATATGGAGTAAGGGGAATTAAGCATCTGTATCTGAAAGAATAGATCGAAGGCAGACCCTTATATTTCATGATTTTTTTGTTCTGTTAAGTTAGCTATTGCATAGATATCTGTGTTACAGAAGTCCTCATTAATATTTGTACAGGGCCTTCTCCGCTCTCAGTTAGAGTCAGCTCATGAAGAGACTGAAAATAAAAGAAGGTAGTATTATTTGGTACCTTATTCGAATTTGCTTACGGGATATTTTTTTCTGCTATCAGTTTTTTACGGCAATTCTTCTGCCAGGCTGTTTCTGGGTTTCAGATGGGGTTTTGAGTTCATGAATTTCTTTTCACAGTGATAATGCAGATTCAAATACCATCCTTGAGAATTCTTTAACTGTTAAAGAGAAGATCATCTCTGAGTTAAATATGGAACTCCACAACATTGAAACAACCTTGTCCGCTGAGCGAGAACAATATATGAATGAGATCAAGAAACTGAAATCATCTTTGAATGAGAAGGTGCATCCAATTTCTCACTTTCTGACCTATGACTAAAGGAAAATATGTTTTGGATGAGTTACTCATGTTCTGGCTGGACTGTGTTAATTGTGACAAGTTTCATTAGATATGGCGTTCCATTGAGTGTTCCTGCTTTTCCAAAATTCAATAGGTGATGGTTGAAATGATTGGTCATGCCTTCTCTGGTTTTATTGTGACTAGAATTTTATAATATGGGCTCAAGATCATCTTTAATTTGGGCCTTTCTCTATGAAAGTT
This sequence comes from Aquilaria yunnanensis, assembly GCA_039654915.1. Taxonomy (NCBI): domain Eukaryota; kingdom Viridiplantae; phylum Streptophyta; class Magnoliopsida; order Malvales; family Thymelaeaceae; genus Aquilaria; species Aquilaria yunnanensis. Next base: position 10,685,979 of record CM077593.1, read on the forward strand.
TGAATTATCATTGTTGTCCAGTAACTAAATTCTTGTTTCGGCAATACATCATGCTATACTATTTTAAATGTCAACTACTGTCTAGAATGCATGGTTGACATATTTTTGCTTCCTACGCTGCACTTAAGAGTTTTTTGCGGCAAGTCCTATGGCTTTCATATTAGGGAAATGGTTCAAAATGCTAGCAGAGGTTTCAAATTTTTGAATGTCTAAAATGGTGGTCATATAGTTATAGTTTTTATTTAACTGGATTGTAGTGTCTTAAAATATTTCGGGAAGACTATAATCTACTTCAGAGGTGGTGGAGTTATAATCCTTAGACTATATCTGGGTCGTTAACCATTATATAGTATGGGTTCTTCTCTCTTTGTGCATTCTCATATGAAAATCATATTAATCATCTAGCAGGGCGTTTGTTGAAGGATTTCTATGGTTGAGGTCATGTATCTCTTTTCAATTCTTAAAAAGCATGTGTATTTCCATATGTCCCCTTTGTCCTTGCATTTTCTTATGATTTTTCTTGTTCACAATTGAAGCTGTTTATTATTTTATGTTTCTCATGTCTGATTATCCTATCCTTTCATAAAAATGAGATTGTGTCTATTTATTTTACCTTGGCATTCCATCATTAAACCAGGAAGTTGCCCTCGAGGAGATGAAGAAAGAGCTTCAAGCAAGGCCAACAGAAAAATTGGTTGATGATTTGAGAAAAAAAGTCAAAATCTTGCAGGTCATGCTCTGTGTGTGTGTGTGTGTGTGTGTAGGTGTCTTAATCGGTTAATCCATGTCTTAATATTTTGCACTTATATAATACAGGCAGTGGGTTATAACTCTATTGAGGCTGAAGATTGGGAAGCGGCTACTAGTGGGGAAGAAATGAGCAAAATGGAATTCCTTCTTCTTGATAAAAATAGGAGAATGGAACATGAGCTTACACAGTTGAAGGTTTGCAGTTACAATGATCCTTTGTCACAGGCTTAACAATGGGTTATCAGTGTGTTGGTGATAATGGAGAATAATATTTTGTTTTCACATCTTCTTGTCTTACGATGAATCAAATACAGATATAGACTTTCTGGTTTATTTTCAGGTCAAGCTTTCTGAGAAAACATCTTTGTTGGAGGCAGCTGAGGCCAAAGTAGAAGAACTCAGAACAGAGGTTAATGAACAAAAGAAGTTGATACAGAAGCTGGAAGATGATATTTTGAAGGTTTGTCAATTGATTCACAATTTTAGAATCACATTCTTTTTTTTCCTATGAGATGGATGTGGCAGCATTTTTCTTTTTGGGGTACTACCACGACGTATCCAGCCCAATGGGCCAGACTAAGCCCCAGTCATGGTTTGTGACTGCCATTAGCCCAGGCGTATTTTTAAGGCTTGGAGGCTTCAGGGGACTTTGAACCCTAGACCTCGTGCATCAACTGGGACCTTTCAGGTTGATGTGGCAGCATATCCTAATGTTCTGTGACTTTATGTAGCCCAAACACTGAAAACTTTGTCTGTGCAGCATGTGATCATAAAAATCGGAAGTTGGAGTTCCTTTTCCTTCAAGCTAGCTACTTTTTTCATTTCTTATGGCCTTTAATCTTTGTTTTGAAAATTGCCTTGACAGGGTTATAGTTCAAAAGATCGGAAGGGCAATTTATTTGATGATTGGGATCTTTCAGAAAGTGGGGGTGCTGAACCTTCTGAGGTAAAGTTCTCTGCGTGCTGCTTTCTCCATTTATGAAATCATTAGCTGTAGATTCTCTGAAGTATATGAAGTCACAAGATGAAGTTGGGTTGTCTCGGCCAATAAATTAATGTTTAAAAAACATTCTAAAATAAACATTGTAAGATTTTGTGAATGTTCTCATTACCAAATTTAGTGTTTATTGTCTGTACAGTGCTCCATGCTTTGCCTTTGTACTTGTTATTAAAATTAGATTTAGAAAATCTCACCAGACTCGGAGGTCTATCTCATTATTATTCGCCGTTTTGTTAGTTTTATATTTTTTTTCTCTTGTTTTTTAGATAATTCTTGAGAAGACCTGCTATATATGAAACGCTGAAGAAGATATCAGAAGGAAAAAGTTACCATAATTTCTGCATATTGTGAAAAAGGGGAAAGGAATCAGTTTATAATGAAAATACGGTACTCAAATCTGTTTTGGGTTGTAAGTGTAGCTGACCATCACTCAGTATAACAAAGTCTGAACTTACTACCCCCCCCCAAAATCTCTTTTCCTTTTTCCAGTTTGATATTTCTGGGATCAATTTCATGTTCCTGTACTAGTCAAATCCTTCTCTTGGGGCATTGATGATTGATATTGCTAGTTGGTGTTAGTGTTTTATTGAGTAGAAGACCAATATTCAGAGGCATAATATGACTAAAATTTGTCTGAATTATCTTATCTGAGCTTCATCTTGTACATTTTCTAGATGTAACAATTTTTTTTTTTTCCTGGATTGGAGCTCTACATGCAAATATCTTCTTCCTTTTAACTCTTGATCTTGACCAGAACGCAGAACAGAAACATGTTTCATCAGATCAAGACCAAAATTCCATGCTCAAGGTGATTTGCAATCAGCGAGATCGATTCAGAGCACGTCTTAGGGAGACGGAAGAAGTATGTTTTTATTTGCAAACAGCACTGTATATTATTATACAGGCTACGAGAAGTAATCTGCTGAGTTTCTTTTTTTATTCTACAGGAAATAAGGCAACTAAAAGAAAAGATTGGAGCACTAACATCAGAACTAGAAAAGACGAAGGCTGACAATGTCAAGCTGTATGGGAAAATTCGATATGTGCAGGATTACAACCAAGAGAGAGTAGTCTCTAGAGGATCAAAGAAGGTAATCCTCTTACAGAACTTGTTGATCCTGATGTTTTGCTTATAGCCTCTGGAAGTGCACATTAACATCTGCTTAATTATTTTCAGTACGCAGAGGATGTTGAAAGTGGTTTCTCCTCAGATGTGGAATCAAAATACAAAAAACTATATGAGGATGATATGAATCCCTTTGCAGCTTTTTCGAAGAAGGTTGTAAGATTTATATTTCATTCGTAACTCTTGGTTCCTTATTCTGACTGAAATTTGGCAAATTTTGCTAATATTGGTTGCTTGAGCTAGGTCTCAATTTCATGTTCTGCCTCATGCATTTCATTTTCATGCCAGTAGGATTGTATGCATGAGTTGTGAAACTCTGTTTAATCGCTCTTTCCTTTCCGTCAGATGCCTGATATATGCACAGTGCATTGCTGATGCTGACTTGAAAACCCCTTAAGCAGGTTGGCCATACAAGGCCTGTTTTCGCTCTAAGATTTGAGCATGTTATTAGGAAGAAAGGTGGATAGCTGTGTACAAACGCACAGAGATGAAAATGGTATAGCGAGAGAGAGAGAGAGAGAGATCATGCACTAATATCCAGCTCATGAAATTTGCAGGAGAGGGATCAAAGGTACAAGGAGCTGGGTTTCAGAGATAGAATCACCCTCAGTAGTGGTCGTTTTCTCCTGGGCAACAAGTATGGCTCAAATTTCTTCAATAAGAGTCCTAGAAAGCATTCTCCTTTCACTTATGATATCATTATTGGAGGCGCAGGATCAATAATAATTCACTTACCTTAGCACATGATTGATGCATCTCATTTATGCTAAATTGGTGTTGCAGGTATGCTCGAACATTTGTATTTTTTTATACAATTGGTCTGCATATCCTGGTCTTCACTTGTCTCTACCGAATGTCAGCTCTAAGCTATCTCAGGTGATCATTCGTCGCTCTTGTTCTTGTATGGTAAAATGAGCCTCTTCTTCTATTTGCCACTGTCACCTAATTGTCTGACTGTCTTTGCCTGACAGCCACAGCTCTGAGAAATCGTTTGTTGCAGCAACGAATGTGGATTTACCACATGCACTTTAGTTTCATACATGGTAACTGGTTTTTGCCTGTACAAATCATGTGTTTTATGTATAGAAAGCTCATAAGATGTAGATCTGAAAGGATGGTTTTCCCAACTAAAACAGTGTAATCCAAGATGAAAATGCGGCAATTGATTTTCCAATCGAGTAACTGTTGATGCTTTTTCAATTTGTTCCAACATGTGCGTGTCTGCGAGTCAATTTTACGTGCATGATTGAGCATTCAATATGGTCAGTTCTGTATTTGTTTTCAAAGTTCAATCCTGGCCATGTTTCCCTAGAAGGGCCGCCTTCTGTCAGGCCAGCAATCTTCTATTTCTAGTCGAGAACAAGTAGGAGTACTAGTGGATCTGTTTAGATATCAGAGACCCATTCCAGGTAAACCTGCTCACCACTGTTGCGCCTCTCCTAACTGGCCGAATAATAACGAATACCACACAAGACTCGAGAGCTGTAAGGTTTTTGTTTCTTATTTCTTCCAAAAGAACGAGTTCGTTTCATCATTTGCACTGCACTGACCACTTTCGCTGCTGTTGTCTTAAAGAAGGTACTTGAGATGTGAGAATGTTGGACTAATGCGAGACGATTGATTATTGGGTGAGACGGGCAGGACAAGAGCAAGTAGCTACCAATAGGTGAACATCCCAAAAGCTAGGGCTAGAGGAGAAAGTTCAAGTCCAAAGTGATCGCTGGGCGTTGAAGAACCTTTTCCTGAATCGAAGTGGAAGCAAATATTTCAGTAAATGAAGTAATGAACGATTCCGTGTTCTTAATGCGAACCACACCCACCAGCTCCAAGTGAGAAAAGTTTATCTTAGTCTCTTGAACAAAGTGCGCTCATTTCCCTCCTGAAAGCATAAGCCCATACGAGGTTTCAAGTGATCATAAAAACAGAGGCAAGAAAGAACGCTTGCAACTCCAGTTTGTGAAATAAAACAATTCTTGACCAGCGATTCAATGCTAGATTGAAGGTCGTGGAGGCTCACTGCTAGTTTTAGGTAAATAAAATTGTTTTATTTGTTTCTGGGTTTTTGCAATTGTTGAATGGGTCAGTCTTTGTTGTGTTTATTCTATATTGAAATCGTACATACCAGTTCAAAATGAGTTTCTCTTTCTGATAATAATTTATAATTTATTGTACATACCAAGTTACACATTATTTTACCACAAGTTTGATGCCGACTTGACAGGTGTCCTAGTTTATATTGAAACTTCAGTTGATCCTAATACATATTCATTCACTGATATGGTGGAAGTAATTTTGACAAAGTTGAACATTTGTTTGTTTGATCTTAAAATTGGAATTGGGAATGGTATGTTGATTAGAAACGATGAAGATGTGATACAGATATTTTCTACTTATGATGGAACTTGCAGTATATGTGAGATGTGGGCAATTATGCCATATTGATATCAGTAGTTTCGAAACCCTTAGGAAGGCTATGCGAACTTGTATTGAAACAACAAGTTTGGGTTCTTCTAAAAGTATGAAATTTTCACAGTAGCTTTATTTCCACATGCACACCATTTGTTCTCATATCAAGCCAATTCAACTTGTGAGAGACCACATAAGCGAACACTAGTTGATGACATCATCTGCACTGAACATAACATACTCAAATCAATTGGTTAAGCAAAGGAACGAAATATAGACCAAAATAAATATTACTAAGCAAAAAAAATTAATTTATTGATACAAGAGAAAAAAATTAATACTTTAATAATAAAAATAAAATTTCTAATATCACATAAATTTTTATGTTGACAAAGAAAAGTAACAAAAAAATAAAAGTAAATATTTATGTTAGAATATGTGTATTAATTATATTTTATTATTTTATATATTTATGATATTTTGATGTAAAATGACAAAAAAAAAATCTCACACAATGTCCAACAAAAAATAAAATATTACGGTACATACCTCATAGTATTTACGGATACCGCTATTTTTTGACAAAATGTATATAAAAAGTGAGCGGCATGTGAAATACCGCTGTATTTTGTGTGATAAAATAACAAAATGCTAAAACATTAGTACTGTGTGCCTCTTACCCACGGTATTTAGTTCCATGGTCATGGCCAAAATCAAAGATACCAAGTTTTCCCTTAAAAAATAGAAATGGTCTTCATACAAAAAGTGATCTTTAAGTATTAACCAAAAAGTCAAAATAATGTTTTAGGATCAATAGTGATTAGAGCAAATGGAAATACTATAGGTATATATAAAGGGTTTATCATTGACTTAATAATGGGGGAAAAACAGAGAAAAAGAGCCAAAATGCCAAACAAATAAAATTTATGGACTTAAATAAAAAAGATTGATAGCTCAAGGATAAGAAACAGAGAAAATTTGGAGAAAGTCCTTGTAGCTTTTCTCTTTGGCAGCTACAATCTCCAAACCTGTAGAAATATCAACTCCACCACTGCTATCTCACAAGCTGTGAACATTAAATGGAGCAGTATAGAGAACAAAACAGAAGAAAGGAAATATGTAGGGGTTGGAAGAGGGGTTAGACCATTATCTTGAAAAACAATTAATATATATGCATTATTCTTTTATGCTTTTATGTCCATGGTCTTTGTAGTCTTTTGTTTATATTTTCTTCTTTGCAATCTTACATCAAGATGGGTTGCTGCTACTTCCTTTGATACGACATGCATATACATAATTGTTTATTTTCAGTTAGTAGTTCCATCTCTAATATTTTATGATGCATCCTCTATCTAAAATTAATAATCAAGCATGCGTGGTTAAAGTCTGTGAGTTGTATTTTAATTAAAAAATGATGTCAATCCATCATTTCTGACAAAATTGTTCAAGAAAAATATGGAAAATTGAATCAAATACGTACTTAATATAACAGTGAACAATAGATGAAATAGGATGAATTGGTAGTTTGGTGCGAGTCTAGGTCTCTTTTTCCTGTGCAATAGAGAACATACAAGCCTCTTGCCAATGAAGCTCTGCAAACACTATTAGCTTTCAGTGGTTAGCGTGGAGCTGTTCATCTCATAGCAGCTATAATGTTTTTTTTTTCCATGGGGCTTTCCCTTTGCTATTGGTTGAACATCATGTTTTATTATAATTAACATTTTTTTAAAATTTTAATTATTTTCCCTATTTATTTGATATATAATTGTTGAGATAAACCCCAAATAATCAATATCAAACACATTTAATAAAATTGATAAACGTATAAGCTAATAAATTGCAACCAAGCTGAAACAATAAAAAACACATTGGATGGTGTTAAAAATTAAGGAATCTACTCCTTAGATGGTGTTATATGTAACATTGGTAGTAGACTTCACTTTTACCCTCTTTTATTCAACATGACTCTCAAGTTGGAACTTTGAAGACAAAGCTCCAGACTTTCCTTTATGCAGAAAAACAATACAAACTTTTTTATATAAAGACCAAATTTTCATTTCAGACATGATATTCATCAAGCCTTGGTTTGTCCATTTTTAGACTAACATTATGGATTTACCATATATTGTAACCATATGTCCATTTCCAACTATATATAGAATGGAAACCCCAACCAATAACTAAGAGTTTATATATTCACATACGTATATGTTATCTGGAAGGCGTTGGCAAGGGTAGGGAGTAGCAGGAAGGTGATAAATGGACTAAAAAACAATCGTGGAAACTTGGAGATCAAGGAAAAGGCTAAGGCCAGATGTCCTTGTTAAAATGATGGAAGATACCAGCAACAAAAAATAAGCTGATGAAACAAACCTAACTTACCAACTAGTTAGCCATGAAATTGAAGAACAAATTAAATGACAAACCAAAACCATTAGGCATATAAGTGGTTTAACTTAACAACTGAACATTAAAGTTACCTTTGCAACAAAGAGAACCAAGTCTTCCAATATTGCTGACTGAATAGGTGAAGAATATCTTGCTCATATGAAATATATGAAAATAGAAAGTAAAAGTCTTCACACATTGCCCCACTTGAAAATGTTTAAAATCACAACTCAATTGAGAATGTACGTAAAAGCTCTCTGTCAATATTTATGGTAAAATAAATATCTACGAGCTTTATGAACAACAACAACAACAATACTAAAAAAACTACAAGAACATAAATAAATTAAAAGGGTGAAGATAAAAAAAGTACAAATAATTGAATTCTGACAATCAGGTTCATCTGAAAACAAAATAATAAAGAATTTTTTAGAGCTAGATGAGAAAAAAAGGATAAGATTGAATGTTGTTGTAAGACCAGACCCCAAAACTGAAATTGTTACCTTGAAGGAGGTACTTTTCAATTTTTTTGCGAAAATGATTGAATAAATGATTGCAAATAACATATGATGAAGAGTAAAATAATGTACAAAAATGACAAGCAATTCAGATCTTGGTCATTTATCATTGTGTTTCAGCATGAAGTTTAACAACTTTTTCTCTGGCTTTCAGTTTCATCTTCTGCTTAGGAGTTTTGCCACCACCTTTAATATAAAACATTTGTAACATAAATGACCCAGTGTCAAAACTTGAATGAAGCAAAAGTGCCCCCCACCTTTTTATGATCAATGCCAAAGTTTGTGCCGAACATTACTTTTAGCCTATATCCACAGTTAATCATTAATAGAAACTAGAGATGGCAATTGGGGTGGGTCGGGCTGGCTTCGGGTTGGGTCATTCAGGTTCGGGTTAAGTCGGGTTAGCATCAATTAGGGTTCAGGTCGGGATATTTAGGTTTGGGTCGATTTTGGGTTCGGGTTGGGCTAATTTGGGTTCGATCTTAACTCGAGTCTGGTCCATTTCAGTCTCGGGTAACTTCAAGTCGGGTTATTTGGGTTTCAGGTTAGATTCGAGTTAATATTCGGGTCTAATCGGGTTATTTGTGCATATGCTAGAATAATTGAATTAATTTAATTTTTTATTTAGGTTTTGCTAAAAATTAAATTAAACAATTTGATTTTTTATGCAAATATTTGAAAAGTTTGGAGACCCATGTTGCAATTTCTATAGATGACTAAAATGAAAATTTCAAAATTTAGACACCTTATAACTAAAAAATCACTAGGCATAAAAAATAATCTAATATACAATTATTTTAATAAAAATACCTAATTTTGAGCTTTGCAAATTCAATTCATGAAATTATAAACTCGGTTATTTTGGAACTTAAGCAGTTGGTAGGATCAGATACATATAAATTATGATGCCAATTCGAGTTATAATTTTTTAGAAATTTAGAGTCATTATTTAGGGTCAAAAAATGAATTAATTTTGTTTAAGTACTAATTTTGAGCTCTAAAGGTCGTTTGCGGTCAGTGTAGGTGAAATGGAAGTGTTTAGGTGTGAATTAGAGGCTTTTAGAAAGTTCTAGACAAAATTGAAAATTTGGAGGCAAATCTGTCAACTTTCGAGAGTTTGAGGTAAATCTATCAAAATTAAAAAATTTGGGGCAAAATCACTAAATTATGAAAAAAGCTGGTTATTTTTACAAAGCTTGAGTCTAATTTAACAAATCAGGAAAAAGTTGAGCTAAATTTAAATTTGGCATAAAAATGGGGACCTAATCAGTAGCCTAAGAGAGTTGTTGGACTAAAATTGATGTTTTGACCAAATTATGTCCAAACCCCTTCAAATTGAAATTGGTTGAGTTTAAACTTGAACAAACCTAGTTAATCTCGCCTAGGCTCTTTCCAACATAAATATGAGTCACTACTTCAAGGAAAATGACGAGAAATTTGAAACCCTAAGCTCCTAGCTAAAAAAAAGGAAAAACTATAGCCTAAGCCCATACTTTTTCACAGCTCACCTCCTCAGAAACCCTAACCTTTTTCCCAACTAACACTTTTAGCTTATCGGTACTATCTGGGTCCAAGCTCGAATTTCTCGAGCCCAAATTTTGAGGCTTGAGAAGGGCTCATGCTCGGCTTATAAGCCGGCTAGGCTCAAATTTACAATTATGACCCAAACATAATAATTTAATACTTAAGTCCTGGATGACTGGGGAGATGCCGGGTGAAAAATGAGATTGATGGAGGCAAGAGCTAGGCCTAAATAACAGTGGGGATGAGGAAAGGAAAATGATTTTTAGTCTGGGCTTCTATAGAACTTATAGAGTTATGGAAATTAAATTTAAATAGGAATAATATATGAAAGTCCTATTGGGCCCTATAAGAATTAGGGCTGAGCCTCACCAGGCCAAGGCTCGGCTCATTTAAGTACCGAGTCTGAAAATAGACTCGAGCTTGATAAGGCTCGAGCCGAACTCGAGCTCGGGTAGCCTGATAAAAGCCCTACTCGTTTACACTCCTAACTGCCGCCAGTCCTGGCCCTGGTCTTTCCCTCCCCTGCCCGCCGCTCCAGCCATCACAACTGGACCTAGCTCGCCTCCATTGTTCAGTCCGACCCCACGCCACCATCTCCGAAGACCCCCATAGCTGCTGGCACCGATTGAAAGGGGGAACGAGAATCGCGTCCACTTCAAGCCCGTCCGCCGCCGCCGCCTGGCAGTCTTCGGCAGCCATCTCCTCCTCCCTCCTGAGTCGCTGCCCCCTCTCGACCAAACCCCAGGCAGCCCCCCGTCTCTCGTCACCAGCGAACGGAGAATTAGAGAGAGATCCAGATCGAAACCGCGATCTGACCCGTTACCCCAGCCAAGTTTTTTTTAAAACTCTTGTGGTAAAACTATTGTTTAGCCCCTTTTTCTTTTCATTTCGTTCATACTAGTCCCTAATTTTGTTTTATTTTGCAAATGGGCCATCGACAGCAAAGCTTTTGATGTTTATTTTCTTTCCTTGTTTTCTTTGTTTAATTATTTGTTTGAGCATGTGTCAATAAAATTTCTGACATGACATAGAAACATAGGTTAGGGTGATTATTATTATTATTATTATTATTATTTGTTTTACAGCAATGGATTCAATAGTGGACATCTCTAGCGTAAATGCGGATGACTCCAATAATCAAGAGACGGTTAATGTAAGTGGTGCTAAAAAAGGGCAAAACAAGTTTTACTAACATCTCATAATTGAATTTATGGGTATGAAGGTATGGTTTTTTTGTTATCATTTTTTTGTTTTATTTCAATACATTATAGCTAGTACTATTTTTTTTTTTCAATTGATGAAGCTGAGGAGTATGATTTGAAGCATTTGAATGACATAGAAGTGGAATCAGAGCAGCCGACTAGTTGTGAAGCATCTTCTAATTTGGTTTTGGTGTAGAGGTAAGATTACTACTAGTCACTTTATGGTAGTTAGGTTTTTTTAGTGCTTTTTAAGCAATAACTCAATTTATAACTAGCATAAACAACTCTATATTTTTGGTTTGGTATTTCACTAACTACCATTATTTTGGCAATTCATAGGTTTGGCAAATGCCAATATTTGAAAGCAAATTGTTCAGATTTTATCATTAGCTTTGTTACTTAAGACTTTTGACACGATATATTGTTGTCATACTCTTTTTCATTTTGATATTTTTATTTAGTTGCAAAACTTGATATTGGAATCATTTGTTATATTGGTTCAGGATTTAGATTATTGTTCATGATTTTAGGCTTTTATGGTTTTGAATGAGAAAGAATGCTTTAAGTAATTTGAGCTCGAACCTATACAAACTATGTGAAATCAAATAATCTCGCACCAATACGTGCTTTACTAGCACTTTGAATTAAAATTTTATATAGTTTAGTTTTGCTATCAAATGTAGAAGGCAACTAATGATGATAGATGTTAAAATAAGTCCTTCATATTATAAAGAGTCAAAGTTTGATTTAGTAATTTTATAGAATTATACTAAAATTGGAGAATATTGAAAATTATTAAGTTCTCTCAACCAATAAATCCTGGAAAACCTCTAAACAAACCAAGATAAATTATTTTATTAATTTTTTATTTAAATTCCATAAGATACCTAAACAAAAAATATTTTTGAAGTATTTTTTGAATTTCTTAATTTACATAGTCATAATTAATGTATACTTTAGATAAATAATTAATATATAAAAATCATGAATTTTTAATGTTTGTCGACCATATATTTTATGTTGATTTGGGTTAAATTTGGGTCTTGTCGGGTTTAGAATCGGGTCTTTTTGGGTTCAGGTTATTTCGGGTTCGGGTATTTCGGGTTCACTTTAATCATGTTCGGTTCAAGTCGGGTTGTTAACAACTGGGTTCGGGTCATTGATTTTTTTTTGTCAAATTAAGGTCAAGTAGGATTTTGGGTTTGAGTGAGTCGGTCCAAATTTTCAGGTTGGGTTAGATTTTGTCGCCGTTAATAGAAACTGCAGGCTCCTTGCAATGCAATCCAGATCCTAAAATCTCCACCGCCTCTAACTTCAGTCTAAATAGTTATCTCAAAAAACAAAAAAAAAGTAGACCCTACACAACAACGTTTATCAATAAAATCTATGAAAATCTCTTTGCTTACCGGTGAACTCATTCTCTACGTTATTGGTTCAATGCACCCAAACATGGTCTCGCTAAAAGGCTCGAGCTGCAATATGAAGGTCTTGCTCCTTCAAGAACAGAGGATGGTTAAGACGAACCTCACTATTAAAGACTAGGAGCCGCTTAGACCCTTACTCTTGAGGGTTTATCTGAATGTCGGTCATCTGGGATCTAAAGAACAGATAGTAGTGGAGAAAAGAAAGAAAGTGACATGGACATAATTGGTTTTGGCCCTTTGATGGTTTAATTGAAGGAAAACAATCCATGGTAAGGGAGGAGGCTAAGTAGGATTGAAGTGGCGAGGGAAAGGGATGATGCAATAACAATGGGTGATGGGCGATGATCGTGAATGGCAAGCATGCAGTGATCTTGAAAAATGGGTGGGTGGTGATCTGAACGGATGGTGTTGGGGAGTGGAGATTTGGCATAGATGAGTTTGCGAGATGAGCTTGGGGACCTCAGAGTAGAGTTTTTGTTTCCCCTGTAAAAAGGTTTACGAGATGAATTTGGGGAGCTCGTAGTGATCATAATTTAGAAAATAATACAAGTAAAAAATTATATAAGACAATTGGTAAAAATTGAATAAAAATTTATTTAGAAATTAAAGGGTTACTTAAAATGGTCAAAATTAAGAGAATACGATTGAGGGTAGTTTTGGAACTCAAGTGTAAAAGTCTTCTAAATTTTTATCTAAAATAATAAATCTATCATATATCACCTCCATATCACTTTTGTTAAGTGAAAAGTCTCTTTACTCTTTAAGTGTATTTTACTATATATGTGTATTCTGCTTTATATATATATATATATATATATAATAAATTTCAATTTTCTTATATGAACTCTTAAAGTAAATATCAGTTGTGTAGCTAGGGTGGGTTAAGTTATACAGCAGTGTGTATTCAGTTTTGTAGGCTGTTGTGTATTCTTGCTTTGTGTATTAATTCTCAAAGATTGAAAGAACAGTCATTGCTTTGTACAGTCTCAAAGAATAAAATGAAGAAAATAAAAAAAAAGTAAATAAAGATTTAGAAAACACAGCCAAAACCATCCCGTCGCTTAAAGGAGCTCAATTCAACAATTTAGAAAGCACTGCCAAAACCATCTATAATCATTTGAAAAAAAAAATCAAAGAGAATAATGGCAAAGATGTTTTGTTGTGATGGAAGGCACAGCAGAAGTTCGGAGAAGAAATGGTGGCGAGAATTTTTACAAGAAAAGGGACAAAAAATTTTCGTGATTTGATCAAGAGATCTAAATCCACAAGTCAAACAATGAGAATAATTTCACTATAAATAAAGAGAATCGTACAAAAGCACTTAAATTCCTTACTATCCTTATTCCAAATACACTCAATCATTCAAAAAAATTTATTTGGTAAAAGATATAAAGGACAAGAGCTTCAATTCTCTTTACAAGCTTTTATAAGCTTCAAATGGCTTCGGATAAGCTCACTTCTTGTCAAAATATTCAAGACTATTTATAGGTTTGATTTCTTAGAGACAAAACAAGCTCAACGCGGCAATGTGAGAAATTGTTGTCAATTTCTTCTTTGTCTTCTCCACCTCTCCTTTTGACCATCCGTGTATGAAAGGAAGAAGCAAATTACGGTACATAAGTGTTGCAATTAATAAGTCTTCTTTGTTTTGCCTTCTCCACCTCTCTTTTTGAACATCTATGCATGAAAGAAAAAAGTAAATTGCAACACTCAAGTGTTGCCCTCTTTACTTTGCCTTCTCCACCTCTCTTTCACCATCCATATATGAAAGGAAAATTAAAGTCAATTATCAACATGTTTTATGTTTAGACCAAAAGAATGAAACAAACTATGTTAATTGGAAATTGGTTGGAACAAATTGCAAGCGGGAGACACCTTATTCATAAAGCGCGATTACAAAGTTCTCAATTCTACTTGTGATCATTGTAGCCCTTAGCAAGCTATCCAGTAAATGGTCACTTGGCAAAGAACTCCACTTGACAAAGAACTTCCATTGCGTACGCCACTCGCCTGCCTGCTTTGCTATTGCCACTTCCAGTAATCTTTTCCACCTGGCAATTAGAAAAATGCACAATCCACCTACTTCCATACCAAAGACCACCTTATCTAAAATTCATTAGGCCGAACTTGCATAGAAATTACAAAAAAAAAAAAATGAAATAAAAAACATCTTTGGTATATTTTGCATTTCGCCCACTTTTCATTTTCGATGGTTGCTAGCCACGCCTCAAAGCATCTCAAACAGTCACACGCTCGCGCACTCAAACGATGTCGTTTTCAACAACACTGGCACATGTCAATACCACACTGAAATCACCAGGAAACAACAGTTTAATTAATTATAATACAATTAGCCACAACCTCACCAACAACGTCGTTGTAGTATAGTGGTGAGTATTCCCGCCTGTCACGCGGGTGACCCGGGTTCGATCCCCGGCAACGGCGTCTTTTGTGTTCTTTTGCTCCGTACCTTTTGTCTTATCCTAATATTTTGTTTAATGGGTAAAACCCATATCTAGTCCCCTAACTTTAAGGATCATCTTAAAATGGTCCCTCAACTCTAAACATGACTATTAAAGTACTCTAACTCAACTAACGTATTCCATTTTAGTCCCTATAGTCAATTCTGCTGTTATTTTGGCTATAAATTACCTTCGTGGCACCCATACTACCATGTGGCTACCCCTTTCATGACAATAAGTAACTACACTGAAAGAACAAAAAATTCCAAACTGAAATGATGCAAACACATAACCTTAAGCTCTTAAGGGATGGTTTAACCCATAATCTTCCTCCTCAAATCTTCTCCGATTCAAATTGTCCAGCAGCCCACTCCACCATCCACCCTACTGCCAACTTCGGCCCACTCTTCATCAATACACTGCAACCCACCTTTGCCTTTCCATCTCTCCATCTCCCTGTCTCCCTGTGTCTCCATCTCCCCGCCTACACTTCTCCTCGTTTCCCCATCTATACTACCACAATATCGTCTCCTCTGCATCTCCCCGTCTATGCCACCACCATCTCTCTATCTCCCACGATACATCAATAATACCTTCCAGTAGTAGATGGGCCAATTGCCGCCATGCCAGCCCTCTTTCTCTCTTTCTGTGTTGTTCTCCTCTCGCTCACCACCGGCCAAAATCTTGTACTGACTAATCAAAATCCTTAGTTGCATAATAACAAAATCACACCAGTGCCCAACCGCCGCCACACCCAATTGCTGCTTCCAATAACAATAGAATCATATCGGGTCTAAAGTGTTTCATTTGGTTGAGGAGATTGATGGTTTTATGGCTCGACATGATTGAAAGCCTGACAATCAGTTGACTTGATCACGATTCAAGAGAAGGAGAGAGGGAAAGGCAGAGGTGGATGGAGGAGTATCATCGGATAATGGGCCAAAGTGAGTGGCATCAACAGTTTGAATCGAAAAAGATTTGGGTTAAACTATATCTTAGGACCTTTAGATTATGCATTTGAGTCATTTTAGTTTGATATTTGTTGTTCTTTCAGTTTAGCCACTTGTTGTCATGAAAAAGGGTGGCCACATGGTAGTATAGGTACCCCGTAGGTAATTTTCATCCAAAATAACAGTAGAACTGACAATAGGGACTAAAATAGGAAATGTTAATTTAGTTATGGGACTTTAATAGTTTCTTTTAGAGTTAAGGGACCACTTTAGAATGACTCTTAAAGTTAGGCTACTAAATATGGACTTTACCCTTTGTTTAATAAATAGTTTTGTTTTCGGTCTGACTTCTGAGAACTTTCCCTCTCCTTCCAATCGAAGATTCCCGTAGTACAGACGGAAACGATGAAATTAGGGTTTTCATTGGCTCCCAAATTTCGCTTTCCCTTGCTGTTCTGCAATCGTCCCAATCTCTTTCCTTCCGGCGCTTTCAAAAGCAGAACAATGGTAACGCCCCCAAACTTTACAGCCGCGGCCAATTCGTCCCTCTCCACCGCTGCTGGCGCCGACTCGGAGGAATCCCAGTCCATCGCAAAGCCCAAGCAGCAGCAGCAGCCTTGGCTTATCGTCGGTCTCGGCAATCCTGGCAAGAAGTACCAAGCTACTCGTCACAATGTAATTAATTCCCTCTGTTGCTTATCAATGCAATTCCTGTTTGGCTTGAGCTGAAACAACAAGCTAGCATGTCGGTTATGACATACTTTTTTTCTTTCAGATGCACGTAATTCTGAAAGTTTCATTCTGTTTTTGTTTTTAGGTTGGTTTTGAGATGTTAGATGCCATAGCTGAGGCTGAAGGGATATCCGTTAGCAACGTTAGCTTTAGAGCCCTCAGTGGAAAAGGTTTTTGCCTGCTGTTTTTGGTTAATAAATAAATTACAGAAAAAGAAACCCAGCCCACAGTTTTATTGCATGAAAGAATGGGGAAAAGAAAATACAAGACGGCATCTACAACCATTGTTATTCTTCTTTCGGGTGACATTTATTCTGGAATCTAGACTACATGCTCATTGGATACTTCTTGTCAAGAGAAATCGATTATTCAACCTTCTGCTTCTAACGTGTTATATTCTCGATTATATCAGCTGGGGTCAAAGTCTTGAACTTGGTATTAGAGTTTCATATATCAGGGACGTAAATCAACAAACAAGTTTTTCTTTTTCATCTTAAAATTTGACACTATTATACAATCCTCTAATTGTTTGGTATACGTAAATCCTTCACATTTCAGCACTGATGCATTTGATTTGTATTTGTGGAGACATGGAGATTGATGATGAAATTGTGCCTAACTGTTTTAAAAAGAGAGAATCTTTGAGCATTTCAGAATCTGGTGGATGTACAGATTTTTCGGTTTTTGTTTGATTTGCTAGCAATTGGTAGGTAAAAGGAATTTTCTTTTCTAAAAATACAGAGAAAGAAGTATCAAGGAGCCCCAAAGCAGTGAGCAGCCCTGCAATCTAAACATCTCTTAACTGATAACATAGCGTAAAACTAATTTTATCAAGCTGCCTAATCTTAATAATGTCTAATGAAGTTACTGAAGTCCTCCGCTTTTGAGAAAACTTAACTCATGATAAGAGGGTTGGTATAGTAAAGCTATTGTCAAAACCTTTCTGTAAGATTCTATTGAATCTATTCATTAGGTTGGATTTTCACTTATTTGTTCAGAGAAAACTTTTAGGTTTATGCATAATTAGCCTCTGACAGAGCATCTGAAATATTCATTCTTAGCAGAATAGTACATCGAATAGTTTCTTTTCCACCTTATGATTTTAATCATTAAGTTGAACTTCCAGAGATCTCATTTCTAAGAATACACATAGGCTTATGCTTATTTAGCCTACCAGCATAAGCATACCACAGAGCATCTGAAATTTTCATTTTCAAGCAAAAAGTTCATATGCTGTATTACTTTCTCTCCCCTTGTTAACTACAACTTGTGAACGGTAGTTGCAAAAGAGAATTTTTGTTGAATAAACATATGCATATCAGTGTACATACCCATATACTTTTCTACCCGGTAATTCTTATGCCTTCATCTGAATTGGTCATCATCTTTCAGGCTTTATTGGAAATGTTCCTGTTATACTTGCCAAACCACAGACTTTTATGAATTCAAGTGGTGAGTCTGTAAGTGAGCTCGCCATTAAAGGTCCCCTTGTTTTTGCTTAGGATATCTCTGTGGCTAAAATTTCCAGTGCTCTAATAATTTGTGTTTCTTTCTTTTCTCGTGTTTCTCTAAGGTTGGGGCCATTGTTTCATACTACAAAATTCCATTGAAGCAAGTGCTTGTGGTAATATAGCTTTCTTCTGTCTGGCCATTTTCCTCTACATTGGTGATTCTGAAAACAAGTTTTTCTCTGTTACAGATTTTTGATGATTTAGATTTGCCTTTTTCAAAATTGCGGCTACTGCCAAAAGGAGGGCATGGAGGACATAATGGGTATTTCCTTCATTACTTTTTCAGTTGGTTGAATGTAGTGCTTCTGTAACTGTCACTATTCTCTTTGACCTATAACTTATTGCTACTTTACCCTGTTCTATAATAATATTGATTTAGGCCAAGGCCAAACCCGTTTCGCTTATGCTTGTCTTTTGATGGTTTAATTGCAATCATGTAAGTGACCAATCAAAACTGTATTTTTGAACTGATTCTTTGACGTATGCTTTTTTCAACCAAAATTTTACTGTAGCTGCAAGATCTGGTTGGAACTTTCTCTTGCTGTTGGTTCTATCTTTTAGGGAATTAGTTTTCCTGCTAGCAGATCCAAGGATACAACATTGCTCATTGTTCACCCTGCAATCTTTTGTACCAGCTTGGTTCCTTAATTTCATAAGTATGATCATTTACGGTGGCCACTAGCATGTTTTGTTGATTATTTCTCATGTTGCAGCATGAGAAGCATCATCGATCACTTCAAAGGTAGCCGTGATTTTCCTCGTCTGAGAATTGGTATGTTGCTCAGACTCTAGCTATTGCTACACTCCAACATGTTTCTTTTCTTTCAAGCGAGAACCTCTCTTTCTTTTTTTTTGTTCTTTTTTTCTATTTGTTTCTTTTTAACCCTATGGAACTTTTCCAGGCATTGGTAGACCTCCTGGAAAAATGGATCCCATTAACTTCGTTCTTCGTCGTTTCGATAAAAAAGAAACTGAGGAGGTATGCCAAACAATTACACCTAATTTCCTATTGGAAGCATATGTATAAAGCATTAGTGTTGGGTGCTGAACTAATGATGGTATCTAAAAAATTGCCTGTTTCAGCTGGATTTCACATTTCACCTGGGAGTAGAAGCAATCCGTATTCTTTTGCTCGAAGGGTTCAATAAAAGTGCAACATTTGTTAACAGCGCCAAAACAATGGAACAGCTTGGTTAAGTTAACTGCCTCGTTAGACTCTGCTATTGAGCGATAACAAGTTTGAAAATGCATTAGAGGACTGCCAGTGGAACCGGAGTTTTGTATGAATGTCGGTTTCCGAAGCAGCTTATGTGAGCATTCTGATTTGTGATGCACCCATTCTTTTGGAAGCGTTGTTAGGACTTGGGAGATGAAGTGTTACTTTCCCAGAAAATGTAAACTCAAATTTGAAAAGGATGATCTGAAGGTGTATCATATCATCATTGAATTCTTTCTTTTGCCCCCTTATTTCATGTGCATGTATGTTATTGGTACTTGAGAATTTCACGTGTAAGATTCAATAGATCATTTCTTTCAGGGAAAAAAGAAAAGAAAAGAAAAGAAAAGATTCAATAAAACACATGATGACATATTTTGCTATTTGTTTTGATAATAGTTTTCTATATGATAATATGTATTGCTTGCTTACAATAAAATAGTTACTTCACATCTGTTCCTTTGGATTTCTGGTACTTCTGCCGATGAAATATCTTCAAAACACTAATTTCTATATGACAGTAAGATATACTTTCATCAATCGCCATATCTGGTTGTGTAACTTATACAAAAGATGTTAGAAAGGGCATTCCTTTATTTATTTTTTTAATAAAAGTGCAATTATTTTTTTATCTGGAGGGAAGAAGTACTGTCATTTAACTAAAGTAATACTTATGCCAGAGAAAAAATATTCTGTGCTTGGGCCCTTAATTAAGTGAAAGTAGGCAGCAAAAACGAAAGGAAAACATTCCTATAATTGGGGCTTAATCAAGGGCATAACACGTGAAGAGGTTGCCAAATGGTCAACACCCTCACCCCAGTTGGTTCTTGGTGGTGCAGAAATTTATGCTCGCCAAATACCGTACTTGGCCGCCGCCGGCTTAAGGTGAAAAATCCTCCTCATCATTTGTGAAAAAATCACCATGTGAACTGTCAGTCTTGCATAACATTTATTCTAATGGTGATGTTTTGACTTTGCAAGAATACATACATGGATGGAGAGTTTGACAATTAAGTTTGGTATGGTGTTTGACTTTACCTGAGAATGGTAAGTCAATCGAGAACTGTAGGCTTCTAACCCCAATTTTTTTTTTACCTCACATCATAGACCTCCGAGTCCAATCGGGAATTATCTCTGCGGAAAAAAGAAAATACGTGACACATGAGTATAACTAACTGAACTAAGTATCACCGATCATGATCAACATTAACAGCCAGTCTTGTCTTCTATAGCTATAGTAAGCATCATGACGGGGGCGAGAGGAGCAAGGTGCGTGTGCTTTTATTGGGACCTGGGAGAATTAAATAGTTCATCATGCCATGCGTACTTGTCCCGTCAAATGATGGATTTTGGCAAAGGCAAGGGGCCAGCTCCTAATGTCTTCTTAATAAAGAGATTCCTTTCTCTTTGCTTGGCCTTGTTTCTTATTCTGGAAACTGGCATTTCAGTCCTCTTCATCATTTTGGAGAACGAAAAGAAACCACCACATTTGAGGTGATTACACCATTATTTTTGTCTTTTATATTATCAAATCTCGTAATTAATGTCGAATTTCTTTGATCATGTGATGCTCAGAATATTAAAATAAAATAAAATAAATATTTGAAGGTGGCCACTGTACCGCCCTTTTCAGATCTACTCAATATTGGGAAAATAAGTAACTTTAGCTCCAAATAGGACGAATGGGAAGCTATCAATAAGAAGAAAGAGGTTAGTATCACCGGTCATCCTTAAATTCTTTTATTTTATTTAATTATTTTAAAATTATTAATTATTATATCAATCGTTCTTAAACTATTTAATTGTTGTACCTGTCGTCTTATATTTATACTAGTTATTAATAAGTGTCAGCAATAGAGAAAAAATGTATAGTTTCCTAAAACTTAAAAACCTTTTCTATCTAAAATATAAAATTATAAACTCTCTTTAATTTGTCTCTTGATTTCTTCTAATAAAGCATTAATTTCTTGACTTTACTTCACTAAAATTTTTATAATTGGATTTTAATTATGTATTTATACCAGTTTCTTTAATTTTCTTTCTATTTTTTTTCTTTCACTTCGCTTTTTAAATCTTTTTATTTTGAAGGCCTTTTTTATTTTATTCTTCTTGTTTATTTTTCATTGCTTCATCATCCTTACCCCTCCTTTTTCTTTTTATTTTTTCTTTTGTTGATCTTTTATTTACTTCAATTTTTCTATTATTTTTATATGTTCATTTTGCAAACTTTTTTTTCTTTATTTTGTCTTTATTTTATTTTTTTTTAAGGTTATTATTTCTTTTTCTTATTTTTTTTTCTAAAAATAACCATTCACAATGGAATATGTTTTGTTGAGTCTTATTCATGTTCATTTAATTTTAGGACTTAGATTAATTTAAAAAAATCTTTATTCATTTCATCTTACTTGTTTGGATTTGCTATATGATTCATAAAAGAACTTGGGAAATTTAACTTCTTTCTTCTCTTGTTTGAATTTAACGTATAATTCATAAAGGAATTCAATGAATTTACATACCATTTTTTCATCTCTTCAAGATATTGTTGAGATTGCTCTTCTTTATTCTTCTATTTTTCTTATTTTTTTTCACCCAGATTTATGTATGGGTCTAACTTATATTTGGGTTTGTTATAATTTCAACTTCTTGTTTATTATAAAGTGAAAGAGATTCTCTCTCAAGGCCCTCTGCTATGTTATTGATCATAACTGTAATAGAATTCAATCGTCCTTTTTTGTATATTTTTTGTCAATTTCATCATTTTATTCATATTTGAAAATGATGAATTAACTGAAATATTATAACAAAAATGATCAAAATATTATTGGTCACTTTCTTTTCGATTCTTAGAGCAATGTCAGAAAGATACCCTTTAGGTACATAGAATAAAAGAAAATCCTTGTACGTTCCAGCAAAAAAAAGAAAAGAAAAGAAAAGAAAAGAAAAAGAAAAGAAGAATAGTTACAGAGAAGAGATACTATTAGTTAACTTTTTCTATTGAACAGGAAAGTGGTGACAATCATAGGATCCTATGTTTTAAAAAGTTGAAAAGTAATTATAAGAAACTAAGAGAGAAATTAAAGAGAGTATATATGTTTTCATAGTGTTTGGAATGAAATAGAAAATGGAAAAGTAATTACAAGAAACCAAGAGAGAAATTAAACAGAGTATATATGTTTTCATAATTTTCAGAATGAAAAAAAAATGGAAAATTTTTAAGACTTAAATAGAAAAGTTTTCTAAATTTTAAGGCTGATTATCCATTTTACTGTTTATTTTTATCATTTTTTAATGGTTGGTATAAAGGTAGAGCGATGAATATAATAATTAAATAATTTGATGACAATTGATACAACAATTGATAATTCTAGAATGATTAAACAAAATGGGCATAGTTGCATAGTTTAGGGATGACTAGGGATATTAACTCTAGAACAAAGTGACACTACCAAAAAAAATGTGGATTTTTTACTGCCTCCCATTAGAAATTTGAATTTTTCAATGTGAGGCCTTTGGAAATTGATGCGTTGATAAATCACGTATTGGGAAAATTTTTCAACGGCTCAATGTACAATCATTGGTATTTTTAACCACTAGCTATTTGAAAATGAGCTGTTAAAAACTTCCAACGATCCAACTTAGTACAGTTATTTCTAATGGTTGAACAGTTCTACAATGGCCTGATTATTGGAAATTTTTGTTTTAAAAAAATATATATTTAATAAAAATTATTGTTAATATTTACTAAAAATATATTTTATATCTTATATTTACAAAATTTATATATTATATTATTGCAAAAATTTAGAATCATGAATTTATATTTTGTATTATAATAAAAATATATTTAGTAAAATTATATTTTCTATTAACTGAAAATCACAGAATTCACAAAATTCAAAATCATAAAAATTTTCAAAATCAATCCACTAAATCAAAACATTCAAAAAGTCACAAAATTCAAAAATCAATTCGGGAGAACAATTCAAAAATTTCAATTTAGCAATCACAGTTCAAAATTTTGAAAAATCACAATTCAGAAATTTTAGATCTAGATAACAATTCCAAAATCACAATTAAGAAATTTCAAAACTCAGATATGGAAAAGAACGAGGCAGAAGAGATTGAGGTGGATGAGGCGGAGGAGGCAGAGGTAGAGGAGGCCAAGGCAGATGGCAATGAGGCTGAGGAAACTAAGGTGGACAACGGCAATGAGGCCAAGGAAGCGAGGTGGATAGGCGGGCGAGGTGAGAAACAACAACACGGAAGGGTGAGAAGGACGGTGACACAAATGGAGATGATGAACGGCGGATTGATCAGCTGAACTGGCAAAGAAGATATGATAGATGAAAAACGAACATAAGAAGGTTGAGAGAGATGGGTGACAAAGCTGAAAGATGTGAGGGAAATGAGAGGGTTGAGGCAAATGAGAGCATGTGAGGGTATATAGAATTAGGTTTGGTTGGGTTTAGGAGATTGGCCCAATAGACAGTTTTATATGGGCTAGGTTATGTGTGTGTGTGTGTGTGTGTGTGTGTATGATTATTATTATTATTATTATTATTTGTAAAAAATATTTTAAAAATATTACTTTACTTAAAAAAAAATTAAAATTTATTGATTGAATAACATCCTTTTCTAGTACCCTTCGCGTTGGCCATTGAAAGTTGTAATCGTTACTTTTTCAATGGTCAGGTTGTTGGAAAATGTGGTATTCAAAATTTAAAAAATTTTGTCAATGGAAAATTGTATCCATTTTTTCAATGGCTCTTTACATTGAAAATTTGGTCAATGGAAAATGTATATTTTTTATAGTTTGGAGGATAATGCTTATAATACTAAATTTTATTTGAAAGCTTAAAAGAAAAAAAAAAGGTAAAGTTTAAGAAAGTCAATAAAAACATACAGTACTAGAGTATCTATTAGGTAAAATTACTAAAAATCCCTGAGGTTTGATCATACCTACACTTATATCCTCTATTTTTTAAAAACCTACACTTATCCCCTTTAACATTAGCACCATTATTCACCATCACAAAGAATAGGGAAAATGCTCAACTTTGTCCTTATTAGCGTGTGCGTATGTTTCGGCTAGAGTTTCCTAGCTAAACACAATCTTATCCTGTAAATTAGTTATTTCCTTGTACAGCAAGTAGGACTCTTAGGCTATAAGAAAGACTTGCCCCTATGTATCAAGTACTAAAAATATAATCGAAAAGCTTCAGCCAATTTGGCTTCAATCACTTTCTTACAGTCCTCCAATCTTTCTTTCTTATAAACTTTACCCCTAACTTCTGTATCAACACAATCAATCCCATGAACAACTTAGAAGATTTAATTAAAAGTTGGAAAAAAAAATAAATCGAAGCACCATCTTCCAGTGAACTCTAGGTCAACCCATCGGAACCAAAATCCTGCAAAACAAAAAAAAACTCCGATCTACCCAGTTCTGAATACATATCGAGTTCCCCGAACACCATCATGGATGCCGAAATCCATTTCTGGTTCGAATTGAATTGCTCTCTTCTGGGTCAAATCGAATGAATTGATTTCTACACCTTCTCGTCGTGCGTCGCCAACCACTCGTCCCCAATAACAAACTACTCCTTGCCGCTTTAGGCTTATTCGTCCGGGCGAGGAAAAAAGGCGGCCGGCCATCAAGAATTCGGGTACGTGAGACGATTAGAGGAGAAAAGGCAAGGAAAAGACGCCACCGCGATGGCCGGAGATGGAAGCCTGGCGAAGATGTACCATCTCAACGTGGTCGGATTGTCATCGAACGACCGTCCTTACCCTTTCGGCTCAGCAGCACCATCAAATTGCTTCTATTGCTCCATTAGATTGCAACCAGAACCAACCTAGATTGCTTCGATTTGATTCGATTGCTCTGTCAGATTGCAAGCAAAACCAACCCAAATTGCTTCTTCGCCGCACCCGGACAAAATCCCACCCGATCCTCTGGAATCTCGAACTAGCTAGAGAATTGGTTGGTAATCTTTCAGCGGTCGAGGATATGGTGTGGGGATGTGTGTTTGGCGAAGACCGATTTTAGCTTTGGTCCGAAGGTTTGACTAATTGGGTGTTGAAGATTAAACCAAATGGAGGAGTGCAATTGAGATCATTAGAAACTAGGAGCAAAGTTTCTTTAGAAGAAAGTTAGGAGGGCAAAGAAACTTATTTTCTTTTTTTTATGGCAACGGTGAATAACAGTATTAACTTTTTTAAGGTGTAAATAT
Organism: Aquilaria yunnanensis; assembly: GCA_039654915.1. Classification (NCBI taxonomy): domain Eukaryota; kingdom Viridiplantae; phylum Streptophyta; class Magnoliopsida; order Malvales; family Thymelaeaceae; genus Aquilaria; species Aquilaria yunnanensis. The sequence continues at coordinate 10,711,421 of CM077593.1, forward strand.
AAGTTTCTGAAAAAAGAGAGACAAAACTATATGTTCACCTAGACCTCAGTAATTTTTCCTGTCTATTATCCTAAAAGTTGATCATGCAGTCCTCTCACAGTTCCACATTTACTATGCCTTTGGCATGGGATAGAGGAACCAATCATTTCGACTTCCAATTAGAGGTGCATGCTAAGTCGACTTGGACCGGAATCAAATTGGATTGGCCAGTCATGGGCTTGGGTTTGTAGGGATTGGGCACGGCCTAATTATAGGCATGCTGATCTTGGTTCAATCCTAACCCAGTCTTGGGCTGAGTTGGGCCTAGGTAGGTCCTAGACCTATTTTTTTATATTTTTTTTTTGCTTTATTTTTTTCTAATTTTTGTGAGGTTAGTAAAAAATTGAGGTTAGTAATTTTATTAAGAGTAAAACACCACCGATGGTATAAATTTTATTAATTTCAAAGTCAAACGAAACTTACATAAGTTGGAATTGGCCTTACAAGAGAAAATGGAGAAACGTTCCAAAAAATTTAATTTAAAAAAAAAAAAGCTTATGATCAGTGTTCAACAGTATAATCAGATTAAACATAAACTATAAAAATCTAACCTCATCGGTGTTTTCATCGTCAGTATTTTTTTAGTCTTGCATTCGTAATGCAGCAAGACTCCAATCATGACTACAAATGCACACCTCAACAACATCAGGTGACAACTTTGCTCATCTCTCCAAAATAACACGTTTTCCCGTGCTGAAAGCTAACTCAGAAGCAACTGTTGAGACGGGAACAACTAGAACTCCCTTTACAATTATGGACAATAATGGAAATTTATTGTTTCTGGCTTTCCACCATTTCAAAATATCGGTCTCACTATTCTGCCATACCAAGTTGAGGTATGTGTCAACTTCACTAAGACCAGAGGATGCAAAGCGATGCCATTTAAGTAGTTGTTAAGCGGGATTGAATGCTAGTGAGGCCGATGATAAGGAACCCTCGACAGTATTAGAAGTAATGCTTTCTAACTTATCATTATATTGGTCGGCACAAACTTTATTTAAATCACGCATATGCTCATCAAAAGTAGCAGTTATAGTAAGAAAAGATACATGTAATATATCTAAGAAACTATAATAACCATCTAATAGCTGTTGTGTGCCTATGATTCTAGCGGTTGGGTCGAGTGCAGATGCAAGTAAATAGATGAGGGTATGTCGCTAAAATACGAAATTCACTTGTCTTTCATGTCCTTTATTGTATCTTTTAAAAACTTATTGTCTTTGTATTGTTTGAAAATCCATGCAATATTAACCAAATACATTAACACCTTGTGAGAAGTGGGATAGTAAACACCATAGCAAAAAATGGTAGCCTCGTAAAAATATCACAGTACGGCAGCTACTTTTGAAAGTTTATCCTACACCTTTTGTTTTAAAATCGTTTTCTTCTCTTTCACATTTATAAAACATGTCATATGTGCAACAAATGAAATTACATCCATCAACATCTTATAAGTGGAGTTTCATCGAGTTGGGAACAATCGAGTTAAAATGTTTCCAACTAAACTTGATGTCATTTTCAAGACAATAAGCCTTAATCTCTTTTGCAACTTTCAGCTTTGACTTCAAATAATGGATTGCCTACTGAATATGAGTGATTTTGGTGCCAAATACATTAAGGCCTATTTAGATAGCTAAGTTTAAAATATGACAAATACATCATATGTGAAAAAGTGCAGCGTCCCTGACAAATTCCAACAATTCCTTTAATGTCTCAGCCACTACATAATTGGTGGATGAATTTTCAAATGTTATGCTAAAAACCTTGTCATAACAAAAAAATTCTTTTAAAGTTTCAGAAATAACTTTGTATATGTTCCAACCCGTATAATCGACCTCTATCCACTTAAATGCAATGATATGCTTTTGAACAAACCAACTATTATCGATCTAATGTGTTGTCACACAATAATAATCTTGTCCTAAGGGTATAGTGAGCCTTGTCTATCTTCCTTGACTTTCAAGTTCGGTTTTATGACTCGTCGGGGTGGGTTCAGAGCCATCACTTTCACCAACATTATTGGACGAAGTCACCTCCTCCTCATTGACACCATTGTCGATAAGTTGGTCCTCTTGCCCCAGTTCGTATTAAACCATGCCAAATTGCTCGTCCTCATCAGTTTGTTTAATGTGGACCCCATGACTCGTTGGTCGGGACATGGAACGGAGAAACGACCTTAACCCCGTCGTGCAAAATGAAGAGCTTTGGCCCATTCCTTTTCCCTTTGATGCCATTCTTGCAAGAATTAATTGAGAAGATGGAGAAATTTGAAAGTAATTAAAAAAAGATTAAGAAAATACTAAGAAAATGGTAAGAAAATAAGCTTAAGAGCTTGAGGAAATTGAGGGAATATATTAGAGGAAGAAAGGAAAGCTTGAGATTGGTATGAAGAAATGATACAAATGGCCTTTTTATTTATAGGAGAGAGTTTTTTTTTTTTTAAACTAAAAAACCCTTAGAATATAGTTGTTTGGGGGGAGGGGGGAAGTAATTCTGGTGGTAAAAAAAATACTACAAGGCGTTACAGAGACCTGTAGTGTAATTATGCCATTTTTTGAATTAGGAGTTGTTGATTGACCGTTGTGATCGGACCGGACCAACCAGGCCGAGCCCAATTCCAAACTAGGCTGTGCCGAGCTCATTTCCAACCTTCTCCTCCCTCAGGTCTATAATCGCCCCTCCTTCACTTATGCCTTTCCTCGGTCTCATGCTAAGCCAGGTTTGACCTGGTTAAGTCCCAAGCGGGGCCGGTCGCGAACCGCCCTAATGAACACCTCTACTTCCAATTTACAATATCTTATTAGAACAATAAAACAATGGCATTCTTTATGGATGTCAAAATCAAGTTTCTACCCAGAGTTATTTTAATTTTAATATAGTTATAAAAAGTTGTAAAGTAATAAAATTTTATAAAAAGTTGTTAAAAAAGATGAAAAAGGATATAATTGTTTAAATTATCTTAAAAAGTTTATATTGTGCAGTGTTTTCACTTACTAATACTTTAATAGCATAAAAAACACAATGACATAAAAATACAATACAAAAAAATAAATTTTATAATCCATAATTCATAATGAGAAGTTAAGAATATTTTAATCATTTAGTGGTGCACATGGAAACATTATAATTGATGGAAGTGTCAATATTATCATATTCAAAGTTCATATTTTCATATTCATCTTTTGTCATTTCATTTTTTGATAGGTAACCTCATATATACAAATATTTGTATTATCATTTGTATTTTCTTCATTCATATCTACACCTAAATAAATTTGATAACCAAGGTTATCAATGTCATACTAAAGGGGATTTGTGTTTTATTTTTCAATTTTCTTTAAATTTATTCCTACATCTATATAAAGATTGAGTTGAATAATAGATTTATATACTTTCAGTTTAATATAATTTTTTAGCTGATTTCAATAAATTTGACATAATAATATAAAAATATACTAAAATTTCTAAGTTTCTACCTACATATAAATATAATATTATATACTAAAGAATGATCATTTTTATGCCTACAAACATATTTTCCTTAATTATTGCTTACGTGTTTTTACTCTCACGTTACCACCTGTCATCTTTTGCATCGATGTTTCAATTTTATCCTTTCATTAGCAATAAAATTACATTTCTTCTTTTTTAATTACCATGATATTTAAAAGAAAAGTCAACTATGTATTAATTCCAAAATTTATACATATCAATTGAGGTAGAAAACTCAATCTTTTAAATATGTAACTTTCATAAATAAATACTCTATTTGATTAGATTAGTCATATGTTATGTAACCTATTTTGGAAAATTTATGGCTTGCCTTTTACATTTTTCTTTACATATATTAACACTTCATAATCTTACAAATCCTACACAAATGTGAGCATATCCTCTTTTTTCATTTGGAAATGTCATATTTTTCTAAGATTGAAATTATGCATGATTTTTTGTCATTGATGTCTTGGATTTAGGCTTATTCTTTTTCTTCTTCTTCTCTCTATATATGTATGAATGTATGTATGTATGTATGTATTCTTTTATTTTGGAAAACTATTTTCATTGGCATAATATTATTGTGTAATGATTCATTTCAGTCTTTATGAAATTCTTATTTTGTATGTTTTCAAGATTTAAAATATGAAAATTTTTTTTAGATTACAATTCTAACTAAATTATATTTATATTGTTCGATCTTCTTTAAAAAAATATTATTTTTTTCATCATTTTCATAATTAGGGACAAAATTAAAAGCTATGCCATGTGAGATATGAAAACAAGGTAGAGACATCGAGACAAGTTGATGGGAGACAAGAAAAAAGAAAAAAATTATGTTGTATAATATATGTTAATTTTTTATTTATATTTGATAATATGTTACTTTTCTATTTTTTACATCTTCTATGTGTATCATTTTCATTATATAAAACCCAAAAATTCTTATTATTGAAATTATACTATTTAGTGAGTTTAACCTATGATAAATATAATTATGTGAAGCCCATAAATGTATAATGGTCATGTTGTCACCATAAAAGGCATTGTTCTTGCATACTTTTTTGTTTCCTAATCAATATCAAGATTTTATAATTTTGGTGTAGAAAATATCCATTTTAATACTTTTGGAAACAAAATTTTCACTATTCATTTGTCTTCCTTGTGATCTTTCACACGTTAACATATTTAAAATATATTTTTATAACATATTTTCTCACATAAATTTGTATATTAACTTCACAAAAAAAAAACAAAAATCTTCAAAATCCTATACATATAACGCAATTAGTAAGGAAACATTAATTTTGACAACAACATCATAACCTTTAATATTTATTTTAAAACCTCCATACCACTTATTTGTTATAGAAATTTAATAGACAAGGTATTTTGCGTAACAATAATAATTTGTTCATGAGAAAAAAATTATTATCTAAAATAAAAAGATCACATCAATTAGCACCTATTTTCATAAAAAAGGAACAACTAATTTTTTGAATAATTATAAATTTAAATAAATTTATAAAATAAATGGGAATGTTAACATTAATTGTTTCCAAAATAAAATCAAATTGACATTTATTAACATTTAACTTATTTTAGGAAAATATAAAAAATACTTTAACACTTACAAAAAATAGTTTTATTATTCTAAATAGTAAAATACATTAGTTTTTTTATTCAATTGTAAAGGATTTAATTCAACCTAAAATTTTTGTATGATTTTAAAAATTTTGTTTTTTTTGTTGAGCGAACAAATCAAACTAATTCTGGCTTTTTTTTGTTTTAAATTTGATTTGGTTAGTTATGCATTATACAAAATAGTAAACTACATTATGGTGTATGTTAATATTATTACCTTTATTATATCTTAGACTTTTTTCAGTTTTAATATAAATTTTCCAATATATATGAGTTTATATTGAAAACAAAATCTAAAATAATAGCAACAATGGACATATTCTTTGTTCCAATTTTTTTCATTCAATATTTTCTTTTTTTTTTTTTTGTGGTGTGGTAGGTTACTATTAAAATTTGTTTCTTATCATTTATTTTGTTAATTTTTACTTTATTTTTTATTTTAAATTTATAAATATATTTTATATTAGATGGTGATATTATTATTTTCATCACTCAATCATGTTTATTTATTGAAAATACATGACACTTGATCGGATCTTTTCCATGTTAGCTTCAAATTAGAACTTTCTTCCATAACCTTTATTATTTTTTCTTTAAATTTTTTTAGAAAATTAATAATTAATTAAATAAGTTAGCATTATATTAAAGGTTAATTAATATAGGCTAATATTATATTAGGAGGATGGTTGAACATGAAATGTAATAAAAAAATTAACATCAGATTAAATTTTTTACGTTAAGTCATTTTGTTTGTTGAATAAGTCAAATTATTTTGTTTCTATTTATTAATTATAATACTGTTGACACCCAATTTTGTCCGGGCATTAACGTTTTGTTAAGTTTTAGAGTAGGAAAATTAGTTTAGGAGTATTTTAATTTTTATTGGGGCAGTTTAGTCTTTTTAGGTAATTGTTGATTTTTAGAGTTTAAGTGGTCATCTAGGGCAGAAATAGGAGTTAATTTAATTTAGGTACTAATTTGGAGTCTTAAAAAGTGTTGTAGGGTCAATTTGGATAAAAAGAAAAAGTTTGCGAGGAAACTGGGGATCTTTAGAAAGTTTTGAGCAAAATTCAAAAAGTTTGGGGCAAATCTGTCAATTTTAGAGAGTTTGAGCAAAATCTGGGGATTTTATGGAATTTCAGGAAAAATCTGGGGGTTTTTGCAAAGTTTTGGGCTAATCTAACAATTCCTGAAAGGTTTGGGTCAAATTGAAATTTTCACAGAATTTAGGGCCAGATCAGCAGATTGATAGTTTTATTGGACTGAAACTAGTAATTTTACCAGATTACATCCTAATTGATTTAAACTTCTTCAAATCTGATTTGGATGAAGTTTAAACTCTAAAAAACAGTATTAATCACGTTTTAAAGTCCCATTAGTAAAAATATGGGTCCAGATTTCGAGATAAGAGGAAAAAGAGAGAAAACCCTAAGCTTGGTTCGAAAAAAAGAGAAAAACTGCACTCTGCAGGCCCTGATTCTTCGCTACTCTTCCCAGAAACCCTAACCTCCCATCCTTGCCGCCGCAATCCCCTGGTCCTTCCCTCCTGTCGCGACCACCGTCGCGTCGCCCTCCACCGTCGGCCAGGCGCTCCCCTACTCCCGCCGCCTCCAGCCACTCCGCCGCCGAGTCCAGGAGTTCCTTCCGTCGCCGTTCGTGCCAAGCCGAAGGGAGCCCGCCGCGGCTTCCCTCCACTTCCCACGCCTCCGACGTTTTCCGGCCGCCGTTCTCCTGCCCGAGGTCGCTACGCCCGACCGACCAAAGCCCAGGCCACCGCTCCGTCTTCCATCGCCAGTGAACGAAGAATCGAAAAGGAACCCATTTTCCGACCCACGATCCGATCCGGTTCCAACCCAATCAACATCCAGTTTGGGTAAAACCCATGTTTAGCCCTTCTGATTTTCTGTTTCGTTCCTTTAAGTCACTAACTTCCTGTTTTATTGCAGATTAGTCACTGACAGCAAGTTTATTTCTTTATTTTCCTTTTATTTGTTTCTTTTTTGCTTTGTTTAACCACGCATTAGAATTAACCATTAAATTCACATAAGGATTTAACTTAGGATATTTATTTTTATTTTATCTATTTGTTTTCTTTTATTACCTTTTAAGTTTTCTTAGAGTAGCTTTCATCTTATTTTTATTTTGATTTATATAATGCATATAAGAAAATCACACTTAGGAAATTTTATACCGCATGGGTCCGACAAAACCCTAGGATGAATTTATGATGATAGTAAATTTTAAGATCCACATCCGGGTGGTTTGATTAGGATCCATGGTTTGGATTGATAATCAACTAAAATTTTAAAAGATAAATAAAGATAAATAAGGATAGGTTAAGTTTTTAGGTTCTACATCCGGGTGATCTGATAGGATCTATGGTTTGGAAATATTAAAATTTCATAAAAATAAATAAAAATCAAATAGGAAGGTTTAAAAGTCCATATCCGGGTGTTTCGGTTAGAATCCATGGTTTGGATATTAACTGAAATTATTTAAAGTAAGCAAAACAAAATTAAAATCGAACTAAGGTACCAATTTTGGGCGTTAGAATAAAGTTAATTTAGCGTAACCGTACTCCCAAACCCCTTGAACTCTCGTAGACCATTTTTAGGTGTCCAATCGACTTAGGTGAAACCAATTGGTGGCGACTCCCAAAAACACGTTGCTACAAATACTATTTATTTAATTAATTTTATTATAAATATTATTAGTTTACAACATTATTATTAATCCTCAATGTCAAGCTAGATATTTATATTTTAACCATAGAGTTGGAAAATCAACTTTATCTTTTATTTTTTTTATGCACAAATTAATTGTTATCATTATCAACTTTTTAAAATAGAAATTGTCAAATAGTTAGGATTCTTCTAATATATGATTGTTATCATGTTATGATTTTCCTGAAAAGTTTTAGTCGAGCTTGAGTTAAGGGTGTTCGAGCTTGACTTGGCTATATCAAAACTCCAACCTATGTAACGAATTATTGGTTTTCTAAACAATCATCTTGAAAAGTAATGAAATTTTTCTATTAGTAAAAAAATAACAACATTTTCATTAGAATACAAATCTTTTGATATAAAATATGTATTTATTTTGATAAAAAGTTTTTTTTCTATGTTAGTTAAGAGGATGGGTTGGGCTGGTCATGGGTCATGGGTCTTCATTGGTAGACAGACAAGTGAAGCAGGAGATTCGGGGAGGATATATATTGCTAAATCCAAACCCTCTCAACATGTTAGTGAGTTCGTACGCAGCTCCCACAAGTAAATAGCTAATACACGCTTATCCATCTAGGGTGTGTGTGTGTGCACGTGCGACACATACACACATTATTTTTTCTATATATTTTATGTATGTCTAAAAATAATTAATAAATAAAAATTTATATAATCAGGTAACATAAAAAAATTACACTAGATTATAACTTTATTTTAAGGTAAAAAATTTTAGAAACAAATAGACTAATTTATGGGTTGTAGGATGCATTAGAATTAGTTAAATCTGTAACATTCTCAAAGCTTTATAGGTGGGGTCGAGTTAGAGTTGACTAGTTCATAAAGGGTAGAGCTAATGGAGTAATTCTATCATCCTTATTGGTAAGGGCCAAGCTCAATCAATTATATTTAATTTTATATTTGATTTATCTTATATTAAAGCTTATCATTTGAACGTCTTACTGTGGTTGTATTCCTTTTCTTAATAAGTTGTTGTAAAGTATAATGGATAACTTGTCAGTTTCTCAAAACTTAGAAGACTTACGAGATAAAATTGATAATTCGGGAAAGCAGCAATCAGGGTTTGTGTCCCTTGATGGTAGTTGAACTAGAGTGTCGAGATTATATTCCTAAAACTAATACTTAAAATACTCTTACTCATCTTGTCATTTTTATTATTTTTTCCATACAAGTTTTAGTAACCTGATACTCTACAATAAATCTGTGTTCTTGTATTTTAGGTAAAATTAACTAAACTCATAGCAATCTTTGTGGGTAAAGTTAAGTTTGGGTAGCCAAGTTCGGTTAGGGTAAGAGCAGTAGGTTATTTTTATCATCTCCATTGGTATGGACAAGTTAGGTCAATCATATTTAATCTTATATCTAATTTAGACTATATGAAAACCTACAATTTGAACACTTCCATGTAACTATACTTCTCCTTTTAATAAGTTGATGTAAAGTGTGTGAGCTAACTTATATATTTATCAAAACCTATATAAATATCAAATAGAATTGACAGTTTGGAAAGTACAGCAGGTGTCAGTGTCCTCAGGTAATGCTAGAGAGCTGAGACTATATTCGTAGAGTTAATACTTAAAATATTTACACTCATTTTTTTTATTTTCTCGTACGTGTTTTAGTAGTTTAATACACAATAGTAAATCTATTTTTTCTTCTCTAGAATATATTATTGTCACTCTCCAATCCAAAAAATTGTAAATAGTACATAAATATAAAAGTCTGCTTCACCTCATGCTAACGTTTAAAATATACTCAAAGATTTGTTTATTGTTAAAATTATTTTGTAATATCTTACATAATTATTTTAATCTAGACATTTTATAATTATCTATCTAATTTGTATTCTATTACTGCTATGAAGAATATAAAATTAAAATAATATTCAATATTAGTAGAATATTGTATTCATTTTGAATATGATTTATTGCTAGTTTACTTGATAACACATGATTATTAATTGTATAATCATACATTTTTTATTTAAACTATTATGTATACTATCAAAACACATATTTCTACTATTTTATTTTACTTTTAAAGTGTTCGTATTAGTGATTAACATTTTGACCTGTTGTTTTATTTAAAATTGTCATTGTATAATATATTATTTCTAAATTTTTTGTTTTTATGGTAATGCCTAGTATTTAAATTATTTATTTGATATCATGTACTTTTTATTTTAAATTTAACCATGTATATATATATTAGTTCAATTCGAGGCAAGTATTTACTATTCACCATTATGGAAACAAAAAGTTTTTCAAGTATTTTAAATGTGATGTAGCAGAGTGACACGCGTACATAAGGCAACGGCAATCACGGGGACTGGGCCCCACAGCCCCCCCGCTGGGGCCTGATACATAATGCTCGTTGTACCTCCTAAAACCAACGCTCTGTTGTCTTTTGCAAAAATCACGACCTATCCGTGTTGTCGTGGGCCCCGGGCATCTGTTCGTTGACCCAGACTCTAAAAGAAGCGAAAAGTGGGCCCCGTCCAGAAGCCCAACATCATTAAACTATCATTTAGATCCTTGAAAACTGAAGAATCATCCAACCAACTCCTCCTGTTTACCCATAAAGCATAGATTCGCATTCTGAAGTCCAAACACGTGCAGACGCCGCAACTTGCAATTTGAAACGTTAGGGGACAAAATATTAATCAGTTCTAAAAGTTTTCAGGTTTTACCAACATAGTCCTAAAACTTATCAAGTTGCCAAAGTAGTTCTAAAACTATGAAATCGTTAGCTCTATTAGTCCTAAATTGGATGTCTCGCTACGTGGAAAATGGAAAAGCTGAGGTAGGATATAATGGCTATTAAATGTTGACTTATAACCATCTTTTTCTATTTTGAGGTTGAGTTTGCAATTACACATATAATTCAAGAACCTAACCCACAATTATGAAACCCTAAGCTATTAACAAAGAAAAAGGAAAACTACTTGCTAGTTCGTTTAATGCAAACACAAACCAATTAACGCGTTTTCACGTTTTGGATTAGATAGCGAACCCAGCCCGATTTAGAAAAATATATTCCAATCCCAACCCCTTACCCCACTCCCCAGAAAGATCAATTGAGCTATGCCCTCCGATGACAATGATTCTTGCCTGCACTGTTTGGGCTTCCAATTATGGTTTGATGGCTTCATCACATCCAACCATGCTTCTGGGCCACCAAATTGGATGGTCCTAGACCAGATCTCCATTTTCGGTTCATGCTTTATATTTTAAAGGATGAAGCTTAAGCAATCCATGAATCCAGGCACGACCCAAAATTTAACCTCATAGGATTCTTACTTCCTTGTCTGTGAAACGCTGCAAATTAGTGCCAATCTCGTGTCGGCTATTTTGTCCAGTGCGGTGGTTAATTAGGTAATTTGTTAAGAGGTTGAATTGTGTTGATTAGACTGAGAGTTGGGATCAGCATACTGGGCACAAGGGTACCATGGCTGAATTGGGCCAATTAGGCTGCACCGTCAATTCCTTCACAGCTACCAATGATCGCACAACCAGGTGAGGAGGCTCTGTTGATTTATTGGCTACGGAGAGAGGTGGAATCTGCAAGGTGACTCTGATAATGAAGATCGGGCCTTTGGTAGAGCAGTGTTGTCCTGTATGGACTCCACAGCCAAGCAGCAATCAATGGTCGAACGGTTGAGCAAGTGAACTCCAGGATCATGAGAGTCGAACGGGTCGGCTTTGCTTCCCTAATTGGTAGTGATGATCAGACGACCTAGCTTTGAATGTTAAGATCATGATTAGATTGGGTGGATTTGCTTTTGTGAGTGGTGGCATAGAAAATGCAGTGGTGACCATGGAGATGATTTGCAAGGGAAGGGGCTTTTTGGACTTTTAACGGACCGGGTCACACGCGACCCACTTGCACAACCCGACCTAGTATGAAAACATGTTAATCGGGTTGCATTAAAGCAAAACAAATTGGGCCTACACCTTTGGTCTCCTTGCCCACCCTAAACCCTAACCTCCTCCCTTTGCTGCCACCACCCTTAAAACACTGCTGAGCTTCCCCGTCGTTGCTCCACCGCCGCCTGCACTCCAACCTGTCATCGACGTTTCGCCTTGCCAGAGGCCATCATTCCTGAGCATCGCTAGCCATTGGTAATGCCGAATTGAATGAGAGGAACTTTGATCCACTGCCTCTACTGCATTCGAGCACTAGATTGAAGGAGAGGAGCTTTGATTCACTATGCCCACCGCGTTTGAGCCACCGACATCACCAACCTCTGTGTTCCTAGTAAAATTTTCAGATCGCCCGACACTGGTGTTGATTCAAGAACCAAGTAAGCCATCTCCATTTCCTAATTTGTTGTCTACCAAATTGGAGCGGTCGATAAGCAAACAAATTTGGCAGGGAAAACAGAGGCATTACTTGCATAAATTAGATTAGGGAGTGAATTTTAAACTGAAAAGAGAACAAGTTTCAAGCTACAGGAGAATTCACAATCATGGTGACAAGATTATGTTAGACTCACCCAAAACTTCACCCTCCCAGTCCAACAACTTCATTTTCCTCTCCCAAGTTCCAAATGAATTCTGCTAGTGCTTTGCAGCTATCGTCCCCAGCAGCTCCTAAAGTTGCTCTTGGGCTACAGAGTCCTTAAACACGAATGGGGCCACTGAATTTGCTGCTGTTGATTCCATTGCCTACCAATAGCTCTTCTTCAATTAGTTAGGGTACTCTCGAACTGTATGTGGGTTGAGTTCCTAAGCTATATGTATAATTGTAAACTCACACTCAAAATAGAAAAAGGTGGTTATACGTTCAAATTTAACGACTGTTATGTGGTACCTTAGCTTTTCCGTTTGTCACGTAGTGAGACATTCAAATTAAGCCTAACAAAGCTAACGATTCCATAGTTTTAGGACTGCTTTAGTAAATTGATGAGTTTTAGGGCTATGTTAGCAAAACGTAAAAATTTTTAGGATTGACTAATAATTTGTGTCTTTTACGTTAGTTTGTTCTCGAGTAGTTTCCGTTCTCCCTTCACGTTAAGCTCGTGATTCAATTTGCAAGCAAGGGAGGAACAAATTCGCAATCAGTGCGCGGGGTCAGCTATCACGTAGTTAACAGCAATTTTGCAGTTTTGACTTTTAAATACCAACTTTCGTAGCCTTTCTACAACCCTGAACCTGAATACCTGATTAACATTTTGATCCAAGGTTTGGGGGGTCAAAGTCAAAGTTCTAGTTCCCAACAGTTGAAAATTGAGATAGAAGAAGAAAGTCATCATTAACTAGGGGACTTCAAAGGAAAATAATAACTACCCACATGCAAGCTTTTTTGTGTCATGGGCACTTGACATTATCCTATGGACACCAATCTAACATCTTCTTGACAAATTTGCGAACACTAAAGTCTAATTTCAATCACATTAGCCAATATATAGAATTAATAATTGTCTCATTTTTCTATATCTATTATTTACTAGCACAATTTGTTTTAATTTAACTAGAGTCCATTAACATGTTATTAAATATTTTCTTATATATGAAATACTGAATATCCCTAAAATTTAGTATATTGACGATCATACCATTGGTCAAAATTAAGGCGCCACTTCGAATTCTTCTTCTGTTGCCCTCTTCTATACTCATAATGTCATTGACACTCTACTCTCATCTTTACTCATTAGTTTCGACAATACAAATAAAATCAACCACGGTTTGTTGGTAATTTCGGTCCAATAAAATGTTTCCTAGCTCACATTGAGGTGAAGGATTCTAGATTTGCAGTTGTGGCGGAAGTAGGGTAAGTTGCACACATTAACCTCAACATTTTAATTCTATTTTTGTTCCAACCTCAATCTCAAATTTGTTTATAATGCCCCTATAACATGGTTAAAACATTTCATTTTGGACATTTTTTTGGATGGAATCCATTATCTTGAATAGAAAATATTATTATAAGAAAAAATGCTCATTTTAACCCATGTGAAAATTCACTTTGCCAAGAAAAGCCTTTAAACTTTCAAATCTAACAAAAAACTCCACTCCTCATCTCGGCCTCCTCCGACCACCTCTCTCCTCCGTACGTTTCCCTCGCCCACTGCCACTCATCCATCTTCACCGTCACTCACCCATCCTTGTCGTTGCTCACCCATCCATGTCTTCTCTCACCCGCTTCCTCTCCCTCATCCTGCTATTGTTCACCTGATTCCGTTGCTCCTTTATTAGTGATTCGAAGACTTCCAAATTGAGGACTGATTTCATCGCCTGATTTCATTGCCAACATCCGAATCGTTGCCTGACTTCATTCAAATCGTGGTATGTGATTTGAGGACGTCCAAATCGAGGCCTGATTTCATCCCTGATGTTCAACTCGTCACCTGATTCATCCGAATCGTCGCTTGATTCCATTGCCCTCCACTCAATTCCATCGCTTGATTCGTCGCCTAATTTTGTTTGATTTGTTGCCTTTCGCTCGATTCCGTCGCGAGAGGGAGGCACAATTTGTGAGAGGGAAGCCTGATTCATCACCTTCACTGTGGAGAGGAAGCCGGAAAGGGTTGGAGAGGGTTGGCAGGAGAGGGAGGAGAGGTAGGAGCTTGTTCGCCAGAGAAAGTTTTAAGATTTTTTTTTGGAAAAGGAATTTTTTGTTAGATTTGAAATTTTTGAGACATTTTTTGGAAAAGGAAATTTTATAAGGATTAAAATAAGTATTTTCCACTATAATCCTATGACGAGTAACATTTTCCATTCGAGATAATAGATTCCACTAATTTTTTTTAAAAATAAAACGTTTCAACCACATTAAAAGTGTGCTATGAACAAATTTGAGGTTGATGTTAGAATAGAAACAACATTAAAAAGTTGGAGTTAAAGCGTGCAATTTACTCGGTGGAGGTATGAAAGTGCTTTGGCCACATTAATAGTGATTTTTTAATTTATATTTTAAATTGATTGGTAAGTGTGTTTGTGTGTGTCATAATCTTTTAACAGTCGAAAGACCATTTAAACTATTAATTTTTATTTTATATTTCTAAGCCAACTTAATTTTGATTAAGATTAAGGACTAATGTGCGAAAAAAATATAAGTTTGAGACAAAAATGTATGGTAATGGTTTTGCAATGATCAATAAATATTTGGACTTTTGTGCAATTTAACCAATTTAACCCAACTGTCTCATTTCATTTCCTTTTCACCGAATTCCTCTTCACATGAAAACTACACCGACTGACCTGTAAAATAAATGCCTTCGCACTTTAACCAGTAAGTACATTTCATTTCTTACTAGTACGTGTTAGTGCGTACTAACGGTAACATACTACTAACAGAAAAAAGAGCTGAACCTCAATCTCAAACTATTCAGCTTTACCAAGCCAAGCAGCCCAATTTAATTAACATTTATTGGGCGAGAATCCGACAAGGCTGTTTGCCAGATTAAACGTTACACGTGTCCCCTGCTGCTGCACGTTTCCGATGATCGACATGGACGACGACGTCGGAGCAAATGCGAAGCAAAACGTTCCTGACGAGTCCACCGGTATCAGGTAATTTTTTGCCGGCAGATCCAGTGATTTTCCGCCGCCAAAGTGGACTGATATTGTCGGCACCTTCACGCTACTCCACGAAGACAGATTGTAACACGTGTCAAACAGCGCCACTCCTGCGGCCGTCGGCAGGTGCTGAGTCAGCTTCGTGAACGCGTCACGAAGCGAGTTGTAAGCCTGAGTCTGCAACCGACTAATCGCGGTCCCGCAGTCGACGATGACGCCGCCGTTGCCCGAATCGTCCATTTGGAACAGCGATGGTGGGATCTGAACCGGGTGGCCTCCGACGCTGAACCCAGTTAGACCCACATAGTAGAACGTATTGGCATTCTTGTTTTTCATCAAAGGAGCCGTTACCGAGTCGCTGGGCAATGCTGAGTTAAAGTCCAAGCTCGACGACCCGGCAGAGTCACGGTCCACCAAGCAGTACGAGAACGACGTCGCTCTGATCTGAGATATCAAAGACAATGGGCCACCGCCGAGTCCGATCAACCCAGCAGCTCCGACGAACAATCCTTCGTTGTCGTGGCCACACCCTATGGCGACGTCGTTAATGTTGCCAGAGTTCCCAAACGACACCGTTTCAGTCACAAAATCACCAACTGTATACGATCCGTCCCCGTAAGAGACTTGATAGAGGCATCTACCGTTCCTGCACGCCGAGACATCCAGAGAATCGCATTGAGTAGTCTGGCAACCGAGCTGCCTATAGGAGGAAGATCGGGTCGGGTCGAAAACAGGGTCGGATTGCTGGTAGCAGTCGGCGCACGGCTGGCACTGGATCCAATTTATGTCGCTGCCGGTGTCGAGAACCACGTAAAACTGCTTGGCCGGACTCCCGACTCCGACCCGAGAAAAATACTCGCCGCTTCCCTGACTGGATCCGGAGACGACAGGCGTGGACAGTTCCTCCGGCTGGATCTCGGTGGGGATCGGTCGAAGTTTCGAGCTAGTGATGTTGCCGATGGCGAGGAGGACCCGGGTGATAAGCGAGTCGACCCGAGCCGAGTCGCGAGCCAGACGTGAGAGTACTAACGATTCGTAGTCCTTGTGACTAGTTTTGCGGAGGGAGGCACGAGAATGCAGAGGAATAGAGAAAGAAGAAGAAGATGAGTTCACTGAAATGGCGTCGTTCTGAGTGAAGGGGCTAGAGGATTCAGGGTCAAAAGACAAGACATAGTGAGCTTGACTGAGGGAATGCGAGACATCGAGAAACGTCGTCGTTAGAGGTTGGGTGCGAGAGTGAACGACGGAGAAGAGTAGAGAGAAGCAGAAGGCGAAGAGGGCGAAGGAGCTCGTCTCCATTTTGATGCAGATAGAGATTCGGACAGAAAGCAGAGTGGCCTTGGCTTTATTGAGAAAGACTGAGGGAGGAGAGAGGGCTGGCGTCACGACCCGGCTCGGACCGGCTGGGGCTTACGCCGGTATGAGTGCTAATTAACTGGATACGACAGGCCCGCTAGGACTTGAATCGTAACTGAGGCTTGTGCACTACACTGTCAAAATATGATCTGGCGTCTTTCATGTTTCAATAGGTGGATTTTATCATATCTTAAATAGGTAATTTCTTTAATATTAATATAGGGAAACTTACAAAAACCATCATGTGGTTTGGTTAAACCTACACTTTGTCCCCTTTATTTTGAGAAAGCTACACTTTGTCCCCCATATTTTTTATACTATCTGATAATAACTTCTGAAACTGTATTTAAACTATATGATAATTATCTTCCAGTAATTTCAACCTGTCCAGTATTTTTTTATAATTAATAGACATTTTAAACTATCAATTTTTCTTTTCTGTAAATATACTTTCCCACCTATAATTATATATCAGTATTTTTTAAAGGTCGGTTGGCTGTGAAAAAAAATCAAAAATCTTGAAATTACTAGAGCATTATTACCATATAGTTTAAATACAGTTTCAAAAATTGTTATCATGCAGTATAAAAAAAATAGGGGGCAAAGTGTAGGTTTCTCAAAATAGAGGGGGCAAACTGTAGGTTTGACCAAACCACAGGGGATTTTTGTAACTTTCCCTATTAATATACCTGTAAAGATACTTATAAACACAAAGAAGTGCTAATCAACCTAACCAGTGGGTTCTATTTTTTTTTTTTTTTTATACTCAAAATTGTCTCTACTCTAAGTTCAAGGGTTTAAGGAATAAGGGAAGTGAGAGTGATGTCTCGAACTGGGGATAGGGCCATGGTAGGATAAGGGCATTACCATCCCGCTAAGCAATATTTTTAAAACCGAACAGTACTTCAAACTGTTGGTGCATTAGTTTCATGGTTTAACCAGTTCAACCGGTTAGATCATTGGTCCATTGTATGTTTATGTTTACATTTTATGAGTGTTGAGTGGCTCTATTGCATACAAGAAAAGAGTATGACTAAAATGAAAGTTTATACATAATATAAGGACTAAACATGTATTTTACAAAACACTTTATACAACTCTTTACAAACTCTAGTTTGAGACATCAACAGCTCATAACATTTCTGCCGGCCATAGTACTCTAGGCCTGCAACACCTCTTTTTTCCCTTTTATGTCTTCTTCACTTCTTTCTTTTCTTTTCTTTTCCCATCCTATTCACTTATTTTTTGCACTTAATTTTTTCTCTTTTGTCTTGTTCAATTCTCATGTTCTAGCATATTTTATTCTCTCCTTTTTATGTTTTGTTCACTCAGATGCAGAGATCCATGGTGATTCATGGGGAAGAATATTGAGATGGAAAAGAAACAATTGTCTCCTCATGTCAATTTTTTTTCTTAGAGGCAGTTTTGAGTGTATTTTACATTCCTGGTTTTTACCGGTTTCGACGGTTTTCACCGATTTTTGACCGGTTTTGACCTATGTGCAATTGAGCCGAAAACCTGAACTGCATAAGTAAACAGTTCGCAGTTGAACCAATCGGGCTGTTTGGTCCGGTCTGATTTTAATAACACTAAAGGTGTGGAGATAACCAGTGGGCTCTATGAAACTTATGATTATGATTACTTTACAAACCACAAATGTAATAAGATGATATGAACTGTTAAAGTAATAATATCAGTGTTGATGTTATATTTTTAACAATTTAAGTTGTCCTGACATATTTATCATCTATTACATTATAATTTTGGGGAACTTATTAAGTTAATGAAGTGAACTCATTGAAAATCAAATATTATTAGGAAAATTACCCAATTCCTAAGTATTTATTCAAACCTATAGTTGTCACAACCTATTTTAGGAAATATATAACATTTCTTTTAGGTTTTTGAAAAGCACAATTACATATATACTTGCCATTCAATTATTATTATTGTTGTTGTTATTATTATTTTGCAATAAATTCAATATTTGGTAGCCATGTTTGGCCTAACTAATTTGGGTCCATCCGTTATTGTAAATTTCAAAACACTTGAAGGCAATTTAATATATTTTCAAATCAGGAGGGGTAGTTGTAGGTTTGACCAAACTTTTGGAGGTTGTTGGTAATTTTTCTAGTATTTTGGCATAACAGTATCATCTTCATTCACAAGCTAATAATTTTGGTTTAATAGTAAAAAGGATAGATTTGCCATTTTTGTTTGTTTTATGGAGCAATTTTAGCACTTTGCTTTTCCTTAATGTGCAACTAATGTTACATTTTGGGAGCTAATTTATCAATTGTTGTTAAAATTGCTTATATGACAACTGTGCAAAAATGAGAAAATCTAAGTTTTAATTCCAATCTTTCTTTACCTAAACCATAGCTCTCTAAGTTTTTTAATATATTATTTTCACCATCATCTTTAACATACCCAGCCCATGAGCACCATATTTGGTAACTACTAATTATGAATCACTGTTGCTTCTCTTTCTTGAACCAGACCACTGATATAAAGTGTTATTGCCCGCTAATGATGTCAATAGGAGAAGGAAGAATATTCAATCATGAGTCCACTATGTTTTCGATTCTGTCAATAATCCTATGAGGTCTAGTGTTTAGATGCCAATATAACTTGTTGCGCAGAAGTTGCTGGTCATCATTGAGAAGAGCCAGATCATAGTTCGTTGAGATTATCATGAATGACATTTTCGCTAAAAGAGCTCATATGGGACTTCATAAAGTAGATGACCAAAATCAGATTTGAAAGGCTGGGATAGCTAGGAGCTAAGGAGAGAATTTTTAGGGGCTTGTTTAAGAGTTTTGTTAATGTTCTCACTTTGCTGGTGATGTGACGTAGTTGTATTGCTAATGTGCATAAAATATTCTTATTTTGAATAAAAAATATTCATTTATATTAATACTTGCTAAAAATTTATTTATATTAATAATTGCTATTTTTTAAAAAAGTATACATATTTAAAAACTAGAAGTTTTTTAGTATCTAATTATAAATTTATTTAAAAATTTATAGCAAATATTAATATAAATAAATTTAAGTTAAACTTAACTTAAAAAACTAAAATGATACAAAGAACTTGAAACAGAATGAGTATTACTATTTTGACAGAATATCTCTACTGTTGGACAACCATTAGATGCTTGGTAACTATTTCACTATTATTTTACAACTTAGTTACAAATTTACTCTCATAACTTAATATTAGTAACAAATTTATATAAGAAAATATTAATGATAGAATTGCTTGCTAGAGCAAACATTGGTTGCAGTTTTGCCCATTTTTTGCCGGATGTAGCTAGATCCATAGTGGCCGAACAATATATTAAAATTATGGTAGTTAAGTTTCTTTTCGGCTTCTGTTATGTGTACCATGGCAAAAACGCTTTGCACAAAGAAAAGTTAAAAAATGATACTAATGGGGATAAGAATTTTCTGCGAGTTTTATGTGGAAAAGGGATTTTCCCAGAAGTTATTGCACAAAGCGTAGAGACATAAAATTGTTGAAAAGAATTCTTCAATCACTCATAATACACAGCGGAATAACGAACATTATTAAGCAAGTATGTACAAATTTAACGTGGTTAGTCTCTTAACTAACCTATATTCAGGGATGAGAGAAAATTCATTCAAATAACATATAGATTACAGTAAAAGTATGCAAAATTCATTCAAATAAAATATAGAGATTACAGTAAAAGTATACCTTTAATGCTTACTGCTCACACTGACATATAGATCTCTTACACACCACTAATAATCCCAGTATTTTCACACTATTATAAGATATGAGAATTATAAAAAGGTTTCTCGTCTTATCCCTTCCAGACCTCCAGACCTCTCATCTCTCCTGAAATTCTTACATCTTACCTCTTCACTACATTAACTTTTTCTCTCATATTCAAAACCATAACACAATAAGCTTTTTTATAGGTCACACATAAACCCAAACCACTTCAAAATACAAAAACTAAGTGTCAAATCATTTTAACTTAAGCATATTTAACCTAAAATGACTTATTTTTATTTTTACATTTTTTTGCTCGGAACCAATTTTATTTGAAAACCAATATTATCTTTATGTAATAATTCATCTAAAATATAATTTTGATAAACTTATTAAAATTTTATGAATTTTTTTAATGCCTAAAAAATAAAAATTCATAAAAATTTAATAATATCATAAAAATTTTATTTTAAATAGATTATTATATCTACATAATAATGGCATTCAAATGAAATTTGTTATGGTTAAAAAATATGTACAATTAAAAATAAATCATTTTGGGTTAAGTTAATTTAACTTAAAATGAAATGGCTTTAAACCTTCAACATATTATCGAGCTTTATAACTTGAAAGATATCTCCTTTATATATACCAATTATGATATCGCTAAAAATAGGTAACGTATTCCATAAAAATGGAATCAGGTCATCCTTATTTATGAACCAAAAACTAAAATCAAATCCTAAATAAGCTAAAATTTTTAAGCCTTTTAGATTTGATCTAACAAACCCAACAATCTCCACATTGGCTCAAATCCTTTCAAACATGAGCACATATGATGATAATCACAAATAAATGACCATAACTATGAACAACAAACACCACCAAAATAGGAACATAACAACAAACGATAACGATTACAAACATCATAGACATCAATATGACAAGCATCAACACATATGAACACAAGTTCTACCATGCAAAAAACATACCACAAGCTACACCATGCTAAAGCATCAAACCATACGCTTTACCATGTCAGGCATTAAACCAAGCTCTAATACCATTTGTTGGAAAAATTTTCCCAATCACCCATTACGCCTAATGGAACGATAAAGATAATCAATAAAAAACATACAAATTTAACGTGGTTTAACTCTTAACTAGTCTATATTCACAGATGAGAGAAATTTGCTCAAATAAAATATAAAAATTATAATAGAGGTATGTCCTTAGTGCTTATATTGTCCTATGGATTCCCTATACACTATTGCTACCTTTAATATCTTGTCATCACATAGTTAAAAAATATAAGAATTATAAAAGGCTTATTGTCTTAGGCTTCCTCGGCCTCTGGATCTCTCATGCCTATTGAAACTCTTACATATTGTCTCTTCATCATATTGACCTTTTCCTCATACTCAAAATTTTAACACAGTAAGCTTTTTCATAGGCCACACACAAAAGCCAAACCACTTCAAAATCCTAAACAAGCTAAAATTCTTAAGCCTTTTGGATTTGAGCCAAAAAACCCAAAAAAATTACATAAAGATGTGAAGATATTTATAAACCTTTGTCACCTAAAAATAAAACTCAGTTTCCAATTTACTATTTCCTAAAAAGATAGAATTCCTAAAAATAGTCAGTAACTAGGTGAATTGGCCTTGTGTTATGACGACAATTTATTATTTAGGTATTTGATCATAAATAACCAAAATTTGTGATCTAGGAAGGCAAATAACAATATTACAGGAACTCAAATACTACCAATCAGAAGGTCAATTGTTTGAAAGAAAAGTGAGATGACCAAAAAGCTAAAACACAAGATTCTACACTTGTAATGGATCAATATGTGGTAGCATTTAAAATAAATATAGTATAAAAATTATTAAATAATAAAGTTTGGGGTTAAAAATATGAAAGTTTTGAGTTCTAGTAATTAAAAATGAGTTTAACTATTAAAAAAATAAACTTTTTCATGAAAATCTAAAAAGTTTGAGATTGGGAGTGGACCTAAAATTATGTCTAATTTTTATACAATAAAAATTTTGAGATTAATAGGGTAAAAAGTAGGACTTTAAGAATTAAAACTAGTGTTTTACTTTTGACACAAAAAAGAGTAATAAAAAATGGAATGAATTCGGGGTCTAAATAGAAATCCAAGTAAAATCTAAAAACAGTTGAAGTAATGGTCAAAATTACACAAACCATAGTAACTATTCTTTTTTAAAAAGATAGAAATAACATTCCCATAAAAATGTGATGTTTAAGCATTGAAACAAAAGTTGAAGTAAAGTTTCAGAATCAATAGAGCAAATGGAAAGACCAACGGTAATAAGGGGCTCAACATTGAATTTGTACAAAAAAAAAAATGAAAAAAAAAAAGAAAAAATAAAAGGAAAAGAAGGGCCAAAATGACAAACATATAGAATTTAAGGACTAAAATGAAAGAATGAAAATCTATATGTGCTGAAAGAGATTTTATACCATTACCTAGGAAAAAGTTAAAAAAAAAAAAGAGGATCAATGTAAAGTAAAGTTTCTAAATCAATAGAAAAATTGGAAAGATTACAGATAGTAAGAGTTTAACATGGAATTTGCACAAAAAAAATGGAAAAAAAAAACCAAAATGGCAAACATGTAGAATTTGGGACTAAAATGAAAGAAAGAAAATTTACATTGGCTAAAAAAGAAAGGTTTTTTTCATTACATAGGGAAAGGTAAAAATAAAAATAAAAGAGGCGCATTGTAAAGCTACAGTGTTTTCCAACTTTGTTTTAGTATATACTAGCATTTAATATAAATACAGTACAATATTTATTAAATAATAAAGTTTGGAGCTGAAGAGAGAAAAATTTAGAGTTTTAGTTATTAAAAGTGAATTTAACTATTGATAAAGTAAACTTTTCCATGAACAAAATTGAGATTTAGAGTTGACATAAAATCTGGTATAGTCTTTATACAATAAAGTTTCAAAATTAATAGGGTAAAGAGTGAAATTTCAGGAACTAAAATTGGTGTTTTACTATTGACACAAAAAAAAAAAACAATAAAACTTAGAACAAATTTAAATATAAATTCAAGAAAAATACTTTTCTTTGGCCTCTTGTGCTATCAAAGCTCATTATAGATATGTTCTTTCTTCCCTCTCATTGATTTTTTCAAAGCATGAACTTTTTAAAAATTTCACAAAAAAAAGTAAATTTATTAAAAACTTTATTCTCCACTACATCCCTTAATCCCAAATAAATGTCATCCTATGAAGATAATACTTGCACATCTAGTGATTGGAGGTTAGCATAATTAATGTTTGCTTGTTTGTTAAAATAGGCAGCCACTACTTGAATTATTAGGATTTCAGAGAAGTTTCGCTGCCTAAGAAGGGACTGGGAATTTCGTTCATCAAAGCTAGGTCTTACAAAAGTATAAGAATAACATGTTACTTAGTCAACATTAGATAGATTTATTGTGCACTAACATGGACAATTCTTGTTTTACAAAATCCTAACTCCGCCCTTACAGTTAATAAGGGGTTTATCATTGAATTTGCAAGGAAAAAAAAAAAAAAGAGAAAAATGACCAAAATGGAAAACATATAAAAGTTGGGGACTAAAACAAAAGAAAGAAATTCTACATAGGCTAAAAGAAAGGTTATGCCATTATATGGGAAATAGTAAAAAAAAAAAAAACTATAGATGTACAGTAAAATGGTAATTTTGCAAGGGGAAAAAATAAAAGAAAACAGAAAAAGAGCCAAAATGATCAACATATAAGAGTCAGGGACTAAAAGAAAAGAAAGAAAATCTACATAGGCTAAAAGAAAGGTTATGCCATTACATAGGAAAAAAATAATTAAAAAAAAGTACTATAGGTCTACAGTAAAATGTGACTATATTTTAGCATATACAAGGTTTATGATACCCGCATGTTGCTGCAGGTTAATCTGTGTCAACAGTGGCGGATCTAGGATTTTAGACCTGGGGGGCAAAATGCATGCTTAGTCCTTAACTTTTAATGTGTGCCTCACTGCCCCCCATCTTTATATTTTTCCATAATATTTGGGGGGCAAAATGCACACTCAGTCCTTAACTTTTGACAAAATCACCAAATTACTACCCCATATTTACGTTTTTCCAAAATTTCCAAGGGGGATGGGGGGACCGCCACCCTCCAGCATAAGGTAGCTACGCCACTGTGTGTCAATGTTAAACATGAATATAAACAATGGTATTCATTGACAAAGAAAATGAGTTTTATAAAAATGAAAAAAAAGGAAAGTAAGAACGAGGATAAAAAGTTGTTGTAAGGTTTTTGGATTAAGGGAGCAAAATAAAATGTGAGTATTAAGAGAAGATAAATTCCATTTATGGTCCCTAACCTTATTGTGCCGTTCAAAATAGGTCATTAACCTTGATTTTGTCATATTAAAGTCCATAACCTCCCTATTTGTGTCTTAATTGTAATCATTCTGGTATTTTCATGATTAACTTTAACAGAATTTTTGTGACAAATGCCAACATTGGTCATACATTTTTTTATTCTCACTCAAATAACCTTCAAGCCAATAAATTTATCACTACGATCATCATCTCCCCCTATCTTCCTTCCTCACCGTCTTTAGCCACCACATCCCAGCCCATTGAAAATATTGTCAATAATCCTTAACAGCATCAACACACTTGTATTGGTTCACGGTGTACAAATTCCCCTTGAACCAAATTGCGTCGGTTACTAGGTAGGGAGCCTATGAACTAATGCAAGTTGGCTTGGTGAAATTGGTAATAATATAATCCATTATATCTATAAAATCAATTTTAATTACAAAGAAAATTTTCATTGAAAGGAATAAATAATGATGCTTTTTTCAAGTAATATAATTAATTACAAAAAATATAATTAATTTAATTATGTCAAAAATAAAAGATCAATGAAAAGAGAAGTTTGTTGCCGGTGCCGACACCACCCCAAGTCCCATAGCTAACGCCCGTGCCTGGAAGTCTTCATCTGAATCCCTGGAAGCCTCAATCTGAATCCTTGGAAGCTCCTTTTAAGTTGCACCTAGTGTCTCTTCCAAATCGCAGTTGGAGGCCTCTATTTCAATTATGGAATTGTGCGGTTAGAGGCAAATGATGAACGAAGAGGTGAATTATAAACTGACAGTGACTAATAGCATTGGGTATCACAAACAGTCAATTGATACGCCCTATTCATCCAATTCATAGCTCGACGATTTCAACAAAGATAGCAAAAATTGAGAGGAGTGTAGCGAAGGAAAATGAGGGGCTTGTTGATTCAAAAATAGGGTTGTCGACTCAAAATGGAGGCTGTCGATTGTAGTTGGCGACAGGTTGGGTAAGTTGGAGGAAGTGTTGAATGATGATTGTTGATGACAGAGCCAATTGTCAATATGTGGGGATGTGGTGGTTGGAGATGGTGAGGGAGGAAGAAAGAGAAAGATGATGATTGTAGTGATAAATTTATTAGATTGGAGATTATCTAAGTGAGAATAAAAAAATGTAAGACCAATGTTAACATTTGTTACAAAAATTCTTTCAAAGTTAACTATGAAAATGACAGAAGGATTACAGTTGAAATATAAATAGAGAGGTTGGGGACTTTAATAGGACAAAATGAAAGTTAGAGACCCGTTCAGGATGACACAATAGGGTTAGGGAACATAAATGGAATTTACCTTATTAAGAGATAAACCAGAAAAACTATAATTTTGTTTTACAAAAGAGAAATAATATGAAAAAGTTAACAATATAAGATAAAGAGTGAAATTTTAGTTACAAAAAGTAGAGTTTAATGATTAATAATTAAAAAATAACAAAAAATGGTTTTCAAACCAAGAGAGCAAATATAAAGATTTTAAGAATTAGAGGCTTAACCATCAAGTTAATAAAAAAAAATAAATGAAAACATTAGCTAAAATGAATCTGCTTGAACCATATAAAAAAGTAAACAATTCATAGTGACTAAAATTTTGTTTTAAAAAATAATTAAAAAAATTAAAAACTTAAAAACAGTCACTATAGTTGATTAAAAAAAAGAAAAACAAATCATGGCTATCAATATTTTGTTGATAAAACATGAAAAACAAAAAAATAGAGACTAAGAAAATAAATAGAAAGGTTTGATGACCTACATATCATAGCAGGTATTTGTTGTAACAAATTTTAATAATAACAGTGTGATAAAAAAACATGTTACATGTTTCCAAACAATGCATATTTTGTTTGTTAATTAAAAACAATTGAATAAAAATTTTATTCTCTTATTAACACACAATTTTTTTAAATATCTATGAAAAATTTTATCTAGCAGAAATCACTTTGAAATTTAAAAATTATGAATTAAATTACTTTATTAAACTATAGAGTTTGAAGTAAATAATTGATGCAACAAATCTTAATAATCAATAACGATAAAAAATTGACAGAAATAAAAAAATAAGTTCAATATATATTAATCAATTAATAGTCTAACAATTAACTTAATAAAGATAAAAAGAAAAGAAAGTGAAAAAAAGCTGATTGAAGTCAAATCAACCATAATTAGGCCAAAAGTAGGTAAATTATAATGATTAAAGCTTCATTTTAGAAAACAAAAATAAAGAAAATCAATAAGAAAAAGTTAGGATCAAGACAAAAAAATGGAGAAAAAATTAGGTGTTAAGGATTTAACAGTTGACTTAATGAGAGATAAAAAATGATTTAACTAAAAAATAAGCAAATTATAGTTACCAATGTTTTACTTCAGAAAATAGTATATAAAAAACAACAAAAACAAAAGCTCGGGCGCCAATAGAGTAAATAGAAGATCTAATTAAATAGTTATAAATTTTGGGGAGTAAAATGTAACATGAAGGTAACTTAAAGCAAAAAAAAAAAAAGAAAAAAAAAGTTAGGAACTGAAATCACGTTTTAACTGAAATAAAGACTAAAATCGAGAAAATTGCAACATAGGCCCTTAGAAAGGCAAGTGCATTGTGAAATGAGGATAGAACTAAAAAAAGAGCAAATTGCATATTAAAAAAGACAAAAAAAAAAGGGGAACTGTTTATCAATAGTAATAACTGTTGATAAACAGTGAAATCCATTCATATTTTAGAATATAATATAATACAAAGTATGTTGGTCCGCACGATGTTGTGAGTATTTTTTACAATAAATTTAGTAATACAAAATTAAATGATAAAAAAATTAAAAAATATGATAAACAAAATTGGTTAATGCTGAACTAACCTGAACAATAACTAAAATTAGGTAAATAGAAACATAACATCATACGTATTTGGAAATAATGTATAATTTTTTCATTAAAAATAATTCACTAAAAATTTTCCTCTTTTATCAACTTAAATTCTAATTTTTAATGTCAATGAGAAATTTATTTAGAAAAATTTACTTTCAATTTTAGTAATTATGGACCCAATTATTTTATTAAACCAGAGAAAACAATTCATATTGCGAAATGCAATCATGAATAACAAAATAATATGATTGAAATACAAAATTGTGCTTAATTTATGTTAATAGATTTACAATTTAACTGTGAACTTAATAAAGATAAAAAAAAATAGTTAAAGCCGAATCAATTAGAACTATTGCTAGAAGTAGGTAAATTATAATGATTAAAGTTTTATTTTGAAAAACAAAATTAAAGAAAAGCAACAAAAAAAGTTTGAATTAAGATAGAAAGTGAAAAAATATTAGGTATTAAAGGCTTAACAATTGATTTAATGAATGTAAAAAAATGACTTAACACAAAAATAAATAAATCATGATAACCAATGTCTTACTTTTGAATATAGTATATAAAAACAATAAAAATTTTGGGGACTAAGAGAATAAATAAAAAGAGTTTAGCTAAATATTTATTAAATTTGGGGACCGAAATAAAAGATGAATGGAAAATATGGGCAAAGATGGGAAAGAGTAGAAGCCTAGTGATTAAATTGACATTTAACCAGAGAACCTAAATCTGGAAAAATTACAAAATGGGTCTAAAAAATGCGAGCACCTTGTGAAAAGGGAATCGAACTTATGGAAGAGTTAATTGTATCTGAAAAAAAAAACTGTTCATCTTCAATGATAAATAGTAAAAACCCCATGACTTTTAGAAGTAAGCATGATATATTGGTTAACTGTAATATAATCAATATAAGTCATTGATAGAACAATGTAAAAAGATAAGACTTACTTTGACATTAAGTGAAATCTGAGTATAAATAATTATAAGTACACAGAGTAGTCAACTGAATATATGTTTATATAGTATGAAAAGAGCATTAATGATAATAAATAAAAAATGACTAAAGCAATTCTATTAATCAATTCAATAAAACCATTAAGAGGAAGAAAGTTGCTGGTGTTTATAGTGTAGGATAACATTACATAGGTTTTCTAGAATTTTTGCTCACTAAGGAATTAGTGATAAAATAAAACCTTTTAAGAATCGTGCACTCATACATAATACAAATTGTTCACTTATTTCAACTAATTAAAACTATAAATCAAATCTATGTAAAGCACTCATACATTATGAAAAATGCATATTTGTTTCAAGTAATTAAAACTTTGAAACAAACCTATATAATTAAAACTTGGAGTCAAACCAAACAAAAGAAAAAACTTTTGGTATTTAATGTGGTTAATAAAAGCATGTCCTTCACTTTCATATAAGGTTTTATCATCTTGAATTTAAATATGCCATCAAAATTTTTATTTTTCTAAAAGTTCATATCCATTATCTGAAAGCTTACCACACCTGTGACTAGGGATCAAGATAGCCCTCTTCTCTTCTCTTTAAAACCCTTTGATTTCTAGTATATACAAAAATTTTGATTAGCAAAAGGGGAAAAAAATTATGACAGATCATGAAAGTTGGGGACCATTATGGCAGAAAATGTTGTATCCAGGGACTAAACAAGAGATTTGGCCATTCTAGAGAGTAAAACAAAATTTGAAACGGTGGGTGGACGTGTCAATAAAAGGGGAAAAATATTCTTGGATCCCTATAATGTTTATTATGGGTAGTAATATTCCCCAATGTTTATAATGTGACAATCATATCATCATTAGTATCAACAAATGGTCTATCCTCTAGGTTGGCTACAACAAACGAAAATGGAGGAGTATTATGGTAGACGTGAAACCATTAAGGACCAAAAGAGGCGTTTGACCATAAATTGAAAAAAGCCAAAAAGAAAAAAAGGGCACGTAAAGCTACTGTTTATAAACAGTAAAAACTTTTCTTTCCTTAAAATATAGTATAATATAATATAATATAATATAACTAGAGCCTGCTCAGAAATTGGCGTTTAACCATAAATTGAAAAAAGACAAAAAAAAAAAAAAAAAGGCCACGTAAAGCTACTTTTTATAAACAGTAAAAACTTTTCTTTCTTTAAAATATAGTATAATATAATATAATATAACCAGGCACATCAGTTCGATAGCTCCGCTGAAAAGTACGTCGATTATCGACTCGTTGGCTAGAGAGAGAGAGAGAGAATGAAGAAAGACGAATGGCAACGATGAGTTTTTTCTTGTCCCTCCCCCCTCGGAAGCTCAACGTGTGACCTCAAAACGGCGCCACTTTTGGGGGTCTACTTGTTACTTGACAGGTTTCCGGGGACTAAAGCAGCAGAATCAAAGCCTTCAGGGACTGAAAAGACTACAAAACGGTGCCGTTTCCTTTGTGTCTTCTGCTAAATTGGTCACTCACCACACTCTCCTCTGACTTTCAAGAACCCCCCAGAACTTCAGGAATTGCTTAAGAGCCCATTAGTCACTGTTCATACAGAGTGTTCTTATTCCACAATTAGTATATAGCTAGAATATATAATTTTCCCCTAGTGCAAAAACTTTTACTTGAAGGAGTTTACAGAAGTTGAAGAGTCTCTGGGTTTCTTTCGCTTGCGATTTGTCTCCGACATGCATTTCACTCGTGTTATATGAAATCCAAGAGAAGAAGCCAAAATTTCCTAGAATATTTGGAAAAATCAGAACCCATGACAAAATATTGATCTGCAATAAAAGAAGCGATGGCCGATTATTATTCGTTCCATTTAGTCTTCATTAATAGCAATTTAATATAATGATAAAAATAGAGAGAGATGCTAGGATAATTAAGTGCCAATCCTGTCGAGGGCACTTGGATCTCGTTATAAGTGTGGGGATGTGTTTTCTTCCGGCTGCTTGGTTCAAAAGGAAGGAAGAGAGGATTGCAAAAGAGAGGAGCCAGAGAGAACGACCACCTAGAGACAGCGTCTGTATTCATAGCAAAGATGAGATTGTGAAAATAAGTGTTAAATCAATTTAGGACTTTTATTTCTTAACTAGAACATTCTAAAAATTAAAATCCCATAAAAATAGATATTCTGAAACATCATTTCATTATCTATATGGGCGCCAAATAGAGCCTCATGAAAACCCACAACTTCATTGGTAGAAGTAGAACCACATTCCACCTCCCACCATATCTTACATGGAAAGTTTGGAAATGAGACTGGCCGTCACTGACTAAACCCCGTGACTTGCCACTGAAGAAAGATGCATTTGTCTATTTCTTCATCGCGTACAACAACATTACCATCCAAAAAGATGCAGCAAACTCGTGCCGAACTAGATGATACATTATGGGCATGCTTTTGTATCCTCATAACTTAGGGGCTATCACTGTGTCCTTTCTTTCTCAACCTTACCGTTCCGAGGCTTGACGGTCGTAGTAGATGCTTTCCAGCAGGTTCCACAAGCAGCAGTCTGG
Source organism: Aquilaria yunnanensis (assembly GCA_039654915.1). Classification (NCBI taxonomy): domain Eukaryota; kingdom Viridiplantae; phylum Streptophyta; class Magnoliopsida; order Malvales; family Thymelaeaceae; genus Aquilaria; species Aquilaria yunnanensis. The sequence continues at coordinate 10,742,731 of CM077593.1, forward strand.
CCATGACGTATGCCAAGAGCTCTTCATGATGGGAGAATGTGAAGTCTAGGTGTGCGTACTCAAATTCATTGTATGATACTTCTACATTTGAATCCTTCATAATCCTGTAGTGCTTTCGCACCATCGAAGGTCGAATAACTTTGTCCTTACGCCCAGCAACCAGATCAACTGGTATATCAATGAAGTCGTAGTACTCACCCAAGTCTAAGGGCTGGGCAGATCCATATACCTCTATATTGGTCCTTGCATTCCCATAATTATACATTGTGAATTTTCCAGAGCGTTTGATTTGTGCAAGGTGGAGAGCCACTCGAAATGCAACTCCGGGCATGTCGTTCATGTTATAGTGAGGCAATCCCAAAACTCCTACCCAATTTGAGCTGTCTCCACCTACAACATAACTCATCAGGGTTTGGACAAGTCCTCCAACTGCAGGGTAGTTATGGAAATCCCTGGCCAACTTGTTCAACAGCATACGGAAGAATCTGGTTGGTATGTAGAATGCAGGCACAAACAGCGCCAAAATAGGAGCAACAAGAAGGAACAGGTGCTCCACCACTGTAAAAACCATAGCGGAATCATCATGGAAGCCGGCAGGCGATAGTAGAACTAATCTAGATAGTCTATGGGGCTTCTCTTCAATACGGCGTGTAAGAACGTACATCAATATAGCAGCTCCACCCAAACTATGGCAGATCGCACAAAGTTTATAAGGCTGCTCCTCACTAATTTCCTCATCAGGCTCTCTAATTTTCAGCTCAGCAGTTTTAACTTCGTGAATTTTCTCTATCATGGCTGGGATATCCTGAGTACCATGTTCATTGATGGAGTACCGCCAGTATCTGCATTGAAGCCCTGCTTCAGTAGCTTTGAATATGGTAACTAAAAATTGGAAACTGGTGAAAATACGAGCTTACACAGTGAACTTCACATGTGAAACTGAAGTATATCGAGAAAAATGACAGTAGACAAATTATCCTTTTGTTTTCAAATTTCAGTGCAAGTAGTGTGCATGGGGTTGAAACCTGTGAAAGTAGGAACCTGTGTCCACTTACTCTCTTGATGAAATGTTTTTGTCCACATGCTCTCTAGAAACTAAACCACGGAAGTTGCCAAGGAAAACATCAAAGCCTGCAAAGAATGCAATGAGCCTAGTTATAGCAAAATATATGCATAGGCGTCCTCCGTACAGAGCTAAAATTCTCAAGAATTTATGCAAACCTTGATCAAAGGCAGCAAAAGCTGGGGAACCAACAACACCATTTGAAACCCAACTGCACAACAAGATTGATTGATAAGAGGACATGCTGAGCTATCTGACATGTTCAAACAGTTTATAAGCATCATGTAGAAGGAACAAGCACTTTCACGAAGAAAAGAAAAATGAAATGTCACCATATTAAATCCCAACCACTTAGGATAAAAAATGTGAAATTCATGATGCTATTAGCCGTAAAAATTCATAGTACAAGTGTAAATATTAGTAAACAAAGTTACGTCCAATGCTGAATTCCCCTTCTCGTGCAACCCTCTACGGAGGAAATAACTAGAAGAAATATAAAAAGGTCGAAGTGACAAATATACAGGGGTGGTTTTTCAACGAGCCATCCAAGGACTAATATCGTCATCATGATAAAATTTTCTCCAGTTGTATGGTAATATTTCATGGGAATATGACCAAAAAAAGATCATTTCTATAATTATATTCCAAAACAAGATTGATATAATGAAACCGACACTTGTAACTTGAAAGCACGACATGCAGACTGCATAATGCAAGTTGAATATGAGGGGCAACACCTGGCCTGCATCTAGATGGAAGAATAATCCATGACATTACATACACATACAAATTGTACAGCAATCAAGACAGTTGGCAGAGGGATGGAGGAGCATGTTATGAAGCCTTTGGATGCGTTTTCCCTAAGAAGAAACATGTTATGACCCTCTTCATTAGAATTCCAGTTTTAGGTAATATTCCAGACAAGATATATCCTGAAATTAACTTCCTTTGAAATCACAAGAAAGCAACATATTTTCCTTTTCTTGTGCCTCTTGCATGTAGTAAGTGAAATTTCACTCATGGTGCCTGAGTATTGCATACCATTTTTCAAGTATACCATAGTCATATTTTGAACTAATAATGACTTCTAAACCTTTTCAAAGTAATTTGGGAATCCTTTAGGAAAGCCATGACTCAGCAATCCTCTCATGGATGACAACACAAATTGGACATCCTTCCTTTCTGATTATGTTGATTGAAAAAAGAAAGAAAAAAGATGAAATTTTCAGTTATACTCAATTCTCCATAATTTTCATGTTACCAATAGCACCATCATCACTTCCTCCACGCCCCATGGTCACATTTGCCTTGAAAATGAAAATTTTGCAGTTTAACAAGTTCAAGAAGACTGTAAGAAAAGTAATAACTGAACTAGCTGGAATTAAATATGGGGTTCACATTATTTAATCATTCCTCGTCATTGGTCAGGACCATCATAGATGGCAAATGAACCTTTTTAGTGATGTTACACTATCAGGAATGGCTCTTATCTAATCTATAACAAGTTCGTAATACATAAATAAAAACCAACTTAGCAACACAATCCAACTGTAGAGATTTTGCAGAACATGCTAAATATCAGCAAATATTAGTATTACATTAAGTCATCAAGATTTAGAAAAGAAAAACACACAAGAAAAGTGTTGGATTTGTTCCTCTTATGACTTATGTTCATTTAATTTTGATGATAACAAAACACATTTGTTTTTGTGTCTCAAGGCTTTATTTAAATACTTACATATTGGTTAGTCATTCATAAAGCCTTGATCCTTGCTAAAAAAAAATGTTTTCTCAAGTACATATCAAGCATTTTTAATGATTCAAGCATTACTTGTAAATGAAGAAATCTCCTTGGCAAAAACTTCTTTAAAGTTTGGATGTCTAGAAACAAGAAAATCCTGGAACTACGTTTTTCAACCGAGTGAAACATTTTCAACCGAGTGAAACTGGACTCAGTTTTTGCACCCGAGAACATTTCAGTTCTGGACAAGAAAATCATTCGAGTGAAATATTTTCAACCGAGTGAAACTGGACTCAGTTTTCGCACCCGAGAACATTTCAGTTCTGGACAAGAAAATCATTCGAGTGAAATATTTTCAACCGAGTGAAACTTGGATTCCAGACCTGCGCGCGAGTTTCCGGTTCGAAAAATCTTTGGAAAATAAATATAAATTCGTGCCACGTCAGATTCCACGTATATAAAAGCACTGACAGCTCATTAATTACAAATATAGCCGTTGGAAGTCAAACGTTGAATTTTGTTATCAGACAGAACTTTCAACCGAGTGAAAATATTTCACCCGAGTGAAACTGGTGACAGACGCGAATTTCTGTCAAAATTGACAGCAACGTTCACCAGATTTCAAGGAGCCTTTTTCTGATCCTTCCAACGGTCTTCAACGTCTCTTGGGCATCCATTGGAGTATAAAAACATCAAGAATCATCAAGGAAAAGCTTCTTGGCTACTAAGAAAGAAAATCTACCATCTAGAGCTCAAATTTGTTACTTTGCCAAGAACTTGCTCTTTCATTTGTTCATTTAGCCTTAAGAGGTTCTATTGTTTTTACACATTGTAACCACGAGATTATTGAGCTTACCTTGAGTGGTTGAGTGATTTCCTTGTAAGGGAAAGAGAGATAGATAGGTTTCTAGTTAGCCTTTGGCAAAACTAGTGAGAGGTGAAGGTAGGGGGAACTACCAAAGTGTTGTATGCCTTTGAAGGCTATTGTGTATCTTTGAGTTTTATAGTGGAGAAGTAAACTCTCAAGTAGTGAACTTGAGGAGAGGAGTAGGCTCTCAAGTGGAGAGTTCGAACCTCTATAAAAATTCTCTTGTGCAAGCTTCTCCTTCTCTCTACTTACTTGAGTTTTAGTTTGTGCTTTATGCTACCTATCTTGCTTAAACTTGTTTGTTTTTAACACCACTTCAAAGGTAGCTTTCAAAGAAAAATTTAGGTGGATTGTGGTAGTCATTTTCTGCTCAAAACCGAGTTAATCATTGTACTTTAAGCTCAAGTTCAGTTTGAGATTTCAAGAACTCATTTGGGGATTATTTTCGGAATACAACCAATTCACCCCCCCCTCTTGGTTGCACTTGGACCAACAAAAAGTTTCACAAGTATACAACATTTCAGCTTATAGCAGCCTAATTTCACCCATAAAAAAATCCCCACAGATATATCGAATCATGAAATCACCATATTTCAGATCCATCAAGTTTTCAGTGAGTGTTTGGTCAATTACGTGTTAATCAATATTCAATCTATTGAGAGTTCAATTAGGAAAAAGAAAGCCACAAAACCAGGAAAAAAAAAACCAAGATCATTGAAGCCAAAAAACTCAAAAAGTGTTTTTTGGCAAAAAAAAAAAAAAAAAATCAAAAGCTGTAAGTTTGATAGACATGCGCACCAGAGAACACATCTACAGATCCATTAACTATAGATATGTGGCATTGGATTTAGATTACTCACCCCATGGATGAATCTAAAATTCCATGTTGCAAATAGACGGCCTTCCTTGCATCACGTCTACAGATGTTAAAGATGCATCAATCATCTGATAATTAATGCCACGAAGATTAATATTAGAAAAAAAAAAGTTTAAACGCATAAAGCCACCTTGGAATTCTTTCCAGGAGAAGAACATAACCATCAGCTGTTATGACGTGAATAGCTTCATATGGGTACCTGCAATAACCACATGTATAAGAACAGTAGAGATATGCCCATCTGGAAAAGCCTCGGGCATGAAAAGAGAAAGTAAAATATTTTCCACTGCAAGCTTTTGATGGTTCTCATAATTCCCCCTTAATTAAAATTTCATTAACTCATTGTAAGTTTCAAACAGTCTCATACGCACCCATCATCAGGTCCCCCCAGAAGAAGGTAGGATATTTTACTATTAGCTACTAAAACTTATATTAGAGCTCTTACTAGCAATTGACCATGATGTACTTGGAAAAACTAACGGACAGAGAAAATAGATATTGATTTAAATTGTAGGTTGACGTTCTCCATACCCCAGCTCTGTTATGACATCCTGACAAGTACGAGCATCTGTGTTAAGAGAACTGTAACGGGGAATGTTCCTTTCTTTAGGTGCTGGATCATTGTCTCCTAGGGTATCTACAGCAACAGGAGCTTCTGAAACTCCATCATATTCATCTCTACTGCTGGCCCCAGAAGATGAGAACCATCTTGATAAGATTTTGAAAGCTTCTGAGGGAGAAAAGATACAATGGGCAATTTTGTGAAATATGTCAAATATCACTTCGATGAAGATCTCGATTGCTAGATGAAGATCCTAATCACCACACAACAAAATTGATAAGAGATATAGAGGAAAAGAAAGGATAAAAAACCCAACGGAGGAAAAAGGTAATCTAGGTGCAATGTCAAGCAAGTTCTGGCAGAAACCTCAATCACGCCACGCCTCCTGTCAGTGGCACGGTGGACAACTTGGTCCTTTGGACTGAGCATTTTCTTGGCAGAGTGTCGATGTGGAGTTCGAGGCTTTCTTGGAATCGAATTTGTTCTTGGGAATACAGTACGAAATAAGCGCCAAAAATGAAAGGGTAGCCCCAAGACAAACTTGACAGGAAATAAAATCCAAAATAATAAGAATTCCAACCAATCAGTCCAATGCCAATCGTCACTCTTGAAATAGGCGGCCTTCCTGGAGGCTGGTGAATTTGGAGATAACGGTGAGGTAGTACTTGATTCATTGAAGTCTTCTTCTCCAGAAGAATATTCAAGGCTTGAAGTGTCAGAATCCACAGAGCGCTCGTAGATAAATTGGTTGAATGAGGAAACACCCCTGTTATCATCAGTGACAAGTAGCAAGAAATATCAGCTACCCATGTGACTGATATAAATATGCAGTAGCTGTTGCACACTCCAATAGCTAGAAATTTGTTGGTTTTCCGTGAAGTAAGATAGCCAAAGAAGGGAACCTCGTAGAGAGAAAACACAGGCAACCATGACAGAGGTAACGATTGGTCTGTAGTTGGAGACCATTGTTTGCGAACAGTTGAAAATTCAACGCGCCCTAATTAGTTACACTACGCTATAATATCACAATGTTTTACAATCAGGTGTTTCCTACATTCATTGACATGTAAGAACACTTATGGTACCTGAAATAAGACCTTGATAAACAGAAATGGTATATAACCAATCTAACAAATAAAGAATGTAGTTTACTGTCATGTTGGCAAAGTAAACGCTAGACCAAACGATGAAAGAAACAGAATCTTCTCTAGATAGTGTCGGTTCTCCTCTATAGATGAATTAAGAAGAGTATACCACTTAAGGGTGGTACTTAAGCTTCCAATTGTACAGGCAACGTAAAAGGATCATGATCAAACATAAGTGGAGCAATCAACAAACTCAAATAATAGAACATTCTAAACTCGAACAATTCAAAAACGAATTCCCAAGAAACATAATCTCATGGGGGAAAGGATTTACTTCTCCATCCAACGTGGTAATCTTGGTCCACGAAAACCTGGTCGAAGCTCCCATCCTTGCACACCATCAAGAATATTTGCTTTACCAGGCAAGATAGTTAATAGGAGCGCAGAAAATCCATTTATGAGCCTCACTATGTTGTTTAAGGACTCATAAGTGAATGTCTTCACTGATCTGCACTATAAAAATTAGATTAGGAATTGGAAAAAATTGAGAGAAATGTGCAAGAGAAAGCACAAGAAAGTTAAGAACTCTACGTTTATACTGATAAATGAAAATCAACACTATGTCTGTACTCATTCATTTCCTTTATTCACAAGTTAGAATAATAGTAACTTCGTGCATTCTATGCCTGTCCATTAACTAATTCACTCTTCATTAGTAAATTGAAATCATAAAAAGATGTGCAGTAGTGCTTTTCACAGTTTCCTTTAATTCAAGTGATCAGATCAATCGAGCTCGATCTATTATTTTCATCAATTCCTTTTTCTATCTCCTGTACATTTAACAGGGGATAAAACTAAAGAACACGTGATGAGGGCAATTAACAAGTCGATCCTTTTCTTTGTTTTCTTCCATTTGTGACATTTAAGCTCGAAAGCCTAGATACCATAGTGATCTTATGTGATAGCTTTTTTTTTCCTTCCATTGCAGCTTCTACAAATATTTGGAGCTGAAATCCAGCTCCGCCAGAAAACATTTCTATCAAAGTTATAACATGACCTCAGGAATATCTATCCCCTAAAAAGCAGAGCAAGAAATATCTAATAGGAAAATTAAGATCGACGTTTGATACGAACCAAAGCTGGTGAAATTTCCCAAAATCATCACCTAAACTAAAACGAACAAAATCCCTACAGACTCCAATTCATATTATTGGTCTAACAAGCAAAACCCTGCGCATTTCCAAATTCATAAAGTTCGAAAAATTAGAAACGGTTTCTTTCAAAAACCAGATGAACGGAAGCGAAGGAGGGGAAGGAGGACTAACTCTTTGGATACAGCGAGGACGTCGTCCACGAATCGCTGCATAATCTGTACGAAGCTCGATTTCCTTACTCTCCTCGGAGGGAAATTACAGGAAAGAAAAGAAAAAAAACCGAAATTGGAGAGCGAAGACCGTTGATGAATGTGTTGCTTGCGAGAGGGAGGCAGAAAGAGTGGCGGTTAAGAATCAAAACAATTAATTAGGGGGCTTCAACGGCGATTCTTAGCGTACGAGAACTACAAGTCCGTTATGAATTTTATTCACGGGGCCTTTCCGCTGGCTCCAACTTCCACGTGTCGCCAGTCCCCACTTCTCGTTTCCCCCTCCCGCCTGTTTTTGTTTTCTTGGTTAAATGGGCCACCCGAACCTTTTACCAAATCGAACCATTGGGTCTGATCAAAATCTATTATGGGTTGGATCAAGCAGCCATCCACACCAAAGCAGCAAAGCCTTGGAATAAGTTTTCTGAATTTGACAGCGTCTCAAGTGCGGAGAAACGGCGGGAAAAGCAAAACTGGAGGATTCGGGAGCCATTCTGTGCCAGCTCTCCTGTCTGAAGGCCATGCTCGATCAGGTCGCACTTCTCCCTTCATCTTCGTCTGCATTTTCCCCCCCTTAAACACTTCATTTCAACCTCATTCATGCCCGTGCCCTTCGATTCTATCTCGCATCACAAACTCGCTCATTAGGTCAACGAAGAAATCGACGCCAACATTCAGATCACGCGAGAGATAGAGTCGGAGATCGTCAAGTGTACGGAAATCGAGACCGCTTTGATCGCTCGAGAATCTGAGCTTACCAAGAAGCTGTTCTTGAATCAGTTTGAAATCACCGGATTTGTTTCCGTTGCTGGTAAATTTCTCGCCCAGATTAATTGACGTCGGTGTTTTATGATCCAATTTGATTTGTTTATCTGATCAGGTAAAGCAAAAGAATCAGTAAGACTATTGGAGGAACACTTGGGCTACTTAAGAGCTAAAAGAGATAAAATGCGAGTTGGAATCGAACGGAAAAGGTACGCCTGGTGGTGAAGCAACAAAATTGAAACAAGTAATGACTCTGGTTTGATTAATGGCCTGCCTCTAGAAATCATGTGACATCCATGTTAATTTTTGTCTGATTCCTGTTTATCACAAGTTAGTCAGTTGTCTACTGTTGGTGTACAGAGAAGATTTTATCAGACAGTGCCAAGAATTTCAGAGGGGGATTGATGGGGCGAACAAAGATGAACTGGTGACTTTGTTGTCTGAAAGGGAGTTTCTCAGAAGTGAAATCGTTCTATGGGAGAAAAAGGTTGCTGCCTTAAAAAATTCAGTATCAGCTTTCGTCGAAGAAGTCCTTGAAGAGCTTTATACTTCTATTGCGGGTAATGCTGCAAAGTCCTTGCTACTTCCGGTGGTTTCCTTTTCCTGACATCTTCCAGAGGATATAGATACGCCCTACACATACTTCACTTGCGTCTCTCTTACATATGTTGTTCGGATGGAGTTCACTAGTCACTTATCTCCCTTGCTCATAGTATCATGGGCACTTGCATTACTTAAGAATTTCATGGCTAAAATACTATCCTGATGTGATTTAAACTCCCTTTTCCATATCATGCAACTGTACTTGATTCTTGCTCATAGTATCATGGCTACTTCCATATCTTGCAATTGTTATTAAGTTGTGACTCTGCATGACATGATTCTCCAAAGCTAACATATATCTGCTTGTAAATCACCTTATGCACTTGATTCTGGCTTCTAGTGTGTTTCAGCATTCACTATGCACAATGCAAGGAAACCATGATTCTTTTTGACCTGGGTGCTGGGTAAGGGCGAGGAGAAAGGGTGAACCATTTCATAGCAAACACAGCAAGAGCTTTGTAATAAAGCAGCATTGTTTCCTGCTGAAAAGGGATTCTCATCATTCTTCATCTAGGTTAACACCAATCGAGCAAGTGCATGCTTATGCACAAAAACACACACGCGCGCGCCAACTTAGAATTCATGCAAGGTAGATTTTATTAGTTTCATGCTCTCTTACTATATCCAGTCCTCAATATTCCTGTACTGAATGCAGCTTTAGATGTAGAGATACAGAGCGGGAATCAGGAGAACAAAAAATTACTTGAGGATATTCAAGAACTAAACAGAATCTTAGCTTCAGCTCATGTTATCCATTAATGATCCGTAAGTTCTCCGTATATGCTCTGACTGACATATTCGAATTCCAACTATAGTACCAAAGATATTCTATGAATTGCTTGATGGGGTTGTTATGGTTTCATGTATGGTTATACTGTCAGTTTAGCAAACATCATTGCTTGTCATAAACTCTGAAATAGATGTTATTTATTTTAGAATCTGCTAAGTTTTCATTTCACTTCTCAGTATTGAATCTATTGATGACTCACTTGACCTCCCCTCATTTTCATGCCACGAACTATCATCTCTTAAGGATAACATTGATGTCTGTATCAACGAAATCAGATAAAGTTATTTGACCAATATGCTTCTGAAAAAACTGTAGATTTCTGCACGCATAGAAGATAGGGCTGACTATAATCTAACGCTAAAAAGTTCAAAATACTGCAAGTCCATGACAGCGTAAACAAGTTCACTTGAAACTAGCTTAGCATCTTATTTGATACATTTGCAGGGTTTCTCTTCACATCAGGAGAATTACTTATTTTGCTAGATTTGTGCAAGATAGAATGTACCCTCTACTAGTGAACATTTGCAGTCTCTTTTCCTTCAACCGGAGATTTCCTGTCATCTTCTAGTCGTCCCTGATGTTTACTGCAGTACAAGGTTACTAGAAGAATCCTTTTTTTTTTTTTAATTATTTTTATTATGTTAATATTTGAATTTTTTATTTTCTACTTTAAAAATGTTAGCATCTGATTGGTACTACTTTTGACCAGTGTAATTATCTTGCACTATGATCGGTCATCGCATGATCTTTTAGACATTTCTTGAACAGATTCTCACACAATAACTGTGGTAAAAGCCACTTGGTTGTAGTAAGGTCAAAAGTGCCGTATAATTTTCTATAGAATTTTCTTCTGCAGTACCAAGCTTTATCAGTTGTTCAGAATCTGTCTGTTGATAATAATAGTTCGCTTACTGAGAGTCTAATTGGACTTTTGCCTTCCAAAATTTTGTATCTTATGCCACGGACCTACGCAAAAGGAAACTTCCCGGTTTTAAGCATCAAATTTGCTTTCTCCCTTTGAGGGACTATCTGTGGCTTTCTCTGGAACCATATTGTACATTAACACCTGATGCTTGATCATAGGAACGTAAAGTAAGGATCCAGCTTCACCCAAGCTTCTTTCCTCGCCTTATAGTAATGTTATGAGATGCTTTCTTCTATGGGGCTATGGGCATAAAAACAACTGCTCCGATAGAATAGGAATCTGATTGCCCTTGTCCTTTTTAACCAAACAAGTGATCCCTTCAGTTTAGCAATTTGTCCAAGATTTTTTTTTTGTTTTGGGATTACAAGATCTGTTACTACAGGTCTACAATTGGTAAAGAAGGGCGTATGATGAAGGTCAGTTTGGTCTTTAAAAACAAGATTCAAACCAAGAGAATGATCTTTGGAGTTATGTTGAAAATCTTGTTTAGCAGTTGATTTAAGAGTAAATGTCACTTCTTGCCTCGCTTTCAGTTGACCGTTGTTGTTATCATAGTCTTATGATATAATAATCCTGTTAAGATTTTCTGTTGAATAAAGTGATCATGTGACTAGATATCTTTTATTTTGTTTATTGTCATGGTTGGTCTCATTTCACTGTTCAACGGCTCAGTGATGGGAAACTGCAAGAAACTGTTTATCCTCTTGGTTCTGAAAAAACTGCAACTTGAATGACCTCTCTGACTATCTTAGCAAATGCTTAACGGAAAGCGTGGGAAAATCCAGGATAGTGAGACACAGCACTCCCCTGGTTTCTCAAGTTTCAAGCAGAGTTTAATTTGTAAAGCATGGTTTGAACAGCTAGGGGAGAGCTCAGTCTTGCCCCTACTCTAGATTGGAAAAGGAAAGAAGGCCAAGTCACAAACAGAAAATAGAGGTGGTTATGAAGAAATTGGAGAATGTGGTTCAGAGCCATGTCACCGAACTAAGGTTGTTCTCCATGTCCAAGACAGGCACCACGCGTGACTCGTGAACGTCACATGTGCTGATCTGTTCGTACCACACAACTGTGTCTTTTAGCTTGGACAAGGCTCACTTTGGGACCCTGATCTTTGGTGGTCAGGAAAGAAAGATTGAGGGTGAGCTAGGGTCTTTTGAATTGAAAGTCATAATTCTTTCTTGTTGGACCTTAGAAATTCATGTTCCCGGATTAGTTCCTGGACACTCTACCTCACCCTACCTAAGCTCACAATTCATGACAGATATGAAATTCTTGAGACAAGTCAAAATTGAAACCTTGACAGTCACAAGACCACTTGATGGGTGAACTTAAATTTCTTATTTCTCAGTCAAGGAACTTGCACACAATGTAAGGCTAGCACCTCTTCTAATCTTCCACCACTTTTAAGTCTAGTCCACTCGAAGAAAAGAACCACAGATGAGAACCTTTTTTTTTTTTTGCCGGTATATGATTCACACAGTGTCAATTCGTCCTTTATCTATTTTATATTTTCCCCATGGCGGATTGTTGTATGTAGACACACCCCCGGAAAAAACGAGTTTTGAAAGAAAATGAGAAAACATATGAAGTGGATAAGAAACTAGACCCCAAAAGATGTTCCTCCCTTGCTGACACATGTTATGCAATAAAGAGGGTGATTGGGAAACTTTTGTTTGGTTCAAAGCACCATTCCAGAATCTCTTGGCTGCGTGGGTTGCTTGCCAGTAGGAGAGTGTGCGTAGGGCCCCAAAGTGCAGTAACTGCTGTCAGATCCAATTAGCAACATTTTGTTTTTTTCATTGGGCCCGGCTGAAGCTAGACCATTCACATTCCCCATAAGAACCCACCAGAACTCTTGAACCTTTCCACTCTTTTCATGCAAATAAAACCGCACTCTCTTACTACAAGCTCAACTTCTCATCCCAACCCTAGAACTGCTCCATTTGGTAGAGAGATATTGAGCTGATTGAAACTTTGATGGTTTTGAAGCCAAAAGCCACTAGCCAGAGGAAAAATTAAGAAATTTTGGAGGAAAGGGGCAAAAATAATATAGAAATATGAAGAAGGGAAGTGGTAATATTATCGGAGAGCCAAAGAGGAAGTTCCCTTGCAAGGGATTGGGAAGGTTCCTTCAACAACAAAGAGGTAGGTTTTACATAATGAGGAGATGCATTGTTATGCTTCTCTTCTCACATGATTGAATCCGAGCGGGTTTTGAATCTCCACAAAGCTCCTGGAGAAGCAGAAAGCTGCTGCCTGTTTCTTGTATTAGATATACATACATTATATATAGATTTTCCTTTTTTACATATACTAGACTACTTCCTGTGCTGGCTAAATATGATCAACGATCTTTTCTTATTTTAGGTTCATGAGTTCTTAACTTCACTTTTTCCTTCATATGAAATAATAGCCAGCAGGCATAAGCCTTTCTTGGTTAATTATATATGTTCTTGCTACGCTTTGGTTTGTTTTCGTATATAAACATAAGTCCCTAATATATACTGGTCTATTAAATTTCAAATCTAATTATTAGTAAAGGATATCCTAACTTGGTTTCCTTCGTGGTATTCAGATTAATTCTTGAATTATCTCACACATGCTACGAACTCACCTTTAACGCGATCATCTCTCTCTTTCTCTCTCTCTCTCTATCCCTCTCCCTCATACCCTCCCTCCCTCCATCCCTCACACAGAAATTGAAGGATAGCCTTGCACGCACCTGAAACCAAAAAACCTAAAAGGTGCGGAGATATTTTCTTCACAAAAACCAGACCAGTGAAAGGTGGATTCTGATGTATAGTGATCAATTACTTCAGAAAATGTTGAGGTTTGTGCTGAAAACCTCAGTTTAGTTTTACGAAGATGCATATGGACATGTATAAAATCATGTTGCAGTCAAGTATAAGTTATTTGAAGTGCTAAGTAAGATTAAAAGCTCTGATGCGCATGCAATTTCAGGACTTTTTTTAGGCAAATTCGTGGGGTGAAAGAACTGGATTTTGTTCTAGCTAGAAACTTGAATAATTGCAGAGTTTTAATTTGCGCTAATTAAGAATATCGTCAATAGAATCGCGCAAGTGATGAGCATTTCTTTTTCTTCAACTTTTCGTGGAGTCTTTGTTCTACAAACTTCAAACCAAAAATTTACCATTATCAAACATGTACACCTTTAGAGAGTAAAACAGTAGCTCTAGTTATAGGTAGTACATATCCCGGCACAGAGATAGCCCCACGCATTGTCGTTGCATGTCTTCATTAATTTCTTAAATGGAGATACTTTGGTTAAAAACTTTAATTAGCCAAACAAGTTTGAAGCCCACATTTAATCTAATTACTAACAAAATTAAGCTAAGGGCTTTTCACCAAATTAGTTGGTGTTTGAAGTCTCCCCTCTGGCTCCTATATATGTACCAGGAGCAAATCATAGTTCATATCATGTCTAATTATCATTAACAATTCCTTTGATTAATCACCTTTAATTGTTTATTCCAGGAAAGTTTATAGGGGCAAAATAACGTTAAACAAAAATAGGATTAACATCCAAGTCATTTTAATTTAAATTAACTTAATATAAAATAACTTATTTTTATTTTTATATCTCTTTTGCTTGGAGACAATTTCATTTGAAAATTAATATTATATAGATGTAATACTCTATTTGAAAGTAAATTTTTATAAAGTTATTAAATTTGTATGAGTTTTTCTATTTTTAGGCATTAGAAAAATTTATAAAAACTTAATAAGATTATAAAGATTGTATTTTCAATGGATTATTAGACCTACATAATATTGAATTTTAAATGAAATTGGCTTTAAGCAAAAAAAATGTAAAAATAAGTTATTTTATATTAAGTTGACTTAAGTTAAAGCGAATTAACAGTAAGAACCAAATTTACTATTAGAAAGTATTTGAAAGGAGCAAATTTCACCCATATTTTAAGAGTATCAAATCTCATACCAAACTTTTCTTCAAGTGTAAAATTACAAATGATGTTACAAAAATAAGCAACTTTGCACTTATTCGTTAATTAAGTGACCTTCAAATAAACTAAAGGAAGAAAATAATAGTTTTGATACTGGTTCTTTGCCTTTCTTTCACTAGTGGCCTTACTTTACTCATCCACTCATCCAATGATCATGTCATCTTTTTCATCATTTGCTCGCTTGGTAATTCTATACCTCGCTTCGGGGCCATGGTACTCTGAACCACCATAAATGTCCCTACCGTGGAATTCACCGGCCCATTAGGAAGACTGGAAGGAGAACATTGATGAGCTTACATTTGTTATATTTATTTATCTCATATTAAATACTTCTTTCATTTCATATTAGTTGGCCCTTTTACCCTTTTTGATTAAAATTTGACATGAATATATTTATATTAATACGTACTAAAAAAAATTCTTAAAAATGATATTTAAAAACTATAATCTTTAAGCTTTATTTTCATATCTTTATGATAAATTTAAAAAAAAATAAAATCATAAATTAATTATTATGAATAGTAAAGTGGACAGCTTCTATGAGGCAGGGAAGCATGTTTTAATGTGTTTTGAACATTAAAGATCTATTTAAAGCATGTTTTATAGGTTAGAACATATCTAGACATAATTGATTAAAAGTGAATTTAGTTTGTAATTTTACAAATTTTATTGGTTGTTTTTCAGGATTTTGGTAGATTAATGATATTTCAATAGAAAAATCATATCTTAAGCTATAGAGATTGGAATTAAGTGATTTTTGATTTATTGGAAAGATAACATCTAAAGCTACAAGTCAAATATAGACATGAACCTAGTTCGCATGTTAAGATGGTTGAATTCAGCTTCAAAGTTACAACTTGCGTGCAGTTATTAGTTCTGGAACAGTTTTGGTATTTAGGTCATTACTTGGGCTATAAACCTTCATTTTGGGTGATTCAAGTGTTATTTTAAAGCTAAGATGAAGCTCTACAAATCCAAAAAAAGAGCCAAAGTTGAAATCATGCTAAATCATGTCTAGAATTTCATTGAAACTGTGACCTAAGTCCAAGGGGGATTAATTATAAGTTGAGTCTATTGAAGATTTGGGAAACCATAAAGTTGATACTATTTAAGGAGATTGAAAGCTGTGAACTAGACTAGTTTAATTTTCAATTTATTTTCATTATCTTTTCCTAGTTTTATTTTACTTTCATTTTCCATCATGCTAGCTTAAGTTTTTATTTAGATTAGAGGAGCTTTTTTATTCAATTGTTGATGTTGCAAGACTCGAACTTTTATTCTGATTCTAATTTCAATTCAAGTATTTATGTTCTCTGCATTGAATGTTTATGCATGATGAAGATCATTTAATTAGGCCTACTAAATTTCTGTTCATGTGATTGCTGCACTTATCCTCTTAATTCATAATTTTCTTGCAGGGTAGTGAGAGCAGTAGACTAGGTGTGGGCTTGTCTAAGGGAAATATAGTGCAATTTAAACAACGCATGCTAAGTGTTATTGTTAATTGTCTTAGTCTCTTCTCGGATCATTGATGTTGCTATTGATTTGTGCTTAGGTTGCTTTCAACATTAATCAGTTAATAACAAGATTTAATCATAGTGTTGGGCTAGGGTTAGTATGGTAAGGGAAGAATTAGAATTATTATGACTTTTCCATGGAAACTATAAGCTAAGTACTTGAATAAGAATTAAAATATGAGAGTCAATGATCAATCTAATAATTGTTGCATAGTTTTTCTGATCTAAAGTTTGTTTAATTAAAGTTCTTCAATTTAATTGCTACTTGCTATTTTTACTTTAGTTCTTTTGATTTCTGATTTTTTTTTCTTACAAACCCCCTCACTGTTTTGTGTTAATTTATTAGTTAGAAAAATTTGATTGTTACGTTAGTCCCTAGAGTTCGACTCGGTCTCACTGCTGCTACAAAAGTTAGGTGAAATCAAATTTAATTTTTGGTGGGTTATAACAGTTATCAAAATTTTGGCGTCATTGCCAGGGGCTAATAATCAATTGGCTCTTTCTTTATTTTTTAGTGTTTTTACTTTGAAAAAAAAATCTAATTAATTTATTTTTTTTAATATTTTTCTTGATTTATTTTTTATGGTTCTTTGGAGTTCTTCTGATTGTTTATGCTTGTAACTCGATCTTCTAACCAAGGAGATTTAAAATTTGATCCAAAAATAGATTGAACCTTCAATAAATTGAGAATAGAATAAGTAGCTTACAACAAAATCTATTCTATGCTTCCAAACTCTGATTATAATGAGCCTGAAGTTATAGAGGATGAAGTGATGGCTGTCCAATAGAACTAGAATCAAACATTGAAGCAACTTGCTTCCCCCATATTGGACCAACAACCTTTATGCATTATTTTTCTAGTTTTTAGATGAGAATGTTGCTTTTGAGCTTAAGTCTAGACTAATACATCTTCTACCTTCTTTCCATGTAGAATGCATCAACATGAAATCTACTGGAGTCATAGAGGAGCAAATCGAGTTGAGGGCTTTCCATTTTCCTTAAAGGATTCAACAAAAGAATAGTTGTACTATTTGCCTTTTGGGAGTGTCAGCACATAGAATAAGGTGAAGCAATTGTTCTTTAAGAAACATTTCCTAGCTTCAATGATGACCAACATAAGGAGGAAGATATATGGCATAAGACAACACCACGGGGAGACATTATATGAGTATTAGAAAAGGTTCAAAAAGCTATGTGTAAGTTGCCTCCATCATCAAATTAGCAAGCAACTACTGATCCAATATTTCTATGAGGGCCTTTTACCTATTGGTAGGAGCATGATTGATGCTACTAGTGGAGGAGCTTTAAGGGATAAATCTCCTGAGCTACCAGACATTTAATTGCAACCATGACAAAAAATTATCAACGATTTGGCTATAGGTTTGACTCATCATCTAAGTATATTAATGAGGTAAATGTTCTATTCCTTGAACAGCAAGTTGTCAGTTTAACTTCTCTTGTTCATCAAATTGTTGTAGGTAATATACAATCGGTAAAGACTTGTGGAATTTGTTCAGTTATAGGACACCCAATAGATATATGTCCAACTCTTTAAGAGGAACCCATAGAGCAAACTAATGCTATTGGAGGGTTTTTTGACTAACCACAAAGGAGATATAATCTATATTCAAATACTTACAATCCTAGTTAGCGAAATCATCCTAATTTGAGTTATGGTGCCCAACAAAATCGATACCAGGCTTCATTCCAACCTAAACCACAACTAGTTCATCCTTCAAGCTTAGGTATGCCTTTAGAGGAAATTGCTAAGGCCTTAACAACTAATACTTAGCAATTTCAACAGGATACAAAGACACGCTAGCAAGATACAAAAGCCTCCATTCAAAATTTGGAAAACAAATACTCCCTCCGTCCCAAAATCTTTGCTCCATTTGACTTTTTGATGTATTTTGACTTGATTTTTTTCATATTATTGTTTGTTAGAAAAAATTAAAAAAAATATATTTAGAAACTACATATCTTGATTTATCATTTGTATGCAAAGATTTTTTATTTATATATTAAAATGTTGAAAATAAAAAATCATAGATTAATTGCTAAAAACAAATGGAGCAAAGATTTTGGGACGGAGGGAGTATGACAAAAGGGCACTGTAATTAATAGACTTGAAGCACAAGCTTCCAATAAACTTCCTTCATAACCACTAGTGAACCCAAGAGGGAATGCCAATGCAATAACATTAAGAAGTAGTAAGGAAGTTTAGAAACCTAAATCTGGGGAGAAAGAGAAAATGCAGCAAGAGAAAGATAGTGAAGCATAAATTGAAAATTCAAAAGAAATTCCTCATGTTAATCCTTAGCCTGAAATAAACATAAAATTTAGGAATGCTAAACAAATGTGCAAAACCGGCTGGCTTAATCAGGTAGTTCTCTATACCATATTTTACAATTAATGGGCAATGACATAAAAAACTTGATGTCTTTAATTAAATGCAAAAGACTGATATTCATACTTATTGACATCAATTGGTAAGTTAGTATGTTTGTCAAAGACTAGTGTGGAAGAAGGTTCATGGGAAAGGTTAGTTGAAACAAGAGTCAAAAAGGAGGTAATAGTGAAATATAAATAAATATTATGGGGTTGGGCTTTGTTTGGATAAGAGTTTATAAGGTTGGTTTAGGATGTCTACAAGAGTATTATCACTGCATGTTATATGCTTAATGTCAAACTCTAATTGCATGAACTATTGTTGCCAACGAACAACTAAGTGTTTGGTAACATCTTTTGTTTGAAGTTTAACATTTTGGGAAAAGTTGATATGTCCATTTTCATTGTGAAATGATAACTAAGCAAGTGGACTAAAACTTTTCAATTCATCTTTTAATAGTTGACAATTCTTTGTAGGTTGAATGATAATGCTTTTCACTAGGCTTGAATTCACCATCATTATAGCCATATACATGTCAATTTTCATTGATCTCTCCAAGGAGGGCAACACCCCAGAATTCATTATTGGAGTCCACCTGAAAGATTCGCTTTCCTTTTTCAGGAATCTTAAAAGGCGATAGCTTATGGATCACTTTTTTGAGTTACATTATTGCTCTATTTTGTGTCGAGGAAATGGGGGAGAATCTTTTTTCACTAAAGTATGTAATGGTTGTAAAATTTCTAAGAGATGTGGAATGAATTCTTCCTCATAATTGATCAAACTAAGGATTTGTTGGACCTAATTTTTTGTAAGATTAGGTGTAGGGAAATCCAAGATTTTTCATGTGATATGTGGCTGTCGTTGATATCTCCAATTTCAAATCTCCATGCTAAGAAACTTAATGGAATTCTATCCAATAGGCATATTTTCTTTGTGAAAATAAAACCCCATATTGATAGACAACATTTGCAAAATGCTAAAAAAGTCTAAAATGTAAACTTGTATAAGGAGAAAATAATAAAATATTATCAAAAGAAAATATCTTTTTTCAATCATGGTTTCTTGAACAAGGATAGAGTGGTTTTAAAATTAAAAAGCATTATTGTACATTAGAAATGTGTAATCAAGAATGCAAAAAATTGTTTTGAGCTAGACTTCTAGTTTAACACCAACTTGCCAAAATCTATATTTGATGTAAAACTTGAAAAATATTTTAGCATGGGAGAGGTTAAAAAAGAGAATGGTTTTCTAGACAAGAAGAACTTAATATCAGCTAACACCTCATGTATATGTTTATAGTCAGTAACAAGGTGGAATTTTCCACGATCTTGTTCTGATCTCTCATTCACATAGAATGCTTAATAAGACCATAGAGAGATGGTTAGTTCTATGAGACCTTCCTATTATAGTTAGTGGAGCTTAATGAAAACTCTAGTTTTGTCATAAGGGTCATTCCAGAGTAAGTTGTTTTTGTAGGATTAATATGTTCCTTCTATTTTAAAGGAAGTTTTATATAGAACTTTGGATTCTTCCAAAAAGGATGAAAACACTTCTTCTTGAATTCATAATATGAGTCTATGTAAGACTTAGAAATTATCAATTGCATGGCTTGGCCAAACACCAAATCAGAATACTCATGTTGATATTTTGGAGCTTAAAGAATTTGTCCTTCAACAGTCTAAAGTCTTGGAGTTTGAACTTGAGGAAGGAAATAATTCTTATCTCGATACCTTTGTCTATCCATTTAATATTTTCAAACTTGTAAAAAAGATCAAATCCAATAACAAGATCTCATTTAGGCTCAGACACTCTATAAATAGAAACTACAACATATTTGTTGGGAAAGAGACATATCCAAAGTGGTTCATTGATCTTAATGTAGTAGATGTACCTACTTGAGGTAAATTGAAGTCTTACTTTGCAAAGAAGCCAAATATCAGTAGGCAAGATATATGGGTTGACAATTGTATAAGAGGCTTTAATATTGAACAAAGCAATAACTGGAATTGATTTTGCATACTTGTCAATAAGCAATGTAATATTTGCTTGAGATATGATTAAAGCTTAAAATACTGACATTTTTTTTGTTGTAAGAAAAATAAATGTTGGCATTATATGTAGAGTAAACATTGAACCATCTAAATCTAAATAATAGTCATCAAATGTGAAAATTGCATTAGCTTCATCTTTAGTTTCTAAAAATAAAGATTCAATATCATCATTAGCTAAATTGGTTCCTACAGACTGACTGATGGTATTGGCAATCTTCAATTGGACTTTTGAACTCTTTTTAGCGGGCAAGTAAAACATTTTTTGATTTACCCAAACTTCTCTTAAATCGAAAAATCTTTTGTCATTTTGACCAAAAAGGTTTCTTGTAAGAAAAATTCTTTTGATGATACTTCTTTTTGGTCAAACAACATGTATTTCTGTGCTTGCATTTGATAGAAAGATTTGTGTAATCATACACCTTATTAAATACTGCTCTTGTGCATTTAAATTCAAATTCTTTAAGGAATTGGTGGGAGTCAAAAATCTTTTGCAAGGCAATAATCATAATCTAATACAGTCTTTTGAAAGAGAAATATGTTAACTTTTTGGATAGGATAATAGGCATTAAATGCTATAAAAAAATGTAGAGTTTCTTTATTTCTGTGACAGAATTCATATTATTGTTCTCATAGCCATTTTGTATAATATAATACTGTTGCATCATCTGCTGAAAATGTCTTTCTAAATCTCTAAGGGAATAAGAACGACACTTTATCTTAAATTATTCTTCACAGGCAACGTCAATATTATGAATGTGGTCACCAATGAACTCATTGTAAAGTACTTGTAGAAAGGTGTCAATATTCACCATATTCTGCAACAGAATCCATCAACATTGTTCAAGGTGATAATATCATTCCTTCATGGTTCCAATCATAGATGCAATAAATGTTGCAATGGCTTTAACAATAATGGCACCCTCACGCTATAGTTAGGTTTAAGACCAAACATGCATCTCCAAGAAATAATTATGCCATTGGTTAGAAGGGATGTCATCAAGTGTGAACTTTATGATAGTGCTTAGAGAAGTCCATGATGATAGATTTACGTATTCAACCCCAGTATATTCTTCATCAATAGGATTAGGAGGAGCAACAGTTTGAGTTGATTTAGCAGTAGCTAATGCTTGAGAATCATGTTGAGTTATGAACATGCTCTTATGTAGAAATATTAGATGAACATTTTTTATATTTGTCAGTAGAGGATTCTAACTCATAAAAGGAATCAAGATAAAGGTGTACAAACTGATGAATAGATGTAACACCTTGTGCCATATGATCTGATACTCCAAGAAGTTTATTGGGTTAGTGGCTTGGAGGGTCATGGTCTGAGGTTAATTAATATGGAGAGAAGTGTTACGTGGAGAAATAATGGTTACCCCTTTATCCATTGGAGGTTGAAGAGGAGTTGAGAAGGTGTAGAGGGCTTAGGTTGGGATAGTTTGGTTTTCCATTCAGCTAGGAAGTGACGTCTAGTTTTAGAAGCTCATTCTTAAGAGGTGAAAACAACAAAGGTGGATTTATAAAGGAGGGATGAAGGATCTCTAGATATAGGATGAAGAGTTCTTGTGGATGGATGAGAAATAACTATATAATGTTGATTTTCTCATTGAATTCATTAATAAATGAGAAGCAACAACATTAGTCCTTGATCCTTTGTGTTTCCTTCATCAATGGCCTAACCTTGCTCATTGGAGGATCATGCCCTCTTCTTCCAAGCATGATGAGCAACGTTAGTACCTCCCCATCCACAACGGCGTACTACCATTCATCATCCTCAACACCTCATCTCGGCCCAATACACCACCGCTGCCATTCAAACCGAGTATAGGAGAAAAGGGCTGATTGTGATACACCATCCCCACTACACTTGAGACACATATTCAACAATTTTTTTTCCAGGAGCCCTATCTTCAAGCATCCCAAAAGAAATGTGGTAAACACTTAAGGAACAATAGGAACCCTAGAAATCTTAACCTTATTGAGAACATGGCAAAAAAAAATCGAAAGGATTCCCTCAGGCAAGCATCTCAAGGACCAATTTGGAAGAGATAAAAGATTTTGTGTTGCTTCCATGGCACCACCCAAATGAAGAATCGAAAACCTTGAAGGTTAAATGAATAGAACTAAGGGTTCTAAGGTGGTTTCGAAGAGGTTGCTGGAGTCAAGAATGAAGAGAACTTCATTAGAGACATCGAAATAGGCCAGGAAGAACGAGCAATAGAGCTGAATCTTTGACGGCCGGTAACAGAAATGCGAGATCTGTAGCGAACAATTAGTTTTATGTGCCAAATTACACGTTAGCTCATTCAGCTTCCATATCTCTGTCATTTCTGCCCCTTCCAAATCGAAATGGACACGTCTGAGATAGGAATCATACACATGACCACACATGATTTACGTACATTAGTCGAAAGGTTAAAATATCTCACTTCACAAAGTTTGAGGCGCAAGTTAGCCCCAATTAAAGCTCAAAGTACAAAAGGCCTGAGGTAATAAAGTTCGAGGCACAAAAAGGGGTTTAGCCCTTCCTATAGCAATAAGGATAAATACTTCTGTTTTACAATGTTTTTTCATTAATGCTGGATCAAAACCACAGATTTTACTATCAAGTTGTGAAGAATAAATAGGTTAACATGGAAGTTTATGTGACCCTCATCTCCTTGCTAGATTACAGTATCCAGAAAAGGCTGACCAAGCAGCACAAAGTTTCGTATTTTTCAGTTACGTGTCATAATTCAACATCTTGACCTTTCCACAAAGGTGAGAGCACGAGATTCCTCTACTTGAACAACTTCATAAATCAATGGCTCTCACATTGTCGTGGAGGCAGAGCTTGGACTAGTGTCTGCTCTAACCACCAGAAGCTTAACAGATGTCCTCAGCGAATATGACATCAAAAATGCACTGCACTGAAAAGAGGAACATAAAAGGGAACATAATCAATTCATCAATCACTAACAAGATAAAACCACTTCAGATTGCAACTTATAGTTCCATGTGCCATAAAAAAAGGTGTGAAGGTGATGAGAAATGCAGTTATTTGATATGTAGCCTTATTGCTATAGTGGCCAATTTCTATGATTCGATAAATGTTTACCAAATAAGTTACATGCGTTACATGCCAGAACAACAATTCACAATTAACAACAAATTTTGGTAAGGAGGCTTAAGCACTGGCATCAAGCGCTCACGCCTTTGCCTGTAAGCGAGAATGGGCAGATGATCTGGCTTTTGATTCAGGAAGCAGACCTAGGCCAAACACATTAAGGGAGGTTATAGACAAATCTTTGAGTCATAGGCCTTGCTCTAGGGTCTTGCAAAGAAGATAGCAACTACTTGTAGAAGTTGGGAGTAGCAACATTTTATTTTCTTACATTTATTTCTCTTCATAAGAAAAAAACTTGATTGAAAATGGCATTTCTGCTTCAAAACTTGATTGTACACAAAATCCAAAATTTAATCCAGGAAGAGAAAAAAGACACCAATTAACAAGCCCACAACCTATTGGTAAAATGCATAGAATAGACTCAACACAGTAGCACATTACAGCAATGGCATGTTTCTTTTTCACTTGTCATGCAGCCTGTTAAGAAATTGAGACATAGGAAAAGTTAAGTGCAAATAAAATACAGAATCCAGAAAGCTATATGCCCAATTTTATAGTACCTTCATCCTTGCATATGTTTGGCTGATCGACCAATAGTTGCCGAAGCGCACCTAAATCACTGGTACTGCAACATTAGCAATGAAGCTGTAGTTAGGATTACATTGCTGGCTGCCTCCCCTCCCCCACCCCCCCAAATAAGTTATAGGGTGCCTTGTGTCAGAACCACGTCACACTATACATTCAACGACAATAACATGAACAGATGCACTTTGCGGCAAGAGTGAGCTACGCTTATTGAAATAGCTAATGGATGGATTGTATTTGAATTCACCAAAGGAAATAGAATGAAACTTATGAAAGAAATGGAAAATAGAGACCTTGAGAGGATTCAAACATGCGAAGACACTTTTTGTAATTGGTTCAAGCTATTGTTTCCTAAGGCAAAACATGACACATGATAACAAATAAAGCCGAAGCCTATAAGATATTTGCAGCGCCAAAGTCAGCTTTGTGAATTTCCACTGATTTGATAAATTTCAACCATAAAGAGCCTTTTCGTACTCTGACTTCAAGGCAAGCGCTGAAAGTGCTGTAACCAACGATGATTTTAGACAATACCTGGCCATAAAAACATGGTAAAGATTGGTGAATGGGGGTCCTAATGCACACTATACACACACCCAGAATGGTGCCTAAAACCTCATATTACAAAAAGCACAACCATCTTTAAATACAGTAAACACAAAGAGATTGACTGGGAGACAAACAACCACAAAGTAAATCAGCAAAGATGGAATCATTTATTACTCAGAATTATGCATTTCATATAGAAGCATAAGCCCCTCCAAACAATCCGAAACAGATGGCTTTAGGCCGATTGTCTGCTGCATTTGCTTCTTGCTTAGCTGGGTAGAGCCCCCTTTAACAAGCTGTTTACCATCACGATAAGTCCTCTCAAGGGACAAAACCAAGCCATGAAAATCTTCCCTGAAACATTCTCAACCCAAACTTTCAAACGTGTCAAGCTTTCAAGAACCAGTTCATCTGATAGATGCTTAGACTGAGATGATCACAGACCTACATGGTTTTCTTCATTGAAAGCAAAATGGTTTGCAATGAATCCATCTGCTTTTGCAGCAGACCAGGTTTAATACCTTCCACAGAACTTAGATTGCCATAGTGCTTGGAATTTTGAAGGACCTAATAACAGGAAATGAAAGCACAAAATTTAAGGCTCCTTCAAGAGTTGGCTTGAGAAAAGGAAAACGGGATACGAGCTCTAAGTTGGCAATGAACAAGTAACCTGTAATCTCTCGATGATCAACGAAGCACTGGCGAACTGCGATACTAGGCGAGATTGAAGCTCTTCCCACCGACCCATCTCCTTTTTCACCTTCCTAAACTTCTGCTGGTATTTCTTTATTGTTGCCTCCATCACTAAACATAAGCAAAAAAATTGGCTTGACTTGGTTCAAGAAAAGAAAAAAAAAAAACAGGAACTTCCGGTTGATCTCCAGCATCCACCGGGAAGAAGCGCCGCCGCCGCCAAAGTTCCCAAGATGAGAAGGTTAGACGGCTACGAGTGTTAGGGCGGAAGCAAGAGGAAGGGCGACGAGGAGGAGAGACGGAGAAAGGACCCGAATAGGGTGAAGGATAAGAATTACACCACTAAAACGGTGAGTTTTGCGACAAACGATGATGATTGGGAGCTGATTAACAAATACTCCATCTTACTCAATATATTTGCAACATTTGATTTTGCACGTAAATCAAGGTATGCTACCGATTTCCTCCTTTGTTTTTTCAAGCTTGTTCATGATTTTCTCTTTGCTTGTTAACTCTATCAGCAACTTTTTCCATTGCGGACCTCAATCTTTCCCTCTGTCAGTTCTTGTCGTACATCATACTAGAGTACCAATTAGAGAACCAGTCGCTTCTTATCATATATTGCACAGTCCCACATGAATAACACCAATCATGGAAGTTAGGTTTGTCATCCTCGATCCATCACATTTGTCAATCCATCGCTGTTATCCTTGATCCATTGTGTTCGTCGAGTGAGTCGCGTCAGTTGAGTATGTCGCTACCATTTCAATTCATCGCGCCCATTGAGTCCGCTCTCCATGATCCCTTGAATCGCTTTCATGCCATCCATCGATCTGCCGCCAACCACAATCGAGTCTTGTCCTCGATCGCACAATTGAGTCTCATCCTCGATCATGCTTTGCATTCTTAATCCCCGTCATCATCAATCACACTTCAGTACCTTAATCGCTATCATCGCCTCCTTGTTCCATTGCAGCCCTTGATCGTTGCCGTTCTCAATCGTAGTTGTCCTTGCTTCTTCAATCTCCCAGCCTGTAACCGAACTGGTGATGGATAAGATCGATTTGGAATTTTGGCAAGAATTGGAAAGAGGTATATTTGACATTTGGGTTAGTAAAGCTTAATAAAAAAGGAAATGGTGCAACGAATTTGAGACGGTAAAAAAAAATGGTGCAAAGAATATGAAACGAAAAGAGTAAAAGGTAAGCACCAATCCTACCAGAACTATCACTAATGTCGCACTTCATCCAGAAACTAAGAAATGCTGCATTACTTGTCTTGAACTATTGAGAATATTGCATAATTTATCTCTGTTCATTTATATTGTTAAAAACAGATAGTAAATATATGAAATGTAAGAAAAAGAGAAATCATGATGAAATGGAACAATTGACCAAATAGGAGGTCTAAGTGACCAACTATGAATATAAAATTAAAATTATGTTTTAAGAGAAATAAAATGAAAAAAAAATGAAAAATGGAAATATAAAATGATATGATAAAGTAAAATAATTATATCACATATATATAATACATAAATAGAAAAAATAATAAAATAAAATAATTGAACAAAGAAGATAAGTAAGAAAAATAAGATTAGAAACGAATAAAAAGGAAGAATAACAAATAAAAATATTTTAAAAAGGATTTAAATGATAAAAATTAAAATGAAAAGAGAAAGAGAATAATAAAAATAAATTTCAAGAAAAATAAAAATAAGGCAGAAATATCAAATTTGCCACTATGTTTTGGGTAGGGAGCGAATATGTCACTATAGTTTTTTTTTTCCCCAATCTTCCATTAATGTTTTAAAATGGGCCGAATATGACACTATCGGTTAGAAAATAACAAAAAATGATAAAAATAATAAGTTTTGAAATCTTATGGTTATTATACATCTTTAAAAAAATATTAAGACCTTTAAGATTTTTGGCAAGAGAATGTTTGATTTTTGCAATAAGTGCTTCAACCCTATTGTTGTCTCTGTTATTAGAGCTCAACCGCTCACCACCCTCTCTCTATTTTTGCTGTCTAATCTATTCGCCAATATTCGAGAGATAGTCTAATTACAAAAGATCTTTAAAGTTTGTTAAAACTTGCACTATTACTTTAAAAACTTCAAAACTTATTATTTTTAACATTTTTCGTTATCATTTTAATATTTTTCATTAAATTTTTAACGGTCAGTGGCATATCCATTCTTAAATTGAAACTTCAGTGACATATTCGGCTAATTTTAAAACATTAGTGAGAGATTTGGCATCAAAAAACCTATAGTGGCATATCCACTCCCAACCCAAAACATTAGTGGCAAATTTGATATTTTTATCTAAAAATAAATGTGAAATAATAAAAGGTAGTATACAATATTATTATTATTATTTAATTTTTAAATTTATTACCTATTTTATTTATTTATTTATTTATAAATTCTAAGTTTTGAAATTTAAAATATAGACAATATGACAAGGGGAGCTGCTTAGACCAGATAAGGAAATGTGAAGCTTTGGGTAATGCTTAAAGTTGGTATAGAAGAAAAGCAAATTTGTTTTAATTTAAGTCAACTAATTTATTTTTATTTTTACATCTCTTTTGCCAAAAACCAATTTCATTTGAAAGCCAATATTATTTAGATGTAATAATTTATTTGAAAATAAATTTTCATAATATTGTTAAATTTTTATTAAATTTTATTTTTTAATGTCTTAAACTAAAAAATTCATAAAAATTTAATAAGATTAGAAAATTTATATTTTCAATAGATTATTACAACTAATATTGACTTTTAATTAAAATTAGTTCAAAGTAAAAAAGATGTAAAAATAAAAATAAGTCATTTTGGAGTCAATTGATTTAAGTTAAAACGAACTAAGTGGAACTTTTTGGTCTATTTATCTTATTTACATTGTTTGTAAAGATAGCTAGATAACCTAAATATTTTTGCAAGCCCATTTGGTTCTTTTCGAATGGAAAGAGGACTTAATCTTTTATAAAATTAATAAATAAAATATGAAAAAACATAAATACATAAAAATTTATTTTAAAAAAATGTGGACCTATTATTCATTCATTTCTAGTTTATTATTTTTATTTAAATTCATATTTGTATCATTTTTATTTAATATTCTGTTTACTAATTTTATGAATTGTTTTAATTATTTGTAATTTTATTAATTCTTTATACATTTAGTTTTTATTTTTTATGTTTTACAATTTTTATTATTTTTATTTACTTCTTTTAATTTCATATTTTCTATCTCTATTATTTTTTTTATTTATTTTTATATTTATTTATTTATTACTATTTAATTTTATATAATTTTTTTTATTCTTCATTTCTTTATTAATAGTATTTTTATTCTTCATTTTTTATTAATTTATTTTCTATTTCTTATGTTTGCGGCTAAATCAATTTTTGGACCTTCAAATTTATTCCGTTGTTTATTTCAGTCATGTTGTTGCTTTTCTTACATTTTAGGCATTTTTTGTCAATATTTAATAGTAAGAATGACTAAGAACAAAGTGTGTAACATTCTTAATGGTTGAGGAGAAACAGTGCAACATTTTATAGTTTGAGGAAAATAGGGCAACATAAGTGATAGTTTTAGCACAACTGGTGCCATTTTCAAAAATAATGGAAAAAAGGGAAAATTATCTGGACCCCCTGTGAGGTTTGAGCAAATCTATACTTGTGTCCCTTTTTTTCAAATACCTACACTTACTCCTCAAAACTTAACTTTGTCATTCACCATTAGATTAAAAAAAAAAGAAAAATCTGATTTTTGCCTTCTTAATATTTTTTCATGGAAACTTTGCCCCCAATTTTTGGATCAATACAAAGGCCAAAATGCATGATTAGTCCCTTAACTTTATCAACTCATACAAGTTAGTCTCTTAACTTTGACTCATCATGACTTAGTCCTCTAACTTTGGAAAATGATGCGATTTAATCCCTCAACTTTGATAAAGTGCACATGTTAGTCCATCAGTAAATGGAGACTACAGTGCAAAACACATGATAGTGACTAAACTGCAAAATAAATAACACTAAATACCAAAGCATATATATTAGATGAAATAAATGACTAACATGAGGTTTTCCTAGTTAAAAACCTAGATCTTCTTTAACCCACAATAGAGCATCTGTCATTCCCGTAACATTCATCGACTAAACCTGGTTAGGCAGGATGATGGCAGGGTCGTAATCAAAGATGGGATTAGCGCAAGAAATTAAAGGTAGAAGCAAATCCTTGATCGATCAAGGGTTGGGTTGGGTTTCAGTTTTCTAGACAATGGGTGATGGCGATTGTTGTTGAGATGTGAGTCAGGAGGAGATGGGTGCTGGGTGGTTGTCTGGTTGGTTGGGTGCTATGCTTTGTTTTGTTCTTATCTCAAATTGATCAGATCTGATTGTTGTTGTTCATTTTGCTGTCCTTTTTCCATTTTGTTGTAGGGTCGTTGATAGACAGAGAGGCGAGGCTGACAAGGGAGGTGATGCCGATGGGTAGTGATGTGAGGTCGACAGGAAAATGAGGCTGATGGGAGAAGAGGTGAGGACGACGACGAGGTGAGGTCGATGGCAAAATGACATTGGGGAAGAAAGGTTGGCTGGCAGTGTTGAAGAATATAGCTGACAATAAGGGAGAAAAAAAACGCTGCCAATTGGGTTTCAGGACTAAATTGAAAATATAAAATATTTAGGCACAAATGTAAACTACCCAATAAAGTTTAGTAACTTATAACATAATTTTACCTCAGCAAGCTACTAACACTGTAGCTGATTCCGTTAGTAACTGACTAATTTGCACCATTTTCCAAAATTAAAGGATTAAATCCTGCGGAATCCAAGTTGAGGGACTAACTCGTGCGAGTTGACCAAGTGAAGGGACTAATAATGCATTTTGGCCCAATACGAATCAGATTTCTCCATCTGGTCTTGTTATTCCCTTTATCTAGCTCACTGTATTTTCGATCGGTGAGTTCTCTCCAGCAGCCGCCGACACTAATTTACGAGGTAATCGGTCATCTTTGCTTGAAATCTATCAGATCCTCGAATGAATCATGTCTCGAAGAACCCAACCCGCACCGATTCCTCGGTTGTTCTGCCACGGACTGATTCTTCTCCTCTTCGCCTCCGTCCTATCTCCTCTCCTCTCCACTCCGCCTCCCTCTCCCTATTCTCCTCTTCGTGAAACTGTTCTCTTCACTGGCAATTGCTGTTTTGCTCACCTTATGGTTTCACAGCCGCAATAGCCAAGACTTGTTTCTGTATTTTGTAATTCTGGCACCGATTCTCCTGTCGGTAGTCTTAGTTTTCTCCTATTTGTTGTGGTTTTAAGGATTGGCTGTTGTCATATTAGTTTCGATTCGCCTGCTTTTTTTGTTGGGAATTAGTAATGGTAATTGAGTGAGTCGGGTCAGATTTGAGTTAAGTCATTCAGATTCAAATCTAGTCAAGTTAGCATGAATTCTAGTCCAAGTTGAGTTTAAGTTGGGTCATTTGGGTTTGGGTTGATTTTATATTTGAGTTGAGTTGGGTTAGACTGGATTTATTTGGGTTTGAGCTCACTGCAAGGTAGGTTAATTTCAGTCTTAGGTCAATTTCAAGTAAACCTTTATGTTTACTCAAGTTATTGGTGTGTAGGCCAAAATAATTGAATTGATTTTTTTTTCAATTTTTGTTAAAAGTTAAATCAAATAATTCTATTTTTGTGTGATTTAATTTAAATTAGTTTTTTATTTTTTTTTTGTATATTTAATTAAAATATTCACAAAAATCTTTTTCATTATAGTTTAGTACATATTTTGGTAATTTAACATTGTTAGTAACACTTACTTGTTTTTCTAAACTCATATCCTTCAACTATCATTGTATAGGTTATTCAGATCATCATCCAGCTATCACTCAAACATATACTATGACAATTTTGCTATGCCTTTGTTTCAATGAATTTTCTTTTAAATTACTATAGATGCAAATCAATCACTATTAGTGACTAAATTGTAAAATTTAAAAACTTTAGGTGAAAGTGCAAAGATTTTAAAAGTTCAAGAACCTATGTGGTAAGAGTAAATAGCACCTATCATCCTTCAACTGTGGCTTATATTGCGGATTCATCTTAAAATTAAAAAATATTATATCATTCATCCTCTAATTTAGCAAATCGTTGCAATAACGTCATTCTGTTAAGTTGGACTATTAGAAAGTTACGAAAAGGAAAAAGATGCACAGTTAATCCTAAAATTAATTAATTTTTTCTATTTGAGTCATAAAATTTCTTCTTGCCTAAGTGGCCAATCTAGCGGTGCAAAACCCCATTATTTTCTTCATTTCCACCGCACAATTAGAAATATAGTAGAATTCATTAAGCTGAAGCATAAAGTCATTCTCTTGACGGACCGGTCAACCTCGCCCCGGTCCGCCATACTCGAAGATGAAGAGCATTCGGTCGAATAAGCAGTCCCCACTTTTGATTTTGAGCGTCTCAGAGTAGTTGTGGCGCTCGGCTGAGGCGCCAAGGGCGTGGTGTTTTTGGCGGTGGATGAAGAGATCGGAGAAGTCTTAGCTTTGAAGATTATATGGAAAGACTTGATCGAGAAGAAAAGAAAAAGTGTGAAGAATAATGCGAGTGATGAGAGTGAGTACAGAAGAGTTTGGCTGGAGAAAGAGATCTTGAGCAAGCTTAAGCATCCTCCGCTACCACGTTTGTGCGGCGTTTTGGCCACGAAAAAAATGATCGGCTACGCCATCGACTATTGCCTCGGCGGCGACCTTCACGATCTCCAGAAGCCCCAGACGGAGAAGATGTTAGAAGCGATCCAACTTTTTATTTTTCTCATGTTGCTAGTTTACACGAGCCTAACAGATTTCTGAACTTCATCTTTTTGGGTTATTTTCCCTAAGATTTTATGCGGCAGAATTGGTTCTGGCTTTGGCATATCTTCATAGTCGCGGAATAGTTTGCAGGAATTTGAAATCAGAAAATGTAATGATCTAAGGAAATGGCCACACAATGCCTGTCGAGTGGGTGCTGGAGCTTCAACCATGCCCTGTCTTCATCTCGCAAGCTCTTGCACTCAAGCTTGGGCATGAATGCCTACGGAAAAGTGTTGCCGATTATGGCCATCTCGGGAGGAGAATCAAATAAATCCACCTTCCTCCTCATTCGGTGTCCAACTTCCGGTGGCAGCGGCAGTGACTAGAAGGCGAAGCTCGCAGGATAGGTTGTTGCAGTATTGTCTAACGATCCTGGGATGGAGTCACCGGTGACGCGGGGCTTCGATGACAGACGTCCGATGGTGTTGCTTGGATGGCTTCACAAATTTAGGATCCCCCTCATTCGATCAGAATAATAGCAGGGCTGTGGAGGCTTATACAGGCTCGATCGGTGTCGTATCAATATCAGGGCGGATGGGCGGCGGACAAAGTTGGGATAGAAAGCAGGCAACGGTGGCTGGGCAGTAGCTGGAGTCACGGGTTAGGAGCTTAACGGAGATAGGGCCTTGATCGTTAGATGCACCAAGGTTTAGGACTCAAATAGAAAAAATTAATTAGTTTTAGGATTAATTGTGCATTTTCCCTTTTATTCCGTTACTTTCTAACAGTCCAACTTAATGGAAGGATGTTATTGCAACAATTTACTAAGTTAGACGATGAATGATATAATATCTTTTAATTTCAAGATGAATTCGCAACATAGGCCATAGTTGAAGGACAATAGGTGCTATTTACCCTATGTTGTAATTATTAGGGGTGATTGAAATGAGATTTTTTTAAAATTTAGGTACCTTATTTCACTATACTTAAAAGTTTAAGGATGAATATTGTAATTTTAATAATTGCCTATTAAAATCATTAAACTTACTAAATATGGAAGTTTCTTCCCAAAATAAGATGCTTTCAATATATAAAAGTTCTCAAAAAATGAAAGTTACTAAATATTGAAATCCTCTTTAAAAAATGAGAATTACTAAACTTGAACATTTAAAAAAAAATGGAACTACTAAATATTGAAGTCTCATCCCTATATATGAGACTTACTAAATATCGAAGTACAAAAAAATGGAAGTTTCTAATTACGGATGTCATTATTCCTAAATATGGGACACATTGAATATGAGAGTCTTAAAAAATGTAAGTTATTAAACATGTAAACCTTCACATTTAGGATTTACTAAATATGGAAGATAATGAAAGAGGAGAGCTAAGGTTTAGGGTGAGGGTTAAAATCGGGTATTGTCAGGTTTAGTCATTGTGTTATCTCCGGTTCAGGTCAAGTGTTAGGCACCTCCTATGTGCTTGGCTTAGGCCAAGGAGAACCAAGGAAAAATGAGAGAAAACAGAAAGGGAAGAAAGAGGAGCCATGGAGACTGGCACAATGACTTATGTGCAAAACTGGAAACTATCAGGACTTAGTTGCACATGGAAAACGTACTATGGGAAAGCTGACAGAAAACTGAGAAAGGGGACCAAACTGTGCACTAAGTTAAGTGGTATAAGTGAAACCACAAGTTTAAAGATGGCATTGTTGGCCATGCAAATTTCTATAATGGCTAGTGCAAGACTAGACCATTTGTGGGAGACAACAATGATTACTAGTCAAAATCTTGTCTACCACTAGTGTACTATTCACTAGTTACTAGTTAAACTAACTAGTCTTTATTTTAGTTACATGGCCGGTTATGCATGGGTGCTTATGACACCTTGGTACTTGTGTTGTTTATTTGCTTGGCACTTTGAGCCATGTGTGGACTTAAGTGCCCATTTAGACACAAGTTTGAGTGGCGGCCTTGTGCACAAGTGGACTTAAGGGCTATTTTGCGCCATGCAAAGAAATGGAAGTGGAAGTTGGCATTTTGGCTAACTAAAGCAAATGACTTTCGGCCGAAACTAGCCTAAGTCCATTTGCTTCATTTCGGGCTTCCTTGTCCTTGCTAAACCGAGAGCATTTTGAGAGCTCCTTCACAATCTTGACTTGACATCCAAAGTTCTTGAAGTACTTGGCGAATTCAAGCTTGGAGAAGTGGATTCGGCTTGTGCTTGCTTGGATTCAAGCTTTGTTTATGAAGAAATGGTGAAGGGCCGAGCCATTTGAGCTAGGGTTCTTGAGGTAACCTCGAAATTTCCTTGAATCCATGGTATTTCTTTCCATGAACAAGGAATTTTGAATGCTCATATGTTGTTAAGCTTGGAGAATAGAGCAATTGAAATATTATGTGGAAAACCTAGCTATGGCCGAATGTGATGAACATGTGTTCTTGGTGTTCTTCTTGGAGTTCATGGAAATTAATCCATGTGTGATGCTTGTTGATGATTATTTAACCTTGTGATAGGTTGTTTGGGTGAAGAACACCAAGATTGTGCAAGTTAGTACTTTGGCCGAAAGTGCATTTTGAGGTAACCCATGTCCAATCTTTGTTTACATGGCATTAACGCCATGAACCATGCTTATTGATGCATTGGTATATGTGTGTTGGATTGGATTGAATGAAGAACATGTGTATGTGAAATGGGTACTATGGCCGAAAGAGTGGAAATGGTGTTTACATGTATTTTGCTTAGTTACATGGTAATTGTGCCATGAGTAAGCTTATTGGTTGTTTGGCTACTCATTTGGTGTAATGGAATGTTGAGTAGTACAATGAGATGAAAATGTGTGCTTTGGCCGAAAGCTTGAATTAGAGTGAAATGGTACATTTCACTTGGTTACTTGGCATCAATGCCATGGTTGATGTTTATTGGTGATTATAATAGCTTATGGTATGTGAGATTAATGGGCAGCTCATGTTTGGGTATTTTAGGCCATATGGCCGAGAGCTTCAAAGTGTTGTACGGTAGTGTCCTTCATTGAAAGCATGGTATTTGATCCATGGAATATGTTGTTAATGGTTATGCCTTATTATGGTAGCCATTGTGGTTGAAGGGCACTTGGACACTTGAAGTTTTGTTGGAGACCGAGAGCTTGAGGTAGGGTTCACTGCACTTGAGTTCGCTTGGTAATATATGCCATGGTTCAAGTGTTAGGGTGGCTAAGTGATGGTTAAAATTTGCCATGTGATCTTAGTT
Organism: Aquilaria yunnanensis; assembly: GCA_039654915.1. NCBI lineage: Eukaryota > Viridiplantae > Streptophyta > Magnoliopsida > Malvales > Thymelaeaceae > Aquilaria > Aquilaria yunnanensis. The sequence goes on from CM077593.1 coordinate 10,778,318, forward strand.
GCTTGATGGGCTTATTGGTTATATTTGGTTGCAATGTTGATTAGCTAATTGACTATGGTACATGTACTAAAAATGCAAGTGAATGTGGCCTATTTGCTTGGCATTTTGGGAGCTCCAAATGGAATGTTATTGGTAAGATTATGTGCAAGGATTGCACACGAGTACATGTATGGCTTATATGGCCGAGAGCAACAATGTGAAGTGTGTGTGAGTACTTGTGTGCCTTGGTGATTTCTTGTGCATGCTAACCCCCATTATTGTTATTGTATATGGATACACCTGCTTTTCTTGTTTTTGTGTTTGTTTTGCAGGTTGAGCTAACTAATTGGAGGTTAAGCCTTGAGTGTTCACTCGGCTTAACTAAATAAACTCTTTAAGAGTTGGGTATAATGAAGTGAATCCTACTGAGTTAAACTCACTGCCCATTTTCCATTTTTTTTTCAGGCAAGGATATTCAGCCTGAGTAGTGCTAAACTGCCTTGTGTGTGCACTTAGTGTTTATTTGCTTTGTTGCTAAGGTATGTGCCAATGTGTGCTTGGCTTGACACTTTCGAATTATTTGCAAGTCTTATTGTGAGTTGGTCGAGACTTATGGTTTAAGCTTGCAGGCTGTAAAGTGGGAACTGTCTAGGGGAGCATGGATACCTGGACTTTAGCTCTGGTTTTGCTTTTCACCTTTATGACCATGAACATGGCCACGGGCTTGGTGTTGCAGTGTATGCTTTTGTATGGGATCCTTAAGGTGATGTTTGAGCATTAGGAGTTTGGTCTCGGTCTGTATATAACTTGGCATGAACAACTTATGGGTGCTTGGCATTATTAGCCATGTTATTTGCTAGGTAGACTACACTTTTGGTTGTGTATATTTGTAGTCTCGGATACCTAGATGGTGTTATTTTGAGAACCTTGTATGCCAAGTTATGTATGAGAGTATGGATGGTTATGTGTATGGATATGTGTTATGAGTGTTATGAGCCAAGGTTTGGCACTTTTATATGTTATGGATGGCATGATCTTGCAAGTTGTATGGTGCACCATTGTATGTATGTTTGATGGCCGAGAGCTACATGCATTGTTCCTTGTGGTTTTCCAAACTTAAACCAACATTGTGGGCTTCTTGGTTGCCATATAGGTAGCACACTTGATTGCACACCAAGTATGCACTGGAAGTTGCATTATTTGTTGCCTTGCTTGTCATGCAAGAAAGTGGTTTGGGCCTTACTTACGCTGCAAGTAATTACTAGTTTGGTTTGAAAGCCACCTGGGCCACCTCCCAGGCCCATTACCTTAAGAAAATAAGACTTAAAGTTAGTCCATGTGGTATGGCCGAGGGCTAGTTACCCAGTTTTTAGTTTGGGCTTGTGAGTCAGGTTGGGGACTTACAGGCCAGGGCCTGTGTGAGGTGTGACATCAAGTCAGTCTTGGGTTCGGGTTATTTTCGGGTTCGAATCAATTCAGGCTCTGGTAATTTCGAGTTTTGGTCATTTGGGTTCGGGTTTTCTCGGGTTTTCCTTTGATTGGGTTCGGGTTCAAGTCGGATTAGGTATAATTGAGTTCAAGTCGTTGGTTTTTTTTGTCAAATCGGTTCAGGTTGCGCTTGGGTTCAGGTGGGTTGGGCTAAGGTCATCAGATCGGGTCAAATTTTTTCATCCTTATTGAGAAACTCAAAGATGGCCATTTCAATGTGTTTGATAGGAATCCTCAAATGAAGGGATCATCTCCACCTTCGGTGACTTCGTTGTTTGACTCCGTTGTCTGAATTCGTTGATCTTCATGATTCCACCATTTGATTCCTCGAATTTGTCCCCGCCAAGCTTGCTAAGTTGCTACATCCGCCATTCGCTGTGATGAGTGACACTGAAAGTATGCCCAGAATCAATTCTCTCAACACCGTCTTCCCCATTGTGCGTGACATTAATGGATGGCATTCCCTTCAGGGCTCAACTGATGTAGAATCAAGCAAAGAGAATGGGCTACTAGCGATGCCGAATTCATTCTGGTGACATTCATGATGGGGTGAAGGGCGTGTTAGTCCCGCGACGATTGTTAGTCCTTGTAAATTTAGAGTTTTTAGGGTTTAAAGGATGGAATCAGATATGAAGTTACGTTGGGGGGCAAAGATTCCAGGGGAGAAAGTTAGGATGACTAAAATAGACATTTACCCTTTTTTTTTCTAATGACAAATTATGGGGGTAAATTGTACGCACTGCTCCCAACCTTTAATTATTATTCCTGTTTTAACCATAATCTTCATTTTACTCGTACGATACCCTAACCTCATTAAACCGTTTCATTTTAACCCCATTTTAGATGGAAAATGCCATGTCAACACCAGATTATAAGGGAAAAAGCTAGTTTTAGCTTCCTAAAAACTTTGTCTTTCCTAAGGAGACCTAAAAATTTTGAAACTTAACGATTTGACCACCTTGTCATCACCTGAAAAATAAATTTAGAATTTTAATCAGCCTTCACGATTTGATGCCCTTTTTCATCTTCTTTAACTTTCTTTTTTATCATTTCTTCCAAAATTCAACTGATTTTTGTAAATTAGACTTCAAAGATTTGGGTTTTACAAATTCAGATGCAAATATATAAAAATCTGATGAGATTTGGAAGAAATAATAGAAAACAAAGTTAAAAAGGATGAAAAATGCCACCAAACTATGTAGGCCAATTAGAATTCTGGAAAAAAAAAAAATTCCGCCATGGTGGCGCCGTCATGCCAATGAGTTTCTTGGCGGTGGTGCCACTATGCTGGAAAAAAAAAATTTCCAAAATTTTAATTGGTCTGTATGGTTTGGTAGCATTTTTTATCTTCATTAACTTTCTCTCCTATCATTTTTTTTAAATCTTAACGAATTTTTGTAAATCAAAGCTTCAAATATTTGAATTTCAAAATTTTTAATATAAATATATGAAAATTTGTTGTGATTCGGATATCAAACTATGTAGGTCAACAAAAATTTTGAAAATTTTTTTTGTACATGGTGGCACCACCACCAGAAAACTTATTGGCACAATGGCATCACGGTGTCGGGAAAATTTTTTTCCAGAAATTTGATTGGCAACATGATTTGGTAGCATGTTTCATTCTCTTTAACTTTCTTTTCTATCATTTCTTTTAAATCTCATCAGATTTTCATATATATGCATATGAAATTATGAAACCTAAATCTTTGAAGTTTAATTTATAAAAATCGGTTGAGCTTTGAAAGAAATAATAGAAGAGAAGGTTAAAGAGGATGAGAAAGGGCATCAAACCATGAAGGTCAATTAAAATTCTAGATTTTTTTTTTGTGGTGACGAAGGTGGTCAGATCCTTAGGTTCCAGAGTTTTTAAGTCTCTTTGGTAAAAAGGAAGTTTTTAGGGAGTTAAAACTAGCATTTTACCTTATAATCCTATGCTGATGTGGTCTTTTCCGTCCAACATAATGATTTCTGTTCAAACAAGGGATCAAAATAAAACATTTTAATGAGGTTAGGGTATTGTACGCGTAAAATGAAGGTTAAGGTTAAAAAAGGAACAATAATTAAAGGTTGGGGGCAGTGCATGCAATTACCCCAAATTACGGTGTCAAGTTTGGAAGGGGGGAAGTGTAGGTATTTGGGAAAGTGGGACACAAGTGTAGGTTAGACAAAATCTCAGGGGGGTTTTGGTATTTTTCTCAAAAAAAAAAAAAAAACGAAAAGAAAAAACACTCAAACGACGAACTTTTCGGTCAGCAGTATCGTCTCTCGTCTCACTCTCAGCTGGCAATGAAGAAATCGAAAAGCCCTAACAAGGTGACGATCATCTTCCCTTGTAGCTTGGGTTATTAAAGTTTCCGTTTTTCCTTTGAATAGAAATTTCGCACTGTTCTCGGTAGCTGTAGGCCGAAGATCGTTCCTTTCTCCTGTTAGGGTTTAGATTTGTTGTTCGTTAGTTGCTTCTCCATTCCCGGTTGAGGAACCTTTGTGTAGCCCTAGAAGTCTCAGTTTCCTGTTTGGACTTGACGAAATCGCTTTATTTGTTTTGTTTTTTTTCCCTCTCGACGTGGCTTGTTCTTTTATCTGTTATTTCCACGAAAAAAATTCATACTTAGCTACTGATAGGCTGGGGCTTTGCGGTAAAAGCTCTTTAGCTTCGGAAGTGGGTTTCTAAAACTGAATGTCCGAGTCATAGTTACTAATAGGTATATGGTTGAGTGTATCTGAGACTGTTGTGGAGAACTTAAAAAGTTATAATGCGCGCTAAAGTTCCTCTTTTGTTTCTGAAATTGATCCCTATAGATGTATTGGAGCTGTGTGAAGCAATGATTCTGGCCGACAATCTCCATCCAGAACCAGAAAAGAAAATGGTTTCTGAGACAGTGCAAGTGACAAGATTAAGAAATGGGGAGGTTAAGAACCGCCTTCACGAGCATAGTCGTAAACCTCATAAGGTAGGAAGACATTGGGAGCTTGATGAGAACCCCACTTCATGCTGCAGTGGAGCATGTGAAGAAGGCCATGAAGACGCAAAATGCAATAGAGATGCTCTCGACAGCTCTGAGAGACACAGGGAGCCTGATGGTGAACCAGTAAGCAAAATTGCAACCCAGTTCCTTCTTTAAGATCCTTGCTGCATCTAATGTCTTGTGACGATGAACTGGATTATGCCCAGAGAAAGGTTAGCCTTCCGAAGGAGCCAACTTTCCAAGATATCTATAATCAAGATGGATTTGATGGTGAAGATGATGATGATGATGACAGTGATTGGGAGCCTGTACAAAGGCACATGGAGATTTTCAAGTGGTTTTGTACCAATTGTACAATGGTCAACCTTGATGATGTTCCCTACTGTGATGTATGAAATGACTCTGTCTACATTTTGCAGAACTCTGAATTTGATAAAATAGAATGCTGTATGTGCATTATTGCTTTGTGGTGTTCTTTGCAGATATGTGGGGAACACAAAGAGTCTTGTATTTTAAAGCATGGGTTTTTTGCTTCTCCTCTATCACATGAAACAGATCCTAATGAGATCAAATCAAAAGTTGGAGGAAGTAATGGTACGCTATTTTTAGGATTAGTGCATTTCCTTTTTCTCATGTCACATGTTTATATAAAATAGCAGTATATATTTCATCGTCCTTTTGGTTACATACTGGACTTGATATATCTAGACCATTGTAATGGTTGTTACCCTCTCGGTTTTGACTATTTCTTTCTATTTGTATAGTTTTTCTGCATGCGCTATCAACTGCTGAAAATTCCACAGCTGTAGGTTTTGACGAGAGGATGTTGTTGCACTCAGAGGTATGAATTTCCTTTTGTGTACACCTCTTAGAATGTGTGTTTGATTAGGGTTTTAATGGAAAACCTTTCCATTTCCATTTTCTTGATCTTAGTGTTTTTTTTTTTCTGAACTTTATGTTATAGAATTTTCTCTGTAATGAAATGCAGGTATTTTTCTTAGGGTCTTTACATGTGAATTGTTATGTTTGTCACAGCCACTGTATGCATGAATTTTAATTTTGCTTATTTTCTCATTCTCGTTGACAATTAAAATCCTTGCAGTTGGACAACTGCATGGAGAGATAAGATGTGGGAACAAAAGAGAAAAAAGTTGATATAATCATTTACAAAATGCAAACCTGTTGTTCTGCATTTTGTTTATATTCGCATTCTGTCTTAAGGTGTGAAAAGCCACTGTTTCATCTAATTTTTATGGGAATACCTGTGTTGCAATGCCGTACTTCTTTAAGGTCAATGGGGATCCACTGCAGGAATTTTATTCTTCTCTTTTACAGCAATTGAATTGAAATTTTGCTCATTGCCATTTCATGATACCATATGATTGGAGAAAAATTACGATGATAGTTTTGGAATCATGTCTGATTATTCGCTTACAATAGGTGGAATCATGTCTGATTATTCCCTTACAATAGGTTTTTGTGTCAGGAAAGATGTCCCACATGAAACAATACCATTTTGCTTTTGCATTTATTTATAGTGTCAATATGACTTTCAACGGTTAATTTACATGGGGCGGACCTGAAAGTTTTATAAAGCAGGGGTCAAAACAGATTTTTTCCTGAGCTGTAATCCTTTTAATGCAATTCAACCAATTCTAAGGAGGGGCCGGAATGCATTTAACCTTAATATCTAAAGACTACAAGCAGGAGGGTTCTACCACTCTAGGCTGGGCCCTTAAATCCACCCTGGAATTGACATTATAGCTTCATGGCAATGGTCCCGATGCAGTCACAATTAAGGTGTAGTATGATAATGATGATAATGCATTGAGCTGCAACGTTACTAGAAGGAATTTTAGCTGCATGATACTAGTGTACGTTCAGAAGCAACTCTATTGGAATCATATAGTTTAAAATGGTGCCAAATAACAGGAGGAATATATTGGTGCAGTAGGATTGTGAAATTTCTTTGGATAGGTTTTAAAAATAACCATAATACTTGATTTGTTCTCACAATCTGTAAAAACAAGTTTCAGGGAAAAAGTTTTACTGGGATTGCAACATTCCTTTTCTTTCTTGGGTGATATTTTACTAACTATATTTATATACTTTGTTTGTTATTCTTATGTTTCTCTTGCTAGAATAGGTTGAAATGAGGTCGCATCCTCACCCAGAAAGACCTGACCGTCTTCGAGCTATTCTTGCTAGCCTTGCGACTGCTGGTAATCCTCATAGGAATTTCCTTTCTTCTTTTCATTTGCTGATTGCATCGGATTTTCATTGCTTGTCATTGTTGCATTATATTCTGCTGCAAGGTGTTCAATGGGTAATTGACTGGGAAATACAATTTTTTCCCTTTACAGGTATATTTCCAGGGAAATGTTATCCAATTCCTGCCAGAGAAATCACATTAGAGGAACTTCAAATGGTGAGGAACTTAATCTATCAGCATGGCGTGACATTTTTATATCTTTCTGTCGTTGCTGTATTTATAAACACATGGAATTGTTATGTTTACACTGGTCATGCTGATAAAGAGAAGAAGTCTGGTCTGGCCAGTTACTTTTCCTAGATTGTTGATCCAAGTTTCTGAAGTTTGTGTTTCTTTCTTCTGAATCCTAGGTCCACTCCTTGGAGCATGTCAAAACTGTTGACCTCACCAGTCAGCTTCTTTCCAGGTATATGATTTGGTTACCTTCTGCAACTCCTGCATATCTCCTCTACTTTGCATTAATTGTTGAGGTCATGTTTCTTTGTTTCTTTCTCAACTACTTCTGGACAAGGGGTTCGAGCATTCATGATTGTTTTGCTAACAATACTTAATGTGATCCAGAGTTTCCTTCCCCCATTTAATGCAGCCTTCGTCTGGCTATACTTTTGTTTACCCTGAAACCAGACCATTGATATTTATTATTTTTGCTATGTTTTGTTTCAGTTACTTCACGCCTGATACATATGCTAATGCACATTCAGCTTGTGCTGCAAGACTTGCAGCTGGATTGTGTGCCGATCTTGCTTCATCAATATTTTCAGGACATGTGAAAAATGGCTTTGCACTGGTAATACAGATAATTAATCAATGCCCCTTAAAGCATGTAACTGTTAAATTGATACAGAATCATGTCTGGTTCTCATCTTCTGTACTATTTGCATATTGGATTAGGTCCGGCCTCCAGGTCATCATGCAGGTGTGACACAGGCTATGGGATTCTGCCTACATAACAATGCAGCAGTTGCTGCATTAGCTGCACAGGCTGCAGGGGCAAAGAAAATATTGATCGTTGATTGGGTAATGCTTGATAGTTTTTCTTGATTCTTAGTTCAATTGTATGGTACAGTAACTATGCATTACGTTTTTATGACAAATTGGTAACATGATATGTATTGCTTCAGCTATCTGAACTTTTCTTGATTGTTTCAGGATGTCCATCATGGAAATGGTACCCAAGAAATATTTGAGGATAATAAATCGGTGAGCTTCATGATGGTTTGACATTTTTACAGTAGCTGCATCAACAAATGATTTGCATTTGCAGCGAACAATTTTCTGGAAGAGTTGGGATGATGTTGGCTTGGAACTGAAAAGACAGAAAAGTATCTTGTAACTTGGCACGTCAAAACTGATTTAAAATGTTCCATTGTGCTTCTAAGCTAAAATACATTGTTAGGGCTATGTACTATCCGTAATTGATTTAAAAATGATGCGTATTATAGTTTCTTCCACATATGAAAAAGGATTTTAATTTGAGTTTAAAATCAAGCTAAGGTTATAATTGCATGTTTGGGACCTTTGGCAGGTATTGTATATATCATTACATCGACATGAGGGAGGACGTTTCTATCCTGGTACCGGGTCTGCTCTTGAGGTACTTGTATTTGATTTTTTCTATCTTTTTCCAATCACCTCATCTCCTTTTCATTTTTTTTTTCTAAACGGCACAAACTTTGTTGAAATAAAAAATTCAGTACCCCTGGCAGAAAAGGACCAGCAGGGGGCTGAGCCAAGTCTTGCACTTCCAAAACTGGATCTAAACTATATCACTACAGCAAGAATCATCCTAACATCATCCATAGATGCGACAAAATAGACTATCTTATGCAACAAAAGCACAACTCTAACAAGGCCAATCACTACAGCCAACAAAGTGCTATGACACTCTGCAAACGGCTTCAGATTATCCAAGCTGTGAAATTCATCTCCTTTTCTTTTATTCTCTCTTAGATATTTGTCCTTTTTCTATGAGCAACTTCAGTTTTATTTCTCTGGTACTAATTCCCAATTCTTTGCTTTATTTGTTTCCATCGAAAACATGGTCCAAAATTTGGTGCTCTTCAATGGGCCAGTTATTTTGCCCCATGCTTGTTCATGGATCCGAACCAAATGGGCATCTTCTCCTGTTTATGTATTAACAAATATAATGATGTTATCATATTATGATTTAAGCTAGTTTGCTTATCAGCATTCATTGGGAGGAGTCCCATTCAGGTATATTTTTAAGGGCAAATTTAATGATGTGACTCTAATAGTCTGGTACAGTTTATATTTCTTTTATATCATTTTACCTTTGTATTATTTCTTTAATAAACAAAGGAAGTGTGGGCCTTTTTGGTGGGAAACTTATGTTGTTCTTATATGTTCAGGTTTTTGTAAAATCTAACCAACTATTGTCTTTTATGGTTGCAGGTTGGTAGTGGAGGGGCAGAAGGGTACTGTGTGAATATTCCATGGAGTCGTGGAGGTGTTGGAGACAATGATTACATTTTTGCCTTTCAAAACATTGTGCTCCCAATAGGTTATCTATTATTCGTGCTCTACATATGTGACTATATCTTCTCTACTATGGAATGTCCAGATGGACTTGCTTAAGGGATTAACTACATTTAAGCCAATGCATTTAGTAACATCAAGCTAGATTCTATACTCTTTTTCTCTGTTATTTTGCTGCTGATATAAACTTCATCTCAGAAAAAATCTCTCTGGGTAATGATATTTTAATATTTTAGAATTAAGAATGAGGAAAATGTAAGAAATCAAGAGAGAAGAAAGGAACTTTGGCATTCTTCTGAATCATGATTTATTCAACTTGTGTGTGTATATAACAGACAGGTGTAGCAGGGTAGGTCAACTTATCAGAGTGGTGTGCAGACTTCTCTCACTGCTTAAAATACTTTGGTGGTAGAGGCCTGTGGTGATTATAGGAAATCTGCCGTCACCATGTAGGATATATTATGGGCAAGGGAAGTATGTTATGTACTTTATCCATTTAGGCCTATTAGCAACCTCAAGAGGCAAGATAACTGCTAATGCTCACTTTGCACCAGATCATGCAAAGTCTGTATTTGGTAATGCAATGTGATGAAATCATTCTTCCATTGAAAGTTTTACATCACCAGGCAGGGATTTTTGGAAAGTGATTAAAGTGTTTCTTATTTTACATACCTATTCTTTGCCAAAATTCTCTATCAATTGAAACCTGATGCTTTGAGAAGTCTGAAAAGCATACATAGCATAGTTTCTGTTTAAACAATTTTTTTTTAATTTTTCATTTTTTTATAAAAGAAATATGGGGAGTGAAAAGGTTTTATAAGAACTTAACTACTTTCCGTAGAAATGTTATTCAAGTGACAATTAGGCAACTTGAGTAAAAACAGGTCAATATGGAAGCATGCCTTTCGTTAAAGCATTCAACATAAAACCAAGTGTCAATGAGTGGAGATGCTTCACCACAGTATAAAGCCTTAATTAATCCGTTGACTTGAGCATGTGAGATTATCCCACTTTAACATCCCTTGTAAGAAAAGGGAAATTACCTTGCAAGATTCTCTGGCTTTTGTTACAAAATGGAATGATTAAGAATGTCCTTGTAGGTTTAGATTCTTGTTTTCTTATTTGATATATGATAATTATGGGGGTCTATATTTCCTGTGCTAGAACTATATGTTTGTTTCTCTGTATGCATGCATGTTCTCAATTAATGGATCTTGTGATTTATCCAATTGCAGCTTCAGCTTATGCTCCTGATTTCACCATCATTTCAGCAGGATTTGATGCTGCTAGGGGTGATCCCCTGGGATGCTGTGATGTAATATTTTTCTCTTCTTCTTCGTAAAAAGGGCAACATGTTTCTCATTTTCCACAAAATTTTAGAATGTTGTGCAATATCACGTTGCTACTTTAGTGTGGGACCATAGGTTAAATAGAACAACCATATGATTTATGTATGTTAATGCCCTTTATTTTGGGAAATAAAAACTCTTATAATTTTTCAGTTTTGTTCTACATCCATATTTAGCTACATTCAGTGCATAACTTAACTTTTTTACTGTGTTTTAGCCCCTGGTCTTGACTCTAGCCTAAGCATGGAAGCTTCTCTTGTTTCCTTTAGCATGGCTACATCTCAAAAAAAAAAAAAAAAAAAAAGAGAACCCCAGAAAAAGGGGGAAAGGCAAGGAAAGAGAGAGAAAGTATTCACTTTGTTTATGTTCCATTATAGGTGACACCAACTGGCTATGCAGTAATGACCCACATGTTAAAGCATCTCTCTGGTGGCAAGTTGCTAGTTATTCTTGAGGGCGGGTAAGTCCTTATACTGTCAATCTTACTCTTAAAATCTGTTTATATTAAGCACTTGTTTGTTTTCAGATACAATCTCCGTTCAATATCATCTTCAGCTACTGCGGTGATTAAGGTAGGCATTTGCTTCTGATGGTAGAAAGAAATTGGTAGATTTTTCACTTTTTAGTTTAGATTGGTGCAGCCCACCCTGGTTGTGTCCTCATGTTAGACATGTCTAACGTGAAGTAATTGCCCAAATGATGGAAGGTCATATTTCATAATTGTGATGTGGATTGATCATGATATATTTCTAACTTGACTCCTGCTGAACGACATAAGGTACTGTTGGGTGAGGTTCCTGATTGCAAGTTGGACAATGTTGTTCCATCCAGAGCTGCTCTAAGCACTGTTTTGGAAGTCCTGAAAATTCAAATGAACTTTTGGCCTACCATCACTTCATTCTTCACAGAGTTGCAATCTCGATGGGGGATGTATGCAACCGAAAACAAAAGTGAGCGGTTTACTTAAAAATCAATTTACATGGTCCATAGTACATGTAAAAGTCCCCTTTTGCCATTTCATTTGTACCAAACATGGATTAGGTGCTGAAGCATGGATGTCGTGAACAGTGTCGCTTCTATCTTTTTGTTTGCCTTATTTGTACGTTGCTGATACATGGAGATGGTTTTAATGTGAGATTTTGGGTAAGTTAATGTCATCTATAATCTCTCTGAGTGATGATGAATGTTGATCTTGCAGATAAAGCAAGCAGGAAGAGGCGGCGGATTAAACTTCCGGTGTGCTGGGGAGTGGGAAGGAAAAGATTGCTGTATTATTATGTTAGTGGCCGTCGTGTAAAATCAAAGGGCTTTTAGATTTAGAAATTTTTTACTTGTTTTTGACGGCTCCTAGGGCATTCGGGTATCTAGCTGTTATTAAAGGATCTTTCAATGTGAAACCTATGTTCAAAACGTTCGTAATGTTTTATGGTACGGTGATTTTGTTCTTTTACCCATTTCTATACAAAAATCGCATATGCTTTAGATTGCGTTTACCCCATCAGATCAGAATAACGCGTTAATGTAGCTGAGTTTACCAGAAGCGAATTGGGCTTAATAATCGGAAAGGGGACTTTAATAAGATTTTGCCTTGCGGGCGCACAATGATGGGGGAAGGCCTTTTAGTTCATCCAAAATGCTGTGGGCTCGTAAGGACATATTTGCACTCACGAGCGTGTAACTCTGCAATTCTTTCCTGAATGTGGTACATTCAACACTTTCTTGTTTTAATTTAATGCCTTCTTATTTATTTTTTTCACTTGCTTTCCTTTGCAGGTTTGGTGTGTGTGTGTGTGTGTGTGTTTTTCTCCTTTTTTTTTTTTTTTTCTAAAGAGGAGTTTTCCCCTTCTTAATTCTCATTTGGTAAAGCAGAAAAAGGAAAGGATGGATGATGAGGACGTTCTTGACAAGGCTTTGGCTCAAGCCCTGGCAGTGGAGAGCTTAGTTCCTGCTCCCCCCTTTGTGCCACCGACCTCTCTTTCTACTGTCAACTTGACAGCCAATCCAGGCCCTGCTCCTATGTCAAAGCATACGAGCAAGGGGAAGAAGCCTACTACTAGTTTCAACGGTCCCGACTTTGAGACCATCTATTGCCTGGTCAGCCCTTCATATATCAAGGTTGTGAAACTTGAACACCCAGCTATTGCTGATTTAACGGTCAACCTCGTTCGTGTTAGCTTTGAGGTACCTACGATTTTCATTATTCGCACACCTGTTAGCCATGGCCACCGAGTCTTTTCGAGTCACCGCTGCCCATATGAACTCTGTCAACATTTTGCATCCAATTTCTTTTTTCTAAATTAGCCTATATATCTCAATGATTGATTCACTTGATTAAACAAAGAGCTCTCAATTCTTGTTTGGTCATCATGATTAGAATGGTGGAATATGTGCTTGCTAGCTTCCTAATGTATATGCCAGAGTTTTAACTTACACAGGGGGCTTTAATTTCATCTTCGCCCATTTTCTATTTACTTACACGAGGTTGCAGAAGGAGGTGGAGTAAAATACTTGGGGCGAATAGTGTAATCCCGAGTCCTTGCCCTTTTAGGCTTTAGTAATATATTATTCCTTCTGTTCCAAATTCTTTGAAACATTTACTTTTTAGCAATTAATCTATAATTTTTTATTTTCAATTTTTAGTATATAAATAAAAAAAATTGTATATAAAGGATAAATAAAGACCTAGAGTTTCTGAATATATATTTTTTTTAATTTTTTTCTAACAAACAATAATATAAATAAATTTAAGTTAGATTATTTAAAAAAGTTAACTGTTTCAAAGAATATGGGATGAGGGGAGTATTTCTTTAGGATTAGTGATGGTAGAAGCCTAATAAGAGTAGAAATTGTATGGTCCTAAACCTAATTGAGTTAGCTATAGACTAGGCCTATATAAAGGGCTATTGTACAAGTCTCATAATTAGAATTCTAGCAATAATCTTTCAGAGAATTTTCTTTTATCCAAGACTTTGCCTATTTTCCAAGAGTAATTAATTCATTTCTTAAACCCTAGCTTTGTTGTGTATCAAGTGGTATAAGAGCAGGATTCACTTAAATCTGATACACGAGATGACATTAGGAAGAACCAAGCCTCTGATGTTGATTGGAGATTTGAACGCTTGGAGCAATTATTGACACAACAGCTAAAAGAACGAAATGAAGCATCAGCAGCCCAGCAAGAACAACAGGCAACATTAAAAGAATACATGCGTGCACAATAAGCTAAGCAAGCTATTAGAACATAGGCAGGGATTGATAACTTGGTGGAAGCTATGAATAGGCTGTTACAAAGCCTAAATCCAACAGTTAGAGTTGCCCTAGTTTTTTCAGTGTTTGATAGGTAGCAAATGAGTGGCTCCCTTCCTTTTGGGCTCTATAAAACTAGAAACTTGCCCAACTCTTCTCTAATTTGATCAAATGCTTTTTTACAATCATCCCATAGTACTTACTGGTTATCTTTCCTTTGAAGTTCTCAAAAGCATGAGAGGCACTCCATTACTAACCTATAGGGAAATCTTCCTACTGTTGTGATTGCCAAGGTTTGAACATCTTCAACGCCTTAAGGTGGCCTATGTCGAGCTTCCTTTTTTACTTTGTTCAATCTGATCAAGGATGACCTCTTTCATGTCTTCCACTAATGTTTCCCTTTTCAACTTTTCGTTACCTATCAAATTTATTAGTTTTGCATATGTGAATAGTGATGATGGAGATTGTTTTTACAAGACTTGGTTGTAGTATTACCAAGTCACTTTAGGTGATAAGAGAAATTTCTAAAGTCTTAGCACTAGGGGTGAGCATTTGGTTGTCTTGGTTTAGAACCAATTTAAATATGATGATCCGATTGATTTTTGGTTTTTATTGAATTGTCTAAATTACATGTCAAAACTGATCTGAATTATCCAAATTATATTTTGGTTTATTCGGTTCAGTTTATTCCATTTTTTTTTCTAAGACATAGACACATAGTAAATAACATAATAAGATAAATATTAAAATTTTTTACCTCCTATACCCAAAATTAAATAAAGATAGACAACATATTATTCAAAATTAGTAGGAAATAACTTTATATATGTATGATCATTATGAGTAATGGTAAAATATTTATTACTATTTGGTCTATTTAGTTTTAAATTTATGATCTAATAATTGATCTGATAACCGAACATGAAATTTGGCTTTGGTTTGAACTAATTGAACTAAAAAAGAAATTGAACCATTTTATCCGAATATAATTAGTATAATGTTCACCTCTACTTAGGTTGAATCCTGATGTCAAACTCTTTCATGCTGTTAAATATGTATCGAGCATCAATGATTTTGAATTTGATCATCTTGGTAGCTTATTTGTCCTTGTGATCACCTAGGGTCACTAGTAGAACTGATGTGCCTACCACTAGCAGGACTTTATTCCCTGGGCGTTTAACACTTAGGAGATGTTATTTGATGAATGTCCTATTGTTATCTTATCAATAACACTCTTAGAAAGGATGCGAAGTGGACTCCAGTACCAACTTTGTCATTTTTACAATTTTCATCACTTCTAGAGCCATATCTGCTGATTAATACTAATTAAGGCAACATCTTCTTACTTTTCTATAAAGGTCTCTTTGCCAATTCTTTGGCAAATTGTAAATCCTAGAGGAAACCTTCAGTCTTTAGTAGGGCGAACTCATTCTTTGTTAAGTTTGGGATTTTTAAGGCTTCTTTAGTGAAACAATTGATATAATTATGAAGGGACTCTCATTTGTCTTGTTGAATAAAGAGCAAGTAAGTGGGAATTTGTTTGTAGGCTTTCCTTCAAAGAAAGCAGTATATGAAAGGCTTGTTTAACTTTTTGAAGTTACTTACAGAGGCCCTTTTTAGACCCAATGTACCAGGTTAGGGGTCAAAATTGGCCGAGTTGAGCCCAGCCCTACTAGGCTTGAGCTTGACCCATTTACTGTTCAGCACTACTCGAGCTTGAGCTCAAATTGCTCGAACCCAAAATTTTTAGGCTCGAGCTCAGCCCAAAAGCTTGTCTAGCTAGAATAACATATATAATTCTTTAGTGCTATAACTATAATTTAGATGAAAATGGGGACTAAATGTGCAATTTTTTACTTAGATAACTAGAGGAGAAAAAAATGATGGAATCAATCCCAAAATTTTTAATCCTTTGCAAATCTACCCTAAGTTTGTAAACATCATAAATGAGCTATTGTCTTCATCGATCTATGGAGCCAAATCTACTATTGAACCCCAACATCTCATCTAGGAAGGGTCCATCAAACATACATGCGTTTGAATCATTGTCATCATTTGAATATGAAATTCATGAATAAAATAAAGCAACATAACAAGCAATTACCAATAATAGATGAAAGATAAGTAAGGCCGACCTTGGTTTCCGCTGCCAGCGTGGGGCTCTTGTCGTTGTTTTCTGAATTGTGGACTTGCGTGGGGCAGGTTATCGCGGACTCAAATTGGTAAAGCTCAACCTTACGATGGCAGGGAAGATTGTTGTCGATATTATGCTTTTGTCACTATACCACTGGCGTTGATCTTGGTAATGGCCACCGACTGGGGTGGGACGGTGGTTGGGTTAGTCGATGGGTTAGGCACAGCCTTCATTGGGAGTAAGGCAAAGACTTGTAAAGTTGTAAAGGTTATGAGGCTTTGGACTTAGGAGGACTTGAGCCCAATAGGACCATGAGCCCATAGGGCCAGATATCGTAAGGCTCGAGCTCCACTCGAAATTTGTTTAAGCCCGTTTTTGGCTCAAGCTGGAACTTGAGCTTGACAAAACCTAGCTTAAAAAACTTTAATTCGAGTTTAAGTTAAGCTACCCGAAAAAGGCCTGACCTCTTTTCACCCCTATACCAGGTCCTTGCAACCTTTGCAAGTATCACCGAAAAGGCCTAGACATGGTTGCTTCAAAGTATCTAGCGAGAAACATGATGTTCTCATGATGACTTATATGGTCTGGAAGATCACCTTTTTCATCATAAGTTTTAATGGTTGGTAGCTTAAGTTTGTCTAGAATAGGTTCACTCATCAACTCCACTACAAAAGAGGTGATTGGTTTACTTTATTGGGTTTCTTTTTATGTAGGCTTGTGTTTGTTGTTCCATTTGTTCTATCCAACTTTGGGTGACTTGAAAAGTAAGAATAGTGGGGTCAATAGCAAAGAAGAATGAATGAGTTATTGACACTAGGTAGCCTTCCTGAGGTAATATAGGCGTACTTAATGGCATTGAGGTGCAAAAGTGGTACTAGCTAAGGCTGGTTAAGCATAAAAGAATGAACTTGATAACTGTTACCATCTCCTACAGGCATGCTGGCTTAGGGATGGGGAATTTAGGATGCACTTGCCATAGTAGTGAGATATGATGTCAAAGGACCAAATGGGTGAGGTCCCCTTCCCTGCTTTTACCAATGTGTTAGTACTGCCACTATTACCGTGTAGTATTGGTACTGATGTCACCATTTGCTGAAGAGTACTAGCAAGGTTAAGTGTTACTGAGGTTTATGATACTAGGTAAAGTTGCCAAGATCGGGATCCTACCTTGGATTGTTTTTTGTCATACAAGATTAGGATCGTAAAATCGGATTGTGGATCGTATGATCTTATCAAAATCTAATTTTTTTTTATCTAAATAATATAGTTCATGTAAAAGATCAATTATATTATACATCCATGTTAACCTTGAGTGCCATAGCAATGTAAAAATCCTCATTTAAAAATTATTACCCCATTTTACTTTTCTTTATTTAATATATTTTTTTATTTTTATCTAGCTAAAGTCTTAAAAAAATTATTCTCACTAATTAATTTTTATTCCTTTTTTTGTTTGACTCTTGACCAACGTTATTTTCTTCCTATGTCTATATATCTTGGAACTTGATAAAAATAAATGAGCAATTCAGCTAGCATTGTCTAGGGAATAGTCAGTCAACTTTTTTGTTTGGTCAACAAGGAATTATAAGGTGGGATGGGCAAAGGCAAAAGGTCTGTTTTTTTAGAAAGAACTACTAGGGCTATTTGTTTTTAGTCTTTATTTTTTAGAAATAAAGCCAAAGTAGTATAATTCACGCTAAATGAAATAAAAAAAATTAAAGACGTAAACTTGTAAACTGTGGTCTGCCTTTTCCTTTACCTTTCTTTCTCCTACACAGAACAGACGCGGTACCGAGTTGAGGAAAATCTGAGTGAGTTGCCCAAAAATTGGAGCTTTAGTTTATCTCCCCTCAGCGCCCACCAGTCTTGAAAAAATTAAGCCCACTTGTGCCCACCAAAGCTCCAAAGCTTGTCCTCCATTTTTACCCTAACGCCAGCCTCTTTGTCAGCCACGTCTTATGTGCGATCCAGCTCCCTAAGTTAGATCTGTCTCTTCGTGGCCTCCTTTTCTCTCATCCCTTCCTTTATCTCTTTATCTCCAACATCGTTCTCGTGAAAACTCATCTCCGTTCGACACCGTTCATTGAGGTTAAAAGTAACCTCTCTCTCCCCCCCTCTAAACTTTTTTCCTGTCTCAACCTTTCATCTTAGACAAACAACCTTGGCCCAGTTGCTGTTACTAGCTAGGATCGGTGGGATTCTAATTTCCTACGATCATACAATTTTAAACGCGATCCTATTGCGATCTTACTACGACATCAATCCTACTATGATAGGTTTTATGGATTCAGATCGTAAGATCACACGATCCTACAATCCAGATTACATTTTTAACAACCTTGATACTAAGGTAGCTTGTAGTGATTGGTATGAGGGTTAGAGTTAGGTAAGAGCACCAGCAAAAGTTTAGGAAGACAATACATATTGAGGGAAGGATAGATACGGATAAGGTTGCCATATTGGGATATAGGCGGCTGGCACTTAACTTGGTTAAGTAAAGTATTTGGCCAATATTGCTGCAATAGAGTTTAACTTTATAGTTAGTTCTGAACTTATGCTTTCAAACTCAACTTTCGTGGTGTAATGCATTTGGGTTGCTTTAGAGTTACTGCTTTTTGTTAGGTCTTTGGCGCCATCTCTTCCCTTGTGGGTTTTACTAGCAAGGCTAGATATGGAGATGTCATCCTCAGTCTCTTCAGTAGAAGAGTATTGCCAACAACATTATTAAGGAGTTTGAGATGTGCTTCTGGTACCTCCTTACTAAGAGTAATGAGATGCATATACATGCTCATGTGAAAACACAATGGTTGTCAAGTGATGATGCACGATCCTCGATATTATGTCTGAGAACGGGTTAATGAAAGTCTTGTTACATGAGCATGGGTTGAGAGCATGAAGCCCTGCAAAAAACACTCTTATGCTAAAGTCAACATGAATTGCAAAAGGCATAAATATCAAGGAAGTGATCTTATACATCATAAATGAAAGTAGTGGCCTTCATATAGGTTTTTAGGAGGTCATGCCTTATGGATTTCTGACCATTAGATGAGGTGGTTACTTTCCATGACCTACAAGTTATTGGATCAAGGGCCACTTGTAACCCCTTTGGAACCACTTGATGCTTATCTTTTAAGGGATATGTGTCTTAAGTAAGAGTTGTGAGGTGACTGAACCTTTATAGCTCTTACTTACGATAGAGCTTGATGATCCTAGTCGACCTAAGAATCCAAAAGTATAAGACCTAATTCCTTAACACCATATTGGTATTGCCTCCACTGGAAAAACACCATTTCATCTCACATTTAACACCTAGGTGGTAGTGCCAGTAGAGATAGATCCATGGATCCCTCACTTTAATGAAGCAACAATGAAAAATATAAAATCAACTTAGACAAATTGGATGAGCTAAGGCAAAAAGTCAAAATGAGGGCCCCAGTATACAAAGATAGATTTGTTAAGTACTATGATGCAAAGATCAAACCCAAGCACTTTAAAAGATAGCCATTCTTACACCTAGCAAAAGCATCCTGGTAATACTAAGATAAAGGAAGGTTTAATCTTCAATGCAAAAGGCTATATAGTATAAAAAAAGTTATCAGGAAAGGGACTTACAAAAGTACTGAGAACATATAATGTAGATGTACTTAGAAAATATTATCAATGAAAAGTAAATCTTGTGATGACTAGCTCTTGATCAAACAAAAACAACACAATTTCACAAGAGTAATCTCGACATCGATTACCTCATCATCATAAACTAAATTAAGAATATCATTAACAAGCAAAACAAATTCAATGGCAAATATGAAGACAACTTCAGCATTAAACAACTTTGACAGTAAGTAGCAACTTAAAAAGGTAAATATTCAATAGAGGAAACGCCAAAAACAATCTTTGATAAATAAGAAACATTCATTCATAAGGCTAAATAAACCTCATTAGAGGTAATCATCTTAATAAGAATGGAATACATAAGCCTCATAAGGGCAACAATTACGACAAGCAAATGAAAAAAGAAAAGTAAATACAACAAGACCTACTTATCAACTTCTTCATTCTCATCACAACCTCCATTTTGAACCCTTATGCTACTGAGCCCGCCAAGCTAGAATGAAGGATTCAGGATCCTTGATGCTTTTTACAGTGATCTAGCCACTGCTTATCTTCATGTTTTTAGAAAAATCTATTATAACCCCTGCATGAGCATTAATAAGCCAAGCCTTTTGAAGTTACACTCGAAGTCAAAGATATTTAACATATTAAAGTAGTCCAGCTTTTGGTAATTATTGTTGGAAACTAAGCTCAGCAAGCAACTAAACTCTACTGGACAAATACCTTAGTAGTATGCAAAAGAATAGGCCCAATATCCTAAGAACCTCGGTAGTAGGCATCGAGTGAAGATGCAAAATTTTCATTATCTCTATCTCTTTGACCTCTTTAGCTTGGAAAATTCAGTCCTTATCAACTTGAAAGCTTTTCATTTTTTCCATCTACATCTTTTCCTCTCCCTTCCACCCTATCCCAGCCAACCAAACTTGGCGTACCTCTTACTCTTAGTCCTCCATCTTCTTCCCCTTCTCCTTCAAAATTAACTACCAAGTGTTGAGATTTTGTGCGTGCTAGTAAACTACTATCGAGTGAGTTGAGCTCTAAAAAATACAAAAAAAAAGTAAACCACAAAAACAAGCTAATTCTCTTTAACTTTGAGGTACCTAAAATTTTCCTTCACATCTTTTCCCTAAAAAAGAAAAGTTTTATCTCTCACTTCGTTCAGTTCCTATCTTTCGTCGTCATTGTCCTTCATCTTTGTTCCACCTTCACACTTGCAGCTGTCTCATTTTCTTATATTAGGACCTTCATTCTGGTCCTACCAAGGATCGTATACAACAAAAGAGAAAAAAACCTCACCTTTGTACCAAGGTCTTTATCAGCACCAAGTAAGAGCCTAAGACTTTAAAAGGGGGAAGAAAACTTCAACTTCGTACTGAGGTCTCCATTGACACCAACTAAGTGCCCAAGACTCCAAAAAGGGTGGAAGAAAACCCCACCTTGGTACCGAAGTCTCCATCAGCACCAAGCAAATGCCTAAGAGTCCAAAAGGACTGGGAAAGAAAACCCACATATGTACAAGTACCTACCAAGGTGTTTATGGCACCAAGAAAGTGCTGAAATCACCAAAGAGAAGGGAAGCCCCCCCTCAGTAGGAATACCTATTAAGGTATCTAAGATACCAAAAAATGTCGACATCTCCAAAAATTGGGAAAAAGAAAATACAAATCTCAATACATATCTAGGTTCCTAAAACCAAAAGATGCCACAGTCACCAACAAAGAAAAAAAGAGAAATCAGACCTTAAAAGAGGCACACAAAATTGAAAACAAAGTTTGACCTCAGTAGTACCAAGATAGTAGAAGTATCGGTGGATATGAGTTGAGATGAACCCAAACACCTCAGGTTTAAAGCTCAACTCATTAATGATTGGCTCAACTTGAGTTTGACAAGCTTAGTAAAAGAGACTCAATGTTCCACTAAAAAAGACTCAGACTTGGTTTGTGTTTTAATAGGCTTGAAGCTCTGTTTAGATATTAGAGCTTGATTCATGCTTTATTGTGATTCATTTGGCTCTGTAGGATTTTAAGAATTAAGGTATTATTTATTTTATTAAATTAATTATATTATATTATGCTTGATAAAAATTTGAGTTGAATAGTATCAAGCTCGAGCTTAATTCATTAAGGATTCAGACCTAGAATAGGGCTTAGGTTTGGGCAAGGGCGGAGCCAGGATTTTGAATAAGCGAGGGGCAGACTTTATTTTGAAAATGTTTGAGAAATAATGCAATTCCACTATATATATATATATATGATATTATTTTTAATTTTAAAATTTTTTTAGAATTAATTTTATTTGAAAGTTAATATCCTACTTATCTAATATTCACTTGAATCATATATTTTTTTTAAAAAAAAATATTTTGATGGACTTTTTTTTCATATCCAGCTTTAAAAAAATAAAAATCAATTAAAAAAATCATTGTCTTTTGTGAGATTTTTTTTTAAAAGTGATTTTTTGTGCTTTTAAAGTGTAGAGCTCCGATTGGTGCATACAAACTGAGTAAATAATCTACGTACATAAAACAATCACTAATAATTATTTATAAATAATTTTCACCAAATGTAGCCTAAGAAACAAACACAAAAATTGACTAAGAAATGGTCCAACTAAGGTAAATAATAAATAAATTATTATTTTCAAATGAGAAAAAAAATAAATTTAAAATGATCCATCATAAAAAAACTAAAGTTTAATATATACATTATTTGTGATAGGATATAAAAATTGATAATTAGAAAATTTCAAGAATGAATTATACATAAAAAATTACTAAAAGAAAGACCATCAAATTATCTATTGAAATAGAAAATAATTAAGATAATTAACCTTTTATGTTGCAAATCTTACAAAAAGAAAAAAAGGTATCAACATGTATGAACAAGAAAAAGTTTGAAGAAAGATTGTGAGGGTGTGGACATAGAACAAGTTAGAAGGAAATGAAGAGTCATCTTCTTACATTCTCAAATATTTCAAAGATATAAGATAATTAATTTTTTTTATTAAGATGATACAATTGATTATTTCACGTTAAACTTGTTTAATCTTAGTCACAAAAATCAAATATATTTATGAAGAATGTCAGAAAGAAATAAAATTGTTGAATCTTAGTGTTACTTTCATTACTTAAAATTATTGAAGAAAGTTTGCTAAATAAATTATAGGGGGCCATAAGAGAGAGAAAAAGGTTATATAAGTTTTATCCTACAAGACATATATACATTTTGTAAAAACTTAGGGGGGTCAGACACCCCCAGGGCCCCTGTTGGCTCCGCATTTGGGTTTGGGCTCAAGACTCATTAGATTTGGTTTAATAATAATAAAAAGTTAAGTTCAAACTCAAACTGTTTGATAAGGGCTCAGGTCATCTCCATTTCTAAGCAAAAGTAATACATGATGGGGGAAAAGATCAAGAAATAATAGGAAATAATAGAAAGGAATTATATGGGTTGGTGGCCTGTGACAATCTCGTTTACTACTCAACAGCAGTAACCTTCAATAGAATAAGGGGAGAAAAATTCAAAGCATGAACGGAAACAAAAGACGTCGGTAGAAAATATTAACCTCAGTACAAGGAATGCAACCACTTTAAGTAATTGTAGGTTACCCTTTTTTTTTTCATAATGTATTTACCAAAATGGGTATTTATGCTTTTATTTACCAAATGATGTTTTACACCATCATTTGAGAATTATAATCTCCAAATGATACCATTAAGGAAAAGTTCCATTTCAGCCTACAAAATAAAAAGACTTCAAACTACGAAAGTATGGGAAATAAAAGTTACAAGCAAGATTCCGTTAGAGCTTGGGTTTTCTTGATCAAGAATCACAATCTTTATGCATGAGTGTAATCATATTTCTTAAAAGATATCAAGTGGTCTCTACAGGGTTATAAGTGTTCTTAGATCTCACAGGTTCTAGATTGTGGAGAGAAACCACCTCATATAATATTCCTAAATTCACAAGGCATGACCTCCCAAGAGTCTATAGAAAGCCCTCTATTACTTATTTATAAAGTATGAGATCACTTCTTTGATATCTGTGTGTCTTAGGATTTGTGCTGACTTGAGCGTCATAGTGTTTTTTGCAAGGCACCACACTCTCACTTTATGCTCATGTGACAAGACCTTCATCAACCCATCCTTAGTTAGAATGTTGAGGATTGTGTATTAACAAATACTCTACTTGTGGTTGTCAAAATTGAAATCAAGATCATATATTCCTGTGATACGAATCAATGAATAATTATAATTATCACCAGATGGCTCATTAGGAATGAATGTTTTTAATATTGGTATAGTTAGGTATGGTGCATTCTTAAAATTGTAAGCATATAGTATGGTATACTGTGTTACATATTTATAACTTTCTCAGATAAAAATTAGTAATATATTATTTTAATATAAAAATATTAAATATATAATTTTCTTAATATAAATAAAATATATACAGATTAGATCGGATCACATTAGGTTGGGATCGTTTGACGTTTGGCCGAAAAATTTTTATTTTTCCTTTTCCATTTGAGAAGAATTTTAAAAAAATAAACAGACCCATTGAGAAGAGGACTGGTTGGATTATAGAGTTTGAACGAAGTTACAGAGCAAACCGTATCGTGCGTTTGCTTATTCATGTGCACCCGCTTGCTTCTTTTCAACTTCCATTGGCATCAAATGAGCTTCGCTTTGCTCTTCTTGGCTCCGATTCTCCAACGAGAAACTTGGCTTGATTTTGTGTGGGAGAAAGCTATAGATCTGTCATGAAATTCTAAAAAATATGAAAATTATACACCTCCTACCCATATTCTTTGAAATTTTAATTTTTTTTGAATGGTTTGCTTTAAATTTATTCATATTATTGCTTGTTAAAAAAATTCAAAGAAATATATTTAAAAACTATACATATTTATTTATCATTTATATATAAATATTTTCATTTATATAATAATAATAATAATAATAATAATAATAATAATAATAAAAATAATAAATCATAAATTAGCTGTTAAATAATGAATTTTGCAAAAAACTTGAAACTTCAAAAGATGGACCATTTAGACTTTGATGGACTTCATTTAAACATTTTTGAAGTTGAAATTATAGATCAAAAGTATGGTTTGTCAAGTATAAAAGAACTCACAAAGGATGAAAATGTAAAAATTAATACTGATATTGTTTTTAGTCTTAATAAATTTTCTCTACTGCCCCCTTATGGGTTTTCAAAGTTCTAAAAAGCACACCGTTGGTCCACAATTCATATAACTTTCAGTTAAGCCGTTAAAGTACTGAATGGACAAATGAGCAGAATTTTGGAATGGTTGGGTTGATGGGCAAGAGAAGAAGTTTCATGGGCTCATGGGTAATTGTCAAAAGTCTAATCGCCATATTAATATTTAAGTAACTTTATCCAAATTCTATAGAAAGTAACAAATTGTCTCAAGGGCATCTCCAACAGTTTCCCCAAAATTTCTATAAGATGGGAAAGCAAAAAGTAAAATCTCTATAATTTTTTTGCTTCAACTCCAACAGCTTTCCTATTTTGTACAATTTTGTATTTATTACATAGCAATTAAATATTATAGATTTAAAGCAAATTCAAATTAATGACTAGATTAATTAATGTATAATTAAATATTATTAAAAATTTTAAAAAATTACTCCTTCCGTTTTACAAAGGATAACTCTTTTACCTTTTTTACTAAAATTTGACTTAAATATATTTATATTATAAAAAATTTTAAAAATTATGTTTATAAAATAGTCTTTAGGTTCAATTTTCATAAAAAAAAATATAATTCTATAAGAAATTTTGAAAAAAAAATATGAAATAATTGTTGATAATTAAATATTGTGCAAAATATAAAAATTTACTATCTTTGTTTCACAAAAAATGACTATTTTAACTTTTTTAACTAAAGTCTGACTTAAAACTTTTCATATTAATTTATATTATAATATTTTTTTAAAAAAATAAATTTATAAAATAGAGTCTTTAAGATACCATTTCCATAGAAAAAGTTTATATTTCTATAAGAAATTTTGAGGAAAATAAAATTATGAATTAATTGTTGTGAATAATAAATGGGACAACCTTTACGAGAAAGAGAGAATGTTATTTTTCATTCCCCAAAAATTTTTAGAGTTTCTGCAGAAATAGGGAATGAGATCTTCTTTTTCATCCCATTCCCCATTTTAGAGAATAGGATGGGGAAACTGTTGGAGTGAAAAATGGTTTCATATTCCCTAAAATGGAGAAAAACTGCAAAATGGAGAAACTGTTGGAGATGCTCTAACGTCCTCTAGGAATACGTCCTCTCACTCATAGAAATTGTTAAAGATAATAAAAATTCTAAACGAATATATTCGAAACTAGATATACAATAAGATGAAAAAACATATGTTTCAAATCCAGATAAAATGATTTTAATTCTAAATAAATACATATCAGAATTAGACAAATCAATATAAAAAACAGACAAATGATCGAAGTGAAGCAAATGTATCAAAATCTAAACAAAATGATCTCAATCTTAGACAAATATTTATCAGAACTAAATAAATGCATATAAGAACTATGCAGATGCATCTTAGAACTAGATAAATAAATATTATAAATGGATATACATTCAGACGAAACAAATGTATCTCAAATTTAAATAAATACTTATAGAAATGCAATTAGAATTAGACAAATAAATCTTAGAAATATATTAATAATTAAAGTGAAGCAAATGTATCTTGAACCTAGAAAAGATAATTTTAGTCATAGATAAATGCATGTGAGAACTAAATTAATAAATTCATCTTAGAAATAAATATGTAATCAAAACAAAATAAATATATCTAAAATATAGACAAGATAATCTTTATTATATACAAATGCATATTAAAAGTTAAAACTAGACAAACACATCCTAGAACTAGACAAATACATCTTAAAATTAGATAAATTACTATAAACATATTAACTTAGTGGTGCTAAGTTTGGAGGGCGTGCACAGATGGATGATAGACAATCCAAAATGTAATGCATTCCCAGTTACACCTTTAAGAGACAGGCTACACATTTAATGGCTTGATGAGATGAGGAAACTTGTGAAGTTGAAGCATTAAACACTCGAAACAATTGTTAAAGCAAAGGAATTCTCTAATTTGAAATCTTTAGATGTTAGTATAAGTATGGAAAAGAAAAAAAATTATCTAAAATTTTGTATATTTGTGAATGAATCATACTATCTCCGTCTCATATTATTTGAAATAGTTGACTTTTGGTCATAGTTTGACTTGAATTTATTTATATTATTGGTTGTTAGAAAAAAAATTAAAAAAAATATATATTTGAAAACTATAGGTTTTTATTTATCATTTATATAAATTTTTTTATTTATATACTAAAAATAAAAAATAAAAAATCATAGATTAATTGTTAAAAAGTGAGTGTTTCAAAGAATATGAAACAGAGGGAGTATAATTTTATGACTGAGCAAGTATGAGACTGTCTCCAAGTAACAATACAATTAGGCAAAAATTACAAAAAGAAAATCACCATTGTTTGTACTGTGGCCAAATCGGCCATTATTGTTTTTTCAGGTCAAATATAGCACTCATGTTTTTAAATGAGCCACATTGGCCACCCTATTAAATCACACGAATATTTTGTTTGAGATGATTATATTCCATAAAAAGTCCTGTATGATAATACTCTGAGTAAATGAATATGTTTTGTTACAAATTGTGGGAAAAAAAAAGATTTATAACTTGTTGAATGTTTTAGAATTTGGATAGAAACTATGTAATGATATTGAAATTAGCATGCAAAAATCTAAGAAATGTATTATGAAAGTGATTTGTTATTGTCACACATTAGAAACAACAACTATGCTAAATTGGCCACTAAATTTAATAGAAAATGACAAATTTGGCCTATTTAAAAAAGACAAAAGTTGTTAATGGGAAAACTACTTGGACTTCCATGAAGTTTGTGTGAGCCTACACTTGTATCCCCCACTTTTCAAATACCTTCACTTACCTCCTTAGAAAATTAGCTCCGTCATCCACCGTTATGACAGAAAAGAAAAAATACATACTTTTGCCCTCTTAATTTTCTTCCCTAACTTGGCCTCATCTCCCTCCATCCCTCACCTCCGCTCGCCATCATCGCCGCCACAGGCACCGCCACCATCCCTATCACTTGCTCCACCCTTAACCTCGCCCTCCGCAGCAGCAGCTCCACCATCTCACTGCAAGAAATCTCAGCAATTCGACACCAACCACCGTTCATCCGGGAAATCGAGTGAAGAAATTGAGAGATGAAACCGACAAATCGAAGAAATGACAGGGCAGCGGACGACGAAACGACTGGGCGCCTGGGGTCGCAAACGAAACAACGAAACGATGAGGCACCTAGGGTCGTAGACGAAATGACAGGGTGGCGGGATGATGAACCGGAGCATCGGGGTCCCGGACAGGGTCACCGCCGATCACTCCTCCAAGTTGTGGATCTTGCTGCCGTTCATCTGGTGGCTCGTTGGCAGTCAGATTCGAAGTAGGCAATAGGGGTTTATTGCAGGCAATTGAAGAATCAGAGCAAGCAGATGAAATCAGACAACATTGAGTTTCTAAAGGGAGAATCGAACATTGCATAGAGAGAGGGGAGAAGAGAACGAAGACTGACTTGTATAATTGTTTTGATGCATAATTTGGGGGCGAAAGATTCTAATGGAAAAGGTTAGGAGGACAAAAATAGGCATTTGCTCTCTTCTTTTTTAACCGTAAATCATGATGTTAATTTTATAAGGGAATAAGTGTGAGTATTTAAAAAGTAGGGGACACAAGTATAAGTTTGCTCAAACTTTAAGGGGTTTTCGAAACTTTCTCGTTGTCAATTTGGATAGGAGATGTTTATGGATAAGATATGGGTAGGATAGTGTTATACTTGCATCCTATCAATCATTTTGAATACTCAATCCATATCTTATCTACCATTCATTGATTTACAATTTTAATATCTACATCCTATTCATTTTAAGGCGAGTATGATCAGATAAAATCCATCAACTACCGCATATTATCATAATAGAAAACAGTAATTTTA
Organism: Aquilaria yunnanensis; assembly: GCA_039654915.1. NCBI lineage: Eukaryota > Viridiplantae > Streptophyta > Magnoliopsida > Malvales > Thymelaeaceae > Aquilaria > Aquilaria yunnanensis. Next base: position 10,806,958 of record CM077593.1, read on the forward strand.
CAACAAAGTACCATAATAAAAAGTACTAAAATGATCTTGGAGAAAAATGATGTCAAAGCCAAACATGTGTAAGGCCTCAGGAGGAGAAGTAATACATGTAAAAGATATGGCTGTAGGTTACAAAGCCAAACTCATGTCTATCATCTTTATGTGGATGTTGGTATTTGGGTATACCATATACCACTTTATGTAGAAAGCAAAATCTAGTAAAAGCAATTTATATTCATAGAGAATCATATTCAAACTTTTATCTTATATTGGGCAGCCCTTTTTTGATAATAAAAAGGGATGGGTAGCAAATGTATCGTTTGATGACTTTTTAGAAAACATGTTTGATTATACAAAAGTCATTTTGAAACAATATCTAACAAACCATAACATATACAAAGGGAAATTACACAACTGTAATTATCTAATAGACCGTATATGTGTGTATAAATGCGGGTAGGATACAGGGCGGGTTAACCTAAACCCGTATCCTATTCACGGGTATAAAAAAAAAAAAAAATTATATTCACTCTATATCAATTTAATTGTAAAAAAATCTCTACCTGCGGCATAGGATACATGCAGATACCATCTAGAACGAATATCAGTTGAAATCCCTAAATTCGGACCACATTTTTTATGTTTCTTGTGATTTTTTTTTCTTCCATACAATTTCCAAGTGGAAGTTTACGTCGTCTCTTTGTCTGGACCAGGATTCGGTTCTGAAGACTCAAGCCTGATGAAGCAGAAGGTCCGAGATTAAACAGACTACGAAATCCTATGCTCGAGAGTCGAGCCCTTGCGCCCTCACCCTTCAGCACAAATACATGAGCGTCCCGTCTCGCCCCTCCATCATCGTTGCGGTTTCAGAATTTTTCGACTTATAGTTTAGTTCCCCTCGCCAAAATTTGTGACTCACCTGGCAGTTTCAACTTACAATTGTGTTTCATCATGAGGGTAGTCCACAGAGACCTTGTGCCTAATGGACCCGGAAGCGTCAAGGTAGCAAATTCACTTTTCTTCTTTTGTAATCTTGTTTTTCTTTCGGCACTGAACTTACCGATTTTGTTTTGGAACTTGCGATTCCAGATGGTACCTGTTGATTCAGACGATTTTTGGTTCGTTTATAATTTAGTAGCTCCCGGAGACAGTGTCATGTCTAGAACTGTCAGGTTCAACCCTCGACTCTATATATTATACTCTCTGAATTTTGCTGCCTTCGTGATTGTATCGGAGTTGTTTTTTTGTTTCTCACTCATAAAGATATTAGCTTCTTGATACTGAGTGGAAGTATTCGGTTTTCTTGGATCAATTTCAAGCGTTTCTTTTCCTGCTGTTCTGATTGTAATGCATTGAACAACGATCATATGTAGTCATCGATTTTTTTCCTGCTTCAATGTGAAAAGTTCGTTTCTTTTGCGTGTTTAACAGGAAAGTTCTTAGAGAGACATCAGGCGGCAGAGATGCTGAGCGCATTGCATTGAAGTTGGAAATTAAAGTTGAGGTATTGACGGGTTTATGATTCAAGAACAATGTGTTATCCAGCTATGCTTTTTTTTTAGTTTCATTTATCTTATGAGGATCAGGACTGATATGGTATCACACTCTTGTTCTTCATTTTCTTGGCCGCAATATTCTGAAGACTGTTGATTACGACAAGGAGGGATCTGTTTTACGTGTTCGAGGAAAGAATATCCTGGAGAATGTGCATGTTAAGGTATGTGTTAGTGTGATGATGAATATGTCCTCCAATTATTTTGTCATTCATACTTCTGCTTTGGCGTAGATAGGTGCATTTCACACCCTAGAGCTTGAACTGCATCGACCTTTTGTTCTGCGAAAGGTTTGTCCTACTTCTCATTGACAATGGTGTGAAGTGATTTATTATTCTTTTTTCTTGCTAAAATTGTCAAATTCCTTTTGTCTGCACTAGGATATTTGGGACTCCTTGTCTTTAGAGGTTCTCCAACAAGCGTCAGGTGTGTATTCTTTACTAAGCTGACTTAGTTCAGAATTTTTAACTGTAAGTTTTTGTATCAATGGATGCATCTTGTGGTTCTCAACTTCTTAGCAATAAGATCATGCTAGGAATTCTATTGTTTGCTCGGGTGAATTGGAGAAAAAGGTGTCATCCCAGAATGATGAAAGTCATAGATTACTCGTATTCTAATATGCTTGCAGTTAGTCCCAAGAATAGCTACATACAGTTTGGTAAAGTTGTCTACGTTCTTGAACACCAACTGTACAACAACCTGTTGGACCCTCCTTGAACACTAACTTTATAGCCTACCACCAGACTCATTCTTATTGTTTCTGCATTAGTTGGACTACCCATTTTTGTTTTATGCATTTGAAATGTTAAATGCAGATCCAGCTGCAAGTGCAGATCTAGCAGTGGTTTTAATGCAAGAAGGATTAGCTCATATCTTGCTTGTTGGTAAAAGGTAGTGCATGGTTTGATGTTATGCAATTGAAGGTGTATATAGTTACTGTGTTTATGCTATCTGAATGATAAGCAAAATGTCTGCTAATCTCATCTACTTTAATGAATGGTGGTTTTGATTTACTTTCTTGCCTGGGTAATATATTACAGAGTATTTGAGTATGTATAACATTAGTTAGCTTGGCATTTATGAGAACAGGATGCTTTCAGATTATAGATTCTAAATTTATATAACTTATATATATTTTTTCTTTTATTTTTAAGCTCTTAGGGTTCCTGTTAAGTTCTGTGGGATCTTTATCAAATGGGCAAATTGAGGGTATCTGGTAACTTCCTAATTTTCTGGAGTTTCCAGGACTTACACCAGAATGTTGGAAGGGTTAACAATATTTTCTTCCTGTTTCAGGAGTTTTTTATTAAAATAAAATTGCTCATTTCCTCGTAAGAAATTTAAATCTTAGTTGAGGATTTCTATCCTAGAAGGAATGGGGCTAAGTTCTATTCAGAAAAGCATGGAAGCTTTATGCTTGCTTTGGATTATTTGAAGAATATGAACCAGTCTGTGGGATTTCAGATCCCTCTGTAAAACCCTATAGTCTAGCTGAGGGCTAGAATCATTTATTGTTCTGTTACACATGAATAGTTTACCATGCATGTATTTGGACTAATGGTTTTTAACTCATCTTTTTTGTTGTAACAGTGTGACAAGTACTCGTTCACGAATTGAAACTTCAATTCCCCGCAAGCATGGGCCCGCAATTGCTGGTTATGAGTCTGTATGTATTTCCTTTTTGTTATAAAAAACCTTTTGTTTTGGCAAACATAAGATATGATTTTTGGATTTGACATTGGAATTGATCTATAATCCGCTTCTTTCCTTCTATATTCAATAGGCTTTGAACAAATTCTTCGAGAATGTTCTACAGGTGTGTTATGATGCAATATTTGTGACAAAATCTTGAGGCTCAGTGAGGTTCTGGACTCTCCTAACTTTATATTCACTTTTGACAGGCTTTCGTGAAGCATATTGACTTCAATGTTGTTCGATGCGCTGTTATTGCAAGTCCTGGTTTCACAAAGGTACAAAAACAAATTCTGTTTGATTGTCTTCAGGATTATGAAATACATTTGCTTTGGTTTTTTATTTTGTAAGCATTTCCCACTTTGAATTGTTATATCAGATCTTATTTAACTTAGCGGAATTTTTTAGGTTCCACTTTCTGATTTTTGTTCTCTGTTTCTAAGAGTCAAAAGGTCAAGAGTTGAAAAACAATTGGACCCAACCATTAATCTAGGTTTGAATTGTAGCTTAGTGTGATCAAATGAGGCAAAGTATCGATTGGAATCGATTACAAAACAAGTATTTTGTTGGTTATGTTAACTGGTTTAGTTCTTCCATTGTTTTTCCCTTTAAACACCAATCTTATTCTTTAAATTGGATGCTGTTTCTTTTGGCTTGCTGTGCTTCAGGATCAGTTTCATCGTCACCTAATGTTGGAGGCAGAAAGAAGACAGCTAAGACCTATTATTGAGAACAAGTCACGCATAATTCTTGTACATACAAGTTCTGGATACAAGTATGCTATAAAACTCTGTTGCTTTAGGTTTCAAGTAACAGTAATTACTGATCAGAATTATGGCTACCCCTTGATCGATATACTTTGAACATGGTTATCCAAGGTCCTGAGTTTTATAGTGATGATTGATGCCTCACTTTGTGTGGGAATGGATCTCTGAAATGCATTTGCTGCTTGCTACTACCATGGTACACAAATGCTTGTATTCCTCCTTCAAATATATTTTAATGTCAAAATATGAAGCACCAAAACTTGATGGTTTATGGTATGGTTATCTTTCTTGCTAATGTGACATAGACATCTTTTTCTTCCTTCTCTCTGGATGGGAATGTCTGAGATGTTAAAATCATTTAAACAAGTGTGTGTAAATGTGTGCATGCGTGTGTGTATGTGTGTATTTTTCGATAAAAACTGTGAAATCTGACTGCATTGTGATGCCTAAAAGATATCCATTGTATTGGCACTAGTATTGTTCTTCTTTACACAATTATACTGTACTGAGTCACCTAACTGGTAAACAAGAGATCTGACACTATTGGCAATCTTTATGCCACAACAGCATTTGTTTTCTGCTACTTTTGTGATCTCTCTCTCTCTCTCTCTCTCTCTCTCTGCATATGTTTGTGTGTGTGTGTTTTCCTTTTGTAAGAGTTAAACAGTATTTATGATTTAGTTGTTAGATGGTTGTGTTGACAAGTATTGTTGATAGTTCAGAGTTCTGAAGCAATACTGCTATGTTTTGTTGAATTATGGACCTTGTGAACAACAATTACGATTTTGCTGCAGGCATAGTTTGAGAGAAGTTCTGGATGCTCCAAATGTCATGAACATGATAAAAGATACCAAAGCAGCACAGGAGGTAATGTTGAACTCCAATTTTTCCTGTATCTATCATAGTCCATTTTCGCATGGCCTTGTTTTTTCTTTCTTGTAACAGATTGCGATGGCTGTGTTTTGATTATTTATCAACTTTTTGTGGCAATAACATTGGTCCTATCCATTATGTCCAGGTTCGAGTTCTTAAGGAATTTTTCAGCATGCTTTCAAATGTAAGTTTCCTTGTCTAATAGTTATCTTATTTTGAACTGTTCAGCCCCATGCTTAATCATATTATGATCCCTGACTTTGCACAAGTCACTATGGTTCATGTTAATGTTTCTTGTTTATACTTTACAGGCATCCATCTCTTGCATTGCGTTTCTCATAGAATGAATTCTTAATGATACAAAAAAATTTTGAATATAAAAACTATTTGGCAAAACAAAGTTCTAGTTCTTTCTGTGCTAAATGATACATAGCAGGCTTCTCTTATATGTTTGTCGTAGCATAAGTTATTAGTGATGCATAGCAAAGGGCAACTTGCAACATCCTGATGTAGTGTTGCTGATATTCTTAATGCTTAGTGATTAATTGATAGATCATAGGATGAGGCTGTCTGCTGCCACTCTATTAGGGTTGCAGTTTCTTAAAATTTGAGATTGGTCTCTCTTATCTCTAAATAGAAGGGAAAAGGGGGACAGAGTGGTGATCTGAGTACTGTTTGTTGCTTTCTTCTCCTTACCTGCTTGTGCTTTCTTATTTTGTTTTCTCCTTTGCTTCAACTTATGTTGTACTTTGAGTAGGACCCTGCTCGGGCATGCTATGGACCAAAACATGTGGAAGTTGCCCATGAACGTATGGCTATCCAAACACTTCTTATTACTGATGATCTTTTCAGGTTAGTGTATGACACAAGTCTTTTACCCTTTATGGATGGGAATGGTGAGCTGCATAATGCCACAGATGTTTTAGCAATTATTTTAGCATAACTACTAATATGTAGCTGCTGTTTGTGTCTATGCTGACTGAAAATAGTTCCTGTTATTTAATTTCTAATATAATTAGACTTTTGGGGGATGCTCAGTTAGTTTATGCATCTGTTTAGGATTGCTAACAATTCTGAAAAAAATATTCATGGATCATGTAGTTGATTCTGCTTGTTATTCTAGGGTTCAACCCCCCCAAGAGAGAAAAGGGGGGGGGGGGGGGGAGGGTGTTCTTGTGTTGTGAAGAAACTGCAGTCTGCACAGCAAAGCTGGTTTCTAAGCTAATTTTATCCAACCATAGGATGCAACTCATAGAATCAAGGGTAGACTAATGGTTAAAGCTTATGATTATTACTGCAAGGTCCAAGGTTCATATTCCGAGTCCCTACTATATGATATACCAGACAAAAAAAAAAAAAAACATTGCAGGATCAACTATTTTTATGTGGTAAAGTTGGAGAGGGCTTGAGAGGATTCACTAAGGTTTGGGTCCTATCTTTTGTGTTAGTTTGTAGTTTTGATGGCTTATGGGAATTGAGTATATATCCCCTTTTTGCAAATATTTTCCTTTTATTTTCAATGGTATTTTTTCCTTCTAGAAAAGGTAATTTGGCTTTTGTTGTATTTCATTGAGTTTCACATGTTCAAATGCAAATAAATTGTCATCTTTACTTCTGCAGTCGTGCGCCTCTAGACAGTAACTCTTGCTCAATTTCAGGAATGCTGACGTAGTGACGAGGCAAAAATTTGTCAATCTGGTAAACTCAGTTAAGCATTCTGGTGGAGCTGCTCACATATTTTCTTCCATGCACGTCTCTGGTGAACGTAAGTACTGTTAAGAATTCTCACCTCTCTCATTTCCATCAAAACATTTTTTTTTTCTTCCTGAATCCTTGGTTGAAGTTTGCCCAAGCTGAACTTGCATGAATGGCAGAATTGGCGCAATTGACTGGGATTGCTGCAATCCTAAGGTTCCCCCTACCAGACCTTGAAGACATTGAGATGTGAGCAAAGCAAACAATGGTCAACCGTCTGCCATCAATAGTTACTTGCCTATGTCTAATTATTTCCCCGTCTAGGCTTGCACTAACTCTAAGAGGCACCGCTGCTTTGTTAGTTTACCTGCAACCTTTATCATAGCACATACTCACTTTATCCCCTGTTATTGCTATTACTTGATTGTATGGCCCATAATTCTGCTTAGTGGCTCTGTTTTAAGCCATCACTGGTTGATTTTGTAAAATTGGTTTGTATTATTTCGTGTGCAGGTGAAATAAACGTATGCTTTTTCCCCCTGTAATGTAACTCGCTTTATGAGGGGGGATAGACTTGTGTATGAAATGCTAATCCATCTCTGGGGCAAAGTTCAAATGAACCATTAACTATTCTATACCCTTTGGGGGGAGACAGACCAAGTTCTCGTTCAAGCTTCATATGTGTCAGCGCTGAATACAAATTTTTCCGGCTCTTGTGGATTTTAACTCAAGACCGACCTCAAGCAAGGAGGGTTTGGTTATTTATTCTTCATTCTGAGCCATGCAACTCTTTCGTGAGCGTGGTGGTCTCAGAGAATGAATCATTGAGGAGGAATCCTTCCAAAAGCACATGTTCTGATGTCAATAGAAATCCAACCAATGTCACATCCCTCTATAGACACAAATTTGCAATTCATAATGCAGCTTAACTCTCAATTAAACTCGCAATTTATAATTACTACTTCGCATTCAATTAAAATGTATCACATATAATTTTGTTTTAATAAAAAGTTGTTAATACATTTAATACTACTTAACACATCCACTATACAAGAGGTTTAATAGATACTCCAACATTTTGTTTTTGTTTTACTGTCTTTTTTTTTTTTTAAGAAACACTTCGAGTATGATTTATAGTGGGAATATACAAATATGGTTCAAAATAAAGCTGACGATATACTATACTGGACATGTTTAATATGCTTGAACACGAAAATTACAATGTGCTATTTGTATTGATTATTTTTACATTATCATATGCGCCGAAAAGTGACTAAATGGTAAGAGACAACTATAGGAGTAGAAGTGAATTGGGTTTGGCACATGTTAATCACTCATGTTTTTTTTTCTCTTTTATGTTGTGTTGCACTATTTTTTTTTAATTTTTTTTCTCTTCTCTCGGTTTCGTGTTCTTGTCGTTATTGTTTTCTTTTTTCATTTTGCTTCATCTTCTTTTCCTAGATTTCTAATATAGCATATAAAACAAACATCAAAATTGTTAACAGGGAACAAGAAAAATACAAATAATGTAGCAAACATAATCAACAAAAATATAACAATTCGTAGTTGTTAATAAGGGAACATCAAAGTTATAGAAATAGAACAATAAGAATATGTTTGGGAACAAGAAAAAAAAAAAAAACTAAAAGATAAGTATAAAAAAATATTAAAAAAAATATCATGGAGCAGTAAGATAAATATCAGAGATCAGTGAGAAAGCAGTAGGAAAACATGTATGTAAGGTGGAATATAAGCAAATTGCAAAAAGAACAAATAGATTTGATAGAGAATAACAAGATAAGATAAAGAAAAAACTATATTCAATAAGAAAACAAGAAGCATCTAATTATGAACAACTACTATGGACATATCAAGCAAATATTAAATAGTAAAAGCAAAATGTATGTTTGTTAGAAGATAGTAATATGCATCGTAGAAATAACTAAATTCAATTAGGGAACAAGAATAATCTAAAAAGCAACAACTACAACAAACATAGACTAGTAATTATTATATCAAAAGGAGTATATATGTTTGTCAGCAAAAAAGATGAGACAAAAGAACAACTATATTCAACAAAAGAGCAAGAAGCATTTGATGATAGGGAACAACAACAACAACAAAGGAAGTAGAGATTAAATATTAGAAGGAACATGAAAATTTGTCAGGAACAATAATAGTATCAATGGGGCAATTAAATTTATCCATAGAATGAGAATAATATATCTTACAGGAAACAATTTTAGTGTACTAAGTGGTTGTAGTGTAATGATATTATTGTAATTTATTGGTTAGAGGTGGCTAGTAGGTTGGGATGACCCGGCCAGCTCTGAACTCGGCTCGGGTCAAATTTGGTCCGGCTTGATCAAACCTAGGCTTAGTCTAGCATGGAGTAAACTTGGGAGGAGGTGGGGCCAATATGGGATAGGAAAACGAGGAAAGCCCAAGTGAGATCGGCCTAGCCCACTAGCCCGCATAACCTAGACCTGAACTTAAACTGGCCGAGCTAGGGCAGGTCATCCGTTTTTTCAAGTGACCGTTGACAACGTTAAAAAAAAAAAGAAAAATTTTATAACTTAAATAGAAAAGTTGTAAAAAAATTAGGACTAAAAGTAGTCTTTCCCTCGGCTTTTCTTAGGTTGGCATTTCTAAACTTTTTTGGAAAATATCAATTTGTCTTTCACTATATTTGCTTCTAAATGCTTTAAAAATTTGATCATCCATTCTCTTACATTGAAAAGAACAAATTTTTTCTTTGTTGAATTTTTCCAAAAAAGATAAAATATTTTTTTCTAGTTATGCATCGAATGATAGAAAATTATACTTTGTTCAAGATATTTTTATTGTCATCATTTAAGTTAATGTTGTACCTGCCTAGCCTAGAACACGACTGGCATACAAAATTGGTTATTATTCAATAGGTCCCTTTAATATTATTCTTTTCTAGTTTAGGGAATTATTGTCTTATTTATTATTTTGAAAAAAATTTCAAACTCATTAATAAGCCTCTTGAAAAATTAAAATATTGTAAGAAAATTAAAATATTTTTACTTGAAAAATTGTAAGATCTTAAGTTTTACTTTCCAATTTTTTTCTGGAACGTTTTGCCATTCAAGCATAAGACACGTTCCAAATGATTAAATGCTGTTATGCTCTTTCATTAATAAAATTTACACTGGTGGTAATGTTTTTTTCTCAAATAAAAAACATGTTTAATCAAAGTACACTGGAATAATATTTCAAAACATGTTTCAACACTTTTTGCTGAAATTAGGAAAACTTATTGAGCCCAAGTTAGGTCCAGTACAGATCCAACCCGCTTTGAGACAGGCCAAGCCTGGGTCCAGATTTCCTAACCCAAACTCGGCTGGGCCTTGGGCTGGGTGGTGGGCCTCCTCTACTTATGGTATGGCCACTCTTAGAAAAATAATAAAGGCAGTGTTAGATTTACTAGGGACAAAGTGGCGGTCAGAGTCAGTTGGTCACCGAAAACATTGTCCAAATTCGCACCGCCGTGAATAATCGTGTGCAGCGCAGCGTCGTTAACTTGCTCCTGCTCTCCCTTGGGTTGCGACTCAGAGTGCCGCCGAGATGCCATCAATGGCGACCAACTCCGCAGAAGCTCGCTTGCTCAACGGAAAATCACTTACCGCCAGCAACCATAAGTTCAATAACTCTTTTTCCAGGTTCTCTCTGTCTCTCTGTCTCTCCTCAGAAAATCCTTGGCGAAGCAGATTGTAGCGTGAACTCTCTTAATTGATGTAGGCGGCGGCAGCAAATTATCGAGCATCGGAAGTCTCTCCCTATTGCTCCAGGTTAGTAGCCGATTCTCTGAAGTTGAAATTTCACTTCTATCTGGGACTAATCATTCTTGTTAACTTTTTTCCTTCTCGTTCAGTTGAGCATCGACTTGTTGAAGAGGTCAGGAAAAATGATATTTTGATCATTGTCGGGGAGACTGGCAGTGGCAAAACCACACGTAAGTTTTATTGACCTCTCTTTAGTTCCGCATTGTTGAATTTGGATGATTTCCTTTCAATTGGGTCGAAATATAGACGTAACTTCCAAGTGTGATTATGTGGGCGTTTTATTATCTAGAGTTGCCTCAGTTCCTATTCAATGCGGGATTCTGCCGTGAGGGTAAAGTTATTGGGGTCACTCAGCCTAGACGTGTTGCAGCTGTGACAGTTGCCAAAAGGGTTGCTGAGGAATGTGGTGTCCAATTGGGGCAGAGAGTTGGGTATTCTATTAGGTTTGAGGATGTGACTTCCAATTCAACGAGGATCAAGTACATGACTGATGGGTTGCTGCTTAGGTAATCTTCTTTCTATTCGTGACCCCCACCCCCACCCCGTCAATTTGGTCTTTTAAAGGTTGTTTTTTTCTTTTTTAGCTTAATACATCAAAGAAGTTTCATTATCTTGCAATCCACGAGAGTATGAGAAGTAGAACGAGGCTAGTGAAGTTGTTAGTGTCTATGGACACTTGATAGTTAAATTGATTAAAACAAACAATATACTGTATGTCTGGTGAAATTCGTTAACACAAGCACTCGTCCTGGCAAATGACATCTCAAAGTCATAACCATCAAGAAATATCTAGTATGGGTATAGGTCTGAAAGCATTATTTTAGTTTCTTAGTCAGGACAGCTGATATGGGTTGTGGTTTCCTGCAGGGAAGCATTGTTGGATCCATGTTTGTCTAGATATTCTGTAATAATTATCGATGAAGCCCATGAGAGAACTGTGCAAACTGACGTTTTGCTAGGCTTGCTGAAGAAGGTACAGAGTGAAAGGTCCAAATCTATTAAAGACCAATCTGGTGCTGACAAGGTGGCAAATGGTTTCACTAGTATGGAGAAAGCAAATGGTCACCTAGGCAAAGCTATCTTACAAAAATGTCAAGGCAAAAAATTTCCTCCTCTGAAGTTAATTGTTATGTCTGCCAGCTTGGATGCACGTGTTTTCTCGGAGTATTTTTTTGGTGCAAGGGCTGTTCACATTCAAGGAAGACAATTTCCAGTGGATACACTTTATACTCTCCACCCAGAGTCTGATTACGTAGATGCAGCTCTCATCACAATTTTCCAGGTTGTCCATTTTAAATGTCTCCATTTGACCACTGTTGCAGTTTTATGTCATTTGGATACTGAGATGAGTAATGCCTGAATTATTTCTACTGAAAACTCCTGCACTCTATGATGAAAGAATAAATTATAATTTCTGATTGTAGGGCATTGCAATTGATAAGTCTGCTATGCTTGGCGAGTTATCAGGATCATATTTTGTGTTTGATGATTTGCTATGCTTAGATTCTCCTTTCATGTTCCCGTTAATGGTGGAAACTAGTCTTCCGTAGTTTCTTTTTGGCTCTTCTCTTTTCTAATAAGCAGAATCATACAGTCCTTTCTTAGTTATATGCATATTGGGTTGGCTTTAGAAATGCTAAAGGTAGTTAAATTTGGCTCCTCATGCTAATTTCAATAGCTCTAAATTGTAACTAATATTTTTCTTTGCAATTTTTGTTTCATTAGATTCATTTGGAAGAGGTCCCTGGTGACATACTTGTATTTTTGACTGGACAAGAAGAGATTGAATCTGTTCAAAATATTGTCAAGGAGCGACTTAAGCAATTGCCTGAAAGCCATCAAAAGCTGGTAACAGTTCCAATATTTTCATCTCTTCCTTCGGAGCAGCAGCTCCGAGTTTTTGCTCCAGCTCAACCAGGGCAGCGTAAGGTAGGCTTTTTTATAGAGAAAAAAGATAAAAAGTTATTATTGAGGCAACAAGAAAGTGCCAAAAGAAGACTATTTACAAGAAATATATTCTATGTTTTCTATCATCTCTGTTTCACTAATATTTAGGTCCCCATTAATCCAAAAAGAAAGGGTTTATTTCCGTTTATTCTTTAATGATAGCTTATCATTTACGTTCTCATTGTTGCATGTTGAGTACTTGGTGGTCCCTCAAATGGTTGACGTATTATTTATTATGAAGCTCTTGCTTTCCTCTAGTGAGACAGAATTCCAAGGAACAGGTCTTGACTATTTTCCTGTTTAAGCTTGTTACAGTTGCAGAGTCTAGTGGTAACTGAAAAATTTTCTTTGCATGGTTGGAGTTCTGGAGAGTTTCAGATTCTTGATATTTGCATTTACCTTTAAAGTTGGCCGGCCATTAGAGAATTAAAAATCTCAGTGTGATATACAATCAAAATTTCCTCTAGATCATCAAGTCAAGAGCTTTACTGTCATCCAAAATTTTGGTCGTTGAAGGACATAGTTTTTAGTTACCTATGGCTCTTCTTAATTGGCTTTCATGGTTTTCCTTGAAAGTATCGGAAAGGAAATCATAAAACATTGAAGAACTTCAAAAAACCTGCGCATTACTCCACTATGTAATAAATTACCTGTCATTTTAATGGATGATTCTGCATATAGGAAAGAACAGAAAATAAATCAATTTCCCTATTATTGTTCAAGTGCCTTCTGAGATGAGCATGGTGGTTGTTGATTCTTCTCTGATTCCATGGAATACTTTTCTTAATGTTTAGTTATGGAAGATATGTTTTTCTGTGTGTCAGCTATAAGCTCAAATAGATTTGTAAGTTTTTCTCCCTTTCTCCTTTCTGGAAAATATAAGATTTGGTTTTTCACTTCATCATTCTTAGGTTATATTGGCAACAAATATTGCCGAGACATCTGTGACAATACCTGGAATTAAGTATGTTATAGATCCTGGATTTGTAAAAGCACGCTCCTATGATCCGGTCAAAGGGATGGAACTGTTGACTATTGTTCCAATCTCAAAAGCGCAAGCTCTTCAAAGAAGGTATTTCCTCCCCCTTTATTCAATCAGATAATCACTCTGTTTTACGCTTAACTATGTTATGCAAAAAGCATCATGATTTGATTAATTATTTCTTTGGTTGTAAATACTATGCCAACCATATCATTGATACTTATAATAACTATTTGGGGCAGTGGGCGAGCTGGGCGTGAAGGACCTGGGAAATGTTTCCGCCTCTACCCTGAGAGTGAATTTGAAAAACTTGAGGATTCAACAAAACCAGAGATTAAGCGCTGCAACCTCTCAAATGTCATATTGCAGCTCAAGGCCCTTGGTGTCGATGACATTATTGGGTTTGACTTCTTAGAAAAACCATCAAGGTAAAGAAGTTATTGGTTACACGGAATCATAAGCTCTGTTGATCTAGCAGCTCAGTGCTGCCATTATTGGATTCCTTGGGATGCGTATGAGTATGGTGTGATTGTACGGTGTTATACTATTTTTAGGCTATGCATCCTCAAACAAACTATAGCTTTTTTTTAGCAAGCTGATGTGCTATTGTTGGTAATAAATATAGCTTGATTCCATGTGCTTCTCTTTTTCCTTTCTCATCCCTCTTTAATGTCTTCTAGGGCAACAAAATAACTATTTTAGATGGACTATTCTTTTACCATGTCTTCCTTTGTCTGACACTTCAAGTGGAGATGGTTAATTGGCATAACACTTCATAATTGGTTTACTTGAGCATATATGAGTGATTGTACACATACAGATACAGACACAGAGACACACACACACACACACACACACACACAAACACATGGTATTATTTGATAAAGAATTCCTGTTTCTGTCACTCCTGATTAGACAAAAGAAGAAAATAACCAAGAAAAGAGGGACAGTCAGGGGAGTTGCTATGTTGTCTTTGAAGCTAGAGTCTTGTTTCTTTTGCCCCAGATTAGACCCAAAAAAAAAGAAAACAGAGGTACTGTCTATAGAGTTGCTTTATTATCTTTGAAGCTCTAATCCTGTGTCAAGCTCACACTCTCTTCTCTACTGAACTTGCTTGAAACCATTCGCCAAGAAAGACCATGTTATGAAGGTATTTAATTACCATCCCACTTTTTTGAAGAGATTTTGTCATGTCCAAATGTACAAGATGGTTCCTAAATACTTGCTTATCCTTCTCAGGAAATCTGTCTGAATAGGCTTCTCATTGTTTCCTGACTGATGCTTAGGAGAAGAGAGAGTACATTTGTGAGTTGGACAGGGTGCAAATTTAGTGAGCTAACCCCAGACCACTGCCTGGCAGAAGTAACCTATTAATTATAGTGAGACACTCCCCTATCGTTAGGGAACCAATTTGCTTGCCTGCAAGTCTATCATCCTCTCGCCTTCCTGTTTTAAAATTTCCCCTTTCATATAAATCATTTTGCATTCTTTATTCATTGATGCTCAGTTGATTAGCATTATTTTTTAGTAAGTTTATATTGTTTGAGCAGGGCGTCCATTGTCAAATCGTTGGAACAACTGTTCTTGCTTGGTGCTTTAACAGATGATTGCAGATTATCAGATCCAGTTGGGCATCAAATGGCTCGACTTCCCCTAGATCCTGTTTATTCCAAAGCTCTCATTCTAGCCAGCCAATTCAACTGTTTGGAAGAAATGTTAATGACAGTGGCTATGCTTTCAACAGAATCTATCTTTTATACACCCCGTGACAAGTCAGAAGAGGTATGTGCTGCTTCAGCTATTAGCTTTATGTTTCTTCTTGACTTGTGATTTGGATGAAACAGAACAAAAACAAATGTGAATTCTGATTTTCTTTTGAGTTTGATATCATTGTTATCAGATAATAAGTGATCAAACCAGCCTCGATTTCTCCTAACGTTGCCTAGAAGTAGCCAGACACTTTGGCTTCGATGAAAGTGCATGTAGCTTAGGCAATTGCCTTCTCTGAGTTAGTTCCATATCCCACTTTCCACCGACACAACTCAAAATGAAAGAAGTTTGGCTAGCCAATTAGTTTGATGACCTAACAGTTTATATAGAGGCCTATTATACCAGAACTGGTGATTGTGATGTAGAATGCAGCATTGTTTTTGTTGAGTTAAATCCGATGAAATTATCCCCGTATCTTCAGCATCTAAAAAATTTTGTTTTGTTAACAGTGTGACCAAAATTATCTTATAATTGTCTAGAAGTGCTTTTGAATAAGCAAAATATGTTTCTCATGATACCAGGCAAAAACTGCGCTTAAATGCTTTGCAAGTCCAGAAGGGGACCATCTCACGTTGATTAATGTATATAGAGCAGCTTATGAGTTATTGGAGAAGAGAAAGTTGGAACTCAGCAAGGAAAAGCATGCAAAAATTTTAAGAAAATGGTGCAAGGAGAACTTCATTAACTACCGTGCTCTTAAGCATGCCCTTGATATCCGAAGGTCTGAATACTGTCCCCTCTCCCCCTGCACACACACACACACACACACCTGCATCCTCACAGCTTTTGTTTCTGCAGCTCTTCCTTTCATTTAAAACCTTCACATAAGTTCTTTTTTGGCAGTCAAATTCGCAGCCATGTTGAACAAATGGGTCTTTCTATTACTTCCTGTGGTGATGACTTGCTTCTGTTCCGAAAATGCCTTGCTGCTGCTTTTTTTCTTAATGCAGCTCTGAGGCAGCCTGAGGGAACATACAGGTATTGAATGGAATCCAGTATGAAGGCATATTTCAGGTTTTCTAGTTAGTTAGAGTGTTTACGTGTTTGTTTTCGTATAACTGAGTAGTTGATATTTGCTTTAGCATTTTGTTGTGTGATTCCATGTTTATTTCGTTTTCCTCTTAAGTGTTTGTCTGTTGCTCCCCGTGAGTTCTTCTCTTACGTTTTCTTGATGGAATAAAAGGGCTTTGGCTGCTGGTCTGGTCGTACAGATCCACCCCTCTTCCGTGTTACATCGGACAAAAGCTGAGTGCATAATTTTCAATGAGCTCGTTCAAACAAGTCAAAAGTATGTCCGCAATGTGACAAGAGTTGATTATTTGTGGTTGATGGAGCTGGCTCCGCACTATTATGCTGTGCAGGATTAATCCCTGTGGGTATAGCAATCACAGGTAATAGTCTCAGAAAATTGTTCAGCTTCTTCCTTTTTTTAAGTTTGTCATTAGGCCATGCTTTATTTGTCTAGATATTGAGTCATACAACTGAGGCGACCCTCCATTTTTGTATAGACCGTGTACTTTTAGTGGAGGTGCAAGAATTTGTTATCAACAACAAATGCATTTACTGACTGGGCAAGCCAGCACATTTTTCATTTCTTATATTAGCTATATGAGCACATCATCCCAGAAAGGAGGGCAGATATTATCTGTAAGTGTAATAGTATCTTGCTCTGAATTAGGTCCCCAATCACATCCTATCTAAACATATTCAGATGTGTCATTTCGGTGCTAAACCATGACTTTGGTAGTCTGGCTTTGGCCTTTGCACTTGGTAATTTGTATGTTAAAGCATTGAAATACGAATCATAACCATGTCTCTTCATTTAGAATTTCAGAGGAAATCGTATGGAGTATTAAATTATTGGCCGTGTGCGAAGTTGCGAAGCTGCAGCTTTGTCTTATAAAAATCTGCAACTCCTTCTTGATGCTATGGAATTGGTGTTCTTGAGCAGATATTTCTTATTTCTTGTTCTTGAGAAAAGGGATTGTGATGCAGAATCTCCTTCAAAAGTGGTACGAAGGAACACTGCTGCTTTCTGTGTTCAGAATATCAGTAACACAAAGTTAGTCGAACGAATTCTGGGATGCGAGTTTAGTGCTCGCGCTCTGGCTGTTGGGTTCGACAGAGGAAGTATATATGTTGACAGACACCGGATTTTGCTTGCAGAAGAAGTCTTTTGGTAACACTGCAGGTTCTTTGATCGGGTTTTGTCCTTCAATGGAGCAACCACAAGTCTTGGTAGTTTGAATCGACTTGCACTGGACAGAATCCAAAGGTCGCTGGTTGCACTGTTGTCATTAACGGCGTACATACGGCTTCACTTCCTATGCTGCTCAACAAGTTTCAGTAAAATTTGACTCGACCTAATCCACTTGAACCCAAGTCCGATATGATTTGATTTAACCAGAAAAGTCAACGACCTGAATCCGATCTGAATCTGAACCCAATTGAAGTGAAACATAAGAAAACCTGAACTCAAATCTGACCTGATCTAAACTGAAAATGACTAAATCCGATAAGATTCGATTTTAACATAAATTAATATAAAATATATGATCGGTAAAGATTTTAGAAACATTATGATTTAATATATGTGAATGAGTTTTTTTTATTCTGTTGATCTGTTTTACATTGTAGAGCGAATGAGTGAACTATAAGAAATGATTAGTGAAATAGTGATAGAGAGATAAAAATAATTAGGTTTTAGAAATTATAGTACTTATTTTATCCCACATTCTTTGAAATATTTAACTTTTTCAAATAGTTTGAATTGAATTTATTTATATTACTCATTCTATCTCAAATTCTTTGTACCATTCATATTTTAACAATTAATCTATAATTTTTTGTTTTCAACAATTTAATATATAAATAAAAAAAATTATACATGATTTTTAAATATATATTTTTTTAATTTTTTAATAAACAATAATATAAATAAATTCAAGTCAAACTAGCCAAAAAAATTAAATGAAGCAAAGAAAAGGGGACAGAGGGAGATTATTTGTTAGAAAAGAATTTTAAAAGTATATATTTAGAAACTATAGGTTTTTATTTATTATTTAATATAATTATTTTTTATTTATATACTAAAATGTTAAAAATAAAAAATTATAGATTAATTATTGAATAATGAATGTTACAAAGAACTTAGCATAGAGGTAATATTTTATTTAAGAAATTATATATTAATATATCTTCATAAATTTTATATTATTTTTTATATCTAGCTAAATTAAATTTTAATAAAAATTAAACAAAAAAATTGAAGCGATTCAATTATTTTGGTTTATGCATCAGTGAATTAAGTAAATCTGATAATCAAGTTGAATCTGGTCTAAGATCCGATAATCTGACATGATTGGATCTGAATTTAAATAAATCCGGATTGACTCAACTCGAACTCAAAATTCACTCAACCTGAAAATCAACCTGAACCCAAATAACCCGACCTGAACACGAATATATGTTGATCCAATTAAACCTAAATCTTAATGACCTGACCCAAACCTAACCCGACCCATTAAATTGCCATCCCTAACCAAACCCTCGGCGCTTTTAAACAGGTTTAGTGTTCATCTCTAGTTTCAAATTAGAAAATCTCTCTTCCATTTCCGATTTTAACATAAATTAATATAAAATATATGATCGGCAAAGATTTTAGAAACATTATGATTTAATATATGTGAATGAGTTTTTTCTATTCTATTGATTTGTTTTACATTGTAGAGCGAACAAGTGAACCATGAGAAATGGTTAGTGAAACAGTGATAGAGATATAAGAATAATTAGGTTTTAAAAATTATAGTACTCATTTTATCCCATATTTTTAAAAATATTTAACTTTTTCAAATAGTTTGAATTGAATTTATTTATATTACTTATTCTATCTCAAATTCTTTATACCATTCATATATTAATAATTAATTTATAATTTTTTGTTTTCAACAATTTAATATACAAATAAAAAAATTTATACATGATTTTTAAATATATATTTTTTTAATTTTTTAATAAACAATAATATAAATAAATTCAAGTCAAACTAGTCAGAAAAAGTTAAATGGAGCAAAAAAAATGGGACAGAGAGAGATTATTTGTTAGAAAAGAATTTAAAAAGTATATATTTAGAAACTATAGGTCTTTATTTATTATTTAATATAATCATTTTTTATTTATATACTAAAATGTTAAAAATAAAAAATTACAGATTAATTATTGAATAATGAATGTTACATAGAGTTAGTATTTTATTAAAGAAATTATTTATTAATATATGTTCATAAATTTTATATTATTTTTTATATCTAGCTAAATTAAATTTTAATCAAAATTAAACAAAAAAATTGAAGCGATTCAGTTATTTTGGTTTATGCATCAGTAAACTAAGTAAATCTAACAATAAAATTGAATTTGATCTAAGACCCGATAACCCAACCTGATTGGATCCGAATCTAAATAGACCTGGATTGACTCAACTCGAACCCAAAATCTACTCAATCTGAAAATTAACCTGAACCCAAATAATCCGACCTGAACCCAAATATATGTTGACCCAATTAAACCTAAATCTGAATAAGCTGACCCACCAAATTACCATTCCTAACCAAACCCTCGGTGCTTTTAAACAGGTTTAGTGTTTATCCCCAGTTTCAAATTAGAAAATCTCTCTTCCATTTCCCTTTCAATGAAGTCGTCTAAACCAAGTTGTTGGCTTAATTAGTTGGTTGGTATTTTTAGTCGTGAAAAGTATAAAGTACCTTTGTTTTTTCTTTTTCCTGTCTTTTTCCTTTTGGTTCGCTTCTTTTCTTGTCAACGGTCGATAATTCCGAAGTATAAAGTAGTTGCTTATGCTGAGCCACCCGGTCGAAGCTGCATTCTTTCTTCACCTAATCTTGTTTCTGTTGGAAAAAAATTTCTTTCTTTTTATGAAATAAAAAAATAAAAAATTTATTATTGGAATTTGTGGGTCTCTCGTCCCTCTCATCATAGGTCCAGATTCCCGGCTCAATGTTCTTGGAAGATAGCTAAGAATCATGATTCTGGAAGAGGATTTATCATTCCATCTTGTAAAATATAGTCGAGATCAAAACTAAGTAATAAATTTTGTTGAGGAGGAAAATAACGGCGTCATCTTGGCTCGAGGGTTAGTTAAGTGTGTTGGAGGAAGAATCCCTCTTGAGCCTTTCTTTGAAATCTTACCAGATCTCTTATTATTCTACTAATATTACTGAAGACTTTTTGGTAGACTGATTCTGAATAACAACGACCGCACCTATAAAAAAATCGTAACTTTACCAAAAAGTACACACATATAATCAAGCCTCTTTTCGGATTTCATTTCTTTTAGTTTTTTCTTGATATCCTAGGATAATATTATTGAAAACCATTATTTTGAACACTCCAGAGTACTTACACACATTTTTTTTTGGCAACATCTTTCTTTTTTCTTTTTTCCTTTTTTTTTTTTAAAAAAGAAAAGTCACACATAATATATGACCAATCACATAAATCACCCAGACAATGACAGAAACACAAATGGCCACCAAATGGGTATGCAAGGGAAGATAGTAAAAACAAATACACCACTTTCATCTAAACCAGTATGCACTTGGAATATAATCTAAAATTGATTGAAACAAACCCTAAATTAAAACCATATCCATGGTAGGACAAACGCGTAAAACAGAAAGGAAAAAAAATAAAAACTAAAAAAACTAAATGCTAATAGATCCACCTATAGACATTCCATCAACAATTGTTGTCAATCATCCCCTCGTAGATTACAATTGTCAATTATCTTTATAAAGAGGCACCCCAATTAGAATAAAGAGGCACCCCAATTAGAATGAAGTCGCAAAAAAAGAGACGATCAAGCAAGAGAATTACTTGAAGAAAAAAAGAGGGAAATAATCAGCTCGGTCTAAGTTGAAAAAAAAAACATTAAAAAAGGAAAAAGAAAGATCAGCTAGATCCAACATAAAAGAAGGGAAAATAATAATTTAAAAAAATAAAAAAATAAAAAAGATCTTTCTGCTACATCCTGCAAAGAGACCAAAATAGATGATTGACAATCTTTTTTAGGTAAGAGTGGTGGGTCTAGGATTTTGATAGAGAATAAGAGAATAAAAAACACTCTTATAATAATAATAATAATAATTATTATTATTTTATGGAAAGGTACCTTATTTCAATTATCTATGAGCCAAACAGTATCTTACAAACATATGACATAGAACATTAAAGAACAGTAAAAACATATAGACTGACTAATAAAGGATTATACATCCTTGTGATACTAAATGATGGGAAGAGAATCAGATTAAATCGGAAATTTCTAAGTAAACCAGAATAATTCTGGAAAAATAACTCATAAGTAACTGAAACAAGACCAGATAAATGATAAGATAAATAAAAAATAAATCTCAATTTATTATTTGTAAATGTCTCATCATCTAAGTTTCAACCATTTTTCACACCCCATTTGATCTTCTCGTAGCCATCAATTTTGAAAACGGCCACCTAAAATATCCAGAGTAGAATTTTGGATGAATTAGATGAGGTTTCTATTGCTAGCGGTGGAAGAATTTTATGGAGCAAAATGAATGATAAAAATGATTGAAAATAATCAAGTGGAATAATGATAAAACATCAACCAGCCAAGTTTAGGTTGAAATCTAAGTCTAGTCAGATACACAAAAAACAAAGGAGAAGAAACGATGGAAGGAGAGAAGTGTACGGCTAGGGATTTGTTATTAGAGTCCACACTACCCCTTGATGATTAATGATGTAAGTAGAATAACATTCTCTATTCTCTCGAAAAACCGAATCCAAACAAAAGTATGAAAAAACATGTAATTTTTAGGAAAAATGTGAGGTTCTCAAATTATATTTATTATGGCTTTATTTAATATTAGTGTCAGTACTTAGTATTAAAGTTTTTTAAAAAATTATCTAATGATAATATTTAATTTTTAGCTTCAATGCTTTTATTTTAACTATTGAATAAATTATCTAAAACTTTAATATTACGCTAATAAAAAAAGGGTTTTATAGGATTTGGTGGCCTTGAGTCAAGGCCCTTGACAGATGCGAACGGGAATTCCTTTTAGAATGCGAATGCGATTTCATAACCATAACTTTTACGTATTTTTAAATTTTTGTAAATAAAATTAATATTTGAAAATAAAGAAAAAAATCGGTGGCCATATTTAATTATTCACCATAGTTTCTAGTTTTCCCAGTTGGAAGATTTTTATTTCTTTTCTTGTGTTTTTTCTTGCTACTACTATTTTATCGTTTTAGAAAACCATTTACGCGCAGGCTGAATTGAACCATATGACTCTGGATAACTGAGCAACGGGGCCGAAGTTCTTCAAAGATTCCCACTCAGTAGGAGAAAGATTCATTACTGGAAAAGAGAATAATCGCCGTTGATGGGTGGCTCTGCTGGGTTATGCTCAAAAGTACGCTCAAATTTCCCACAATAGACATTCTTAAGGCAACAAAGCTGCTTGCCTTTTCTTCTCATTCGCGGCTCATTAGTTTAAGAAGGTTGAAATCGCCGCCTTTTAATCTGTTATTAAGGTGCCAAGTTTTATCTACAAGTGGGTTGAGGCCGGATTGCGATATATCTGCGGACGGGAGATAGCTGGTCAGTTTTTACAAGAAATCTTTTTAGAAAGGCTTTGCAGAAATTGACCTTCTTCATCGATTATTTGGTGCATATTGGTTTTTTCAAGTTGGGATAGGATTTATTGTTTCTCTGGTTGATTGAAGTATGAAGTGTTCTTGCATAAAGTTTGCGAGGTTTAGAGGTTGGAGTTGATTTCTGCAGGTCATTCATAAAATCGTTGCTTAAGTTAAAGAAACTTCTGTAAAAGTTGCTACATTGTTCCCTTCTCGAATGAGCAAAGTGCCATTAATCTAACAACAAGTACTGTTCTTCATTATGTTTGCTTTTTTGAAAAACAGCGATAAGTGGTTGTGACTGGGGAACGTACAAGCAAGTGGATAATTTATTTGAAGGATCATGGACATTGTTGCATTCCGACATCTGGTGTTAACAGCCAAAATAATGCTGGATAACTCTGTTGCTGAACTCGGTTAATATTCTGAAACATTGAGAGAAGGAGAGCAGAAATGGAGTTCTGGGCTGTTGCAGCAGCAGCTGCTGGTGGATACTTTTCTAAGTATTGGAAGAATTATGATTCAAGACATAAGGATAGCTTTCCAGCATGTTCTTCGGATGGGTTAGGATATAGGGAGCCTGAAGCTACCACTAGCCCTTTCCACAGGTTGGCACAGCAACAGAAAATCAGGGATATTTCTCCTGATGAAAAAGGAGTCTATGGGGAATGGCCAGATAATTACGAATTTGATGGTTCTTTAGGAGCGCAAGTACAATCTGATAATTTGTTTGGTCAAACAAGAGATGGAGATTTTTCAAGTTATTATGATTCTAATGTTCTTTCTTCATCTAAATTAGGCCTGAGATCATTAACAAGTGAATACCTAGAAGATAATGAGCATACAATTGGACCGGTTGATCATTTTGTTAGCAGTTCTGGTAAATGTAGAAATGGCAGAATCAGTAGTCTTCCTGGTTTTCTCAGGAACAAGAGGTCTCTAAGATATCGACATTTATATCGCCGTTCTGCCAAACCTCTGAGTTCCCTAGAGAGTTGTGCGATGGCTCAGCTATACACAGAACATGCCAGAATGGAAGAGTTCGTGCTTAGGTTTTTAGCACCATCTCCCCCAACAATTAGGCCATTTATTGTGACTGATGGAAGCAAAATAATCAGCAGAACCAATGGAAATTTTCCATGTGGGTCAAATGAAAAGGAGCATAAACTGCACAAGGAAGCCGATGTGGAACAAAATAAGTACGTATATGGCATTCCTCCACTACCAAAATTTAGTTCTACGGATCTCTGCAAGGAAACAAAGCTTAAGAGGGGAAATGTGCACCAACCAAATGATTCCTGCAAAGTTGTGTCTCCAAAACCCTTCAGCTTACAAGGTGGTAAAGTTAGCCTGCATCCACATAAATTGAAATGGAATTATAGCTTATCATTTTATTTTGGATTTTGAGGTACTCACCTATTTTTTTAAAAAAATTTGTGTTTAGCTACCTTTCCGTTGCTCCCCCTGCCCCCCAGATGTTTTGGGGTGGTGTGTACCGAAACAAATATTTGAGCCCAAAGGCCTAGAAGATAAGTTAAGACTCTTGGATAAACTTACGCATGATTGCTCATAGAGTATAAATAGGCTGTCCTTGTTTACACTGAGGCATTGATGTTCTATTCTTCTGGGTAATGCTAACTTTCCTGTAGTAGCAGTCCTTGCTTCAGCTGAACCGGGAAAGAAAAGCTTGTTGTACAGAAACTCGTACCAAGAACTTGAGATTATTTTTGAGGCTGCAAATTGTATATTTGTGCTATGTGTACTAAAAACCACAAAAAACTAACTTCTCAGTTGGTTACACATTCTCATCTCTATTTGATCTGGTCATATATGGGAAGACCTTACATTGCACATGTAAAGCCTTCTTTACCTCTTATTAGATTCTCTCTTAAACCATTTGATCAGGTTTGCCAGATGAGATGGTTCTCTTGTGTGTTGGTATCTCTATTGGGATAATATCTTCTGTCATCACAAACAAGAAGGAGATAGACAAGCTGAGCGGTTTGTTAAAGCAAACTGAAAGCTTGGTTCAAGATCTACAAGACGAACTTGAGATGAAAGATTCGATGATGGTGAAGGAACTCACCTATGAGGATCACAGACCAAAAGAGTTGTGTAATGACCCCTCTCATGACAAGGTATCAAATCCATTTCCCCCCAAACACAAAGTGGATAATTCAGAGAAATGCAATGAAAAAGAATCATATTATGAGAAGGTGAAGCAGTGTTCAGAGTCAATGAGCAAAATTGAAGCAGAGCTTGAAGCTGAGCTTGAGAGGTTGGGGCTGAACATTAATGCTTCTAGTCTGGACAGGAGAGTGTCTGATTTGGTTGAGGTATGCCTGTGCCCTGATGGTTTTTGCTACATGATCTTTATTTTATCCCATTTTCTTTTGCACTTTTTGCATCAATATGTATATGGGTTCTTCTTGATTTTATTTTATTTTTGTTCTCAAGTAGCTTTTCTTTGGTAAGGGTAGCAAAGTCAGAGACCTTGTCTTGCAATAATCTTTTGTTCTAGATGATTGTGGTTGTGCATGTTCGAACCAATCTTCTATGATGCTCTACCAGAAAGGTGCTTAGATTCTTTGCAAGCAATGCTGCTCTGTAATGAGAAATAAACAAAAAACTAGAGACATTTTTATTGTGTTGCTTCTCTTTTCTTCCAGTATCATTCCCAAGTAACAAAGCTTAATTATCATGCAGCTTGATCCAGATTCTGTACCAGATTTTGCTGAAGGTGAGTTGAGGGCCGACATGCTTAAGGGGCATGGCATTGCTCAAACTGCGTCAGATCCAAATAGCAGTGGTGCTTTTACAACACACGCTGGAAATTATGCAGTTTCACCTTGGGAACTGAGCTTGCGTCTGCATGAAGTTATTGAATCAAGACTCAAAGAGCGTTTGAGAGAGCTTGAAACTGCACTCAACAACGGCCAGAGGAATATGGAACTCGTGGAGTCGAGCCATAAAAGTTCTCACAGAAGATTCTCAAACAATGAATCAAGATTTGTTGTACATGAGAAGGACCTGGTATTTGATGAAGACTGCAAGTCAACTGACCATCCTTTAGTCATGAATTTATCAGGGGAAGCTTTGGATGCTTACAACGAAGCTTATGAGGAATTGATGAAAATCGACGAGTCTGATGAAGAGGATTCTTCAAAGTCAAGACAATATAGCAACACCAGTCAGCAGGGGCTCTATTTGTTTGATGGAAGTATCTCACTGTGTCGAGATGATAATTGTAACAGTCCCCAGCTAAATTTTGGGCGGGAGATGGGAAGGAGGTCAGAAGAAACGTTTTCTACTGTGACAAATGCACTGGAAGAGAAGCCATCACGGTACCAGGAGTTGCTTGACATTGGTGTAAGTGAAGAAGAAAGTAGTGATACTGAAGACGAGATGGAGAAGCAATTAATCAAACAGATTGTGGAGAGAACAAAGAGAGGATCTCCGGTGGTATTAAAGGCGCAGAAAGTACTGTTTTCCATGGAACAAAACGAATGAAGTAGAAAGGATAGATTTTTTGGTTTTTATTTCTTAGTGTAGAGGCAGTCTTGTAACTTTAACCACAGAGATCTTCCTACCTACTCATTTTTCCTTACAAACACAGCCATCTCAACATGTCTAGTTGCCTGCACAGTGCTCGATGACCATGCCATGTTGTCACAAAGCTGTTATGTTGTTCAGAGCTTTGATTTCTTTCCAATGGTGAAGGCAAAATCCTTTAGTTTGAGACTTGCCTCTCAAAATTTGACTTGTAGTGGAGCAATTGGTTCACTTGTTTGGGCACGTGACCATTTTTAGACTTTGAGGTCAGTGTTGCAAATAGAAGCCATTGAATTTATTATTCATGCCATAATCTGTACGAGGTTATTAATTAACACCACGACACCCTTTTTTATATATATAATTTTTTTTCAATGCTTGACTTGGACCCTGCATATGTGTAACAAATAAACAGATCCAAATAGCTAGCAAAGAAGTAAGTATCACTATGAATTAAAAAGGCCCAACTGATTCATGAAGATTCAGTTTAGGAAGCCTTCAAAATTTTCGCTTGGAATGCTACAGTTGGATATGCCTTGGAAAACAGCTCAAGCCAATTTTTAGCAACTAATTTAATGACCTTGTTTGGAGCAAAACCAAGTTTTTATATTGGCGCCTTGTACCTTCATCATCCCTATTAACCAAACCGTGGAAAGGGACAATATAATCATTGCCCTTTAATGCCACTCCTCCATTGTAGAGGAGAAATAAAGCCGTGAAGGCCTAGAGATGGCAATTGGGTGAGTCGGATTAGATTTGAGTTAGGTCATTTAAGTTCAGGTTTAATCAGGTTAGCATATATTCGGATCCATATCAGGTTCACGTCAGGTTATTTGGGTTCATGTTGAGTAGATTTCGAGTTCGGGTTGGGTCAGGCCAGGTTTATTTGAGTTCAAATCCAATCAGGTCGGGTTATCAGGTCTTAGAACAGACTTTTTTGTTTAATTTTGATTAAAATTTAATTTAACTAGATATAAAAAAATAATATAAAATTTATGAAGATATATCAATATATAATTTTTTTAATAAAATACTCTCTCTGTGCCAAGTTCTTTATAACATTCACTATTGAACAATTAATTTATAATTTTTAATTTTCAACATTTTAGTATATAAATGAAAAATTGTTATATTAAATAATAAATAAAAACCTATAGTTTCTAAATATATACTTAATTTTTTTTCTAACTAATAATCTCCCTCCGTCCTATTTTCTTTACTCCTTTTAACTTTTTTGACTAATTTGACTTGAATTTATTTATATTATTGTTTATTAAAAATTAAAAATATATTTAAAACTATAATTCTTGATTTATCATTCATATATAAAATATTTTTATTTATATATTAAAATGTTGAAAATAAAAAAATATAGATTAATTGTTAAATATGAATAGTGCAAAGAATTTGAGACAGAGGAAGTAATATGAATAAATTCAATTCAAACTATTTGAAAAAGTCAAATATTTCAAAGAATATGGAATGGAAGGAGTATTATAATTTTCAAAACCTAATTATTCTTATCTCTTTATCATCGTATCATTAATCGTTTAGTATAGCTTTCACTCATTCACTCTACAATGCAAAATAGATTAACAAAATAGAAGAAACTCATTTACATATATTAAATTATAAATTTTCTAAGTTCTTTGCCAATCATATATTTTATGTTGATTTAAGTTTAAACCGGGTCTTGTCGGGTTTGGTCATCGGGTCATTTTAGATTCGAGTTAAATTGGGTTTGGGCTCAGATTTTCTCGGGTTTCACTTCAATAGGGTTTGGGTTCAGGTCAGGTTTGGATCGTTGCCTTTTTCAGTTAAATTGAATTAGGTTTTCAAGTCGGGTCAAATTTTACCGTCCTTAGACTTGAAGAGTGTTGGTCTATATATCTGTTCTATAGAAGATCGTGTGAAAAATATAAATGTTAAAAAAGATATCTACAAGGTGGGTGAGGTTGAGGAGATATTTTGTAGAAAACTCTAAAGTTAGGGAGTAAGATGTAACAAAACAAAAAATCCACTAGGATTGTAGAAGAACCTACGATCTAGTTGTGTCAGAAGAACCTACAATCCACTTCCGGCATTTGTATGTGTGTGTACCATGTTCTTGCTCGAAGTCCTGTTAAATTTCGGCCTTTTAAAATGGGGGCTAAGGAGAAAGATATTCATTCACTTAATTAGAGAAACTCTCAGCTAAAAACTCTGGATTTAGTGCCAGAAGATCCGGACGCTTTCTCTTCTTTTTAGTTCCAAAACCATACTTGAAAGGCTCACTTTCAATAAGGTTAATTAGATTTATCCGAGGATCATGTAGTATATAAATTGTTGTTTCAACAAATTCCGGTTGTTGTCTACAGACTCTAGAGAATAAAAGGGAAAAATTTTTATGCTGCTAGTTAAACTTCTATATCTCTAACACTAATTCCTTGATCAAGATTTTGCATCTATGGTTGCGATTCGGCCTGTTTTGTACTAAGGCGCGGATTAGATATGGATACCCCTATCCACTATTTGTGACCGTGGTAAAAAATCTCACCCATACCCACGATCTGTTGGTAACTCATGGCTTAAACTGTGGTTTTTTAATTTCATAAAAATAAAATATGAAACATATATATAAAGTTATTATCTACATATAAAACAACAAAATTATAGCATACATATAAGAAAATATCCAATGATAATTAGTATAAAATATTAATTAATTGTAGGTGTTGCCTCACATTATAATTAATAAATAGAAAATTCATACTGTCGGGTTTCACCA
The DNA here is from genome assembly GCA_039654915.1 of Aquilaria yunnanensis. Lineage (NCBI taxonomy): Eukaryota > Viridiplantae > Streptophyta > Magnoliopsida > Malvales > Thymelaeaceae > Aquilaria > Aquilaria yunnanensis. The sequence continues at coordinate 10,836,042 of CM077593.1, forward strand.
GTAGAGAGGACAGATTTACAAGTGATGGATACTCACTACCTGTCACCCGTTTGTATCTGTCAGACGGGTATTATTTGTTACTCATATCTGCCTCATCATGGGTATTTTTACTCGCTTACCTGCTCATTATGGGTAGATATTCACAGGTCATAGATTTCACCTACCCGAATGCCATCCCTATCTCTATACAGCTGGCGGTAGCAACTCTTCTCTAGGTTTTGCATTGGTATGGGGTGGCTCGATTCGGCTACTTACCCAGACCACCTTTTTGGGCTTGCGGGAGTGGACTTGTGGTTCACTCCCTTCTCCTTTAGCAAGTGTGAAATTTTTAGGGCTGTTTTTTGCGTAAATTACATACATTAGCCCTCATCTTTTAATTATGTTCCTATTTTAACTGCAACCCTCATTTTTTTCGGTTAAGCCTCCTTTACATGGTTAAAACGTTCCGTTTTGAACCTTTTTTAGATGAAATCCATTATCTTGGATGAAAAATAACACATCAGCATATAATTATAGGGATAAATGTTGGTTTTAGTCCCTAAGAAATTTCCCTTTACCAGAAAACCTTAAAACTTTGAAATCTACTGATCATACCATTATCTTTTAAAAGTTTCCCAATTTCCTAGTTTTTTGAATCTACCCAAATTCTTTTTCAAAGTTCAACCGACACCTCTGACATTGAGAATGTCATGTGGCAGCTCTGCAATGTCCCAGCTGTCCACCTTCATCTCTGTGAAACAACCTTTCTCGTCTCACTCTTGCTGCCATCAAAAGTAGTGGCACGCTCACCCTCATCAACCGTCACTGATCCCACCTCTTATTCTTTTTGATCCAACCTTTTCATTGTTGCCCCACCTACTCAACATCGCTCCACATCCACTACTAAAAAAGGGCCATTTTCCAATTGCCATTTCCAACGGCCTGCAGTTTGAAATTTCAAAGTTTACAACACGAAGCCGTTGGAAATGAAGCAGTTGGTAATCTATTCGTTGGAAGTTCTATTTCCAACGGCCCAGATCTTGGCTGTTGGAACTTCCAACAGTCAGTCGTTGGAAAAATCTCCAATTGCCAATCTTCAACTGCTTAGGCAGTTGGAACACCAAAAAAAAAAAATAATAATAATTACAGCCGTTGAAAAATTTCCAACAGTTGATTAGGCAGTTGGAAAATTTTGCCATATTTCCAACAGCTTAAGCCGTTGGAGATTTTTCCAATTGCCTAGGCAGTTGGAAAAATTTTCTAACGGCTTAGCCTGTTGGAATTTTTTTTTTGATTTATATTATTTATCTCCGTGCTGTTAATTCTAATTCAAGGTTTAGTTTGAATGTCAAGCTGTTACAGTCTAGATAATTGTATCGTATGTAGTCAAATTTTGAACTGATATTACATAAAAGTAGTTATAAAACGACATAAAAAGATACGCAAATTGAAATTATTAAGTCATTACATAAATGTACTTATAAATCCATATAAAAATATACAAAATAGAAATTACATAGTTTCATTCTCATAATAAGTGTTTGTTTGTTAGGAAACACACATAGTAGCATGATGTACCTGATCTAGTCTTGATCCGATCCTGAGACATCTATATCATCTGCAGCAGGCATGGGCGGGGGAATGCCAATTTATTTACATATGTACTCCAGCTTAGCTTGTTGTTTCCTCTTCAGACGCTCCAACTTTCGCTCATAATATGATGCTTGTTGTGCAGTTTGCTCCGTTACCACTCGCTGTACTTGTTCAGTAAACTTCGGAGTCTGCATGACATCAACATGTGCTGCAGGAGTAACGCCCTTTCTTCTTGCCGCCAGCAGCTACACTCATTATTGTAACCTCATCAATGTCATGTGCACCTCCTTCGTCATCCATTTGCTATGTTTGTTCCTCAATCTCAGCAGTTATTATTGCTTTCATAAAGAGTAGAGATAGTTTATTAGTAACTCTATAAAAAATGGTATGTAATTCTCTAGCATGATAATTACCGTTACTTCTTCAGTCCGTCTGTTAACGTATTCTCCGCTCTTTTTCTTATAAGTTTGTTGCATCACCTTGAATAAGCTAGGGTCCCTCCTCTTCGGATCTTTTTTGCGTTACATTGGAAACGTAGTAAGATTAATTTTATTACAATGTAAGTAAGTTGAATTATGTGTAAAAGAGGTTGATAATTTTCCCATTGTTCTCAGTGTTCAGTAATTAAAATAGAGCCTCCTGTATAAGTAGCACTACATGCACCTGTCGAGTTAGATGATTGCGGTGATGATGCTCGCATTATCTTACCCATTGCCGATCGCTTGTAAAACTCCATTGAAGCGAACCATTCCTCCATTTCTGCATACTATGCGTCAGCCATAAAAGATGCTCTTGCTCGTTGTTTTGCCGGATTTTTCTCACGGCGGATGTCACCCAGCGTCGCTCGGTAATGATTAGCCGTCGTCATATGCCAAACGCGATAGACCTCATTATGGTGAGTTGGATCCCACTCACATAATCCCTACACGTTAAAAAAAATTATTACAGTTGAATAGTTGGCAACATGATTACTAAAGTTGAGCAAGTGAGAAGAAAGTGCAAACCTCAAATACGCGCCACCACGCCTGAATATCTGTTGGGCTTGTGTTCGTCCAGTCATGATGTCCCTTGAAGTGTGTGGTGAAGCATTTAGTCACCAACCGTGTTGCTTTTGATGGAAGGAAACTACATGAAGTGCATGTTCCGACATAATAAATATTTTTTTGAATGGCATTACACATACTGGAGGTAACATAAACTATTAGGGTTCAAAAGGGTGCATTGTTTACGTGTTACCGTGAGGTGTAATCCGTAAGCATGATTGAATCGGTGCTTGGGATACCGCTGATTGACCATTGGAATTCCCATCATCGGGTAAAGCTACAGGGGTTGGAGTAGATCGACTAGCACTACGGCTGACTGGAGCAATGCGAATATCACCTGTACGAGAGTTGAGATGTGAAACAGCTGTTTGTTCTGTTGAGGGCTGTGAAGCTGAATGACGAGAATGCGATTGGCCTGTCCTTTTATGTTTGGCAATTGGTTCTGCTAACACTTCTTTCATCTGCGGAAATAGGCCTTTCCCTGGGCGACGTGTATACGTCGCATCTTCTTTAGGTGGCATCTACATTATTTTAAAAAACCATACAACAGTTTACAAAAATAACATGGTTGGAAAAAAATCTTGGTATTGCCACTACACCTACCACATTCAACTTGGACTTAGTATTTACATATTAAAAGTTATTCCACGTTCACATTACATTTTATCAGTAATTGCACGTTTACATTTCATCGTCCTCAGTTTGTGCCTCTGATTTGTTACTATCAGTATCCTTAGATTCAAATTCATCTTCTTCATCACTTTCTTCAAGGGACTCCTCATGCTCAGATTCATCGTCATGTTGCAAAGTTTCTTCCCTGATCTGTATGTCATCCTCTATAACTTCCCTCACTTCTATTTCAGCTAAATTGTCGATTGGGTCATCCATAATTATGGGAGGATTGTTCACACCGGCCAATAATTCTTCCTGAAATGTATATTCGACGTCAGTTATATTATAACGAACTATGCGTCTAGGTTTGATTTTCAAAACTGCTAACCACCCTATTTTTTCATGTGACTTTGTTGGGTAAGGGGTGTAGTAAACTTGATCAGCTTGGGATGCAAGAATGAATAGGTCAAGCTTCCCATATCGGCGACAATCATGAACCTCAACTATACCATATTATTTATGAACCCGAGTGCCATGATCTGGAGTAGGGTCAAACCAAGCACACCTAAACAATACAACATTTTTGTGTGGCTATCCAGGATATTCGAGTTGAATGATTTCTTCTAACACGCCATAAAAATTACATTCAACCTCACTCGATCCTGAAGTCCTTATACATACTCCACTGTTATATGTTGCTTTGTTGCGACCCCAGTCACTAATGTGGAACTTGTACCCATTTATGAAATAAACAAGCCAAGTCTCAACACGACGTGATGGCCAGCATCGAACATCCTACAAGAAACGGTCCGTGATTGTGTTACGAACATCATTCACCTAGGTACATATATTAATAATATGAATATGTCTTCCCCTCAAAAAGAAAAATATGGCTAAAATTCAAGAGTAGGTAACTTACATAGTTTCTAAGCCACGTAGCAAAGTTATTCTCTATATAGACATCCAGGTTTGACATAGCTATATTGGGTTCATGCATATGCAGTTCACTAACAAACAAACTACAAGATATAGATAAAGGTCGATGGAGTATAAACTTTATGAGTAGAGTATATAAAAACAAAAAAATATTAATATTATAATAGAGTATATAAAGAAAATTTGGGTTATGGCACTTACTCGAGGTACGGCTTCACCTCCTTACAATTCAATAAAACATATGTAGTTGCGACCTTCATTTCATTGTCACCAAGATATTGATATCTTGATACACCATATGGATGACTTGGGTATCTAAAGATAGACCACAAGGATTCATCATATGGTCATGGTTCACCATCATCATTTCGAGGTACTCTAGTTGTCATATGTTGAATATGAGATTTGAAGTAGTGAGAGCAAAATGTTGAGGTCTCCTCAATTAGATAGGCTTCACAAATTGAACCTTCTACATGAGCCTTATTTGATATCTTCATTTTTAGGTCATGCATACAATGCTCAAATTTGTACATCCACCTATACTGAACGGGGCCTCCAACCCTTGCTTCGTAAGGTAGGTGGACCGGCAAATGTTCAATTGAATCGAAAAAAACAGGTGGAAAAATTCTTTCAAACTTGCAGAGTATAACGGGAATATTGGCTTCCAACTCGACCATGTGATTCACATCTAACTCTAGAGAGCATAAATCTCGAAAGAATTGGCGTAACTCGGTTAACGATTTCCATATATTTTTAGGTATCGCTTCAAGGGCTATTGGGAGGAGCCTCTGCATCATTACATGACAATCATGGCTTTTCATACCAGACATATGACTTACATTACTGTCAACACACCTCCCAAGGTTCGATGAATAGCCGTTTGGGAGTCTAAGTGTTTTAACCTAATTGAGCACATCAGATCTCTGCTGTGTGTTTGGTGTAAAAGTGGCTTTAGGTTTGAATGCTCGGCCTTCGGCTTGTAGAATTAAATTTAGCTTTGATCGACTGCACAACATCTCAAGGTCCTTACGGGCCTTCACGTTGTCTTTAATTTTATTCTGCACATCCATAACTGTATTCCATATATTATCAAACACATTCTTCTTTATATATATCACATCCAAATTATGGCGGATTAAATTATTCTTCCAGTAAGGCAACTCCCAGAAAATACTTCTTTTTGTCCAATTATGAGTTCTACCATAACCTGGTATGGTCAAAACTTGTCCATTCTGAACTACTGATGGCAAATGTGAGATACGTTCAAATAATGTTTCAGGCGGAAGATGCTCAGGAGGCAATGATTTCTCGACTTTTCCTTTCTTAAAGGCAACTCCGTTTCTTCTATATGGGTGATCTAACTCGAGAAATTGCTGATGACAATCAAAGAATGAAGTTTTCCTCTCATGCTCAAGCTGGAAGGCTTTACTATAATCCATACAAATAGGGCAAGATAACCTCCCATGAGTCATCCATCTTGACAACATCCCATACACGGGGAAGTCATTTATCGTCCACAAAACTAAAACTCGGAGCTGAAAATTTTGTTTCAGTGAAACATCCCATGTTTTGACATCATCCTCTCACAACTGCTTCAATTCATCAATAAGAGGTTGTAAATACACATCAATATTCTGACTTGGACTCCGAGGGCTGGGTATCAATGTAGTAAAAAACATATATGGTTTCTTCATACACATCCACGGTGGCAAATTATACGGAGTAACGATAACCGGCCAACATGAATATTGTTTACCAGAGTTTCCAAACGGAACAAAGTCATCAGAAAAAACTCCAAGGTGAACATTTCGGGGCTTCGTGGCGAACCACAGATACGTGGAATCAAAATGTTTCCATGCTTCCCCATCTGAAGGATGTTTTAAAACATTTGGCTCAGATCGATGCTCACTGTGCCACCTCATGTGCTCTGCAGTTGAAAGTGAAGCATATAATCGCTGAAGGTGAGGAGTTAATGGTAAATGGTGCATGGTCTTTCTTGCTCTATCTTTACCCCTTCAAACTTTTCTCGGCTTAAACCGAGATTCACCATAAAACTTGCAGTGTGTAGCATCTTTATCATTATTCCAAAACAACATGTAATCGTTAACACAAGCATCAATTTTAAGATGCATAAGACCAAGTTGTGAAACTAATTTCTTCGTCTCATACCAATTGGATGGAATCTTGTTGTCACTTGGCTGTGTCTCTTTCATTAAGGCTGCGATACCATCATAATACCATCTTGGTATGTGATATTCTGCTTTAAGGTTTAATAAACAAACTGCAGCAGACAACTCAGAATGCGTATCACATCTATCCTATAGAGGTGTAGTCGCCGAGTTCAATAACTCAGAAAATCGTACAAAACCTTCATTAGGTTGTTCATTGACTTCAATGAAATTCTGATGCGAACTTGGTCCGACTGCATTAAATACCATTCGAGCATATGGGTTTACATTTGAACTATACTCATATTGCTTATACCAATCACAATTCTGAAACGGCTGAGGCGAAGGGTCATTAAACGGCTCCCCATGAGCTGTTCAGTTGGTGTAATAAGGCATGAAACCTCATTTGTATAGATGCACTCTAACGTCATCACAACCCTTAAACCTGAAATTTTTACATCTCCTATACGGGCAACGTATTTTTTTTCATTCATATGGTCTGGATTACTACAGACAAATGTTATGAACTATTTAACCCTCGTCTCTCATTCCTTTTTACACCTAACTCGCCTGGGTAAAAAACGATTACTATACATCAAACTACGTTCTTGTTCCATGAAGTCCTAGCAATGCAAATTATATATTTACCTTTACGACATCTCAAAAAGCATGAACTATACCATAAAATTAATTCCCTAAATTAAAATAAAACTAAAAATTAAATTCTTACCTAGTTACATATATCAATACCCAACATATTATTTTTAATTGCATGCATTAATGTTTCACTCAATTAAACAATGTAAGTTAAAACTAAGTATATACTAAATTATAATTAAATCATTAAATCAGACAAATTTAAAAACCTTCTACAAAAATTACATATATTAATGCGTATTTAGGATTTAGGGTTTAGTTACGGTTAATACTACTTAGGTTTAAGGTTGTCGGTTTATAGGATGTTTAGGGATATAGGATTAGGGTTTATATTTAAGGTTTACTGTTAATGCTTATTAGGCTTAAGGTTAATTAATTAGATGTTAGGGATATAATGAATAATATATTAAAATGTATGTATCATTTATACTATAATGTATCATATATAATCAAACATTAACTTTTTATTACATATATGATATATTAATATTATTGTTATTATACATATATTATATTAAAAGTCAAACTTAATCAAACAAACTTATGATTATGATTATTATTATTATTATTATTATTATTATTACTACTACTACTACTACTCTTTTTTTTTTATTATTATTATTAGTATTACTACTACTACTACTACTACTACTACTACTACTACTACTACTACTACTACTACTATTATTATTATTATTATTATTATTATTACTACTACAATACTACTAAGTACTATACTACTACTCTTATTATTTTTATTATTATTATTTTCATTATTATTATTATTAGTACTATTATTATTATTATTATTGTTATTATACATATATTATATTAAAATTCAAACTTAATCAAACAACCTTATTTAAATATAACAATATTGTACATTTATATTAATTCCATAACTTAAAAATTTTTAAAAATGAATCCAATTAAACAATCTTACTTACACTAACAGTGTCCTAATTTCACACATAAATATACTGGCCAATTAAAATATTATTTAATTAAAACTAATTATACCCTAAGTTTAAATTAAACCTAAAAATTAAAAATATTTGACAAAATTGGAAAAAATTCAAAATATCAATAGGAAACCTAAATACTTCACTTCCAACCATCAACAACTACAAATCACATGCATTTCACATATTTCAAACTAAAATTACTTAGAAAATAACGAATTTACTATAATTTTTGGTAAAAAAAAAACTTAAATAAATAATGAAATAAATATTATTATTTACTAACCTCAAATCTGAAAATCAACTTCGAAAATAGGTGGGAATCACTTCAAATCTGGCAAGACAAGCAAGATCTTTGACCATTAACATCTTAAACCTCAAACAACAGCAATGTACCAAAATCCAAAACAAAAAAGAGAAAAAAAAAATGAAAATGTACCGGATCTAGCTATTTTACCTCCACAAAAACCAATGCTGGTGTCGAAAACGGGGTTCGAAGCTTTGTTGACGGTCGGCGTCGTGTTATGCTATGTGTGCGTATGGAGAGCAGAGGAAGAAAAATGGAATTTGTCGAGAAAATGAAGTAGGCTGGAGGTAGGGGACGATTTAAACTTAAAATTTCCAACAGCTTAAGCCGTTGGAAATAAAAAACAAAACGCAACGTTTCATTAATTCTATAACTTCCAACGGCTTTAGCCGTTGGAAACTCCAACTGACATTCTCCAATGGCCAAAATAGTTGGTAATTAATACTACCACTTTTCCAATGACCAACACAGTTGGAAATTTTCCAATGGCTAACACCGTTGGAAACCATTAACACAAAACAACCACCAATTTTGTAATGAAATTGCGTATCTTAAGCTACCAATTTTTGGACCTAATATTTCTAACAGTCAGGCAGTTGAAAAAAAATTTGTTTGCTCTCCAATGGTTGGCCCGTTGGAAATTTCCAGCGTGTTGACCGTTGGAAAATTGGCAGTTGGAAAAAACAATTTTTTTAGTAGTGGTCATTGCTTTTGATGCCAACCACGCCCCCTCTGCTCCTATCTTTGCTCTCTACCTTGACATTGCCCTACTCCATCTCCCATCTCTCCTAACTACTTCCCCATTTGTTACCTTACAAGACAAACTCAAGAACAAATTTCCAAATTAAAAGACAAAATCTTGTTAAGAGACAAATCAATGCATTTCAAACCAGATCTAACATTTAAGAGATGGATTTGGGCGAGTTTTAGAACAAAAGGTGAAAACCATGAAAGATTTGAGTACATTAGCTTTGAGTCTATGATTTGTGGTAAGGCCGAGGTAAAAAATGACATGGGCACCATGGGAACTGCGATGGTGGTTGTGGAGCTAGCGGCAGTAGGCATGGAGGAGGAACAGGTGGTTGTAGAGGTGGATGAAGAACATGGGGATGATGATGAAAGTTAGGAGCCAAGTTCTCTCCTTTCTCCAATTTGAATCAGATTCTGGCAAATCCAGGTACGTCAATTTGAATTCAGCTGAGAAAAAGATTGTTATTTAGAAGAAGATGAGAGGAAGAGAACATTGGGGGAGAAGAAATAAATGAATAAATCTTATCATTTTTATCAAAATTTTTAGTACTTATTTAAAAGAAGAAGAAGAAAATGATGAATTGAATCATTTTGTTGGGAAAGGAATTATATCATATAGTGTAGTTTAGCACAAGAAATGAGTGATCTAACCCTTCAAAATTTGGAGTTCTTGATGCCCGACGGTGCGTGGGTGGTGGTTTGATCATTAATTTTAAAGTTTCAAGGTTGTTTTGGTAAATTGGTAAAGGAAAATATTTCTAAGGGTTAAAACTATCATTTATCCCTATAATTATATGTTGGCATGTCATTTTACATTCAAGATAACATATCCCATCTAGAAAAGGTTTAAAATGAAATGTTTTAATCATGTTAAAGAGGCGCAACAAACAAAACAAAGGTTGCAGTTAAAATAGGAGCATTATTAAAAGGTTGAGGTTAAAGTGTACAATTTCCCCATCTTTTTTTTATTTCTCCATCTGGGCAGAAAATTCTGGTCATGTTGAGCTTATGCTTGGCTCACTAAAGTCTAGTGACATATAGCATAAACACAACAACCTATCATTAATCATTCATATATAATATAACCCACTACTTAGCTCAAATTTTGACAAAATGACCACTGGCCGAATTCTCTCACTTCCTTTAGAAACCTTACCCCCTACAGCCACTACTGTTTCCCATCATTCGTTCTTTTTACTATGTCAATTATAGCTTTCATATCTGGGCTTCTTTAGCCAATCATCACCTCGAGATCGTGATGTCATTGCTCATTTTTAGATGGTCTTGTCATCTCTTACAGGTTAAATTGTCATTGTTCGTATCTAGATCCTACTGTCATCTTCTCTAGATTGCATATTCGTTGTTTGCCTATAGATTTTGTAGTCAACACCTCTAAACCACATGACCCAAATTTTGGCAAAATTGAACCATGGGCGTAATCTCCCTCTCCTTATAGAAAGCCTACCCTCCACTACTGCCTCCCGTCATCAATTCCTTCAAACTTGCAAAACATAGCCTTCAGATTGGAGCTTCTTTGGTTAACTGTCACCTTGGTTGCATCAACGATAATCACCTTCAGATTGTGCTGTCATCGCTCATCTCCATTGTAAAAGATATCCAAGTATTTCCCCTAGCTTGAATGCGGAGGTAAGCAAATCCTAAGTTACTTTCCTCAAATAAGTTTTATTAAGCAAAGAAAGCAAGCTAAGTAAGGTTAAGTTGAGTTCCAAAGTATAGTTGGTATTAAAAAGGGAAAAGGACAAAATGGTAATTTTGGTCCAAGTCAGTGGCATGGCCCTAATTTCTGTGAAATTAGGTTTATACAAGTATTTTGAGATAAATAAGTTAAGACCATAAGTATTTCTAGCCATTGTAACCAAAAGTGGAATTTAAGGGTGAAAAATGTACTAAGTGAGAAATTGAGCTGCTATGTCTAATACTAACTTAAGTGGCTTAGGGGCAAAGTGTTTGGGTAAGAAAAACCTTTTAATGGGACCAAGGAGTGATGGTGTAGGAAGGGTTTAAGTGACCTAAGTGAATCAAAGCTAAGTTTGAGGGCCAAAGTGACAAGTAGAGGAGATTTGGGATAAGTGGGGTAGTTGAGATATTTTTAGGAATGAGGATGATACTATTTATCATCTCCTTCATTTGCAATTTTGAGGCTTTCTCTCCTCCATAACTCTCCACCTTTAAACTTCCTAAATCACCCAAAATTCCATGAAAATTTAAGATCCCAAAGCAATCCTAACAAGCCCTTAGCTTATATTTGGTGGAATTGGTGCATGTGAGCTTGGTTTTGCAAGTTTTTTGTTCAAACCCTAAGGTAAGCATATTTGATCCTTATAGGTTAGTTCTAAGCTTGTTAAATGGTTAGGAATGGTCTTAATTTCATGCCTTTGATGTCCAATTTGGTTGAATTCAAGCTTGGAACTCAAAGGAAGTTTATGAAGGTCAAGTGTACTTATTGCTTACTTGTTGCTTACTTGTTGCTTTGAGGATGATTTGAGATAAGAGATTTAAGATAATTCAACTCAAATAATGCATAGAAATATAGTATCACATGTAGGAATGAAGTAGAAACAAGACACATGTAAATTGGCTTTGGAGATTGAAAGATTGAGCAAGTTTTGTGCAAGATAGTGTGCAGTCACGTAATACTGCCGGCGATCTTCCTAGGAACCTAAGAAATGATCCTGTTGGTGATGCGTCCCCGATGGCGTCACCAAGTCACAAGTCCCTCAAGCTTAGAGCATTCTAAAAATATCTCAATCTCTCGGTTATCATTCTTAGGCCATTCTAAGATGTTCCGTAGCTTTGGTTGGGTATAGAACTCATTCCTAAGTTGAGATTTATGCATTATTTAGGTGGTAGCTAAGTGGTGTGGTTAGAGTAGGGTAAAGAATGGTGGCTAAGGGGTTTAAAGTGCTTAAGTTGTTAAGGGAGCATCAAAGGGATTAAGGCGGGTATCAGATTTTTTGTTAACCCAAGTAAAAGGTCTTAGACCTTCAAGCAATGAAAAGAAAACTTAAAAGGATCCCAACCAAACTTTGTGGTTTGGTAAGTAAGCCATTAAGGAGCCCTAAGCCGAGCTCTAAGAGCTTGGTAAGTTGGACCACATAAAATAGTTACCCTACACAATAAGTTAAGGGGAAGAGACATGTACGAAGAGAGTAAGTGACAACTTACTTTAAGTAGCTTGTCAAAGGCGGGCAAGGGTTAAATAAATAATGACTTACTCTAAGATGTCCGTAAAAAGATTTCATGGGGTTGGTTAAATGCTAGCATAGGATACGAGGGCTAGTATTCAAGGATCCCAGCAGTAAAAGCTCACAGCAAGTCTAGCACCTACGGGTGTAAGAAAGTCCTAAGTGCATTTGCATGTGCATGTTTCACTCATTTATCCATCCATCCATCCATTATTTGCATTGTTTGTTGTTCTTATTCTTGTTTCTGGTTGTATAGTTTGTTGCTTGTTTGTTCTATTTGTTATATGTATAATTGTGCTTTTTGTGCTTTGCATGCTTGCATTTGTTTCTCCATGCAGGTGCCGAATCCCTTACTGGGTACTTAAGAGTACTCACCCTTTAAGTGTTGTGCGGGTATTAAGTGGGCTAGTCAGGCTTAACAGTTGATAAGGGACAACTGTTAAAGCTAAGTTTTGTTGGTTTGAAGGTATTCTCTAAATAGGAAACTTTAAGTTTCTAAGTTACTTATGACATAAGCTATTACTGACCAAAGTGTTTGCATTACAGTTTGAGGCTTAGTGAGTATAAGGAAAGTGTGGCTCATCACTTAAAGCTAGTTTGCTTGGGTGAAAAGTTAATGATGGATCTTAGTAGATATAGGTTGCTTCATCTATGTGTATGGCATTTTCATACAAAGAGATTGCTTCTATTAGTGTGTATAACACTATGGTTATATTTGGGTACATATAAGTTTAAGATGTATGCACACAGTTGTTACTTAAAGTTAAAGCAACTAAAGTTTTATGTCTTGGTTTGTTTAGAATTGTGTTTTTGTTAGTTGTCGTGACACTATTTTCAATATTGTTTTAATTTATTATTATTACATAGCTAGGATAATGCATTATGCAGGGTAGGCTAAGTAACTAGTTGCACGTAATGATTTAAGATACTTTACGAGTAATAACTATTCAATTGTAACAAAGTGGGATCATAGTTCCCTAACAGCCTACCAGTGAAAGTAAATTCAAGGTCCTAGGACCCTGCTCCAGCACTTCCATATCATGCCATCGTCTCCTCCAAATCGGGCCATCATTACTCGCCTCTAGATCCCACAGTCAACTTCTCTAAACCGCACCTCATTATTGCCTCTAGATACATAGGTTGTCATTTGCCTCTAGATCATGATGGTGCTAGCCTAGGCCTACCTCCAGATTTCACCATGGTCGCTCATGTCTAGATAGCATTATATCATCTCTCACCTCCAGATCAACTCCTTGAATGTCTCAGAAGATCCTTTGTTGCTGCTCGTCTCCAGATTGCCTCTATTGTCTACACTGTTTGCCTCTTGATTTCTTCCATCATCTATGCTACCAAATTGTGCATAGAAATAATCTAGCCTTGTAGTTAGTAACCAAACATTCATTTTTATGTTCAGTCATTACTGTTCCCACATATAACAATTGCTGTTTTTCTTAATAAAAAAGTTATTCCGTACAAAAAAATTATTATTTCATGAAATATTTTTTTTCTTCTAAGAAATGATGTTTTAGATACAGTAACATTTTTGTGGATTTGTTATTAATAAGAGTGTATACTATGCTCAGAATAGCTACTCTTTTCAGTTTTATTCAAATAATATTCGCGGCTTCAAGGAATCAAGGTTTAGCTTCGCTTCCATTCCATTGCTGGTTTCCGAGAACTTATGTTCCAAATTCGGAAGCTCGATTGCTGATTGAGTCAGTAACAGAGACTCTAGCCTCTAGCATTTTAAATATTCCTATCAACTCGTATTATGTAGGCTTTCATATCCGTTTGAGGACAGATTGTTCTATATTTGCTGTATCTATCCAGCTTCTTGATCTTGTACTTTTCTCGTTCTTTTTACAATAAAATCCTTTAATTTACTTTCCTGAAAATAAAATAAAAAACAAAGGGAGAATCCATTGTCAAAACTCAAATTAGGGAAATAGGGGGATGTTGTTCATGTAGATGGTTGTAAAAGCAAAACGCATCGCGGATGAGCGCCATTCATGAGATGGAAGAACCAAAAATTTTTTTTTTTTTCTTATGGACCGCACACTTGTGAGTGTGTCACATTTGGTAAGTGAAGATTAATCTTATATCTTTTTCTTTTTATATTTCTCAATTAATAGTAATTGAATTTAGTTACAAGTCAAATTATAGTTTAACCTAAACAAAACAGGTAATAATGTACACTATACCTCTTATGTTTATATATATTTGTATTTCAATATCGCCCTTAATAATGTAAAACAAGTGTGAATATATTAATAAATCCTATGCACAAAAAAACTAGAGATATGTATAAATCAGATATTAAATATGTACGTACAAGATGTATAAAAAAAAGTAAGAAATATATATAAATAATATGTGACATATGTAAAAACAAGATCACATATATGTTATTGACATATTCAATAATATGTTACAAACGTGTTAAATCCCATTTTTCATAAAAAATAGAGATATGAATAAATCAGATAATAGATATGTATGAAATTTGATGTATAAAATAAGTAATAGATATCTATAAAACATACGACATATATGTACAAATGAAATAACAAAACTGTTAATGATATATTATTTTTGTTGGTAAATAATTTTATGGCTTCTTTTACATTATGATTGTAATTTTACACTTGAATACTGATCAATACATATATATATTTAAAAAAAATATATTAGGGATTCATTTAGAATAAAAAAATGAGGGACAAAATATGGGCTTTTACACCAAACTCTCGTTATTTTTCAGGCGAAATCCTTCATCTTCAACCTTTCTTCACCGCCGCTCCCTATTGCCACTCCCACTCTTGTCACCTCTCTTCACTACCGTGCACACTACCATTCCTCCTATCGTTAATTCGTCTCTTATCCAGCAAGAGCACCCAAAATATGCTTCTTTGCTGCTGGCGGATGTCATCAAAACCACCAGCCAATGAATCATCTCTTTGTTTTTGATATGGTTGATGTGAACTGAGCTGGATCAAATGCCGTGTTTCCAGCCAATGATCGATGCCCACCTGGTATATGGAGATGAGCTTCTTATGACAGTGACATGCCATGGACAGACGGGATTGACAATGAGGAGGAGCAAGAGGAGGGAGACGAAGATTCTACGAAAGGACATGACTGGAATTTTAAAATTATATTAAAGATGCTTTTGGAATTGTACCTATATGGCACATAGGAGGTCAAACACATGTTAGACATTCCCAAATATAACATATCCTTAGAATTGAAATGTGTTGCTCGAAAAACTCCTTACAACTATCAACTAGCTGCACAAAAAGGGTTAGGATTAAGGGCGTAAAGGGGCCGGGTTGAATCCGAGCTCACTAGGCTTGAGTTCAGCCCCTTAAGATATCAATGCTACCCAGATTTGAGTTTATTAGATTACTCAAGCCCAAATTTTAAGGGTCGACTCAATTTCAACTCAAAGAGGGTTCAAGCTCAACTCAAAAGCCTGCAATACTAAAATGAAAGGCCTTTTACGGAGCTTATTATGTCAAATTTAGAGATTTAAACAAAAAAACTTTTTGATTAGCTAGAAGTTAAAGTAGGCTATATGTTATTGAAGACCCATTAGATCCATTAATAAAAAGGTATGAATACTTACATGCTGGAGTTCAAGCTACTTGATAAAGACTCAGCCCGTTTACACTCATAAGTAGAATGAGCCAAAAGGAGCTTCTAATGAGTGGGATTCTAGTGAGACTTGTGCCATTTTGTTTTTAGCTTTAAACTTTCTTGGTGGAATTATCTCTTTAATTGGTAAACTAATTTTCCATTTTCCTCCATAAATAATTAAATATACGTAGTAGTGTTTAGTAATGATCATAAGAACTGTAATTTGGAGGTTGGGGAGAAGGATGCCTTCCTGATATGGGATCATGATTTATCTACTATGAAGTCACCTCATATATTAAGGAAAAGCTTTTTCAAAATATATTTCTCCATTCATAAAACTTCAACAAAATAGAATCATTCGAGTTTTGTAGTTTTGTTTTTGGTGGTATTGTGCTTGCTGACGGTAGCTTTAGCATGTATATATAATTGAGGGGTTGGGGTGCAGCCGTGCAGGCAGGGCAGCACGCAAATGCCGATGCTTTTGCTCTCTGCCCACTTTACTTTTTACCTTCTAGGGTTTGGTGTTGTTGTACCCCTCCAACACAACTAATAACTACAGAAAGGGACGCAACACAAATAATAACAAGGCCAGACCACAAACCAAATTATAGTTCATTTCATAAAACACACATATACATATATATATACATGCTTCGATCCCCAAGCCTTACCACTTCATATTAATTATATCTTCATTTTCTAATTACTAAGTTTTCCTACTATCACTCTCTGCCATCATTAATTCTGTATCGTATACATATATATATGATCTCTCCCTCTCCATCCATCCATCCACCCATCCATCTATCTCTCCCTCTCTCTCCCTCTCAACGATCAGTTGGTCATGTGATGAAAGTGATAGTAATCTTAGCAATATATATCTCATATATATATATGTGTGTGTGTGTGTGTGTGTGTGGATTTTTTGAAAGAAACACAACAAATTTAAAGCATATACACACGCACACAAATTCTATCTTTACCTAGCTCCTTTTCTGGATCAAAGAAAGAAAATTTTGTAAAAAAGTCTTATTGCTTGTACAGGAAAAAAATATTTTACCTTTTGGGACTTTCATATATAAGAGCTTTTAATTAATTAAACAAGCGGAATGAATATATATACGAGATTGATGTAGCTGACGATCGATAACTAGTTGGGACTAAGGTTCATAACTTGTGTGTATATGTATGCGCCAACATGTATATATTCGTGCTCCAAAGAAGAAAAAATGCAAATGGGGCATAAACTAATTGACTTATTTTTACTTTTACATCTTTTTCAAATGAAATTAATTTTATTTTAAAATTAATATTATATAAATGCAAAATCTCTTTGAAAGTAAATGTTTATAATGTCATTAAATTTTTATGGATTTTTATTCTTTCTTAATGTCTCAAACTAGAAAAATTCATAAAAATTTCATAAGATTACAAAAATTGTATTTTCAATAAATTATTGTAACTACATAATATTGACTTTTAATTAAAATTAGTTCTAGGTAAAAATAAAGTAAAAATAAAATAAGACATTTTGAAATCAATTGACTTAAGTTAAAACGAACATGATGAAAATATGTGTGTCTTGACATTCATATATATTCTTTCAGTTATTATAAATTTTTCTAGAGATAATCTAAGAATGGTAAATTTAATTTTTTAACTTTTAAAGATACTTGAACCCTTTACCTCTAGAGGATTTATACATATAGGCACTACTTGAACCCTTTTTTTCAGGGATAACCATGGAGGGATAGGGTTTTCTTTTCTTTTCTTTTCTTTTTCATCTGCAATCTCTCTTTGTTTTTGAAAGAAAAAAAATGAAAGCATCTAACAAAGGAATCATTTGTGAAAATCCATAGCAAGAGATAGTAAAATAAGGTAGGGAACATGAGAAACAAGCTACTCAGATCAATGGTAGGCGAAGGCCATTTATATCTAAAAACAAGGACTATATACTAATAAAGAGAGAGGACAGGAATCGTGTGGCTGGGGACACAACTGTAAGCCCTTGTGGTCTAGCCCCTTATCTCTCCAGCAGTCCGCCAGCTCCGCACCTCCAGCTTAATTTTTAATTTGCGATTATGCTTCTGCCTAATTCTCTTCGCCTTCTAATTATATGCATCATCTTGTTAGTGTAATTGGGCTGAGACTTTTTTAAAAAAAAATTGTAGTATTTATTTTATTGTGTAGTGATTAATTGTTTCTTTAAATTGTATATCATTAATGAAAACCCTAGCTATATCTAGTTTCAGATGTTCGGAAAACATTTTCAACACATTTTTTAATTATGAATTTGTTTTTCATTAACTGTAGATCATACAAATTTATCTAATAAAATATAACACTAAATCCTATAGGGGCATGTAGGTTCAACTTCAAGTTATATTTTTCTCATAAAAATTTTCAGACAAAGAACAAAAAAAAGAATTTCATACTAGTGACTTGCTGAAAAAATTTATCTGCGAGATTATTAATTAAGTGTCTAGGTAGAGTATTAGTTTTTAAAATTAAATTGATTCGACACAAAAAGAAGAAAAACACCGCCTTATTAATGGATTTTATTTTCTTTTTCATTTTTTTTAAAAAAATTACTGACTAGTGTTAAGATCTTAAAGATGATGTTCGGATCAACCGATCGACATGATAAGCAGGAGCGCCTCCAGAGAAGATAGATGAGTAACCGAGTTATCAAAAGAAATTAAGATAATCAATCAAAAAAGAAAATTGCTGCTACTCCATCTCAAAATAATTGACATGTTTTAAATTTATTTATTTTTTCATGTTAAGAAAATGAGTGAAACAATTACAAATCAATTTATAATACCATCTTAAATCAAACCCCTAAATCTTAAAAATTTTTACCAACTGCTGGGAAGTTGGAATTTTACCAACGGTTTACACGTTGGAAATAAAACAAAAAACCTGTTAAGTTATTATTTTGAAACTCTCACCAATACGTGCACGTTGGAAATTATATATTAACGGTTCTATGTATTGGTAACTACCAATGGCGTAACCGTTGGTAAAAATGCCGTTGGAAAACCATTAGATTTTAGTAGTGAACGGTAAATAGCCGGCCCCTTAATTAATCAATTGAGACCCATTTCGAGCAAAACCCTAAAAGTTGACTTAAGCAGCTGCAAAGCTGCAGAGATGTGTGCATATATACATGTAGAGCGTAGATCGACACACAGGCGTCGTGTGTGTTTGGAGTAAACAATGAAGGATATTGGAGTGGTCGTATATATGTATGTAGTGTGAGAGAGAGAGATCAATGGTTGGTGTGATGAAGATCAGAGCTAGATGACTGAGTTCTGGGGACCATTAATTAAATTGGGATATTTATGGCGCTTCTAAACCAAAATCATAACCCTTGTTTTGGGATCCCCGCCAACCGCCTGCAGCTAACCATTACAGCCCTTAAAAGGTATAATCCTCTCATTCTTTAATAATCTACTTCTCGGGATTGAGTAGCGATCAGTAGCATTATTTATTTATTTATTTATATATATGAGCTCATGTCTCGTACGTGGTGCTTCAATTTTTTTTTTCTTTCATTTTTGGTGACTACTATTCTATGTTGCTCTGTTTAAGCTTTGGTTTCTGATTATTATATATCTCTTATTGTTTAAGGAGAAAATTTTATGTTTAACTTCCATATGGTGACAGACGACGTCCTCTCAAATGGTTTTGGTCTTTTAAATGATGGTTCACTTTTAAACTTGCTTTTGATCAATTTCTCTGTGTGGTTAATTAACAAGACCGTTGTGCAAGAAAATGGGTAATTCAGATGGACACATATACTTTGGTGGTGTGATTGATCAAGGAAATTTGCACACCACATGTCTATCTTTGGTATTTTGCAGAAAAGCAGAATAATGTACTACTTGCTTTCAAAATAAGCCAACAATTTCAGGTATACTTCATAAACAAAGCATTGTTTAGGCCTTTTTATTTTTCTTTGTTTTTAGCTTAAACATGTTTGGCCCAAATTTGGAAGATTGGACCATATGAAAAGGCACATTCTTTGTTTTGTGCTGATTCTATTTTACAAAGGATAACCCTTTTATTTTTTTTCATTTTTTTAACTAAAATTTGACTTCAATATATTCATATTAATTTATATTATAAATTTTTTTAAAAAATTATATTTACAAACTAGAGTCTTTAAAATACCATTTTCATATAAAAAGTTTATATTTTTATGAAAAATTTTAAAAGAAAAAAAATCATAAATTAATTGATATGAATGGTAAATGGGACGAACTTTGCTAGACCGGTTGAGTAATTTGTAATGATCAAGTCCTACCTAGCTAGCTATATGATCGTCGTTGGGGCTAGCTATAAATCTGTGCAAAAGCTCAACAAATTAAACCTGTGTATCACAGTCTAATTGGTTCCTAAAAAGCAATTTGTGTCTGTTTATCTCTTCTACATCCAACCGAACATATATATATATAAAGACAAGTATAGGATTTTAAGTAATATTTAGTATATATGCATGTTTAGCATTTTTCTTTTTGGATTCACCTTAGTGTTAGCTATATATGCGTCTTCTCTCTTCTTTAAGGGGAAATGTACAGAAGTTTCAAAAAATAATTAAGTATAGGCTTTCAGGGTTAGCTTTTAGCTGATCAAGTCATGTAACTTGATCGGTTAATTAGAGCTTTCGCATATGGAACAAATATTCTGCTTAAGATTTTGCAAGTTTAATTCAGAAACCTATATGTATATATGCATGTATGTACGTATGTATGCTGAAGATTCTGCTCCCAATCTGCCTGTCTCTCTGGCCACAAACATTGAGCAGGACATATACTTTGTGCTTCGTTCTGTCCATCTCAAAAGGCCCTCATCAGTTACAACACGTCTTTGAAATCTTGCCAAGGACTATATATAGTGAAGTCCTGAAGATATATATATAATATTAGCAAATCACAAACCTTGTAATCTAAATATGTAGGTTTCATATAAAATCAGTTGGTAACCATACAGAGAAACTTGCCTGTCTGAAATGAATGAAATTGGAAACATCATGGACCAATCCTTTTCCCAACTGAAGTTAGACTTGGAGTACTGTATTATTGGAACTGATGAGTATTGATGAATCATTGAAATTATCAGCCCCAATACCAGCCCTGCCCTCTGCTAAATCTAACTGCCATAAAGCAATGTGGTCCTCTTCGCGCTCGTTTTCACAGTGTCTAGATACCCTAAAGAAGATATGTGTTGGTCCCTCCTCTACGCTCTAGCTACGGAACATGTATGGTACAGTTAATTATAATAATCCGTATATATTCTTTGAGAATAACTTGCTTGCTAGAACATCCATCTTAGACATAAAAAACTTCAATTCTTATCTGCAATTTTTACTGCTATATATATATATATATATATATTGTGTTTGTTATCTTTTTGCTCTTCCTTTCTATACATCCATTAAATTAAACTACCGCAACCATCTTGCAGAAACAGATCATAAGAAATTTTAACATATAAGTTCCTTCATGTATATATGGGAATTAACTACTTACGTGCTGCCTATTGATCAATTTAGCTAAGCATTTAAGGCCATTTTAAGTTGCTCAAAAGCACACAAATGTATAAGCCATGTACAGTTTAGATGGTCCCAAGAGGGAATACCTCCTAGCTATCTGCTATGCTGTCGAAGGTTGTATCAAGTGTGACCATATTGTGAGCACTGAAAAGAAGCACCAATAAAAAAAGTGTAAATATAGTGAAGACCGAAACCAGCACCAATTAGAGTGGTGATGGTTCAGTTTGTGGTCTGGAGGGGCTGATGGGTATGGGAATTACAGCTCCCGCGTCCTAATCCCTTGTGTCAACGTAAATGGACGCCACATGGTCGCGAAGATGCCTTACCTTTTTCCTTTTCCATTGCTAAGCAACTAGCTAGCTAGCTGCAGTGAATACCAAGCATCTTTAATTTCTGTCTTACACCTTCTGGTGTGTGATTAAAGCTTGCTCTCTTTCAGGACTCTTATTTCCAGCAGTAAATATCTAGCCAATTAAGGATACTTCTTCTGCTCCCCATACCTTGCCCATATTTGTGAGCGGCCGAGGACTAAAATTGAGCAGCTGCAATTCAGCTGGTTCCCAGCAGCTTCTGCGTACTCCCTGTAAGTTCATCAGAACATTCTTCGATCGACCTCCAGATACAGCACGCACATATGTCCCTATACTATGCTACTTTATGTCAACCATTTCCCTGAATATAAAGGTCAGATAATTTGTCCTTGATTACTAACTTTGGGATCATTTTCTCTACTTCTTGATTTTAAGATCCCAAAATCGAAGTGAATTTAGGTGCGTATGCATGTTTTTCTTCTCTCCTACTCCTCCTCCCCTTCCTTCTCACCTTCCTGGTTGATGAAGCCTTATCTTAAGCTATCAAAACAAAGCTGTTGCTGCTAGAAGCCCAAGTTACTTTTTCTTTTATTCTTGGAAAATATATACGCACATATCTCATCTGTTAGCCTGTTTTCTTATGCCTTCACGATTCTGGTTGTGGCCATGAACTTAGCTGATCGTAACATTTCTTAGCTATTTTTCCTTGTTAAACGGGTCTTTTCTTTTGCCTTAAAACTAATTAATAATTGGGGCGTTTTGCTTCCTGAACTTACCAATTTCAGATACATACCATTCAGCAGCAATGGAAGATACTGTGCTTGGTTCAGTTGAATCATGTGCTTGAATTATGAGACAAACAAGATGATCCCAAAAGGTTTTGAAGCGAAGCTAGAGGGTGACACCACAAACAATGGTAAGTTCGCAAAGGCTGCACCAGCGGCAAGTTCTTCAAGACAGTGGTCAGGATTTAGGAATCCAAGGATCGTTAGGGTCTCACGTGCTTTTGGAGGAAAAGACAGGCACAGCAAAGTCTGCACAATAAGGGGCTTAAGGGACCGGCGAATCAGGCTCTCTGTGCCAACTGCTATTCAGTTGTATGATTTGCAGGACAGGCTTGAACTTAACCAGCCGAGCAAAGTGATTGATTGGCTACTTGATGCAACAAAGCAAGATATAGATAAGCTCCCTCCCTTACAAATGCTTCCTGGGTTTGGCCAGTTTCATCAGCAGATGCTGCTTTCTCATCATGAACCAAGTTTCAATTACGCCACCTCTCCATCACCTCTCCCTCCTTTCTTTGGTGCCAATGTAGAAGCCGAGGATGTGGCTGCAGTGAGAACCAGAAGTAAGGAAGTTGAAAAAGGAAAGTGGATCAAAGGGACTGAACAAGAAACAATTGGTGATTTCTACAGCGGACAGAATTCTTCAGCTGGTCACAGGTTCTTTCCCTTAGCTGCTGCTAATAATACAAGCTACTCTTCCATGTTGCCGAGCAATTCCATGCAGCTGAACTCTAGTTATCATAATCTAGAACCTTCAAGCACTACTCTATCTCTATCCCAATTTGGAGGCCAAGGATTTCTTCCTCAAGTTCATGAGAATTACCTCAACCATCCACAAGGCGCCACAGCTCCTTCTTCCATAGCTCTCCCATCTGCTGTGCCTCATCAGTTTCTCTTCTGTGCACCATCGTCAATGCCACCACTCTTTCCCATGTTCAGCTCAAATTCTCAACAATATTTCCTACCAAATTCCATCCCAGGTATCACCAATAACAGCTTTCCCTTCAGAACTTTCTCCTCAAATGGTAACCAAGGTCCTGAGCAAGGTGACAATAGAAATTCTTGAAGTTTACTGCCACTGCTTAAGTATCTAGAAGCAGCTGTATTTGGCAGCCCAAGATAAAGGCCTATGTGTAGTGTAAATTCAACCAGGAGAAGAGATGTCTTGCGACAACTAGCTAGCTAGCTAGATACAAGTAAGAACCCTAAACTTTTTCTGGCCTTTGATATTATTATGCAAAATCAAATTTCAGGTTTTCAACAGTTTGTTAATTATTTGCTGTTATTGTCTGTACCGCATCTAAATACATCATCATTCAAGTTAAAAATATGCCATAGTTACGTTCTATTTTGTGTAAGGCAGGAAATTAATGTCATGCAAAAGCTGGCTCATATTTCACTGCAGATTTATTTGAGTTTACCCTAGAGTGCAATTTTGTCACTTTTTGCAGACTTTTGACTTGGTCGGAGAAACAATGTCACAGGTTTTTACCGTGAGATATTTCACACAACTTCTTACTTTGTTTCCTTTGTTCATAAAACATATACGATCCTTAGAGATTAATTTAATTGAGGAACACTTCTATTTCGAAATAGAATTGGTTCACTTCCTTTCAAATAATGACTTCAATAAAATTAAAGTTTATTTCATTTCAAAATAGACATTTGTAGTAATTATTGGGAAACATATATTGAATAGTATGATATAGAAATAGTAGTAATCATTTAATTTAGACATAATAATTCATTAATTTGAAGTTAAAATTTTGTTCATGATGACTTGCACATGCTTAATTAACATAGGAGAAGCTAGAGAGTTTCAGCCTTTCAGGAACCAATTGATTAATTTAATTGAGGAACACTTCTATTTCGAAATAGAATTGGTTCACTTCCTTTCAAATAATGACTTCAATAAAATTAAAGTTTATTTCATTTCAAAATAGACATTTGTAGTAATTATTGGGAAACATTGAATAGTATGATATAGAAATAGTAGTAATCATTTAATTTAGACATAATAATTCATTAATTTGAAGTTAAAATTTTGTTCATGATGACTTGCACATGCTTAATTAACATAGGAGAAGCTAGAGAGTTTCAGCCTTTCAGGAACCAATTGATTAAGCTCTCAATCCTTTCAGCCCATTATTGTTTACTACCCCTTCCACTTACTTATCATTTGCGGTTAATCGAATCATATATATATAGCGTTACTTTACTACCACCTTCACTTCGATATGTGTTCATTTGGCATTAATTAAAACTCATTTTCAAATTTCTGAAAAATTTGTCTGTACAATTTTTTAAATTTTTTTTGAATTAATGCATTGTAAAATGAGTTTTTAATTAACTCATTCAAACAGCAGGCTGGCGGCAGTTCTAATTTAGATACCTATCAACATATGCCAATTCATTAGTAGTCCAAATTGTTCATTTGTAATTGGTCAATATGATTTCTAGCTTGATAACAGAATATTGCAAACGGGAAATTATAGAATTGTTGGTGTTCAATCATACGTTCGTTGTATACTCTTCTTAATTGAGTGCTACAAATAGTTCATAGCTGGCATAGTAATGATCTTACTGAATTGCGGCATCTATGGTTTTAAGTTTGTCACTACCATGACACATTTACTTTATACAGTACCGACTATTATATATATATATATATATATATATATATATATATATATAACAACATTATTAACTCACTTAGAGCCCGAGTTCCTTGTCCTCTGATTATTTTTTACATAACTAATTAGCTACTAGAGAGAAAGCTTTGGTAATAAAAATGCTAGGTTTAGTTGGCTCAAAATTGAAGAGTTCAAGTGCTTAATTTATGATTAGGCAATTCTTTATTGATTTTGGAATTATGACGGATTATCACTTCCATTGCAACTTGCCATATATGAGTTTTTGCAGTGGAAAACATTAATTGCTTGTTAAGAAAGTATAGCTAGGTTATCCAATTATTATAAGATTAAGTTAGAAGTCATAATTAGTTTGTGAGTACTTTGTTTCCTAGGTTTTTTGTGAGTTTATAGAAAAGTACATTGTATGAGAGAAAAATCAATATAATAAAAAGATAAGATGTGAGGATTTTTCAAAAAAGATAGAAGTCTGAAATTGGGAGTATGAGGACAAGATATTGATATTGTTATAGGAGATTAACGTAATTGTTAGAAGTCAATGTAAATACTAGGCGTATACTTCTACTATAATTTTTATATTTTATTCAAGTGAATTTTTGTCACCCATAAATAATGTAGTTTAGTTAAAAACAAATAACATTAATTTGTGTATGCTTGTTTGATCTTTTTAATTATTCTATTGTGCGTGATGAATGTTCATTAAGAAATTTTTTCCCAACAAAAGATGTTTATGATCATGCATGCGTGGCATAACTTTGTTTGTGTGTGTGTGTAATAGTGACCTCATCAGAAACCCTAGCTAGTTACTGAAAGGCAGATGATAACCGAGGAGAGAGGGACATATAGTTTACAAGCTTGCCCTTCAAAGGGACTGATGATCAATAAAAGATCACCACACAACACATGCATCTTTCATTTCTTTTCTTTGCTTTCTTTTTCTCCTGCCCCCTTGTTGGTTTCTTTTTCGGAGCTTGAGGTATTAACAGTGCCCAGCACTAGCACTACACAGTAGAAGGCGTGCATGGAATTGGACGTTTAATTTTTTTTTTCCTTTTTGGTTGTTAGATAAGAAATAGTGCCTATATACATATGTTTGGTAAAAATGTATAGAGAAGATAGAAGCAAATGAAAATATCGAATGGTTGGTTTCCAAGACCTTGAGATGACAGGGACGACAGAGAATCACTTTAAGCAGTCTCGATGTCTCGGGATCCAAGACAACGCCAACATAAAGGAAAAAGGCTTCCTCTCTCCTTCTCCATCTTCTTCTTCCTTGCTTCCTTTGCTTTGAGCTTCGAAGTTCTCTGCTTCTGCCATCCATACAAAATTTATCGTCACTTCCACTTTGTTTTGTGGTCCTCTCCCTCTTTCATCTCTCTGCCGGCTCGCCCTCTCTTCCCTCTGAAAACTACATTACTATACTACTGGGAATAGGGTTTTATATATATGTGTATATATATAAACCTAAACCACAAAAAAAGTGAAAAAAAAAAAAAAAAGAGTACATGCAAAGATCAACACGTAGTTCAAGTGGGTGAATGGTAGATTGATCGATCTACGCCTATTGGTAAAGGTAAATAGAAAATATACTTCGTAAGAGTTCAGCCTATGCACCCACTCTCAAGTAATAATGGTCGAATATATAATATATGAACACTTATAAAAAAAACCCTCTCTGAGAACATTTATACGTTAATTCGGTTTGGACTTGTAGGGCAAGGGATCGGTAGTACCAAATCTCTCTGTTCCTAATACATGATATATTCATGAAACATTAATTTCAAAGTGAAGGCTACAAATTGATAACAAGAGCAATTTAGATTGTTAGTGGATTCTGACAAAACTTCAAGTCAAACAGATAAAAAGTTTTGTAACCGCGTGTCTTGGCAACTTTATAGATTGAAAGGACTTATAAAAATACTAGTATTTGACACGTTACGATGGATAGTTTATATGCAATGAATTTGTTTAATTAACATATTAAATATTAGAAATTTTGATTATTGAAATGAAAAATAGTAACTTAGTAAACTGAATAGAAAAATACTGTATTTTTAAAGTTAGAGAACTTGAAAACATTTCATACTTAAATAATTGTGTAACAGTGTAATTTTTAAAAATAGGAAAATTATAAAAATCAATGGTATAACGAAGCAAAAAGTGATAAAGGTGGCAAAAAAAAAAAATTTATTTGGGTAAAATCCAATATATAGAATTATGAGAATACATAAAGTAGATGTTAGGAGTTTTATGATTTTATAAAAACTTACACAAATTTTAGGAATTCTCAAACTTTTTAATTTGTCTTAAAATCAAAACTGACAACCCATGACCTAAAAAAATCCACAAGTTCTTTCCCTACCATATACTTAATCAGCTGCCAACACAATCAAAACTTGCAGCCATAACATAAAGTTATTAATTTAATCACAACTTCTCCCGAAAAATTTTCCAAAGATATATAATTTATTTATAACTTCTAAAAGTTATATTCAAAGAAATTTTTACATGAGTACAAGTTTAGGCCATATTTGTTCACATTAAATAAATTTAGTGGTTAAAGTCGTAGTTAAAAAAAAAAAACTAAAGGGCATGAGTCATGCAAAACATGAATGGGCACAAACTTTTTCTATCTTTAATGCTTCTAAATCTCTAATTAAGCATGTAATCATAAATGTAGATATCATTAAAAGAAAAACATAACTAATTATAACTTAAGAGTAAAAAAATCTAGTAACATTTAACACTTTTATTCTTTTTAGAGATATATATTTGACAAAACATAACTTTATATGGAAATACCCCACAATTTGATAAACTAGTAAGCCGAAACAAGTTGTTGAATTATTTTGTGTGGTCCGACATTTGTTTTGTTGGTTTTGAGCGTGCACCATTTTAGAAAAGCGGAGGCCTGAGGGACCAACTTTTTACAAAGTAAACGCAATAGCACCTATATATATATATATATATTTGTGTGTCTAAAGGATAAAATACACACGGCACATACGGAGTACTCAAACTTTTACCTAATTTACAAGTTTGTCATCACACCTTTTATATATAAGTATTTATTAGAACCTATTTTATCTGTTTCCTCCTCTCTCTCTTGTGATTCATCCCTAGATTCATCCACCTAATTACCAAAATTCAAATTTGAGTGCACAAATGATTATTTTAAGAGAAGGGAAAAAAAATCCAAAGTACCCAAAAAGAAGAATATAGGACATTAATTGGTTTATTTAAAATCTAAAAATTAAGATTTGAAAGAGAAAAACCAGTGGTTCATCACCAACACATTTTCATATAAATACTTTTTTTCCCTTGATATTTACGTTTTTTTGATCAATTTCTTTGAACTAAACTCTTTTTTCTTGCTTTGCTTTTTTCTTTCAATTTATTTGATTTTTATCCTTTAAGCTTGATCTATGTCATTAAACAACATCTGCAATTAAATTGTTAGTAGTCAAAAAGAAGGAAGAGAATAAGAGAAAAATTATACAAATTATTAATTTTAAGAATGATCGTTGTATTATTTTATTCAGTAAGAAATGTTGTTTCATTTATAAAAATGTGTTATTCTTTAATATTTTATCAACTACATTCATATTTTTTATCAAAAAAGAAAAGAATAAAAGAGAAATTATACAATATTTTTAGAATGACTATTGTACTATTACGTTCAATAAGAAATGTTGTTTCATTCATACAAATGTGTTGTTTGGTAATGTGATGTTCATTATTTAATTTTTTTTCCATAAATTATGATGTTCTATTTAGTAAAAGGTGTTGTTCTATTCATATAAATGTATTATTCTATAATACGATTTTCATTTCATAAGATGTATTGTTAATAAATTATAGTATTCTGTTTAGTAAGAATTGTTGCTCTATTCATACCATCAATGTGTTATTCTGTAATATGCTATTTATTTCATAAGAAGTGTTGTTCATAAACTACGGTGTTTTATTCATCAAGAAATGTTATTTTATTCATACAAATGTGTTGCTTTATAATATGTTTCTCATTTCATAAGATGTGTTTTTTGTAAACTGTAGTGCTCTGTTTCATACAAATGTGATGTTCTCTAATATATTGTTTATTTTGTGAGATGTGTTATTTGTAAATTATGGTATTTTGTTTAATAAGAAGTATTGTTCTATTCATACAAATATGATGTTCTGTAATACGATGTTCATTTTCTAATATGTATTGTTCGTAAATTTTGTGTTCTGTTCAGTAAAAAGTGTTGTTTTATTCGTACAAATGTGATGTTCTATAATATGCTATTTATTTTATAAGATTTACTGCTCGTAAATTATGATGTTTGATTCAATAAGAATTGGCTAAAGAAGTATCTTGATAGTAGTACTGAAGGACACAACTTTTATTTAGAGCTAAATATAGTTTTATTCCATAGTGCTATTCCATTTAGTGATAAGTGATATCTCATTCATATAAATATGTTATTCTATAATATGTCTTTTATTTCGTAAAATGTATTATTCCGTTTAGTAATAAGTGTTATTTCGTTCAGCAATAAGTATTGTTCTATTCATGCAAATGTATTGTTCTGTAACACGTTATTCATGTAGTAAGATGTACTGTTTGTAATAAGTGTTATTCAATTTAATAATAAGTGTTGTTTCAAACATACAAATGTGATATTCTATAATATGCTGTTCATTTCGTAAAATGCATTATTCGTGATAAATGTTGTTTCCTTTAGTAACAAGTATTGTTTTGTTCATATAAATGTATTGTTCTGTAATATGTTATTCATTTCATAAGATGTGCTATTCTTGCTAAGTGTTGTTCCGTTCAATCATAAGTATTGCTCCTTTCAATAAGAAGTGTTGTTTCATTCTTACAAATATAGTGTTTTGTAAAATATTGTTCATTTCAGAATAAATATTATTTATGAATAATATTGTTTGATTTAATAAGAAATGTTATTCTATTCAGATAAATATATTGTTCTATAATATACTGTTCGTTTTGTATTATATGTTGTTCATAAATGATGTTATTTTATTTAGTAAAAAGTGTTATTTTATTTTTAAAAATGTGATGTTCTGTAAAACAGTGTTAATTTTGGAAGAAATACTGTTCATAAATATTATTATTTGATTTAATAAAAAATATTGTTCCCTTTAGATAAATGTGTTCTTCTTTGAA
Organism: Aquilaria yunnanensis; assembly: GCA_039654915.1. Classification (NCBI taxonomy): domain Eukaryota; kingdom Viridiplantae; phylum Streptophyta; class Magnoliopsida; order Malvales; family Thymelaeaceae; genus Aquilaria; species Aquilaria yunnanensis. The sequence goes on from CM077593.1 coordinate 10,866,371, forward strand.
GTGTTCGTTTAATCAGACAAGTATATTGTTCTCTTTAAACAGATATGTTATTTTGTACTATGATATTCCAGTTAGACAAATGTACTATTCAGGATATGGTGGTATTTTTATTAATAATGCAAAAGCGAGAGAGTAGCGAGCTGTACTAGGTATACCATATAACTACTTATATGGAACGGTACCGCGTCACTAGTTAACATTCCTTATCATCCTTGCAGTCCAAATTAGTTTTCCATTCCCTGTTGACCTTGATTGTTAATTTGTACCGACTTAAAGAAGTAGTTTGTTCGGGGAGTATAGTTTATCCAGAATGGCAAACTTTCAAGTTTATGCAGCTGATAGAAGTCTAAGTTACGAAAGGCTATTGGCGTTAGAGGGGTTTTCAAAAATTATATCTCTCATTTACTTTAAAACTTGTAAATTCGTTCTATATATGTATAAATTTTCTTTGTTTAAGATTTTTTAAAGGAAACCAATATTTATTTCTATGTATAGTTATTGTTTGTTTAAATTGTACAATGAAATTCTAAATTTTAAATAGCCCTAAAAGTACACTTATCTTTTCTTAAAAAATAGTTTTTATTAATTATTATTATTTTTTTTCTAGAATGGTTAAAGAAAAATTTTCATAAGAATTGTTTTCCTTTCCAAAACTTATTGAGTTACGATTACTAGGCGCGCGGTTTTTGTGCATATGTGTGTGTTTAATTTTATATTAATTTTTTTTTTTTAAAGATCATGAGTAGTAGCCATGGAATTAAATATTATGGTTTACAGCAGTATATGTGGTATAGCAATATATGGTATAAATGCTTTTACAATTTGTCATTTTTCAGGTAAAATGCCTTAGCATTTTACATACCGGTAACTTTTTATATACATTTTATAAAAAAAAAAAACCTGCAATATACAGCAAATATCACAAGATATGTACCGCAGTATTCTATTATTCATAGACATCGATAAGATTTTTTTTTGTCATTTTACATGAAAATATCATACATAAATATATAAAATAGTAAAATATAATTAATACACATATTTTAACATAAACATCTTAGCATAATTAATACAAGTTAGGAAAAAAACATCATACTTTGAGTCATCTAAGAACTTGATGTGGTATTAACAAATGTATTATTATTATTAAATTACAATTTTTTTTTATCTCGCATCAATAAATTGATTTTTTGGCTGGGTAATATTTATTTTTCTCAATATATAGCAATTTTTATGTTTTCTTTTTGTATAAAAAAGTATCTGCTATCATATGCTCCTTATGTCTCAAATACTTTCCATCATTCATTTTTTAGTAATTAATCTATGATTTTTTATTTTCAATATTTTAGCATGTAAATGAAAAAACTTTATATATAAATGATAAATCAAGACTTATAGTTTCTAAATATTTTTTTTATTTTTTTCTAACAAACAATAATATGAATACATTCAAGTTAAACTAGTCAAAAATATAAAAAGGAGTAAAGAAAGTGGGATGGAGGGAGTATATTTTATTTACATTTGAAAAATTATGATGAGAAAAATTATAATACATATAAAAATGTATAAAAAATTATTTTATTTATTTTATCTTAAAATAATATTCTAACATTTGATTTTTTTTTTAAAACGGTAATGACAGGGATGGAACCATGCTTGCATGAGTGGGGACAATTGCAACCACTGAATTTTGGAAAAAGTCTATAACTAGTGAATGATCATTATGAAATATTTGTTATGCCCCCACAGAATTTTTATAATGCCCGCATTCACTCAAAAGTCAAAAGTGCATGAACTTAATTTTGATGAGTAGTCTAAATAGAAGTAAATAAAAGCTAGTGGTGAAACTAAATGCCACAAGAATTGTTAGTGTAATTATAGAATTTAACAAATAAGCCATGTAAAAATAGTCACCAACTAAGTACTAAAAACTCATTAAAAAGTAGAAATAATAATTAGAATAGGTGTGAATAAGATTATTCTCTTTTCTCTAACACTACCATAGCCTACAAAAGCTTGTCTCTTTTTTTCCCCCCTTTATTACTCCAAAGTAGTAATATAATATTGTATGAATTTCTCAATGTTATTTTTATATAATTTATGCTTATAGATACTTGAAATATAAATAAAAAAACTTTGTTCACGCATAAAACAGATATTGATACTAAAAATAATTTATTAAAACATTAAAAATGATGTATTTAGTAATACAGGTAATAATTATTATGCAATGTTTTCAAACTATGAAACCCCGTCGTTGATAGTTATAAATAAAAAACTATTTTATTAATTATATTTTTCATTACCCTCACTGATATACTCCTTATGTCCTAAATTCTTTGTATCATTCACTTTTTAGCAATCTATGATTTCTTATTTTCAATATTTTAGCATGTAAATGAAAAAAATTTATATATAAATGATAAATCAAGACTTATAGTTTCTAAATATTTTTTTATTTTTTATAACAAACAATAATATGAATACATTCAAGTTAAACTAGTCAAAAAAATAAAATAGCATAAAGAAAGTGGGCTGGAAGGAGTATATTTTATTTACATTTGAAAAATTATGATGAGAAAAACTAGAACACATATATAAATGTATAAAAAATTATTTTATTTATTTTATCTTAAAATAATATTCTAACATTTGATTTTTTTTATTTAAATGGTAACAGCAGGGGCGGTGCCATGTTTGCATGAGTAGGGGCAATTGCAACCACTGAATTTTGAAAAAAGTATATAACTGGTGAATGATCGTTTATGAAATATTTTTTATGCCCCAACAGAATCTTTTATAATGGCTCCACTCACTCAAAAGTTAAAAGTGCATGAACTTAATTTTGATGAGTAGTCTAAATAGAAGTAAATAAAAGCTAGTGGTGAAACTAAATACCACAAAAATTGTTAGTGTAATTATAGAATTTAACACACAAGCCGTGTAAAAAGAGAATTATCAACTAAGTACTAAAAACTCATGAAAAAGTAGAAATAATAATTAGAATAGGTGTGAATAAGATTCTTCTCTTTTCTCTAGCACTACAATAGCCCACAAAAGCTTGTCTTATCTTTTTTTTTTCCTTTTATTACCCAAAAGTAGTAATATATTATTGTATGAATTTCTAAATTTTATTTTTATATAATTTATGCTTATCGACACCTGAAATAAAAATAAAAAAAAAAACTTTGTTCACGCATAAAACAGATATTGATACTAAAAATAATTTATTAAAACATTAAAAATGATGTATTTTGTAATACATGTAATAATTATTATGTAATGTTTTCAAACTATGAAACCCCGTCGTTGATAGTTGTAAATATAAAAATATTTTATTAATTATATTTTCATTACCCCCACTGATATACTCCTTATGTCCTAAATTCTTTGCATCATTCACTTTTTAGTAATTAATCTATAATTTTTTATTTTAAATATTTTAGCATGTAAATGAAAAAATTTATATATAAATGATAAATCAAAACTTATAGTTTCTAAATATTTTTTTTTATTTTTTATAACAAAAAATAATATGAATACATTCAAGTTAAACTAGTCAAAATAATAAAATAGAGTAAAGAAAGTGGGATGAATAAAGTATATTTTATTTACATTTGAAAAATTATGATGAGAAAAATTAGAATACATATAAAAATGTATAAAAAATTATTTTATTTATTTTATCTTAAAATAATATTCTAATAGTTGATTTAAAAAAAAACGGTAATGGCAATGGTGGTGCCATGTTTGCATGAGTGGGGGCAATTGCAACCACTGAATTTTGGAAACAACTGAATTTTGGAGAAAGTATCTAACTGATGAATGATCATTTATGAAATATTTGTTATGCCCCCACAGAATTTTTTATAATGCCCCCATTCACTCAAAAGTTAAAAGTGCATGAACTTAATTTTGATGAGTAGTCTAAATAGAAGTAAATAAAAGCTAGTGGTGAAACTAAATGCCACAAGAATTGTTAGTGTAATTATAGAATTTAACACACAAGCCGTGTAAAAAGAGAATCACCAACTAAGTACTAAAAACTCATTAAAAAGTAGAGGTAATAATTAGAATAGGTGTGAATAAGATTCTTCTCTTTTCTCTAACACTACCGTAGCCCACAAAATCTTGTTGCTTCTTTTTTTTTTTTCCCTTTATTACTCAAAAGTAGTAATATATTATTGTATGAATTTCTAAATTTTATTTTTATATAATTTATGCTTATAGACACTTGAAATAAATAAAAAAAACTTTGTTCATGCATAAAACATATATTAATACTAAAAATAATTTATTAAAACATTAAAAATGATGTATTTAGTAATACATGTAATAATTATTATGCAATATTTTCAAACTATGAAAACCCGTCGTTGAAATTTGTAAATATAAAACTATTTTATTAATTATATTTTTCATTACCCCCACTGATATACTCCTTATGTCCTAAATTCTTTGCATCATTCACTTTTTAGCAATTAATTTATGATTTTTTTTTCAATATTTTAGCATGTAAATGAAAAAAATTTATATGTAAATGATAAATCAAGACTTGTAGTTTCTAAATATTTTTTTATTTTTTATAACAAACAATAATATGAATACATTCAAGTTAAACTAGTCAAAAAAATAAAATAGAGTAAAGAAAGTGAGATGGAGAAAGTGTATTTATTTACATTTGAAAAATTATGATGAGAAAAATTAAATACATATAAAAATGTATAAAAAATTATTTTATTTATTTTATCTTAAAATAATATTTTAACATTTGATTATTTTTTTTTAAACGGTAACAGCAGGGGTGGTGCCATGTTTGCATGAGCAGGGCAATAGCAACCACTGAATTTTGGAAAAAGTATATAACTTGTGAATGATCATTTACGAAATATTTGTTATGCCCCCCACAGAATTTTTTATAATGCCCCCATTCACTCAAAAGTCAAAAGTGCATGAACTTAATTTTGATGAGTAGTCTAAATAAAAGTAAATAAAAGTTAGTGGTGAAACTAAATGCCACAAGAATTGTTAGTGTAATTATAGAATTTAACACACAAGCCGTGTAAAAAGAGAATCACCAACTAAGTACTTAAAACTCATTAAAAAGTAGAGATAATAATTAGAATAGGTGTGAATAAGATTCTTCTCTTTTCTCTAACACTGCCGTAGCCTACAAAAGCTTGTCTTTTTTTTTCCCCCTTTATTACTCAAAATTAGTAATATATATTATTGTACGAATGTCTAAATTTTATTTTTATATAATTTATGCTTATAGACACTTGAAATAAAAATAAAAAAACTTTGTTCACGCATAAAACAGATACTGATACTAAAGATAATCTATTGAAACATTAAAAATGATGTATTTAGTAAAATATGTAATAATTATTATGCAATGGTTTCAAACTATGAAACCCTGTCGTTGATAGTTGTAAATATAAAACTATTTTATTAATTATATTTTTCATCACCCCTACTAATATAATTTTTTCTGCCCTTGGATAACAGTATGCGATACGGTATATATCTTAAAGATATGAAATAAAATATACCTAACAATAATAATATTTGACACCTTGGGAACAAAATAAAATAAAGTAAAAGTAATTCCAAAAGGGGGCAACTGGTAGATAATCTGATTTTGTACCTTCATGGGCTGGGGCGGCAACAGTTTGTTCAACAATGGCAACGACTATCCGTTGACAAAGCCCAGAATGCGTAGCATTTCCCAGCCCAAAAGCAAATATAGAAGCCCCCAGCGAGGATTGAACTCGCGACCTTTCGCTTACGAAGCGAACGCACTACCACTATGCTACGGAGGCAACCGGACTGTTGTCCTCTTTAATTTATAAACAGAATACTGAGTTCGATTAAATACTCCTAAGCCTAACGCAGATAGCTCCTTGAACCATGAAATTGTCATTGCTTCCCCGTTTGTCTTTCATTTTGCACACATGTTACAAAAACCCTGAAGCATTAGAATGTTACAACTACATCACTCTTGTTCTATTATGCATCTTGCCCATTTATGTTTTGCATGTTACTCATTTAAGTATCACACTTCTTTGTTTGTACTTTATTCTTGCTTATTTTGTGTTCTTCCTCTTGCTCATCTATGTCTGATATATTGCTTGTCTCTATAAAAGAACTAAAGAAGTAATTAGCCCCAAAATTATATTTGCGACTTTACAAGAATGAGATGAAACACAATAACTCAAGTTTTTGCTAATGGGAAAATTACCTAAACCCCCTGAGATGTACTCTAACATATACCTGTATCCTTTCTGTTTCAAATACCTACACTAACCCCCTAAAAATTTAATTTTGTTAATCTCCGTTAAGATTAAAAAAGAGAAAATAATTACTTTTTCCCTCCTAGCTTTCTTCCCTAAAACTTTTGCTCCACCAACTTGTATATCTAACAATCTTAGCCCTTTTTACTCACCCACCACCTCTTTTTCCCCCTAGTCATGCACCTCTCCCCCACACTTCCCATGGAAACCCCTCCCTCACCTCTTCCTCCTCCTCTTCCTACCTCCACCCAAAGTTTCTCCACCCTGCTGGACTAGGGATGAACTTGTCTACCTCATCCAGGCCTACACAGACAAAGTGGTTCATTCTTGGCCGTAGGAATCTCCAAGCCGCCGATTGGGATGCTGTCATTGAGTCTGTTACCCCGTTGTTCACCATCCTTTCCCTAGCCTACTTTGCCATCCTCCTGTTATCTCCTATAAGATGCAAAATGGACTCCCTCCTCGATGTCATGAAAAGAGATGAAGCGTTTAAGGCGGGAGTTCGAATCTCGTACTCGGCGCTGCTAATGGTGGGAACCGAGAGGTGAAAATCGATGGTCTGGAGGTGAGATCAAGCCAATAGAAGGGTTTATTGTAGAGAAATCAAAGTGCAATTATGGCTAAGTCCCTTTGGATATACACATGATTGACTGTCAAGGAAAAAATCGATGGTTGAGCATTGACATTTGGATCTACACATGATTGACAATCGAGTCCTCCATGATGATGCCTTGCCTCTCCATAGTAGCCCGGATATCTCTTTCTGGTGATCATTTTGAGAATTGGAGCATCGGAGTGGTGGAGGAGGAAGAAGAAAACAGAGGAGGGAGATGGTGGAAATTAGCTTAGGCAAGGGAGACAAGGGTAATCGGCTCCAGCTCCAGCTCCGGCAAACCCAGGGAGAATCGGCTCCAGCTTTGGCAATTTGTGGTGATTGGCTTACTTGTCTGGCTAAGGGTGGCAAAATTTGACCCGACCTGAAAATCTAGACTAACTCACTCAAGCCTAAACTCGACCTGACCAGAAAGTCAATGACCCGAACTTAGTTGTACCAAACATGACTTAAACCCGAACCCGATTAAAATGAAACCCAAAAAAACCCAAAACCCAATTAACCTAAACTCGGAATAACTCAAACCCAAACTAAACTGAACTTGAATTAGCCTGATCCCAAAATGACTCAAACCTGAGACTGACTTGACCTAAACCCAAAAAGACCTGAGGCTAAAAACATGACCCAATTTATAGGATTTGTTGAATTAACCTATGACTTTATGAAATCATCATATTTGCCTCATAAAATTACCAGATTTACCTCAAACTCTCGATAGTTGATAGATTTACTCCAAAATTTTCAATTTTAGCTAGAACTTTCTAAAAACCTTTAATTCACACCGAAACTCTTTCATTTTGCCTATACTGACCTCAAATGACCTCTAAGGCTCCAAATTAGTGCCTAAACTAAATTAATACCTATTTTGACAGTAAATAATGATTCTAAATTCCTAAAAAATTATAACTCGAAGTGACAACATACTTTAAATATATCTGATCCTACCAATTTTTTAAGTTCTAAAATAACCGAGTTTATAGTTTCATGAATTAAATTTGTAAAGTTTGAAATTAGATATTTTTATTGAATTTTTTTTTTATTAATATATTTATATCTAGTTAAATTAAATTTTTTAGATTATTTTTTATGCATAGTAATTTTTTAGTTATGAGATACCTAAATTTTGAAAATTTCATTTTAGTCACTCATAAAAATTGAAACATAGGTCTCTAAAGTTTTCAAATATTTGCATAAAAATTCAAATTATTTAATTTAAATTTTAGAAAAATCTAAATAAAAAATTAAATTAATCCATTTATTTTAGCGTATACATCAATAACCTGATTAGACCCGAATATTAACCCAAATCTGACCCAAAACACAAATAACCCGACCTTAAGTTATCCGAAATTGAAATTGACCCGACTTGAATTAAATTTGAACCTGAATAAGACTGACTCAAACCTGAAATTTACTCAACCTAAACTCAAATAACCCGACCTGAACTTGAATTGATGCTAACCCGAGTAAACCCAAACTTGAATGAAATAACCCAAACCCAGGCCGACACACCCAATTATCATCCCTTAGTCTGACTCTTCTCCCGGTGGGTCTGCTAGGTAATTTTCCAATTGAAAGTTGAAGACTTCGGTATTCTAGTGAAAGAATAGAAGCAAGCTTTGAAAGAAAAATTGGAAAAATAAAAAAGAAGAAAAAATCTTTGAGTTTGGACTTCTAGTGAAACGTTGAATCGTGCTTCTAACTGAGATGAGAGTTGAATTGAAAGAGTTGAAACGAGAAGAAATAATTTTGGGGAGACAGGAAGGAATGAAGGAGATGATGTGTAAACTTTAGGGGCAAAGTTATTGCATGAAGAAGTTTAGGAGGATAAAATGAATTTTGTCTTTTTATTCTTAACGGTTATTAACAGAGTTACCATTCAAGAGACGTAAGTGAAGGTATTTGAAACAGGGAAGATACAAGTGTAGGTTAGGATACACTTCAAGGGGTCCAGGTAACTTTCCTTTTTTTTTTTCTTGCATTTTCTAACTTGCTTTTTGGTGCTTTTTCATCTTGCTCATCTATATTCGTTTTTGTGAAGGGCTAAATGCGTAATTACCCAACAAAAAGAACCAAAGATCTCATTCAAGTTTGGCGCCTTGCTTTTTGTTATCCCTTCCCCACCCCCGACTTGCTTTTTGTGTTTTTCATATGTCCATTTCCGTAAAAGGATTAGCGCGTAATTAGCAAAAAATGCTATATCTCATCAAAGTTTGCCACCTGGCTCTTTTGCATCTTCTATCTTGCTTTTCTCACGTTGTTTGACTTGCTCATTTGTGCTCATCATCTTGCTTTCCTATGGCCGTTTCTGTAAAAGGAGTGTTTAGCCCCAAAAAAGTAAAAAATCTCAAATATTATCATTAAAGTTTTGGGTAGGGACCAAACCTACCATTAAAGTTTTCTTTGTCTTAAATTCTCACTAACATTTTTAAATAGCCCAAATTGGTAGCTAATGTTTTAAAATTTGTTCAAATTGTCCTATAACTGTTAAAATGCTAATAGAAAAGGAGGGTAAATTACACGCGTTACCCCCAACCTTTTAATTTTGTTTCTGTTCTAACCCTAATCTTCATTTTGTTCGTTGCGCCTCCCTAATGTGGCTAAAACGTTTCATTTTGAACCTTTTTTGGATGGAATCCGTTATATTGGATGGAAATTGACACATCAACATAAGATTGTAGGGGAAAATGTTTGTTTTAACCCTTGTAAACATTTCTCTTTACCAAAAAAAGCTTTAAAATTTTCAAATCTAGCAAGAAACCCCTCATGCTTCTTCCTCGTCATCTCCGCCTCCCTCTTGGAACAACCTATCCGCTATCCGCCTCCCTCACCTGCCGCCACTCTCATGTCCACCTCTCTCACCTCCCTCACCTGCCTCCCTCATCCGCGGTCACTCTTCTTGCCCTTCCATCGACCACGGCTCGCGATTGCCGGCTTCAGCTCCTGCAAGAGTATCTCGTATTCGCAGTCGCCCGAGGAGCCTGTCAAGCTTTCCGTCGTTAGGTTGGATGGCGCCGCCTTTGGTAATTAATTGGTTAATTAATGTTTGGTTGCCGGGAAAATTAACAAATGTCATGAATCTATTCAAATTACCTGACCTCTCGTTCCGTCTGCTTACGTAGATATCGTAGTGGCAAGGTCGGCTAGCATTTCGGAGCTGAAGCTGGCCGTGGAAGCTGCCTTCAGTCACATGCCCAAGAGCAGCCCCAGCAAGATCTCTTGGTAATGAAACTGAACCTCTTCAATTCTCCTTTCTTTTGCATCTGATTCCCAATTAGAACCACCGGCCGACTTGGCTCCGATGCCGCAGCATATGCCCCAATCGCTGCCCCAGACGAAGAAGGCGACAATACAACAGGATTAGTCACAGATTCAGACGATTTCAATCGCTTGGGAGCACTTCCGAAATTGCGTTCCTGTCAGGAATCGCCCTAAGATCGTACTCGGAATCGTCGTTGAAGACAGAAGATTGGCGGTCAATCTGCAGTTGTTGAGGCTCAGAAATGGGGGGATTGTTGAGCTCAGAGAGCATAGTCTGGACCCATCCATGGAGGTCAGTTGGGTTGTAATGGACAGTGTCAGATAGGTGGGAAATCCCATCCTCCTGGGCCGAATCCATCACCATCTCGAGCTGCTCGAGCTTCTGTGCGACGTCGGCCATGTCGGAGGAGCGCACCTTATAGCCAAGGACAGCCAAAAGCTCGTCCATGCCTCCGACGTCCTGATCTTTCTTCCACAACTTGGCCTTGCTGGGTGCAGGCAGTGACACTGTGGATGGGTGTTCTTGCTAGATTTGAAATTTTTAAAGCTTTTTTTTGGTAAAGAGAAATGTTTACAAGGGTTAAAAAAAACATTTTCCCCTACAATCTTATGTTGACGTGTCATTTTCCATCCAATATAGCGGATTCCATCCAAAAAAGGTTCAAAATGAAATGTTTTAGCCACGTTAGGGAGGCGCAACGAACAAAATGAAGGTTGGGGTTAGAATAGAAACAAAATTAAAAGGTTAGGGGTAACGCGTGCAATTTACCCAAAAAGGGGAGAAAAGTAGTAGGCTTTGAAATCTTAGTTTGATAATATATCTTTTAACAAACTTTGAAGACTTTAGGTAACATATTAAATAGAATATGAAAAGAAAAATATAACTGTAAAACATAAAATAATTACTTTTTATTAAGTATAATAGTTTAAAAAAATTCCATACTATTAATCTTAACAAAAAATTGGTAAAATTTCATCACCTATAAATAATCTTAAACTTCACTTTTGCAAAATGATAATATTGTATATTTCTTTTCTAGTGGATATATAAGTTCTACATTTAATTTTTAGTAAATTTTACAATTATTTGGGTAATATTTTAAAGAATGCATTATTTCTGTCAACCATGTTTGTTGTTTAACTCTTATATCGATTAAAACCTTGTATGCCACACTAGTTAATAATTATAGATGCAACATTAATATATCCACACAAAAAAAAAAAAAAGAAGAAGAAAGAAAGATTCAACTCTATCATTCGTACAGTTAAAGTTTAAGATTATTTAAGATGATGAAATTTTTCTTAAAAAAATTAAATTTAATTGTATAGAAAATTTCTTTAACTATCAAATTTAAAATAAAATAAAAAGCAATTATTTTCTATTTTTCAGCTTTTTTGAACATTTTTTCAAAATTTCATATTTTATTTTCCTTCAATTGGCACATAAGAAAAAATTGATGAATTACTAAAGCACTCAAAGTTCATTAAAAGATTACCAGCATAAGATTTCAAAATATACTTGCCTTCTTCCCTATTTCTAAGTTAGCCTTTGAACAATTAATGGCTAATATTTGAGTCAAGTTTAAAACAATAATGGCCAATTTGAGCTATTTAAAACGTTAGTTAGTTATTTAGTTTAGGAATGAGAGAATGCAGGGAGAAAGAGCTAGATTTGGATGTGGTTGCTTATTAGGGAATAAGGGTGAGCATCAGTTGGGTTGGTTTTGGTTTTGAAATAGTGATGATTCAAAAAAAAATCCTACCTAACTTAAAAACCAAGAATGAAATGGAATTAGAACCACGGGTCAATTTTTTTTGTTCTAATTCTCTAGTTTTTTTGGTTCATATATATATATATATATATATATAACGATTAACAACTTTATAACCCTATAAAATTGGATTTACAACCAATTTAAGAAATATTCAACATAATGCACAACTTAATTCATGTTTAAATCTAAGTATTCTTAGTATATGAGCATTTTAGTAATATCATAATTTTTAATGTGCATGTTTAAATGTGTATGTTGATACATAAATATATGAGTAATTTAGTAATGTACATCTAAATGTTCAAGTTTATACATAAAAATATGAGCAATGTAGTAATGTACATGTTTAAATATACATGTTTATACATAATTTTTATTATATATTTACACATGTTTCTCGAGTTTGATTCTACATCAAGTTGATTACAGATGAATTGAAACCAACTTGAAAACCAATGATTCTCGCAGATGTGGAACCAACGTGCAAATCATGATATATTTTTAGTAAACCCAACCCAATCTAGTAGAGATGGTTTAGACTGAGTTTCTAGTTTATCCAAACCATGCTCACCCTATTAGGTAAGGAAAGAACAGATAAGAAGCTAAACCTGGAGCAAGAAAAGCAAACAAGTAAGTGAGAGTAAATTTGCACAACCTGTTACTTTTTTTTTTTTTGTAATCAGAAAGGAAAATGAAAAACACACAAATAAGAGAGAAAACAAATCTAAGTGCTAAAGTTGTCAGCAGATGAGTTTGTTTAAGGCCAAAGTGTTGTATAACCACCAAAAGGAGCTTCTGGAAGAGATTGACAAAGTAACGAATTTCTTTTACATTTGCTTCAATATCCAAGTGGAATGGGTTATAATATGACATCTGAAGAAAAACCTGGGTACAATCTAAAAGAATGGTGTTGTTATCAAGATGGCTGGCATGAGCAACTTGAAAAGCACTTAAAATGGCCTTGACTTCCGTTGACAGTGTGGAGGGACAACTACCAATAACATAACTAGTAATACTAATAAGACCCAATTGAGGATCTTGGCACGTCCAATTGACAACACCTTATCAAGTAGAAGGATTCCAAGCACTATCAACATGGAAGATGGTCGGTGAAGAGAAGAAAAAAGCACGACCTCATACTTTAACCTAAGAAGGTGGGCAAGGTTGGTAACTACTGTAAATATGTGCTTTGAATTGGTTTACGAGTTGAAAGTCATAGACAATGAGCTTTCAAGACTGAATAATTTTGGATCTTGACATATCCATGCATTAGAAGACCTTGGAATACGCCCAAGCCTTAGGCACCAAGTCGAGATAAAAACAAGATCCTTTATTTTGAATTGCAAAAAAACCAAGCCAACAAATCTTCACTAAGGTTAGGCACTAAAATGGCCAGGGTGTTAGCCCACACATTCCTCAACACTGAATAACAAGGAATAAATGAGATATTTCTTCACCAGTTGATCTGCAATGGGGGCTAGTAAGTGAAGACACAACATTACACTTTAGGAGATATGTTTTGGTTGGGAGGACATTATGAACACACTTGTAGATAAAAATCTTGATCTTGGAAGGAAGATCAGAAGGCCATAGGCATTTGAAGAACGAGTAAGTAGGCTCTGATTGTGATGGACATGAGATTGTAGAAATATTCATGAGCTAAGCCTGAACATATCCTATTTTCATTAAAAAAGATCTGTCATTAGCCCCTCCCAAACTGGCCAGTCACAAGAATTACAAATCATATATTGAGTGTTTAGTAAAGTCGCTTCAACTGCATCCTTATGAAAGACATTGCAAAGAAGACCAACATCCCATTAATTAGTGCTAGGTACGAACAAATCCTTGACTGTATCACCTCCTCGAACTGAGCTGGAAAATTCCATGCAACTAATTTATCCAGAGAAAGCCTAGAAACCCAGTGATGCTTCCATATATCAACAGATTTCCCATCACTAACATTCCAACATAGATTAGGTTGGAGGAGTTCCCATCCAAGAAAAAGGCTCCGCTAAACTGTGGTCGAGTTAAATTTAGGGACAACTTTCCAAGAAGAGTTTGTTTTCCCATATTTGACTGAAAAGACTCGTACCACAAGAGAGTCTGAGTCATTACTTATGCATTATTCTTTGGAAGGACTTGGTGATTAATTAACATATCTTGTTAATTGCAGATACAATTTCTTTTTACATTAAAACTAATTCAATAACGCTAAAGTAAGGTTTTTCTTTAACCGTGACAATTGCCAACACCATTGCCAAATATGTCATGCCCCAAAAGCTAGTGTGACAATGCCATGCCACCTTAGCCCATACTTGGGTGACATGAAGCCTTTTTTTGCAATATAACATATCATATAGAATAAAACATTTCTAAAATATCTCATGTCTCATATTTTTCATTAAAATATCAAACCAATAAGATCACATAACCAAATCCAATATCTAAGTCTCGATAACATTTTAGGAACACTACAGCCATAGTTCTAAATAAAAGGTTCTTGACAAGTCTAACTGTAAATAAAGAAGTCTTCAAATCCTCAAGCATTAATTACGATGAGCCCAACAATCATCCCTTCTAATTCACCTCACGCTCATGGTAAAAATATTAAGGAATGGGTGAGCTTTACAGCTTAGTAAGTGACACATCACACACCTTACCTGATATGATCAAAGAAGGCACAACCAGTGATGATAAGAACCCATTGAAGATAACTAGTGGACCATTGACAAGGGAGAAGGCTAACGAGCTCACTAGTGCACTTCAAGCTCGGATGTTGACAGATTGGTGATGTTCTGGTAGAAAAATCATATGTTGAGGTAAACCGATCAGAATTGAGTAATTCTTGATTCATTGGAAAGATAACATCTGGAGCTACAAGTCATATGAAGACCATCAAACCCCGTTTGCACGTTAAGGAGGTCCAATTTAGCTTCAAAGTCGCGATTTACGAGTTATCGCTGGTTCATAAGCAGTTGCAGTATTTTGGGTATATCTTTGGCTTTAGATGTCCGTTTTGTGTGGTTCAGATGTCATTTCAAAGCTAAGAAAGAGAGATACAACTTTCATGCTTTGAATTTTGATAAATCATTGCTGCATCAAGTTCGAATTTCAGCTTGAAGTTGGAGACACAAGCCAGAATCACCCAAGAAGACTATTTTGGAGTTTTTATGGCCAATCTTATTTTGTAACGTATTTTATTTTATTTTCCTATTTATTTACATTATTTAGGAAGTTATTTAGGCTATGGAATAGTTTTAAATCACTTTGAACAAGTGGCATACGCTGCATTCATTAAACTTGTTCAAATTAGGAATTAGAGTCCTAATTTGACTAGGATTTCCTATGTCTTTGTATCTAGGATTCCTAAGGGATTTAGGCTGCGAATTTTGCCCAGCTTTTAACCCTAGTTTAGGCCTATATAAAGGCACATATTCTGGATGTAAACATATAGAAAAATTTTGAAATAATATTGCTCTTTGGAGAGGTTTTCTCTTTGGTTCTTGGCGGACTGCCTTGGTGCACAAGTATGCTTGTGTTCTTGGAGTTCTATACTTCTCGTTTCTAGTCACAGGTTGATTAGGGGTGGGGGTCTTCAAACCCAATCTCTTTGATGTCTTGTGGAGCTTGAAAAACATCTTGGGCAAGTTTCATGGTCTTTATACCATCGGGGTTCGCATCAGTTGGTATCAGAGCCACAAGTTCCATTGAAGGACATATCTTGTGTTCTTGTTTCCCTTCGTTTTTCTTCCAATTCTGTCCAGTAATTTTCGTGTTTTAATTCTCTGTTTTAATCTGTTTTCTTCTTGTTTCAGGTCTGTTCTTTTTATTCCATCCTTGTTCAAGTCCGAAAATCACAAAAACAACAAAAAGATGTCAATCCGTGTTGTCTAGTTTTCTCGGTTTCAATTTGTTTGTTCTTGTTCAATTCTTATCTTTCTGTTTCGTACCCAGCCATATTAATCTCTTATGTTTTCATTGTTTCCAGCATCCTAGAGTCAAGAAAACACCAAAAAAAAAAAGAAGGATCCAAGTTGAGGAAGTTTCGGTATCAAAAGTTGTTTCAAAATTGTGCAAGTTTCAATAGTTTCTTGTTTTGGCCAAATTGAAAACTGACTTTTTGTCTTTGGCAGCAAGGAATTTCAAGGAGAATGTTTGTTTAGCATCAAAACAGCAAGCAAAAAGAGGTGAAAAAAAAAAGGAAAAAAAAAAAGAGAGAAAAGAGAAAAAGAACAAAGCAAAGGAAAGAAAAGAACAAAGACAGGAAAAGAAAAGTACAAAGGAAA
Source organism: Aquilaria yunnanensis (assembly GCA_039654915.1). NCBI lineage: Eukaryota > Viridiplantae > Streptophyta > Magnoliopsida > Malvales > Thymelaeaceae > Aquilaria > Aquilaria yunnanensis. Next base: position 10,882,599 of record CM077593.1, read on the forward strand.
GAGCTTGCTGAAAAGAAGGTTTTTTTTTTACAAAGTGTTGAAAGTTTTCGTGCCCAAAACCTATCCCATTGTTTTCCAGCCAAAAAGCTTTCTTTGTGGTTCTTGTGATCATCAATTGCAAGAGCTTCCTAGAGTCTTTTAAAGCTTGTTTAGCCCACCTCTTTTGGAGTCAAAATAGTTCTTCGAAAATTCAAGTTTTCTTGTGTGCTTTGAGGATAGTTTTCTTAGAACTTTTGAGAACTCTTTGAATAGCAATATCTCACTAACAAATTGAGTGTTTGAGTGTTCATCTTTTGAGTGAAACACGTGAGGTGAGTGGTTGTGAGGATCTTTGTTATTTTCAGGAGTATGGAGGGCCAGGAGGATAGGAGGATGAAAGTAAGACACAATGAAGAGCCTACCATGGGAGAATTTCAAGAAACTCTCAATAGACTTGTTGGGAGGATTGAGGACATTGATTTGAGGTTGCCAAGGAGACCAAATCCCATCTTGCAACCAAGGAGAGGTCCAAGGAGAGAAGAACCCAAGGAGGAAGAAGGGCATTGGCATAATCATGGGCTTCCAAGGAGGGGGGAGCCAAGAGAGGACAACAATCTCAACTCCATCAAGCTTACCATTCCATCCTTCCAATGGAGGAGTGATCCCGATGCATATTGGGAGTGGGAGCAAAAGATTGAGATGGTGTTTGATCGCCATCATTACCCCGAGGAAAAGAAGGTTAAATTGGCTACCATAAAGTTCACTAATTATGCTCTTGTATGGTGGAATCAGGATGTTACTTCTAGGAGAAGGAATGAGGAGGAGCCCATACACACATGGAGATCCCTTAAAGCCTTGATGAGGAAGAGATTTGTTCCTAACTACTACACTAAAGATCAACGCCTCAAGCTTCAAAAGCTAGTGCAAGGCCAAAGGAGTGTGGAAGACTACCATAAAGACTTGGAGATAACCTTGACCCGAGCCAACATCATGGAGGATGAGGAGACCACCATTGCTAGATTCATTAATGGTCTCAATCCTGAGATTGCCAACAAAGTGGAAATGGCACCTTATTTGAACATGGAGGATTTGCTTTATTATGCCACCAAGGCCAAGAAAATCATCAAAAGGTCCAAGGCATCCAAGATGTGTCAAGGAGGAATTTCCACATGGAGAGGAGCATGGAGCAAAGATGTGAGAGAAGTGCCCAAGCCAAACATGGAGGCCACAAAAGGAGACTTGTCTCGGCCGCAACAAGAAAAGTCAATCATGCTTGTTCCACTTTCACCACAACAAGTTTTGGAGGATCAAAGAAAACTTCAAAGTGAGGTTGAGAGAAAAGTAAAAGAGGGGAAAGTTGAGGGCAAGAGTGATGAGGGGAAAGCTGAGAGAACAATCGAGAGATTAAGTGAGAAGAGTGAACATGAGGGGAAGAAGAGTGGAGAGTTCCCGAGAAAAGAAATTGAGTGCAAAGTTGAGAGAAGACAAGAGTGCAATGAACCCAAGCCGAGTAAAGAGAGAAAGACCTACAGAGAAGCCATACTTTTATCTAACATAACAAAGTCTTTTTCTAGTGTTGTGTTGTCTTCTTTTCAGGACTTAAGTGGGGATAAGCTACAAGAATCAAGTGAGTTGCTGCACATCCAAGAAGTTGGTGTTCCTAATATTCTAAGCCATGTCCCATGCATTAAAACAAAAAAGGAGGTTGAGAAGGAACAAGTTAAGGTAAGCCTAAGTGATTTCATATGCAAAAATTTGCCTGACATTGTTTCTTATCCTATGTTTCAAAGGGATGAAATTAATGCAACTCCAACCGAAGCCACTGAGTGCAAAGGTGAAAATTTTGTGGTTCTAAAGGAAGATACTTGGAGACTAAGTCCAACCACTGTAATGTATTTCTTCCTAACATCTAGATTTGATATAGTTTTGCATGAAAATCTCAAACAATGTGTGTTTGCTTGCAATGTTATTTTGAAGAATGGTTTTCATGAAACTAGATTAAGAGAAGGAAGTAAACATGGAAATTTGACAAAATATGGTTTACAAGCTTCAAATTCTTTGGTTTTGTCAAATCATCTTTGGAATTGCTTGAGTTTCTCTAGAGGAAAATCTGTTTTGTTGTCTTTTGTTTTTGAATTTGTTTACTTTGCATCCATGTCACATTGTTTTGTTTTGCCTCAAGTTAAACCTGCTTCTTTGGAATTTTTCATGCATAAATTGGTTGTTACACATGCATTACATACTTCTTTGATTGCCATTTATATTCAGCCCATTTTTCTATGTCAATCTTTAATTTCCAGCAAGTATCTTTTTGTCATGACACATGCGTTACACAAACTTTTGAGTCTTGATCTTTTTGCTTTATGTCTAAACCTGAAAGTTTTTATTTTGAGTGAAAATTCTGGATTTAAATTCAGCCTTTTATGGAGGTATGTTGAATCCTTTGTTTTGTGTCACATCCCATTCATAAATTTCATGCATTGTGGTGCATATACATACAAAAATAAGTTTGATCTTGTTTCATTTAAAATGCTTAGGATTTTTGTGAAATTCATGCATCCTAGTTTTGTTATTAGTTTAGGCCATATTGTGTTCAATTCTTGTTTGGTTGAATGGCCTATGCAAACTATTGTCTTGACATGCATAACTTGTGCTTTTTATAACCATAATACTTGTGAGAGTTTAGGTCCATTTGTTTTGAGTGCATATGACATTCCTAAGGTAAATTATTCCAACACTTTTTCTAGTTTTGAGAATAATGTTTTTGAGATGGTAAAGGCAATGAAAGTGATGCCTCGAGTTAAAATGAAAATTGTGCTAACTTTCAGATTTTTTGTACTAATTGCTTCTAACTTTGTTTTTGACCCTGGAGGTATCATTGCATTTGGATATTGGTTCAGGTTTTTCACAAGATTAAAGCTCCATACACAAGCATTCCATGCTATTGGTTCTTATGTGAAAGGTAAGTGCTTATGTGTTGATCATTTCATTGTTATTGATTCAATTCCATTTTCTAATGTAGGTTTTGATTCGAGGACGAATCCTTCTAAGAATGGGGGAGCTGATATGATCAAAGAAGGCACAACCAGTGATGATAAGAACCCATTGAAGATAACTAGTGGACCATTGACAAGGGAGAAGGCTAACGAGCTCACTAGTGCACTTCAAGCTCGGATGTTGACAGATTGGTGATGTTCTGGTAGAAAAATCATATGTTGAGGTAAAACGATCAGAATTGAGTAATTCTTGATTCATTGGAAAGATAACATCTGGAGCTACAAGTCATATGAAGACCATCAAACCCCGTTTGCACGTTAAGGAGGTCCAATTTAGCTTCAAAGTCGCGATTTACGAGTTATCGTTGGTTCATAAGCAGTTGCAGTATTTTGGGTATATCTTTGGCTTTAGATGTCCGTTTTGTGTGGTTCAGATGTCATTTCAAAGCTAAGAAAGAGAGATACAACTTTCATGCTTTGAATTTTGATAAATCATTGCTGCATCAAGTTCGAATTTCAGCTTGAAGTTGGAGACACAAGCCAGAATCACCCAAGAAGACTATTTTGGAGTTTTTATGGCCAATCTTATTTTGTAACGTATTTTATTTTATTTTCCTATTTATTTACATTATTTAGGAAGTTATTTAGGCTATGGAATAGTTTTAAATCACTTTGGACAAGTGGCATACGCTGCATTCATTAAACTTGTTCAAACTAGGAATTAGAGTCCTAATTTGACTAGGATTTCCTATGTCTTTGTATCTAGGATTCCTACGGGATTTAGGCTGCGAATTTTGCCCAGCTTTTAACCCTAGTTTAGGCCTATATAAAGGCACATATTCTGGATGTAAACATATAGAAAAATTTTGAAATAATATTGCTCTTTGGAGAGGTTTTCTCTTTGGTTCTTGGCGGACTGCCTTGGTGCACAAGTATGCTTGTGTTCTTGGAGTTCTATACTTCTCGTTTCTAGTCACAGGTTGATTAGGGGTGGGGGTCTTCAAACCCAGTCTCTTTGATGTCTTGTGGAGCTTGAAAAACATCTTGGGCAAGTTTCATGGTCTTTATACCATCGGGGTTCGCATCATTACCAGATTAATAATAAGTTCTCCACAGATAAAATATAAATTAAGAAGATCAAACCATTGTGAGAAAACATTCGTGTGATCATAAAAATGTTTGTATCATTCATATACGGAAACATGTGTCCTTCATCCATACCATCATACTTGAAAACATTTATAACTCATAGGTTCTTTGAAAAATCACTATTATTCCCGTGACAGGGTCATAGCTAAAATCACTATTATTTCGATAACATCAGTCATTGACGTTTCATACTTCATTCATTTAGTACCAACTATTATTTCGGTTGGTGGGGTCATAGAGCTAGTTCTAAGTGTCGATGTGACATACATTTAGCCAATTACGTAGCTAGACTATGAGCTCTCTTTATGAAAAAATTATTCATAAGATCTATGATTAAAAGAGATTACAAAAATCATATTTTCATTGTTAAGTCACAAAAACATCGATAACTAAATAAAATTTCACAAATCATCTCATACTTGATCCTTGGGTAAGACAAACATAATTCATTCATAAAAATCAAAAATTAAGAAGAAATCATCAAAGAACAACAATCATCTTATGAAATTTCAACAATCAAAATTATATTTAACTCAAATAAAATGTGAGTAAAAAACAAGCAAGGTATATAGGATGCCACTTACTTTCTTATTTCGATCATAAACCAATCTAATGGTCACTCAGGTTCAAGAACCTAATCAAAATAGTATGAACTATTATTAGACACTAATTTAATCTTCAAAGGCCTTGTTTTAACTTGAATACCATAAATCTGTCTTAAACCCGCCACCAATAAAACTGATAGAATTGCACACTTCTACGAGAATGACCATAACTCTTTGTAGAAAACTTCAAATCACAATCCACAAAATTCCTATATGAAACTAAACTTCTTGAGATATAATATATATTTTATTCATAATTTTTTGTTTAGCCAATCAATACAGTTTATTGTTCAAGTTTCATATTCATTCAGAGCCCGCCACTTTAGCGATGTCTTGTGAGAATTAATATAACTTCTTCCTCAGGCATCCAAATTGAATTTTATTTTTTCTATATTAAAGTAGACTCATAGAAATTTCCAATAACATATTATAAGTCTAGGTTCCAGTTATATTTTAGCATATAACCAGCCAAAATATCTTAGTCTATTGCTGGAATTCCTCAAATAGCATTGGTGCACGATAATTTTCATTCCTTTCTAATTTCCTCCTAATCTAATCCCTTCCAATCATCAAGATGCACATTTACCCTGGTCTTTCATCTTTATGAACATTACTCAATCATCAATTTTTAAGAAACAACTCATAAATGATTCTATTGTAAGCACAAGGTTAGTATCTTATCTCGAATTTTAACTTGCAATTGTATTCTCTTCTCCTCCTCCTCCCTTTTATTCCAAGCTCTACACTTCCCTTGCTACGTACCCAGAACTACCGTATAAGCCAAGAGAAAGTTTAGGTTTAGTGGCTTTCTAGTAATAAAAGAGTGAACTGCACCATGATCTCATTTCTTTATTTTCGTATGCACTTAAACCCCCAACTTGCTTTGTCATGAAAACTCTACGGAGAATATCGATGACCTCTAGCTTGCACTTTTGCCACCTTCTCAAGCCAGTGCTTGCCTTTCCCCTGTCCAGGCACCCCATCAAGCACCTATATTTTCGTATGCACTTAAACCCCCAACTTCCTTTGTCATTACACTTTGATCTTTTAATATTGTTTTGGGGTATTACAAAATAGATCTATGATTTTTACCAACAATTTTTTAATAAAAAAACACACAAAAAAAAAAAAAGATCAATCTATTACAAGTGATCCAGGTAGGGGAAAAGTGCTGGGCCAATAAACAGAAGGGCCTGAAATAATTCTTGGATCCTTACAAAGTAAGTATGGTTTTATAACTTGAATATTTGGTAATGTAATGTTATCCCCTTTATGACAGCACACCGCCTCACCCATATCCACAAATTCTTATGCTTTAACCCAAAAACAAAAACCCGATAATTAACAATAAAAAGAATTATAGAAAAGCAAAAATTAGAAAAAAGAAAGGGTGGACTACAACAACTATTATAAGCAAGTGTTAACAAGAGCTATTTTGCAAACAGCTGCCTCTTGCTTCTGTTGCTGCGCAAACGCCCAGCTTCTCCAATCACTATTTCATCAACCAGATCCTTGAACAGCAACCGTTCCACATCCAACACTATCCCCGAGAGTTCATCAAAGAAATTTGTCCAACTCCCGGATCGATTCATCACGTCTTCTTTTAAGATGTTCTTCAGTTCATCTTCCTCACCGCCATCCTCCAAGCTGCGTTCGGGTTTCTTGAACTCAAGGTGCTCCATCTCATAACATAACTCCTTTAAAAGTTTTTGCGCATTGAGGGTCTTCTTTGCCAGCTTACAGGTCTTAATCCAGGGCTCTGAAGACGGTTGCACTAAAGCCAACTTTGCAACAAGAATCTCATTAACAGCATCGAATATGAGCTTCCGGTGGGATTTTTCCTGGTTTTCCTTTGAATACGAAGTCTTTTCAGGATTACTTTCTTCTCTCACAGGTAGAGAGCTTGACTTGGTTTGCTCCAGAACAAGGAATAGTTCTGGATTTATTGGGTGGCCTGATGGGTGTAGCTGAAAAGTTGACAAGCCAGAACCAAGGTCTCTGAGCAGAAGGCCCGAGGCCAACAGTATCTCAGAGATGTACCTGTGATCAGGATTCGTGTTCTCACAGAGGGAAGCAATGTAATCCGTATTGGCTTCATCGTGATTGGAGTTCAATCTCCTCAGCTTTTGTACCAGGTGCTCAACATTCTGTAACTTCTTGCGATTAGCCTCCAAGGCAAGACCAGATGTTCTGCAACTAGATAGGCAGCTCTCAGCAGGGTCCCATTGCTCCTCAGTTGGACTGTAACTTAAGTTCTGAGCATCATCTCCTGCTAAAACCAATATCCAAGTGAGTTTGGAAGATTCTAAATGATAATTAAAGGAATGAAAAAGGGAAAGAACTAGCATCATTTTGTGCTTCTAAAATACTGATAGAATCTGATTACTGAATAACCGGGAGCATATGTTTTCTTTACCACATTGGATGGAATTTTAATTCCTTGGTTGTCACTTTAAAGCTAAAATAAATGGCAAAGAAATTGCAATCCAAATGCTTATGGCAAAGTAAATATATGCCCTAACGTGTGCATCTCCATCACTTCTTTTCTTTTTTCTCCCAGAGAAAACATTATGCTTCATCACAAATATGGCAGTATCAATAACTTAATGCTGAAAAGCAGGGGTTCTCCCTTTCCTTTTCTGTTGTTGATTCTTAAATGCCATTTTTACTTTCTGGGTTTACAGGAGAGGAATGACACCAATCACAGAATTCACTTGGTCATCACAATGTTTCTTTTGAAAAATTTGTGACATTGATATGAGAAGAAGTTCCCAATATTATGATTATCACTTTGATTAATATTTAGATATTTTGTTCTTGGGAACGAGGGTTTTTGTAATCAGTTCATTTTGAAAGCAGGAAATTTTATGAGCATGCATTGCATCTGATGAAGCCTTGTCTACAATATAAAACAAGCAAATTTTCTCTATATTGAAGAATTCATGAAAATTAAAGTTTACCTTCAGAGCAGTGTGGTAGTTGCTTTACAGGAGACGGTGCATCATCTTTATATACTGAAGTGTCAAGAACAGAGACAGGGCTAGGGTGTTCTGGCGCAACAACAGCAAGTTCTGTCGATGAGACATCTTCACCAAATCCTGGGGTTGGTTTCTGAATGGAAAAGGAAAAAAGAAAAAAATAACAAGAGACCCATAAGTAGCAGAAGATAACAGCTGATTGACTGGTGAAGATGAAAATAACCTACATTCTGCATTAAGCCAGAGACCAAATTCTTTGCAGCCTTAACAGATGGACTTTGACTGCCACCAACTTCAACAGAAAGTTCCTTGCTGCTGACTTCCATGTCCATTTTCGATTCCAATACAGTATCGCTCTCTAGTTGCGGAGAAATGTCATCCCCTTGGACACTAGAAGTTCTTGACTTATTACTTATTTGACTCAGTTGGTCATCCTGCATGTTCGTGGCTTTTGGTCTACGCCTACCTCCAGGTGAACCTGACTCTGCTTGATGCCTGCTGGATTGCCGTCTTTGTCTGTTGGAATCAGACGGAGGTGTAGGTGGCCGGGATCGCTTATCCAGTTCAAGATTTTTCTGCTGCTGCCTTGGGCTCACAGATCCAGAGTTCTTGACTGGAATTCTGGAGCCCTCCTTTGGAAGCATTGATGAAGGCTGAGCATGTCTGGTGCTCTGGTTACTCAATCTCTTATCATTTGTGCTAGTAGTAGATTCAGTGTGGCTGCTTTTGGGACTATTCTCCTTAGCTTCTCGACTATCTACTGAACTTTTTCTACTATCTGCATTTACACCACTCTGAATCTTCGGAATACTGGAAAGACTGTCTATTGGAATCACTGATGAAGCAGGAATACCAGATTTTTGAACAAGTTTGGCGGGCTTCATTATCACTATTGGTGACTCAAAAGAAATAGGATCTGAACCCGACACTGTGAGACCAGGGACATGTTTCTGCGGGGGACTCCGAGGGCCTTTCCTCGTCTGCCTCTTGGTAAGTTTGGGCTGAAATTCTCTTTCATTCACAATGTCTGGAGCTTGTTCTTCTCTCCTGGTATCAAGGAGCCCCTTCGCTTGCATTGCTTCTAGTATCTGTTTTAGGGCTCTTAGATCCTTACCTGATTGTCTAAACTCAAGATCTTTCAATCTCTTCTCAATTTCACTATAAACAGAAGGGACAGAACTAGCTGTCTTTCCTGGAACTTTCACAAGCTTGGAGCCCTGCTTGTAAGACCCTCGACTTCCTTCCATCTGTTTCCATGGTGCTGGCTCAATTGGGAACCTTGAATTCGAAATGGGTTTCATGACCAAATCATGACTTTTCCACCGTGGTGATGTTGGGTCTTTAGGTGAGTTTCTTGCAAACTTGGCAGTTCGTATTTGCCTTGAATCATTTGCTCCAATCGACCTTGTCAAAAGTTCAGTATCATCAACTTGGTAGATTTTGGTTGAACTCGGCTGACTTTTACCAGCTTTGGAAGACTCTGGAAAGGGCTCCAAGCCCATCAGTTTAGCAACAATGCTTGGAGGGCGTGCTCCAACTGTTTGTGGTGGATTAGCATCTTTGCTGATAAAGTTGCTGCTATCATGAAAATGTTTAGACAGCTCATTGGAACCTCTCATTGACCTTTCTCGACTATCCAAAGAAAGCCTTGGTAGGTCTTTTAACTTCTGTGTAGATTTAGAGGTATCTCGTGATTCAAATGACAAACAATTTATTTCTCTCCCATCATAGGAAAACCGACGGCCATCCCTTGTCTTTAAATTCCATGACCCATTTGCTTCATAAGATTCTTCATTGTTATAGTACCATGGTGCTTCCCTCAGCTTTTCAAGAACTCTCAGAGATTCTCTAAGATCAGCAGGCAAAGTTTTCTTTTCACTGGCTACAGCACCATACGATCCATCTGCTGCCATGGAAGGCTGTAGTGGGCTTGGGGAATCTTTACGCTTACTAGCACGTGCTCCTGCTTCATCTTTGATTGCAGTTTTAACTGATATTCCTCTTGCTTCTCGGTACATGGAGTCTTTAACTACATCTCGCAGGTCTAAGTGTTGCCTCCCTAAATTTGGAGACACAATCGATTCATTCATTACTGCATCTTTTGCATGATTGTTGGGAAAAATGATTCTGTCAAAGGAAGAGGCTTCTTCCTGGGATATCTTGTTGTATTCCAATGATGAAACAGAAGACGAACAAGATGAAGAAAAAGAGTGCCTTGATGATTCTGTGGAAATTCTATGTTTCTCATTCACATTCCTGCTTGAATTAATGTTCTGCAATAAGAACTTCATAAGCAAAGTTCTCAGAAAGAAAACAAGAGAAGCAAAACTTTGCACCTTTTCAAATCTTGTAAAAAACAAACTATCTTGACAATAGTTGTAACTCACAGGGCAAGCATAAATGCTCCTAGGGCAAGCAGGATCCACAATTAAGATTGATTCAGAGGTTTAACTAAAAAAACTAAATCGCAGGCATGCCGCATGCAGACTGAACCAAGACACACTACAGAATAGCTTGTGTAGGTAAATCATACTTCGTTGTTCCCTAATGCATAAAACTTAGATAATGACCACTGAAATGGTCCATCTGAAAACATAAGAAGAGACCATTTATGAAATATCAAGGATTGTGATTCCTAAGGCTAAAACTTGGCTCAAAGATCTGTAGTGCTACAAATGATCTCCTGGGACTGTCAGACAGCAGATAAGGAAAACAGAGTAAAGAAGAAGGAAGAGAAGACAATCCAAAATGAGAGAGAGGGGGGGGGGGGGGGGGGTGTGGTCTTACCGCTGCCTGCTGATGATATGAATCATTAAACTCTGTGTCAAAGGTGCGATTGTTGAAATGTGAATTGCCTGAAAGAATCAGAAATTCTAAAAATTGGAAGGCTGGAGCTCACAAGATTGAAAAGGGAACAAAGAGGGAACAGACATATGATCCATCCATAGTGAACCACTTGGCGACCTAAAGTATCACAAAGGTTTTGAGCAGATGGGAGGAATTGATATCAGGTTCAAAAAACTAATAAGTTCGATAGGTGCCTTCTTAGTGCCTACAGAATTTCTTTCCTATCAAAAGACAATTGTTACTTGTAAAGAACATCATATTGGTCACAACTGATCCATCTGTCATCTATTCACAAAGAAACAAAACTAAAGACAACCGATTGGAGAACCTCTATCTGCATTCATCAATGAACATGTAGAAAACAGTTGAAATAAAAATGATGTAGTTGGAACATGGACCAATATGTGTAATATCATATATGCAACGTTTTTATTCCACACTGCCACACCTAAAAATCAAACCTAAAACAATATGATAAAGTGAACAGATCCAAAAATATGCATAATTGGTTCTTAGCCTATTCTGGCAACTTATTATGAACCTTAGGTACTTGCAAGTATCCAGCCAGTCGTTTAGCCCATCCATTATTAATGACAGCAGAGACCATCAACAATCGTAAACATGGTAGGTAAGAACAGAAATTTAACGACTTAGTCAATGACAGAAGTTTCATAAGCTAGTTAACTTCACTGCAGATCAATTAATGTGGTTATGGGATTACCGGAAGGAAGCCTCTTCTGGGTGAGCCTCCTCGGGGTGAGAATATGGTTACGATCCAAAAGGTGAAAAATACCAGTTATGCATCCAATTTGCTTCTGCAAATCTGCGTTGTCATCAGCTAAAGAATGGAGAAGCTTTGCAGCCATCTTCCTCCCACGTATCTGAGCTTTTTAGCCCGGCAATTCCTATAACCTTTATATCAGCCAGTCTCAAATGAATTTAGTTTGGAAAATATTGAAATCCACAGCCACGAACTGAGAATGATGATTATATATTCATCTAGGACTCAATTTCAGTTAGGAAAACCAGAATTCAACCAATAACGATGGTAAAAATTGAAGCTTTGGTTTTTTTTTCAATCTGCTCTCTCTTTCAGTAATAAGCGATCTTCAGGGCACATCCTAAGCCCTTATGGACGAACCTGGAGAGTGATTGTAGCACTCCCAAATTCAACAGCCGGAGAAACTGCCATTCCATAAATAGAGGGTGACAAATTTCAAATCTTTCCCTCTGAAATCAACAAAGGCATCAATTTGGTCGCAAATCCAGTTATTTTCTTGCTTAATCCAGCTCAAAACCAATGAACTTTTGCTTCCACAGTTTCCACCATACAAAGATTGTCGCTTTCAAACAAAAACTCCAGCTTTATGAGCTTTCAGTTTCCTCCGACCGTATACATCATTTATTAGCTTTCTCGAAATCCTCCAGATCTCAGAACTTTATTCCACAACCCAGCAAAAGTACAATGGAACAAGAGTATGCTGGACCCAATACACAGGAAGGCCTTATCGATTCACGGGCAGAGAACAAAACAAGCCTTGCACTCCAAAATCATATGAGAGTAGAAAGAGATGGGGGACCCAAATCTCCATTCACAATATGCAAACAGACGCGTCCCTTGGAGTTGGATGTAGTAACATTTCCTTGTTTGCCTGGAAGAAACTAATAAAAACAATGCCCCAAGAAAAGAGAGAGAGAGAGAGAGAGAGATTCTGTGAACGGTCTCTGCAGATCCAAGGAAAGATGAATAAATGTCCCCCCAGAGAACAAGTGGAAAGACAGGCAGAACAGATGGAGGTCGGTTTTTGCCATGTACTCCAGGGAACCCCATCTGGTCATGGAAAAAAGAAATGAAAATGAAAAAATAAAAAGAAAAAATTGTTCTTTTCTTTTCAGTTATCTTTTAGAGAAATATATTTCCTTTCGTTTTTCTACCATGAGAGGGAAATGTGTGGGTCAGATCAGATGTCCATGGCTCTTATCTCATACATCCATGTGCAACTAGAACGCGGGTGGGTCGGTAGCTGTCTGCATTGCATGTGATTTGTCAGGATAGAGCAAGAATTTGTGCACGTATACTTGAAAAGAAAAATAAAAAAAATAAAGAATATTTAATATTTAAGGAAAATAATGTCAAAATAAGTAAAATGTTGGTTTTCACTTCATATTTCAGTATAGGTCTACGTCTTCGTATATACCAGTATTCCTTTTTTCTTGGCATTCTTGCATGGTCCAACCAAGTGGCCTTTTGTCAGCTACTGTTGGTCTAAAGTACCATTCCATTAGATTCTCAACTTTACCCTAAAAAATGTGAAGAGATTTATGTTTATTTTGTTTTTGCTTAGGCTACAAGTTTGAATGACAACTAAGATTACAGATAAAACAAGAGGAATGGAATGAAGAAAATGGTCTTCGCTTCTTTTAAATGTACCAAGTTGTACAAGATTAATCGTTAGTTAGTATTTCTTTTTCTAATGTAAGAAAACTATAACAACTTGTACAAGTGAGCAACAAGCGCGGACTCATCAAATTACAACTCAAACGCAATAAAAAAGGGTAGAAATATAATAACTCTGGGCTTGGGACATTATTTAATTATCCTCTGCTCACCGAACCATTTTAATGACAAAAAGGAGCTCTATTTTTTACTTTCCAGCTCATCTGGAAATTTTACCAGCCCTTTTTATTAAAAAAAATTGCAAGTGAAATTTAAGGAGCATTTGCCTGTGGAATCTACTAGCAATTAGCGTAAAATAGGACCATACAAAAAGTTGGTGAAAATGATTCGGTTATGAATATGATTTGGGAATTATAATGAGGCTTAATGATAATTAATTGCCCGCCATGAATACTGTTGTCCGGATGGAAACAGATAACGACAACGGACACTAATAATGACATAAAAAAGTGTTGAAAGAAACTCAGAGATTAGGTTCGATTTTATGAAAATTGTGTTATATGTCAACATCATGAATAGTTATAATAAAAAATTTATGGCTAAAATGTGCCAATCGTCCCTCAACTTTGATGAATCGGGCGATTTGGTCCCTAAAGTGTGATTCAGTGCAAGTTCATCCCTCAACTTTGCAAAATTAGTCAAGTTCGTCCATATTGGATGAAAGTGTAGAGCTGTGCTGAGCTGATCAGGCCACATCAACCCATCTAGTTTCTCTCGTCTGTTCTAGCGATGCTACACGGTGAAGCTCGCTTTCTCAACCACTCCGGTTCATTGTCGTCTTGTTTCTTCATCTCCAATTGATTCCAATCAACTCATCAACTCCAAATCAACTCATCATTTCTTCATCTCCAATTAACTCCAATCAACTTCAATCGACTCATCATCTCTTCATCACTAATCAACTCCAATCATCTCCAATCAATTTCGAATAAACTCCGAATCGCCTCTAATCAACTCATCGCCTTTGCTTGACTCATTGTCTCCAATCGTCTCCAATTGACTCATCGCCTCCGACAGACTCATCACCACCACTAGAGCTGAGCATGGTTCAAGTTGATTCAGTTTTATGGTGGAACAAAACTAACCCAAAAATGCCTCGGTTCCAAAATTTTTCTACCCAACCCGAAAAACTGAAAACCGAATATAACTATAACTATGGCTCTGGGTTTTTCGATTCTGGTTCTCAAGTTTTTCGGTTTATACCATATACTTATAACAACATCAAAATTCAATAAAATTGCATCCATAACTAGTTTTATAAAATATTCAACATAATATATAATTAAATTAAAATTTAAATACATGTACTTAAATACATTCAAAAGAGTTTAAAATGATATTATTACCAAAATGGTTCAAAAAAGTTGCTTGCAGACTATTTTCCATCTCAATCAATTTACTTTCCTTCAGTAATTCTAATATTGACACAACATTCAACATGGAAAGCTAAGCCTTTAAGACCATCTTCTTTAGTATAAAAACATAAAATATATTGATTTCATGAATTTCTAGTTTCATATGGCTCATAAATGAAAAAAAACATGAGGATTATGTCGTAAAGAGTAGTTTAGAGTAGAGAGATTGAAAGCAAAATGACCTAAGAGTAATCGGTCTAGGAAGCAAAGTGATTCAAGTGAATATGAAGAAAAAACCGTCAGTTCTCCTATATGTGGAACCAACCCAGGAACCATAATCCCTTTTCACCCAACCTAATGGGGGTAGTTCGGGTTGGGTATCAGTTTACCCAACCCAAGCTCACTCCTAGCCACCGACAATTATTCACCACTGATTTCTTTTCCAAGTCTTACCTCGATGACACTAATGAACTGATTTCAAATTTGTAGTCATCCACATCATCCCCTCCTTCCTTATTGGCGCCAAGTGCACATGATAACACATGCCTTGCTGAAGGGACTAAGGCACGTAGCCAATCTAACTTTCATAACTAAGTTGCAACACTCATCAAACTTTGGAGATTAAGTCATGATGAGTCACACTTTATGGACCAACTCATCTAATTCATCAAAGTTTAGGGATAATTGGCACATTTTAGTGAAAAATTATTATTGTTTCCATGGTTAAAATACCAAAAAAGTTATCATACTTTTTGTTCCGGACACATTTGGTTACCATTCTTTTAAGTGGTTCTAAATTCATAACGGATGTTTTAAGTTTGGCCCAAATTCATCATTTTACCGTTAGACTTAATGACGTGGTAGTGGAATGGTGAATTGGCAATTGAGGTGGCATTCCTCATCCCGCCAAAGGCAGAAGGCAAAGAGTCTATGGTGTTTGAAACACTTGTTGAGTTAGGGAAAATCCCTATTTTTCTTTTGTAAGTGAATATCGTTAGGTGAAGAACTTCAAAATTAGTTTATTAGTTTAGAATCAGTTACAGAGAAATGGCGATAGTTGAAGCGGGGAAAGGCGGTAAAGAATCAGTAAGGTAAGCTTGGTGCTGAGGAAGAAGTGTGCTCTGTTATTTGGCGCAAATGAAATTGATGATTATCAATGGATAGAGATGTAAAAATAAAGCTATTTAAAGGAAATATTGTGTGTGAATGTGATGATTTAAAATGCATCTGTGATAGGGTTTTATTTTGGTCTGATAGGGTTTTTGTGTTCTTAAATCATATGTGTCATCTTTCAGTGTGTCATGGTCGATGTTATGCTTATGGTTTGACATAAGAAACCTGATAAAGCTCTTGATCATGCAATCAATGTATTGTTAGTTTTTAAACTCATTTTTTATCATCAATGCAGGTTAATGGATGGGGAGACAGTGTTGTTCAAATACTATTTTCATGTTGGTGGAAGATTTCGCTACTTTTCATTCAAGTATGAGGGTGGAGGAGAAGAGATTTATGTAGGGGCTTATTACTTTTCAAATGGGCTTGGTTTTCTAAATTTTATTAGGAGGAAAGGTATTAACAATGTCAAAGCCGTGTTCTTTCAAAAAACATGAAGAGTTCTTAAATAGTATGATGATGTGGAGTTGATATGTGATAAAGAATCAACTGTTAAAGCATTGTAGCTTTTATACAACATAGGTCAAATTCATTTGTATGTAGAACATAATGAGGGTGGTGGGAATGAATCTGTTGATGCAGTGGATGAAAGTGCAAAAGTGAGGGATAGGGAAAAGGGTAAAGATGTTGATGGTGATGGAGTAAAGATAAGTGAAGTCACGTGTAAGACTCAAGAAGATGAGGAAGATATCATTGTTTGGGATGCAATGCCTTTAGATGCAATGATGTCAAACAATGGTGAGTTCGAACAAAATGAGTGGGTTTTATTTAATAGATCTAAGAGTGATGAAGATGATGAGGACTTTCATCCAGAGGGTGAAACAGAAAAAGTTTCAAATAGTGAAATTGAGTTGGATAAAGATGATCTTGAAGGAATGAAAGGAAGAGATGATAAATATAGTACTGATTATTTAGACACTGATGATCTTGGGAGGGGGGAAGGTTCTTGTTCAAATGATTCTAAGGATGGGACATAAAATAGTTTTGAGGATAGGACAAAAAGTAAGAAGCTTTTTTAAGAAGGGTAAGTTCCCAAAATACATTCCTGACAGTGGGTTTGTGCAATTTCAGTTGGGCATGAGCTTTCATGATGCACGGGAGTTTAAAGGTGCTGCAATTGATTATACAGTTCAAAATCACAAAGACATTTGGTGGAAAGTTAATGTTGGTAAAATAACTGAGCTTAGGTGTGCACCAAACTGCCCATTTCATATATGGGTGTCATACAATAAGGCAATAAAGTGTATGCAGATTAAAAGCTTGAGGTTGGAACATAATTGTGCCCAGAAGTATGAACTAAGGCTTGTGAGTGTAAAGTGGCTGGTGAAGAAATATCACAGAACACTTAAAGAAGAACCATCAATGAGGATTAAACATTTTCAAGGGAAAGTGAAGGATGAATTAAAGCTGAATATTAATGTGAGAATAATCAAAAGGGTAAGGGAAAAATTCAGAAATGATATGAAAGGTAATTATAAGCATGAGTTTAGTCTACTTAGAGACTATGTAAGTGAGATATTGAAGCCAAATCTAGGGAGCACTATTGAATTTGATTTGATTTCAACTCAAATGTGTCCTATGCAGTGTTTAAGAGGATGTATATATGTTTGGATGCTTGCAAAAGAAGTTTTCTGGAAGGTTATAGAAGACTTATTAGAGTTGATGATTATTTTTTAAAAAGGTTGGTGAAGGGTAAGTTGCTAATAACAATTGGTAAGGATGCTAATGATGACATGTTCCTAATTGCGTGGTCTATTGTTAAGGTAGAAAATAGAGATTCATAGAGTTGGTTCTTGCATAAGCTTTTTGCTAATCTAGGCATTAGGGATGGGTTGGGATGGTCATTTATATCTGACCAGCAAAATGTATTTTTACAACTATAAATTTTATTTTACTATGCTACTTTAGTGGTTGTATTTTGGTGATGCTTTTAATGCATATTTAAAACCTAATGCATAGACTGATTCAAGCAATTGAGGCACTTGCACCTAATGTAGAACATTAAAGGTGTGCGAGGCACATTGCTGCAAACTTGGGTTAGAAGTATCCTGCCAATGTGTTCAAGGGTCTATTCTGGTCAGCAATTAATAGCATCTCACTTAACCAATTCCAAGACTGTCTAAAAGCTATTGATCAATATGCCCCCAGTGTAAAGGAGGATATATTAAGGCTAGATCCTAAACACTGATGCAAGGCATTTTTCAGCAAGAATATCAAGTGTGATTCTAACTAGAATAATATTTGTGAAGCTTTTAATGGTGTGGATGCAGTTCTGACAGCAAGACATAAACCCATCTACTCAATGCTTGAGTACATAAGGAGATACATAATGCATAGATTTGAAGAGAAAATAAGATAAACACAAGGTTGGAATGGAGGATATAGGAAAACAGTGCCAGAAAAGTTGGGGAAACCAGTGAAAGATCATCATTATTGGGATATTATATGGAATAGTGAATATGGGTTTGAAGTTAGCATAGGAATTACAAAATTTATAGTAAAGCTAGATACAATGAGTAGCTCATGCGTAAGCTGGGATATCTCAGGTATTTCATGTTGTCATGGAGTGAGTTGTATCCTATCAAAGGGAGAAAATCCAGATGATTATTTATCTAAATGGTTCAAAAAGTAAAAATTTACACCAGTTTACCAATACCCATTGCATCTTTTAAATGGTTTAAATGGGTGGGAGAGGTTCAACTTAATACCAATTATCCCACCCATTGTGAAGAAGATGCCTGGTAGGCTAGCAACAAAAAGGAAGATAGAGGTTAATGAACCAACAAAGATTGAAAAATTACCAAGGACTAGGTAGAAAATCGTATATAGCTTTTGTAAACAACCAGGTCATAATAAAAGCAGATGTCCAACTAAATGATAAGTGTTAATTTTGTGGTCAAACATGTTAACTTTTTGTCAACTTTGACCACCATTTTCTACTTCACCACCCAACATTTTTTGGCTGATTCTTACTTTGTTCCTTTATTTTGTAGGTTGAAGAAACAGACTGTAGCATTGGAATGGCACTAAGATGAACGGAATGAAAAACGGGCATGAAGAAATCAAAGTGAATTTATAATTGTAAGACCTAGGCGCCACATTTCAAGAACTTGCTGCTTGAAAATTGCACTCTGGAGGCCTAGGCGCTAAAAAACCCTCTCCTGAGGCCTAATAGCCCTTATACCTAGGAAAATGGTCCTCTACCTCAATTTTGAGCCCAAGCTTACTATTGGTCAAGGGTTTCTATCCAAATGGGTGAGGAAGGTGAAAAGGACATCTCCAAGAATAGAAAAATTTGAAACCTAGCAAAAGAACTCATTCTTCATCTTCATCTTCTCATCTTAAAACTAGGTTTTCTTCTTCATCTTTTCTCTAAACTTTCACCATCTTGTAGAGGCATTTGTGGAGAGTTACTTGGAGGAGACTTGAAGCTCTTGAGGATTTTTTGAAGACTTAAGGAGTCAAGTTCATTTAGTCCACTTTGGTTCCTTCTTTCCTTTTCCTTGTAGCTAAATATAGATGTTGTTTTGTGTATTTTCATGATTATGTTTAGTTTGATTGTGGAATATTTCTCTTTACACTTTCTATGGTTGTAGCTACTTGAATTTGTTATGTTGGTTGGATTAATGGCCATTTGTCTTTGATTTTCCTTCCTTGCTTGTTTACTCTTCTCTTTGAACCCATTGTTGTGTTGGCTGATTAAGGGCCCCAGTCAATTGCACCTTAAATTTTTTTTAAACTCTTGGAAAAGATTAAAAGAAATTAGAATTAGGAAAAGAGTGTAGTGACCATGGGCTTGTTGGGAAATTAGTCTATGACACTAAGTGAAGGTAAATTGAACTTGTACTACCTCTCTTAAACTAGCAATTTGGATAGGAATCCATTGTAATTTAAGCTTGGGAGAATGACCCATTCACTTAGAAGAGTAAATGCTTAATTAGTTAACTTCACCAACAAGTAGGAAAACCAAACCATTAACCTTAATTTACTAGCTAATCAAGTCAAATAGTAAAAACCATAGGACATGTGTTTCATTAATTCACTAGAAAACCCATAATTTACATTGTGTTTGTTGTTCTTATTTAGTAGTGGTTTAAGTAGAGTTGCAAACTTAGTTATTTTTATAGTGAGCAAATTATCAATTGTTGCTTGTTTAGCTAAAGTGAGTCTTGAGATAATGGTAATTGACAAACAATACAAATTAATTATCGTGAGAACGATATCTTATTCACCCTATATACACATATCCCATGTACTTGCAGATTAGGGTTTAACAACTCACAACACTAAAACTAGTTCAAGCAGTCAGACAACTAAGGTTATTGTTTAATGATTCATTTGTTTCGTATGTAAAGTTAAAATTAGTACCATAATATAAACTAACTGGACTACAAGTTTATTGCTTTACAGGTCCAACAACTGAACAGAAGTCAAAACCCTATACTGAAGAGAAAAAAACTTGCAGTAAGGCATGAGCCACATACTGAAGGTGGAAACAGTCATGAACACAAAACAAAAATAGAAGGCTTAAGTATCTTAACTAATGTTGATGTTGGCTTCACAATCTATAATGTATATATTATGGTTGTCTTTCATTCTCCCTAGTTATTGTTCAATAGAAATACCACAATCCATCCCTTATCAGTGTATGTTTTCTATTTGTAGCCTTAACATGGAAGACAAGGCCAGAGAATCTTAAGTGATAGGAGGCGTGGGAGCAAAGTAACTGGTTCCTTGAGTCAGTTGTAGAGACACAGCTACATTTCTGACTAGGAAGTTAATAGTTCTGATTGGGTTTTTGTTATTTTGACATAGGCAGTTTTGGAACTTTTGTGCATATTTTGTACTTTTTTCTAGAATTGATATTTTTGTACAACTTTGGAAGTTTTGTGCAAACTTAGTACTTAACTGCACCAAAAAATTAGTGAATAGGAATTTTTCTATAGAATACTTATGCCTCAAAGCAATATTTTGTAATTAGACAAAGACAACATCTTAAAGAATTTGCCTTCATATGCCCAATTTTTATGTTTTGTGATCCTTTTCTGTCAAATGTGCATAAATAAGCACTGAATGTCAATGAAGATGACTAAACCAAAATTCAGGAACTATACATACGAACCTAACTTCCAATACATTGCATTGATCAAGCTTGTTTTGCTTCCACAACAAAATACATTCAGAAGCAATCATGGACACTATCACAGCCAAACAACTACTACACTTTTCCCAAACATACAAAATCTGACATTAAACTGGGATTTCCTACACCTAAATCTCACAACAACTGATTGTAATCCATGATACCAATGCTACAATCACAACAACAGATATAAGAACTCTTTTTAGACACAGTCCTGTCCATCTCAACCATTTCTTGCTCCAGCTTCATCATCTTCACCTCTAGTTCAGTCTTCTCTTCGTCCAACTTCTTATTCGTTTATGAGAGAATAACATTTTCTTCATTTTCATACAGCCTTGTTTCTCTTCTTCGAACATGTCTTTAAGAACATCAACCTTTTTAGAAAGGGTTCAATGAAGGAATGGAAGAGTTATCTTTTCATTACGCAAAGCATTCATCATCTTATTGGTTTCATTTAGGAATTCACCATCTACCCACTGCCAGAACTTGCACGCACTCACCCTCTGCGACATTCCATAACCAACAACAGATACATTAAAATAAAATCAACATATCAAACACTGACATAACAATAAACACTTAAACTATCACCTACACAATGATTAGGGCATAATATGAAACATCGCCCAAAATTCCTATACGTCCAAGATGTCTTCCAAACAACTCTCAATCCATATTGATAGAGGATATTCGTTCCTTCTGCATCTCCAACAGCAGACAAAAAAATTGATGATGCATCCGAAGCGGACGACGAACTCATCCCAATCCCCACTTCAATTCCTCCTAACACCTTTAATAGCAACAAAATCCCAAATTTGGTTCTCGTACCAATTTGAAATCGCTTAAATCTTACAACCCATCTTCCCTAATTGAATTTAATCCCCAATTGCCACGTGAGTTTGCATTTTGGCTATTTGGCATGTCATTTTGTCATGCAATCATTCTCTAATTGCCACCTAATTATCTCATTACGGAATATTCTACCATTTGACGGAAATTTTACACCGTAAGTTACATTGGTCACGCTATTGGTAGCATATCAAAACATTGATACTAGATTTGGCACACATTTTTTTTCCTTAATGATGAATTTTGCACCACTTAAAAGATTGGTAACCAAATGTGTCCAGCACCACAAGTTTAGTCACTTTTTTGGTACTTTTCCCTTGTATCCATCTATCCTGTTATTACCATTTTATGATATCTTTTAAATTAAGTTGAATCCAGGATGTTAAAAAATCGAATTTGGTAATATCATGTATAGTATAAATTGATAGTTTTTTATTACTCAGAATTTTTTACAGGCGCAATACAATATTTTTTATTGAATCAAACAACATTATTTATGAATAGTATTTCTCATAAAATGAACAACATATTGCAAAACATCACATTTATAAGAATGGAATAACATTTCTTATTAAATAAAACAACATTATTTATGAACAGCACATTACAAAATGAATAGCATACTATAGAACAACACATTTGTATGAATCAAGCAAAATTATTTATATTATTTACATACACCATATTTTCACATTATTTACAAAAATATCATCATGCTTGTATAAGACATCCTACGAAAATGAACAACACTTCTTACTAAACAGAACAATATATTACATCATATTACAGAACAATACAAGTGTATGAATGAAACATTACTTCTTACTAAATGGAACAACACTATTAGTGAAAACACATATTTACAAAATGAACAATATATTTATATAAATGGAACAACAGTTCTACTAAACGGAACAACATTATTTATGAACAACATATATTACAAAATAAACAACATATTACAAAACAACACTTTTGTATGAATGAAACATCATTTCTTATTGAACGGAATAACATTATTTATGAAATGAATATCATATTACAAACATCACATTTATATGAATAAAATAACACTTTTTACTGAACAGAACATTATTTATGAACAAAACATCTTAGAAATGAATAACATATTACAAAACAACACAATAATCATTCTAAAAAAAATTTGTATAATTTAACTCCTATTATCTTCTTTCTTGTTGCATTTTTTATTCTCAATTTACTTCATTTTCCTCTCTCTCCTCCTCCCACCTTGGGCAGTAGTTTCCATGCCAATAAGGGTGACTAACTGACTAGGGCACCTTTTAAGATGGATTTCATTGTGGCTTGTCAAAGATATTGTTTGATTCAGTAAGAAATGTTGTTTCTTATTGGCAAATAAGTTGTTCAATGAAATGTTATTTCCTTTAAATAAATGTATTATTTAAGACGTGATGGCAGTTTTATAAATATCACAAAAATATGAGTGTAGTATTATGTAGTGGGTATACCAAATAGCTATTCTTCAATAATAATCTAACCAAGTAAATGGCACAAAACACACATATAAATAGCGACGCAGTTCGGATGTTATGATATAATTTCTCCAAGACCCGAATTTTGGTTCACACATATGTCAATTCAGGACACTTTCGACTATAGAAAACGAAACCTCCAAAGTAAAACAAGATTTAATTAGCTGGCTAGTAGCATTAACTACTCCACATGGCTTATTAAAATACGTCCTACATGGTGACGTGATAGAATTTTTTAAGCAAAATTATGCGCAAAAACTAACTTATGAAACTTAAATTCACTACTAACTAGTTGACATTGCATAAGTTCATTTTTATTATGAAATGGTTTGTAATTGTTCTTCCGTGGCACATATATGGCTGCCCATCAATCAGTTTGTACTCGATATTGTCTCCATTTTTTCTTGGTAACCCAAGAAGGCCATTGGAAAAGAAGAAAAGAAAAGAAAAGAAAAAGAAAGATTAATCTCGTTTGTTTAAAACTTCAAAGCCCCATAAAGGATGTACATTTTTTTTTGTACAAAGATTAAAATATGTATTGTTTATGATGTTTGTTTTATTTTTGCATTTGAAACTAAATTAAAAACAAATAATTTTTAGATTATGTATAGTAAGAGTTTATATGATAAATAAAGAAAGAAAAGATTTTTTTGGAGTTTTATGTAGTGAGAGTTTTAACTTTTAATGTAAATTAAAAAGAACAAAAATTATTTTTAAATTTTGTATAATAAGAGTTTAAATAAAAATATTTTCGTGCACCAAAAAATCAAACTATACCTAGGCAGTTCATGTACAAAAACAAATTTTTGAAATATATAATATTGTTGAGATGATTTTGGTGAAGAAGACTGCTACAAAAAGTGGAGGAAATTTCATGTGCGGATGCCTCAAGCTTACAAGGCAACAACAACTAAACCTTCCAAAGGAAGCAGTCATTCTATATAAAATATATATGTGTGTGCCCTACCTTTCAAGAAATCATCTCCACCAAAATCATTACAAGATCAGAAAGGCCACAAGGGTGGGATCCGGAGTTTCCACATACTTATTACTTTTTCCGTTTCGCATTAATAGACCATTTTATCTTTTTTTAATTGAAGTTTAATCTAAACATATTTATATTAATATATATTGAAAAAAATTTCTAAAAATGATATTTAGAAGCTATATTCTTTAAATTTTTATTTTCATATAAAATATTTATATTTTTATAATAAATTTTAAAAGAAATAAAATTATAAATTAATTATTGTAAATAATAAATTAGCCAGTTTTTGTAAAACATTAGAGTATTATTTAACCATTCAATAATCTTGGCAGAATACATCTCATGAGTGGCGAGTTAATATTCACATATTGGTATGGTAGGGTAGCTACTACATTACATAGTGGGAGCTTTTTGACACATATTTGGAGTATGTTTCCCTTTGTAGCAGCTTGTGAATAGGGATGGCAATTGGGTGGGTCAGGTCAGGTTTGAGTCAGGTCATTCAGGTTCGGGTCTATTTGGGTTAGTATGAATTTGGGTCCATGTCGGGTTCAGGTCAGGTCATTTGGGTTCGGGTTGATTTCAGGTTAAGTTAATTTCGGGTTCGGGTTGGGTTGGGCCAGGTTTATTTGGGTTCAGGTTCACTTCAGGTCAGGTAATTTTAGTCTCGGGTAACTTCAGGCCAGCTTTCGGGTTAAATTCGGGTCAACCTTGGTGTTCATGTGGGTTACTGGTGTAAAGTCAAAACGATTGAATCTATTCAATTTTTTTAAAAAATTTAAATCAAATAATTTAATTTTTTGTGTGATTTAATTTAAGTTTAAATTTCAAATTTTAGTATATTTAATTAAAATATTCATAAAAATCTTCTTCATTATAATTTAGTACATATTTAAGTATTTTAACATTGATAGTAATATTTGATTATTTTTCTAAACCCATACCCTTTAACTATCATTGTACAGATTATTCAGATCTTCACCTAGCTATCACTTAGATATACACAACGACAATTTTGTTATACTTATGTTTCA
Organism: Aquilaria yunnanensis; assembly: GCA_039654915.1. NCBI lineage: Eukaryota > Viridiplantae > Streptophyta > Magnoliopsida > Malvales > Thymelaeaceae > Aquilaria > Aquilaria yunnanensis. The sequence goes on from CM077593.1 coordinate 10,907,667, forward strand.
ATTAATTTTCTTTAAAATTACAATAAAATGCAAATCAAGTTCATTATCAGTGACTAAATTGTAAATTTTAAAAAAATTTGGGTGAAAGTGCAAATATTTCAAAAATTTTAGGATCCATGTTGTAATTATTCTGGGTGACTAAAATAAATTTTTTTAAAATTTAGGTACCTTATTGCATTATATTTAAAAGTTTAGGGATGAATGTTGTAATTTTAATAATTGTCTATTAAGATCATTAAACTTACTAAATATAAAAATTACTTCTGTTGGAAAAATTCAAATTTGGGATTCACTAAATGTGGATGTTTTTCCCCCAAATAAGATACTTGTAATATATAGAAGTCCTAAAAAAATAGAAGTTACTAAATATGGAAATCCTTTCTCAAGATATGAAAATTATTAAACATGAATATCTTAAAAAAAGAAATGAAACTACTAAATATGAAAGTTTCATCTCCAAATATGAGACTTACTAAATATGGAAGTACAAAAAAATGGAAGTTACTAATAACGAAAATCATCATTCCTAAATATAAGACATACTGAATATGAAAGACTCAAAAACTGAAAGTTACTAAACATGGAAACTTCCATATTTAGTACTGACTTAATATGAAAAATAATGAAAAAGAAAAGTTAAGGTTTAGGGTGAAGGTTAAAATCGGGTATTATCGGGTTTAGTTATCGGGTCATCTCGGGTTCAGGTCAGGTCAATCTCAGGTTTGGGTCATTTCGGGTTCGGGTCAATTCAGGCTCGGGTCATTTCAGGTTCGGGTATTTCGGTTTGGGTCATTTGGGTTCGGGTTTTCTCGGGTTTCCCTTTAATCGGGTTCGGGTTCATGTTGAGTTGGGCACAGTTGAGTTCAGGTTGTTGGCTTTTTTAGTCAAATCGGATCAAGTCAGGCTTGGATCCGGGTGGATTGGTCCAGGTCATCGGATGGGGTCTGATTTTGCCATGCTTACTTGTGAATGAGTTAGATAGCAAATTGACTCGTATTTTATTCGGGGGGTGTTGCCCAAGTGAATTAACAATAACCATACCACGCCATGTTTGTCTTTTCAGTCTCATCTATGACTTTTAAATTACCCATCTAATCATTTTTTCTCTTGGCGGGCATGATTGGCATCATCGGCCGATACATATGGATGAACAGTTGAGATAAGAATAAATGGTTGTTAGGGTGCTATAAAAATGAAAAAAAAAATTAGGAATAGAAGTTTTAAGAGAAAATAAGAGTTGAAGGGATTATATTCTACACTATAATATCTAATTTTCAGTAATATAATATATGCTGCGGACACAAATAATTGTACTTGAACTATACACGTTTGTGGTCGCTCAGTCGCACATGCATTCGACTCTTCATAAAGAGAGGGGGTCAGTTTAACTTATGGCAGCAAGCATTTGAAAGGCAAAACCCTCTATTGTTTTATAAGAAAATACAAGTACCACAACGAAATTCAGTCAAATCATTTGAGATGAGCCAAGCATTCCAATTGTATTTCCAGGTCATATGAATCTAACCACATCCCTAGCACATGCACAGATCCTATTGATCTCGTGCTGGCCAATACGTGAAGCCGTTTTTGAGAACCCTAATCACAAGAAAATCAGGCAAGTTTGCCAATCAAATCCACGGGATCATTCACCTTATTTAAGTTTGGCTGCGTGACTAGGAATGGGCTTTTTTCTTAACTGTCTGTAGGGCCCAACTCTAGAAGCCGGGTGGTGGGCCCAGATTAAATTTTTGGTGGCCTTGATCCCAGCTGCCCTCTAATCTAGGGGATTTGGCACATGGAAGCCTGATTGGGAACAAGTGCTTGCTACATACAGACAGAGAAGTGAACTGGAATCAGAATCACAAGGGATCTTCCTAAAAGCATAGGGCTAAAGCTTTGCTTGGTTGGTGGCCTCACACCAAACAAAATTGGTCATCTGTCATCAGTCAATACCAACAACCTGCTTCACACTTCAGTTCAGAGGATCATGCTGACAGTGAATAACATTAGCAAGATATCTACAAATACATTGAAATATTCTCCCCAACTTGCTCATGCTCATAGAAAATGTATTAAAAGCTTGTGGACAGAAAAACAGATTTGATCTCAGAATCTCTGTTGGAGAAGGAAGTTGCCAACTAACAAGAAAGCACAACCAAGAGAGATAAAGAGAGCAATATGCCGATATCCAGAATGTCATGGCGCAGAAATGTATCCTGGAATTAAAGCAGAGTGTTAAGTACATCAAAATATTTGGCTAATTAGTTAACTAGTGTCACTTCATTTCTCACATCTGAGTCTGGCTGCCTGCTGCAAGGAAGCTGGCCCTTTCTGCCCATAACCATCACCTGCTTCTCATAAGCAGCACTATCCAGTATAAGCAAAAAACATACCTCTGCTTCAAGCAGACTCAGAAACCAAATACAACTTTTCCTGTCCTAGAAAATGCTACTTTGAACTACTACTACTGCAGCTTATCAAAGGTTCCAGAAACGGAAAACCCATGCTAGCCATAGGGAACAGAAAGAATTTTGTTAGGAGGTACCAGGCCATGCTAGTTAGCAAGCAATTTTCTATGATAACCTTCATGCGAAAAATGTGCAAATGGATCATCACGTGCCAAAGACTGTTCAACATTCACATTGATATTTGTAGACCCTTGTGCTCAAATGATTTTGGCCCCTTCTCATCTGCCAGTATGTTGGACAAATCAGGTAATTACACAATAATAAAATAAAATTTTTAATATAATGTACACTTTGTGATCGATTACTAACCAACCATTTCAATGTTAATGCATGCACTTTGTGATTGATTACTAAGCAACCATTTCAATGTTAATGCATGCTTCATAAAGTTAAACACATAAAATATAAGCAATCACAGGCGACAAAGCCAAAGCCACACATATTAGCATCTATTGTAAGAAGTTCAATTTTGCCTCTGTTTGGACTAGAAGCGTCACAAGAAACTGTGGAACACAGGAAACTAGTAGTTACAAAGCTCCAATCCTGAAGCTACATACTGAAATGGAAAGAGCACGAACTCACAATTGTGGGCTTCAATGATAGATGCAGCAGGACTAAAATGTTAACCAAATAGGTCCAGCAGGGATTACAGAGATATGATGTGATGCAAATGCATGCAGAAGAACATGCTAACAAGAAGTTGATTTTCCATACCTTGCCTGGGAGAAAAAGTGACAGAGAGACCATCTAAGGCAGATGTACTACCATTCAGAACCCCAGTTCCAGAGTCTAGAGCACCATCACCTGCCTTATCATCATTCAAATTCAAGGAAGCCACCTTCGGTTCTTGGCTTCCAGGGTTCTACAGTACAAATGAAGTGCATGTTCAAGTATTAGTCATAAAACTTATACCATGCCAATTAACGTATTAATTTTGCCAACTGATGATAGTAAGGAGGTATGAGCAGTTTGATATGCACATGTTGAAGTGCTAGCTGTTGATATCCAGCGTTCATGTGACTTCACTGAATCACAAGTGTCAAAAAAGAGAATTGGTGCAACCAAAATGTGCGATTAATAGTTATTTCAATATTGGCTGTTTCTTGGGTAGTTGGTAGCAGTGTGAGATGAAAAATTGCATTGGCTGAATCTTTGCTAGGGGTGAAAATTGAATGAACAGCTCGAGATTGACTCGAGTTCGACTCAGTTTAGAGCTCATTTGTGGCTCGTTAACAGGGATGAAGAAAATTTTAAGTTTGATATGAAATTCAAACCACGCTTGATTTACTTATTATTTGGCTCAGTATTGGCTCAATTTTAGCTTTTTTCCTTAATTTAAGCGAACAGCTTGAACTTGATTAGTTAAAATCTTGTTCACGGCATATTCGTATTCTTTTTAATCCAAATAGGAACAAAAATCTCAAGCTCGATAAATATTTCAAGCCAAATACAATCAACCTACTACCTGGCTCGACTCAGCTCATTTTCAGCACTAATCTTTGCCAGGAGTATAATTACAAAATAAAAGGGCATTTGAAGGCAAAGAAACTTGTAGTGTAATTTAAAGAAGAGATGGTCACACATGGTCACTTTCTGGGTTAATAGGGACTCAATGTTCTCTGAAGTTGACAGTTTAACTTTTACAGCATTTAGCTTGTAATTAAGATATCTGCATTCTTTTGACGCCTTAATTTCTTAACAAAAGAATTTCTCTTTTCGTTTCTTATAAAAGCAGAAAAATGTGTTGACAGGTGACAACATCACTCCGAGAAACAAAGAAAAGAAGGCAGTACCTCCACAGTAGGAATTTTAGAGGGGCTTGAATTCTTCAAATTTGGAGATGCAATAACTGTCTCATGTAAAGTGGACTCCTCCTGAATTCCATCAGTTTGTCCATTATCAACCAAACCTGTATTGAGGCTCTTGGGGGATTTTGAATTGCTTTTGCAGTCACCATTTGATAAAGTACCAGTGCTTTCCTCGGATGACCTTTTCCTGAAATGTGGATACAATTCACAATTGTAAATCACAACTGTAAATCTTTTATAAGCAGTCACACCCCATTACTGCCCCAATACAACAATTAACCTTATTTTTGTTAGAAATGATATGCTTTCGGTACAATTATAGCAATAAATCAATATCCTCACCTACTAGAGTTATGATTTGCTGCTTGGGAAGAGCCTGACTTGTTTGTAAACAGTATGCCACGAAGAGGCTTTCCATCTATTATTGTTTCAATAGCATACCCATTTGGGAAGCTTTCCATGACTTTAGCTTGAAACACTCTCTTCCCTTCAACCTGAGCTCGATGCAAGGTAAATCCATCTCCTGCAACGAAAAAAATGGCATGAATTTTAAATGTCCTGAGGTAAATCCTTCTGGAAACACAGATATTATCATTGCAATAACTGCTTAGTTCTTGGCAGACTTGAATATGTTGGAGGAAAACATTTAGGACGAACTACCAAATTGTCAGGGACTATCAACATATTCAAGACTTCATTAGTCCCGCTATTCCATCAACACTCCATTTCTTTACGATGATACCACCAAATTTAAGAAGTCAAATAAATTAAAATTAGTACTTCTGTGAGTTTGTTCATCAAGCAGCACTTTCCTCAACATGTCCAAATAGTAGGTAGCACAAACTATAAACCATTAACGATAAATAATTCTATGAAAACAAACATCATTAAGTGACCTGGTCTTATTTTAGGACAAAAATGTTATCACTGAATTTCGGGTTTGGAGGGGGCCACAATAATCAAGTGGATAGGCTCTGAAAAAGAATACCATAAACAGAATTAAAAAATAATATATCACACTACTTTTGATTAACTTTATGGCAAAACAAACCAACAAAGTACAGTTTGGAATTCGAACATTAGAGAAACAAACCTCAAGGCAGTTAATGCTTTTACGAAAATATTGTTAAGCAATTGGCAAGTAGCAACGGAAACAAAACTCAATTCCACCTTGATAGTTGCAATTGGAATTTTTGAATTTGATATGTTTGTTCTTGTCCTCAAAAGGCTCAACTAAGTGCTCTGCAGACTTCCTACAGAATAAGCCTTACACTTTAAGACACATTCTTCTGTTTTCTCAGATATAACAGGGTTAGATCATCCACTCATAGCTTAATGTAGATAACTAAATTTTCATAAATGGTATCCAGCAAATCATTTGTACTGCATACACCATAAGCCACGGAAAAAGAAAATGAACACCTAGTAATTGTTCCCCCCGCTAGAACAGTTACTGATGAAAATTTGGCATCTATGCCGAATAAACAAAAGAATTAAACTGGAAATCAGGTAGAAAAGCCCATACTTGGTTGTCCATAACTTGACAAAGGCACAGGTTGGTAGACATCACCAGTCATTTCAACTCTTATGAGAGCTTTATCATTGGTTGGGTTATTGAGATTTTGCTCTTGACACTTTAGCTTCAATTGCTTTTTGAGGGATAACTTCTCTACCTTCATTTCTTCCCTTACTATAAGCCCTGAGATAAGATGTCATCAACAAAACATTCTTTAGAACACAAAACAATGACTGAAAAAGAGCTCCAAAATGCTTGATCAGCAGCACAAGCAGAGAGCGGTGAGCATTTCAGATTAGTATCCAAGAACTGATAGATATCATTCCAGCTAATTGGAGGCTTGGATTACCTGTGTGTAAGTAATACATGTCATCCAGTGCTTCAAGGCTCTTGTTGCAACCACCTATAAGTACAAGAGTTCCACTTTTCACTGGGTCCAAAGAATCGCCAGCAACAGAAAATCTAGCAGAAGGCCCTTCGCCTGTGGCCGCCAACCTAGTCCATAGACCTGTATCTGGAAAAATAACAGCAGATAGCATGTATGAACAAGAAAGGCTGATATTCATCATGTTTCCTCATTCTCTGACAGATTTTTCCTTTCTTTTTCCACAAATTACTAACTACAAAAGTTACATCTGAAGGTGGCAAAAAGAACCTTCTAGCTCACTGTTATGTGTAACATTAGTCTAGGGGTCATTTCACATTGGCCAAAAGGGCAAACTTGCCACTAAATTTTAGGGGGAAGAGTAATCTTTTCGAAAGGTGCAGATTTGCTATCAATATTTTGTGTTATGAGCAAATCTGCCACCTGCCATTAAAATTGCTTAACGTGGCAAACGTAAAAAAATGAGAAAATGCAAGTTTCAATTCCAAGTTTTCTTTACCTAAAACCCCGACTCATAAGTTTCTGACTCTATCATTTTCACCATCATTTTTACTCTAGCAACCCCTTGTACCCTTCACCACCCTCCACCTTTTCTGCCACGGGCATTATGTCCACCCTTCCAGATATCCCGGCAACGCTCACTAGAATAAACCTTGATCAAACAAGGTCCAATAGAAGCAGTTGGGACTAAATCTAGAGGCGCTGTAGTTCTAGCATAAAAGATCGATGACAGCGGCAGTGGAGAGTTGCTCGGTCACAATGAGGAAGGTGAAAACAAGAAGGTTCAACAATGGAGATATGTGGCTAGACACAAGGTTTTGACTCATTTGGGTGTTGTGAAAGACTTGGGTACCTAAGGGATAAGGAAAAAACTTTTAGTGACTAGTTTAAGAAATGGCCAATGGCAAAATTGCCCATGAAAAAAATGTTAATGGAAAATTTGGCCACAGGAAAAGTTTAGTGGCAAAATTACTCTCCCCATAAAATTTAGTGTCAAATTTGCCCGTTTTACCATTTTACATTGTTTCAAATAAAAGGAAAGTTGTAAAATAAAATGAAAAAACTAGGAGCTGTTGTAGAACAACATTAGTGCGATCAAGACATTAGACAAATATTTAAGCAAGAGGAGACAATTTCACCAAATTTTGTGAAACATACCAGCATCAAGCATATAGAGATCATCATATAGATTTTGTGCATCAGTAAATCCCCCAAAGACAAATAAATTTTTTCCAAGAGCAATAGTCGAATGGCCAGCCCGAGGAGTCAACGTCATGCCTGTAGTATTCAACTCTTTCCACACAAGAGTATCTGCCAAAATATGATAGAAAAACGGAAAAGAAAAGTTAAACTTACCAAATAAAGAGAAGAGGGAGAGGTGGGGGAGACAATTTAAAGTACATCTTTCTAGTTTAATAAACTTTAAGTACAAAGCGTATTTCCAGAGTAGTTATAAGCAGTATATTTACTCCACCAATCACTCTCAATCACTAGAGTCACTCTCCATTATAATCAATCACAATTCCCTCCACCCATCACTCGTAGTATCTCTAGCATACCCTCTCAAACAGTCAAACTCAAGCTTGTGTCAAAACAATCAACTTGAGCTTAAAAACAAACACAAGTTTGTCAATAATAAATGGAGCCAATGATTGGTGTTGATAAGGTCAACATTATCTCTTCAAGTGTTTGAACAATTGGCTACCCATTTGCCAAAGAAATATCAATAGTGACCACGAGGCCGAGTTATCCAACATCACAATATTTGATCAATTGAAAACAAAAGCCTTTAACATGTGAAATGGAAATTATTTGCGAAAAACTTATTTTGGTTTTTCCTCTTAGTGACACCATGTCCTAAATGGCATAACGGCTAATCAAACGCGCTCCACTTATCTCTAGACAATTGCATGATTGTTTCCTCCATCCCATAGTATCTCATCTCTGTTGAACACAATTAGATCTTTGATTTGGTCATAATTGCTTATATGGGATCTGCAGAATTATTTCTCTTTTTTCATTTGTGGTGGTGGCATGAGCTGGCAGCAAAAATAACAAGAGAATTCTGTAGCAACACAGGGGGTTTGCCAAAGGACTGGACCAGCTGGTGAGTCCAACACTAATAATATGTCCTAGTGAAGTAGTCAGACTTTGCCACAGTGTCCGAGCCAATGACTAATTCTGTCTAATAGGCCAACAGAAAATTATTTAACAAAGTTGAGCTCATTCTATTTTTTTTTTTCTTTTTGTCAATCTTGGCTTCTTTTTTTTTCTTTCTTTTAATGTACTCAAGACTTAAACAAAATGAAGAGACAACAAAAGGGGTTACCCTGAGGAAGTATTTGCTGATGCATGTCAGGAAACAAGAACAGAAAGGGTCGAGGAGAGAATGATAGATCATTAAGGACTGATCTTTGTACTTCTTGATGATTCCAGCAACTGAATACAAACCTAGGCCAATTTTTTATTTCTCATGAAGCAGTAACCATAACGACTCAAATCATTATAACGATCATATGGAAAGAAAATCACTCACCAATCATTCTCAACCATAATCAATTACAAAAGTCCCTTCACTAATGGTTCTCAATATCTCTAATAGCACTGGTGTATCCCTAGGCTAAGTGGCAAATTCCATAATGATAAATAAGTTAAAATATACAAGCAAGTGAAGGAAACCCAGTATTCATGCCCATGAAAACATTTGAGTAGTGAAAAACAAGGATAGGCACAAAGAAGCAGAAGATAACAATAAAGTAAAATTTGAAACCTGCATCAAGGATATGGACATCTGACAAGTAATAATCATGGGCATCTTCACCACCAATAACAATTATCTTGTTCTTCCATGATGAGCAAGAATGGCTATCACGTGCAGATGGTGGGGTTCCAGATGTAGTAGCATGTTTCCACACAAAGGTCTCTACAAGAGATGGCAAAGAATATAGGTAAACAAAATGGAATCAATTCTATCACCTATCTTACCCCCAATTCTTTAAACAACAAAACAATGTCAACCTAAAGTTGCTTTTAAAATTCAAGAAGAGCAATACGCATGAAACAAAGATACAAGGAACAACTTTAACTGAATGCTTAAACAATACAGACCTGTATTGAGTATATAAAGATCATTATAATACACTTCTTCATTGTTATCAGGAGATTTTCCATAGCCACCAAATATGAATAGTCTTTTTCCAACAAGAGCAGCACTATGACCCTCCCGTGGCTCTGGCCCCTCCCCTCTAACCGTTGGACATATCCATGTATGTGATGCTATAGTTAACACAGCAAACAGAGTCATACAAACATGAGTAACACTGACAGTGGGGTAAAAGAAATCATGAGTTGAAAGAATTTAGATTATAGAAACCATGTAGAACATGATTTAACGTTAAAACCACATAATAAGATAGGTGTAGTCATTGCTACGCAATAAACTAACACAAAATATGGAGTTCGAAAATACTCACAAGTTTCTAGTATGTATAAATCCTTGAGAGGATTCGTGCCATCAGTACCCCCCAAAACATAAAGGTTATCACCAACAGCAGTACAACTGTGACTATCTCTGGGAGTTGGCGGTGTGCCTTTTACAACTGGCTGGCTCCATGTCTGCTTTTCTGCCAACAGGTTAACAACAACTCAAGTACCTCATACGAGGAACAGGGAAAGAGACAACACACGCCCACAAAATAAAAGGAATTGGAAGGAATGGGAAAACCACAAGAATGAATTTGAAAAGGAAAATGAGGGGTTGGGCATGTTATTGCCCAAAAAGGAAATGCCAAATGCCAAACATGGTCTATTAATCCACATCAATAATGCCACAAAACGACCTCCAAAATTCAAAGAATAAACACATCAAAAATCCGCAAACAAGTTTCCAAGAAACAACCTAAAAACTGCAATTAATGAAACGACGATTGTAATCCCAAATCTGAGGGAACCATACGTCAAGAACAAGGTAGAACTCAAAGAAGCCACGAATCTTGAGGAGATAAAAAGAAAAATCAGAAAGACCCACCAGTGTCGAATACATGTACTTGGTTGGTCTGGCAATTATGTTGGCCATAACCGCCGAAGACATAGAGAAGTTTGCCTCCTTTAACTGCGTTGCAGGTGTGGCCCCATCTCTTTCCCGGCCCGCAATAGCCCGGTTCCTGATGGTAATGAGCTATCGGTTGCTGGGCGTGGTGCTGGACTCTCTCCCACCACATTTCTGGGAAAATTCTCAGTGGCGGAGAAACTGCAGGAAAGTGAAGAACTTTTTGAGGGAGGAATTGGAATCGGATATGGAGAGACAGAGAGACAGAGAGAGGGGGGGAGGGAAGGAGGGAGCGAAACAAATATAGGTTTTTCTTTTTGGGTTTTTATGTGAGCTAGAGAAATAGCAAAATAAACATAAATAAAAAATATGAATGTGGGGCCTAAACATAAAAGAAATGCTTTTTATTTGGATTATCTGATGGGCTTACATGGGCGCTAAAAGGTACTGCTGAACTACACGTGTCAATTTATTCTTCAACGAGGGAAGGGCTGCGGTTGCGGACCAGCGTTAGGCAACATGTACTGGACATAGATGTATTTTTACAATTTTACCTTCTAAAATTTTCTTTCCCAAATGTTTTCTCTAATCGCAGCCCTCGTTGCTCGCCTTTTACCCTTACTCCCGCAACCTCGTGATCTCACTCTGGCAATCATATTCTCATTTTGACGATCATGTTCTTGTTTCCTTTACGACTTTCAACATGTCGCAAACTAATTCCGGTCTACAGATTGACTTCGACATACCTCTGGTTTGTAGATCGAGTTAATTCTAGCCATGTGCGGCCTTGTCGGAGAACTGGTGAGGAGATCAGAGGTGAAAGGCGACAACATCGAAGGAAGTCGAATTGACGAGATGAGGAAGAGACCAAATCGGCAATGTTATGAGATTGGAGGTGAGAGGCAAGGAGATCAAAGGATGAAATTGGTGATGTGAGGCCAAATTGAGGAGACGCGACACTAAATTGAAGAGATGCTAGAAGATGAATGAGGCGGAAGTAGGCGTCAAGCCAAGAAGATCAAAGGCAAGAGACGAGAGGATACAAGCGAGGGAATCAGAGGAGGTTGAATCGATGAGACGAGGCAACAAATCAGTGATCAGCGTGAGACATAGATGTGGGACGGTGGCTGCTGGAGGCGGTTTGGTGGTGTAGTAGATGGGAAGAGCGAAGGGAAAGGCTAGAAACAAGGAGGATGGAGTATTAGTTAAGACAATTTTACATATTTTTTAAACATTTCAATTTATTTTTTCAAACACTTCTTTTTTATTATTTTTTAATACATTTATTTATAAAGGAAACAAATTATTTGTATATTACTTCAGTCATTTTTTAATTTTTCTTTAGACACTTTTAAACATTTATTTAGACATTTTTTTATTGTTTCAAATAGTTATTTTTAAAGAGAATAAATTGTTTATATATTGGCTTAGATACTTTTAAATATTTCTTTAAACAGGCACTTCCTTATTATTTTGGACACTTCTTATTTTCTGATAATAATAAATTTTTTGTAAACTAATTCAAACACTTTCAAATACTACATTAGACATTTTTGTATATTATTTGCAGACATTTTTTATCATTACTTCAGACATTTTTACTTAATATTTTGGCAGAGAATAAATAGTTTGCATGTTAAATAATCTGTACATTGTTTTAGACATGTATACATACATGTTCACACCTTTTTCCCAATTTCTTTAGGCATTTTACAGCTTTGTCTTTGACACTTATGTAGATACGAGTAATGACGGAAGATCTGGCAACGAAAGCGGCGGCAGTGGCAAAGGTGACTGCAGCAAATGGGAATTGAGGGTAGGATTTTTAAAGGGAGAGAAAGAATATTTGTAAGGGGTAATTTTGTCAATTTCTTTTGATAGAAGTAACTTATATATAGAGAGTTAAAGGTGGATTAATATGTCTAATTAGACATAAGTTAATAGTATAATAATTAGTTAAGCAACTGTCTTTTAGCTATGTCTTGCACTTCAGAACCATCACATCATACAACAGCCAAAATCCATGATTGGCCCTCAAACTCAAGTAAAACGGACACATAGCCCCTTGAATGCCAACTCGGTACACAAAACTTCTTAAACTCGGTGAAACTGGACACTTAAGCCCTTATGTCATCCACCACTAGTAACGTGTGACCATGTGACTTAATTCTATAACAAGTCTCATAATTTCTGAATCCTTTGAGATGTTTAGGACTTAAATGACAATAAACTAGTAAAATGATCTATTTAGATTTCAACAAAAGAAACATAAAATCAAAACCTAGTCTTCATGCTCGAATTCATTGCTGCAGTCCATGAACTTCTCCATTCCACATATGGGAGCTAGTCTTCTTGGCTTTGGTCCTCACAATCTCCATTTTTGCGGCTTTCAAGCTCTCTTCAATCCCTTTTAGCTTTTCGTTTTCGAGAGGGCTAAACACAGAGGCACCTAAAACAGAGTAGCCCCCCTGTGAACCATGACATACTCTAGGGTAATGCTAGCTTCACCCCAAGGGAAGATGAAGAACTTGGTCTCACAGCGACAATTCTTAACCATCCTAAGAACCAAATTGGTGTTCCTCTTGATCCAATAAGTCGAACTCATGGTGGCATTGTAGCTTACAGCCATTGACCCGCTGCCTTGACTTGATGAACAACTAGAGACGTAACTGCTCTCTCATATTCAACTAGTTTTTATGTTTTTTTGTTAAAATCTAAATAGATCATTCTACTTCAAGTTTATTTTCATTTGTCCTAAACCTCTCAAAACATTCAGAAATGACGAACCTCGTTACGGAATTAAGTGACATGGTCATATGTGACTAACGATGGATGACAGAACGGTTTAACTGTCTTGTTTCACTGAGTTCAAGAGATTATGTGTATAGAGTTAGCATCCAAGTGGCTATTTATCCATTTTACTCGAGTTCAATGACCAATTATATATTTTAGCCATCATACAACTATACTCATCTGGTTGATTACTTTCATTATTTTTATAATTAATATTTTTTACTGATAATTTTCTTTTATTTAGTTGCGCTAGGGAAAAAATGTCATAAAAATTGATCACTTTAAAAAACATACTCCCTTCATCCCAGGTTCTCTGCATCATTTTTTATTTTGGGCCGTCCAAAGTTTTTTGCACCATTTCGTTATTTAGTACTCTCTCTGTCTCATATTCTTTGAAACATTTACTTTTTAGCAATTAATCTATGATTTTTTATTTTCAATTTTTAGTATATAAATAAAAAAAATTTATATAAATGATAAATAAAAACCTATATTCCAAATATATTTTTTAAAATTTTTTTCTAACAACCAATAATATAAATAAATTCAAGTTAAACTATGACAAAAAGTCAACTGTTTCAAACAATATGGGACGGGGGAGTAAGTTTTTTACATTTAAAATACCATAATACTCTTCTTTAACTCTCATGAGAAAAGGCCAAAAGTTAAGTTTCTCTCTCTTGCATCTTTTTTTCTTTCTATTCATACGTAGCAAAAATCAGAGCTTAGCTCCAACAATTTGTTCAGACAATTTGCTCTGATGATGATGATGATTTTGGGCCATGGGTGGCTCAATTAATGATTGAGATGGTTTGGACGGGTGATCAAGTAGGAGATTGAGTAGGAGATCGGGGTTAGTGGCCTTGTCTAAGAAGGTTGAGGCGAGCAAGGAAAGATTAATTTGGGTAAAGGGCGGTCGAGGCAAGTAGGGAACAAGGGAATCGAAGGCAAGGGAACTAGAGGGAGGTATGCAAGTGAGCAAGAGGAATCAAAGGGAAATGAGTAGAGGGAAAGGGGAATCAGAGAGCAGAGGAGATTGAAGGTCAAGATGGACAACCGAAGTGGATAGGCGATCGGAGGGCAAGGGAGATTGGAGGTCAAGAGATGGACAACCAAAGTAGAGAGGCGATCGGAGGGCAGGGGAGATCAAAGGTCGAGATAGACAACTAAAGTGGAAAGGCGATAAAGAAGGAGATTAAGGTGAAGGGCAATATTGAAAAGGAATGGAAAACAGTAGCTCCCCTTCATATGTGTGTGAAATTGAAAGGGAGCAGAAAATGCGGGACAAAGGGAGTATAATTTAAGTAATTATTAATTAAATAAAATATTAACAATGAAATAATATTGATTCGAGAATTAAGAAAAAAAAAACAAAACTGAAAATGAACAGTTTTTTTAGACTCAATAATTTAATTTCAGTAACAAGTCTTTAAAGGAGATTATGTTGGAGTGCCTCTTTTCTCTGCCGACCAGTCTTTGCCTCAACGGCAAGTCGACAACGCATGTGTCGCTGCGCTGCCCCAGCCCAGTGCACGGCCCCTATCCTCGTGACAACCCTGCCCTGCTCGGCCCGGCCTTGCTCCGTCGCTGCCTGCTGTTCACCCACGAGCCGCCCCTGTTTGCTCACCCGCAGCCACGACAGCAGATCCACCCAAATGGCGCTCCGACCATAAACAAGTAAAATGTCATGAATAATAACATGCTGGGGAAAGATACATAAATAAGCCCATTCCCATTGACTCCAACTGAGGAGACGCAACTCAGGATTCAGCCAACCTGAACCGGCATACTCACATGAACGAATAATTAACCACTACCCAGGCCTCCTGTGGTGCCGGAAACCACTACATTTCGAAATGAATGTACTAGGAAAAGTTGAAACATAAGATCAGATGAAACAAAATAAAGGCTGTGCTTGGATTCAAAGCGAATGTACTAGAAAAAGTCAAGGCCCTCTTGCAGTCTTGTTTCTACCACTGTCATCTTCTTTCTTTCTTTCTTTTTTTCATTTTATTTCTCTTCGCTAAGAAATAGAACTGATCTAGCACATCAATGGAAAGCAACCGCTAAGGTAGTTAAGAGATGGAATGAATTAGCTGTTAGCATATCTGGTATGGGCTCAGAAGCGTCCACGCCTAATTTGAGCCCATGCCATAGCAGCAACAACAGCACCACCCAAGTGAGCCGATCCTGAGATATGACTGTTTCCCTGCAATACAGAAAACCACCTTCATACTCATTATCGAATAATACCCAATCTCAAGAGATTCACATCTTCAAATTAAGATTTGAGATGAGAAACAAATCAGTATCACAAACAATCATAGACAACTGCAAGACTTTATAGCAGCCAGTGAGCAGTCTTGGTCCGTCACTCCTAAATGAAGTCGAGAAGAAGACAACACAAGAGTAGTTTCAAAACATGCATATGACACAACCTGACAAATGTAAATCGGCAACATCTCAAAGCTTTCAAATTAGCTCAATCAATCACGAAAGCTCAAATTCTTAAGCTAGTAAGCTTGCTACATTGATAACTGCTCTTTGATCACTTAAGCCTTATAGCTTCATTCTCATGCCCACATCCCCCACTTACCCTTCATCAAATAATTCTCATTGTCTTTCCAAGTGTGCCCTCTTTTCTTACTACTCTACTGGTCATTCATTCTGACGATAATACAAATCATGCTGGAGATTTATGCTTAGACATAATGTAGTTAAGCCAAAGAACTCGCACAACACCTAGCACAAAGTTCTGCAATAAGTATGAACCTCAAGGAGAAATAGTTCAGCCAACCTCATCTGTAGAACTTTTGGATTTTTCTGTATATGATTATTGATGTGAATGGGTGCACCACATTGGTGCCTCATTGAACACACACCTTTTTGTTCACTAAAAAAAAATGAAATAAATGAACCTCTTAAAGATGAAATCCGTACCTCTGTCATCCTCAGTATATCCTTCCCAATTAAAAAGATTCCCTATAGAAGTTGACCAAGTAAAAAAAAAACAGGTAAGAATTCATGAAGTTCATTCTTTTTCAGTCACATAGCCAAGAAGGAAGCTTACCAGTAACATAGCCGGAACTGGTATAATAAAATCAAAATAGAGAGTTGCTGTTGGATTCAGGAATATCTCAAGTAGCATAATAGCATTAACAGCTCCACTAGCACCCTACAAGGAACAACTCAATACTTGTTACACAAATATCAGCACCTAACAAGAGAAACACAAACAAGCAGTCAAGCATAACTGCCTTCCGTTGCTTCTTTATCTAATTCTATTCAGGCAGACAGATGATGTAGAAACATTATCTGATGAATTCAGTATGCAAACTGACAGACTAACAAAAAATCAGGCCAAAGCTAGAGAGCATTCATTTCTACAAATCAAAACTTAGGTCAGACAAAATAAAGATAAGGAATAGGAAACCTGCATTCAAAGGTTTTCAACTCTCATGATGAGAACTGAGTGCAAACACACAAGGAGAAACTGACACACCTAGAACCCATTGTCCAAAGGAAGATAGTAAGTGACCCATCATAAGTACATATGAGAAAAGAATGGGCATGAAAGGCATCAAATATACCAGAAACCACCATTGTATTTTTTCCAACTTATCCAGTGACATAAATTACCATTGCCAGCTAAACAACAAATCAAACAGAAATGGTCTTATTTCCAACAAAAGACTTCTTTGTTTTCATTTTCCAACTTCTTGACCGCTTCGCAAGAATAAAAATCAGACAATTAGTTCCAAGAAATCGGCTCATGTCTATGAAAAACATGGACATAAATGGCTCATCAAAGATGGCAATAAATCCTAATATGCTGTGAATGAAAGCATATGGAACAGGCTACACAGGAAGTCCATACCAATGCTGGAGTCCTTGATGGGTCTCTTGTCCACATTCCTGGTCCCTGTTGATATAAATGATTGAGAATGAGCAAAACATGAATGCTCTTAAGAATAATAAAGGAAAACCTAACAGAACTACCACATGATACCATACATGCTCTAAAAAACACCAAAGAAAATTCAGACAGAACTACTGCACCTTTGATGATAACACCAAAAATGCCTGGTGCAGCAAATAACACACTGAACCACCAATTGCTCCTGCCAGATATAACTTTAGCAGGGACTCGGGTCCAAAGGACCTTGCAATCTGCACCATGCAAAAGCATAAAGAGAAAGGGGCAAAGGATAGTAGAACAGAACAGTTACAAGGCAAAACAAATAAGAGAAATATGTATTATTGAATGGAAAAGAAGCAAAGCATCTCAAGGAAATAAAGAATGCTTTCTGAAAAAAGAAATATTTCCGAGACTCATTGCAGCTAAGGGGTCATAGTTAAGACTTGAGACTATATTGCACAAGTAAATGCGCTTTTAGGAAGCGGCAAGTACTTCATGCATATTAGTGCAAGTTGGAAAGATGATACTTTACTATTTTCTACATTCATAACTACCTGAAAAGAGAAAATAGAAAAGTTTAAAGATGTAGATTTATATTTTATTAACACCAATGAGAATATAATGATTTTCTTTTCGATTTCAGATTTTTATTCAATCTAAAAGTAAAAACACTTTTCACTTTTCTGGAAGTTAAAATGAATATGAATGTAACACAGAAATGAACAATCTTCATGATAATTGATAACCTATATTTTTTTAGAATCCATGATCACCATCACAATTTGAGGGAAAAAATAAAGAACATACAGCTTTCAACTGTTTACCAAGCAAGTTTTGAGTCCCTAGTTCACTGAAGCATTACTCATCCAGAGCAAGAGGATTTAAACAAAAAGAAACACAAATGCTAACAAATAGTTTTGAAAAAAAAACTGTAACTGCAACAAAGTTCGTACATTTATCCCGAAGAAATAAAGACCAATCATGTTAGAAACGATGTGCTCGAGATCAATATGACTGAAAGCAGAAGTTATCAGTGTATGCACATGTCCACTTTTCAAATTATCCAGTGATATCTGCGCACATAGAAACAAAGGTAAAGGAGATGTCAAGAAAAGAGGAATTGCAGTGAATAGAACACCAAAGCATTCTGAGAGGAGCATATGCATTCATTCCACTCAATTTCAAATGCCCTAGGCCATGAGTCCTTCTATTTTTATATTTTTTTTAAATGCATTAACTATATATTCTCTGTACACATCACATACTCTAATAGCATATGCAAGTTAACCCATGGGAACCAGAGAAATAACATCATAATGTATAGTTGATAACATGATCATAAAAAATTCAGAGTTACAAAATATGAAATGGCAAAAAGGCTACCCTGGAAAATTATCTAATTGCATTGCATAAGCTAAAAGACTCACCATAAAGTTTCTTATCATAAATTTCTCGTCCACAACTCGCCATAAGATAAAAACAGCAGCATTAGCTGCAACCAAGCCCAAAACTGTACCCGAAGGCGTCGTATGTTGGAACCATGATCTCCTGCGAATAGAAGAAGAATTAGAACTTTTCTGTGCCCTATAAAGTAGATGAAGCACATACAAAATCTGTACGTGCTTTTCAGTTTCCACATAGACAACTATAGGTTGCAGCCATATCTTTTACTGTATGCATTTAATACTCCAGAAACAATCTATATTAGGTAATTAATCTGCCTATCAAGAGAAAAATGGTTACGGGCACAGGACAATGAGCGCAACAGTTAGAATAAACCAATAAAGCAAAATGTTTTAGAGCTACTAGTCTTGACTTGAACTAAACAGAAAACACATGTCAATAACAAGCACTGCAGAGGAGAAAAGATTATGAAAGCCTACATATGCCTGATATCCTCCAAAAGCAAGAGAATTTGGCTGTTACAGTTCTATACATTTGTTCAGCAATAAAATAAGAAAACAAACAAAGTCATGAAAAGAGATGATAACAAGGGGGAAAGCTAGAAATTTTACCAGCCGGCCCTTCGATATCCATAACTGAGACCAAAACCATAATTGGAATTCCGACCTTGGAGAAAACAAACTCTCCAATCTGCCAAACTCTTTCTCGAGAACACCAACTGAGTATTTGAGACACTAAACAAAAACCGCTTCGCGAGAACTGGGTAAGAGACAAGCCCACGGCTTCCTTCAAGACTGTGTAGAGACCGCCACGGAAGCGGAAAGCGGTGGATTGTTTGCGAGGAAGGAGAACTGAAGGGCTGATTTTGTGGGAATGTTCTGGCAACTGAAGGAAACGTCCTATAAGGTTGGGAATGTGGAAGTGAAGAAGAGGAATGAGGAGGAGTTGTGCTTGAGGCTCTTCTGGCTAGATTGGCAGAGGCTTGTTTGAGACCAAGGAGCCTCTGCATTTTGCTTCAACTTGTGTTGATGTTGTTCTTGTTCGTCTCACCGGAAACTATAGGGATTGAAACTTGGGCGTTGGGAATAAAATTCTTTGCTTAGCAACCAAGACGTGAAGAATTCTGAACTAATTCTCAGAGCCCCGAGCATATGCCGATCACAGGCTTCGGGGAGTACTTCAGGGACAATTGCCAGGCTATATCCTCAATCAACTATTCATAGTTCAAATCCAATCAATATGCCACCGGTTGGGAGAAATTTTCATTTTTTGTCACTTCGTTATATGTTCTACATCACCGAGATGTAATGAATACTGAATATATCACTCTCAGTTAAAAATCTAACAGAAAATATGAGAAGTTGTTGGATTTGAGATTATAGGGTATTTATATAACTTTTAACAAATTTTAAGAACTATGTATAATTTATTATTTTCATTTTTTTGTTATACAATCACCTTTATCTTTCACCAGATCTACTATTGGTCTCCCAAAAAATGATATTCAAATTAGTTATCGAATTTTAATACTACAAGTAACTCAAACATCGATAAAATGAAACTCATTCATCTAATATGAATGTGTTTTTTATTATCTATTTCTCGATATCACAGTTTTTTTTGTTTGCAAATAATTATTTCTAATGCTACCTCTCTTTCATTGGTGACAGATTCAGTGATGACCGACACAGTGACTTGCACATAAAATAAATGAAAATAGTAAATGACACCAAGTTTCTGAAGTTTGTTAAAAGTTACATTAGAATACCAAGATTTCAAACCTAACAACTTCTCGCATTTACTGTTTGATTTTTAACAGCTGGTGGCATATTTGGTACCAAATTGTAACATTAGTGACTAATTTGGGCCCAAACTATAACTTTAGTGATGCAATTGAAACCACTTAAAACTATAGTGATCAAATTGGTCTAAACCGGTAACTACAATGAGTTTTTTTGTACTTTTCCCTTTTAGTTTTACCCGAAATTTGTTGACTTTCTTTTTGGTTGATAAAATGGGCGAAGTGTTGCCCTTTTGTTCACCAAAATTGGTGAAAAAAAAGGATAAATTGCATAATCGGTTCTCTATTTGTCTGTGGCGATGTCTTTTGGTCATCAAACTTTAATTCGGCATTTTTTCCATTTTCACTTTTTTTTTTTTTTTTTTGTAAAATTCA
The DNA here is from genome assembly GCA_039654915.1 of Aquilaria yunnanensis. Lineage (NCBI taxonomy): Eukaryota > Viridiplantae > Streptophyta > Magnoliopsida > Malvales > Thymelaeaceae > Aquilaria > Aquilaria yunnanensis. Next base: position 10,928,184 of record CM077593.1, read on the forward strand.
TTTGTCATCCCTAACTTTTTAACACTATCCTAAATAGGTCTCTAATCTTCATTTTATCCTGTTACGATGTTTAATGTGCTAGATCTTATCCCAATCATTGTCATTCCATCAATTTTTCCGTTAAAGTTAATGAAATCTTAGGAAAAATATGAACTTTGATCCTAGATTTTCTTCCTCTCAAAACACCTTCAAGTCTTTAAATTTAACACTTCTTCATAACTTCTCTTTAATTCTTTCATGAACCTTCATCTTTCAACTATGAAGCTTATGCTTATCTCCCCACACCAGACTTCAACTTAGTATTTTCTGACTTCCTATATGTGACTTAACAATTGTCACTGCTCCCTCAACTTTGGTTAGCATCTTCGGCTCCAAATCTACACCGGATAGCGCTGAAACCATAATCAAGAGCTTGACCTTTAATTAACAAATGAGTAACTCTCAAGCTTGGGGAAGGCCGAAAAACACCAAGAAAAATTCGATCGACAGAAATTACTAATCCATCAATGTAATTGAGTAGAGAAGAAGCATAAATTATGACAGATTACAAACCCAAGTAGGAAATTTCCAATCAAAGTCGGAACAAGACTGAAATTCAAAAGAAATTGAACAGATTACAATAAGAACTTTGGGAGAGAGGTAAAGATTAGCCTTCTAGAATTGCTCTGCCATGATGTATCTAGCAAAGCCATCGTAATTGATTCTAACCATGTTTAGCCCATACGCCACCCCTTACGACTTAAGCACATGCATCACGCACTGGGTTTGGAAGTGGGCCATGCCATAGTCACCAAAGAAAAAGAGATCTGGAATGTAGACATTGAAGCGAGTGATGAGTAGAGGGATGAACTCATTCCACTGCCACATTGCATGGCTCCGATCTCGTTGGCGAGTACCAATATGGGCTTTGAGTGGGAATGGGCTTTTGGGGATCTAGCAATGGATGATTATACCGTTACTAAGATCATTAGTAGATGACTGGAAACCAACAATGGCAAAGCTGCACCGAAAGTAGCTGTTGCAGGTCGCAGTGAAGCTAAAACACTTGGCCATTTGGAAATTGTTTCTAGGTCAGGTTTGATATATAACAATGAAACACACAAACAAGTTTGAAATAAAATAGATTACAAGATAGAAATTTGAAAGAAATCGATACTAAATCTGAAATCAAAACACAAAAGCAGCCATGAATATGCTGGCGCCAATTCTGAGGTAAATGGTGAGGGGTGGCATCCTGGAAGGCATAGATGTGGCTGGAGAGGGTAGAATAGAGGCTCGGTGGTAGAGATGCACCATTGGTGGAGAAGGGTGGGGTTTAGAGATGAGCGTAGGGTCGACTCGACCCGGGATTGGCCGGTCTTGGGCATGGGTCGAGCAGGACTGAGCCCTGACCGGTCCCAAGTGGGTCAGTCCCAAGCTGGTCCTTGGTCGGGTCTGGGGCAAGGTGGGGCGGGTTTAGAGGTTTTTTTTTAATTATTTTTTTAATTAGAAACATAATTAATTGTGTACGTAATAAATTTTTTTAAGAAAAAACACCATCTCCGGTGTAAGTTTTATTAAGTAAAAAAGCCAAACGGTACTTACAAACAATTAGAACGGATCTTACATTTTAAAATGACAAAAATGTTCCAAAAATGATGAAAAATACAAACCTATGATCTGTGCTTAACAGCATAATCAGATCAAATACAAACTACATGTATGATTGAAAAAAAAATTTAAAATCTTAGTATCGAATATTACTTCGTCATCCGAACTTTTTTAGTCTTGCTGTTGGAGTGCTGCAAGGCCCTAATCTTGGTTGCACAAGCATACTTTTACCACCTCAGGTGTCAGTCTTAATCATTTTTCTGATATCACCCATTTTTCTGTACTAAATACTGCCTCAGATGATACGGTAGAGATTGAAATGGTAAGAATCTCCTGTGCGATTATCGACAAGATTAGAAACCTTAATCTCTTTTGTTTCCACCACTGCAATATGTCGATGTCGCTTGACTCGAATGATGTGTTGAGATAATCATCGATCTCAGCTAATCTCGATGTCGTCGGTTAGGGTCATTTGAGCATTTGGAGGGCCGGGTTAAATCTTGATAAGATTGATATCCTTGGATGCTCAATTTGAGGAGCTTCGGATCTTACCTTATCTGAATGCCGCTTACAATATAATTTGTACAAAGAATGCAAGTACTCGGAAGCAGTAGCAGACATAGCCAAAATATTTATATAAGTCATTTCTAAACAAGTATGAAAATTTCCTTTAAGTAATGTTGTTATGCCTGTTAATTTGACATATGGGTCAAGCAAAGAAGCAACTAAAAAAATAGGTGAAATGTTTTTAAAATACTGAAGCCACTTAGCCCGCATGGCTTCGACAGTTGATTTTAATAACTCATCATCTTTAAACTGATGTAAAGCATATGCAATATTCACTAAATGGAGCAAAAATTGATAAATGGTTGGATAGTAAACACCAGAGAAAAATTTAGTAACCTCGTAAAAAAACTTAAGCAATTCACCGGTTTTAGAACATTTTTCCCAAACTTCAGTCGTAAGAAATTCACAACTCATTTTTAAGTTCATGAAATGTGTCAACAAATTTGCATACGGGCATACATCTTGGAAAATCAAATATGTGAAGTTCCAGCGAGTTGGGCAATCCAATTTAAACCGTTTCCAAGAAAATTATTTTTGATTTTCAAAACAAAATCTTTTAAATTCACGAAATATAACAGATCTTGATTTTAAATACATCAATGAGTTCCGAATAGGCAAAATTTTATTTTGGAGAACTTCTAAACCCTTTTGCATACAAAGGTTCAAAATATAGCACATGTATATAACATGAAAGAATGCACCATTGAGAGGTGGTTTCAATGCTTGACTCAAAAGGCAAGAAGCAACATCATCATTTGAAGCATTATTAAATGAAATGCACAAGACTTTATCAGCACAAAAATAATCACGTAAAATTTTTAAAATGCAATTAAATATGTGATAACTAACATGATTCATTTCAATGACCCTAAATAACAAAATTCGTTTTTGCATAATCCAATCAGAACCAATCAAATGAGAAGTAATACAATAAAATGATTGACCTATAAGTGATGTCTACATATCAAAAGTAAATGCCACATAATGATCAAGAGCAAAAAAATAGGCTTGCAAATTTGATTTTTTGGCTTAAAATAATCTAAAGCTTTTTTTCCTAACGGTTTTCCTAGATATTTTTTTAAATGTAGGATTTAATTGTGATTTTATCAAAGATTCTAGATGCACATCTTCAACTTATGAAAAAGGTTTTTCGGTAAGCATCATCCAATTTATCATGCTTTCTCTCCAAGATTGTTGGTTAAAACGAAATATACTTGGCCCGCAGGCGCCGGTTGTAAACCCAAGTTGTATTTGTCCTCCAGAACTAGTCTCAGCACTGGGGAGGACATTAGGATGTTGATTTTCAATATGTCACTTCAACGTTCTAATGCCGGAATTTTGTTTTATGCATCAATTCTTTCAAGCAATGTTTACATTTCTTATATCTCAACTCCCGTTCGTGTATGAGCTCATAATGCTTCCAAACCCAAACAGTTAGTCTCCAGAATTTACCTTATCCTTGGGTTTCCTCCATAATGGGTCAACAACTTGTCGCCGTCAATTGTATTGATGAATCCTCGGCCGTTGTCGCATCTAACTCTTTAACTTCATCATCCGATAATTGATCGTCGAGTTCCAAATTGTAATTCGTCATATCGATTCTGGTATCATCATTATGTAACTTTTCAATTAAGATGCCTTTATTGGCGGGCCGAGAATGGCGACGGAATAAGTCTTGGAGGCCAGCGATGCGGGAATATGAAGTCTCCGTCGACTTGCCCTTTCCTCTTGAAGCCATGAGTCACAAACTAATAGTAGTGATTAATGAAAAATTAAGAGGAGATTATAAAAATATTAGGCGGAGATTAGTAAGAAATTTGAAAAAGATTAAGAAAAAAGCTCAAATGCTTGAAAGAATATAGTAGAGGAAGAAGAGAGATTGAGTGATAGTGTAAGAATAAAGTGAAAATGACATTGGTATTTATAGGGGAGGGCAAAAAATTATTTGGACCAAAAATTCATTAAAATTTAGTTGTTGTGATGAGTAAAAATGAAATTTTAGGAGCTAAAATAAAGCAGAAAACCGTTGGAGGGCCTACTTTGTAATTAACCCATTTAAAAAAAAAAATTTTTGCAAGTGTCCGTTACAAAGAGTCATTGGGGGCGTTACAAACCCGAGCTGGCTAGTCTTGATCCGGGTCCATCTGCGGGTCGGGTCGGGTTGGGTATTGGGCCCGCCACGGTCTGTTTTCCGCAATCCTCTTCCTTTGGCCAACATCTATGAGACTTTTTGCCAAACCGTGCCAAGGCAGGTTTGATCTGGTCGGGTGCAGGTTTTACTTGCGGGCCGGGCTCGGTTCGAGCCGGGTTGAACCAGCCCATGTCCCACCTCTAGTGGGGTTAATGGTGGAGGGTGATGAGTTTATGGGTGGGGGTTAAATGGTGAAGTGTCAAATCCCATAATTTGAGGATGTTTTGAGTGAAAGCAAGAAAATAGGGATCAAAGCTGGTGTTTTTTGTGAAAATTGACGGAAAGACCATGATTAGGACATGATATATGATATTAGGGATTTTAAGAGGACAAAATGAAAGTTAGAGATCCGATTAGGATAATACAAAAATGTTAGGGACCACAAATGATTTTTTACCTTTTTTGGCCACAATTGCTTTACTTTTTGGGCTGATATTTGTTTTTTTTCCAAAAAATGGTAAATATAAAATTGGTCCTTTTTTTGCCTGTAGTAATGTCTTATAGTCTCCAAACTTTCAAAGTTGGCATCTTTACCACTTAGTCCTAAACTATTAGATTTTGTGTTTTAGCCATAAACTTTCATAGGTGACACTTTGTGGCAACGTGTGGTTCGTTTTTTGGAGTCGCCACCAATCTGTTTATGTTTAGGTCGATTGGTTACCTAAAATATGGTCTGCGAGAGTTCGGGGGTTCGGGAGTACGGTTACGTTAAAACAACTTTGTTAAAACGCCCAAAAATTGGTACCTTAGTTGATTTTAATTTTGTTTCGCTTTGCTTTTAAATAAATTTCAGTTAATTTTCAATCTAGAATTTTTAACTGAATTAATCGGATGTGGATTTTTGGTAATTAATTTGTATAGAATTTTATACTTCCGAACCATAGACTCTGCCGAGTCATTTGGACACGGAAGATTTGATTCCGAACCATGGACTCTGCCGAGTCATTTGGACACGGAATTTGGTGAAATTTTAAACAATTTTATCCATATTGTGAATATGGATTTTTATCTTTATATTTATTTAATTTATTTAGTTAAAAAAAGTTGATATTTTCCAAACCGTAGATCCTGACGGATCATCCGGATATGGAAGTTAATTTAATTTATAGTTAATTATTTAATTCTTATTTTTATTAATTATTAGTTTAATTACTAATTCGTAATTCTTTTTGTTTATGAAATTTTTAGATTTATTAATAATCTAAAAATTTTATTTTTTTATATTTTATATTTTCTTTTCTTTTCTTTTCTTTCTTTTCTTTCCTTTCTTTTCTTTCTTATATTTTTTTTCTTTCTTTTTTTTTTTATTTTTCTTTTCTTTCTTATCTTTCTTTTCTTTTTCTTATCTTTCTTTTGTTTTTTTTTGAATTTTTTTTGTTTAATGAAGGATATTTATTATTTAAATAATTACTCAATTTATAAAAGAATTCAAAAGTAATTAATTTTTTTAATAAGAAAGTTAATTAATTAATCTGGAGATTTATTTTATGTTTTAAAAAAATAAATTAATCAAGAAAGATTTATATTTTTTCTTTTTTATTTAATAAAATAAATTATTTAATCAAGATCTTTAATAAAGAAACCAAAGAAAAATGTATATTTTAAAAATAAAGGAAAAGTCTAAAAGGGGAATCAAAAATCAATTATTCAATGAAAATTTTATTTATTTAATAAAGGAATACAAAAAATTTATATATATAAAAAAGTTTTAATATTTTATTTGTTTTATTTTTTTTTGATAAAGGATTAACCAAAAGTAATTATTTAAATAAGAAAACCAAAACATTTATATGTATATTTTAAATAAAAAAGAAAAGTCTTGATATTTATTTAATTTGTTTTGAATAAAAGATTAACTAAAAAGTAATTATTTTAATTAAAATTTTATGTATAAAAAAATTTATATGTATATTGTAAAAATAAAAAAAAATCTTAATAAAGAATTAACCAAAAGTGATTATTTAAGAAAAGAAACTAAGAATTTTATGTATATAAAAGTCTTGATATTTATTTGTTTTGTTTTTTATGGAAACTTAACCAAAAGTGATTATTTAAGAAAAGAAACTAAAAATAAATTTTATGTATATTTTTAAACATAAAAGAAAAGTTTTGTTATTTATTTGTTTTATTTTTGATAAAAAATTTCACCAAAAGTGATTATTTAATGAAGAGACTAAAAATTTACATGTATATAAAAAATCTTGATATTTACATTTTATTCTTATATTCTTTTTGTTTGATGAAATATATTTTTTTTAAAAATATTTTTAATTTATATCTCTGAAAATATATCTAATTAATAAGTCTAAAATATTTAAGAGAAATTCAATTCTTTTGTTTATTTATTTTTATTATTTTTGAAATCATTTGACTAAGATTTTTATAAAGGAAACAAAAATTTATATCTTTTCATTATTTTAAAAGAAATAAGTAAAATATTACTGAATAAAATATTAGCCCAAAAATTTTACTTTTTTTTTATTCTTTTTATTAATAAAGAAAACTAAAAAAATTTATATTTTATTATTTTAAAAGAAATAAGTAAAATATTACTGAATAAAATATTAACCCAAAAATTTTACTCTTTTTATTAATAAAGAAAACTAAAAATTTATATTTTATTATTTTAATAAATAAATAATATATTAGTCCAAAGTTTTTATTTTTAATAAAGAAAAATTTATTTAGATACTTTATTTAAAAATATTTCCAAGCCATGGATCCTGGCGGATCATTTGGTCATGGAGTTTTAATTTTTATTAAATTTTAATTATTTAATTAATTATTAATTTTAATTATAATTTTATTGGATTTTTCTTGAATTTTAAATTTTAAATATCATTATTTTAAAAAATGTTTAAAAAGAATTGATTTGAATATTTTTTAGAATTATTTAATCATGTTTGTTTATTAATTTTGACAAAAAGAATAAAAAGTTAACTTTTTGATATTTTTAAAGAAATAATAAAAAACATGTATTCCAAAATATCAAAAGATAATTGGATTTTAAATTTTTGTTAGCCTTAATAATTAATTATAAAAGAATCTTCTTTTAGGTTTTATTTATTTATTTATGGGTAAAGGTGAATTAAATGAAATAAATTATATAAAGGAAAATTAATAATAATAAAATGGGGCTTTTTGGCCATCCACTTTAAAAATAAATAATAATAAAGGTTAGCAAAGTTAATTAAATTAATTGTTAACAACAATAATAAAAGTTAGCTAAGTCAACAACAATAAAAGTTAACCAAATTAATTAATTGATTATAAATCAACAATAATAAAAGTTAGCCAAGTTAATTAAATTAATTATTAACAATAATAATAAAAGTTAGTCAAGTTAATTAAATTAATTAATTAACAACAATAATAAAAGTTAGTCAAGTTAATTAAATTGACAACAATAATAAAGGTTAGTTAAGTTAACAATAATAAAAGTTAGCCAAGTTAATTAAATTAATTATTAACAATAATAAAAGTTAGACAATTTAATTAATTATTAACAACAATGATAATAAAGGTTAGTAAAATTAGCAAGTTAGTTGTTAGTTGTTAATAACAACAAAAAAAAAAAAAGGTTAGTAATAATAACAATAATTAACAAATAAATAAACAAGTAAAAATTAAAAAAAAGGTTAGTAATTTATTCTGCAAGAACAAAAATAAAAGGTTAGTGACCAAATTGAAAAAAATTAAAAAGATGAAGGATGGAATAGAGGTTTACCCTTTTTAAATTAAAATTTTGAAATCTCTGTATTCAAAACAGAGAAGACGCGACCCGGGGAGGAGGGGGCTGACGGCAGGGACGACGGCACGGCGTGGGCAAGGGGGACGGCGGCTGGAGCGACGGCGCAGCGTGGGCAGGGGGACGACGGCGGGGCGACGGCGCAGCGTGGGCAGAGGACGACGGCGTGGGCGATAGCGCAGCGTGGGCAAGGGGGACGGCAGCGGGGCGACGGCGCGGTGTGGGCAGAGGATGACGGCGGAGCGACGGCTGCGTAGGGTGACGACGGCGGCGTGGTAAAAGAGGAAGGGACAGCGAGTGAAACGGAAGAGAGAGAAAGGAAGAAGATGGTCTGATCGTAAGAAAACAAAGTTTGGGACTTTCTGGGCAGAGGGGGGATAAGCTAGGGAATAAGGCTGTAATTTTATCTTTTTTTAAAACGGAGCTCTAAGCTTTTTCTCTATTTTTTTTCTGTGCCTTCTTCACATATTTTGGACCCCTATTTATAGGGGAAGGGGTTCTGGACTGTTCAAAATTAAAAATTAATTAAATTCAAACTTATCTCTTAATTTGGTAAAATGACAGTTTCAGTCCTTTACGTCTCTCAGACTCTGGATAAGCTTCAGAAGCTTCTGATTTTGACAATTTTGTCGTTTTCTGTTAATTTGGGCCAGAAACGTTAGTCTGGCCCAAAATTGACGCGAAAAATTACCAAATGCTCCTGGAACTTTCAGAATTTGTCAATTTTTCTCAAAACTTCTCAATTTTGTCATTTTTACCCCAAACTTTTTAATTTTGTCATTTTTATGGAGTTTTCCTTTTTATTACATACATACATTTATACACATATATCATTTTTAATTAAATCCTCACAAAACAAAAAAATGTATTTTAAACTAATTAAAAAAATTTAGTAATAATAATAATAATAATAATAAAAATTTAATTAATTTTTTTTAAAATTTTTTTTTTAATGGCCGGACGAAATTGGGTGTCAACAGACTTAAAGCCTCAATTTGTCATCAAATCCCAAAATCTACTACAATGATCTTCTGTCAAACGTTTTATATTTATCAAATTTGTTGGCAACACCTTTTAAATGTTTCAATTTTCTAGATTTTTTGAATTGATTATAACTTACTTTTAAATTCATAAATTTTTCTTTTTTTCCTTTGTAAATATAATTAACTAGAAAAATTTATATCTTCATTGGTTGCGGTGCAATGAAGTGCAAGTTGCAATCTAGTTTTTACCTAAAACTGATACAATTTAAAAGCTAAAAACTTATTACTAATAATCACTTGGATCATATATTTTTTTCTCCAAACAAATTAATTTTTATAATTTTTTTTACTTAGGTTAAAATAAGAAAACTAAACAAAATAAAACACTATTTTGTAAAAAATATTTTACAATTGATTTTTGGTCTTCCTAAATTATATAGTTTCAACTTGTATACAAATTATATATAAAAAAATTTGGTTAATGCAATTTTAGCAACTAATATTGTGTAAGATTTAGAGCCAATTAATCACCTTAATTCAAAATGATTTATTTCTACTTTTATATTTTTTTTCATTCGGAATCAATTTCATTTGAAAGTAAATATTATGCAGATATAATAATTCATTTGAAAGTAAATTTTCATACTGTTATTAAATTTTTAAATTTTTTTTCTATTTTTAGAAATTAAAAAATAAAAATTCATACAAATTTAAGAAGATTATAAAAAAATGTACTATCAATAGATTATTACACTTATATAATATTGAATTTCAAATAAAATTAGTTTCATATAAAAAAAATGTAAAAATAAAAATAAATTATTTTAGATTTAATTTAAATTAAAACAATTCAGCTTTTACATTTTCATTTTTTTTCCCAATTAAGCCGGAAAAATTTGATAGTAACATTGTTAGCTTAGTAGGCTCTGAGATCAAAAGAGCATTTGAAGAACTTAGTAAATCAGTATTTCAAATCCATCCAATTCATTTTTTGTTGTCAGTGAAGAGTTAAATCTTTGTTTATGTGAGAAATTGTTTTTTTTATCAGTGAAATGATTGGCACAGCCGCTTAGATAAAGTGGGATGGCATACATTAGGGTATAGGATAAACAATGTACTAGGATCCATCTTTTAAAAAAAAAAGAATTCAAAAGAATGTTTAAAGAATACAAGGAAGAAGTATTAGTATTTTAAATAAAAGAAGAAAAATGTTCGCTTTATGTAATTTTTTTTAAGAGAGTGGGGAAACCAGAGTCAAATACTAAACCTCCCTATAGTATTCCTAACACTTTAGACATCAGTCCACACTCATAAAGATGAGATTTATCTTGTAATTATATAATAGCTAGCACTAAGAAAAATGAAAGAAAATCAATAATTACAACATTAATCTATATGCCAATGAAACTCATACTAGTAAAGATAACGATGAGATTGAAGCAATCTCAAAAGCTGAAGCAGGCATAAAGTTTCCACCCATACTTCATAAGGATTAAGGAGGGATTGGTTGTGATCGAGGCTTTGACTTCAGTACTGAAAAAAATGGTTTTTGTGATTCTTGTAGTTTTGGATGGATCGCTTTCAAGAATGTTCATTCATTTGTAGGATGCTCGGACCATTTTTTTAGTCCCTATGAGCTTATGTTAAACATGAGTGCGCATGTAAAATCGTTACGAGTTCATGAGTCTATTGGGTTGGAAACATTGCATCAAAATTTCACTTTCTTGGTAGGACCTATTCATCATAATGGCTCACAAAGAAAATTTGTGAGATTTTAAAGAAGATTGTTCTTCATTCATTAAATTCTTCATGGTCAAAAGCCTTTATATACGGGTTTTATAATAAGGTCTCTTGAAGCTTACAAACAGCTTGGAGATAAACTAGACGAAGATGAAAAACACACTTGCTAAAGCCTAATCTTATTTGATAAACACAAGCACATGACACGCACAAACACACATGTTCTAATAAAATGAATGACTTGAAGTGTAAACACAAAGACTAAAAAGTTTAGGGCTTTAATTGCCTCATCATCATTTGTAAGGAGGAGTTACCGATGGTTTTGCAAGTTGGGTTTAGGTAAAGAAGTGCTTCATCTGTTCTATATTCTTTGAAATATTTAAATTTTTAAAATAGTTTAAAGAGAAATTATTTATACTATTGTTTGTTAGAAAAATTTTTTAAAAAATATATTTAGAAACTATAATTCTTTATTCATCATTTTTATATAAAGATTTTTCATTTATATATTAAAATATTAAAAATAAAAAATTATAAATTAATTGTTAAATAATGAATGTTGTAGAAAACTAAAGGCAAAGTGAGTATAAACTCTACCTACTACAACAAGATGTAGTTGTTGTTTTTTGGGAAGAGTTGTTGTTTTTGGGGAATTATGTGGACTTTCTCTTCCTAGGCCGGTATGTCTATATAATATGTGAAGGAGTAGGTTGTTGGATAACTGTGTAGGCTACTAGCATGTAGCATTGTGTGTTATGAGAAGTGAGAGCAAGTTGGTGGCCTGTTGTGCGTTGATGGGCTTCTGAAGCTTGTTTCGTTCCATGTGATTTGAGTTGTGACAAATAGGTTTGAGAAAGCATTTTGCTCGAGCTTCAAGTAGGCTGGGCTAGGTTAGGATTAAGATAATTAAGGTTAGGTCCATCTAGTCTATGATCGCACGCTTGACTTGGGCATAGGCCGAGTTTGTTTCTTTGTATTCACTAAGTGCTACATGTATTGTTGTATATGGGTTTTCTCTTACCAAAATGAAGTTTTACTATGGATGGATCTTTTTTTAATTCTGACAAAGTTCCAAACAAAAAAAATGGTGCAGGATTAAGAGCAATGTCCTTTTTGAATTGGCCATCGAAAGTGAAATGTCTCATATTAGAATTTGGAATGTCTAGCAAATGAACTCATCTTAGTAAAAAGTATATTGAATTGCTTTTATACAGGATTATCACTACTAAAAGAGGGGTTTTTTTTTCCAATAGCCATTACCAATGGCTTCACATTGGTAAATTTGAAATTACCAACATGAAACCATTGGAAACCAACCATTGGTATTTTATTCATTGGAAACCAATTTACAAACGGTTCAGGCTTAAACCATTAGTAATTTCCAACTTACAACCATTGATGACCTAGTCATTGGTAATTACCAATGGTCCGTGTTTAGATTAGAGTTTCCAACGACCATGATATTTTCCAACAGTCTGGACCGTTGGCCTTTGGAAACCACTAAAGGTCCAAGCTATTGGAAACTTACCATTGGCTCAGACTATTGGTACTTACCAACGGTTCAGGCCATTGGTATATTGCGAACACCATCCCTATCTTATTTTTTCTGATTTTATCAATTCTCGAATTCAATATGCCCCTATTATAGTTTGCACATGCAACATACATATCCACTATTTGAGAGGTCCATACAAATACTAATACAATTTCAATGTGCCACATGTCCAGTCATACATCGTAGTAAAATATTAATAAGTCATCAACTATTCATAGAAAACCACCATAAGACAACATCTAAAAAAATTGATCCAAGTCTCATATCCAATAAATTTTGCCCAAGTCTCCTAGTACATAAATCACAAGATGATTTAACTGTTCCAAATCATGATCATTAAGTAGACCTCATCTTGTCATTATCTGAGTTAGACTCATTGGTATAATGTGGAACAGTCTGAGGTAGCAAGTAGGGAAGGTTCAATGATTGGCAAATTAACTCCAACTGAGCCTGCTTAGCCCTTATAGTAGCCCCAATCACCTCAACCTCTGCTCGTTGTCTCATTTTGAACTGCTTCAACTTCTTCTTATGCTCTACGTCCTCTCACACAATATTTTCTGCCACCATCTTTTATACTTGCTCGTTGAACTATGGTATCTGAGTAATGTCAATAAGTAAGAGCCCAAAACATCCTAACCTTCAAGGTCCTAGTACAATGCACTGCTCTGATCCCAAACTGAAATCACATCCTCTCCTTCGTCCACCTGATGTAGTACTAATTTTGCAGTTTCATCAATCTCCTTTGAAGACTCAGTGTTTACTCCTCATCAAATCTCAACATTGATCCGAGCTTACAAAAAAGGGTTAAATGATTAAAATCATATAGAGTTATCAAAAGTTTGACTAAATAATAGTATGGAAACAAACAATTTATTATACTTACAGCAACTTCCTCGGATCGCTTCTTAACATATTGCCCATTCTTCATTTTATGTGTTGCCTAGAGGACTTTGAACAAGCTTGGGTTCTTCTTCTTTGGATTTTTGTCTATCTAAAGTACGTTAATTTACAACAATGTGTATCATCGGTTAATAAATTGCTTAAATGTAAAGTCTAAAAATATGATGACCTTCCCATATGTTCTCGATGTGCAGACATCGAGATTGATCCCCCCTATATATGTCATACTGCATGAGCTAAATTGTGAACTCTCCTCATTGACGAATGCTCATATTGCCTTAAACCTAGCGGATTTATGAAAAAACTCTAAACTAGCCCAATATGCCTCCATTTCTGCAAATGTGGCATCAGATATGGAACGCGCCTTGGCTCAACATTTAACAATATCCTTAATGCGCTTAATCTCTGCCATGATGTTGTGGTAATGTTGAGCCCCCAATATATGCCATATTTAATACACCTCATTATGGTGTGTCGGGTCCCACTCATAGCTCATTTACAATTAGTTAAATCACGTATAAAACTTACAAGTTGGTGAATAATCAGTAACAGATAGCAAAAAGTAGTAAATTTGCATGAAATTTTGATAAAGCACTAATGTGTCAATTACCTCAAAGACGCACTGCCCAAGGGTGATGCCACATTCAATCGAGCAGGGGCAATTGCCTCAACTCATTTTTGGGAAAACTACACATATTATATATAATTTTAGAATAATTGAACATTTTTACCCTATAAATTTTGTAAAATATGTATATTTACCTCACACTACTTTTAATATATAATTTTTACCCCCACTTGAAAAATTTTCTAGCTTCGCCCTTGGCACTGCCATTCCTGAATGTCTGATGCAAAAATGTGTGACCGATTAGGATATGACTTGAAATGTGTGGTGAAGCATAGTGTCACTAAATGTGTCACTATAGGTAGAAAGAATCTACATAATGGTAATGTCTATTAAAGATGTGGATATGTGCTAACAAGTTTAATATGATTGTACTATCTTAAATTTTAAGTTAATGACCGTTTGTAGGGTGTTAGTTACTTACGTGTTCCTATGCAGATATACGTCGAGCCGATGTTTGTGATATTAATGATGAGACATTATCAGAATGTACGACCATATTTGATGTATGAGGAGAAGTCACCTGAGAGTGACTAATGCACCTAATCTCTGCCATGATGTTGTGGTAATGTTGAGCCCCCAATATATGCCATATCTGATACACCTCATTATGATGTGTCGGGTCTCACTTACAGCTCCTTTACAATTAGTTAAATCACACATAAAACTTGCAAATTGGTGAATAATTGGTAACAGATAAGGAAAAGTAGTAAATTTGCATGAAATTTTGATAAAGTACTAATGTGTCAATTATCTTACAGATGCGCCACCGTTCCTGAATGCCTAATGTAGAAACATGTGACCAATTAGGATATGACTTGAAATGTGTGGTGAAGCATAGTGTCACCAACTATGTCACTGCGGTAGAAGGAATCTGCATAATGATAATGTCTATTAGAAGAGTGGGTATATACTAACAAGTTTAATATAACTGTATTATCTCAAATTCTAAGTTAATGACCATTAATAAGGTGTTAGTTACTTACGTGTTCCCATACGGGTAGATTCTCAATTGAGGTTGGGCCAATATCTATGAGATGATGGGACATCATTAGTATGTACAACCTCATTTAAAGTATGAGAATGAGTAATGTGAGAGTTACTAACACAAAATTGCTGGGAACCATGTGTAGATGCCGAATTTCCTGAACGGTGTGGATATGACCAGACATGTGTACCGAGAATAGTAGTGTCCTATGTCTTAGGCACTACATTGACTTGTGGTCAACATGCAGGCATTATTTTAGGTGACATCTGCAAACTTTATTAATTCATTTATGGTCTATTATCATAAATGTGTTTGGGTCATAATGTTTTGTTAAAGATTGGTAAAATCTCCAATATGCATACATAAATTTTGTAAATACTTCATTAATAAGAGTTATCTTTGTTACTTAGATACATTTACGACTTAAGAACGATTCAAAAGGAGCACTATCATATCCATCACTTGGTCCAGTGATCTCATGCTTGTCATACTCCTCATCGGTTTCATTAGTCTCGGTTCCATTGGTTTGAAACTCCTCCTCATCATCTGTACCATGTGTTAAAGCCTCGTCATCTTTAATTTTATCATTTTGGCTAGTTACATC
Source organism: Aquilaria yunnanensis (assembly GCA_039654915.1). Taxonomy (NCBI): domain Eukaryota; kingdom Viridiplantae; phylum Streptophyta; class Magnoliopsida; order Malvales; family Thymelaeaceae; genus Aquilaria; species Aquilaria yunnanensis. The sequence goes on from CM077593.1 coordinate 10,943,675, forward strand.
GATGGTAGGTAAATCTTCTTCAACATTATCACCCAATCTCGAATCAACCAAGTAAGCAACAGGGTTAACCTCAATTGTATGATTTATATAGACATCATTTTCTTGGTAAACATCGTCATTGTTTGTTAATTAGTATTGGATGATTCATCTAGGTTTGATCTTCAGCACTATTGACCACCTGTTTTTATTGGGTGACTTTGTTAGATAAGATGTGTAGTAAACTTGGTCGACTTGTGATGCAAGAATGAATGGATCAAACTTCTAATACCATAGGGCATCACAGACAACTACTAAGCCATACTATTTATGAACTTGAGTTCCATGGTAAGGTGTTAGGTAAAACCATTCACAGCTAAAGAAGAAAACATTTTTATATAGGTAGCCAGGATATTCTAGTTGAAGGCCTTTTTATAATTATCCATAGAAATCACATTCAACTTCACTAGTCTCTTTTTTTCAAAACAACAAGCAATCATTACCACAAGTGTCAATCTTGAAATGAGATAGACCCAACTAAGAAACTATTTTTTTTTTGTCTCATACCAATTAGATGGCATCTTACTGTCTATAGATTGAGTCTCCTTCATTAATTGGGCAATGCCATCATAATAGGCTCGGGACATGTGATACTCCAACTTAGGTTTATAAGATGGACCACAACAGATAACTCAAAATAATTTTAGCACCTATCCCATATAGGAGTTGATGCAGTACTCAACAGGTCAAAAAACTGTTGAGCATTTTCATTGGGCTACTCATCCATTTGGGGTGGACTTTATTGGTAAGTAGGCCTAATGGCATCCAATGCCATCCATTCATATGGAATTGTTGAAGAACCTTGATAATAATGATAAAACTTAGCCGCTTTTCTTTGGTGTAGCCGATGGTTCATTAAGCGGCTTTCCATGAGCCGTCTAGTTAAAGTAAAAAGCCATGAACCCCCACTTGTAAAGATAAACTCTAACCTCGTCACACTCTTTAAATCACAAATTCTTACATTTTTTTATAAGTATAATGAATGCTATCATTGTTTATTTTTTCAGGATGAGTAACAGTGAATGATATGAATTCATCAACCTCGACCTCCCACTCCTCTGCGAAACTAGCTCAGCGTGGAAAAAAAAGGGTACGGTACATCAAACTATGGCCTGAATCCATTATAAACTAAATCTAATGATGACAGTCTAAAACACATAACATGCAGACTGGTAAACCACATATTAATATTATGCAAACTATAACATTAACAACTTGACACATAATTAAAAATTAATATATATTATAAATAATTAATTTCTTTAATTACACTACTAAAAAAGGGATTTTTTCCAACTGCCTTTTCCAACAGCTTTGTGTTGGAAAATCTTGATTTTTCAATGCAAAGCCATTGGAAACATGGCCGTTGGTAAAACATGTGTTGGAAACAAATTTTACAACGACTTATTTATTGGCTGTTGGCATTTCCAACGGCAAGTTGTTGGTAAATGAGCCGTTACAAATTTCCAATGCTCGAAGCTCAAGTGGTCATTTGGCACTTGTAATAAGTTTTCCAACAGTTTCGACCATTGGAGCCATTGGAAATTTTTAATATGCTAATAAAAAAATTATTATATATATATATTACTAAATAATATTTTACATTTTATAATATAACAAAATTTTTTAAAAAATTATATCTTATATTTACATAAGAAAATTCAAAAGCATAAACTATGAATAATCAGAAAAATTTTTAAAAAAATAGAAATAACAAAATTACAAGAATTTAAAAATTCAGATATGCAAAATTTAAAAGCAATGTATAAAAATATTGAAATATCAAAATTAAAAAATGCAAAAAATAAAACCAGATCTGCAAAACGGTGGACGGTGAAGAACAGTGAAAATCATGGGAATAGTGAACAGGGAAGCAAAGGCGAACGGTGAACGGCGAGCGATAGAGAGCAAAGAGGAGAATAGGCGGCAATGAATGGATCTGGGCAAGGAACTACGAGCAATGAGGAGAATGATGAATCTGGTGTAGATCTAGGCGATGACCGGCAAGCGGAGCACAGCGTCAAAGGGTAGAGAGGCCGACGGTTTCAGACGATCGAGGAGAGCGAGGAGAGGGATGAACAGCGGAGGTTGGTTGAGAGTGGAGACCGCCCGAAAGGGGTGGAGGTCAGGTGAGAGCCGAGAGACGGCAAGAGGAGGGAGAAAGGAGAACGACTACTACAACGGTGAGAGGAGGGTTGAGAGGAGGGAGAAGAAATAGGCGAGATGGCTGAGAGACAGCGAGATGATGAAGAAGAAAGAGGGTTGAACGGTAAAAAGGTTGAGGGAGATGTGGGAATTTATAGTTAGGGTTAGTTTGGGTTGGGTTTGGGCTATTTTGCCCTATTAGGTATTTTTTTTTGCTAGGTGTCATTAATATTAATAATATTAGTATTATTGTAACATATTTTCAGTTTCATATAATATAATATTTTTAATTCTTAGATCATATACATTATAATATGTTTATATACGTTAATATATCTGATATATAGGTTAATATATATTATATATATGATACATCATATGCTAATAATAATAATAATAGTAATAATAATAATAATAATAATAATAATAATAATATTATTATTATTATTATTATTATTATAATTGAATATGTATGACATATACATCATATACGTATTAATATATATGTATTATGGTAAATATATATTATGATATATTATATAAATATCAATATCAATGCAATATAAATATGCATATATATAAATGTGTGTGTGTATGTGACATATACATATATATCAAAATATTTAAATTTTTTGTTTCCAACGGTTTAGGCCGTTGGAAAAATACCTCAAATATTTCCAACGGTTTAAGCCATTGGAAACAATTCACCAAATATTTCCAATGGCTTAAGCCATTGGAAACAATAAATACGGAAAACGGACCATTTAGCTTACATATTTTCCAATGGCTTTGACCGTTGGAAACATTTGGTGAATTTTTTCCACCAGCCTAAACCATTAAAACCAAAAAATTTAAATATTTTGATATATATATATATATATACACACACACACACATTTATATATATGCATATTTATATTACATTGATATTGATATTGATATTTTTATACATTATTAAAAAAAAATTTCCAACGGTTAAAGCTGTTGGAAAAATACCCCAAATGTTTCCAACAGGTTAGGCTGTTGGAAAATTTTTCAAAATGGACCATTTGACTTAATATTTTCCAATGGCCAAGTATGCTTCCAACGTTTTTTCATAGCGTACAAATTTTTTTCACAGTTTTCAACGGTCTTGCACGTTGAAAATTTCTAACGTATTAGCCGTTGAAAAATGGAATTTTTTTAGTAGTGTTAATATTATGCACAATAACACTGATAATAGACACATTAACATTAACGAGAGACACATAAACAACAGACACACTAATATTAACAATAGACACATAATTATTAGGGAAAATTACCTGCTCTCTTGAAGTTTAAATGAAACTACATTTATGTTTCCCCATTTTTAAATGCTTACACTTACCCCCTTAAAAGTTAACTCTATTACTCACAGTTACCAGAGAAAAAAGAAAATACCTGACTTTGCCATCCTATCCTTCATTTTTAAAAAAGTTACCCAAAACTTAAGAAAAACAAAACCTATAAACAAAAATGAAATCTATGTGATAAAAAAAAAACCAGAACACAAAGCCTAAATCTAGAAATCAAAATATCAAATGCCCAGATAAACCCCAGAAAAAACAACTCAATGCCACGATTTCCTCAATCTCAGTGCCTCTGTCAACACCATGCTGAAGTCCTCCTTCCTCACCATAAAAAATCTTTTTATCATTTCTTTTTTGTATTCCGGCTTTTTTGCTATGTTGGATTTTGTGCACCTTACAAGGCTCCGCTTAACCCTCGTCTTGCCTAAGGCAGCAGAGGAAGACGGTCATGTTCAACGTCAAAGCAAATTTCTCACTCCCCAAGCAAACTCCAAGAAGGATTAAGGGATTCAAGGCAGAGCATAAGGGTTTTGAGCTGATCTGTGTTTTTCAATTCTAGGTTGGCATCAACTCATTGAACAAAATTAAAGCCTTAAAGCCTTACCGGATGTAATTGAAGTCGGTTTGCAATTTCAGTGGCTCACCGGAAGAAATTGAAGATGATCTGCAAACTCTCCAAGAAAATGACAAGCGAGCATTGAAATCAAAGCCATCAAAGCCTTGATGGATGGTGACGAGTTCGACCAAGTCATCGAAGCCTCACTGGACAGCGAAGAGTTCGATCCCGAAGATGCTAAGCTTTTAATGGGTTTGATGAAGATGAAAAGTCAATTGGGTTTTTTTTATCAATTTGGTTCTTAGTGCATTGTTCCTTCTGTTGATGAAGCTTAAAACATTGTCTCTGCTATTGTCAGTTGGCGTTTTCATGGGAGATTGAATCAATAAAGAACATTGTCTCTGCTATTATCACTATAAGTTGTTAAATGTAAAAGAGGAATAGGTAGATTCAAACAATAAAGAGGAATCTAGATAGGTTGTTAGATACATAAGTTGGGGCTAACTTCTGTAAGAAATAAGGCTAAGATGGCAAAGTTGGCCATTTACCTTTTTTTTTCAAACGGCCATTTAACGGTGTTAGCTTTAGAGGAGGTAAGTGTAGGTATGCTAACCTTTGAGTGTGGTAACTATAGGTATTTGAAAAAAGTGGGACAGAAGTATAGGTTCACATAAACCTTAGGGGGGTTTTGATAATTTTCCCTAATTAATATTATGCATATTAACATTAACAAGAGACACATAAACATTCTTTATAAATAATTAATTTCTTTAATCATTTATCTTAACAATAATAACATAACAATTAATAATATCACAACACCATATAACATAATTAAATATAAAAATTAATACTCTCTTTATCCCATATTATTTTAAACACTTATTTTTTTAGGACGTCTCAAATTCTTTGAAACATTTTCTTATTTAGTAAATTTTTTCATCTCATTTACTATTATACCTTTATTTTAACCTTTAGCTCTCTCTCTCTCTCTCAATTTTTAGCCCACGGTAAGGCAATGACCTCCGATGCATGTCTTTGATCAGGGTGACGAGGCTATGGGTTAAAGAATTGAGGTCTGGCAAGGTCGAGATTAAGGCGGAGGTGATTGAAGACAGAGACGATAAATGGATGGAGATCAACGCGAAGCGGCCAAAGATTGACACTACGGACGAGATCGACATGACAGAGATTGGCTTGAAGCTGCAGGAGATTGACGCTATGGCAGAGATCGATGCGACGGACGAGCTTGATGCGATGAGATCAATGCGATAGAAAATGATGTCGGCGGGGGAAAAGTAGATCAACATTATTCAATGCTTGATTTGAGCAAATCAGCAAATTAAGGCAACAAAGATGAGGCAAATCATCGGTGATGGAAGGTCGAAGACAGGGGTGGAGATGGAAGCTTGGCCGGGCAGTGACAAAAGGTCGAAGGCAAGGTGGAGACGAAAGGTTGAAGGCAGGGCAGAGATGGAGAAGAAGGCTAAGGGCCTGGCGGAGTTGAAGGGCAAAATAGGTGAACTAATAGAGGAAGAGAGGAAGGGCAAAGATGGAAATGCCTCTATATGCATGCCAAACCTAAATCTTTCAAACATAATGGGACGGAGGGAGTAATACATATCTAAACTTTTCCATATGTAATAAAAAAAATCTAAAATTGGCCTGAATAATTTTTGAATTTAAACGTAATAAAACACTACAATTAAAAATATATCACAACAATTCAATTACATATATATGTAAACAAACCTAAAAATTAAAAAAATAAAACATCGAATTGAAAAAAACCTACACAAATTTCCAAAGAAATGTATGAAGCATTTATCAAATTTTTTGACAAAAGAAATCATCTCATTCATGAATTTCCAAAAAATAACCCTTATTTTTGGATTTTAGTATGGAAAAATTAAAATCATACCTCCTAAGTGAGCAACAATTGAGATAACACTTTTGTGCAGCTTAAACATTGAGAGAAGAAGCATAAAAATGAGAAGCTCGAGCTTAAAAATCAAAATACAAAAAAAAACACAAAATGATAATATCTAACAATGTAATAAGAAACTTGAGAAAATACCAACATACACTTCAAAATTGACACCAGATCTATGAAAATCTAGTGATTTCCAGCTTAGGACAGTGGTTGTTGAGCTTTGATGGCAACATGTGAAGGTTTCGCGCAGCTGAGAGGAAAGAATGGGAAAGAGAGGTGTAGCATGTGAATCTGGAGGTAGAATAAGGAGGTTGGTTTTTAAAATGTGGCCGTTGGTAACCAAGCCGCCCCATACTAGACCAAACAGGAATTATCTCTTACCAGCATGAAATTGTTGGAAATGTTTACCAATGATTCGGTAAGATGCTATTTAATGTTGGTAATTTAGCTGTTGGAAAAGTCCATTTTTTTTAGTAGTGTGTGTTGGCCCAAATGATTGGATTTACTAAACTAGTTAATACTAAAATTTCTCCTGTTGAATTGTCCATTACAATTTTTCTTTTCTTTTTCGGTTAACAATAGTATATTAAGAAGGAGTAAAAGTCAAGGAACTTTGTGTCCATTTTCTCTAATTCATTATATTAGACTTCATTTATTTGGCCCATGAGATATTTGACAAGTGTTTTCCAATTTAACCTACTTTTTAATATTTAGATAATTAGATTACAGGAATAACATAAATTAAAATAAAAAAACCAACTTTTAGTTTAAGTAAACAAAATTTTGAATTGGGCTTAGTTAGTCTCATTCATGGCTGGGTAATTGCTTCTTGGATTTTACTAGGCTTGTCAGTATGAGCCCACTTACCACCTCTACTACTAAAATTCCACTGTTTACCAATGTGCAGTTACTAGCAGCTGTGTGTTGGTAAATTGAAATTACCAACACGGAGCCGTTGGTAAACGCACGTTGATAATCAATTCGTTGAAAACTTTTTTACTAACGTGCAAAAATTAATACGTTGGTAAATTCTAATGCGTGTACGTTGGTAAAATGCATGTTGGTAATTGCCAACGGTCAGGAACCGGCTTTGGTTTCCAACACCTATTTTTAGTTATCAACGGTCGTGCATTGGTAATTACCAACTGCCAGGCGCGTTCGTAATTACCAACTGCCACGCGTGTTGGTACGAGAGTTGGTAATTACTAACGTGCATGCACGTTGGTATTTACCAACTGCTACGAGCGTTGGTAATTACTAACGTGCACGCACGTTGGTATTTACCAACTGCTACGAGCGTTGGTACAAGTGTTGGTAATTACCAATGCGTACACGCGTTGGTAAGTTCCAACTTACATGCGTTGGTAAGGAGGTTGGTAATTATCAACGCGCGTGGAAGTTAGTAATTACTAGCGCATGCGAGTTGGTAGGAGGCCGTTGGTAATTACCAATTGCCATATGCGTTGGTAAGTATGTTTGTAATTACCAACACGCGTGCATGTTGGTAATTACCAATGCGTGCGAGTTGGTAAATGGCCATTAGTATTTACCAACGTGCACACACGTTGGCAATATACATTTTCAGTTCCGAACCGGGGTTGTTTCCTGTTTTTCCCTGTTTGAAACAATTTCAAAACGGAGATACCAATTCCAAAGTTCCGCCACCCTTGCTAAGCAATCAAAATTACACAGATATTCCACGTAATTTTCATAAAAAATTCTCTAATACATCATAATTAAAACAAGTACATAAATGTCTGGAACAAACCATACAATATTCAACGGTTGACACATCTCAGGAATTTCATTTGAGTCTTAGGTCTAACAATTCTTGTCCAAGTCTGATAACACAGGAAATTATGAAATGATTTACTTGTTGAGGACGACAATCGAGGAGTCCCGACTATCTCCTCATCCTCTGAGTTTGAGTCATCAGGATACTATGGAACTTGTTGAGGCGGCGGGCACGGAAGGTTAAGTGAACAACAAATAATCTCCAACTGAGCCCGGTTCGCCTCCATCTCTGCTCTCTGTTTCCTTTTAATTCTCTCGAGCTTCCTCTCATACTCGGCATCCCTTCGTGCATTCTCCTCCACTATCATCTTCTGTACTAGCTCGTTGAATTGCGGTGTCTATGTGATGTCAATAGGTGGGATGCCACCAGGCAGTCGGCGGCCCGGTATGACGCACTACGTAGATCCTAAACCAAAAACACGCCCTCTTCTTCTCCCTCCAGATGTAATACTAATTATTGCAAGTTCATCCATTGGCTCTAATCCACCATTTTGTTGTGTTCGCTCCTCAATCTCAGCACTAATACGAGTCTACAGAAACATATTAACATATTTGAATCAGACATTATTGGTAAAACATGGTAAGTATCTTAAGAATAGTTTAGAAAAAAAGTTATAATACTTACAGCAACTTCTTCACATCATTTACTAACATATTTTCCGTTCTTCATTTTATGTGTTACTTGAAGGACTTTAAACAAGCCAGGGTCCTTCTTCTCTGGATCTCTATCTTTCTAATTGAATGAAACATCAGATTAATAAGTAATTTAAGTTCATTATTTACTTAAATGTAAAATGGAAGAACATTGATGGGATATATACCATTTGCTCTCGATGTGTAAACATCAAGATAGATCCCCCTACACATGTCGCGCTACAAGAGCTAGACTGTGAATCCTCGCCACTTACTATTGCTCGTATTGCCTTGAATCTAACGGACTTTTGAATGAACTCCGGACTGGCCCAATATGCCTCCATTTCCGCATATGCAGCATCGGACATAAAGTTTGCCTTTGCACGATGTTTAACAGGATCCTTGACACGTTGGATTTATGCCATCATGCTCCTGTAATGCTGTGCTCCCAAGATATTCTACACCCGATACACCTCATTATGGTGTATCGGATCCTACTCATAGCTCCTCTGTAAAGGTTAATATTTCAAAACTAAAAGCATGAAAAAAGCAAGTAGTTGTTTTGACAGTAATACATCATATCATAGTAATATACGTGTTATACCTCAAAAACACGCCATCATTGTTGAAGGTCTGATGGAGAGACGGAGGACCAATCAGAATAGGGTTTGAAATGTGTGGTGAAACATGGTGTCACAAACCGTGTCGCTGCAGCTGGAATGAATTTGCACAATTCAAATGATTAATTGCAGTTATATGTTGATGATTCACGGTAATGTAAGTAATATTACTATTTCCAGATAGTTTGTAGGATATTCATCACTTACGTGTTACCATGTGAGGATATCCTCATCTGAGCTCGGGCTAGAGGTGTTCATTGGGCCGGTCCCGGCACGGCCCAGACCGGCTCGCGTCAAGCCCGGCCCAGGCTCGGTCAAGACCGGCTCGGCACGGGCACGGCATAAGACCGGCTTCATGTGGGCCGTTCATGGGCTTGGAAAAGGGGGGGGAGCCAAGTGGGCTCGGCACGGCCCAGGAGGTGACGGAGACCGGCACGGGACCGGCTCGGCCCGACGGTGATAAATGTTAACAGTAGGCTGGTATTTTAAACTAATTGTTGTGGATATGCACAAGTGACTTGTCCTATAAGATTGAAAGTTGTCTAAAATAAGATAGATATATAAAGTAATGGTCTCTTGTTTCATTGACTTAAGGTTTTTTAACATGTATAAGATCATTATCATTAATGGTATCTCGCTTAATGAATCTCTCAACTTTAGACCTTCGTTAATGACCTTCCCATCACTAATTAATGTATTGATTTGACTAATAGTAATTTGGATCAAAAAAATGAATCAATTCTAGGTAATTATAACTGTGGCGCCTAGGCGCCAGGAGCGAGGCTAGGCGCCACAGTACAAAGTGCTTTGCCAAGAAAAATAGCGCCTGGTGCCTAGGCGCCCATACACCCCTTCTGGCGCCAGGCGCCAGAGCGGCGGCGCGCTGACCGTTGGCAACATTCAGAAAATATTAAAAAAAAGGGATAATTACAGTTTCAGTCCCTATAACGGCTCCCTGCCCTTGTTTGACCTCTGTTTTTACATTTTTGCCCATTCCAACAACTATTTTGTAAGGGTATTTTTGGAAAATAAAAAAAGAAGGCATTCTCCTATAAATAGGGAGGCCATTTCCACCATTTTTTCACACCAATCTTAGCAATCTCTCCTTCTCTACTACTATATTCTCTCATTTCTTTGAAGCACTCAATATTATTTTCTTCATTCTCAATCAATTCTCAATTACTTTCAAGGCTCGTGATCTGCTCAATTTTTCGTCACACAAATGGCATAAAGAGGAAAGGGAAATGCCTCAAGCTCTTCATCCCGCACCGGTTTGAGGTCATTTTTCCGTGGCGTTTCCCGATCGGCGACCCGTGGGACTCATATCCAACAAACTGACGATGACGAGCAATTCGATATGAGTCAATATGACTTAGGCCTCGACGATCAACTTTCTGATGACGACGTTGAGGAGGTTGAGCCCACGTCCGCAGGGAATGTTGGTGGAGGAGATGGTTCTGAACAAACCCCGACAAGCCATCAAGCCGAACTTCCGCCAGAAGGTAAGACGGCGAGGCGCACCGCATGGGTTTGGGAGCATTTTGACCAAGTTTTTGAGAAGAATAGTCATGGAAACAATGTGAGGTTTGCACAGTGCAAACACTGCAAGCAAAAGCTCTCGCACAAGAAGAACGCTGGCACAGGAACACGAGATGTCACATGGAATCAAAGCATCCGAATTTATGTCCAGATGCAGGTACGAGTACCGGCGGTCAGACACAGCTTGCAAGCACTGCCGGCGGATCAGGTATTTTTAAATTTAATCAAAAAGATTGTAGAGAAGGCATGATAGAATGGATGATGTTAACTGAAAAACTATTTACACAATCGGAAGATAGACACATGGAAAAATGGATTACATCATACTTAAACCCTGCTTTTAAAAGAACATCTAGGACCACTGCTAGGAGGGAGGCATTTAAAAGTTATGAAGCTGGTAAATCAAACTTACAAGCATACTTCTCTGCTTTAGATCACTCTATCTCATTTACTAGTGACATGTGGACTTCACCACTAGGACAAGATTATTATTGTATAACTGCACATTGGATTGATGATAGTTGGGTCATTAAAAAATGTATCATTGCATTTAAGTGGATGGAGGTCGATCATACTGGTTGGAACATATTCAATGTAATTTCAGAAAGTTTAAAAGAATTTTTTTGTCATGACAAGGTTTTTAGCATAACATTTGATAATGCATCAAACAACGATGTCACGACTGAGGCATTGAAGGAATCACTAGAACATGTCCGTGATGCCGCCATTTTTCATATTAGGTGTATATGTCATATTTTAAACTTAGCTGTCCAAAAAGGTCTTCAAGTTTTGAGTAATGAAATTACTTCAATTAGGTGGGCACTCCATTATTTAAAGTCAAGGACGAAAGTTTCTAAAGAGTTTAAGCAATATTGTCTGGAAAATGACCTCGTTTTAGTTGGAAACATTTTAAACTTGATTGCCCTACCCGATGGAACTCCACTTATGAGATGTTGATAGATGCGATGCCATTTGCTGCATACATGACATGTTTTATAAATGTCAAAGAAAAGAACGCAATTTTGAAACAAGAGATGTGAGATAAACTGTCAAAATTGGCTACTGTGCTGCGATATTTTTATGATGCCACTGTTTTTTGCTCTGGTGTATACTATCCCATATCGCACAAAGTTTTAATGCATATGGTAAACATTGCATGGGTTTTGAACCAATACAAAGATGACGAGTTCTTAAAAGACACAATTAAGGCCATGAAAGATAAATGGATTTTATATTTCAGTACTATACCCCCAATCTACTTACTTGCAGCTACATTAGACCCGACCGTAAGAATCACAGGTACGCAACAGCTACTTGAGGGTTATTATAGTTTCTTAGAAATGACACATATTTCTGTTCATGCTATAACTGCCTCTATTGATGAGCACTTGCGAGAGTTATTTAAGATATATGCCAGTCGGCATAAGGATAAGGTTGCAAACACTACTTCATCTACCATCGCGTTTTCATCGGCCTCATTGTCATTCAATCCGGCTGAACAACTCCTCAAACGGCCCCGTGCTGCCGCATCCGGTCTTACTGAAGTGGACGTATACCTTAACCTTGTTTGGGAGAATAGTGACACCGATATTCTAGACTGGTGGAAAGCAAGAAGTAACAAATTTCCAATACTCTCCATCATTGCCAAAGAAGTTCTAGCTGTTCCCGTCTCCACCGTTGCATCGGAGTCCGCTTTCAGCGCTAGAAAGGGTGTCATTTCAGAGAGACGCGCAAGGCTATCACCAGATGCAGTTGAAGTTTGTATATGCAACCGTGATTGGGGTCTTGCAGCTTGCAAATTACAAGACCATAAGAGTTCTGACGAGGAAAACCCCGATGAGGTAGATGCTTAAATCCACCGCTTGCTCATTATTTACTTACTTTGTATTTGATCTGATTTTGCTGTGTAGCACAGATCGTACTTTTTATTTTGCATTTAATTTTATGGAACGTTTCGCTATTGAGTAATGTAAAGCCCGTTCCATGGTATGTAAGTGCCGTTTGACTTTAATATTAATAAAAATTCACACCGGTGATGGTGTTTTGCTCTTAACACAAGTAATTATACAAAATATAAAGATAACCTTAGAATAAATATTTATCTAGTTTTTTTGTCATTATTTTATTTATTGTCTTGTAAAGTAAAATCTTGGTAATCATGGTTTGTTTCTTTAACATAAAGAAATAACTTTAGTCCTTAAGGTTTTAATAATTGACTTAATAAAGGTTACAAAACATGGTTTAACTCAAAATCAAATATATCAAAGTTTCCAAACTTTTTCGTCAATTTCTTACCTTTTATTTTTATTTTTATTAAGTTATTCATTTAACGTTTGATTAATTTAAAAGTATAGTAGAATTGAAGATGAAGTGGAATTTAAGATAAACTAGATTATAAAATATTACTTATAAAAAAACTCTCAGACTCTTGTTTTTATTAAGTTATTTAAAAGTGAAGACTAAAAAGTGAAGACTAAAAATTAAAAATAAAAACTAAAACTTAAAATTAAAATAAAAATTACAATTTTAAAAATTAAAATTTAATGGGCCAGCTCGGGTTCGGCCCAGGATCGGCACGGGACAGGGTCAGGACAGGCACGGGACCGGGTCAGGATCGGCACGTGTAAACACGGGCTGTGCCCGGGCCCAAAATGCTAAGGCCCAGGACCGGCCGGTCCGGTCCGGTCCGGACCGTTGTGCACCTCTAGCTCGAGCTGGTGTCTATGACATTAATGATGGGATGTCATCAATATGTATGTTTTCATGTCGTCAGGATCGGGTGACTAACATGCCGTGCACCAGATCCATGTCCAGATGTCGTGCCTCCACCGCCGTCAGATCGGTGCTGATATGAGTGGACGTGAGTTGGTGGCACTGTTGTGTCCTACGTCTCTACACCGACATCGTCCTGTGCCCGAAATGAAGAACCCATCCTCTATCGAGCATTAAGTATTGGCTTCATGACCTCCTTAAACTACATAAATGGTCCCTTCCCAGGTCGACGCTTATAGGTGTTATCCCCTTTACGCGGCATCTGCATTTATTATTATTTAAGTAAGAAAATTAAACATTCATATGTTTGCTGACATTAATTGAATTGTATTGGCTTCACATAAATTTACCAAATATGTTCCAGACAACTAATGACTCGTGATGACTAAACAAAGTAACTGTTATCTTCATTCACCCGACCCAGTGCTTCCAGTATCGTGAAACTCCTCATTTTCTTTAGTGTCAGTTTCATCGGATAGAAACTCCTCCTCATTACCTGTTTCGTCATTAGAACCCCCCTCCTCAACTAAATCTTCTTCAATATCATCACCGACACTCGGGTTAGCTAACTCCTCAACTGGGTCATCTTCAATTCTTTGACTCATAACAGATCCACTTTCTTGATAAATGTCATCCTTGTCAACAATTGCATACTGGATTATCCATCTAGGTTTTATCTTCATAACAGTTGACCACCCGTTTTTCTCACGTGACTTTGTCGTATAAGGTGTGTAGTAAACTTGGTCAGCCTGTGATGCTAGAATAAAAGGATCAAACTTCTGATATCTGCGGCTATCCCGGATATCAACTAACCCAAACTGTTTATGCATTCGAGTTCCACGTTCAGGTGTTGGGTCAAATCAGTTGCACCTAAACAAGACAACATTCTTATATGGATAGCCAGGATATTCGAGTTGAATGACTTCTTCTAATATACCATAAAAATCACATTCAACTTCACTTGAACCCGTGCTTCATATGCTGACTCCACTATTAAATGTTGATTTGTCCTTGCCGCATCACTTATGTGAAACTTGTACCCATTTGCGAAATAACAAGCCATGTCTCTACTCGACGTGAGGGACCACATGTAACATCCCACAAGATGTTATCGACTGTATTGTTACCTGGGTCATCAACCTATGTAAAACAATTTCATTTTAGGACAATATATTTGGAAGTTTAAAACTTAACATATTGCAATACATAATGAGTCAAATTTAGCGTACATAGTGTCGGAGCCAGCTTGAGAAATTGTTTTCAATGTGTATGTCCATCTCAGACATGATTATATCGGGTGCAGTTTCCCATACCTGATCCACAAACATACTGTGACCAAATGGGGAGAGGAGGAAAATATGTTAGTTTCGTCAGATGATTAGTACTGAACTTCAAAATAATCAAATTATTGGATGATCATTAAGGATGACTTACTTTAGATATGGCCTGATCTCAGCACAGTTTAGAAGAACATATGTGGTTGCAAGTCTGAGTTCATTGTCTGTGAGTAATCTATATCTACATGCACCATATGGACGTCCCGAAAATATGAATATGGACTACAACTCACCATTACAGGGGACAGGACCACCATCATCATTTCACGGAACTCGGTTCATCATGGAGGAAGCATGGGATTCAAAGTAATGAGAGCAAAAGATGGAAGTTTCCTCTATAAGGTATGCTTTACATATCGATCCCTCAACATGAACAGTATTAGAAACCTTCATTTTTAGGTCATTCATGCACTGCTCAAATTTATACATCCATCGGTACTGAACAGGTCCTCCAACCCTTTCTTCATATGGCAAGTGAACTGAGAGATGCTCCATGACATCAAAAAACCTTGAAGGAAAAATTCTCTCAAGCTTACAAATTATAATTGGAATATTGGCCTCCAACGCCAACAAGTGATTATCATGAAGCTCTGGAGAGCACAAGTCTCTAAAAAATAGACTTAACTTCATTAATGGCTTTCATATATTCTCGGGAAGCGCTTCAAGGACAATGGGGAGAAGCCTTTGCATCATAACATGTCAATCATGACTCTTCATACCATACATATTGCAACCAGAGCTATCAACACATCTCCCAAGATTCGAGGCATATCCATCGGGGAGTCGTAGAGATTTTACCCAAGTGATCACATCTTGCCTTTGGTTAACATCAAATGTGAACCTCACATTTGGTTTGAATGAATGACCATCATCAAGATGATCCATGTTTAACTCCGGCTGATTACAATAAATTTCGAGGTCCTTCCGTGCTTTAACATTATCTTTCGTTTTGTTCTTAACATCCATCACAGTATTCCATATATTCTTAAACACGTTCTTCTCAATATGCATGACATCAAGATTATGGCGGATTAAGTTCATGGCCCAATAGGGTAAGTCCCAAAAAATGCTTCGCTTTGTCCAATTATATGATTTCCCATAATTGTACAGGTGATGTTATGGACCATCATTACCAATTGATGGAATCCATGAGATTCTTTCAAATATAGCCTCACCTGATAAGCGTTCGGGAGGTGATGACTTATCTGACTTCCCATTCTTAAAACAAGTACTATTTCTTCTATATAGGTGGTTCCGGCCAAGAAATTGGCGGTGACTGTCGAAAAAAGAAATTTTTCTGCCATACTTAAGTTAGAATGCTTTACTTTTCCCCATACAAATTGGGCAAGACAATCGACCATGTGTCATCCATCCTGAAAGCATGCCATAAGCCGGAAAGTTATTTATGGTCCACATTAATGCTGCTCGAAGAACAAAATTTTCTTTCAATAACACATCCCATGTTTCAATGCCATCAAACCACAGATGCCTTAGCTCTTCTATTAGAGGTTGTAGATAAACATCAATTTTACGATTTGGGCTACATGGACCTGGAATCAACAACGAAAGGAACATATAAGGTTTTTTTCATTCACATCCAAGAGGGCAAATTATACGGAGTAACAATAA
This sequence comes from Aquilaria yunnanensis, assembly GCA_039654915.1. NCBI lineage: Eukaryota > Viridiplantae > Streptophyta > Magnoliopsida > Malvales > Thymelaeaceae > Aquilaria > Aquilaria yunnanensis. The sequence continues at coordinate 10,960,000 of CM077593.1, forward strand.
CAGGCCAACAAGAGTATTGTTTTCCAGATGGTCCAAATGGGGTAAATCTATCCGCACATAACCCCAATCAGACATTTTGTGCTTCCGAAGCAAACCATGGGTAGGTTCGATCAAAATGTTTCTAAGCTTCACCATCTGATGGATGTTTTAAAACACCTGGGATTTGTTTTTGCTCCTTATGCCATCTCATCTGCTCTGCTGTTGACATTGACGCAAATAAGCATTGCAGACGAGGGCTTAGTGATAAGTAATGCATGGTTTTTCTCGGTCGATCTTTACCCTGACCTCCCTTTTTTGGCTTATATCTCTCAGTACCATAGTACTTATAAATATGAAGATTCTTTCATCTTTCCAGAACAACATGTAATCATTAACATAGACGTCAATCTTCTGGTGAGACAAACCCAACTGCGAAACTAATTTCTTCGTTTCAAATCAATTTGATGGCATCTTACTATCTGTAGGTTGAGTCTCCTTCATTAGTTGGGCAATGCCATTAAAACATGCTAGTGACATGTGATACTCAGACTTAAGGTTAAGAAGACGGACAGCAGCAGATAACTCAGAATGATTTTCGCACCCATCCCATAGAGGAGTTGATGCTGAATTCAATAGATTAAAAAATTGTTGTGCACTTTTATTCGACTGCGCAGCATTGTCTTCTGGAAATTGTGAGTAACTAGGCCCAACGGCATCTAATACCATCATTTCGTATGGATTCGTCGAAGACCCCTGGTCAAAGTGATCAAAGCCACCCATACCCTGGTCTGTATCTGATGCTTCATTAAATGGCTCTCCATGAGCCATCTAATTCAAGTAAAAAGGCTTAAACCCCCATTTGTACAGATGAACTCTGACCTCGTCAGACTCTTTAAACCGCAAATTCGTACACTTCCGACAAGGACAACGAATACATAACCCACTCATTATTTCAAGATGAGAGACAACGAATGATATAAATTTATCAACCCTGGACTCCCATTCTTATGTGTAACCCGTTCGGCCAGGCAAGAAACGGTAACTGTACATCTAACTACGAGCCGACTATATTACAAACTAAATCTATTGATAATCGTATACCCATCAGTGTCATCAAAGTTCGCAATCACGAAACTATTATTTGAAAATATATCATCTTACAGAACAAACCATCATATCGTCAATAATACTATTAATAATGATTTGTACCATTCCGACAGATGTATCACAACGACAGAATATATATATAACAAAACACATCCTTTCAATTATCAATACTAATACTATTAGTAATTTTATTAGTATATTGTTTATTATTATTATTATTATTATTATTATTATTATTATTATTATTATTATGATTGTGGAGTGCATATTACTATAATTATAATGATGTAATAATAATTATTATACGCATTATTATTATCAGTATAATTATTTATATTATTAATAGTCAAAATTTATTACTATACTATTTATATATATTTATAATAAAATATAAATATTATTTGTATTTTCTATCAGTATTTTAAATATTATTTTTTATTTTTAGTATTATTATTATTATTATTATTATTATTATTATTATTATTATTATTATTATTATTATGACTATGCCGTACATATTAGTATAATTATTATGATGTAATAATAATTATCACACACATTATTATTATCTGTATTATTATGGGTATAGTATTATTATTAGTCAAATTTAATTAGTATGGGTATTGTTGTACTTAATACTATAATTATTTTCATTATTATATATAATTAGTATTGGTATTTTTATAAGTATGACAATTATTATTATTATTATTATTATTATTATTATTATGCTTTCGACGTATTATTATTATGACTATTATTAGAACTATTACTATTATTATAATTATTGGGTACAAATAATTATTTTTAGTATTATTATTATTATAATCATTATCATTAATATTATTACTATTGTTGTTATATTGTTCATATTATTCTTATTATTAAGCATATTATAACATTGTTATTATTCTCATTCTTATTGTTCTTATTATTAACGTAATTATAATCATTGACCATATCATACTTATTATTACTTAGTTTCATTATTATTATTGTCTAACTTACTACTACTACTATGTACTATTCTTAATTATTATTATTACTATTATTATTTTTATACTATTGGGTACATCTTATTATTATTATTATTATTATCATTATTATTATTACACCATGACATAATATAACCATTTACACTAAATCACTCAAACTAAACCATAACCAAACCAATTAGCATCAAAATATACAAATAATAAATTCATACAATAATCTATATCATAAAAACAAAATACCTACCTTTAACATAATTAAATACCACAAAGAAATTGCACATTCACCTTTTCCATCACTAAAAATACCCACAAACAAAAAATAATTAACAGAAATTAATTGGCAAACACCAGAACTATGTTGGAACCATAGACACAATACATACATTTTCATAGCAACATAAATAATAAAAAACAATTTTTTTTCAAAAAAAGTTTTACCAATTTCAGATTGGAAGAAAAAAAAACAAAAATTACCTCTAATAACTTCACAAGCAGAGGAATCACAATGGGCAACCCTTGAAGCTAAGAGATGAAGGTACAAACTGAAAAAATTGAGCTAAAAAACTCAATCTAAAGAAAATTACATTTATTAACTGAAAATTGACGAAAACCGTAAATATTGACCTATACTTGAGAAAGTTGCACCAGATCTGTGAAATGGAGAGAAAAACACGAATTCCGGCAGTGCCCAACGTCGTCCGTCGCCGGCAATGGCGATAAATGCAGCGGCAAACAGCACAGGAGCGATTTTCCCCGAAATGCCGCGACTGAAAAGTCTGGAGGAGGAAGACGAAGTTTTAAAAAACCCTTAGGCCGTTGGTAAAAAAATACATGAAATGCACGATTTAATTAAATAAAGCCACAAAATCAGGCCCATTTGCACGCACAAGTCAACCAACGTGTGCACGTTGGACATTTTACCAACGATCAAGCCCATTGGTATTTACCAACGGCTAGGCCATTGGAAAAAAACCCAAGCAGTTCTCATTTTCTACCAATGCATGCACGTTGGAAAAAATATATAAATGTTCCTGCGCGTTACTATTTACCAACGGCTAGGCCGTTGGTAAATCCCCTTTTTTTAGTAGTGCTCTAATTCTGACTCCGAGCGTACATGAAATATGACTCTCATATTGTTAAGTTTTATTCGATGAAACCATTTTGACCTCAATGTAAACATCATAGAATTGTTGGGCTACCATTTTAGTTAGTTCCAAATCTTCACAAGCCTCTTATTCTCAACTCAGTTGACAATATAATATGACATTCCAAATAGAAGATTCATGCATGAGTGGCATGGATCCTTCAAAATACTAGGTATTAAGAAGTTGTGTCAAATTACAGCCGGAGTGCTCCAAGATTTTATGCAGTAAACACTTGATCCCCTTAAACTTTCCTATCATGTCTTCTAACCCTTGTACTTGTGATGATTCTAAATATAAAAAAAGATTGTATAATTCTTTAATTATATAAAAACACGTTAGTAAAACGACATTAAATTTAAATTATATTACTACAAGCTATTTAACGAGTCATTAAGTGTAAAACGATAAGTAGATGTAGCAGTGTGAGGGTGCAATAATGTCTGCCTGGGCGCCCAAGCAAAGGCAATGATCCGCAGGTAGCTTGCAGAGTGGCGGATGGTGTGATCGACGTGGGCACGATAATTATGGAGGATCGAACTTCGGCCAGCCCACACACAGTTGTTGCTTAATTGCTTCTGCTTCTCACCATGTGAGGCTCGCGAGATTCCATTTATTTCCGGCTGCCTGCCGCAAATTGCAGGAACCTCACTTAATTAATTGATTCGAATCAAAATTCTTCCATATCAAACACTAATCAATGGCTTAGTTAAATTAAAGGAGTGTGTGTGAGAGATATAATTGGTGTATAACTAAGGGATTTGGCGTGCACAAATGATCACTCATATCTATCATGATTAATGCATCGATCATCAACGTAACCCAAATATATACCTAGGTATGGGTATAGGGCTAGCTACATGAATAATGGACTATTATCATCCTACATATATAGCACCAACTTTTGTTTTCTTTTTGCTTATTATAATTTTTTTTCAGGAACAAGACTTGGATATTTCATATGATTGAATCATCATGCATGTGTGGGTATGAATTCCCTAGGAATTGTGTTTTAGTAGTAGAAAAATCTAATGCATGCACTTACCTAGCTAGCTAGGCTTTTTTTTTTTTATTTATCACCTTCCGCCCTAATTCATAATTCATGTACAAAACAATCATCTCCCATGTTTGGCATTAATTTTTTTTATTAATGCCTAATCCTACTCCATTAGCTACTGCTAATTTCTATACCAAATCAAATCGAATGCTTCATTAATGTACAAATTAATAATCACATAAAACTTCAACATAGTACATAAAACAAAAAACAAAAGAGATATACTAGTCTCTGCCATATTTTCTGAATGTGAATAAAATATTTGTAAATGACACAAATATGTTTGTTATTTTAAATATTGGAATAACATTAAAAATTTGATAGATCATAACGTAGAGATAAATATTAACTTAGTAAATTGAATAGAACAATACTATATTTCAAAATTAAAGATTTTTATGTGCCTGGTTTCGTCCGCATATTTGATGGGTATATGTGATTTTTGTTTTTTGAATTCATCCACCGTTTTTTGTGGTTTTGATTTTGGATGAATTTCAATTTGTTTTTTTGAATTTGTTCGCCGTTTCATTGTAATTTTTGTGATTATGAATTTTTGTGATTTTGGATTGATTTATAATTTTTGTGGTTTTGACTTTTGTAATTTCAATTTTTTAATAAAATATAAAATATATTTAGTCAATATATAATATAAATTTAGAGTCCAAAATATATTATCACTAGTTATATATTTATTTTTTATTTTTTTAAATAATTTTCCAACGGCCAGGCCGTTGGAAATTTTCATCCATTTCAACTATTGATATATTTCTAGTGGCTTAGCCATTAAAAAACCATTGAACCATTAGAAATAATTCCTTAGGGTTTGGCCAATGGAAATTTTCAACTACTCAAATTCCAACAGCTAGTCGTTGCTGGTAACAGCTGATGGAAAATTTTTTTTTTTCCAATGTGTGATTTTCCAACATGTCAATTTCAAGACCTTTGAAAATTGGCTACTTTTCAGTAGTGACAAGTTCTCCTAAAAATTTATGATTTATTTTTAAATTTATCACTTAATTTGCAAGCTATATATGAGGCTCTACCACATGAAAAGTAATATTCAAACAACAATCTCTTCCAATTTGATGCCACTAGTAAGATTTGACCGGCTCTTTCCACGGATGACCTGCTGACCTTAATTACATTCATTATTATTGGTTGTAATTTTATTCCAAATTTTTTTGAAGTAGTTGCAATTATATTCTTAGTATAAACGAATAAAAAAAGGTTCAACCTATATAAGAAATACTATCTTTCACGTTTAGCTTTCAAAGGCCATTGGTTTTTGGTATTGGCGATTCTTAAGATCCACGAAGTTCCTAGTACCAACAAACTTTGATCTTCTGATTTCAGACATTGGACTGAGAGGCTGTGACTGATTCTAATTAATACTATACATAATCCCTGTCGCTGACCGTGGCTATAGCTAGCAAAAAAATTTGTGGTAAGGTAAATTAGGTACGCTTAATTAGCAAATAAATCAAAGTCGTTCCCTAAGAAAATTACTAGATTAATAATCAAGGGTTCGTCGGCGTACAATTATATGACGACGACATCTTATTAAAACGTAGCTGCCATGGTCAAAACTAACATATTTCATACTACTGAAGTTTATCGAATGCTTTGTCCGGAGGGAACCATTCAAAGATGAATATTTATATATCCATTCCAGATAACAAAGAGATTTCTCCAACAAATTAATAAGATTGTTTTAGAAGGCCAAAACATCAAACACAAACAATGCTAGCTAGCTAGCTGCCGACTTTGACCATCTTACTTTGGATGAATTAATTGGCAGGAGTTCGTTGTGCATGTCTTTTATTATAATATTTAAAATTTTATTTTCATATAAAATATTTATATTTTTATAATAAATTTTAAAAAAATAAAAATATAAATTAATTTCTATAAATAATAAAATGGTCAGTTTTTATCAAATGAAGGGAGTATATATATGCTTGTTAGGTTAAATTACGCTGGTGGCTGTAACTATTGGCTTCAAATCCACCTTAATTAAATAGACTACGGTCATAGTACTGCTACTATTCTATATATCTCACAGGCCTGAATCGGGTTTGGTCTGGAACTGCCTTCTAATCCACGTTTCTAGCCATCTACTATAAATTAATTATTACTTGCTAATTACTATGTAGTAGTTAAGTTTATTAATCTGCCGACCGCGCTGTCAAAATCCACAGATACGGTCACTAACTTGTTGGCTACAGGGACAGTTTTACTTTTACAGTTTGTCCAAGAAATTAAAGCGAACAAGTCTACTGGTAAGTTGGTCATGATTTTCCGCATAATATTTTTCTTGGTCCGAAGCGGGATATGGAAGTGTGTAATGTAGTCAAGTCAAACCATCCGGATTTTGTGTCCAACCTTTCTCATGGCTCTGGACACAATTTCTATGCATATTCTATATATGTATATCACCCATATATACATGCATAAGTCGAGAAATGAAATGGTCCAAAAAAAAATATCACCCATATATATATATATATAGGGCAACCAAAATGTTCGATAATAATTTGTTGTTCCATTAATCGGATTCATAATTTTGGTTAGAAAAAGTAGTGAGTTCCCACTTTATTCATTTTGGTTCTGATGAGACGATTCCTGATAAATTAAAACGCTGTAAAGGTTCTACGTAATTTTCTTAGGAAAAATTTACCCTTATTATTTGCTACAATCTAACCTAACTCGACTTGGAGTAGATGGAGTCGGATATAGCTACCATATATATACCATGACTCTTAGAAAAGAGAAATGAAATTCATGTAAGAGGAATTGAATGAAGTCCTCAATTAGGTCAGGGCACGGTTGATTGTTATTATTACGTGTTTTAGGATCGATCAAGGGAGAAAAGGTTTGCACGTCAAATAGTGACTGAGAAAATATATGAATCAGTCTCCAACCGTCCTTTATGTACAGGAGCAATCATGATTTGGTCACTCCCTCATTATCTTCTTCTTGTTTTTCTTCTCCTCTTTCCCTGCTCTCGATTGAAATATATATATATATCGAAATTACGAAAAAGAAACAAAAAAAAAGAAGAGAAAACTAATAAGCTAAAATGATCGAGTTCCCCTTTATAAAAGGTACCTGCACATGGAAATTAATAAAATTAATTAATTAATACCTATATATATATATATATATATATATATATATATATTCATCTAATAATTTGTTTAATCAAATATTGAGAAACATACGAAAATAAGTGTCCCAATAAGTTGATGACATTTTTCCTGTTTTGCTGATATACAGGAATTCTTCCTATAAATAAATTCTTTTACATCGTGTTCAATTAAATGTATGTATGTCTATGCAATTAAAAGCTGTAACAACCAAAGTTTATAACGCAACAGTTAAGTCTTTTAATTGTTCATGCATGGGATATTCGAAATTTATATATTTGTCCTTGGTCCCCTCATATATATGTGTAAAAAGAAAAAAAAACCAAAATGGGAGTATAAATTAATGACACCTATTTTTTGATCAGCTATATTAGTTTTTTTTCTTAAAAAAAAAAAGAAGAGAAAATGAAAGAAAGCTTTCTTATACTAATTAACTAGTGTGTAATGCTGCCGCTGTTGTGACGGGAGAGGTGGGTATTCCTCTTCTATATAATCTGATCGACACTCGACACATTCCTTGCCGACAACCCTCGCTAGCTCTCTTCCTCTTTCTCCCTCTCTTGGTGTGACTCCCCTTCTTAATTTGAAACCTACTCTTGTCTAAATCTCACCTGCAACACAAACCCAAGGGTTCCAACCACTTGAAATCCACCGGAAATGTCGTCGGAATCCTTTCTCTCTTCCCTTCATCTGACCCCTTCCTTCTCTTCTTTCCCTCTTGATCTCCTCCTCTGTCTTTTCCTCGCTGTCTTCTCCTTCTGGCTCTACCCCGGTGGCCTCGCCTGGGCTCTCTACAAGACCCGCTCCGCTGTCCCAACCCGACTCGCCATCTCTGGACCCACCGGCCTCCCCATTCTCGGCCTCCTCACCACCTTCACCGCCCCTTGCCCCCACAGAATCCTTGCCGAGTTGGCTCACTCCTTCAAAGCCAAGCCTCTGATGGCTTTCTCCCTAGGTTTTACTCGCTTCGTGATCTCGAGCGAACCCGAGTCCGCCAGGGAGATCTTGAACAGCTCGGCCTTCGCCGACCGGCCGATCAAAGAGTCCGCCTACGAACTGCTCTTTCACAGAGCGATGGGTTTCGCCCCGTACGGCGAGTACTGGAGGAACCTGAGGAGGATTTCGTCTACCCATTTGTTTAGCCCTAAGAGAATCGCTGCTCTTGGTGATTTTCGATGCATGATCGGCAACAAAATGGTGGAAGAAATAAAGGGGATAATGGAAAAAGATGGAGAGGTGAAAGTGAAGAAGGTTTTACATTTTGGCTCACTAAATAATGTGATGAGGAGTGTTTTTGGGAAAAGTTATGATTTTGGTGATGTTGATGGGTCATCATCTGCTGGTCATGAAGGTTGTGAGCTGGAGGAGCTGGTGCGGGAGGGTTATGAGTTGTTGGGGATCTTCAACTGGAGTGACCATTTGCCTGTGATTGGTTGGCTGGACTTGCAAGGAGTGAGGAAGAGGTGCAGAAGATTAGTGGGCAAGGTTAGGGTTTTTGTAGGTAAGATCATAGAAGATCACAGGGCCAAAAGGGTTAGTGATGATCGGATCAGTAATCACCAAGATTTGCTTGGTGAGCATGACATCTTTAGTGAGGGTGACTTTGTTGATGTCCTGCTTAATCTGGAGAAGGAGAACAGGCTCAGTGACTCTGACATGATTGCTCTCCTATGGGTAATTCTAAATATCTTTATTTTACTTTAAATTGTATGAAAATATATATAGCAAGAACTTGATGCTTTCATGAGACAATAGAATCAAATCACACATGCATGTTAATCACTGGTATGGCAAAGTATATATGTTGCACTTTGTTTTCATGGAACAAACTTTATTAGTGATTAATTATTAGATTCAATATCACGATGAAGATCATATATATGCATGTATGAAGTACACATATATGGATTCCCTTGCCCTTTCGTATCTTGCTTTCATATCAAACGCTATGTTATGATAATTAGATGCTTTAAGAATAATTTTATCTTGTTTGGATACTGAATAGCTAGCGCCGACTCTACATATATATGATATCTGTGATTCTGTTTCTCTTGTCTTGTTGCTGTCATGTCGATTTTTAATTTCTTTCCTTAATCAACACAGGAAATGATATTTCGGGGTACGGATACGGTAGCGATTCTCCTGGAGTGGATTCTTGCAAGGATGGTCCTTCATCCAGATGTACAACACAAAGCTCAATCCGAAATCGACACTTTGGTTGGAAAGAATCGACCGGTTTCTGATTCTGACCTCCCCAACCTCCCGTACCTGCGAGCAGTGGTGAAAGAAACGTTACGAGTGCACCCACCAGGTCCTCTCCTCTCATGGGCGAGGCTCTCCATCCACGACACCCATATCGGGGACCGCTTCATCCCGGCAGGCACGACCGCCATGGTCAACATGTGGGCCATCACACACGACCAGGAGGTCTGGCCGGAGCCGGAAAAGTTCGATCCAGAGCGGTTCATGGGAGGTGATGATGTGGGCATCATGGGTTCGGATCTGAGGCTGGCTCCCTTCGGGTCGGGCAGGAGGGTTTGCCCAGGGAAAGCCATGGGGTTGGCAACGGTGGAGATCTGGCTGGCTCAGTTACTTCAGAGCTTCCAGTGGGTGGCTGCTGATTCTGGGGTTGACCTGACAGAGGAGTTAAAGCTTTCCTTGGAAATGAACAAGTGTTTGACCTGCAAAGCTGTGGCTAGGGTTTGAGTTTTGATTGCTTCTGGATAGTGTTGGTGATTCCAAGAATTTTGAACCCGCTTTAATTAATAGATTTCCAAAATTAGGGTTTCCTATTAGGGTAAGTTAATTAGCAGTTCTAGGGTTGTTTGGTTCTTGTATGGGTATTGATAAAGGTTGAAATATTGTCCAGGTCTCCTCCTTAATTTCTAAGCTTTTGTATAAATTATGGTTTGTGATGATACTACTGCTTCATGCACTGCAGTGATCTGTATAATAAACATGTTATATATTCAGGCTTTCATTGAATGCTAAATTAATGCGATCAAATATCTTGCCTCTGTATATTCTCTCTTTTTTTTTTTTTTTTAATTTTCCATTATTTGTGGGGGGACGAAGCTCGGAATATTCTCATAATTTTGAATGACAATTAACTTCTCGGCAAAATAATATTAACCTCTGCTTCAGTGTCATGTATATTCCTGCTGTAGCAACTTTAATGATTAGGGAGAAAAGAAGAGTTACTCCAAATCTTTTATGATTTATCATCATATCAATCATAGACTAAAACTACAAAGTGACATATATTTACCTTGTTCTCGAAGCCAAGTAAATCATGTTCTCGCTTATATCATCGTACCAAAATTAAAACGCATGCACCATAATCTGGTCGTAATTAATCATACTAATATATAGTAAATACTTCTTTTTTCTTTTTTCATATTTTTCAGTGTTCACATGATCATTATTCTTATTCTCTCACATAGTAGATACAGGAGTTAGTTTATATGTTCCTGAAACCATATATATTGCGTGGTTAACAATTGAATATTTCAAATCAATTAAATCTTCTCTCTCTCTCTCTCTCTCTCTAGAAAAATGAATAATATTCCTTTTTAGAATATACCAAATTAAAATTTTCAACAGTTTTTATTTTAAAAATGTTTAATATCTAATTTATTATACTGCTCTTATTAATTTGGACTCTTATTATACACAAAACTAAAAACAAAAAAACTTTTTTAATTTTAGTTTCGAGGCATAAATAAAAAACAACAGCATAATTATACACATCTTAATTTTAGTGTGGAAAGAAATGGTTCATCATCTTCCAATAATTCCTATCTCTAAATAATGATCATGGAAAGAACACGTTTAACTATATATGTCTGAGCGCGTAAGTAACATTACAAACATTCCGGTTGGTCATCTATAGAATTCAAGTTTATTGCAATATACATATATAAACCAAGAAAATACTTAACTAATTCATATATTAATTAAGTGAAATGGGATCAATTATATGAAGAAAATATATAAAAGGGGGAGAGAAATTGATTTTGCATGCATGGTGGCCCAAGGCAAGGCTTTTGCTCTCGAGAATCAAAATATATCGTACGGTCGATAGATAATGGGTATCCTACACAAAGATGTGGAAATTCTTTCAGAAAAGCATTAAAGTTTCTGATTCCTGGACAAACAGTATGATCTATCGGTCAGAACCACATTTACTTATTAATCATACCCCTTTATTAATTTTCCAATTTGGTTGTGTGTGTCTAATGCGCTTCTTACTACATGTGCGCTGTACGTCTATAATTATCATTATGCCCTTAATAAAATTTACTGATCTCCAGCATTTCCTTTCCTTCTTCCGCTAGATCTAAGTACTGTTTCTCTCTCATCGTCTCTTGATTTCTCGGTTCTCTACTCATCGTCAACTAAGAATGGTTCAGAGCTCAATCCACCCCTAGACACCGTCATGGAAGCCTTGGAATTGGCCGGTTAGAGAAGGCGAAGTTGATTTTTGCTTTATTGTTGACGATGGAGAGGCTTCAACATCCGCATTCTTCCTCATTCTTTATTTACTGAGTTCATAGATATTTTTTATCCAATTTATATATATCTAGGGATGAGAGAACGAGTCAGGTTGGGCACAATAGTATAAAAGAAAGAGAAAAAAATTTTAAAAGGGGAAAAATTGCAATAATTATGAATAAGTAAGAAATATATAGAAATTTGAATAAATTGAGAGGAAATAAAAGAAAATTAATATAGATTTGTTTTATACTAAATATACATATCAGTTATTTGACTTCTATAAATTCTTGATTTTAGCAAAACAATGTTGAGCCGTTGTTCATAGATGTTTTAAGGTTGAAGGGTAAAACTAAAAAATATCTATTATCCAAATTGTATATATCAGTACTGTGCTACTACCAATTGAATTTTTTTAACATAATTTTTATTTTATTTATGAAAATATAACTCTAACACATGTATTTTATAAAAAATATAAATTTATGTACACGTAAGGTAAAATTATATGCATAAGTTATAAAATAATGGGTATGAAATATTTAAATGATTGAAGTCATAGATGCAATTAAATATATCACTAATCATTTTTAGTATTTCATTTGTGCATAGATCTAATAAGATTTGTACACATCTCTCATTGGTTGTCATGGTATCTTTCACTTTCTTAATATATTGAATTCAAGCATAGCAGTTTATTTATACATATCTCTATTTTTGTGAAAAGTGCATTTTGATGGGTTCACATCTATTTTTATGATGAAATGGTTGAACACGTATATACATTAAATATATGAGTAATATTTCCATGATCTCATTTGTAAATATGTTTCATATTTTACATATCCCTCATTTTCTTTATACATTGAATTCATATATATTTGTTATCTAATTTGCATATATCTCTAATTTTGACAAAAAATGAGATTTAGCCTATTCACACATGTTTTATATTATGAATAATAACGTTGAAATATAAATATATAATGAAAAAAAAGGTATGGTGCATATTAGACTCATCCTTTGGTGTTAGTCTGATATACACTCGACTTCTTGTGCACCCTACCTAGGAAAAATAATTTTTACCTTTTGTATTGATTTTAACCATTTGTCATTACTAAAAAATAGGCATTTTTCAACAGTCGTTTCCAACATATACGCATTCCAAATTTCAAAATTACCAATGCGTAGCCATTGGAAGCAACTAATTGATAAATCAATCATTGAAAACCATATTACCAATGGTCAAAATTTAAACCGTTGGTTATTTCCTACACGAACACATTAAAAATTTGACCATTGGTAATTACTAATGATCACAGAGTATACCTATTTTCCAACGGCCGAAGTTTTCTAACGCAAAATCGTTGGTAAATGCCAACGGTTTAAACCATTGGTAAAATACCAACGGTTCAGCCTATTGGTATTTACCAACAGGTTAGGCCGTTGGTAAAATTATAAATGTTTGAAAATAATTATAACAATTTCCAATGTGAAGCCATTGGAAACTCTTTATAGAAAAATAAAAAAAAATATTGATAATATGTTTTATATATTACTAAATTATATTTTATATTAAAAATATTATACTTTATAATATTAAAAATATATATTTACAAAAATTATATTTTATGTTTACAAAATTCAAAATCATAAGAACCAAAGAAATCAAAAAATTAAAAATCATAGAAATAACAAAATCACAAAAATCACTTAAACTAAAAACAAATCACAAAAAAATTACTCCCATTGTCCCATAATAGATGAAATGTTTCTCTGGGTATGAAGATTAAGGTATTTATGTAGTAAAAGTTTAAATAATGAATAAAGAAGAAAAGATTATTTTTTGGGTTTTGTACAGTGAGAGTTTAAATGAAGATTAAAAAAATTATTTATTGGGTTTTATGTAGTGAGAGTTTAAATAAGGGTAGTAAGGCAAATTTAAAGTTAAAAACTTTCTAAAATTGGAAACGTTTCATTCTTTTTAGAACATCCAAAAAAGAAATACGTTTCATTCTTTTTAGGATGGAGGTAGTAGAAAAATCACAAAATTACAACTCAAAATAGATATGCAAAAAAATCACATAAAATGCAAACGATACAATAAAACCATAATTTAATACTAGATCTGCCAAATAAAAAAAATAAATTACAAAAATTCAAAAAGCAGATCTGCGAATACGACAAAACGAGAAGCAAGGAGCAAAGGCGGACGTTGATAAATGGCAAACAAAGAAGCCAAGGTGATGAAGAGAAGATGACAATAAGGCGACAAAGAGACGACATTGATAAGCCAAGGAAGAGCAGCGAACGGCGACAAGCAATAATAGCGAGAGGACGGCAAAGTGATGGAGAAAGGACGACGGTGAACGACAATGCGTAGAGCAACCAAGACAAAGGAAAGTTCTGGCATGGAGGCAAAAAGGCAAACGACCAACGGTGAAGTGACGGAGAAAGGATGAGGGACATGAAGAAATGGTGAGGCGAGGCGAGGCGCAGATGAAAGAGAAAAAATGAGAGGGCAAGAGAGAGCAGGTGAAAGGATGAAAGAAAGGCAGATGAGGGAAGTTAAGGAGGAGAGGATTAGGGCTGGGTATTTATAACTAGGGTTAGGTTAAGCTGGGTTTTGGCCCAATGAATAAATATATATGGGTTAGGTTAGGTTTGGCCCAATGAATATATATGATATATTTTAAGTATATATTCTTATACATGATACATTATATTATTATTTTTCTTATTATTCATAAAAAAATGTTTTAAAAATATTACTTTACTTTCTAAAATATATAATTATATATATGATTATTATTATTATACATTATAATATATATGATATGTTTTGAATATATATTATTATATTTTTAATAATAGTAATAATAATAATAATAATAATAATAATAATAATAATAATAACAATAAGTGTTATATTTATAATTATAATAATAATATATTAGGGAGATTCAATCTCACTATATATATTAAAACCATAATTTTTAATGTATTAGGGATATATAGAAATATTTATATAATAATAATAATAATAATAATAATAATAATAATAATAATAATATAAATAATTATTATTGTTATAATATATGGTTATAATAATAATAATAATAATTATAATAATAATAATAATAATTATTATTATTATTATTATATATTTGATAATATGATATACGTGATTTTGTAATTGAAATAGAGGAAAAACTTTACTTTTGTCCCAAATTTTTCATGATTGTTTTAAAATTGTTCCTTCTTGTCACTTGCTAATGGCTAAGTCTTACTAATGGTTATTCGCATTGATAATTACCGATGGTTTAAACCATTAGAAAGTTACCAACAACTTGACCATTGGTAATCGTCATCAACAGTCTAACGTGTTGGTAATTGCCAGTAGTCTGGCCGTTGGTAATTTGCCCATTGAAAAATAGGTAAATTACCAATGCGTTGAACTGTTGGCAAATTACCAACGCATTTAACCATTGATAAATTTTAAAATTTTTTACCAACGGTCTTACTATTGGTAAATAGACTGTTGGAAAATAAATGAAATTTTAGTAGTGTGCGTGTCCCTAACATTGTGTTCAAACCTACAACGGCAATTTCCATTCTACTTTCCACTACGTCAGCATCATTTCCTCCACATCACATTCAACCACCATAAGATGGATGCGAAAAATCGACTGGCAAATCAGTCACTAGTCAAACGATATTTAACTTTTTGGCAATTGACTTATGATCAAACTATCAATTGCCAACATCCAGGTGATCAAATTAATGATTAAGCAACGATCAACAATTGGCCTCTGAAGACTTCCTAGTGATTGATTAATGACCGTTTGATGACCAAAAGTTTGGTGATTGAAAATTTGGTCAGAACTTTTAGTTTAAATTTTGCATTTCTCATGTGGTGACTGTATTTTGCTCCATCATCATCATTAACCGCCTTTCGCTCCATCGTAGTCATTCATTCCCTGTGTTCCATCGTTGTCATTTGTCTAATGTACCATCATTGTCATTTGTCACCTACCACTCTAAAGTTGATTAATTTGGCTGCAACTATTAAATGGCTGATTCTTGTTCATCTAACACATTGCCATAGTATATATAGCAATAACAATTTGTGGTCTAATCTATACATTTTTCTTCTATGATTTGTATATATAGCCACCCATATTTGTATACAAGTCTCACCTGACTTGTAGAAATGTTTTGTTTTTTTTAGAAGTTAGTTCATGCAAATTTGTCATCTGATTAGTAAATATCTCAAATTTATACAGGAAACATATTTTGATACGTTCACAATTATTTTTAAGATGAATGGTATTTTACAATATACACAAGTCTCACATGATTTGGTTATATGTCTTACATGATTGATATATCTCTCTAACCTTATCTGCACATCAAGTTCATACATATATGTTGTGTCGTTTGTACACATCATTATTATTTTATTGTTAATCAATTTTTTCTTTTATTTTATAGAAAATCTAATTTATTGTTTCATTTAAAAAAAAATTTATGAATAAATTCATGTAGAAGATATAAATACTATATTTAAATAAATATAAATGTACATATATAGTAATTTATATGTATAAGTTATGAAATAATATGTATGAAAAATATTCAAATAATTAAAGTTATGCATATAGTTGAATATATTAACAATAGCTTAAGGATTTCATTTGTGCATATATACAGTACAATAAAAGAAGACATTTGCTACACACCTCTGTGATGAATAATTCATACCAACAAACAACCATCATAAAATCATAGCAAGCTATGACATTGACTAGCCAACTACATAAGACTATGATGATTTTGCTACAATAATTATTCTGATGAAATATTTTGTCATAGACAAAAGTGACGTAATGAGCGGAAAATTTTAACTTGTGATATGTCTCTGGTGATTATGGAGTTCAACATAGAATCATCACAAAAATTAGGCTTCAGGAATTGCATCAATGAGTAGGGACTAAAAGTTGAAATGAACAAGTTTCATCGCAAACGGTGACATCATCATTGTGACATTTTGTGAATTTATGATAAAAATGTATCATTTATATGGCAAACATCTATGATGATTACATCACCACAACCAAGTTCTTCTCCCTCATTTCTCTCTTTCCCACGACACAAACCTTTTGGCCCCTCATTTAGATCTCATATTCCCCCTATTCCACACTGTTGTTCATCTCTAGTGTCCCACTATATCGTTAGTCTTACCACTATCACCAAATCATCATTACTGCTAGTTCAAGTATTTTAGTATTTTATGTTCTTTCTATGTGCATTATGTGTTATTTTTGTTTAAGAGTTTTGTAGCAAATTTGAAATAGTTTAGGGACTTTATGGGAAACTTTTAAAAGCATAGGGATTAAAATTGTAATTTTATATCAGCCCCTAAATTGTCACTTTTTAGGCTTTATCTACTTGATTGGAAAATTTTCAAAAATAAAGGTATTTATCTTGTAAATTTTATAAGTGTAGGGCTACACATGTAATTTTAAGTCAGTGCCTAAAATGAAAATTTTGAAACTTGTAATTTTTATAGTGACTAAACAATCTGTTTTCAATCTTTAGGATAAGATGACATGTATTGAGGTGGCTATCATCAGGTTAAGGCACACTTGACCCTCCTCTAAATCTAAGACGTAGTGCAACTGCTCCTCAGCCATCACATGTCTCAAGCCGACCCTCTGTGCCAACCATCTTGATAGCTCCTATTTCACGCTTGACACTAACTTTAGGCTGTCACCTAGGTGCCATCAACATAAGTCACACTGTCCTAAATTGATAGCACATCACCAACACACTTGGTTGCCGACGACTAAAAGCCCTATATTTTGGACACTTCTTTCTTATTTGGAGGTTCTAAACATAGATTATAGATATGTGGGCCATCATGTAGCAAAGTATGAAGAGCATCCTAGCACACCCATGTATTAAGTTGATCCATATAACATTTTTTAGGATTTTTTGGATAAGCAGCAGGATCAACAAACCACTGACCTAGCTGGCCCTTCCTCAGATAACAAGCACAATGAGGAGGGTTTTCTATCCTCAAATAAACTTCATCCACAACATGGACTAAGGATGGTCGCTCAATAGCCGCCAATAGTTCCAAATCAATGTTAGGCGATTGTCACACGAGAGTAAGTATTTAGAATAATCTTTTGTGCATCTTATTACATGAATTAATTTCTTGATTTCATTATTGTCTACTAATTCATCAATTTTCAACTATTGCAGCCTTTATATGGATAGTGAAGTCCGAGATACACACAATTTGATCTAGTGAAAACTGTGGGACTAGGCATGACTATCACGACAGTAGATGCCTGGGCCCGATAAGAGAAGCATGTGACATGATTGGATGTTGGATCTTAAATTTTTATTTAATTTATTTATGAATTAGTTTATTTTTTTAAACATATAAACTTTAAATGCTTTAATTTTCATTTTAAAAACTTTAAAGGCTTAATAGAAAATTTATTTCAAAAGTACTACCAATGGGTGTCATAGGACGTTTCTGCCATAACTTTTTTATCTTCAAGATATGTAGGAGTTCCTTACAGAACTAAGTGTACCATTGGAGGTGGGAAGTGGTAGCCAAAGTCTCAAACATTTTATTCTCAATGGCACTAACTATGATTTGGTGTGGCCACATGTCCTGGGCAGCTGTGATGCACTTTTGTGGCACAAAATGTGTGACCACAAGAAAGCTGAAAAGTTAAATGCAAGATTGGTGGTTAGTGTATCTATGAAGCATGCAACTGACTCCTCAGGAACCACGCCAAAGCATGCCATGGGCTCTATTTTTAGTGAGATGCACTAGTACAAGATTGTATAAAAAGTTTTTAAGTACATCTAATTTTATTTTATAACCAACTATGCAAAAAAAAATTCAAATGTTAACTTAGGATAAAATATTGTAGCCCTAACAAAGGAATGAGTATCAGCTGTACCTCAAAGAGTGCTAGACTAAAACACATACAAGAAATAAGGCCGGCCAGTCCATCATCAGCCCAATTGTTCTATAGCTCAGGGTGATTGCACAAACATTTATTGTTCTCTAATTTTTTACTTACCTTTTTTTTAATGTCTTATATAACATTTTCAACAAATTTGTCCTTATATTTCACTACAGGATAGATATGTGTAATGGATTTCATAGTAGCACTTTATTCTAGACTCTCATCCATGATTTGATGCAGACACTTAGCATTGGAAAGTTGGCTGGCTGAAAAAAGGTTGCCTAAAAGGCCTTCCACATCACCTTGCCAATCCTGCAACTTTTAAGGTGACTAGGTTGATTTTGATTTGAATTGTTGCACCATTTTTTCTTTTCAATTAAGTAACTTTCAATTAAAAATTTTCTAACACTTTCTTTTCTTACATACTTGTTTAGGTGCCACACACTAGTCAATCAACTAAAATTGTTGATTTGTGATAGAGCCAAAAACAATTATATGCCAAAAGTGGTCAATTGTGCTCCTAGGTCTCATTCTTAGAGAATAGGCTTTCAGTTTAGATTCAAGTTTAGTTCCAGGCCGAAGTTGATGTTGCATTAAGTGCGCCCTCAATCAGTTAATAGTGAGTAGAACACTACTAAATAGGGGTATTCTAAATGGTTTACGAAATGGATCTCTCATTCAGTAGATCTAGATAAGACCTTGGACGATCAACCATGTCCATAAACTTAGTCACTATATTAGGGTTTTTTAAGCTATTTTTGGAAATTTTTATTTGTAAGTAAATTGTCACATTTTTTAACATATTTCTTATATATAATTATATTTTTAATTAATTTTTATTTATATTAAAATATTTTTAAACACACACACACACACACACACACACACACACACACACATGTATGTATGTATGTATGTATGTATGTATGTATGAATATATGTATGTATGAATGTATGTATGTAATTTTTAAAAAATATTTGATTCACACTACCGTCAAAATTGCATCGTATGTGTCACATAGTTAAGAATCATTATAGAACTAAGAGGATTAGAGTCATTACACAAGTGACATCACAAAAATGTCACAATTTTTTGACAATTTTATGATATTTGTTTCTTTGCAAATTGTAATAGTAGTTTTCCTAATGTTTTTATACGACTGTATTTAAACTTAGGCTTTTCTGACAATTTTGCGACACTTTTAACCATGGCAATTGCTTTATTTCTCTTACTGTGGCTCTCAAAATTTATATGTATCCTTCAAAGTATTTTTTAATAGTATCTCTCATTTTCTTTATATACTAGCTTTATGCATATTTGTCATTCTAATTGTACATATCTCTTATTTTAGCAAGAAACATATTTTTACTCATTTACACCTGTGTTTTAGGATTAATGGTTGAACTAGTATATATAATTAAATAGATTAGCAATAGTTCTATTTCCTCATCTAAGGTAACTCTAGCGACTCTTGTCATTAGATATTGTGAAGAAGTGTGTGACCTTTGTCTTGAAGTGATTCCGTGTGTAATTTACACACGCCCAAATTTGAAAACCTAAATCCCTAGCCGGTGGTGGGGTTTGGTACTGATCATGTTCGGCTATCTTAAAGGTTATGGTTTAGTGCTTTTTACATCCATTTGTGGTTTCTTTTAGGCAAATAAGGATTGCTTATATTAATTCCTAGTGGTTACAATGGGAGGAGTACGACTTGGTGCTTAGAGTGATCGTTACATTTCTGGTGACGGGTGAGGTTTTTTGGGGTTTATGGCAGACATTAGAGACCTTGTATAAGGCCCACTTAGTCTTCTCCAATCATCCACTCGGCACTTATCGACTATTGCAGTGGGAAAAGAAATACTTGGTGATTAGAGGCTTTGTGCTTCTTAATAGAAATGTCTCCTACAATCGGCATTCTATTTTGGGTTCTCACTTTTGCAATTTAGGCACCCTATGCTTCCCTTGGCTCAAGGTACATCTTCTCATTGGGGTGCTTTTGCTCATACAATGTGTTTGTTCATTACCTTGTCCACTTTTGATCTGTTTCATTTACATTCATAGTTCTTGGTTTGCTCGGTGATTTGAAGACTCTTACATTATTGGTTAGCTTGAGTACTTGATTTTTGTATGGATGAGTTATCATAGCCACGATCAGATGATGAATCGGATCACTTGGAACACAATTCTAAAAAAGCAAAGGCCAGTTGGGCAAAAGGTGGATTGTCATATTTGGATAAGCTATAACGGCGGACAAAATGAGATGAGTTCTATTCCAATAGACTTAGCAATGTAGAATATGGATGGGGGAGGTTGAATGCAAGATTATTGAGGGAGTGAGGAGTGGTTCCAGAGATTTACTTATTTGAGAAAACTAACAAATATCTGAGGAAGGGTTGGGAGTTTGCGGTTATTGGTAAATTGATTGGAAAGTTTGTCCATTATAACATGCTATGTGCTCAAGTTAGCTCCCTCAAGCATTTGGTAATGGATTTTAATGTCATGGACATTGGACACGAATTCTTTGTTTTTTAAGTTTTGATGTTAGAAAGATTACCTTCATGTTCCTACTAGTGGTCCTTAGATGATCATGGGCCATTGTTTGGCTGTGCAAAAATGGAAACCAGAATTTTGGGCATCCAAAGCAAAGGTGACTAATGTAATCGCATGGGTAAGGTTGCCTGATTTAGCCTTAGATCATTTTAAAGAAAAAGTGCTCCTAAAAATTACAAGTCTTCTTAGGACTCCAATTAAAGTCGATCAAGTTTCTTCCTTACAATTTAAAGGAAATTTTGCTTGGGTATGCGTAGAACTAGGGTTAAGTAAACCTTTGAAGTCCCAAATAATTGTTAATGGGCAACATCAATTGGTGGTATATGAATGGTTATATACAGTTTTTTTTTTTAATATTGGAGCCTTTAGCCACAAGGTTGATGTTTGCCCATCTCGTTGCTCGGTGTCAGGCTAGTAAAATAATGTAACTCAAGGTAAAGTGCATTCAACTTCGGGTTGCATTGGTCAACAGAAAGATGCTGATGTGGGATCAGACTCACATGCTATAGGTCAAGGGGTAGTAGTGAATAAAGCTAACTTTAACAATTAGGGAACAATAAAGGAAAGCTCATATGGCCCATTTATGTTGGTAACTCGTCGATCATGACAAAATAAGGTGCAATATAAGGTAGGTACTAGTTTATCCTTGATTTTTTACAGAAACCATTTTGATATTCTCCAACAATGGGACTCCATGAACTATGAGGACAACAACATTGTGAATCTGGAAACTTTTGATAAGGAAAATAAAAGACTTGAGGAAGTCGTAGGTAGGACTTTTCCAAGGTTTAGTAGGGGGAAGGAATTGTTAGTGTTGTGCCCAAAAGCCAATCATAAGATGATTGTATTTTTTGCACGTTGAGTCATGATATTTTATTAAGGCATTAATCCAGCAATTATATTTGTTGTTTTGTTTCTGCGTAACTTAACAAACATAATTGTAACCCTAGAATAATGATATTCTTAAACGTCCCTGGTCTAGTATTATTGTGGAGCGGGTTGCAATAATACATAACGACTAGCATATGTGGAGATTAATATGAGATATATAGTCTACATATGGGTACAAGTTAGAGAACTTGTGTACTGGACTGACCCACCATGAGAACACTACATGGATCGTTATATGAGTGTCATAAGTGATTCTCATAGTGATAATGGTATATGTAGTCCTTCGACCTAAGATCATCAAGGTTCCCTACATGTGAGTCGCATACTTTGATATTTTCCTTTGTTGCTCGTAACTGAGTGAACTTGAAGGAGGTCATTGGGTATGTCACATATCATGCGGAGGGATTTATATGATCAAGATGGGATTTGTCCCTCCTATGTAACGGGAGTGATATCTTCGGGCCCTTTGATAGAGTAAGACTTAGAAAAATGCATGGCCATGCTCGGATGAGTTGATATACGATATCAATGTCATTAGTTTAAGTTGGTCTACTCAGTAATCAAGAAACCAAAGAATGGGCTATACGAGAGTGACACATTCCATGTCTCGTGCTTAGTCTTGATATCTTGGACAAAGGGACAATTGTATATATCGGTGATGATCATAAAGGTTTAGTCGAATCGTCGACAATTTTGTCACTTGGGTAGCAATGATGTGTTGCTAGACACCGCTCATTGCTTATGATCATAAATGTGATTTATGATCATTACCAACGTGGTAAGAGCCTATTGGGTCGCACACATAGAGCTATTTGGATCATTAAAGTGCATGGGCTAATAATTTGGGTTTTGGTTTCACAATAATTTCGTATTAATAATGGGCCCAATAGTTGAGTCATTATTAAGCCCGAAATTAAAGCCTAATTGGATTAGGGCTTTGAAACCTATTAGGCCTGGAAGTTGAGTCTCACTATAAATACAACTTCTAGTGAGAAATTCACAAGTCTCCTTGCCCTAGCCTCCCAAAAGGACAACCGCACTCTTCTCTTGCAATTCCTTGGAGGACGCAAGCTAGCACTGCGAGCGCAAGAAAAATGCATCTGCCGGGACGTGGTGGAAACGTGGTGATCCCGAGAGGCTCGTGTGGAGTGAGAGAGCTTGAACACGTCAACTGTTTAGGTTTTGTGATTCGACTCTACAGTTGAGTGAGAGATCTCAACCGAAAATTAGGTATGAAAATTTTCGAACACCCGGTTTACCCCGTTTCACTTGGATCCTAGAGGGTTTCTGTAATGCCCGGACAATCCAAAGTGATTAGGTCCCGGGTTAAATGGATTTGGAGCATAAGAATTTTTCCTTAATTAGGAATTTAGCTCAATTAAATTGAGAAGACAATATGGCATGTGCATAATTGAGTGTTGAACATCTTAAAAATAAGCTTGGCTTAGGCCAAGAGAAATAGTAATGAAAATAGTGGTTTTTAAAGATGAGGGACTAAATTGAACAAAGGGATTTTTAGCGGTTGGGCTCAATTGCCCAAATTTAGAAAGTTGGAGGACTAAAGGGGGAATTATGCCATTTTAATGGCTTTGGATGCCTTAGCCAGCCATGCCCCTCCAATTCCCAATATTTTATGTCACCTTCCTCCAAATCCTATTATTTTAATCCACCTCCCATCCTTAGTCATCACCTTGGATTCTTTATTCACCTACTTTTGACTTTTTCTACCAAACTTACACAAAAGTCTTCCAATTAGTCTTCCATCCATTAAATCTTGTCTCCCACTCATTTCAAACACATTATTAATTTCCTATTATTTTAATCCACCTCCCACCCTTAATCATTACCTTGGATTCTTTCTTCACCTACTTTTGACTTTTTCTACCAAACTTACACAAAAGTCTTCCAATTAGTCTTCCATCCATTAAATCTTGTCTCCCACTCATTTCAAACACATTATTAATTTCCTATTATTTTAATCCACCTCCCACCCTTAATCATTACCTTGGATTCTTTCTTCACCTACTTTTGACTTTTTCTACCAAACTTACCCAAAAGTCTTCCAATTAATCTTCATCTCTTTTAATCTTGTCTCCCACCTTCCAAGCACATTATACACTCATTTTCCTTCCCATATGGCTGGCCATTACCTTCCCACACATTAAAACATAATCACTCCACTCATTCAAAGCCATTTGCTCTCAAACTCTCTCATTCTCTCTCCATTTTCTTCCATACCAAGTCTCATCATTCCAAACACATTTCCAACTCTTTTCTCATCCAAATATTCGTCCATAGCTAGAAATAATCATTCCTCAAATTAAAACCAAGTATTCTTGGTTGAATTCAAGCTCTAAGACCATAAAGAGCAAGAATCAGATGAAGAATTCAAAGAAAACCAAGGAGGAAAATTTGGCCATTTCCATTTCTTGGAGGTTTTAAGCTCTACTCAAGGAACTCTTTGTGTGATTGAGTTTCTAAGTTCATTAGAAGCAAGAAATCAAGAAGAAGCTTGAAGAACATCAAGCACAATAAATTGGCGTTACCTCTTCTGTGAGGTTCTGTAAGTGTACACCAAGTGTTCTTGGTATTTTGTGTTATTTGGGTTAATCACCAAGATTTCTTGGTATCTTATGGTTACTAATAAAATTCGGCCCATCTTGGTTCTTATGCTAGAAAACAATTTCTAGAGTCAACAAGCAAGGAAAACGAAGGAAAATAAGCTTATAAAGCTTTCGGTGTTGTGGGTAAGGATTCCTATACTCACTTTATTGCATGGCCTAGTTCCATGGATTTTTTGTGTGAGTATTCGGGCCCCTAGGTGATGGTCAAAGAACCATGTGATCCTAGGAGTGCTAAGAGGGCTTAAGTTATGTTATTGCTTCGGCAATTCTGTTTTGCTCATGAGCTAAGTTAAGTAAGCAAGCATTATGGGCTAGGAGTTAAGGCGGCCACCTTAATTCCTATGCTAAGTGAGCTCTCCGAAAACATTAAGTATATGAAATTAATGAACTAAAACTTGAGGGATGCTTGCTGCCCTTCTGTGAACAAAGTGTTAAGTGGCGTGTGTTTGTGTGCTTCTTTGATTTGTTGTGCATGCTAACCCCCGATTATGATATTATTGCTATATGCATGTATCTTTTTGTTTTCTTTGTCTTTATGTTTCCTTTGCAGGAATAAGGATTATTTTGCCATTACATTCTTGGCATATGTTAGGCCTTGGAGGCCATAAGTTAGGCATTGGATGCCACGGAATCCTTATTGAGTTTTATAACTCACCCGCCCTACTCTACTTTTGTAGGTAAAGGTTTGCTTGAAAGATCAAGCTAAGAGTCTTGAGTACTCTTTCTGTATTCTAAGGTTGGATTTGTGTATGGTATTGCTCAAAATATTCTAAGTATTCTAAGTATATAAGCTGCTTGTAAACAAGCTAAAAAAATGTGGACTTTCTGTGCAGGACTTGAAGTCTTAGAATTGTGGGAACAAGGTCTATTAAGGTGGAAATTTGTGTTCCATGGCTTTGTGAATTATGGGTTGCTTTTAAGCATGTTTTTGTTGGTCTAACTTTAGTGACCAAATTATGGACTTAGCTAAAATTTGGCCAAAACTTGGCTTTGGGCTTGTATTATGGACTTGGACATTTTCGGGTATTTTTATTGCTTGGTGGACTTACCAAGGCCCATGCATGAATTTATGGGTTATGTTTTCATGAAATTTGAAGCATGTTGAAATTGGGCTTAAATAAGAACTTAAAAATTTTGATTTTATTCTTGGTTAATTTTGGGCCATATGCATGTTAAGTACTAAAAGGCCCATAAGCCCATGTCTATGTTAAAAGCATGCAATGTTTGGCTATGTATGCTCATTTAGTAAAGAACATGCAAGTAAACTTAGAAAAAGCATGAAATTGGATGCTTGTGTAAAGAAATTTAAATGCACGTATGTGAATTAATACATGCCTAAGCATTAGTTGCATTTAAAGGCATTAAGTGATTATGTGCACTAGTGAACTCCAAAACGCATAAGCATGCAAAGCATATGCATGAAAATAAGTTTTTAAACTTAAGTTGGTGTTTTAGTTGCCATGCATATTCTTGGCTAAGCTCGGTAAAGACCATGAAAATGAACACATGAAATCCACATAGGCACTAGCTTGTTTCTGAGAGCACATCAACTTAACCTTAATTAAAGAACTTAACGAGCTAGTACCGATAAGTATCCTGGGGTTCGTGCCCATAAGTCTTAGTGAGTTTTAAAAGCCCCTTCTGTGTAATGAAAACTTCCGCTGCATGTTTAAAAAAAAAAAAAATCAGGCCCAAATGGGCCAGGGGCAATTTAGGGCACGACAGTTTCGGCTAAATTCCGCTGCGCTGTTTAGATCCCGAAACCCATCAGGAATTATAGGTTCATGTGGATCGTCAACTATCTCTTTGGGTAAGTCTCCGTAGTTTAAAAAAACTAGGAAGAAAGGGGCTGGTAGGATGGAAATGTCTCATGATTTTTTGCGAGACCTCCTGATCAATAACTCTGGTGTCCTAGGTTAGAGCTCAATTATTTTTTTGAATCTGTATTCTTTAAGTGATCGTGAATTTGTGAAAGAGAGAGGGACCTAGGAGAAAGTAGTTCAAAAGCGCAATGCTTACCCGCTATTCCGTGATGCTTGCACCCTTGGTGTTGGAGAATTTTTTACTCCTATGGTCGATGCTCCAAGTGGGAAAGTGTCTAATAAAGATTAGCCATTGGTAGCTGGCCATTGATGGCTATTTCCTTTATTATTTTTTTCCAATAAAGTGCATTACTTGAAACTGTCAAGATGTTAAGAATAACCATTTTCGTTATATGTGTAGAAAGATTAACTACTGGTTCTCTCCTGATTTGTTATGTTTGTTAGAAACTAAGGTAACAGCTCCCACCATCTTTGATTTCAAATCTTTCTTAGGCTTTCATGAAGAGTATGTGGTTCCTACTCGGGGTTTTACTAGTAGTCTTTGGTTGTTTAGAAATGAAATATTTTAAATTTTTAGGTTTTACATAATGATGATCAGTGCATCACTGTTTCCTATGTAGTCCAGAATTAAGAAAGTCTTTTCTCCTTTGTGTATGTTCAGCCTAGTCTCAATTTTAAATCTTTCTTTTGGCAGCGGCTAAAAGATTTCTCCCCAGAGATGACCTGCTTGTGGTTTGTTATGAGGGATTTTAATGATTTCTGGCAGTCGGAAGACTATTAGGGTCCTATTAAAGACCATTCATCTCATCTTAATAGGGCTTACCAATGGCTTGATGGGTGCCCCTTGTTTGACATGGTTGCTTCGGGGCCTACCTTTACATGGGTTCATAAGGTGGATAAGTGAGTTATCGACTAGGAATGTTTGAATAGGGTCCTTATCAATGGCAAAACCAGGTTTTTTTTTTCCTTCAACTCAACTTTTAAACCTTCCATGTTGGCATTCATACCATCATCCAATTATTTTGAAGTTATTCGGGTTACCTACCCTAGCTTGCAAATGTCATCCCTTTCGATGCGAGTTTGCTTGGCTTTCCTACAAGGAATTCCTAAGTTTTTTGAAGAGCTTTTGGGTTAATAAGTCAGTAGAGTTAAGTGCCAATCTATCTGAGTTTAACCAACAAGTCAGGATTTGGAATATGGATGCCTTTAGTAATATTTTTAAATGAAAAAAAGGCATTCTGGCAAGGTTGGCAAGCATCCAAAAATCCATCATTTATGGGCATTCAAACTTTTTGCAATAGCTTGAATTTAATTTGTTGGCGGATTGTAATAGGGTCATTTCCCAGGAAGATCTTTTATGGCATAAAAAATTAAGACTTGATTGGATCCAACAGGGTGATAGAAATACACGACTTTTTCATGTGACCACACTTAAATGAAGATTTGCAAATTAGGCAACAGCCTTACAAATCAATAGTGTTTGGGTGATGGATCAAGCTATTTTGTAGTCCTAAGTGCATAAACTCTTCGTTAATCTTTTTGCTTAAAGAGAGGTTTTACAGGGAATTCACAGTGGAGAAATCATTCACCTAATAGTAGAGTTGCATATAGTTGAGTCTTTATCATTGCCAATTACCTTGAAGGAGGTTAATAGACTTTTTTTAGTATGAAGGTTAAAGCAATAAGCCCAAATGGAATTCAGCCTTTTTTTCCCCCATAAGTTATTGGATCACCTAAAAGATTATCTGATGTGTTTTGTCTCTCAAGCCTTTGCATTAAGATCCTTTGACAAGGAAATGCAAAAAGGATTGGCCACTTTTATTCCTAAATGTTCGCCCACAAATGAGGTGTTTAACTTCCGGCCTATTACTCTTCTCAATACGAGCTATAAACTCCTTATCAAGGTTATTGTCAATAGAATCTATCCCTTGATGAAACATCTTATTGGCCCTCTTCAGATTAGTTTTATCTTAGGACAAAGCACACGCATGATAATATTCTTATTACACAAAAAATTGTTCATCATAAAAAAATGTTTCGGTAAGTAAGGGCCAGTAGTAGTAAAAATAAACCTTCATAAGGCTTATGATTGTATAAGCTAGGATTTTTTGGAGCAAGTTTTATTGAAGTTTCACTTTCTGCCAAAACTTGTGGATCTTATTATGTTTTATGTCACCTCACTTAAGCTTGTAATTATATGGAATGGGAAGACACAAGAATTTTTCAAACTAGGCATGAGCTTACACCAAAGGGATCATATTTCCATTTACCTTTTTATTTTACATATGAAAAGGTTGTCCTTGCGTATTCAGTATTATGTTAGTGCGATTGGTTGGAAGCCTTTCAGTTTCGTTAAGAATGGGCCGGAAGTGTCCTATTTATTCTTCGTTGATGACTTGTTGTTGTTTATTGAAATGTTAGAATGGCAACATCTAGAGATGGTAAGTTATATTTCTCATTTTGCAAAAGAATCAAGGTTGGTGGTTAATAATGTGAAGTCTCGACTTTTCTTTTCACCTAGCATTTCTGCTTCTGTAGCCAACTCTTGGACTGTGAGTTGAGGAAATTTTCTCACCAAAGACCTGGGGCGATACTTAGGCGTTCCAATTTTGCATGGGCATGTAATGATTGCTCAATATCAATTTATCATTAAAAGGTTGTGTAGTAAATTTACAGGTTGCAAAAAGAAGCTTTTTTCACTCATTGGAAGAAGAACTCTTATTCACTTTGTTCTCTAGGCAGTTTCAATTTATGCCATGCATACCACTTTGCTTCCCATTGGTATTTGCAATGAGATTGATAGAAAGAGTCATGATTTTTTATGGGGAGGCACCAATGAGAAGAGAAAGATTGCATTGATTAGTGGCAGAAAGCTTGTACCCCTAAGTAGTTTGGTGGCCTTGTGATAAGACGAGCTTCCCTGATGAATTAATCTCTTCTGGCTAGTGTAGGTTGGAAACTAACAGTGGATGCAGACCATCTTTGGTGCTAAATTTTTAAATCAAAATATTTAAAAGATGGTCCTTACTTGGAGTATTAAAAGCATGGTGGTGGATCTTATACTTGGAGGAGTTTCTTGAATTGTTGAGATGTTCTTAAGCAGAGCTTTTTATAACAAGTTGGTGATGGTTCTCAAATTCGTCTTTAAGAAGATAGTTAGGGTGGTATGCTACCTTTATCTTTGTCAGCCCCAAATCCAATTAATTGAGATCTTTAAAAGCTGAGAGTCGGTGATATCATTTCTAATAATGGATGTTAGACCTTTGATGAATTCATAAGTTCTGGTTTAATGACATTTACGAATGGATAAAATCCATTCCTCATGCACACAAGGTTTAGGTTAATTTGTTCTGGAAAGGCGAATCAAATGGTAAATTTTTGGTAAGGTTAATCTACCTGCATGCCCTTGAGTTAGACGACATATGTAGAAGGAAGGATCTTAGTTGGATTTGGCAGCTCTATTCTTTCAAAAAAAATCAAATGCTTTCTTTGGCTTGTTATTCGATATGGTATCTTGACATCAGCTCAGCTTCAGAGGAAAGGGATTCAAGTTACCTCCAAATATGCATCTTGTTTGTTTGGAAAAGAGGATATAAATCACGTCTTTTGCCTATGTCAATTGGCAGTGGATTTTTGGGCGTTGATTATTCTAAAGGATAATTTATCCTTCTTTCTTCTGCAACCATGGAAGGATTAAGTGGTTGATAATTGCATTTTTAACCAACCTGGCCTTCACCAGATCTTTTCGCCTTCTTTCTTTGCTTCAGCCTTGTAGCACCTTTGGAAAATGCATAACAAAGCAAGATTTGAACATTTCTTACTTCGGTCTTCAATCATTTTAAAGATGGCCACTTGTAAAGTAAAAGAGGTGACTTATACTTTCAAATCTCTGACTTCATTGGTGCTTAAGCCAGACCATTTATTAAGGTGGTTCCCTCCCCCAATGGGGTATCTAAAGCTCAATATGGATGGAATGGTCTCTCAATGAGGTGTTGCAGTTGCTAGCGGCTTATTTCATGATAACAGTGGTAGTTGGTGTGCCAATTTTGTAGCCCATCTTGGTTGTTGTGGTGTTTTACAAGTAGAATTAATAGGGCTTAGAAAAGGTCTCCTCCTAGCTTGTCATTTAGAAGTTCATACTTGCTTGGTTAAAACTAGCAATTTTTTTAGTGGTTTTGTTGAGCATTGATTCTTCATCCCAACCGTTTGGGGCTATTGTGTAAGAATGCTACATCTTGATGCCTGAGTTGTAGGTGGATCGTATTGATCATGTAATCTGACAACGGAACCGTTGTGCGGATTTTTTGGATTCTTTGGGGCTTGCAATGGAAGTTGGAGTTAGAGTTCTCCAAAATTATGGATGACAATTGTGCGGATCAAATGTGGATACCCCCAACCCGTCATCTGTGCCCACAGTTTTTTTAGTCCTCACGACTTCACAGGTATTCGCGGGTGAAACATCTCACCCGTGCCCACAAGTTGCGGGTAATCCATATCCGTATATAACCCACGATTTAAACTATGTTTTTTTAAATTTCATAAAAATAAAATATAAAAAATACATACAAAGTCATTCGCTACATATAATACGAAAAAATCATAAAATATACAAAATCATAACATACATATAAAAAAAATGCGAATTAGTATCAAATATTAGTTAAATGTAGGTGTTGAATCCCATTATAATTAATAAGTAGGAAAATTACGCTTGCAGGTTTCACGGGTGGGCGGGGTGGATTTACCTGGGATGAATACCCTCTATCTACCACCCGATTGTACCCGCTAAACGGGTATAATTTGTTGCTCATGTTCGCCTCATCGCAGGTATTTTTACCTGTTTATTTGCACGTCGTGAGTGGATATCTGCGAATCACAGATTTCACTCACTCACTTGTCATCCCTATCTAGAATCCTCCCCTTGGAGTCGGATTGCACTTCATGCTGGTATTTTTAGGTGGCTTTTGTGCACCATTAGTTTTTTCTTGTTCCTTCTTCTACTTTTCTTCTTCCATTCGTCTTTGTACCAAAAATTAAAAAAAAAAAAAAAGATGTCCTCATCTATACACATGTCTCATATTCCTTATACATATACTTCATTTTCTTTGTACACTAATTTCATTTATATCTGTCATCTAACTTGTACATATATCTAATTTTTATGAAAATTGAGATATGATGTTTCACGATTCACATCTATTTTATACTATAAAAATATTATTGGAATGTAAATATATATAAAAATAAGATATATGATTTACATTAGACTTAGCCTTTTCTGGCTTATATTCTTTGATTCTAGCACAAGAATGTACAAGAAGCGTTTTAAATGATTAGGAATAAGAACCTGAGGCCGAAAATGAAATTGGTCACCTCTTCGAGGATCTAAACCTCAGATATTATTCCTCAAACGTGCCTGTGAAAAGCTTTGCTCCTTTTTAATTTATTCGTTCATCAAAAGGAAAAGACTAGAATATCCAAATTTAACATTCTATACTCTTGTCCATTTTCGTCCATTGGCATTCCAATTTTGATTTACGCGCGGTTTCCTCCTTGTTTTTTTTTCTTTGCCTGATCCATTCTCTATCCTGTTCCTACCTCTGCCGCCTCTATTATATATACACACTTAGCTAACTTTGTCACACTCGAAAAACGTCTAAAACGAATAAAAATAAAAGTTTTATTCTCTTTATGAAACACTCTACCTCATAATTGGGCCTAAATGGTAACAGGTTTGAAGCTCAAACAGAAGACCCTAATTTATTTATGTTGTGGTTGAAAAATTTGATTCTACTATCTAGGATATAGAGTGGGATCCTAAACGCTATTGATTAGATTTAGAATTAAACAAGATGAATTATCCAATACGTTCACAGTTATCCAAATTTGTGGAATATTTATTTTGTGTAGAATTTCAGCAAATTAACTTAACCGATATACAAACAAAGATGCATGCGAACTAGACATGCTATATGAGTATATAAATTTGTGCGGAGTGATTTATCTGTCTCTAAAATTTCATTATCAAGTAGTACACACGCATGCGAATAAAAATGGCCGTGGGAATACTGAGCAAATTGGGAATCGGAAAAGTACGATGATCATCCGACGTTCTTATGAGAATGGTATAAATTAGATTTTTGAACCCCTACGTTAAAGTAGGAAAAAAAATTCCATAATCTTAGAGATTAAAAAATGACTGAAAAATTGAAGTAAAATTTTTTAATAGCCAACATCATACACAAAATCACATCATATGTAGTAAAGTGATGGGAAAAGAGTAAAAAATTAAAACAATATCATTTCATTGACTATTTAATGAATAGTGAAAAACCCTTTGGCATTTAGTATATATATATAATTGGTAAAAGATGAATGTATCTTATGGGGTATATATCATTATCAGGAAAGGTCGTTTTTATGGTACTGATTTGTCGGTTTGGTTCCTCTGCTTTTAACGATGATAATATGCTGCCTCTACCTCCTCATCACGAAAGATCAAAAACAGAGCTGATTCTTGGCCATCGATTTCAGTAGCTAGCTAGACAAATATTTTTGCTTTATCGGCACCCCGTCCAGCTGCCCAATCGCACGTTTGGTGCCTGTTGTCGACAGATAGCCACAGGCTAAATGGTGGCCATTTTGTCGATTTGGTTCGTCTACTTTAATTATTGCAATTTGGTACTTCCCTTTGCGGATGGACCATGGCCCGGAACAGAATAGGTTCCCATCCCATGCACGTCTTCAGTTTGATGGTATACAAATTCGCCGTGGCGGACCACCATTGGGGCAGAGGGTGCTGTTGCCCCCAAAAATTTTGGTTAGATAATAGGTTCTTAATTGGTCAATTCAAAAAAAATTAGGGGTTAAATATACATTATCCCCCCCCCCCCCCAAATGATGGAAGAATATAAAAATGAGGGGACAATGAGGTAGACTCTAAGAAAGTAGGGACCGAATGAGTAATTATTCTTTCTAGTCTTAAACAAATATTCTAATATGGCCTAATTACACTATTAGTTCTTTAACTTTTTCAACTCATACGAGTTGTTCCCTTATCTTTGAATTAGTATGACTTAATCTCAATCTTCAATTTTGCCTCATCGTGACGCCGTCACTCTCCTCTAGACTTGCTCCCTCGAATAAAAAATCCTGGCTCTGCCACTAAAATTCAGGACTTGTAGCTAGCTATTTGTCCTTTTTATAATTACTCATCGGCTAAATTACAAAAACCCCCATGTGGTTTGATCTAATCTACACTTTGTCCCCTTCTTTTTTAAAAAACCTACAATTTACTCTCTACTTCCTTTATAGTGTCTAACAACAACTTTTAAAATCCTAAATTAAACTATTTAATAATTATGTTCCAGTAATTTCAAGATTTTTGATATTTTTTTTCATAACTAACCAACATTTAAAAAATACTACTATGCATTTATAAGAAGAAAATTATATTTACAGAAAGGAAAAACCAATAATTTAAAATGTCTATTAACTATAAAAAAAATATTGAAAAGACCAACATTACTTGAAGATGACTTTGGTAGAGTTTAAATTATAGTTTCAAAAGTTATTATCGGATAGTATAAAAGAATCAAGGGGCAAAGTATAGGTTTTTAAAAATAAAAGGAGTAAACTGTAGGTTAGGGTAAACCTCATGAGGTCATTGTAACTTTCCCTTACTTCTTTTGTCCTAGGTTTTTTTTGCTTCATTTCAGTTTTTTAACTTAAATTTAATTTAAATTTGGTGTAAACAATTTGAAACAGAGGTAGTATTTTTTACAATGTTGAGGATAAAATACTTTCGATTCGAGTGTTGCACCCATACTTTTGTGATATTTACAAAATTACCACCGCACCTTAAACAACATTTTTATCTAAAGATAACAGCATTTTATAGAATAACACATGTGTCTAAAAGGAACAACATTTCTTAAGTTTATTCAAAAAATATTCTTTACAGACAATATTACTTCCCGAATTAATACTATTTTACAGAACATCAAATTTATAAGAATTGAACAACAGTGGATGTCATAATGTATCGGCTCTTTCAATTACGTGGCTGATGACAAGTCCAAGTAAGTGTGAATTGAACTCATCATAGGAATATGTCCAATGAAGAGAAGATTGAAGGTAAGGATGCCATAATGGAGGTAACCCTAACGGTAGAGGTTGCCATCTGTAAGAGTTGTCCAAAGAAGTGCGTTGATAATAGTACTGAAAGACTCAATTTTTATTTAGAGCCAAATATAGTTTTATTTCGTATTGTTATTCCAATCAATAATAAGTGATATTTCATTTATACAAATGTGTTATTTTATAATATGCTGTTCATTTTGTAAGATATGTTGCTCGTAATAAGTGTTATTCTGTTCAATAATAAATGTTGTTTCATTTAATTAAATGTATTGTTCTATAATATATTGTTTATTTTATAAGATGTGTTATTCGTAATAAATACTGTTTCGTTTAGTAATAATTAATATTCTGTTTAGTAATAAATGTTGTTTCAATCATACAAATGTATTGTTTTGTAATATACTGATCATATTGTGAGATGTGTTATTCGTAATAAATGTCGTTTCGTTCAGTAATAAGTGTTGTTTCATTTATACAAATGTATTATTCTGTAATATATTATTTATATTGTAAGATATTTTGTTCGTGGTAAGTGTGATTCTATTCAATAATAAGTATTATTCCTTTAAGTCATAAGTGTTGATCTTTTCAGTAAAAAGTATTATTGCATTCTTACAAATACGATATTCTGTAAAATATTGTTAATTTTAGAAGAAATACTGTTCATAAATAATATTATTCAATTTAATAAGAAATATTATTCCATTCAGATAAATATGTTGTTCTATAATATATTGTTCATTTTATGATATGTACTCTTTGTAAATTATGTTATTCTATTCAGCAAAAAGTGCTATTCAATTCTTACAAATATGGTATTCTGTAAAATATTGTTAATTTTGGAAGAAATATTGTTTATAAATAATAGTGTTTGGTTCAATAATAAATATTGTTCTCTTCAAACAAATGTGTTGTTCTGTAAAGTTTAGTTCTCTTTAGACAAATATGATGTTCTCCTCAAATAAACGTATTATTTTATATAACAATGTTCCATTCAGACAAATATATTGTTCAGAATGTGGTGGTATTTTTGTAAATAATGCAAAAGTGATGGAGTAATGAGTTACAACAAGTGTACCATATAGCTACTCTTTTTACAATGTCATATATGAACTTTTAATTTTTTTACAGTACACAAAAAAATCAGAATAAATTTACTACTCCACATGAATATGACTTGGATCTCTCTAATAATTAATTTTATATGTATTACTTAAGGTTTGGAGTCATGCTTTGCATTGTATTCAAAATATGTAGTATTATCAAAAGTATCTTGTTAGGTTTTTCAAGCATTGCGAAGAACAATCCTAACTATTCCATGCTTATCACTCATAATCCAGCAAATCATCGCAAACTTTGAAGCAAGTCCTCAATGTTATGTGGTTATAGTTTGGTGGGATAAAGTAGTGGTTGTTCATTAGTTGGCAGCATCTTTTTTTCTTTAGCTTTTTATTTGGTTTCTGATTATGAAAAAAAAATGTGTCTTGTTTTCAATTACTTAGAACAAATGACATCATCTAATGAATATTTGTATGATTGTACCAATCTCTCTTTCAAAGATTGATAATTGGAAAAATGATCCAAATCCATTATCTAAAATATGAATCAAAATAAATTATAAGCCCAAATCTAATGCTATATAATTGACCATTTTACTGAAACATATTTTATGAGAAAATATAAAAACAAAACTTATCCAAATATTAAGTTCTCTAGAATATACTATATATGCACAATGACTTAACGAAAAATAAATAAAAATCCCAACATCCAATATATCTTTTTTTAATGAAAATTCTTTTACATTAACTGTATATCATACGACATCTACCAATAAGATAGAACACTGAACTCCACAAAAATAATAGGCTCAACTCATGTTACTTATAGCATCTTTGTGATATTGTATTACACATACATGAATATACTCGGTATTCAAACTTGCAGACTGATAGAAGCAAACCTAAAAAATGATGGATACAAACCTAACATAATGATTAGACTAATAAACAAACAAACAAACACTAACTCACTGTTGTGACCTCTTAAATCTGCAACTCCTTCACCTCATTTGATAACGAGAAGAAAAATTAGATCTAGTAAAAGAAAAGAAAAAACTTTACTAATAAAGTCAATTGTTTGAATAAATAGCATAGAAATTAAAGAGGCATGGCCAAATCTAGCTAGAAAATCAACTAGATTTGGCCAATTAAGCCTAGGTTAGAGGGATTTTTTTAAGAGAACGAAGAGGAAAGTTGAGTGTTAGGGTTTAAGTCGATATTACAATATATCTTTAAACATTTTAAATTTGTTAGTCGTAACAAAAGTCTTTACTATCTAGCTAAGCAACTCAATTGTTGTTACCAAAATTTTAAGCTTGAATTGAAACTTTTCAATGGATCCTTGTTCCACACTTGAATTGTTTATACTTATATATATATATATAACAAATGTTGATCATAAAAAAGAAAAACCTTAACACATTGAAAACATGGTAGTAGAAGACAAAGGATGTACATATAAGAAAAGATAAAGTAAGATGGAATTAGATTTTACTTCAATTGTGTGGTAGTAAGATATCTAAAGAGACAATTAGATATATAAAAATAAACTCAATATATAATTATTATGATAGAGATTCTGGGAAGAGCGAAAGATATATTCACATGAGGGAGATATGTATGAGGAAAAATAAAATTGTACAAGTTTGAAGGATTTTTTATAAGTTTTTGGGAAGAGTGATCATATAAAAAAATGGGTATATGTGGTACATGGGAAAAATAATTATCATGAAATAAAATGTTTTCAATGTATGTTTGGAAAGGAGACAATGGAGTGGCCAAGATGTAAAGAGATATTTTTCCAAAATATATTCAATTAAGTATACATAATTATGAGAACAAAGGAACTGGTGTCTTGATAATGCATGCATGTACTTATGAAAAGACTTTTTAATTAAAATAAATTAATTTTAGAAAATTTGAATGCCAAATTTATTATGAAAAGTTAATTATATCTTAGTTTTTTAATTAAAAATTATTTTTAAAAAATCAAATTTATCCCAATTTCAAATTTAATCTAAATGAAGAGTAGTACTACATAAATAGATTGAGAATATGAAAGGAAAAACATTTTTATCACTTATAAAAAGATAAATATAGATCTTTTTGGGAATCGAAAAAGCCAATTCTAGATCAAAAAATAGTTCATAATGTAAGAAGATAAAAATAAAAGTAGACTTTATTGTTAAATAATCAACTTAATAAATTTAAAGAATGAATTTATTCCAAATTTATGACAAATGATGCTCAATTTTATATATGTGTTATTGATAATGAGTAGTTATATGGTGCACGAAGTACACCCCTATATACTTACACTATTGTCTTACTTATAAAAATGTTACCATGCTAAAAGTCACCTTATTTACAAGTCTGCCACCATGTTTGAAATAACATTTCTTATAAAATGAACATCATTTATGAACCAGTAAATTCTTATGAATAGAATAACATTTAAGATTGAAGTGAACATCAATTTGAATGTGGGGCATATCAATGACAGAACCTATTGTTTGCTATGTGTATGTTTATGTGCATTCCACTAGTAACTTACTAAATACAAGACTTTCACTGCCTCAAGAACATTTTCTTACTGAATGAATAGTATTTTATGGAATAATAAATCCATATTAATTGAATAATACTTCACCTGTCTAAAAAAGAATGCAACATTTTTCTTTTTAAGCTATCCAAAAAAGAATGAAACATTTCCCCTTTTCACAACTCTTGTATGCTCAATTTCCTATTTTACCCCTGTTTTCTCTCACATGCAGCATCTCTCCACTCCCTCAACTGCTCTGGTCACCTCTCTCATCATCTTTCACATGCACCTCATGCAATCTCTTCCTTTCTAATCCCAAAAGCCTCCACAGTTCTAGTTATCGACAATTCTATACTTTTGATTAATCATTTAATTTCTTCTATTGACAAATAGGATCATGTAATCTCTCTGCTCTTCCTCATCTCTCACACCCTCCCTTATACAATAACAACCACCATTGCTGGAGAAGTAATCAGTGAATCAACGAATCTTTCAACTAGAATTAGTGCCACCTTTGTAGATAGAACCACCTCCACCTTTGCCGCTAAGGCCGCCACAATCACCTCTACCACCAACGATATCACCCACATCATTGTCACTTAGCTCCACTTCCTTGATTCTATTAGGTGGTGATTCATAGAGAAAAAGCCCAAATCGGGCCAAACTAATTAAATCAGCATCGATGAGCGGTTGGATAGGAGAGAGTGGCAGCCTGAGAGAGCAGGGAGCAAATAGCCGAGTGTCCCCATCACACGTGAAAGGTTGGATGGAAGGCCG
This sequence comes from Aquilaria yunnanensis, assembly GCA_039654915.1. NCBI lineage: Eukaryota > Viridiplantae > Streptophyta > Magnoliopsida > Malvales > Thymelaeaceae > Aquilaria > Aquilaria yunnanensis. The sequence continues at coordinate 10,999,326 of CM077593.1, forward strand.
AATCTTCTCTTGTGACAATCTGGATGATGGCGTCTTAGCGGGCATGAAAGAGAACGAAGCTTTTGGGCAACGGCAGACAAGAGCTTTGGGGAAGATAAGGAAGAAAAAGGTAAAACAGGGGAAAAAATGGGAAAAAAAAATGTTGATGCCTAAAAAATGAGCACAGAAAACGTTTCAATTAAAGCATGATAGAAGAAGAATTATTTACCGAAAGAAACAATATTACATAAAACAACAATTATTGTGAGAGGAACAAAAATTATTTCTAAATTATTTTAGAATAACAATTAATTGATATGTAGGGAACAATGCTTACAGCATAAAACAACAGTGATAGAACTTGATTTTAATAGCTGTGACATATTCATCATATGTAACTATACCGCTTGCACAAGTGTAACTTATTCTCATCCTATTAGAAAAGTTTTATATGGACATGTATATTTGGAATTGGTCGCACTCGGATGCCTATCAGGGTAAGGAATAGATCAATATATGTATTTCCAGAATTGGCATTTCCACTAGATACTAGTACAAAATATATATGCTTTGGTTACGACAGCTATAGCCAACTAATCGAATACTTTGGCTATAAGGCAGCTTTTTAAGGTCCTTCAGAGTTCAGAGGTTGATTCGATTCCTCGCTCCTCCCAAGTGATGAGCTCAAAAACTCTAACACGTACATGCCATTTAATTTACACTACTATCACAATATATAGCTCTTCAACCACATAACAACTCCTTCTATATATCCCTCAAACATTAAAACATTTCTATAGATATGGAGATTAATATCCGGAAAATTTATAATAATTTTTTTTTCATATTTATCCTTGAAAATATGAGTAACTAAATTGTCACTTTTCAAACTCTAGTGGCATACTGGAAATTTTTTTCAAATATCTAGATTCATTTCTTAGATTTTTTTTAAAATATAAAGGCTAAAACTAAAATTTTTAAAAAGTTCAGAGATCAATTGTACTTTTTAAAAAAACTTTAATTATAATTTTAAAGGGAGAGTTGAAATATGGAAAATTGACTATAAAAAGTTAAACAAACATATAAATGTTGCAAATATATTGGGACTACCCAAAATAATACTCCTTTTTTAAGATGAATGTTCTTTTTTCAAGATGAATGAAGTATAATACTCCATTTGTCTTAAAACTATTTCAACATATTCTATTTGGGTAGTTGAAGACTCTAAAATCTTTGCAATATTTAGTAAGTTATGTTACCACACTATCCTTCAAACTATTATTTCAATAATAATTTTTTCCAAAATTTTTTATTTATGTATAAAAAAGTTAAGGGTAAAAGTGAAAACAACACATAAATTTTCTCCACTTTCTTAATTGTTATGGCAAACCAAATGATTCAATAGATATGGGACAAATGAAGTATATATATTACTAAACAATGGCGATTAGAAAAAAAAATGGCTTAAATATCTCTTACTCTCTTGAACTACTACCACTTGAATAAATAAATCCATCAACTATGACTCATTATGACAAAGCCCCCCATCTATTAAAGATCGAATAGATAAACCCCTGACATAGTCATATGATGTTACATGGGTCACCTAGTCGTCAGTTATAATGGCAGCTCAAGTCTCTATCACCCGTCATTAATAATAAATACCTCTCACTTCCTTGAATCATAATCACTCGAATAGATGAACCACTCAACTATGTACAAAAATATATTTATTTATTTTATTATGGCTTAAATACCTCCCACTACTATGAATTATATATCACCACTTAGATAAATGACCCCCTTAACTATGTATAGAACCATATTTATTTATTATATTATATTTAATTTCAGTATCTCTTAACAATGAAATTTACATAAATAATAAATTAAAATTTTTAATTAATTTACAGTATTATTTCTTATTGATTTTATCTTAATTAATTATTTCTTGCACATGCCATAAACGCCACCATGGCCTTGTCATGATTAACTTAAAAATGAAAAAAAAATTAATTAATTATTTCATTTAATTTTTTAATTTCATCACCAATTTATTTAAAATAATTAAAATGCATGTAATTATTTTAATTTTAATAATCACAATTAAAAAAATAAAAAATAAAATGGTTGTGAGCAACTGACCTGGCAGTGGCTAAGGTGAGCACCCAAGCATTCAGTTACTCCGAGCTTAGGGTCACACTCCATTTGAGTGATTGAGTTTTTGAGTCACCCTTCAGTCATGACCATGTAATGACAAGTATTTGTGCCACTAAGATAGGGACTAAGATTTTAGTGGCCTACTACTAAAACTAATATGCTACTGAAAGCTCAATCGCATTTTTGCTTCAGTTTTGTAGTGTTATAAAGTTTTCTCATTTTAAGTTATCACAAAGTCATAGTGCTACTTATGGTGTGTGTGAGAAATAATTAATTAAGATAAAATCAGTAAGAAATAATTAATAACTAAAAAATGTATGTAAATATTAGTATAACTCAATATTTATATATTTAGTAAAAATAATACTATGAATTAATTAAAAATTAAATTTATGATTTTATGTAAAGTTCATTTCTAGGAGATGTTGAAATCCAATACTATAATAAAATGTATAAATATATTTTTTATACATAGTTGATGAAAGTGTTATCAGTTAGAGTGGTTATAGTTCACAGGAGCAGGTGGCATTTACATCTAACTGTTAGGTGATAGAGACTTTAGCTACCATTATGACGGATGATTGGGTGATCCATATGATATCGCATGACCACATTAAGGGGTCATCTGTTCGCTCTTTAATAGTTGAGGAACTGAGTTATAAAAAGTCATAGTTTGAGGTTCATCTGTTCGAAGACTAATAGTTCATGGAGCATGAGGTACTGAAGCCTTAGGAAAACCCGACCAAAAAGGAAAGAAAAATGACACAGTTTAGATACTTTCTCCCTCCTAAAAGGGACGAACTATATTTGTTTTGTCATCCCGAAAAAATTAAACCGTTTCCCTTTTTATAAATATTAACATATAATTTAACTTATAACTCTTATTTAAACTCTCCGTATATCTAAAAAAATTTAATTTTAATTTTAGGGATAAAAATGGAAAAAAAAATACAAAAATTATATATAACTAAATCTTCGTATCTATAAAAATATTTCATTATAGGAATCTTCGTATCTAGCTATAAAAATATTTCATTCATTATAGGACTCATATTAGTCCAAGATAGTATCCAAGCTACCTAAGATCCAAGTGCTAGCTGCAGGTTACCTGTTTGTGCATGGATGCAGCTGCCGGAACCAATTAGCTCTCTTCTTTGTTTTTTCTTTTAAAGCAAAATATTTGTTGGTTGCGGGTGTAAAAGAGTATTCTTTTTTTTTTCTTTTAAGGCACAATATTAGCTGGTTGCTTGTGTAAAAGAGTATTCTTTTGAATATGCCATAGCTTTTTTCTTTCCTTATTTTAATGAGTATAAATTATTTAATCTAATTTAAATTAAATTAGCTGCAAATCAACTAATTTATTGGTGCTGTTTGTAGCAGCTGGTAAAGTGACAAAGCACTAGGGTATCTCGGGTCACTAACTTGGTTTGAATCCACCAATGGTACATTGTACATCAACATTGTAATTTATGATTTGAAGTTCTATAGATTTTAAACAACTTGTAATGATTCTGAGTATTTAAAGAAAAAAAAAAAAAACCTTTGCTTGTACTAGCTAGGCTTGCTATGCCTATCTAGGTTTCGATGCCCTCCTCTCTCTCTCTCTCTCTCTGTATATATATACACATACATACATGTTCAGAATCATCACAAATAAAGATTATAAGTTACTATAAAAAAGTTAAGGGATGAAGTGTCTTTCTTATGAAACATTGGAGAACTTCATCATTTGACCACTTCTAGATATTTGATATTTTAAAGTGTGGTGACACATGAACTCATGTCTTCTACTGAGATGTCCCATTATATTGGCAGTTGAGTTGAGAATGTGAAACTCTTTATCTCTCACTTTAATATATCAGTTTAATGATGTATATTCCAGCATATGTGCACCAAGATAATGAACCATAAATAGGTGCTACATGATATTGCGAGAAATTAACTGCTAATTACCTTTTGGTGATCAATTAATTATCAAGTCAGCAGGATTAGGATATGAAGGTGCAGCCCGCCAGGTCTGACCCCTGAAGCCCCTGCTTTGCAGAGCAAGATCCATAATTCGGGATACGAGTATAAACCAAGGGAAATCGTACCAAGAGAACGAGCATCTGGGCCAAACATGATCATAAACCAACATATTCCTTTTCTTATTTCAATTCCTAAAAGCTGAGTGTGACCGTGACGCACTCGTCGAACAGAAAAAAAAAAATTAGAGGCAGGGAGAAAGAAAGAAAGAATAACATGTACTTAAAGAGACAATTATGTGATCTTTCATACCTGAATCATGTTTTAGGGACTGCTTCCAAGCTACAGTTATTTAATTGATCCGTAATGTGGGAGAACATACTTAGAACCAAGCGTGTATAGATAATTTAAAATAGTTATTATTGGATTGATTAGATTTAAACTATTTTTACAAATAATTATATTTCGATCATAAACTACCACATTAATTATCTTAATACATTTATTTAAGTAGAATTTTTATTTTAATATTTTTTGAACAAAGTAACCTAAGTTTCGGATTGTTCTTATTCAAATTAAACTTCCTTTTGTATACTAATTCCCTCAATCATGAGCTGTTGGTAAAGACGGATTGCGAACCCAATTATTAGTTTCAACATCGATTATATGGGTACATGAAAATTTAATAGAATTAAGAATCGCAAGTTATATATGACTATGGAATTTATGAGCACTGTCTCAATTGTCATCTGTTAAAATCTAGTCTCCTACGCAATTAGATTACGAACCGAAAGTCCTAATTAATTAATGAATTCGATTGGTCTCAAGAAAGGAATTAAAAATTGATGGTGGGGGAAATTAGTATTAGTCATGCGTGTATGACCATCATAATATTCGATTGTTTGATGCTTCTCCAACTCCAACATGAGTTTATAATAAGCTTATTATCTGAGGAAAAAGGAAGAAGGGAGAGAAAAGGGAAGGGTAATGGCTGAATTTGGGGTCGTAATTTAAGCCATGGTCCCAACCTAATGGAGTACTTATATGATAGTGCTTGAAGCCTAATCATGCACACAAATTAAAGATGATGTTGACGGACCAAGCAAAGGCAACCCGTGTTTGAGGGCGCAACATTACTTGATTCTTTTCAATTTGTGGCTGCTTAAAATTGACCCGCAATGGGTAATTTTTTTGATAAATTTACCATTAAAATAAATGTTAATAATAAATAATTAAAAAATTTACTATCATAAATTTATGTTAATTGATTAAAATTTTATTATTATAATAATAATTAGTTATGATCGAAACTTAATATTGTGAAATATAATATTATTCTTGCTTTGAAATTATGTATGAATTTTTTTCATTAAAGAATAATTCACTAAAAATTTTATATCTTATAAAGTCAAATTTTTATTTTTAATACAAATGATAAATTTATTTAGCAAAATTCACTTTCAATTTTAGTAATTATGGGCCAAATTGCTTTATTAAACCATAAAGCTTTTGAATTAAATAACTCATACTATAAAACTCAATTATCAATAATGGAAAGATGTGAGCACAAAAATTATGTTTAATTTATTTTAATCAATTAGTGTTATAACCATTAGCTTAATAAAGATTAAAAGAAAAGAAAAGAAAAAAATTGAACAAAAAGTTTAGGGACCTAGAGGAAATGGAAAAGCTTTAGACATTAAAAATTTAACAATTAATGCTGACCAGTGTTTTTACTTTAGAAGATAGTTCATAAAAAGACAAAAAAAAAGTTTGGGACTAAGAGGGTAAATAGAAAGAATCCAATTGAGTAATTATTAAGTTTGAGGACTAAAACGTAACACGGGTCAAAATTAGTGGCTAAAATGGAAAAGAGTAGAAATTCAGGGACTTAAAATGTGTGTTGACCACAATGAAAAATGAAATAGGCAGAATTAGAAAAATTGCAATCTAGGCCCTCCATACGTGATCACCTTGCAAAAAGGAGACGAAAATTCAAAAAGAATCGCTCACATCCAAAAAAAACAAAAAGAAAAAAAAGTGGTACTATTTTGCACCATTCATGGACATTGCAAAATCCACAACCTTTAGAATATAGGTATACTATGCCCATATAGGAAACTATTCCCATACAAGCGGTAGTTTCAATTCATAAATGAACATTAATAGAACCCATTAGGTTAACATTGGTATTTTTAAAATTAAATCGTACTTCAAACTGTTAGGTTCTTCTTGTAACGATTCAACCGGTGCAATTGGTAAAATCTTCTGTTCATTGCACGTTTCATTTTGCCCATGAGTACTGAGAGACCCTATGTTTTGAACATGAAAAGAATAGACCAAAACAAACATGCACATAGAACATAAGGACTAAGTATGTATTTAACCATATTCTATAATAAATAAATTTCCAGAAGCCCTAAACAGCATATGTGAAAGAAGCGACAAACCTTGTTCCCATCTCTAGCAGTCACAAGACAACAATTAGGATGCAAAACCAACATCTTTATTTTTTTTCTTTTTTTTTTATTTGACTTTAACCTTTCATTTTCATCTCTTTCTTTTTTTAAAATGTTGTAGAAGATCCCTTATATTATTTCTTATTTTTGCATTATTATTTAAAACCTTTCAAAAAAATTTCTTTACCTCCATGTTGTTTCTTTGTTTTCTATTTTTTTTAACATTTTTATTGTTTATTTAGTTACTTGATTACTTTGCTTGTGGTGTTTAAGCTTTGGATAGATATTGCAATAGAAATAGAAGAGGAAAATGGAATTATTTTTTTGTCCCCCAGCCCTTAGTGGTTTTAGGTCCACAGTTCTAAGTGGTTTTCACCAGCTTTGACTAGATCTTGACCTCATTACAATTGAGCTGAAACCCAAACCGTTGAACATTAACTTCAAAGATTATTTCAATCAACAGAAAGTTGAGACATGCTAGGGGGAGGATTCAAAGTCTCATTTGGACTTGTTAGTGCAAAAGTACACCCAAACAAGTGGCTATTTTAAATTATACTCCCTCCATTCCATATTCTTTGCAATATTTTTCTTTTCGGACAATCTAAAATTCTTTACAATATTGCCTTTTTTAATAATTATTTCTCATCCTATTTACTATTATACCATCATTTTAACCTCTTTTCTCCCCTTCCTAACATACCTGGCCCACTTATTTCTCTCTTTCTCTCTATCTCTCTCTATCTCTATTTCATGTCTCATCTTACTCTTCCTTTCATCTAGCTGTGATTCCAGCCTAGAATGAGATAAGGATCTACGAGGCAATAAGGAGGCCATGGGTTAAGGAACGACTTTGCGGCGAGATTGGGGCAAGAAACTGAGAGGCTGTGAGTTATAAAGACGATGGAAGAGAGGCAACTAAAGACAAACGAACAGAGGCAACGACAGATCAAGACAAATCGAAGGAAGGATCTTTGATCAAGGTGAATCAGAGGAAGGATCTCCAATCAACGTGACTGTTTTGCTATTCACTGGTGTCGAATCCTTCTCGCTGGTGAGATTGTGACCGATCGACAAAGGCCAAACACAGAGACGAGGCAAGAGGAATCAAAGATGGATAAAAGAGAACGACAGCAATGGAGAAATTGGAAGTGGATAAAGGAGAACGAGGAATCGGAGGTGGACAAAGGAGAATGGGGAATTGAAAGTGGACAAAGGAAAAGAGAAAAGGAAAAAATGAAAAAAAGAGGCAAATAGTAGTTTGTCTTGATATGCATATTGTGGATCGGTCTATTGGTTATCTTAACATATGTAAGATATTTCTTGACCACTAAATAGCGGGTTTAGTTAAAATCAAGGTTGTTAAGATCGGGATCTCACCCAAGATTAAAAGACTAATTATATTAGAAACTCAAGTAAAATTTAAGTGTCATAGCAATGATACAATATAATTATTGATACAATACAAGTAAAATTCAAACTTTAATAGAGTATACATCAACATATAATCAATAAAATAATCAACACAAGTCTGAAAGAAATTCATGAACAAAAACATTATTTACAAATAAAAAACAGTACAATGTCCATAATTTAAATATTCAGTAATTCACTTTCAAGAAATTTAAAATGTATAATATTTTTTTACAGTAAATAAATAATTTAAAATTAGTAATTTTTTCTTCCTAAATAAAATAAGGTCAACTTATAGAGAGGAAAAACTGGTAATTTAAATATCTATTAACTATAAAAAATATTTATTATATATATTAAATTTACAATAAGACAGTTACCAAATAATTTAAATTAGGCTTTAATTAGAGAGTTACCTTGAATTAACAAATTTTGTTTAATTGGGGATCAAAATGAAATGTTTTTAAGGATTTAAAACCAAAATAGGATATTTTTAATAGATTTAGGATCTAAACAGAACATTTAATAAACTATAGATGAAAACATATTGAAAATTAAATGTTAGAGATCATTCATACAATTTATCTCCAATAAAAATCAATATGTGGGTAGGATTGGTAGGATTTTTCAATTCTACGATCTTACAATTTTAGCCACGATCTTTATGTGATCCTACCACAATCCTACCATACTTTCGATCATACAACATTTTGACAATGTTTTCTATGTTAGATCATAGGATTGTACAATTGTACAATTCTATGATTAGGATTGTAATTTTAACAACCTTGATTAGAATGATGTTTGATAACATATATTTATCACTTTTAAATTTTTTAAAGTTGGGATGTAAATTAACTTTTTTTAAATATTAGATAAAATATTGTAATTAGTTATTAATATCATTTCTCAAATGAAAAGATAATTAATATAAGAAATTAAAATAATACTCAATTTCAAAAAAGAAAAGTAAGAAAAAGGATTAACATTATAAAATGGAAGGAGTATGCCATAGAATTTGCCTAAGTGATGAACAAATCACTTTCTCTAAGGCAACTTAAAATATATTTAAATTTTAATACAAAATTGAACTTTGTAAGAGCTAAGTGCATTATCAAGACTTTAAAGTTTAAATAGTACTGTTTTATAAAGTCCAATAGCTCTGTGCTTGTGCAAGCCCATAAATCGAGTTTGGTTTCAGTAGGACCACTTAGTCATATGTACTGATTTATTCCAGTATGGGATTGACTTGCTCTTCAATTGACAAACTATATAACAAAAATTAATTTATAGTATATATATTTTGGTACTCAATTTTTATTTTCTCTTTGGAGCTGGTCTTTGTGTGGTGGGTGCCAAATAGGCTTTTGTTAATGCTATTGCAAAGTTAAATAGGTTCCACATGACTCAGAGCAAACCTAATTATGTGTCCTCTTCATCATCTTTACTATTATTTTTTTTTTCTGCAAAATCTGAAGATAATGATGGTCACTGTAAAGATCAGCGTGCATTACATTAATTTGCAAAGATAAGATGTTGCCTCTGTAATTAAACATATATATAATGCAAATTCCAGATCAGGAAGCTGGTTACTATCATGAGTTTGTGTTGTTACAAACTTACATATATAATTTGATTAAGTGGCTCATTATCATTAGTTTCTATAAAAAATAAAAAATAATAATTGGAGCGGAGAAGTAGAATGTTTGTAATTAGTATCATCAAAATGGGGCATAGAGAAAATTGTTTATGAGCTGCCAATCTTGCTGGGAATAATAAACCCTTCATCTAAAGTGGAATCCTAAAGAGAAACATTCTTGCTAATTACAAACACACATGAAGAGAGAAAAAAAATGAAGAGGGCGTACGTAAACTACTTGATTTCTTGATCCACTTCACCTAATCTGTGTCTGGTAAGGACATGAAAACCAATATCTATTTGCTCCCATGGACGCACACCCGTTTATATAAGCGCTGCTGATCATTATTATTCGTATGTATGAGTAGAACTTTTTACTTAACAAATGCTCGATGTTTGGGCATTAGAATTTTTTGTCCTTTTTAATTGATTGAGAGGACAATAATTATTGTTTCAAGATCCAAAGGCATGTTTGCGGTTGTGGAGACCAGCAATCTAAGTTTCTTCCAGATAAGCTCCTTTAAAATGAAAAACGTTTAATTAGTACTGCTGTGTGTACCAGAGGAAGGAGATAGATGCATTTAAAAAACAAAAGCTCCTTTAAACTAAAAATAAAATAAAATAAAAAAGCTACTAAAACGTTTTGTTCTCTTCCTTCAGAAGAATAGATTGAAAAAGAAAGAAGATTTGTGACTTTGAGCGCGATGATGGGCTATAGGAACAGCAGGATGATTATTTGACAAGAAGCTAAGGTTTAACAAGTTCAGGATTAAAATATGGGATGCATCTAATTAAATAGGTAATCAAAGTAGTGTAGTAGAAACATGTGAGTCACTACATGAATATTTCAGTGGTATAATGTGCCACAAAATAGCTTATCAACCCAAAAAATAATGTACATACAAATAATTAGGGATTATCACTGAAACCGCAAGATAACCAAGACAAGTAGTGTGTATTCCTGAATTAGGATCAATACGGTATGAGAAGAATATGTTGTTATTATTATTATTACTATTGCCACAGGATTTCATATGAACCATTTTTTGTTTTTTGTAAATCGCAGTCATAGGATTAAATCAAAATCATTATTATAATCATAAAATATGATTAAAATTTTTTCCCTACTTGATATCACAAAATCAAAAAATTCTAATATACGAACCAGAAATTCGACAACATTTCGACAACTTTTCTCTGCTATTGCTACTAAGCAAGAAAACAGATGAAGTACTATTCCTCTATCTATCGGCCCATTGTGATGGTTTCTTCATGCTGGCCCAATTAGTCCATCACTCGCTAGGGAATATTAAGCGTCACGCGTCAGTAGAAAAAGCCTATTATGTTGGGCTCAATTCAAGAAAGCCTATTATGTTGGACTCGAATCATCGCCCCATCCATCTCCAGCAAGCCCAAACAAAACAAGCGATTCACCAAATTATCCATTTGCAGTTTAGGCTACCTCTCCCAAAACCTCAGGGCTTTTCGCCATCACCCAACTCATTCATCAGTCTCTCCAGAAAAATGCCGCCGTCAAACGCTCTGCAACTCCGGCGGCTCCTCCGCTGCGTTTCGCCACCGCCGCCGGCTGTGACTACTGCTAACAGCGTCCACCCTCTGAAAACCATATTTCTTTCTGCCCCTACGAACTTCCCCAAATTCCCGTTTCTGTCTGCGTCTTCCTCCAGACTCTTTTCCACCCAAAATGCTGAAGCCCGGAACGACCCGGATATTGATCCGATCGCGCAGTCTGTCTCCGCAGAGCTGCTCCAGGATCCGGATTCGGATCCCCTGTCGATTTCGCAGAGGCTTCAGCTCAAGTTTTCTCATATCACGCCCTCCCCTCTTTTGATCTCGCAGGCCCTCAATATCTCCCCGGAAGCTGGGAGGAACGTCTTAGGGATGAATCAGTGGCTTCTGTCGAATTCTAACTTCAGTCACACTGATGAGACGCTGTCTTTGTTCGTAGATTACTTCGGTCGGAGGAAGGATTTCAAAGCTACCCATGATTTGCTTGTTGCGAATAATGGCGTTGCAGGATCGAAAACCCTTGAATCTTCGATCGATAGGCTGGTTCGGGCAGATCGACCAACGCAGGTTGTCGGGTTTTTCGAGAGGATGGAGGGGAATTACGGATTCAAACGGGACAAAGCATCGCTTAGATTGGTGGTGGAGAAGTTGTGCGAGAACGGGCACGCGAGTCATGCAGAGAAAATGGTAAATAACTTGGCCAACGAGATATTCCCAGATGAGGTTATCTGTAATCTGTTGATCAAAGGTTGGTGTGTTGATGGGAAGCTCGATGAAGCAAAGAGGTTGGCTGGGGAGATGTATAGAGGAGGGTTTGAGTTAGGGACAATGGCGTACAATGCAATGCTTGATTGTGTATGCAAGCTCTGTAGGAAGAAGGATCCTTTCCGGCTCCATTCGGAGGCAGAGAAAGTTTTGGTGGACATGGAGTTTTATGGTGTTCCTAGGAACACGGAGACATTCAATGTCTTGATCAATAACTTGTGCAAGATAAGGATGACCGAGGATGCAATGAAGTTGTTCAGTAGAATGGGGGAATGGGGGTGTTATCCGGATGCAGATACCTATCTAATACTGATAAATAGTTTGTATCAGGCGGCGAGAGTGGGAGAAGGAGATGAAATGATTGATAGAATGAAGTATTCTGGTTTCGGGGACAGGCTTAATACCAAGGTATATTATGGGTTCTTGAAGATTCTGTGTGGAATCGAGAGGCTTGAGCATGCAATGACTGTTTTCAAGAAGATGAAGGCGGATAGGTGCAGGCCGGGTGTGAAAACTTATGAACTCTTAATGCATAAATGGTCAGCTCACAATCGGCTTGACAGGGCCAATGCACTTTACAATGAAGCTGTGAAGAAGGGGGTGCCAGTTGAACAGAAAATGTATGAAGTTGACCCAAGATACAAGAAGAAACCAGTGGTGGTGGGGAAGAAGGAGAAGAAACGTGAGACATTGCCTGAAAAAATGGCTAGGAAGAGGAGTCGTCTTAGAAAGATTCGATTAAGTTTCGTGAAAAAGCCTAAAAACATGATGCGCCGTGCAATGTGAGCTACTTCTAGAACATGCTCGAAGTGTAAGGATTATTGTTATAATTATCCAATTGACAATTCTTTGTTGCAAAGTTTTGATAATTTTCACCCCACCCACATAGTTCCTCTTGTAATCTTGTTTGCATTGGATGTAGCCTGTGCTTTCCTCAGATAGTATCAGATTGGTAATAAGAGACGCAAGTTCTAGGGTTTAGCAAGAATACTTATCCCAAGTAGCTTGGGATTGAAGCTCAAATTAACGAAGCCACATTGTAAAATTTTCGTGCTCAAGCAAGGTCGAGAGTGTTTTGGCATTATCATCCATCTTCATTATCTTACTGCCCTCTAGCAGGTAGAGCTTGATCCGAGTGTTGTGGCAAACCTTTGCTTCTCTTTAGAACATTGTTTTTGTATTTTTAAGGTGACCATGTTTGATGTTTTAATTTTGAACAGAGGTTAACTTTAGAGTTCGTGGACTATGTTTTATACTCCCGGGGCATTGGTTTAGAATTTAGAGCAAGACAGGGATCGAGTTTGTACCTTATACTGCTTTATGTGGATGCCAAAGTTGTTGAAAACATTCTTTTATTTGGTTATGGCGATGCAATATTGCCATCATTATTCTGTGGATAACTGGTAAAATGTCTGAAAATGCCGATAGGAGTTCTTACTTCTTATTTATGAATCTTTCAGTTGTTCTTATTAATTGATTCTACCTGCACAATTTAGCAATTTTGGAGAATTTTTTAGGTCCACTTGGGTGGACGTTGATCAAAGTTAACATAACCAGGATCCGAAAATGGTATTCTAAGATCGTACTTCTGAATTGGACTCTATGTAGAGTTGCTTGTCCATCTGGGTTATGATTGTCAGATCCTAGAATTATACTGCCCTAGTCATCTGAATCTGTTAATTTTGATATATATCCACTTGGGTGGACAGTATAATATTTTAGGACCAGTAATTAATTCTAGCCATCAACATACCAACCCATAGCAGAGCTCTTTCCGGGAAGTCTTAAGGACAGATGATATTTCTGCAGGAGACGGATTCCATTTCCAGAGACTCGAGAATGCCACCTATAGAACATATGATCCTTCCCCTTGACACAGAAAAAAAAGTGAGAAACATCCAACAAGAATTGTTTCTGTGCATGGACTCGTCGGCCTAATAAAACAACATGAGGTTTTGTTCTATGGTGATTAAGGAGAAGATTCATTAAGTTATGTGGTGGCATTCTTCGTTATGAGGTCATATTTTCAAAAGTTAGGTGGGTAATTTTAGGCTTTCCATGGTTTGGGTGATTATGAAAGGCACCGCTACGTACCAAGATGGTACTAAACCTAGAGCAGAGGAAGGGGTGAGAGGTCCCTGTCTCTTAATACCCCAGTATCTAGCAAACACAAATTTTATTTGCATGCTTTACGAAAGGCGAGGATCCCAAACCACCCCCTCCCTTTTTCTTTACAAGGTTCTAAGCTTTGATGGAATATAACATTCTCAACCATTTTAGGATGATGGGTTGTGTATTAATATTGCTCCAATGCTCTATCAATAGATTCAGATGCTAGTGCCCACTCTCTGATAACAAGGAAGTCGCCAGGCAGAACATCTGCAATGGAAGCACTCGAGGAGCTCAACAAGGCAAAAATGAGATAAATTTATCTAAATCATGGTGGACGCAACTGCTGGATCTGAGGAACCTCACATTATTCAGCAAGGAAGGATCTTGCAGGATTAGGATCAAACATGGCAACCAGAGCTCGAGACTGGCCAGAAATAGCATGCTATTGTGACTGAGATTCAGCGACTTAATATTTAGCTTCAACCCGAAGCAAACTCTGAAAGCACATATTCCACCCTAGAAAAATCTGCGCATGCAGTGATCGAAAGTTTGAAAGCCTGCCTGAAAGTCTCTCTTATGGAAGACATGAAGAACCAGCTGAAAGAACCAAAACAGTCCGAAGCTGGGGCTCAAGTTTTGGCTTGTGAAACTCTGCAATAGTTGGAAAACGCAAAGCAGACCCTGGAAGCGCTTAGGTACCAAAGCACGAGAGCAATTGAATCTTACAATGACATTGGTTCGGAATTAGAACAGTCAGGGGGACGTGTCACCTCACTTTAAGAACTTGTCAGCAAGCTTGAAGCAAACCTAAGTAAAGCTACTTGCAGCTCCTTTGGAGATGCTGCCAATGATAGTATTAAGCAGGAAAGCGGAGAAAATGGAATGTCTGGGGAGCAAATGCAGCTTGCAGAAAGAGATTTCGTTGCCAAAAAATGTGAGGTTGGAAGGTTGAGGTCTGCTATGGAAACTGCCGAAGCTAAACACCGAGAAGGACATGCCAACAACACTGCATAAGTAAAGAATGCGCAAGAACGGGGCTGAGCAGATAAAGTCCGTAGCTAGTGAAAGACAGGCTCAGCTTATGGCCAAACTGGTGAAAGCAAAGTGTGATATTGAAGAGCTGAAGGCAAGCTTAATGGACAATGAACTAGAATTACAGGGTGTCTCAGAGGAAGATAAGGCACTCTTTTGTGAAGTTTGAGCACATTTCAAGCTAACAATAATAACCGGTGGGCTACAATGGTTATTCAGTAGCTGGAGGTGGCCAAACTGCAACGAATTGGATGCTTCAAAGAGACATCTTCCCCAACTGTGTCTGTGCTTGTCTCAGCAGCTTGCACATTTATCAGCTGCCTAGTGACATATCTCATTTTTGGTTGCTTGCCTGGGTCCCTTTTTTCTTGGTATATCTTTCATTGCAATCGAAGATGGAGATATTCTAATCCCTGGGTGACTACCCCAAGTGCAATCGTGTAGCAGATACTCCAATCTAGACTTGGCGACGGATCTCTCCCATGCAAAAAAGCATCGAGGCTTCATTTTTCTAATATAAACAACTCCACCGCTTTGTCACCTTAGAAGTCATTTAGATTCTCTGTCGCACGTCATTTTGGGCTGATTTGACACCAGCCTAGTGAAGAACATTTAAGTTTTTAAAAATTTTTCTAAAATTATGTTTTATCTCTTAATTTCAGTAGTTTGAATTCAACTACTAATAATTATTTAAAATTCTGACACTAATTACAAAAGTTGTTCCCAAATAGATGATTTATATCACAATAAAGGCTTGTTCAACAAAGATTTGTAGTGCTTTCTTTCTATTTTTGCAAAATAGTAAGACATAAATCATAGCTGTGAGCACGAAGGTTAAACATGTTGAACCAAGGGTCAAAAGACTCTTAAGCTTTTGCAAGGTGCTTTTCTATTCCTTGACTGATTACACAGAATTTCACATTGCTATTTCCACCACAAGTATGAAGTATCTAGCCGCTAGCAAGCTAATAGTCAACGCAAATGCCAAGATTGCCTAACGAGGAAGAGGGCGAATTGACTAGATTTGTTAATATCTCCGGCATTGGACCGGCGAAACAATTGCTGTAGAGTAAAATCGGAATTTTGGGGCTAGTTCGTTTAAAATTTCCACGTTTTAAAAATACATTGTCTTTGGTCAAAAGGGCAAATCAACATTTACCCAATTTCTAAATGAGCAAAAATAGCTTCGAAATTACGCTTAATGCCACTCCGTTGTTCAAGTTTGCCAGCCACTCAGTGGCTCAACTTGTGCCACCGCTTTGTCAGTTTCCCTAAACCTTAATGATGGCCCTCTCGGTACAACCTTACACTGATTCGCCTATTCCTACTCATGGTTTTATTCATCTGTGCAGATCGTGGATGAAGGCTTGGAATTGATCGAACATAGATATGGTTGGTTGGGCGACTTAAATTGTGGATGAACGGATGAAGGCATGGAATCGGTTGCAAAAAAGAATCTGGTTTGTTGGGCGGCACTTTATCACAGAGGGGAATTTGATGTTCTCATTATCCGCCGAATTGAATCTATGGACGAATGCATGATGGGCGGTGCTCTTTCACCATGAGCTGGATCTTGTTTGATGGGCGGTGCTCTTTCACGGCGGGCCGACGAGATGGAGCGCCAGGTCATTAGTCCATTGTAGGTTTTAACTGAGGACAAGACAGGCAATAATATAGGGGTAATTTGGGAATTGCAAGCTATGGGTCTAGAATGACCCACGAATCATCCAACTCCAACCTAGGTTTAACGTGTTAGCACAACCTCATACACGCGAAACAAACTGGTAGTTGAAGTGTTTTTCCTTCTTTTTGTTTTTCATTTAAGTCATTGAAGAACTAAAGCCTCTATTTTCATGATGGAAACTTGTCATGTCATTACACATTCTTTATTTAAATGAGTTGAGGGGTTAAGTATCCTGAGGTGCAAAGTATGAGAGGTGAGTCAGACTGAGTTAAACTTTAAGACGTAGAATATATGAGTTAGCAAATTTTGAAGGCGCAAAAGGGGATTTAGCCCTAAACGGAAAGAGGTCACTGAGCTATTTAAAAGCTGTGGGGTGTGACAAAAAGAATAATCCAAACCTACGGGCTTTAAGTGAAATTTATGAATAACGTTATTTACTTGTCGAACGAGTCTGCGCAGTTCCACTCGAACTTTGCGGTTCGAAGTTCGAACTTGCTGTCGAGTTCCCCAGCGGCAATCGAGGGCAGAACACCAATTACAGGGGTTTGAGCTTGAGGGCTGTCATTTCAATTTTGTCGTTTCTTCGCTGCGAACGAAAAATAATGGAAAGTAGCAACCTTGAGCAAATGCTGCAAGATGGTCGACTCCATAGAGAGCTATATTCCCTTATTGTCGCCCACCTTCGCGACCAAAATCTCACCCAGGTAACTAAACCACTCTATTAGCTTCCTCATATAGATATCGTCGCATTTCATTGATTTCTTTCTTTGTTGCTTAATTTGAATTGTGTTCTCTAGGCTGCAACGGCGGTGGCGGCGGCCACTATGACACCATTAAACGTGGAAGCGCCTTCTAATAGGCTACTTGAGCTCGTTGCAAAGGTGATTTTATCGATAAGCATTAAGAAAGAGACTTTGATGCTTATGAGGGTGTTTGTTTGTTAGGATTGGGGGCTTGGTTCTAAGATGTTAACAGGGTCTTGCAGTGGAAAAAGACGAGATTCAAAGAGGGGTTTCGTCCTCTCCGTTGTATGATTCTGGGACCTTAGCCTATGGCACTAACCTGACCCGCCGTGCTGCTTCTATCGATTTCAGGTATTTTTGTTAGAAGTTGAAATTTCAATATTGGATTAAAATGCTTTCTGTATCTAAGTGCGAGCATACATCTTTTGTGGTGTTGGTTTGCCTCTGTCTATGTCTTCCCTATATGGTTGATGTGCTTGAACTCTTCCTGCCAATGATAGAAGTTTTGGAAAACTCGTCCTTGTTCCCAAGATCCTAAAGAGAGAAAAGGTCTTTTTTTTCTTTTGAAAAAAAAAATCTCCGTTTTCACTAGAATTTTAACAAATACGATCTGTCACAGCTTGAGAGGCAAACAGTAAAAAGGCTTATATCAACAAAGCTTAAAAAATATTTCTGGTTCATAATGTGTTTGACACTCTATGTATTAAGAACTCGTGTGTGCATTGGTTGTGAAAACAGTGCTGGCCCAGACACCAAGGGTTCGTCAAAAAGCTTTTCAAAGCATGAGACACGCACTGTTTCTGAGCATAAGGTGTGTTTATATTCCAAGTAATATGTCCTGCTTACCTGTAATATTTTTTTGAAAAGCGTATTCTGAACTTTTTTTTTTCTATTTAATTGGACTGATGGGTCAAAGATCTAGAATGTTGCTAGGTGTGCAAGGTTTAGTCCTGATGGGAGGTTTGTTGCAACAGGCAGTTCAGACACATCAATTAAGCTACTTGAGGTAATGGCTTGGGTGATTATGGCTCTGTCTTTCATCTATGAGTATATAAAGGTTTTTTAAAAAAAATTAAAAATGAATTTTTTCGCACTCTCAGGTATCAAAAATTAAGCAAATGATGCTGCCAGTGCCGGATACAAAGGATGGCCCTGTTCGACCTGTCATAAGGACTTTTTATGACCATATACAAGTAAATCCATCTATGTCATCCGCATATTACAAAAATTCCAATTGTTCCTGGAATTGTATATGAGATAGAATTCACTTTGATCTTTTTCAGTTTTTTGACAACATATCTCAGAATTAGGGAAGTTAATCTTGGTATACCAGTGGATGTAGGGGTTGGAAAAATAGGAAGGGTAGACGTAAGCTTACTTGGATTAAACTAGTGAAAAAGATTTATCCTTTTAGAGCGTACAGAGGAATTCGCCTCCTATGAAGCAAATGGAGTGACAGGATTCATTTAGCATATCTCAACTGTTTGAAATTTAAGGCTGAGTTGATTGATTGATGGCTCAACAATCTATTGTGTTCTTTGATATTGTGCTGCTAAAAAACACTATGATATTTACTGAGGAGGACTGCTTCTGTGTTCTGGATAGGCTAATATGATCTAGTGTCTTAAGTATCTTCACAGTTCTAATTATAGATGAAAGAATTTACAGAATCTAATCCCCTCCTTCATAAACGTTGGCACTTTTTGACCTTTTAAACATAAGTTTGGCTCAATTTTTCTCTTGTTATTTTCTGTTTAAAATAAATTGGACCACGAGCTAATTTGTTTTAACTTAAGTCAATTGACTCCAAAATGCCTTATTTTTATTCTAATGTCTTTTTTATCTGGAACTAATTTTAATTAAAAATTAATATTATGTAGCCGCAATAATCCATTAAAAATATAATTTTTATAATCTTACTAAATTTTTATGAATTTTGCTAGTTTAAGGCATTAAAAAAGAAAAATTCATAAAAATTTAACAACATCATGAAAATTTACTTTCAAATGAATTATTTCATCTACATAATATTGACTTTCAAATGAAATTGGTTTCAGGAAAAAAAGATGTAAAAGTGAAAATAAGTCAGTTGACTTAAGTTAAAACGAATTGGCTTGATCTCTAGTTTTCTTATAGATTTTATGTATTTATGAGGTATTTACTTACATATTTATGTTAACCAAAAAGAAGTCAAAACATGCCAATCTTTTGGGAATAGAGGAGTACTTTAATTAATAAAACATGGTTTCATGGTTGATCTCTTTGTTTTCAAGGATTCCACAGAATAGAGTTCATGCTATTTTCTTTTGGGATAGTATTATTTATCATAGACTGATGTTCTCTGATTTCCAATTCTCAAGTGTACTTCTAACCATTACTTTCTGTAGAAAGTTGATTGGTAAACATCCAAGAGTATCCCTTACCTTTTATTGCCGCCCTTGATCCAATTGCAGCCTATAAATGATTTGGATTTCCACCCTCAGAATACTGTACTTATATCAGGGGCAAAGGATCACACAATAAAGTATGAGTTCTTCTGCTGCACTCAATAGAAAATATTCAGTTTGTTTTTTCTATTTTCTGCTATGTTTCTGTGATTTGTTCGAGAATGACTCTGAAGGCCTCCTTTTGATGGATATATTATTCAGTGTAGGTTCTTTGATTTTTCAAAAGCCACTGCAAAGAAGGCCTTCAGAGTAATCCAGGTCTGAATTTCCTTTTTTTTTTTTCCTCTGCAATAGAGTTCAAGCTTTGGTTTCTGTCTGGCGGTGGAATTTGAGTTCAGTATATGTTAGGTTGACATAGTTTTATGCATGATAGGACACCCATAATGTTCGTTCTGTATCTTGCCACCCTTCTGGGGAATTCCTTCTGGCAGGTAATAATTGAAATTTTCCATCTACAAGTTTGCATAATGCAGCATGTTTAGGTTTTCCTGAAATGTTTAGATGCTACTGCTATCGTGGGTAATTGCAGATTTAGAGATGTTGCATATGTTTCCGTATTGTCATTGTTTTATGACAATTGCATTGAAACTTCCCTTCTTCTTGGTTTGGTCTATAACAATGATTTGGCCACTGACAATGTTTATAACAAAATACTTACAGGAACTGATCATCCAATACCTCACTTGTATGATGTTAATACCTTCCAATGTTTTCTATCTGCAAATCCCCCTGAAATTGGTGCCAGTGGATCCATAAATCAGGTGTGATATATATATATATATTCCAACAGCAAATTCTTATTTTTTTTCTTTTTGATTTTTCGAGAAGCTGAAGTACTCATATGGTATGTTGTTGTGCAGGTAAGGTATTCATCTAGTGGTGGCATGTATGTCACAGCAACTAAAGAGGGTGCTGTTCGCTTGTGGGATGGAATAAGTGCGAGATGCGTGCGGTCAATAGTTAATGCCCATGGAACAGCTGAAGCGACAAGTGCAAGTTTTACAAAGGACCAAAGGTGTGGTGGACATCTAAGTAGTTGTGCTTGTGGCTTGTTATCTGAAATAAAATTATCCTAGGCGAACATCCTCAACATTAATAATTGGTTTCTTTGGCAATACGTTCAGCATTCATGCTAATGATCGGCAGAAATAATACTAGAGAAAATATTACCAGTTGTTGGAGGATTCACTGTTGCTATGGACTTCTTTTAATCACTAAAGCTAATTGCAATTGTTGTTACCATAAGGAGCCAGTATGGGGGATGCCTTGAGTTTAGGTTATATCTTGACGTGCCCCCTAAAACCAAGTCTGGAGGGCATTTGTGGAGAAACATATCTTCCTATTTCTATCACCAAATAACCAGTTTGCACTACAATTGATTAAATGGCTTCCTTTTCTCCTTTTCTCCTTATCCTGACTTCTATGATTCTACCATGCACAAAAGGCACAAATCTTATGAAGCAACGGACTTTTGTCTTAATCAGCCATATTTGTTTTACACAAATCAAGTACCTGTCTCAGAGGCAGTTTGATTACTTCTATTCCTGGGTTGCATTTGGTTGAATTTGTGGTTGTGTGACTGTTTTAACAAGAATAACAGATATACTTTATTTTCTAGGTATGTGCTCTCTTGCGGAAAGGATTCCACAATAAAGCTTTGGGACGTTGGGACTGGAAAGTTGGTAAAGCAGTATCTTGGAGCGACTCATACGCAATTACGTTGTCAGGTATTTTATTAAGTTTTTTTTATAGGAAAATCTGTTTGTATGTCCTCTCGTTTGTCCTTTTCCATTTTACTTGTTTTTCCTTGAGCTTTTTGTTATGTTAAAGGATTCTGGCTATAGGCCAATTCCGAAGATGTTGCTCTATTCATTCTATAGTTGCTATTTAAATGTTGATTAGCTATCGAAACTACAGATGCTTCAGCTTTTGGGCATGCAGGCTTTAACTTTCTAGAACAAAAATTTCAGAATTTTGTAGTGGTGAATCCAAGATTTTGACAAAATGGGGTCCACACACACGCATATTGAAGCTTATAAATTTGCATATAACATGATGATTGGAAAAAAAAAATTAGAGAGGAAAATCTGAAAATGTTTTGGTTTAGTGTTTATTTTTCCTGCTCTTGACTGACATGCTTCAATGAAATATGGAAAAGATAAATGAGATGTTTGTGTTATATAGAATATAAAAGGCAAAAGTTCCATTTTAGCCTGTAAACTTATATATTTCTTTTATTTTCTCCTTGACTTTATTTTGTGTACAACTAACTCATTAATTTTCTCAATATTTGAAGAGAAAAGAAAATGACAAAAAAAAATTTGAATCCTAGTTGAAAAAATGTATGAAAAGTCAAGGGTCAGTATAGAACTTCTGCCATTCTAATTATCGGTGTAGAGAAGAGACAAACCCATTTTTTAATTAAGGTAAAAGGAGCACATTCTTTTGTTCTAATAGATATTATGAAAATTATGGGGATCCACTAAAAAAAATAAAGAGGTCCAATTACTAAATTATTTATCTCTAATTAACATATTTCTAGGAAAAGGGAGGGAGTCCATGGACACTCATATTTACAATATATGTATATGCCATTGGAATTTTGATATGTATCTTCTAATAGCAAAATATCTGCATATTTGATGCTTGAGCAAGAATTTGTCCGGTCCATTTAAATAACGGAGTTAACCTTGAACACACTACAAGGTGCATTGTTTTTGCCTGTTTGGTTAAGTCTGGCACTTAACAATGTTATTTCGCTTCAGTTACCTGAGCAACTATTCTAAACTGAGGACGTCAGCGCTCAATAAATTCCCCAATTGCTAGTTTTGGAATCTTACATTGTCGTTTTTTTTTTTTTATAATCTTTTTGCAGGCTGTCTTTAATGATACTGAGGAGTTTGTACTATCAATAGATGAACCAAGCAATGAGGTTTTGCTCAATCTTTCTGCATATATTAGAATGAAATGTTTACATCTGAGTTTGCTCCTCTGATGTATCGATGGAAACAGGTCATAATTTGGGATGGTTTAACAGCAGAAAGGGTTGCTAAGTGGCCATCTAATCATACTGGTGCTCCTCGGTGGATCGAGCATTCACCAACAGAGGCTGCTTTTGTATCGTGTGGTACCGACCGGTCTGTCCGGTTCTGGAAGGAAGCTCTCTGAGCATGTACGTGGAATGGAGGCTGCATGTTTTTCTTGGTTAGGTAAGGTAAAATTATTAAGCTGATGTTGAGGAAGATAAAAGCAGATTTAGAAGGGAGAGAAGCTGCTGCGAGAGATTGTTTTCATGCTTCTGGGATATGTAATACATTGTGTTCCCGAGTAGAGTAGAGGCGGCAATCAAGTTCACGCCTGTGACTGGACTATTAGATTTGATAAACTCAGACTGAAGCATGCTTGGGCTGAAGCTCGTACCTGTAACTCGTGCGCCTGGATATTAGTGCGTGTATGCATTGTCTTATGGGAAAATTACCTCGACACCCTGAGATTTACTCGAATCTACACTTAAGTCCCCCACTTTTTGGGATGGCTATACTTAGTCTTAACACCGTTGGACCTTTTGACGGTAGTAAATGGTAAAAGTTTATCAACTTGATCCTTCACTTTCTTAAATAGTGCAAATTTTAGACCTGTTCCCATGAATCTATTATTCAACTTTTAGATCAATTAAGCGTGTTTCTTCATCTAGAAATTCAATTTCTAGCCTGTGGGTTTCTTGATGAGCTTCTTGATAAGTAGGGATTAGGGAACGATTTGGACTCAGCAATCCAACGTCTTTTGGCTGTAACATAATAATAGGTACTCTGGTTACTTTTCTCATATTACTCCAATTAGTTTAGATACATGACGTTACTATGAAATTTTATTTTTAAAAAAAAGGCTAGGATGGAAAATATTAGTTTTTAAAAAATAGTAAGAACGTCTCTGAACTGCGACTTGAGTGGCACAGGCTCTGTCTTGCCTTCGCCACTGCTAGAGTTTGAGGCATGCCCCCTCCCCTTTCCTATGCCTTTACCCTTAATGCTCCTTATAGATAATTCTGAGATATATATATATATATATATATATATATATATATATATATATATATATATATATATATATATGTATGTATGTATGTATGTATGTATGTACTAAGAACGTTATTTACCATGGTTAACATTTTACAAGTAAAAAATAAAAAATAAAAGAGTTATTTAATCTTAGCTCCTTCAAACTCCGTCATTGCTTTTATGATTGAAAAAAAACAACCGCAAACGTCTTCTAGAACAGACTAGACAAACGTTTGAAACTTCCACCAAAAGGAAAACAAAATAAACCAACCAACAAAAGAGACAAGCATCATCATAATAATAATAATAACAATGACAGGGTAGTGGAAGGGCAATTAATTAATGAATCATCCATGGCAAGAAAAAAAAAGAAGAAGATAATATAATACTAATATGAAATAAAGGTGGTTAAGACCAGAGCAGAGCAGATTTGCATGGGACCATCAGCGTAATTACGAAGACATTTCTTTTCTTTATGAACAAGTTACCAGATTCTCCCTCCACCGACAAAACTGTGGAATAAAGGCTTGGAGCGGAGCAAAGCACCCTATTTGCTGTTCTCCTTCAAAGATCGCTCTCTTCCAGACATTTTTTAAGTTAGGTTTGTGACCCCATCAGACCCCACTATAAATACGACTGCTTTACCTATAGAAATTATCGCTATTCCAGTTTCCTCAAATTAAACTGAAATTATTGTTTGCCCCTTATATTATATAAATATAAACTCTGTTCCCTGCTTTTTTATACTACTTGATATTAACTTGTCACATCTTAATTCGAATTATTCGATGAGTATTTTTCGGTAATTTATACCTGTATGTACCTTTTTTAATGAATTGATATTTAAAAAATTGGTTTACATTTATAATTGATAACTAAAAATATCCATTAAATGTAAAATAAAAATGACTAAATAAATTAAGATTATTGAAAGAGAGCTATTGTATAGTTTAAATTAGGATTTTAAAAGTTGTTGTTGTATAGTATAAAAAAAAAAGAGGTGAAAATGAATATTTCTGGAATATAAGTGTAAATTGTAATTTTACCTAAAACTACAGGGCAAACTGTAGTAAACCCTAGAAATTTTGAACAATTATTACATGGATGATATGATAGAATACCACATTAGACAGGAATTATTTACTTCGTCACTAATTTTCACCAATTTTTTTTTCACTTTCTACTGAAACAATGTAGTAGTATTAAAGCATCTTCAATAAATTTTTCATTTTGTAGATTTTTCTTCATTTTAGGGAATCTTAAATTTTTTTTAACTCAAACAATTTTCTCATCTCATTTTCTAAAATAAGGAATGAGATGAAAGTGAAGAGTTAATTTTCTATATTTATAGAAAGTCTAAAAATTAATGTGTGTGTAAAGAATTATAGAAATATAAGTAGAAAATGTAAGGTTTACTGGTATTCTTTGTTTTGTTGCCTTGTATTTTGAATTTGATTTAAATGCGTAATACTTATTTGTTGTAAAATAAATGCAATATTCTAGAAAATAGAAAAGCTATTGGAGTTGGAGTAAAAAAATTATGAAAATTTTGGTTTTTATCTTCTCTATTTTTGTAGAAATTATAGAAAAACTATTGGAGTATATTTGGTACATATGACATTGATATAATAATAAATAATATACTTTACTTAAACGGTTTCCTCAACCCTTTCTCTAAAATATGAAATGAGATGAAAGATAAGAGTCAATTCTCTATATCTGTAAAAATTCTAAAAATTAATGTGTGTGTGAAGAACTAGAGAAATATAAGTAGAAAATAAAAGTTTATTTATATTCTCTGTTTTATTGCATTGTAATTTGAATTTTTTTGAAATGCATAGTACTTAATTGTTATATAATAAATATAAAACTCTACAAAACAGGGAAGTTGTTGAAGTTGAAGCAGAAAAATTATGGAGAAGCTGATGGAGTTATTCTTAGCATATTTGAACAAAAGGATGGCAAATATGACATTGATATATAATAAATGATATACTTGTGTGCGTTTCTGCTTGTGTAATACTAATACTACTAGTTTTTTTTTGGTAATTTATATATTTCTACTTATAAAAATATATCTTTTTTAAGAAATTTATATTTAAAACAACTCTAGGTAAGAATATGTCCTAAGATTGGGGTAAAAAGTAATTAAAACTATTAGAAAAATTAACCATTGGAAAAATTATAAGCTTGACTTATATTGTTAATTTATGTTTTGAAGCTTGTTGTTGTCATTTTTTATAGCCTTTAAAAAAGTCTCAAACATTATCACAAAAACAATACTAAAGAACAATAAAACAAATATGGAGAAAGATTTCAAATAAAAAATAAAAAATGAGGATGGCCTAAAACAATAATCCTTAAACCCTAAACCCATGACTATATGAGTGACTAAGTTATTAAATAATACAAACACACTTAGTAATTAATGGTAAAATGAGTGAATTTTGGAGTGAGGGCTATATAAAGGCCTAAGTATTAATTATTGCAAATATATTCTAAAATTAATGTTACAATTATACAATGAAGTTAATGCTAAAAGAAGTAGTATTAGGGAATGAACCTTTACAACAACTCTCACAACATCTGACAGATAAAAATAAATGATAATTATAATATATAGATAGTACATGCAGCACCCGATTACATTTTTTAAAACTTTTAAAGAACCCTGTATGAAATTCTCCTTGGTTCACACGTGTGCTAAGTTAATCAAAAGCAACAAACTGAAATTTGTGTATGGGAAAATCAAAAGACTCATGGTCCACATCATAGACTTATGTATTATGGAGAAAGTGGATCATAAATAGGTATGTATCTATGATCTGATAAATCTTCTTCTTTGAAAAACTGTGAAATTCTTGAAGATATACATACTTCTTTCATGAAGGTTTTTTTAAAATTTGTATGCCAATAAATTTTTGATAGGCCCATGAATTACCACACCTTTCATGTGTAAACAAAAGATATAGTAACCAATAAGAGAACATGAACATATATTTATAATAAAGAGAGAAGAAAAAATTACAAAATTAAGTAGAAAAAAGAAAAAGAAAAATATCTTCTCATCTACATGCACAAAATTGATCCCGATAAATTGGTTACCTTTTCAAAAATTAAAAACATCATATAAACGACACACCCTTACTTGAATAGCCCAGTCAATTTTCTCATGAGACAATTCCTTCAATGTAACATGTTTCGTCAGAAGACTATAAACATATATTAAAACATTTATAATAGAACATATTCATCTGTTATAGGAATTCAAAGATAAAGAAATAAAAATATTAAGAAAATTTATCAGTATTTTTAAATAACTACCCCATCTTTGACATTGGTGAAAATTTTAAAAAATAAATTAATGAAGAAATGGAGAAAAGTAACAAGAGACAACAGGAAAAAATGGAAGGA
The DNA here is from genome assembly GCA_039654915.1 of Aquilaria yunnanensis. Classification (NCBI taxonomy): domain Eukaryota; kingdom Viridiplantae; phylum Streptophyta; class Magnoliopsida; order Malvales; family Thymelaeaceae; genus Aquilaria; species Aquilaria yunnanensis. Next base: position 11,026,723 of record CM077593.1, read on the forward strand.
AAGAATGATAATATTGAGTGTGTGTTGAAAGCAAGTGTGATAACCTATATACATGAGTGGGGGCTATATATGGAGTTTAAGTATTAATTATTAAAAATAAATTATGAAATTAATGCTACAAATATACTATAAAGTTGATGCTAAAGGAAGTATTCTTCAGGAAGTTGGATGGACAATATTAATAGCATTGAAAACAGATCAAATTGTAATAAGAGAATTTAAATGGAAATTAAAGCTACTAAATGACTATAAAGAAATGAAGTCTATTTAAAACAATTGGTTAATTAATGGTAAAAGAAGTAGTCTCGGGGGATATGTGAATTTTGGAGTGAGGGCTATATAAGGATTTTAAATATTAATTATTACAAATGAGTTATGAAATTAATATTACAAATGTACTATAAAGTTAGTGTTAAAGGAAATAATGTTGGGGAAGTTAGATGGACAATATTAATACTATTGAAATCAAATAAAATTGTAATCAAAGCATTCTAATAAAAATTAAAGCTACTAAATGGCTACAAAGAGACGAAATCTATTTAAAACAATTGATTAAGGGACAATAATATTAATGAGCCATTAAGAAGGAAACAAAAGCTAATTATGTTTTATTATACTAAGAGGATAGAAATTTAAATTCAATTACTAAAATATATGAAAAATAAAATTTTAAAGGTTCTCTATTATGACACAAAGAGCCCATTAAGAATTATAATTCAAAATCTAAAACTTGGAATTATGACTGAATGAATGCCTAAGTTATTAAACAATACAAATATACTATGCAATTAATGGTAAAAGAATCAGTGTTGGAGAATGAGTGAATTTAGGAGTGATGGCTATATAATGATCTAAGTATTAATTAGCACAAATGGATTCTGAAATTAATGCAACAAATGCATTTTGAAGTTAATGCTAAAGCAATTAATCTTGAAAAATGAGTGAGTTTCTCCTTTATATAGATGTATATAAATATGTAGGGGTGAGTATTAATGTATTATTTGGATAAAAAAAAAAGGATCGAAAAAACCGATAGTATTTGGATAAAATAGTTTGGTTAGTTTTTGAATTCGGTTAATTTGGATCAAAACTAAATTTCTTATTTAGTTACCATATTGGTTATTTGTTACTACACTTGAAATGGAATAAACCGAATAGTAGTTTGAATAGTAAAAAATATTTAACCACTTTCCATATTGACCCTAGATATATAAAGCTACTTGTTTCTAATTTTGAACTATATGTTGTTGATTTTTTTCAATTTTGGATATCAAATGTAAAATTCTGAATATTTATTGCATTTTTCATTTAAAATATATTTAGGTCTTAGAAAGGGGAACCAAATAGATTGAAATATAATTTGGATAGTTCATATATATTTTAACATATAATTCAAATTATTTGGATACATCTATAAAAATTCAAAACCGATCTGATCATTGTGTTAATTAGTTTCAAATCAAAACAACCAAATGCTTAACCCTAGCTATGTGGCTGCCTTAACCCCGCCCATTGTCCTATATATTGCTATGATTTTAATTTGTCTTTTCCTACTAGATCTAAGCATTAAGACTAGTATTTTCTAATAACCGTTTTACACAAAGAAGTATAATTTGGGTGATACTTAATATTCGATTTTGTTTAATGGTTAAGCTTTCTGGTAATTGTTACTATCTCTATCCCAAAATTATTGCAACATATTCTATTTAGGACAGTCCCAAATCTTTGCAACATTTCTATATCTAGTAAATTACTTTATCATATTACCCTTTAAATTATAATTTCAATATTCAATTTTTTTAATTTTTTTATTTACATGTAAAAAGTTAAGAAAAAAGTGGAAACAATATATAAACTTTCTTTACTTTCTTAATCTTCATATTAAATTAAATAGTTCAATAGATATTAGATGGGGGATACTAAGAGTTCTGAGGTTCAATCATCTACTCCCCCCTTGGACTCTTAACTCATGTACAAAAATAGAATTTGTTATTAATTGATGTTAATTTAAGTAACAAATGGGTAAATGGTATCAATCATCCCTAAACAATAGCATATCTTTCACATTTGTTCTCAAACTATAAAATATTGCACAATTTTCCTGAAGGTGAATTTGAAATATTCGTCCTGCATTATTTTTATGTGATAAAAATTTTTATTTTGACTTATGCGCGTGTGCCTATTGAAAATCATGACAATTTTATTTAAAAAAAAAATTCTCAGAAAATGAATTTCTAATTTTTAATAGTACAGGATTAACATAAAAACACTAAAATAACTAACAATAATTATTTTTAGGGAAAATTACAAAAAAAGGCCCTGAGGTTTTTCGAAACCTACAATTGTATCATCGCTGTTTAAAAAATGTACGCTTATCCCTCGAAAGTTAACTCCGTCATTCACCGTTAATAAAAAAAAGGGGAAAATGACTGACTTTGCCCTCCTAACCCTCCTCCTTAAAAACTTTGCCCCTAACCACTAAAACCCGTTCGAATAAAACCAAGAAATCTGGAAAGAAAATTAACCAATCTTCAATCTGAAAAACTCAGCCATCGCCGCCCTTCACTCTCTCTCTCCGCTCAGCCACCTCCCCTCTCTCACTTAGCCATCGCCACCCCTCTCTCTTTCTCTCAGCCATTGCCGTCGCCCCTCTCTCTCTATGCTCTCACCCATCGCCTCGTGAAATCGTGAATGCCTGTGGCCGATTGGCTTGTTGAGGGCCGATTGAATAGTCACACCTTTCTCCATCGCCTCCATGGCACCTGTCTTTGCCCACCTGTTGCACCTATGTCGCTCCGCCCGTTGCACCTGTCTCCGCCACCACTCGTCGCACCAATCTCACGTGGTTCGCTCCTTTGTCTCCTGCAAACGGATTTCTCTCCATCGATTTCTCTCGCTGGCGCCTCGCTTAAGTGGATTTCTCTCCATCGATTTTCGCTGAAGTGGATTTCTCTCCTCTATCACCCGTTACTTTTCTCCATCGATTTCGCTCAAGTGGAGACTTTGAATCCACCGCTCATCACAAAAAAGGACACCGGAGAGAAGGCTGAAAGAGAGTTACTTGACTGGTTGGGAAACCGAAATCCGCTGTTTTATTTTGTTTTGATTTTGTTCTCTGTATTCTTATTTTCTTTAGATGCACAAGAAGTCAGAGGATACAGTTTCTATGGATGAATGTTGGGAGGACTAAGTCAGGTGTTTTTCCTTTTCTATAGTGACGGTCATTAACAGAGTTTAATTTTGAAGGGGTAGTGTAGATGTTTGAAACAGTGAAGATGCAATCGTAGGTTTTGTTAAACCTCAGGGGGATTTTTTTAATAATTTCCCCTTATTTTTAATATGGGTCGGCGGGTTATTAATTGACGGAAAATGGAGTGGGCGAGGCCAAGGGCATGGCAGTAATTTAAGAGAATTTAAACGACCGACAGCTCCAGCGAGTAACGAGAATCCTGGATCCTCAAGCCTTCAACAGCCAAGCGAGAGCTGTCTTTTATCAGTCCACTCCAGCTCGCACGAAAACATCTCCGTTGTCCACTGTCCATGTGAAGCAGCTCTTCTTTCCTCTCTCTCTCTCTCTAGCCTCTCTCCTTCCTGTGCAGATCTTGCGGGAGCAAAACGTTTCAATCGCTTCCAAGTCTGCATCAAGAACAATTAAAACATGGAGTTTTCCATCTCAAGATCCATCACTAAGCTCACCTGCTTCTCTCTATTGCTTCTCTTCTTGCTTTCTTGCTCCACTTTTACTTCCACGGGTAAGTGAAGAATGAAAGTTGGTAAGTTCATGTAGTTTAGTAGTTTCAGAGCACAGCTCTGATATCAGCTTTATGGAGGGTTGTGTTTCATTGTTCAGTTCCATGAACGATTGACCTGGAGGCTGGTGAAGTAGGATTTTAGTACATTTTGGATTTTCTTTCGTGTTTAATGCGATCGGGTTACTGAAATTGTCTTCAAGATTGGATCTTGCTGCTTCTTTATAGCTTGCTTGATAGGATTGATCTGATATGGCGACCGTTATAATTTATTTCCCACATCAATTTCTCGTTTTTGTAGATTTTTTTATTTTCTCTGACATAATAATTGAATCTGGATCTCACAAATTAATGCGAAAGTGGAATCCTTTAGATTTCGATTGAGAATAACAGAATAATAGCAGAGGTATATTTGTCTTTTGTGTGATTAGATCTTAGATGTACCCGTTTCCGCCTTTTTCTGAATCTGTAGGGCTATGAAATTCCCCATAAGCTATGCATGATCCAAATTGATTGGTAGTAGGATTAATCTGTTCCTTTTTCCTGTTTAAGATTGAAGTGTTCTTCATTTGTTTTGCAGAAGCTTATGATCCTCTTGATCCAAATGGCAATATCACCATTAAATGGGACATAATGAGTTGGACTCCGGATGGCTATGTGGTGAGTTTATGAATCAATGTAAAGTTCACGTCTGATTAAACATTAGTGGCATACCTGGCCCCAAAAACTAAAATAAGAGACAGTCAGAAATTCTACTTCACGAGTGTTAAGTGAAAGATTCACTTTCTTCTGTTAGGTCCGTTGTCACAGTTCTAAGGTTTCCTAAAATTAGTTGAAAACCCCATTGGGATTATTGAATTGAATATGTTTGTCAACCATGGTGTTTTTGATATTTTTGTCTGTTCAAGAAGCTCATTTAAGAGTCTTTAGCTCTTACTCGAAGTGAAGTTGTGGAGAACTTGGCATACGACTCAAGCTCCATATGACTTTCCTCTCCAGTTGTGAAAAGATTTTGCTTTGCAAGTCCAAGTACTTACAACGCTGTATTTCTGCTCTTTAAAAAAAAAATGCCAGGCTGTGGTCACTATGTATAACTTCCAGCAGTATCGACATATTCAAGCACCTGGTTGGACATTGGGGTGGACGTGGGCTAAGAAAGAAGTAATCTGGAGCATGATGGGAGGCCAAACCACAGAGCAAGGAGACTGTTCAAAATACAAGGGAAATACCCCACATTGTTGTAAGAAGGACCCTACAGTTGTGGATTTGTTGCCTGGGACCCCATATAACCAGCAGATTGCAAACTGTTGCAAGGGGGGAGTACTGAATTCATGGATTCAGGGCCCGGACACTGCAGCGAGTTCATTTCAGGTCAGTGTGGGTGCTGCAGGAACAACCAACAAAACTGTGCGAATGCCTAGAAATTTTACACTTAAAGCACCGGGACCTGGATATACTTGTGGACCTGCCAAGATTGTGAAGCCTACAAAATTTGTCACCCCAGACAAAAGGAGAGTCACTCAAGCTCTGAGTAAGTCACTTCTAGACACTTTTCTAAGTCATCATGAACATCACCAACTATATAATTGTGCACACAACACCCAGCATTATACTAACACAACAGCAACAGGCATTCAAATGTATCAGACTTTTGTCTTCATTGGGTATGGTAGAACATGAAGATATTAACCAATGTACTGGGATAAACGTGGAAGACTTAGTGAATTTCAATGATGTATTGAAGTATGCAAATTATGGTTCATGACAGAACTAATCTCTAATTCTATGTCATCTTTCTCTGTTCTTCTGGCAGTGACATGGAATGTTACTTGTACTTACTCACAATTCCTGGCCCAAAAGACTCCCACCTGTTGTGTTTCACTTTCTTCCTTCTACAATGACACTATAGTAAGCTGCCCAACATGTGCTTGTGGCTGTCAAACTAATCAAACTGGCAGCTGCATTGAGTAAGTCCTGTTACTTCGTTAGTTTAAGTCCCATCAAGTTTTTATCATACTACACTTAAATATTTTGTTTCTTTCCATTCTCAAAAATCATACTTATATTTCTCTGTTGATTGTATTTTGGCAGCCCAAATACTCCGCATTTGGCGTCAGCTGTTGATGCAGGCAAATCAAGTAACAGCCCTCTAGTCCAGTGTACCAGTCACATGTGTCCAGTTCGAGTCCATTGGCATGTTAAGCTTAATTATAAGGAGTACTGGCGGGTGAAGGTCACAATCACTAACTTCAACTACAGAATGAACTACACACAGTGGAACCTGGTTGTGCAGCATCCCAATTTTGACAACCTCACCCAGCTGTTCAGCTTTAATTACAAATCATTGACTCCTTATGTGGGCTTGAGTAAGCTGAGCTTTAATCAACAATTACCTACGCTCTGCCAGAGATAGGAGTGGCCTAATAATCTATTTTTGTCTTGTATTTTGCTGCAGATGACACTGCCATGTTATGGGGAGTTAAATACTACAATGATCTGCTCTCACAAGCTGGTCCTCTGGGGAATGTGCAATCAGAACTACTATTCCGAAAGGATGCATCAACTTTTACATTTGAGAAGGGATGGGCTTTCCCTCGACGGATATACTTCAATGGTGATAATTGTGTAATGCCGCCTCCAGATGCCTACCCATGGTTGCCAAATGCTGGTTCTCGGCAAGTTATCTCCCTCCTTAGTCCTATCATGACAATCTTGGGATCAATTGTTTTCTTGTGGGCTAATGCATGATGAAGTATGTTCATGCAAGCTCGTAATGCTCTTGGTTGTAGTTTTGGACAGACCTTGTCGGGTTATGCTATTGCAGTGAAGCTTATAGCTATAAACCCTGACTTGGTAAAGAGTGGTGGTCACCCGCATTTTCACAGGCTGTGAAGTCAGTTAAGGTGCTTATTCTGTTATCCTGAAGGCCAATTCTGCATTTTGTATGTGTTGGGGTTCAAAAGTTATAGGTATTCTTTGTTCTATTTGGGAAATTAATTACCCAATTTGTTGTACTTTTGTTCAAAATGTACACTATTACACTTCATAGTTTCTCTGTAGAATGTCTTGAGCATGGTGTTGAAATTTTATTGAGAATAACAGCGTAAGAAGTTACTGGTTCTTGATAATATGGTTTAGTATCTTTCCCATAGAGTATGTCACTTTATGCTGTATGGAAATAAAGAGATTAGCTTGAAAATTTTGACTTGCTGGACAAACAAGCTCACCACAGACTTCTGTCTCTGAACATGGTGTAGAATTGGTGTAACCACGACAGGTTCAGGATTTATAACATGTAGTTTTACGTTTACTCAAGCCCACACGAAAATCCCCTGGACCACCTACTGGTATACCACCGGTTTTGGAATGAAGGATTAATGATCATGCATATGTGACTCATGGAGGTGCTGACAAAGCCCTACTTCCCTCTTATCTGATGCAAGAGTCCCTGGAAATCTTCTTTCCCCATTGAACTTCTAGAAAAGCAAAATAATGGCTAAAATTGAAGCTGCGGTGGACACAACAGCGATTGGTTTCTTATGAGCAGAGTTTGGCAGAAATGGATAGGCATCCGGTGGTGGCAGCAAGCATTCATCACCGTTGAAGTAGACTTTTCTAGGAAATGCCCATCCATGTCTGAGAGTAAATGTGTACTTGTTCTTTCGTAGGAGCACCTCAGACTGGACATTTCCTTGGGGTCCTGCTTCCATCAGTAAATCATTGTAGTATTTCATGCCGGAGAACATGCCTGTATCATCTGCAGAGAACAACAAATTTGCCAGCAATTAGATCTTCATTCTGTCCTATGCTTGATCTCTTTTGAGTTCCAACTGGTAAAAAGTGTTCATGCATACTCACTGATGGATTGGTAGGGCACAAGAGGCTTGTAATCAAAACTGAAAACTTGGGTCACATTGTTCAGATTCGGATGCTGAGCAACAAGTGTCCACTGTGTGTAGTTCATCCTGTAGTTGAAATTGGTAACCGCAAGCTTAACACGCCAATAGTCCTTGTAATTGATCTTGACATGCCAATGAACTCTTATAGGGCACATGTGATGTGTGCATTGTAGCAGTGGGGCATTGTCCTTCCTAGGAGTGTTTATCCCTTTCTTGTGCGCTTCCTTTGAATGACTCCTGCATTTCCCGAAACATAGACATATTGTAGTGTAGTTTCTGTGCTCACAGAAATGTGATGGACGTAGGGGGGAAGATGAAGGGGAAGGAAATATTGAAGCTTACCTGACACAGTTGTTTTTGTTTTGGCAACCGCATGCACATGTTGGGCAAGGAGTGATAGTATCATTGTAGAAGGAAGAGAATGAAACACAGCAGCTTGGATTCTTGGAGGCAAGAAACTGAGAGTAAGTGCAGGTCACATTCCATGTCACTGCACAAATACCGCAATGATAAGATATGTGCACATTATTCGATGAAGTTACGGGAGCTTAAACTGAAAGATGTATCTTACTTAGAGCCTGAGTTTTTCTTCTGCGATCAGGGGTGAGGAAAACTGTGGAAGGCACAATATGTGCAGGGCCACAGGTGTAACCAAGACCCGGACCAAGCAGAGTGAAGTTTGTTGGTAGTTTTACTGTCTTGTTTGATGTCCCGGCAACTCCAACACTGACCTGGAATGCAGAGACTGAGGCAGATGGATCTTGCCCCCAAGCTGCCATAACACCACCCTTGCAGCAGTTGGAGAACTGCTGATTGTAAGGCACTCCTGGGAGCAAATCGACCACGGTGGGAGTTTTCTGGCAGCAGTGAGGTACGTTGCCTTTGAACTTGGAGCAATCTCCTTGCTCTGTGGTTTGTGCTCCCACCATCGACCATATAACCTCTTTCTTTGCCCATGACCAGGAGAGAGTCCATCCTGGAGTGTTGATCTGCCGGTACATCTGGAAGTTGCTCATTGTCACTGCAGCCTGGTGGCATGGAAAGAAACATCAGATTTACTCTTCTAATACGTAGAATAAGATAAAAAGAGGGAAATGCAAGCCAACTGAGCAGGACACTCACCACATATCCATCCGCTGTCCAAGACATAACATCCCATTTGATTGTTATGTTTCCGGCTGGATCAAGGGGATCATACGCAGCTAGGGCACGGAAAGCATCAAAAAGAAAGAAAGAAAGAAAGAAAAAGAATCAGTTCTTGATGATCAGTGAAAGTATAGATATTGTAGTTCCTTAATCTGCAAAGGCAAGAACTTTACCAGCATGTTGAAGCATGGCAAGAAACATAAGGCAGAGAGCGGACATTAACCTCTGTCCAAAACCGAATTGCCATTTTGGATAGTTGCCACAACTTGCAAGGAGGGAGAGAACATCGAGATCGAGCCCCATTGCCGGATGTTTTCAGTGGATCAAGATTCAAGGGCTCAATGCAAGTCTCTTGCAGCAGAAATGTGCTAAAAAAGGAGATGAAGGCTATGTCAGACGCAGTGCTTGAAAATGGCTTACCAACTAGCAGTTGTTTGATATTTTTGTCCACATGAACCGAAACATTTTAAATCCCATGGCCTGTTCCCTCCCAACGTATCTGCATCTTGAAGCAAAACTTTGTGGGGTCTGAACGCTACAGCTCAACCCTCAAGGCCTCAATACTACTATCACTTCACATTGATATTTTTATATTTTTTTTCTTTTGCCTGAAATATTATGTTTCCTATTTACTCTAGAGTTCATCACCCACTTAAAGCCTGTTACTGACGTTACCTGATTAGCTGAGTTAGGCTTATGGTTTCGATCATGAAACTTTCATAAAAGAACAAATAAGACGACTGATCTTACATTACAATATTACATAGCCCTTCTCAGTTGCTCTGATGCCCAACCAACGTCTTAGTTCACACAAGCAATTTGGATCTTTACATATTTTTTAAGGCCCATCAACAATCCCTTCAAGGAACCCAATAGAATGAAATGGACTTGAGCCCAATATCACTATGATCAAGTTTTTGTTGTAACATTTTTATCTTTCTGACACATGAACTTTAGAAGAAATGGAAGGAAACACATTCCAAGATTGGAGTGTATTATTGCCTCAGTTGAGACTAACGGTGGTACTGATAGAATGATATTGATATTATATTTATAGGTATTTTTATTGCCATAAGTTTGATTATTACCATGGTAAGGTTGTCAATTAGAAATTTTTAGCTGAAATTATAACATCTTTATGAGTAAATGAATTTGAGTAGTATTTACCTTGAGGATAGACGATTAGAACCCCGCGAACTATTTAAAATTCAAGTATTGTTATTCTAGCTATATTCTTTTTATATTTTATATATCCTTCCTAATAAAGTTGACAACAAGAAAATCTCATCAAATCAAGTAATAGAATATTATAATTTACATTAATTACAAAGATAAATTTTTAAGACCCTCTAATATTTGAGTGAAAATTCAGTTTGCCCCTCATAATGATACGGCACAAAGAGCAAAGAACCATCAAGAGAGAGATTATTTATTGCTTTAACCATACAATAAAAGTGAATTTGGAGCTTCAACTGGTTATTTTGCGATTCAATTACTGAGCTAAATTAACTGTTATCTTACACTGTTACTCGACTAAATTAAAGGTTTCGACTTTCGATTATGTTTGAAGCTAGAGGTTGCAGCACGGCCAAACCGGCTCAACTAGGTTTTGAAGTGGAATGGCCAAGACCGGCTTTCCTGATCCCTGTTTGTGTATGGGTCGGGGCTTAGTCCCTACTTCCCAATAAAATTAAATATATATACAAATTAAATAATAAATATGTATGAAATTGATATATAAATAAAATGAGGTACATGTACAAATGTGATCACAAAATTGTTGCTGATATATATTTTTTCTCATCAATAAAAATATTTATTAAAAAGCTAAAGGGAAAAAAAAACAAACACCATCTTAAAGAAAAAAAAAAGGATGGACACCCCACAATCCAAAGAGCCAACAACAAGAGACCCTAGACCCTGTAGCCCAAGCAGCCTATGAAACAAAAAACCAAAACATATAAAAGAAATACTATTTCTATCTCATATTTTTTGCACCATTTAACTTTTTTTACATAATTTGACTTGAATTTATTTATATTAGTATTTGTTAGAAAAAATTGAAAAAATATATATTTAGGAACTGTATGTCTTGATTTATTATTCTTATATAAAAGTTCTTCATTTATATACTAAAATATTAAAAATAAAAAATTATAAATTGATTGCTGAAAAGTGAATGATGTAAATAATTTGGGACGGAAGAAATAAGACCCACTCACTAACCCAAACACAGAAAAGAACACGCCCGAAAATAAAGCCCAGAATCAAAGAAAGTAACCTTATGCCAAAGAAAAGACAAATATTTGCCATTTATCGTAGTACCTTTTTTGCGATTTAATTCCCCACTTCAATTTTTTCAGCTCGTTTTTTAATGTGGAAACGTTTGTCCTTAAAACCAGCGTTTTCCACTCCCTATGATCTTTCATATTATCAAAATTTTCCAGAATTTTTAACGCTCATTCTTCATATTTGTTTAATGACACCTCATTTAGGTTGGATGTTTTAACTTCAATAGGGCCTGTACAAAAATCCAACCCATTAAAATTTTCTACCCACTTATCCAGTCCACCAGAATTAATTGGCCTATCATTTTCGGGCCTCATTAGACAATTAATTGACCCATTTAAAGCCCAAACATAGTACACTTGGTCAACTCTTCTTTCATCCTTCCCTAGGCTCACCGCGTTACCCCTTCTTGCATCTTCTCCAAGACAATTTGCCAGCGGCCTCCTCGTGAGTATCCACTTCTCCAACCGACAAATTGAATGCGTCATTGAACTGGCTCCCACTTCCGAGACAAATCTGCAGCCAGTCACGTAGATATGACAAAATTTGACAGAACCCAAAAACTTTACTTAACTCACTTGAATTAAAGCCCAATTTAATTTAATTTAATTAGAAAAATCAACGACCCGAATCCAACTACATTCAACCTGATTTAAATCTGAACTCAATTGAAATAAAACTTGAGAAAATTTGACCTCAGAATAACCTGATGACTAAATCTGACAAAACCTGATTTTAACTTAAATCAACATAAAATAAATGGTTGGTAAAGACTTTAGAAAATTTATGTTTTAATATATGTGAATGAGTTTCTCATATTCTGTTGATTTGTTTTGCGTTGTAGAGCGAACGAGTGAAAACTATAATAAACGATTAGTGATACAGTAATAAAAAGATAAGAATAATTAGGTTTTAGAAATTATAGTACTCATTTTGTTCCATATTCTTTGAAATATTTGACTTTTTCAAATAATTTGAATTGAATTTATTTATATTACTCCCTCTGTCTCAAATTCTTTGCATTATTCATATTTTAACAATTAATTTATATTTTCTTTTTTTCAACATTTTAATATATAAATAAAAATACTTTATACATGAATGATAAATCAAAACCTATAGTTTTTAAATATATTTTTTTATTTTTTAATAAAAAATAACATAAATACTTCAAGTCAAATTACTCAGAAAAGTTAAATGGAGCAAAGAAAATGAGATGGAGAGAGATTATTTATTAGAAAAAATAAGAAAGCATATATTTAGAAACTATAGGTCTTTATTTATTATTTAATATAAAATTTTTCATTTATATACTAAAATGTTAAAAATAAAAAATCATATATTAATTGTTAAATAATGAATGTTATAAAGAACTTGGAACAAAGAGAATATTTTATTAAATAAATTATATATTAATATATTCTCATAAATTTTGCATTATTTTTTTTATATCTAATTAAATTAAATTTTAATCAAAATTAAACAAAAAAAAATTGAATCGATTCAGCCATTTCAGCTTATGCATCAGTGAACCGAGTAAACTTGACAATCAAATTAAATATGGTCTAAGACCCAATAACCAGATCTAATTAGATCCGAACCCAAATAAAACCGGTCTGACTCAACTCAAATCTGAAATTTACTCAACCTGAACCTAAATAACTCGACCTGGACCCGAATACATGCTAACCCAATTAAACCTGAACCTGAATGACTTAGGGCCAATTCGTTTCGTCTAAAGTCAACTGACTTTTTTTAACTTTTTCATCTTTTTTATGTGAAACCAATTTCATTTGAAAGTCAATGTTATATAGATGCAATAATCAATTTGAAAATAAATTTTTAGGATGTTGTTAAATTTTTATGAATTTTTCTTTTTTAAGACTTGAAACTAGAAAAATTCATAAAAATTTAGTAAGATTATAAAAATTATATTTTTAATTGATTATTGTAACTACATAATATTGGCTTTTAATTAAAATTAGTTTCAAGTAAAAAAATGTAAAAATAAAAAAAAGTCATTTTGTAGCCAATTGGCTAAAGTTGAAACGAATTGGCTCTTAAGCTAAACTTGACTCAACCTACCCAATTGTCATCCCTACTTTAACACTCTAAATTCACTTCTGCCACTCTTGATTGATTTCTCCGACACCAATTCTCGCCGAGAACTGCCTGCAACTGAATCCAGCCAATTAACTTTTTAAATTGCCACCCTTACCCCGCCACCTTCTACAGCCCTGACGCCACACATGCTAACATCCTCACTGGACACAAACGTCATCGCCATGACGTGGGATTCTTCCATTCGCCACGGCCTGACCTGCAACCTACCATAGTTGCCTTCTCCCTCTAGAACGCCTCGACTTCATTACCTTCTCCCGTTGCACCGCTAGAAAAAATCACACCTCTTAACAAATTTGATGCTCCATCGCATCCTCTATCTAATTGAATCATGACAAATGCCGCCACAGCATGCACCTCCATACATCTTTGTTTCTCCTGAGCCCTCCAATTTTGATTTGGATCGCCAATGGAGTTGAGGAACATAGATCCCTACCGTCGAGTTATGTCTCTTGCAAGATTAATGATTTTTCAATTGCCCCATGAGACAAAGCATCCATCAAGTGAAAGAATCTCCTCCATTGGATGAATTTTTCCCTTCAGGAAATCTAATTCTTGAACGCTCATATTTTGACTCTTCCACCAATTCGAACTTGTCATGATTACTTCTTTTCAATCCAAAGATTAACACCATGCCTGAAGAACCAAATTGGAGTTGTCAAAATCCCCAAAAAAACATTGACAGAGAAATTTCTCCAATTTGTAATAAACCATGCTATTTCATCTCCTCTCAGATCTATTGTCCCCGACTAGATTCGATAATGTGAATCACATTTTCAAACTTCCCTCACTTAACTTGTAAGATAAAAAATTTTCACTTGATAAGAATAGAAACCTTATAATTCAACCATTCATCCTAAGATGTGAATGTGTCAAAATGCACTTTCATGTCAAATCAGAGATATATACAAGTCAGATAATAGATGCATATGAATCCAATATATAAACAAAGTGAAAGATACCATAAGAAAAATATATTGTAATATATGAAGAAAGCTTGGGAGATATATCCACAAATAAAATCCTAAAAACTATTTCTGATATATTCAACTATATGCATGACTTTAATCTTTTAAATATATTTTTATGTGCATTATTATTTCATAACTTATGTATATAATTTTCCTTAATGTACAAAATTTATATTTATTTGAACATGCATGCTATTTATATTTTCATAAAATTTACGCACAAATTTATATTTTTGTAAATAAAATGGAAATTAGGTTTTCAAAAAACAAAATAAAAAATTCAAGTAGTAGTAACACAGTAGTGATATATATAAATCTGATAGCAGATATATATAAGTTCGATGGACAAATAAGATTAGGAAAATGTATAAATTATAGAAGATACATGTATAAAATGAGATTAAAAATTTTTTATATTGAATATAAAAGTATAGGTATTAATATACCCATATGCGCTTTCTACCAAAATTATAGATATGTATAAGTCGAATGATAGATATATATAAACTTGATGTAGATGTGAGGTGTATGTACAAATCGAGTAAGACGTGTGTATACATGAGATCAAAAAACTTCTATTGATATGTTTAATTGTATTTATGAGTTCAAACCTTCATATTTAAAAATAGGTGTGAACATATTAAAACACGCTTCCTGTGTAGGTCACAAATGTGTATAAATGGAATGAAAAATGTGCATGAACACAATATATAGAGAATATGAGAAATTCATATAAATCATATAAGACATATGTACAAATAAAATTATAAAAGTTACATACAATTGTATGTATAAGTTTGGTCTTTTTCATATTTACTCCAAAAAATTTGAATATATCAGCATTAACTTAAAATAAAAGAAAATTAAAGAGTGAAATATTAATTGAGGATATTTGTATATATGACTTATATGACACTAGGTATAACTATGATGATACATGCGTACATATATAAATATTAAAGCTTATATATAATTAAAGGTGATTTGTACAAAAAGAATAAGATCTACTTACACCCAAAAGCCTTCCTTCTTCCAATTAGAGCAAAAAGTTGAGGTTTACGAGTAGGGCACAGGCCAAGCTTGAAATTTAAGAGACCTATAACAGCCCGATTTATCACTCCAAAATAGGGGTGAGTATTCAATTAGTTCGGTTTAGAATCGATCTAAACATAATGATCTGATTAATTTTCAATTTTTACAAAGTGTATCCAAATTGTCCGGATTATATATTAAAACCGATCCAAACCATCTGAATTATATTTCGGTTTATTCAGTTCAATTTATTTTGTTCTCTTTTTACGTCCTAGACACATAATAAATAAATAAATAAATAAGATACATATTAAAATCTTTACCTCTTTTACCCTAAATTAAAGAAAATGGACAACATATTGTCCAAAATTAGTATGAAATAATTTTATATATGTTAGATCAATATGGATAATGGTGAAATTGTGTAGGAAATAACTTTATATATGTTTGATCATTATTATGAATAATAGTAAAATATGTATTATTGTTTGGTCTATTCAATTTATTTGATTTTATGTATATGATTTAATAACTAATTTAATAACTGAATATAAAATTTGGTTTTAATCTAAACCGACTGAACTAGAAAAGAAACAAAACTATTTTATTCGAATCTAATCTATGTTTTCGGTTTTTTACAAATAATGCTCGCCCTATTCCTGAACTTGTCTTGACTTGCTCTTGAAGCCCGAACCAAACAAAACTTTATGTGTTTGGAAGAGATTAAATTACAAGTTATTTAATCTATTATTTTAAATTTTATTGAATTTTCACATGTTAGCTTTGAAATGACTTAATTATGATTTTTGAAGTAGAAAATAACAAAGCCTTCAGGTTTTTGTTGAACTTTGGAATGGTATTGCCGAATAATAGTTTTCAATTTTTTTTCTTAATTACTTGTATTTATTCCTTCATTAATATTACTTAAAAATTCTCTAAGGAGGTACAGAAGATATGTTCAAGTTATAAGTTCTTGGGAAAAAAGTTCCATCGCATTTGCTAGTACAGAAATAAAACAAAACGAATTAGTTTGGGTTTCCTGAATTCCTATGAAATCTCACCACCAGTAACCCTCACAAGCTGGCATCATCGCCGATACTAGAAATCTTGTCATGGATAGCCTTATGCTCCCAAACCTTCGTCATTTGTAACTCTTTAGCACAACAAAAATGGTGGGGTGAGGCTTTGCAGGAAAGAGATAGGAGAAGGGGAGCGACAGATGCAGCAGCGGATCGAGTAGTGGGACGCGCGATGACAAAATAACGTAGGGTGACGTAATGACAAGAGTTACTGAGTGACGAGGGAAGAAAGAGAAAGAGATCAACAACGAAACTTTAATGAATTTGATTGAATGAACGATCTAGTCCCCAAAAGACTTGTTTATCATTGCAGGAGATCTTTGCAGAGACTGGAGATATCATCACAGACCACGAAGTGATTAAGTCAGAGATCCCTTCCGAGATGCCATCCCACCTGAGATTTTCTTCGTCATCGGGAAGCAATGCCGCTGGAGATCTTGTTGAGGACTGACATGTGCTTCTGCTATATTTATTGAAGTCCGGGGAGGCGCTTGCCGAAGCCCACAACAGCGAGCATCAAGCAAATCGCGTGAGATTGATTGATGACAGGGACATCCCAAGCATTAGTACGTTTTAAAGAGGGCAGAAATATATATACCGGTACCTTAGAGCGCGGTCTGACACAGGTTTCACCAATGCAAATACAATGGCAAGAGAGAGACAGCGAAAGAGGTTAGTTATATATATTCAGGGAATAAGTGGAAATACCATGGTGTCGGTGTCGGTGTCGGTGTCGGTGGCTTCGACTATTCCATGTGATAGAGCAGCTAGCTTTGATGTCTCTACCTTGCAAATTTCACCTTCTCGGACATGTCTCCATATATCTGTACTCTTTTTTTTGTTTTATGATCAGTTTATATAAGCTTTATTTTTTTATTTTTTTTTTTACTTTTAACCAAAAATGCTAAAAAATTACCATACGAAAAGGGTGTTAAGCAGAAATGAAAAATGAGGAATCCATAACTAAATTAGGTGATAAAAGCTTACAACTTAATTTGCAAATGGGGGAACCCTTGGATCTCTTTGCCGGATTTACAGCTTTGCATATCCATAGGGATGCAAGACGTGTCAAGTACATATAAAATTAATGTTTTTTTTTTGTAATCATAATCAATAAAGTACACATGAGGATTAAAAGAGCATAAAAGTAATAAGTTGATGAGCGGAAGTAACTTTTCACCTTAGAACCACGATGATAAAGCAATGTCGAAAAGAATTCAAGAGTTACACAGTTTGGTGGATGAAAGTAGTGAGAGAGTAGCTTATAGATAGAGCACCAATAAGCACCTAAAGGGTCTGCGAATATTCTATCAGAATTGTTACTAAAGGGAGGCTGTGGGTGAAAGTAAAAAGTATGGCTTCATGAATTGCCAGAAGTTTTGCCTAGGGCTAATTCGCAATGGAGAACAAGAGAACCTTTCTGACTATTTGGAGGGCCATTGATGCCCAGCCAAACCCATGCCACTATATTGAGGCTGTTTGAGCTTTGTCATGCCTCATCTGTGATAAAAATTTTCTGGCTTCGATGAGAGCTAGTGGTCCCTACCATTACCCCAAGTTCCACTTAACATAGGAGGAGGATTATATGGAAAATAGGCAAACTTCTATTGAAAATCCCTCGCCAAAGAAAACTAAAGAAAAAGTTTTTCTCATTTGATGATTAGAGATGGAGCAAAATGCACTCATTATGACCGATCCAAATGGTCCAAAGGGTGCAAACAAGGAAACGAAGCCAATTTAGAAAATGATGCTTTAGCTGGAGAGAAGCAAGTCATGCCTTAAAAGGCAAAGAAGCATATGGCTTAGGGCATGAACATAAATTATCCTAGATATCCTGAGATCTTGGGCATTGTCAGAACAAATGGAACATTGTCTCTGAGAAAGAATAACATCGGGGGCATAAAGGATCCATCAAAGCGACAAGTATTTTCATAGAAATAATTTATATTTTTTGAGAAATATGAGATGCCAAAACAAACTTGAGAATCAACTGAAAATTAGGATATGCCTCGTTTTGGAACAGTTTTTATAAGTATCGTCAGAGTTTTAGATAACTTATTAATAGTAAAAATGAAATAATTGAAGCTAAAAGTTAAAAACTATTTTTAGATAGGTTTTTTCAAAACTTTAACACTAAGACCTTAGTGTGTCCGTGGAAATGAGTTTTCTTTTATTTTCCTTATTTTCAAAATTTTGATCAAAGTTCTAGTAATTTATAAGTTAGCCCATACGGCATCTGGTTACTTAAAAGTTAAAAATAGGCTCTCAAGCCAAAAAACAAAAATGAAAAGAAAAAAAAAATTGCGACGTTGATATTCGTGAAAAAGGAAAAGAATGTGTGGGGATAAAACTGGAGGAATTATTTGACTAGGAAAAAGAATTAGATAAAAGGTCCAAATTAGGACAGTTGGAGACAATGGAAAACTCATGATCATAATATCCTCTATGTTTCCTAATGGGAAAGTTACAAAAGCCCCCTCATATTTGGCTTAACCTACACTTATCCTTCTCTATTTTAAAAAATATATACTTTACCCCTAAAATAGTCAAATCAATCAAATTTACTGCTATACAAATGAGTCAAATGTCATGATTGTCCAATAAAATTTACAAATTATACAAATCAAACACAATATTCATTTCATGCTACCTCAATCCATTTTCTCTAAATATATAATATATTTCTAATAAATTATATATTCTTGAATAATTCTATCTTTATAAATTTGCTAATAATTTCTAGATTTATAATATATTTCCATATTTATAAACCAATAGTTTATGCTTGTGATTAACATTAATATTTACTTGTTTAACATTTTATTCATTTTTTAATTAGTTCAAATAGAGAAGTATCATCTTCTAGGACAAATATATTTTATCTAATCTCATTTTATTTTGAAAACTAATTTTCACCACTTGAAAGAAATATACACATTCTATAATTTTTTAGCAACACATAATATAAATAATATATTAATTTAAGCACATTATTAATTGTGTAATTAATTGCGTGACATTATATAATTTATTAAGTACATTTTTTAGCAAATGGTAATTAATGTTTTGTAACTTTTTACCCTACCCAATGAAAAAATTTATAAGTTATACTTATTTTTTACAAAAAAAAATTAAGAGTAAAAAAATTCATAAAACATATTACTTCAAAAAATGTGAAATTTAGTTGTGCATTCAACAAATATATTACATATTTACTACTATATTTTAATTATCATTTAGCTATGTATTCAATAAGTTTGAGGCTTTTGTTCCCTGTAGAATACCTCAAGGAGGTCCTTAATTCAAGTCATAGATTAGATTATCAAGAAGTCACCATCAGCCTTCTAAGTATAAAATCGGAATGTTGGGTGGAAATTTATGGTGAATATAATTGATGGAGCAAGGCAGAAAAGAAAGGTGAAACCAAGATTATCATATTTATAGGATTCAATTGGTGGAGCAAGTGAGAAAGGGGAGCCAAAACCAAAATTGACACATTTTCAAGAAAAAAAGATAAGAAATTTTCAAGAAAAGGGGAAAAATAAAAAAAATAAAAAACCACAATGAATTTCCATCTAATATTCCAATTCTATGCTTAGAAAGCTAATTATGACTTTTTTGATGATCTAATTTATAGCTCGTACTGAAAATTTGCTTGAGGTCTTCTACGGGGAACAAAGTCTTGAATTTATTGAATACACAATTAAATGGTAACTAAACAAATAAATGCATAATACATTTATTGAATGCACAACTAAATTTCACATTTATTAAAGTATTATATTTTAAGAATTTTTTAAATTTGAAATTTTTTTAAAAAATAAGTATAACTTATAATTTTTTTCATTGGATAGGCTAGAAATTTACAAAACATTAATTACCATATGGCTAAAAAATGTTCTTAATTAATGGTATAATGATATGTAATTAATAATGTGCTTAATTAATATATTATTTACATTTTACCGTGATAAAAAATTGTAGAATGTGTAGATTTCTTTCATATGGTGAAAATTAGTTTTCAAAATAAAATGAGGTTAGCTAAAATATATTTATAAAAAAATGATACTTCTCTATTTGAACTATTTAAAAAATCAATAAAATGTTAAATAAATAAATATTAATATTAATAAAAATCATTAAATATTGGTTTATAAATATGGAAATATATTATAGATATAGAAAGTATTTGTAAACTTACAAATATATAAATTATTTAGAAATATAAAATTTATTATAAATATATTATATATTTAGAGAAAATGGATTGGAGGTAGCATGAAATGAATATTGTGGTTGATTTGCACAATTTGCAAATTTTATTGGGCAATTATGGCATTTGGCTCACTGGCATAATAATGATTTGAATAATGTGACTATTTTAGGGAGTTATGTGTAGATTTTCTAAAATAGAGGGAGTTAAGTGTAGGTTAGGCCAAACATTAGGGGCCTTTTTTTTTGTAACTGTCCCGTTTCCTATTATATCTTCCCTTTTTAATTTTTTGTGCCCCGAAGTGTATGGTACTGTTTTCTGCTGACTATATTTTGATATTTAATTTGTAATGTATCATTCTGATTATATTGAACCAATAAATTGCGTCAGTAGTGCCTGAACTTATAAATTTTTTGAATGGTCCCTAACCTTTAATTATTGTTTCATTTTACTCCTTAATATATTTAATGTTCTGTTTTAATTATAAACTTATTAAAATCATTTCATTTTAGTTTTAAACATATACAAAAAATTTTGTTCCTGTTGAATAAAATTTTTCAATTCAAAGCATTTATTTAATAATAACTTTTTAGATCATAATTTAAGTTATCTAGTAACTGTATTACAGTAAATTTAATCTATATAATAATTTTTTATAATTAATGTAAATCCAAGTCATTTTTTTCTCTCTATAAATTGAACATGTTTCATTTTAAAAAAAGCCAAGATTATTAAAATTGGAATTTCACGTTAAATTAATCAATAGATTAATAACTAAAATAAAATAATAATTAAAGGTTAATTTACTCTATTTACTTCCCTATGGTGAGTTGTCAGTTGACATCAACGTGTACTGACATTATGTTCCTGTGCTCTCCTGCGGCCACTTCTTCCTCTAATAATGTGCCTCCAAACTCCGATCCCAACTGATATTAATTAATTACTGCCAAGAGAAAGTGTAGAACCAACGTTTTCTGGTACTTAATTGTCACACTTTGTAATCACTCACTACAATTATATTTTATTGACTGTACCAAAAAAGTCTGAATAGTTTACCTAATTATTTTCACTTAAATTTTTATTACATAAAACTTAAAAAATATTTTTAATTTTTATTTAAAATTTTATTAAAACACAATTTTTTAATTTTAATTTTATGAGAAATATGAAAAGACCAATATGAATTACATATAATCTAAATTTTATGCACATAAAAATGATTCATTATATTTATTAGATAATGCACAATTATGAAATTGATTTTTTACAAAAATAATCTATATAAATACTCTATTAAATCAAGTGGCACATGCATGCTACATGTAAATTGGTAATTGAATAACCTTTGGTGGCGCGAATTTATTTTCACAGCACAGTATTGCTGCACCTCGTTGTTGAAGTTGATTATAATGTATAATTGGTGAGCCGTAATCAAATACTAATATTAGGTGCTTGTTTGGTTATATCATATAGGAGTAAGAAATGGTACTAATACATTCTGAGCAGGAGAATTATAATCTAATAATCTTGCAGTACTTTTGAATTGAGAGGAGACTGTGAAATTTAAAATCGAGTTGACAACTTGACCTTCCTATTGGGTTTGGTGGCTTAAATCTAATAAACTTAAAAATTTTAGTTTATTTATAATTTGGTACTAGTTTTCTTATTTTTTTAATATTTGAGTTTCCTATTTTACTGTGGTTTTCATTTGTATATGGCCTATAAAAAGGGTATGTTGTGTTAAAATTTTAAGTAAAAAGTTAATATGGTGAAGGGGTAAGATGTGAAGGTTTCAGAAGAGATGAGAGATTTAAAAGCTGAAAAGGGTTAGGACGATGAGCCTTTTATGATTTTCATATTTTGTAATTGTGTGATGGCAAAACATTTGAGTTATTAGTGGTGTGTAGGGAATCCATAGCCCAGGTCTAAATATTAGTAGCAAATTTGTGACTTTTTCCTAAATGCTATTACCTTTTTTCACTTAAGTTTGATTTCAATTTATTTATATTATTATTTGTTAAAAAAATTTTAGAAAATATATTTAGAAACTATATGTCTTTATGTATCATTTATATATAAAGATGTTTTATTTATATACTAAAATACTAAAAAGAAAAAATTATAAATTAATTACTGTAAATAGTATATATTACAAAGAACTTAAATAAAGAAAAAGAAAAGATAGAGATGGAGACTCAGAATGGGAGTAAATTACATAAATGATCCATAACTTTTAACTATTGTTTCATTTTAGCCCCTAACATATTGAATGTTCTTTTTTGGTCCTAAACCTATTAAAAAACTTCATTTTGGTCATAAATATATTAAAAACATTTCATTTTGATCCCTATTGGATGAAATATGTTAACTTAAAATATTTGTTTGATAAAAAAAAATTAAATCATAATTTAAGCTATCTGATAACTGTCTTATAATAAATTTAATCTGCATAATAATTTTTTATAGTTAATAAAAAATTTAAATCATATTTTTTTGATTTTTTTTAATTGAACTTATTTTATTTAGGAAGGAAAAACTACTAATTTAAATTATTTATTTACTATTAAAAAATATTAATCTGTTTAAATTTACTAGAAGAAAATTACCAAATATTTAAATTAGAATTTCAAAAGTGTATTTCAGAAAATTATTTTAAGTTAGTGAATTTCATCTAATGAGGGACCAAAATAAAACAATTTTAATAGATTTGAGACTAAAAAAAAATATTCAATAGGTTAGGGACTAGAACGAAATAAAAATTAAAGGTTATGGACTATTTACGTAATTTACTGCCGATAATGGAATAGGGTTGAACTTCGAATCGTCCGATGGCGACTTCTCGCGAATGCGACGCGAAAACTTCAAGTCTCGGGCAGATTCCCTTCAGGGCGGAGCCCAGTTCATGCCGACCCAGCCAACTTTTCTTCTGAGCAGAATTTTCGTTTTATTGTTCTAATAGCTCTCTTTTTCACTCGGGATGAAATCGGAACATAATTAATTTACTCCATATGTCTTGGGATTATATTTTTTATGTTAAAATAAAATTATGTATCTTTTATAAGTTATACTATATTCTAAAGAAGAAGTGAGTTTTACTGTTCATTAACAGTAGAATTCCCGTGGTCTTTTTTTTTGTTTTACTTTTTTCAACTTATGGTCAAATGCCACTTTTGATCCTGAAATTTTTAACATCTGTCATAATGCTGCCTCACTTTAGCATTCTGTCACCAGCTAGAGGGTAGATCATTTGCTGACACTGACCTAATTGTCACATCATAAAAATTGTGAAATATTACTAGATATAACAAACATTACAGGGACCTAACATTATTTTATCCCTTTTTGTGATACATTCTCCTAGGGATAGTAATTGGGTGGGTCAGGTCAGGTTTTGGGTCAGGTCATTCAGGTTCGGGTCTACTCGGATTAGCATAAATTCGGGTCCAGGTCGGGTTCAGGTCAGGTCATTTGGGTTCGGGTTGATTTTCAGGTTGAGTTGATTTCGGGTTCGGGTTGGGTTAGGCCGGGTTTATTTGGGTTCAGGTTCACTTTAGGTCGGGTAATTTTAGTCTCGGGTAACTTCAGGCCAGCTTTCAGGTCAAATTCAGGTCAAATTCAGGTCAACTTTTGTGTTCATGTGGGTTATTGGTGTAAAGTCAAAACGATTGAATCTATTTAATTTTTTGTGTGATTTAATTTAAATTAAATTTTCATTTTTTAGTATATTTAATTAAAATATTCATAAAAATCTTCTTCATTATAGTTTAGTACATATTTAAGTAATTTAACATTGATAGTAATATTTGATTGTTTTTTTAAACCCCTACCCTTTAACTATCATTGTACAGATTATTCATATCTTCACCTACCTATCACTCAGACATATATAACGACAATTTTGTTATGCTTATGTTTCAATCAATTTTCTTTGAAATTACAACGAAATGCAAATCAAGTTCATTATCAGTGACTAAATTGTAAATTTTAATATGGAAGTATCAAAAAATGGAAGTTACTAATAACGGAAGTCACCATTCTTAAATATAAGACATATTGAATATGAAAGACTCAAAAACTGGAAGTTACTAAACATGGAAACCTCCATATTCAGGACTGACTTAATATGGAAAATAATGAAAGAGGAAAGTTAAGGTTTAGGGTGAGAGTTAAAATCGGGTATTATCGGGTTTAGTTATCGAGTCATCTCGGGTTCAGGTCAAGTTAGTCTCGGGTTTGGGTCATTTCAAGTTCAGGTCAATTCAGGCTCGGGTCATTTCGGGTTTGGGTCATTTGGGTTCGGGTTTTCTCGGGTTTCCCTTTAATTGGGTTCGGGTTCAGGTCAGGTTGGGCATAGTCGGGTTTAAGTCGTTAACTTTTTTAGTCAAATCGGGTCAGGTCGGGCTTGAGTTCGGGTGGGTTGATCCAGGTCATCTAGTCGGGTCCGATTTTGCCATCCCTACGTTCGCCCACCATTCCAGTTTTGTTTTACTCTTCTGCAAAATGGTCAAATCTCTCTTTTGGTCCTTGGATATAACATTTCTGCTATAATGATCCCCAACTTTCATGATCTGTCATAATTTTTTTTTCCTTTTTGCTAATCAAAATTTTTGTATATACTAAAAGCCAAAGATTTTTAAGGAGATGGGAAGATGCCTATCTTAATCCCTGGTCACAGACGTGGCAAGCTTTTAGATACACGACATGAACTTTTAGGAAGATAAAAATTTTGATGACATATTTAAATTCAAAATAATAAAACCTTAAATGAAAGTGAATGACTTGCTTTTATTAACAATATTAAATACCAAAAGCAGTTTCTTTTTGCGTGGTTTGACTCAGAGTTTTAATTATATAGGTTTGATTCAAAGTTTTAATTAGTTGAAAATGCACACTTTTCATAATGTATAAACGTTTTACATAGATTTGATTTATAGTTTTGATTTGTTGAAATAAGTGAACAATTTGTATTATGCATAAGGACACAATTCTTTAAAGGTTTTATGTTATCACTAATTCATTAGTGAGCAAAAAATCTAGAAAACCTATGCATATATATTATGCAATGTTATCCTACACTATAAACACTAGAAACTTTCCTTCTTTTAATAGTTTAATTGAATTGATTAATATAATTACTTTAATTATTTTTCATTTATTATCTTTAATGCTTTTTTGATAATATATAAACACATATTCAGTTGACTACTCTATCTACTTATAATTATTTATACTCAAAATTTACTTAATGTCAAAGTAAGTGTTACACTTTTACATTGTTTCATCAATAACTTATATTGATTATATTATTGCTAACCCACATACCTCGCTTACTTCTAAAAATATTGGGGTTTTTAATGTTCATCATTGAAGATAAACAGTTTTTTTTTTCTCTTTTTCAAACACAATCGACTCTTCTTTAAGTTCGATTCCCTTTTCACAAGGTATTCGCATTTTTTAGGGCCCATTTTGCAATTTCTCCAGTTTCAGGTTGTCTGGTTAAATGTCAGTTTAATCCCTAAGCTTCTACTCTTTTCCACGTTCATCCCCATTTTCCATCCATTTTTTATTTTGGTCCTCAAATTTAATAAATATTTAACTAGATTATTTCTATTTATTCTCTTGGTCCCCGACATTTTTATTGTTTTTATGTACTATATTCTAAAGTAAGACATTAGTTATCATAATTTTTTTTTTTGGTGTTGAGCCATTTTTGTACATTCATTAAATCAATTGTTAAGCCTTTAATACCTAATATTTTTTCATTTTCAATCTTGGTTCAAACTTTTTGGTTGCAGTTCTTTAATTTTGTTTTTCAAAATAAAACATTAATCATTATAATTTACATCCTTCAGCTATGGTTTTGATTGATTCGGCTTTAATTAAATTTTTTATTTTATCTTTATTAAATTAATAGTTAAATTGTAAATTTATTAACATAAATTAAGCACAATTCTGTGTTTCAATCATATTATTTTATTATTTATGATTGCGTATTGTAGAGATTAATAAAATAATTTGGTCTATAATTACTAAAATTGAAAGTAAATTTTTCTAAATAAATTTCTCATTGATATTAAAAATTAGAATTTAATTTGACAAAAGAGGAAATTTTTTAGTTATGTTATATTTCTATTTATCTAATTTCAGTTATTGTTAAGGTAATTCAGCTTTAATCATTTTTTTCATATTTTTTAATTATTTATTATTTAAATTTTTTATACTAAATTTATTGTAAAAAATATCCACTACATCGTGCGGGCAAATGTACCTCATAAAATTCTAAAGTGTATATTTTTTTTAAAAAAAGTCTTATTTGAAAAAATAAATTCTAAAATGAATTCTTGGATTTCCAAACACTGGGTAACATCATAATGTAACCTTTTTATTATTGTTGATTTTCGAAACCAATTAATCATGCACATTTGACGTATAATTACAATTGACACATGCATTTTCTTTGGTATATGTGACCATGCGTAGTAAAACTGCGTAGACTCTTGACTAAGAAAAGCAAGTCATCTAATCTTATTAATTAACCTATTACTTCGATGCCCCAGAATATCGGAAATTTAAATCTTAGCGGAACTGCTCGTCTGCTGCTACTGGCTAATAATTGTAAGCTCTTAGATAATACAATCATTTTTAACTGCACTCAAACTCTGTAGGTTTTATGTAAGGCTACTATTTCAGTAACGACGTTGGCAAGTCTATTTGAGCAGATTGTCGCTGAAATGAAAAAGTAAAATTACTGTTTATTGGTCATTGTTCCACAACAAAGTGTTTCTGCTGTGCATGATCTAGCCACTTCTCTCATTTATTAGTTTCCTTGTATTTTATTTCTAAGTATTAAAAAAAACATTAACCTATTACTACAAATTAATTGTTTGCTTGCTATTCGTCTTTTCTAATCTATGCCCAGTACAGCACTCAGGGGTGGAGATAAAGTGGTTTTTGGGATGTGTCGCTCCCCTAACCCCTTAATATTTTTGAATAATTATATATATGATGTACATTTTATGAATTATTTTATAAAATTAAATACTAAAATATATAAATAACAACATAAATAGTAAAGAAAGTAAAAAAAAATACCAATTTTTAACTTTTTATCCAAAACTTATACCCAATATTAATATATTAGCGTAAGCTTTTCACCTGTAGTTGAATTAATTTTTTTTATGTCCTTATTGTCACATCAATCAAATGGTTTGTTAAAACTAAATTGGAATTAGCTTAGAATATGAGAAAAAGAAAAATTGTTAGAATTATTTAGTTTGAGTAGCTAAATACATTATTTAAAATGCATTTAGATATATATTAATATATGTAATTTGTGCATTGACCAATGGATTTGTACCATGTGGCAAAGGAGTACAAGGACCTTACCACAAATGATAATTTAGAGAAGTGAGATATCTTTTGGAAGAGATATATTATTTTAGCAATAAGAGATGAGAAGAAGTGGTTATTGAGTTAAAAATGATATATATATATATATATATATATATATATATATATATATATATATATATATATATAACTACTCCCTTTTTTTTCTGTGTGACTCTCTCTTTTTCTTAATACTTTGATTCTCCTTTATTCCCATCACTACAAAGAAAAAAAATTAAGGATTGTGTGTTCAAGTGTAAATAATATAGGGGCTATTTACTCCTATTTGGTATCGGTTTGTATCAAGGTCACAAGAAGATCAATATTTTGTCTTTTCATTGCTTGTTTAGAAATTAAGGTACGTATTTAATTTTTTTTAATGCATCATATATGTATATGAATGGCCATATTCATATGTTTTGGAAGCTTTCAAATTGTATCAGAGCCAAGGTTATGGCAAACGTTTTTCTATAAAATAAAATAACAAAAATGTAGCAAATAATTTCTAAAAATTGTGAAAATTTAATGTGATGTGAAAATTTTCATTATTTTTAGAGTTTATTTGATTAAGGTTTAAGAATAATATTTTTTTGGATAGACAGAAAATTCTGGCATGCTGACAGTTACAATTATTAAATGTCAAAATTGTTTTAACATAGTAAAAGTTTTCTAAAAATCGTGAAATTTTAACACAAACTTTCTAAACTTTTAATGAAGTAATATGTATAGTTTCATGTTTTTTTGGAATTAATTTGGTTCGAGTTTAGGAATTTTGTGTTCGAACTAGTATGATAACTGTCAAAGAGAGGCAGTTTTGTTAACTCCCAAATGTTGTGTTAGATAAAATAGCAAATTATGTCAAAAATTCTTGAATTTTTAATGTGTGATTTTTGGATATGTTATTTATGTTTCTGAAAAACTTCATGTTTTTTAAACACCGTATCATTGGAATTTAATGATTTATTTACGCAGAAGACAGTTTAACCGAAAAATGGACAATTAAGAAAATACTTAATATTCTTGGGTTCTGAGGCAATTAAAAATCATAAGAAAAATATCACAATATGCATAAATGTGTCTAAAAACTAAATATTAAATTTGACACTAATTAGAGTCGAATTTAATGGGGAAATGCCTTAGATGTTAATGAATGTTCAAGTCTGTCCATTTGTACATACTTGTGATTTGTGATTGAATTAAGACCATGCTTATGTGAATTAATGTAACATGTTATGACATATCTAATTGTGTGTTAGAATGCATGCTTTTGTTATGTTAGAGCATGAATTAGTATATTCATGTTTGCTTGGTGCTTGAATTAGTCTTGTTGTGGTTGAAGTGTACTTACATATTGTATAATGCATAGATGGCTTACAAGAATATCATTGCCGAGTTGAATAAGGACCTTAAGCTTGATTGAGATAACTACCCCATTTGGCAATAAAATGTCCAAATACATTTTAATTGAGCAAAATGTAATTGATATGCTCACAAAGGTGGAAGAACCACCAGCTAATGGATAGGATCTCAATGCCTGTGAGGCATATAAGAAGAAGAAGAATACCATGCCTCGCATCACATTGTTGAGTATGACGGTAGATGAGCTCATGGTGGACTTCTTAATGCTTGAGTTAGCCAAGGAAATTTGGGATATTGCCAAGGCCAAGTTTGAGGATATTTCCTTATAGAAACAAAGATCTATGATTCTTAGGTTTGAGAATTATATGAAGAGGCCGGACTATACAATGGCCACTCATTTGCATGAGATGTCACACATGATCTCTTAACTTAAGGGGGCTAGTCATGTTCTCATAGATGAGCAACAAGTACAAGCCATAATCCGTTCTCTGCTTGATAATGAGTGGCAGTTGGTGAATGTCAACTTGTGCCACAATAGTAAAATTAAGAATTTTGATGATATTGCTAAACATATGTTTTTGGAGGCGGAAGTCATGGCAATAAAGAACCATTCTAAGGCATATGTTGCCAAGACTTTTTTTTCCCAAAAGAATAAGAAAAGATTCATGGTGAAGAAGAAAGATGAGGGCAAGGAGAATAAACCCAACAAGAAAAAGTTCAAGAAGAGGCACAAGAGTAAGCTCAAGTGTTTCAATTGTGGAAACAAGGGCACTTTGCTAAAGAGTGTAAGGACTCGCCTAAGGTACATGTTTCAAATGAGATTCCCTCTTTAGTACGTATTGCGTCATGTGCTAACTTTATTGAATATAATTCTTCATGGATTATTGATTTAGGAGTGACAGACCACATAACCAAGGAAAATATATGGTATGTTACCTATAGAAAGTTGCTTTGAGGGGCAAGAACTGTTTCTGTGGGTAACAATGCAAGTTTAGTTGTGGTGAGAATTGGCACTTGTAATGTCCTATTAGAAACACAGGATTTAATACTTATTGATGTATTATATGTACTTTGCATGACTGGAAACTTGATTTCTATTAGTTCCCTTCTGGATTATGGATATTCTATGAATTTTTCACATGGGCTTATAAATATTATTTATGGTAGTAGTAAGATTTGTTCTTGTTCAATCCATAATGGCTTGTTTTAGTTAAATATGAATGTTGCCAATGATAGTTTTTACATTGTTAATGCCATAAGTCCAATGACTTAGCATGATAGGTTATGACACATTGGATAAGAAAGGATGAATAAGTTAGCTACAAGAAGGTTTATTGAGTCTTTGCCTAATGTTTCCTTAAGTTGTCAATCATGCCTTATAGGAAAGTTTGTAGTAAAGCCTTTTGGTAAGGCAACTAGGTGTAGTAGTCCTTTGTAATCGATCCACTCTGACCTTTGTGGGCCAATGAGGGTATCATTTAGACTTGGGTTGATATTTTATTACCTTTATTGATGATTATACTCGTTATGCCCATCTATTCTTACTAATATATAAGCATATAACACTTAGGTGTTTCAAAACTTATGTGAACTTAGTGGAGAATCAATTGGGTATGATGATCAAGTCTTTGAGGACTGATCATGGAGGTGAGTACTTGTTAAATGAATTCAAGGACTTCTATGATAAGAAAGGCATTGCAAGACAACTTATCCTTCCAAAAACACCCCAACAAAATGGACTGGCTGAAATGAGGAATAGAACTCTCATTGATATGGTACATTCCATGATGGCTAGGGCCAATATGGACATTACCTTTTGGGGTGATGCATTGTTTTGTGTAGCATATATCCTTAATAGAGTACTTTCCAAGTCTGTTGGCACCATGCCTTATGAGTTATGGATCAAGAGATTACCTAATCTATGTCATTTACGCTCTTGGGGATGTGCTGCATATGTTCACATTGCAAATCATCCACTGGGAAAATTAGGACATACAAGAAGGAAATGTGTTTTACTTGGCTACTTTGAATACTCGAAGGGTTATATATTTTTATATATAACTCATAAATATAGGGATGTCTTTGAGTCAAGGGATGCCAACTTTGTTGAAGAAAAGTTTCCAAAAGTTTATAAAGGTAATAATATGAACTTTTTGGGAAAAGCCTATGAGATAGGTCAATCTAGTGCGCTAAGAACACTAGATGCCACATATCCTAGGGGTAGTGTTCCTCCCATGGCAATTCCATTGCCTTCACCTCATGTGTTAAATTATCATGAAGATCAAGTATATGTTGATCATGAGGAAGATCAACATCAAGACAGAGGAATGGAACAAGAGGTACCCCACCTTGAACCACAAGAAAAGGCTCCATAAAAGCCACATAATAATGCATCACAAGGTGAAATAAGGGTGCATGAAGATATTGTGCCTCCTTTTCAACCTAACCTGGGATGTTCAAGTGGGCAATTTAAACCACCTGGGCATTGGGATTAATGGTAGATTCTAGATGAGAATAAGACTAACTTAGTTTCATCTATGGTAGATGAACTAAGTAATGTGCAAGAGGCTCTTGAGGGTATGGATAAGGATAAGTGGATGACTGTCATGCAAGAGGAGATGGACTCCATGCATAAAAATAAGGTTTGGGACTTAACTAACCTTTCTCCTGGCCGCCAGGCAATTGGGAACAAGTGGGTTCTCAAAATTAAGATCAAGTCTGATGGTTCAATTGAAAGATACAAGGCCCGTTTGGTGGCCAAGGGTTCATATAGAAAGAAGGTGCTGATTATAAAGACATCTTTTCTCTTGTTGTGAACTTCAATTCAATAAGATTGTTACTAGTTATTATTGCACATTTGGAACTAGAGTTACATCAAATGGATGCAAAGATCGCCTTTTTTAATGGGGAATTGGGAGATGAGATTTACATGAAACAACTACAAGGTTTTATTGTAAAGAGTCAAGAGCACAAAGTTTGTAGATTAAAGAAGTCTTTTTATGGTCTTAAGCAAACTTTAAGACAGTGGTACTTAAAGTTCCATCATGCAATTATAGACTTTGGTTTTGTGATGTTACATGAAGACCATTATGTTTATGTGCTAAATAAAATGTCTGAATTTGCAATACTGATGTTACATGTTAATGACATCTTGATAGCTAGTGGTGACTCAAGTTTGTTAAAGACCATTAAGAAATGGTTATCTTCCATGTTTGATATAAAGGACATGAGAGAAGTTGTTTATATCCTTGGAGTTAAGATCCTAAGAGTTAAGATCCTAAGAGATAGAATGACTAAGTTACTATCGTTGTCCCAAGAGCCTTACATTGATAAGGTCCTTGCACGTTTCACCATGTCAAACTCAAAGCCCATGAACTCCCCTTTGGTTGCAAGTTATAAGGTCAGTGAGGCTATGTGCCCAACTACTCCTCAGGAGAAAGAGGAAATGGAGAAGATTTCATACCTTAGTGTCATAGATAGTTTAATGTATGTCATGCTTTGTACAAGGCTCGACATATGTCAAGCAGTGGGTCTAATGGCACGATATTCTTTAAACGTTAGCCCTGGGCATTAGAAATGTGTCAAAAAAATCCTTAGATACTTTAATGGTACAAAGGATTATTAGCTATATTACTAAACAAGATAACTTAGCCTACATGGATACTCTGATGCCGATTGGGGTGGAGACAAAGATAGTAGCAAGTATACTTTATGTTATGTCTCTATGCTTGGAAATGGAGTCATCTCATGCAGTAATAAGAAACAAACTTACACAACATTGTCAACGTTGGAGGCTAAGTTTATTGCTAGTGCAGCTACCGTGCAAGAGGTTCTATGAATAGTTTTTTTCCTAAAACATGTAGGGTTAATAATCTTTATTTAGAAGCCACTCACCATATATTGTGATAGTATGACTGCTTTGGCTTATACCAAGACTCTAATTACTATGGAAAGACCAAACATATAAATATGAAGTATAACTTTGCCAAAGATGCCATAGAAGAGGGAGAAGTCAAAATAGAATATTTATCTACAAATTTGATGGTGGCTGATCCTCTCACAAAGCCTTTATCACTAATTCCTTTTGCTAGACATGTCAAGGCAATGAGACTCTATAGATTATGATAGATGTTGATGTGATTGTTCTCCTTGTTGTGTCCACTAAATATAGACTTGGATTGTACGATATTTATTTTTTAGTAAAATAAACATATGATTGTTCTAAGTCAGATACACTTCATCCATATATTACAAATGAAAATAAATTCATAAAAGACATGTCAAATCATAGGCTGAGGCTGATATTCTCACACGGGTCATCCACCCTTGCATCTTTATGTAGGAGCAAGGATGAAACTTCTGCAGTCTTAAATATATATTATCTTTAAAATGTAAAGATATGTGACCTACCAGGATTATACATTTAAGTGGGAGTCATATTCACCAACATATGACAATTTCAGCGTAATGGTCATCTTGATTTACCTAAATAATTAAGATAAAATGATATCATTCATCGAGTTTGCA
Source organism: Aquilaria yunnanensis (assembly GCA_039654915.1). Taxonomy (NCBI): domain Eukaryota; kingdom Viridiplantae; phylum Streptophyta; class Magnoliopsida; order Malvales; family Thymelaeaceae; genus Aquilaria; species Aquilaria yunnanensis. The sequence continues at coordinate 11,060,497 of CM077593.1, forward strand.
TGTCCACTCATGCATCCTATCCTATGATTGAGAATTGCTTTCTTATATGTAAGAAAGTATGATACTTCTTGTATTATTTTTGACATGTGCTTCATGTTATACAGAACAGTGAGAGAAACACATTTATCTGTTTTAAGAAGGAGAAGTGACACACTTCCCTCAAAGTGATATTGTAAAACATTTAGAGATGTATAACTAAAAAGGCAATATATAATACATCATGATTGTCTTACCATAAAGTTTGACTGAAAAAAATATAAAAAAGTTGTCTATTGTCTTACTCATGTGTAAGATTCTTCAATTAAAATCCTTAATGACTATAGCCAAATATTAAAGGCTTTGGGTCATTATGGTTTCTTTGATTAGTCACCTAGGGCTTGAGTTGAACAATCCTGACGTGTCTTCTTTTCGGGTAACCATGTCATTTTTAGAAACTTAATATATTGGATTAAAGGAAAGATAAGGATGTAGTTGCATGATTTGCACACTATATAAGTAATTGTATAAGTTGCATATTACATAAGAAATATACTATAACATTGCTCAATCATGGGCCCATAGAAAATAATTTGAGTAATGATAATGATATTCAAATATTAAAAAGTGCACTTCAGGTTTAGCATAATTCAAGAGTTTCTAATGCATGAAACTCATAAAAGAGACTGAATGTGGCTAATCAAGTGTATCATCTTATCTTGGGGTTTTATAAGGCATGACTTGAATACTTCAAGATGAGAGAATTGTATAGTTTTTCATTGTGAGTCTGACAACCACAATGTGAGAAGCTCTTGGTAGCATGCCGAGGGTCACACGCTTGACACACTAATGCTACATTTGTTGATGATGGAATTAAAGTAATATGTGTTAAGGTAAATATTAAGTATATCAATTCAAGTGGGAGCTTGTTAGAATTATTCAGCTTGAGTGGCTAAATACATTCTTTAAAATGCACTTAAATATACATTAATATATGTAATTTGTGCTATTGATAAACGGATGTGTACTATATGGCAAAGGAGTACAAGGACCTTACCACAGAAGATAATTTGGAGAAGTGAGATGTCTTTTGGAAAAGACATATTGTTTTGGCAATAAGAGATGAGAAGATGTGGTTATTGAGTTAAAAATAGTATATATATATAACTACTCCCTTTTTTCTGCGTGACGCTCTCTCTTTTTCCCAATACTTTAATTCTCCTTTATTCTCATTATCACAAAGAAAAAGAAGTAAGAATTGTGTGTTCAAGTGTGAAAATATAAGGGCTTTTCGCTCATATCTAGCATCAGTTTGTATCAAGGTCACAAGAAATTCAATTTTTTGTCTCTTCATTACTTGTTCAGAAATAAATGTATGTCCTTAATTTTTCCTAATGCATCATATGTATATATGAATTGCCATATTCATATGTTTTTGAAACTTTTACAAATGTCATATTGTCTCACATATAAAAGCCACATAGTTTTTTTTTTTATGAAATCGAGAAAAAGGGATCTAACAAAATAGTGATCAAAAAAATAGTTTGCAACAGTAGAGAAATGTGAAATATCATATAGCAATTTTATTTTTATTTTTTTACTTGTATGTTACCAATTTTATCTAGTGGGTTTGGCTATAATTTTTTTGTTCGTCAAAGCAGTATAAAATCCCTACTACTACGCTCGATTAAAAAGAGTGCCACTGTTTTCACAATATTTTTTATATGTTGAAACTTGTGGTCATAATTTCTTCATTCAACACTTCATCTATCGCCCAATTTATGTGACTTACTTTTTTATTTTTGTATTCATTTATCTTTTTATTTTTTATTATTGATTTCAGTGGATTTCATACTAAAATCATTGCATGATTATGAAAATTGAAATTAGTAAGTTTCAATATTTTTAATAATGTGAGCTCTAACTATAATTTTAGTATATTTTGTTCTACGATTTAAGTGAAATTACACACACACACGTAATTAAAAATTCCTTAATCGCTCTCCCTCAACCTGAAATTATGGTTCTGTCCTTGCCCGTACTATAGTATAACCTTGCAAAATTTTTAATTAATGCGTACTGTTGCAACCGATTGGAGTTTTTCCTAATTATTTTTTTAGTTAATCTTCTAATTATTTAATAATTGGTGAAGAAGCAATCTCTTATATATATTATCTTCATCTTATAACCTTCCCCCTCATTTTTCTAAAATCATCGAGTTTAATTATTAATTTGATAAATCATTTTATAAATAATACGTAAATTTATATGAATGCTTGGGGGAAATGTTGTTGTTTCCGTCACCAATTGAGAACGTTGTCTAAAAGGACTCGTCGACCCCCGGATTTGAGCTAATCCTAAGCTAGCTACTTTGTAGTAATTAACTGTGTTGCGTATGAAAACAATGTTACTGCTTTGAAAAGCAAGGACTCTTTTCTCTTGACTCCTACTGGAAAGGGAGTCGATCTTCTACTCACGCTTTTTATGCTGCCAAGATCTTTGTTACTTAACGCATAACTAATACTAACATCTCCACATTTTTGGTGTCGGACGACTCTTTTTAGCTACGGAGTCCTGCAATTTTTTTTTTTCAAATTTTCTTTGGTTTTCTACATAATTTTCTCGTTTCAGCTCCCTGGGATGAAACTACTCCAAATTTGTGGTTGCAACTTTGCTAAAAATATGTGCATCCAAAAGTAATTGAGAATTTAATGATGGGAAAGACATACTATGTGTTAGAATTTAATGATGGAAAAGACATACTCTTTTGATCCCAAACGTTTTTGGTTTTTTCATTAAATAAGAAGGAAAAGTTGGCCTACAGAAGGAGAAGACAAACCCTATCCTTCTCCTAATCCTCCGCTTCGCGCGGAGTAAAGCGATTGTACGTATTTGATTGTAACGTTTAATTTGTTTTAATACCAAAGATTTTTGTTAACAGATGTGTCCGTTTCCGAACTTTACAACTAATCAAAAAATCTCATCATGAAAAAAGTATATATAACTGTTTGATACAGTTAAGTAACAGATTTTCTATTGAATATTTTTTAGTATTATTTGAAAATTGCATTGTGGTTCACAAAATGCATGTTCTATGAATTGCTTTTCGAATTTGTCATTAATAGAGGTGGGAAGAACGTGCTAGAGGCTAAGGGCCAGATCATTTGGATTTAATACATTTTGCTTAATGTGTTATTATTTGTGTTCCACTTCTATCAAATGTTTCCTTAAGCTAAATGTCACTGAAGATGGACAATCTTACGATGAAAACCAGGCGGCTGGTTCACTAGCAAAATGCAGAGCCTCTCCCAAGTCACAGTTGGTCAACGGCCACCGATTCACCACCTAACAGTTCTGCCCCAACCTCTCCTCCATCTACGCCCTTGCCCAGTATGGCACCAACCTTTCTCAGATCAATTGCGAGGCTTTGCTAACTCCTGCTCCCGCCTCCCCCATTGCATCCTTGCCAAATTAGGCGCCCTTTTCATCGATGGTTGCTTCTTTGACGGTTCCCTTTATTCAACTCCAGTAGATTAGGGCATCGATTGGCTGGTAGCATCAGTATTTATGTGAATTGACTTGTCGATTAGAGCATTGAGTTGTCCCTTTATGCTCATGCTGGATGGTAAATCGGAGCGACTGGCCACTTGAATGCTCACCAATCCGCTAGTGAGAAACTTGAGAAAGAGACAAGCAATGGAGGGAAGTGATCAACTAATTGATCCAAGAGAGAACAGATCGAACGACGATGATGTGACCGCCAGCGAGTGAGCCAATTGTGATGGCAGGGTTTAGATGACCACCGGAAATATGACCCGCGGCAATCATGATGGCCACCACAAGGGCATGCGTCACCACCATCGCAAACAGCCCGACAATAGACTTTGAATCTCCAACAAATTGATCTAATCATAAGATCGATGACCATTAAAATGCTAACAAAATCATTTGCTAACAATAATGCTCGGTTGACTTAGTATATTACTGACGGTAATGGCAGCTCTGACACCAGCGGAAACGAATAAGAAATTTAATGTCTAAGGCACGTGTAGAATTTTATCCATATTCAGGGGCAATTCGGGAATTAAATAGATGGAACCACCTCCTAATCAAATACCCCGTCAGCAATAACATGAAAACTCAAACCAATTAATCTTGGCTGAACTGGCTGTAAGAGCATTATTTCAGCCTTGACAATATCACAAAATAAATACTATGAGTAATTAATTATGAAAAAAATGGAATTCTCCTTTTATTTTTTACCCACCTAGAAATAAATTACTTAAATAAATAAAACCACATTTAGAAAAATTAAAGAATATGCATATGTTTCTCGTATTACTGCTACTCCTATTATTGTACAAGCAATATGGGATGAACTCTATGGGGAGTATTTGGTGAAGAGTAGGTATCATTTGCTCCGTAACTACAAAAAATGAAAAAGTTAGCTCATTTGGTAAATTCATGTGATTAATGATAAGTAGGTCTCTCGTCGTCGGCAAGACAAATACTACATCCATCTCATATTCTTTACACCATTTGACTTTTTTCATATAGTTTGACTTGAACTTATTTATATTAGTATTTGATAGAAAAAGTTTTAAAAAATATATTTAGAAACTATATGTCTTAATTTATCATTTTTATATAAAAGTTCTTTATTTATATACTAAAATATAAAAAAGTTATAGATTAATTGTTGAAAAGTGAATGGCGCAAAGAATGTGGGACGCAGATAATAATTTTATGTGGCAACTCTGTAAAAGCTGCTTGACCGCTAGGGTGGAAGTGACAGGAGCCATGCTGTGATTTGCCCACTTTAATTTGGTTGAAAGAGTAAATTACATAAATGATCCATAACTTTTAGTTATTATTTTCTTTTAATTCATAATCTATTGAATATTTGGTTTTAGTCCCAAACCTATTAAAATTGTTTTATTTTGGTCCCTCACCACATGAAGTTCATTAACTCAGAATAATTATCTGACAGAAGCTTTTAAAATTTTAATTTAAATATTCAGTAACTGTCTTCCAGTAAATTTAAATAGTTTAATATTTTTTTGATAATAAATAGACAATTTAAATTAATAATTTTTCTCTTTGAATGAAATAAGTTTAATTTACAGAGAGAAAAAAAAAGTGATTTGAATTTTTCATTAGTTATAAAAAATTATTGTACATATTAAATTTATTGTAAAACAGTTATTGGATAATTTAAATTATGATCTAAAAAGTTGCTATCAGACAAATACCTCGAGTTAACAAATTTCATAAATTTGGGACCAAAATAAAACATTTTCAATAAATTTAGGACAAAAATGAAACATTTTAATAGGCTTAGTACTAAAATAGAATATTTAATAAGTTATGGACTAAAAGGAAATAATGACTAAAGATTAAGGACCATTTATGAAATTTACTCTTCCCAGGAACAAGAAGAGATAAGGGTGCATATTATGAAGGATTGCAAAGTTTTGAAGCCAGTTTGGGAATTTCAAACATTATGTTTTGTTACCAGGGTTGTTTGCTCGAGCGGGCATACTAGAGTGGTTTTAGTTCAGTAGTTGAGCAGGGACCATCATGAGATTCAATAGAACTTTTTCCTCACTGCTTGGTCCTTTCGGCCAAAAGCATGGGATGAGATTAAGTCCATGTCCACCAGCGAGGTTTTGTCAAACCCTCTGCCGTAGGTTGCTCTTCATGGTTTTAGAGAATTGCAAACACTTCACCCCATCTCTTCTGAAAAATAGCTTTGTCCATCCGGGAAAGAAAGACGTAAAAATAAAAATAAATTATTTTAAAATCAGTTAATTTAAATTAAAATGAAGTAGATGTAAATCACTTTTCGTTTTACATACAAGAAAGGAAAAGAAAAGAAAAAGGCAGGAAAAGGGCAACATAGGTTGTATTGTCATAGCCTTTGTCACGACACGTGACGGCATGAAACCGTGATTCTCGTTGCGCTTTTTACTATCGGAAGCGTTACGGGTCAGCCGTTTCTCACGCTTTAGCCCCTCGCACGTGCCACCACGTTCCCTGGGAGAATTCTTGTACCACTAAAATCCCACCCACTCTCAACTTATATACAAATACAAACTCTTCCCCCGCCCCTTCAAATCCAACCCACCCTCTCTCTAAGCTCTCCTAGTTCTCATCGTCGCGCTCGTCTCTCTCGCTTCCTCTTCTCCAATGGCGGAGCCATCCAGAGTGACTCCCCCGCTCAAGGACGAGCTCGATATCGTCATCCCCACCATCCGGAACCTCGATTTCTTGGAGCAATGGCGCCCCTTCTTCCAGCCCTACCATCTCATCATCGTCCAGGACGGCGACCCCTCCAAGACCATCAGGGTCCCAGACGGCTTTGATTACGAGCTCTACAATCGTAATGACATCAACCGGATTTTGGGCCCCAAGGCTTCCTGTATCTCATTCAAGGACTCTGCTTGCCGCTGCTTCGGCTACATGGTCTCCAAGAAGAAGTACATCTTCACAATTGACGACGATTGCTTTGTAAGTCCGACCTTAATCACAAACACTCTTTGTTCGAGCTCAACCGGGGTTTTGCTTTGTTAGGGATTTAGGGGATTCGAATTTCGAGTGTTGATTTTTTGGGTAACGGGGCCAGATCTGGTTTTTTTAAGTTTTGAAACTTAATTTGATTTGGTCTTTGCTGGAAATTCTGATCGACTCAAGTTCGATCTTGGTTTGATCCTTGCTGTGAGACTTTGGGGAGGTATCTTCAGACTTAAATGGCTCTGCTATAGTCTGCGGAAATTCGTTATTTGTTAAAAAAGTTGGATTTTGGCTGGATCTGATTAGGTGCTGCTTCATTATCATGGTATTGTCTTGGATCAAGATTTCCTTTTCTCGTACCATTTATTTCCTGGCTGCCGTTCAAATCTAGTTTTGTTTTTTAAGTACGCCAAGTTATACTTCAGGATTGACGTTTGCAGTAAGTTTATTTCTGTTCATGTCGGATCTGTTAGTTAATGAAGAGCATATCGACATTGATGTTTCGTTTCTTAGTTGATTAAGTGTCAAACAAGTCATGCAGAACCAGGCTGGAGTTCAGTTGAAGCCTTGGTCGAAACCATCCACATGCATTTGATCATTTCAGTTTTGTATTGAGTCGATAGTTCTGAATCTGTGTTTTTTTTTAATTATTTCTTTTTTTTCCTGAGAAGTACATCTGAAGTTGGATGCTCCAATTTGATTGCAGGTTGCTAAGGACCCAACTGGTAAAGACATCAATGCATTGGAGCAGCACATAAGGAACATCCTTACTCCCGCAACACCATTTTTCTTCAACACCCTTTATGATCCATACAGAGATGGTGCTGATTTTGTTCGTGGCTACCCCTTTAGCCTTCGTGAGGGTGTTCCCACAGCTGTATCTCATGGTCTGTGGCTTAACATCCCCGATTATGATGCTCCTACTCAGCTTGTCAAACCTCTTGAGAGGAACACCAGGTTAGTGTGCTATACCATTCTTGTTGTCTGCATTGTACAGATGTGTCTTATTATGAATTCATAGTGATTTTCACGGCTTGCTATCAGGTACGTCAATGCTGTTATGACAGTGCCCAAGGGAACTCTGTTTCCCATGTGTGGTATGAATCTAGCATTCAACCGTGAACTCATTGGCCCTGCAATGTACTTTGGACTCATGGGTGATGGCCAACCAATTGGACGCTATGATGACATGTGGGCTGGATGGTGCATGAAGGTACGGCCACTGCATTGCTAACTGCTTTCCCTAATCTGAATTGCTTATTAATCCATTATGTATGTTGTAGACGTCTGGGTGCTGATCCATTGTTCCTAATATATGAACCATCTCAATGCAGGTAATTTGCGATCACTTGGGACTTGGCGTGAAGACAGGCCTGCCCTACATTTGGCACAGCAAAGCCAGCAACCCCTTTGTGAATCTTAAGAAAGAATACAAGGGAATTTACTGGCAGGAAGAGCTGATCCCATTCTTCCAATCTGTGGCCCTTCCAAAGGAGTGCACCAGCGTGCAGAAGTGCTATCTTGAGCTCTCCAAGCAAGTGAAGGCTAGACTTGGCAAAATTGATGACTACTTCAACAAGCTGGCAGATTCTATGGTAACATGGATTGAAGCCTGGGATGAGCTGAACTCATCCGGAGTGAAGTCGGGTGAACTATCCAATGGTCCTGCTAAGTAGATTTCTTACCAAGCAGTAGTGATCTCTTCTGCTAGGCACAGGCAGATGGCACTGTTCACTGTCACCCTTTCACAACCGAGCTTGTTGTTGCATCAAGCTTGGATGATTTATTTGGCAGCCGGAGGATATGTGTGTTTACATTTACCATTACCTATGAGTTGAGGACAATAAGAGAGCGTTGCTTTCTAGTATTATTTTTACATGCTGAGTTAGCTAGTCTTAAATTTGTTCGGCTAGGTCTGGTAATTTTCTCTCTACATTAATGTTACTTCCATATTTAATAGAGTGCTATTTTTATTTAGTTGAAAGTCTCTTAGATTGTCTGTGATGGCTTGTTCTATTACTGTTTGAGTTGGTGTGATACGCTGGTTCGTGTGGCGCATATGGCACCCTTTGGTGCCACAAGAAACAAAGGGAGCAACAGCTCGTTGGTTTTTGGCTTTTGCGTTGGAACATTACATTGTTTGGCGTCATCTGTGGCAAACAAACCTTTGTGATTTAGTTTTTCAACTGTGTTGTCAAATTTTGTGAAAATCAAGAGAAATGGTGCTCTCTTTTGTATGAATAAAGTCACTATCTGTAACACCGGTAATGAATTCAGATGGTTTATTTGTTCAGATTTCATGGGTGTGTGGACTGTTACAAACAGATGCGCCTGCACCGACAGACACACGTTTGTTTGATAGAAATATTGTGTTTTTAACGAGTTTCACTATTTTCCTAGGAGTATAAGAACGCTCTTGTTTATGTGATGTACTTCCGAACGATGTGTTGAAAATTAAAAGTTGAAATACAACTCGAGTACAGTTACAGCGGGGGAAGACGGTTAGAAAACCAAACACAAGTAATCTAGTTTGATTTTCACCGTCAATCCCCATCGGTGGGTGGATTTGGCCAGGTGGGAGTGGGAGTGGAACTAACTCGCCCGCCCTTGTTTTCTTCGTCCACAGTGCCGACAAAAATGGTTGGGGTTGGCGGTCGACTTTGATCGGCAAGCTTTGTGACCGTGACACAAATCAATTTTAATTTTCATCAGCAAACTTGCCCATTTCCCCGTTGGCGCAATTCAGCAGAACAGAACAGTGACACGAGTTATAGTTTCAAAAGGAGCACAAAAAACGCACCGCCGTTGCCGGGGATCGAACCCGGGTCGCCCGCGTGACAGGCGGGAATACTCACCACTATACTACAACGACCTTGTTGGCAGGTTATTTGTTATGTAATATTATGATAAAAAATATGTGTCCGCCTCAGATTATCAGACCTATCATTGAATAAAAACGAGAAACGAATACCACTGAGGTTGGCTGCTCTCAATTCTCAAATTCAATGGATTGGAAACGCGAATTCTATTCAGTAAAAAACCCAAATTGAATTCGAGTCATACTCCACATATTATATACTCCCTCCGTCCCAAAAGTTTTGCTTCATTTATTTTTTTTAATTAATCTATAATTTTTTATTTTCAACATTTTAATATATAAATACAAAATCTTTGTATATGAATGATAATTCAAGATAGGTCGTTTCTAAATATATTTTTTTTGATTTTTTTTAACAAATAATAATATGAATAAAATTAAGTCAAAATACAACAAAAAGTCAAATGTATCAAAATTTATGGGACGGAGGGAGTATGTTTTAGTGCTACCATCACTCATATAAATTTTTTTTGTAGAAATAACAATTATCTACTTTAATATCTTCTCTCATCTCAATAGAGTTGATTGCGCAGGTTTAGTTCTCAAAACTCCTTACCCCCAAGCATTCTACTCCAATGAGATTAAGGGAGGGGTAGGTAAGAGTTAATGTTTTTTTTTATGTTTCGGTGACACATTTACTATTTCTCTTTCAATTTCTTGTCTCACTCAATATCTATCTTTTGAAAGTCTCCATACATGATATGTTTTTATAAAAGCTGAACGTGCGCTATTGCCACACACGAATATGCCAGTTTTACTCAGGGTTAATGAATTTAGGGCATGCTTCAATCACTATTTGACAGTTGAAACCTTTTTGTTTGGTATAGCCACTTATATAAATGTTTGTAGGTTTAACATTAATTATTATATTACATGCATTTGTCTAGTTAAACATACTAACTCATTTTTAATTATCTATATATAAGTTATCATATACCCCAAATTTTAACCAAATTACTCACAAATGAAATATCTTTCTATCCTCCTAAAAACCCTACTCCATACATCACCTTTGTCGTTGTTTCTCTTACTCTGCCAATCATCATCTCCAGAACATTAATTCATAGGCCAATCGTTGCCTCCAAATTTTGCTCATCATTGTTTTTTTTTTTTTGGATTACACCATCATCACTCTCTTTCATATCATGAGTTCCATATCACATCGTCATCACTAGCTTCCAAATCGCCCAATCGTTGCTCACCTCTATATTGTGCCATTGTCATTAACCTCTAGATTGAGTTGTCATCTGTCACCTCCAGAATGTACCACACCTCTAGATCTCACATCATTGCTCACCTTCAGATCTTGTCATCATCTCTCCTTGGATCATGCTAGTTATCACCTCAAGATAAGGCCTCTAGATTGCCTTAATCTGGCCACTTCTCCCTGATCTCTATCACCAAATTGTTCGCAGAAACAATTTATAAAAGTGTTTGAAACAATATATAAAAGTATAAAAAAATATGTAAAATGTCTAAACCAATATACAGGCAATTTTTTTCTCTTTTTGTATCTTAATTCATTAAAAAACATAATGTGTTTGAAAGAATGTTTTGAAGTGTTTGAAATAATAGGTTGATGTGTCGGTACACTTTATAAGTATAATGACATTGTAAAAAAGGCACAGAATAAGAAGTAATAAAACAATCAAGATATATCTTTAAAAAATATTAAAAAAAGTGTTGGAATTAATGAGAAAATGTATCTAAAATAACATATGGTATATACATGTGTTTGTGCACTTTACAAATACTATAACATCAATATGATATGGATCACAAATCATAAAAGTGAAATAGCGGTAAAGTCATATCACTATATTTTTTAAGATATATCTCAAAGTCAGGTTTTAGGATAGTAATTTTTGGGCATTTCCAAAGCACCTTCAAGGCTTTGATACATTTTAATAATCTTTTAAACACATCTCTACAATCATTTAGACAAATCTCTAAGCTCGATTTAGGTCAATGCCGTTTTTGCATCTTTATATCTTTTCATAAACATTTCTACAGTACTCTAGACATATCTACATAATTCATTAGACAAGTCATTGTATTCAATTCAATACTGGTTTGGCTCTTCGAGCAAGAACAATCAACGACTTCAAGATTCTTTTCCTTGGATTGCGCATTCTAGTCAATCAAATCAGCATCAATCGAATTGGTGGACGATGACAAACCCTAGATCTGTTGGCTTCTCTAGTTTGATGCGATGTTGTCAGTGAAAATGCCTAGATCATCATTCGTAGGTGGAGGTGACAACACCGTTCATGATCTAGAGAAGCCAAAAAATCACATACCAGAGCTGTCATTGTGGGCGTATAACAGATAATTTCGTATGATGACCAGGGATAACTTTGGAAAAGAAAAAGTCTGCGCATTTGCACATAGCGCAACTATTCAATTTAATGTATTAAATAATTGCTTATGAGAAAAAACTATTGAGTAATTATTTAATGACCTCTAAATAATTTCCATCATCAGTTGTTTCTTTCTCTATTAAGAAGACTATCTTTTACTACATATAATTAATGTTAAAATTCTAGGAGAGTATAAGTTTCAACTAAACCCCCTTGAGCAAGTGAAATTAGAGGTCCAGGAAGACGATTGATGATTTCTAACGCAGCATTACCAAAAACCGGTTTCCAAATTTTTGCTGAACGAGTAACAACTTATGGGTGCTAGCACAGAGTTGGGCTTTACATTCAAAACATGTGGGACATGCTTACATTTTCTAGCTGATTTAGTAACAGATTAGCAGATAACCAGAAGTTCTAACATTGCATCTAACTTCTGCTGATTATTTCCTTTCCAGGGATCGAACCTACAACGGTTGATCTCTACAGTCGAGCAGACCAAAATAGTTTCATCATCAGGTCATGAAGAGCCCTTAGTCTCAATACTTTGCTTGCTTTACTAGGTCTGACTTCTGTGCTGCAGCCTGCAAGGTTTGGCAGACCCTCTGAACAAATGAAAGTAGAGAACATTAGTTGGTTCAGAAACAGTTTGAGTTAAAAGAAGCTTGTGATCCGTAACTATTTAGCCATAGATTTTCCATGTATTTAGCAAAGATAAAATAATCTTGGATAGCAGAAAAGGATAGTGAGCAGCAACAATGGGAGAATCCAGTGTCCTCCCACAAGATGTTATTACGTAGTCTTGATGACAAAGAAACACTAACAGAACAGATTTTTTAAGGCTCTTTTACCCATTCCCACTTTCACAGAAAAGGCACTTTCCTTACCTTAGTGGTTTGCAGTCAAGTAATCTGGAGGCAGCAGAAAGCATCATTTTCCTGCTTTATTGACATGGACTGTCTCTGTTGCTCTACCCGCTGAAGTTGCGATGACAGTCGAAGCAAGTCTATTGTCTGTCCATCTCCACATGATAACTGATCCTTTGGAGTGAAGAGTTCCGAGCTTTGGTAAATCCCATCAGTGATATTGAACTCAGCAGCTTCGCTACCATTAGAAATCATCATGGGACTTAAGTGGCCACCTGCAGTTGGATTCAACCGTAAGGAAGAGAACCTATTTGACATCCTACCACTTGAAGCCTGTGTGCTAACCCCTAAATTGCAATGGTTTTCAGTGCCTGACGAGGCCAGGGGAAGAGCCAAGAGAATTCCGGATGACTGGCTAGCAGAGTTCTGCGATTGGGATGACAGAAGAGAGAGAGCACAACCCGAGTCTGCAATCCCTGGTAGTTCATGAATGGCTGGCGATGCATTAAGAATGTTAAATTCTTCACTGCCTAGGGAACCCTCCTGGATAAGAGAACGTGATCCAGAAGCTGTGCCTCCATAATAGGAAGGATATCGATTACTTTGCTCGCCGAAAATGTATTCTGCAGCAGCATTAGGTCCTTGTTCATTAAAAGAAGGAAACAGTTTTTCATAATCACTTGAAGGGACGGCAGACTTTGAATGGGGATGCTCTGCTGTGGAAGGGATAGCTGATAGAATGCTAATATTAGTCACATCTTCAGTTTTTATCCTCCTGCACCAATCACTCGCTACATATTTCTCAGGGTGGAAAGGGTCATTAGGCAGTATATCATGGCAAATAAAGGATGTAGGTGTTGGCATCCCTTGAAATCTGCTGCCCATAAGACCTGCATCGTATGCAAGGATGTAAGCATACTTGGCAAGTAAATTCATGGCACATTGTTTTGCATGTTGCAAATAACAACTGGTCACCAATCATTCATTCTGTTTGAATTCCCATAGAGAAAAAAATACAAGGCAAATAGGGAGCTAGTTGCCGAGAGCCTGTCCATGCGGGGGAATGTCAACAAAATCATGCCAGATGCAAATTTAATATCCAGTTAAATGAGAGTGCCATAGAAGAATATGGGCAAATGAATCAAATGGTTCAAAATCATAGTATGGATATACTGTATTTTTAAATGGAAGACAGAAAGAAAACCTTGAACCTGAAATCCTTTTTGGGGAGTGTAAACATAAATAAAGCTCCAAAGACTTACTACTACATCGAAAAAATTGGATGACCATTTATGATTTACCACTAAACATACATGTTAAGTTTGATTAACCGCTAGGCATGCAGAAACATTATTTGCTTCCTTCACTAGAAACTCATAGTAAGTGCAAAGCTTCAAGTAAGGACACATTAACTAAAGGGATGACAGAGAGTTGAGAAAATATATATTCATTACCAGCATATGCCGGCAATATCTTTCCAGTCCTTACTGAAGGAATTCCAACTTGAGGTTTTCTTCTCCGTTCATTGTGGCCTGCAAGGCGTTTGCGACAGCTCCGTTTACCATCATCAAATTCAGCGAGTAAATGAAACCTGGATGGTCAAAAGCTAAGAATGTTATTGCACAAATGCGAGTTGTGGGTTGCACATAAAAAAAATTTATCAACATCAATCAAGTGAAGTTTTCATCATTTTATAGAAACCTATGGGGAATACGCATACACATCTTAAAAAATCCGGACAACCCTTCGTGGATCTCTATGACACAAAATCTGAACGACTGAAGACAAGGATGGCTGAATGAATTCACAGTTAACACAGATTGTTGAAACCTTTTCTCAAGGAAAAAGGCAAATGAAGAACCCAATGAAGTAAACGGATAAGGAAGCAGCTAGAGAAACAGGCAAATGGTGCAAGACTAGCAATAAACAAACTGCAATACACTGAACACTTGATCGTGCAAAACTAACCTACTACATTGCTGACAAAACCTTTGTTCGATGCCATTAACGATGACTTTTGCGGTCTTTGAGTGAGCCTCACAAACTTTATGCCTCTTGTGGTAGTCTTTTGAGGAGCTGAGATCCTTGTTACAGCCATATACTTGGCAATAGGCAGTGCGAAAATTGGACACCCCTACTCGCAATTTCTTTGGAGGTTTAGATGAATCGGCAGAAGACAGAATGGGGGTGCCTTTGGAAAAATAACTGGCCACATCTTGGTTGTCAACAAATCTGCCCAACTTCAAATCTATTAAGGAAGAGTCTCTACTGTTTGAGTCCACCACAGAACTGGAAAGCTTTGAAGGAGACTCATCCTCCCCAGAATATGCAACTGGAGTACCCAAAATTCGACTCGAAACTCTTTCACCATTATACTTACTTCTAAAACCTTCTCTAATTGAATCAGTGGCCAAATGTTTCCCGACCAGTTCTCCATAATCCAGCCCCACAAGACAACGACTCTCAACAGATTGCTGATTCCAAGTAAATATAACATTTTCCCCAACCCTGTATGGAGCTCTCAGTTCCCAGTTCTTCAAAACATCTGCATTTCTTGGAAATGAACTAGAAGAAGAAATAGTTCCAGTTGAAGCAGAACCATACATGCCCCCAGACACACAGCTCCAAGACTCCATTTAATTGACGCAAGAAATAATTGTTTATGTTACTTTTACCTAACTCTCAAAACCAGCACTGATTTAACCCTTGAAGACTGGAACTCACTAAGACCAGCTCGACCAGCTCAAGATAAATACCAGAAGAGAAACCCAGTAAATTCCTTCGTTTGAGAGCATCAAAATCGTGGGAACGGACTCCTCTTCATCTGATATCTGAAAGTAGAAAGTAAAAGGAAGTCATTAAGGGCATTAAAGAAAGCCCGAAACCCAGATCACAGAAGCAGCTCAATCATTAAAGAAGCGTTTAATGCTCAATGCAAAATAACACAAACGCAGAGAAGTACTCCGAGGTGCCTGAGGAAGGAAAAGGAACTTCTAAGTGGAGGAAAAGCTACAAATTAGAGACTAAAAGCTGTTGGAATGATTGAGAGAGAATGAGGAGAGAGAAAGAGTTGAGATGTACTTTACCAATTGGCGAGATGGTACAAAAGAAACGGCGAACGCAGTCACGACTCAGTGAAAACGATTTAAAAGTATCCAAACTCCATGGAAGCAAGCACCGACCTTGGTCCTGCTGTTTTTATGGAGACCATTAAAAAGAAATGCAGATACGAAAAAGCTGAAACAATCAGATTTTAATTTTCCAGCAATTATCATTATTATTATTATTATTATTCCAGCAATTTAATTTTTGTTTTTGACTTTGCCTAATTGGTGTTGGTAAAATATTTCTCTTCAGGATTTAGGTAGCGGCTGACATGGGCGGTTCGTATCGAGGCCGGGGCGAGAATGGTATGGGACGGTTGTGACAAAGGCCTTTGTACCGGTTATATCAATTGATACTAGATGTACCGACTATCTTGTATTGTACCAGCCATATTACGTCAGCACCGGTCAAATATATTTTTTTTATTTTCAGTTTTTTATATTTTTAGGTAAAATGTATTATAAGTATGTATAATTAAATAATTTTGTATTAAAAATTACCAATGTTTAAAAGAAAACTTGTGCTTTTATTTTTTTTCATACCTTAAAATTACAATTTTATTATAAATAATGGAATATTTATAT
Organism: Aquilaria yunnanensis; assembly: GCA_039654915.1. Lineage (NCBI taxonomy): Eukaryota > Viridiplantae > Streptophyta > Magnoliopsida > Malvales > Thymelaeaceae > Aquilaria > Aquilaria yunnanensis. The sequence continues at coordinate 11,076,776 of CM077593.1, forward strand.
GAAATAAATTCCTAATTAGTCTACATACATGTAACCTACATTTCACACTTTTACAATCACAAATTTTGATATATATATATATATAATTTAAAACCATTACATCGAAATAATACGATATGGTACTGATATTATATCGTACCTTTAAAAAAATAGTATACTATCTAGTACGCGATTTAAAATCTTGTTCAAACCCTCTACATGTCATGGTGAGCAAGATTGTGTGTTATATCGCATACCGTCACAAATTATTCAACTAATAGGAAATAAATTAAAAATATTAAATTGCTTTAATTTACCACAAGCAACATTAACCACAATGAAAATGAAAATAATCATCACAAACAAATATGATATCCAAACACATCTAGAAAATTTTTCAAATAAAAGTGACAACATTGATGCATAAAAAAACAAAGTCTGAGCTAGGTGCCAAAGAAAATTGCTATAATTCTAGAACACAACAAGGTAAGAAAAAGAAATTATGATCCACGCTTAAATTACATTGAATACTATATACAACTCATGAATTTTAGGAATTTAGAAATAGATTGTATTGAATATGATTGTATATGTATGGTGTATGTATTCTTTTAAATATTCAAGCACCATACATTACATGTGGTGAAGGTATGAGCCAGGTTTGGTAAAGGTAAATTCCTTAACCTGTACCTTCCTTGTACTAGACTCGGGTAAGATTAGTTAAATTCATATTCTCCAGAGGGCAAAGGTGAGCATAATATTTTATAACATCCATAGAAATAAGTTTGGATTAAGCACAATTTATTTTCTTTCTCAAATTTCTCCTCAGTAAATCTTTTGTACTCACCTTATTATGAGTCCTGTGATTAGTCACACACACATACTAAAAGGTTGCCTGTGTTTCGCTGCAGATATTTTTAATGTTCATTTAGAAAACAATTAAAGCAATTGCATAGGGATCATAAAATTTTAAATGGTGAAAAATATATACAACGACTTTCTGAGCTCATTTTGCAAAGCGTTAGATAAGTCTTCTGGTCGGTTCCTAAGTTTATTTTCCATGTTCTTAATGTGTCTCAAATTCATTCATAACAGCAAAAGAAGTTGGGCACTCATTCTTGAATTGAATCAATTGTTCCCATAGCTCACTTTGCTCTAATTTTTCTTCTTGAGCGGTAATCTCGAATAGATGGTAACAAACTGAGACATTAAGTAGTAATTTTTCTACACATAAACTAGGAAGAGGAGAGTAACGGAAATGAGTTGCCGCATGGCTTTTGGCTTTAGCAGAGCTTCTATGTGATATCCAACCATCCACCACCAAGCAATCAAAGTTTTAAATATGTAAGGTTTTGAACGGAACCAAAAAAATATGTTAAGGACCGATCTTGGCCATAGCCCAAAAGATGACTGCTCATTTTCTTTTTCCCCTATTCACTCTTATTTTCTTTCACGCAAAACCAAACCAATGTGTACAACTGAAACAAGATTCTGCTCTACTATAAACCAGAAATCCTGAAAAAGTGGTCAAGTTGTAGCTTAAGCCCACAAAATTTCATAGGCAGATATTTCACCCCTAAGCTTTCATATAATAGATTTTCATCCCTTATAATTGTGATGATTTGATTACCAAAAATATAATATGCTCACAACTGGTGCAGCTCACTACTCTCTCACTTTTGCATTATTACAAAAATGTCATTACATCCTGAATAACACATTTATTTGAATAGAACATTACTATACAGAACAACATGTTTGTTTGAAGAGAACAATGCGCTTATCTGAAGAGAACGGTATGTCATAGAACAACACATTTATTTGAAAGGAATAAATATTTTTTATTGAATCAAATAAAATTATTTATGAACAGTATTTCTTCTGAAATTAACAATAGTTTATAAAACTAGGGATAGCAACGGGGCGGATCGGGCGCGGATACCCCTTACCCATCATCCGTGCCCACAGTTTTTTTAGTACCCGCGACTTTGCGGGTGAAAAATCTCACCCATGCCCCCGACCCGTGAGTAATCCATATCCGCGGGTAACCCACGGTTTAAACTATATTTTTAAAATTTTATAAAAATAAAATATAAAAAATATATACAAAGTCATTCTTCACATATAATGCAACAAAATCATAAAATACACAAAATCATCACATACATACACGAAAATATTTTATGTGAATTAGTATAAAATATTAGTTAAATGTAGGTGTTGTATTCCATTATAATTAATAAGTTGGAAATTTACGCTTGTGGGTTCCGCGGGTAGGCAGGGCGGATTTACCCCTGATGGATACCCCTTACCCGCCACCTGCTTGTACCCGCCAGACGGGTATGAGTTGCTACCCACGTCCTACCCATTGCGGGTATTTTTACCCGTTTACCCGCCCATCATGGATGGATATCCGCGGATCATGGATTTCACTCATCCACTTGCCATCCTTATACAGAACACCACATTTGTAAAAATGGAATAGCGCTTCTTACTGAACGAAACAACATCATTTAAGAGCAGCACATCTTACAAAACAAACAGTATATTACAGAACAAAAAATTTATCTAAATGGAACAACATTTCTTATTGAATCAAATAATATTATTTATGAACAATATTTCTTCTGAAATTAAAAATATTTTACAGAACATTACATTTATAAGAATAAAATAACACTTATGACTAAAAAGAATAACACTTATAACTAAACAGAACAATACTTATTACGAACAACACATCTAAAGATATGAACAACATATTACAAAACAATACATTTGTTTAAACAAAGCAATACTTATTATTGAAGGGAACAATACCTGTTACTGAACGGAATAACACTTATTACGAACAACACATCTTACGAAATAAACAACATATTATAAAATAAAATAATTATATGAATAGAACAACATTTATTACTGAATGAAACAACATTTATTACTAGCAGCATATCTTATGAAATAAAGAGCATATTATAGAACAACACATTTGTATGAATAGAACATCACTTATCCTTGAATGAAGCAACACTATGGAATAAACCTATATTTGGCTCTAAATAAAAGATAAGTTCTCTAGCACTATTATCAACATACTCCTTTAGCCAACTCTTACCGACAACAACCTCCATAGCTATGGTAGGCTTTGTTATAGTGTCGTCTCCTTTAATCTCATCTTTATCGGACATATTCTTATAGTGAGTTTATTCAAACTCACTCGGACTCGTCATTAGCCACACAATCGAAGGAGCGGATGGAATACAACATTCTCTGCTATTCTATTCTTACAAAATTGGTGTTCTGTAAAATATTGTTAATTTGAGAAAAAATATTGTTCGTAAATAATAATCTTTGAATCAACATAAGAAATGTTGTTTCCTTCAAACAAATATGCTATTTTGTGAAGTGTTGTTTTCTTTGGACAAACATACTGTTCTATAAAGTAATGTTCTCTTCGAACAAATGTATTATTTAATGTACGGTAGTAATTTCTTAAACATCACAAAAATATGAGTGTAACGTTTAACCCGGAAGTATTTTATCCCATCCTAACTTATGCTCATTTTGTTACTTGGCCTTTAAGTTTTAGAATAAACGATGGGAGTAGTAGAAAAGTAGAAAACTTTTTTTTATATAGAGTGTTAAATTGGAACTGAAATTATATGTTTATGTAATTGACTCGGCTGGAGGACAGGGTCGACTTATACAGCTCTTATGTTAGAAGTTCCATGGCAGTCTTTGTGCTAAAGGAGTGTAGGGTGAAGTATTAATCCTTAAAAATCAGAAAACAGGTTCAAAATTTTTATTGCCGTTTAATTCCGCATGTATATAAATGGAGCCAATCACACTTTCACCTAGAGGCCGTGCTAATTATACTTGCATCGTTCAAGTTTTGAAACCTACTCTCGTCTTCTGTTCTTTTAGCATGAGTAGAAAAAAAATAAAACTCTATCTTGCATTTATCGACAGAAACTGAATAATTTCAATTATAAATTAATTATAAAAATTATTAGTATATATTTAAAAAATAATAAAATATAACTATGAAGCAGCTAAAATAAATAAAAATTTTAAAAGAGAAAAAATATCAAATTTCTCACTATAGTTTAGCTTCTGAATTGGATTGCTCACTCCACTTTTCTTTGGTTCTGATATGGTCACTAAAGTTATAATTTGATGCCAAATTGGCTCTAAATTTTACAATTTGCGTTGAATATGTCACAAACCATTAAACACCTAACATTAAAAATCATTAATGTTACAATTGTTGGTTTTGAAATTTTGAAATATTTATGTAACTTTTAACAAATTTCAAAAACTCTGTGTCATTTACTATTTTCATTTTTTTTGTGCAATAGCCATTGCCATCCAGTCCATCACCGGATTTGTCATTGGTCTCCAAAAAAATGATATTTTAAATTAATCACAATATTCCAATACTACAGGTAACCCAAATTTAGATCAAATGAAATTCGCTCGTTCAATATTGATGTTTTTTTTTATCACTAGATTTCAAGTATGATCATGTTCGATTACAAAAAGTGATATCCAATGATACCTCATTTGACATCGCCTCCATCACTTTGTTGTGAATTCAATAATGACTGATGTAGTAGCTGACGCGCAAAAAAAAAAAATATAAATTACACAAAACTTCTAAAATTTGTTAAAAGTTATGTTAGTATCCCAAGATTTCAAAATTAGTAACTTCCTACATTTATCATTAAATTTTTAACAGTAGTTAATAGTTATCAGTCTGATTGCAAATTATAACGTTACTGACTATATGAGAACTAGGGAAAACAATAGTGGCAATTTGGTCCAAGTTCCAAACTATAGTGGGAAATTTTGCACTTTTCCCATTTTAAAATTTAATATTAGATAATATTGAAAGTAAAATGTTTCTGAATCTAGGAGAAAGGATAATAGTGCCAAACGTCGGGGAAGAAAGTATGGTTTTACCGTACTCGAATGGGAGCAATAATTGGGTGAAGGTGATAGGGCAGTGTGGGCCCTCAATTCTGTTGGGATATTGAAGACAGGTCCCACCATCGCAAATCACTCTTCTTACGGCCCCTCGATCACGTGCGCCTCACGTGACTTTGACTAAGACGCTACCAAGTCCATGGCAGTAGATGAGTACGCGTGTTTTTGAGGGAGATTAGAATAGTGTCACGTTTCGGCTAACTTACACCTTATTTTTTTTATTTTTAAAAATCTATAATTTATCTCTTATTGTCTAACAAAAATTATTAAAATCTTAATTTAAATTATATGATTATTATATTTAATTAATTTTAATTTTTTAATATTTTTTTAGTTAATTAATATTAAGAAATATTTTTTACATTTAGTGGGAGGAAAATGTATTTACCTTGAAGAAAAATTTGATAATTTAAATTGCTTACTAAATGAAAAAAAAATATTGAATAGATTTAAATTACTGAAATATGATTATCATACCGTTTAAATTGTAGTGTCTGAAATTGTTGTAAAACAATGTAAAGGAAGCAAAGGGTGAAGTGTAAATTTTTAAAAGTAAGGAGTAAAGTGTAAATTATGTCAAAGTATAGGGAGGTTATTGTAAGTTTACTTTTCTTCACCATCTCTCTCCCTAATTCTTTCTTTCCAGGAACATATTTGGAAAAATTTTATAGTGGATTGATTATATATGGTTGAAATCTCTTATATACAGTAGATTTTTAAAAGAAAAAATAAAATTGAAAAATAATTTTTATATTAATCTAAATAAATTTTTTTACTTCAATATTAATGCAAAAATTCATTAATTTTTGTAAGCAATAATACAAATTTTCATTTATTTCTATTTCTTTAACTACTTTGATTTATCAATAACATCCTCTTATAAGTTATAGTGAATTTTTAAAGATAAATTTTGTAAATCATAATCAATTTTTTAATAAATATATTAACCTTTATGAAAAATAAAAAATAGAATGGAATCCGGTGATCACATGGATCCATCCATGTCTCTTTCCACCGTAAATTGAGGTTTTTGTCAACTGAGAGCTATTAGTGCCTTCGGTCCAACCTTCTCTTTCTGCTTGCTTGTTGTGAGTTTTACAACCCTAATCCGCAAGCGCACGGGACGTGTGTAGATAGGGTGAATAAGATATCGTTCCCACGATGATTGATTTGCATTGTTTGCTAATTACCACTACCTTGAGACTCACTTTAGCTAAACAAGTAACAATTGACGATTTACTCACTATGAAAATAACTAAGTTTGCAACTCCACTTAAATTACTACTAAACAAGAACAACAAACACAATGCAAATTAGGGGTTTTCTAATGAATTAACAAAACACACTTCCTATGGTTTTCACTATTTGACTTGGTTAGCTAGTGAATTAAGGCTAATAGTTTGGCTTTTTTACTTTTTGGTGAAGTTAACTAATTGGGCCCTTACTTTCCCAAGTGAAATGGTCACTCTCCCAAGCTTACACTAGAATGGACTCTCATCCAAATTGCTGGTTCAAGAGGGGCATTACAAGTGCAATTTGCCTTCACCTAGTGTCCTAGACTGGTCTACCAACAAGCCCATGGCCACTACACTCTTCTCCTAATTCCAATTCCTTTTAATCTTTTCCAAGAGTTTACAAGAAATCTAAAGTGCAATTGACTAGGGTCCTTGATCAATCAACACAACAATAAACTCAAGGAAAAGAGTAAACAAGCAATGAAGGAAAACCAAAGTCAAATAGTCATTAATCCAACCAACATAACCAATTCAAATAGCTACAGCCATAGAAAGTGTAGAGAAAACTACTCCATAATCAAACTAAACATAAACATGAAAATACATAAAGGAGCATCCATGTCTAAATACAAGATAAAATAAGGAAAAAAGGATCCCAATAAACTCTAGATGCTTGATTCCTCAAGGCTCCTACAAGTCTTCAAGTCCTCCAAGCCTTCTCCAAGCAAGAATCCATACATACTCCCAAGGAAGATGAAGAAATGTAAGAAAATGGTGATAAAAATCCTAAGTCTAAGATGAGAAGATGAAAATGAAGAGTCCCTTCTTCTTGCTAGGTTATAGGTTCTTCTACTCTTGGAGGTGTCCCTTTCACTCACCAAACCATTTGAATAGAAATCTTTGGCCAATAGCAAGCTTGAGTTCAAATTTGAGGTAGGTGGCCACTTTTCCGGGTGACTGGCGCCTAGGCCTCAAGAAGGGGTGCTTGGGCGCCTAGGCTTCCAGGCTCGATGGTGCTCTGGCGCCTAGGCCCCAGGAGGGGGTGCCCGGGCGCCTAGGCCTCCAGGCTCGCAGGTGCCTGGGGCCTAGGCCTTACAGTTATAACTTCTGTTGACTTTTGCGTTCTCGTTTTTCATTCCGCTCGTCCCGGTGCCATTCCAATGCTATGGTCCGCTTCTCCAACCTACAAAATGAATGATCAAAGCAAGAATCAGCCAAAAATATTGAGTGGTAAGATAGAAAATTGTGGTCAAAGTTGACAAAAAGTCAATATGTTTGACCATAAAATTAACATTTATCACTGCTCTCTAATTGACACATGTGTTCAGTGTTCTCCTCTTTTTACACAGTTTCACCAGGGTTTTCTGTTCTATGCGCTTAATTGTTTTATCACTTGGAAATTCTTTAAAAGGCCCATTCACTAAGTTTTATGATGAGAAAATTGATTTATGAAAAAAAAGTAAATTGTAATAGTGAGAAAAATTTATTTTTCATTATTTATTGACTACTCATTTCATGAAATATTCTTAAGAGTCAATTTTATTGTAATCCTTTTACAGGACTATGTTTTAAGGATCTCCAAGCAACTCTATGGTCTAGAATTCTCAATTCACAAGATCAAACATCGACGTTTTCACTATTAGCTTTCATTTGTTTTTCGACATATAAAAAGTTAGGAGATTGCAAATGCTACTCCATTCCAATGTCAGCAGCTTCATTAGGACTTATATTGATAAATGTTACTTATAAATCTCTCATAACAGTCGGCAAACTAAATATTATTTAAACATTTTCAAGTAAAACACTATACTTATTAACTAAGCTAATGGACAACCATTGATTCAAATTGTCAAGAATGTATAATACATCACAGTGAACACTTTTTTTTTTTAAATTTTGTCACTTTCCACAGGGGAAAATTGTAATCCTTTGTTTATACAATAAAGCAATTTTGCCGATGATATTTCTTTCTTTGTAAATTTGCCATTAACATTTTGTGTTAAAAGTAATTTTTTCATTGGTCGTGAAATGTTAGGAACACTTCATTTATTCAGAGAATATTTTATAATATAACTCTTAAATTAGTTCATAAAACTTTTCTCTTAAACCCCTAACAAATGTTGTCAGACTCGGCCCAGGAAGTAACCCGAAAAGGTAGATGGGTGGTAGGTTAACCGATTCAATCGGTTTAATAGGATGGGCCAACTACAACACACAACAACCTTTGTATCTCAAACATTGTCAAACATGTCCTATTGCTTTTATCCAAAATACAGCATGTCAAATATGTTATATAATAAGATTTTACTATTTGGGTAAATATTTTCAGTTGTCCCTAAACTATACTCATGTTGCTTATTCATCCCCAAACTATCATGTGTTGCACCACTTGCCTGAAACTATTTAATTATTGCTATTTCGTCCTGCTGTCAACTAAACCGTTAAATATAGACAGAAAAATGTTGTCACATCAGCCACCACTTCATTTTTCCATGCCACATCAGCGGCCACATTGTTTTTCCATCCATATTTAACGGTTTAGTTGACGATATGATGAAATAGTAACAATTAAATAGTTTTAAGACGAGTAGTGCAATACATGATAGTTTGGGGACGAGTAAGCAACTTGGGTATAGTTTAGGGACAACTGAAAATATTTACCCTTACTATTTTATATCCCACAACAAAATAACACACAATTTTAATATCTAATAAGCTAAGTGTATAGTCAATCATTCAAGTTTTAAAGTTAAATTTCTAAATATTCAAAAAAATATGCATCAATAATTAATTATTTTCATAAAGTACTAACAACATAACAAAATTTAATAGCCTCCTTTGAAACTTTGCCTTGAGATTGTCATTTGCGTTATTTCAGCTTCTAAGCTTATATATTATTTTTTGTAAATTTTTTTTTAACTTTGGGCCAACTAAACATCAATCCAATATAATTAAGTGATCTAAGTTACAAAACTCACATTACAAAAAAAAAAAAAAAAAGAAGAAGAAGAAAGATGTGCAACGCCCAAAACCAACATAAGTATAGTTTGGTTAATCAAGTTAGTCGGGTCACCGGGTCAAACGAGTTTTGAAAAAAATGGGTTCAAGGGTGTAACCCAACCATGCTCCCAGAGTCACGATTGAACCAGTTTGACCAGTCGGGCCAAGTTTGATAACAATGCCCCTAGCTACTTGAACCTTTTGTAAAACCTAAATGAGTTAGAATCCTATGTTTGACCATGTACTCTATTGCTAAGCCTTCTTATTTTCACATTCTTCATTGTCATCAAGAAACCCTTCACTATCGCTGTCATCAATCCTTTATTCTATAACTGTAGTAACTCTGGATTTAGTCATTTCTATGTCAATTGAAACCTTTTTTTTTAGGGTTTATTCCAAAAAGTATTACCCAAATGTGTGGAAGAATAGAGGTAGTGCGAGTGGCAGAAAGGCCAGTGGAGAGTGTTTGATGATATAAGGGGTTGCTGGAGCGAAGGTCATATTTAAGATGATGGTTAAAATGATATATTCAGAAACTTAGGAGTCAAGGTGTTAGGTAAAGAAAACCTAGACTTGAAACTTGCTTTTTATAAATTTTTTTTCACATTTTCTGGAAAAATTATTTAACTGCTGGTGGCAAATTTGCTTCCAACACAAAATATTGATAACAAATTTACAATGAAAAAAATATGGCAAAATTGCTTCATCACATAAACAATAATGACAAATTTTCACTTTTTCCTCTTTTAGCAATAGGGGTGAAAATCAAGTCGAAACCTGATTATCATGTTTTGTGTGACAGATCGTTAGCAAGTCAACTAGATGGTGTAGCCACACAATGATAGGAGGGTGGCGGATGACGATGACAATGGTGAACAACGAGGAGGGCAATGGATGATGAGGTCGATGAGTGATAGATGATGAGGTTAAGGAAAATGTCAAACGATGAAAAGGCGATGAATGGAAATGGCGATGGAGAAGGCGGAAATACAGCTGGAAGGGGCAAGACTGAAAGAGATGACAAGAAAGGAGAAAGAGAGGTGAAATTGAAAGAGAAGACGAAAGTAGAAAGAGAAAGGTGAGATTGAGAGAAGATGATAAGAGTAGACTGAGAAGAGAGGCCACGGTCAATTCAATAGAATCTAGGGTTGGAGAAAGAATTAAAGAAAAATGACTAATTACACTCCTAAGTCACTTACATGTCCTCCACCTGCCACTTAAGTCCTAATTATTTATAATCTCACATTCTCAGTATTGTCTCTCACAAATCCTCTACCTTACAAAATTTTGGGTTTGACCTAACCCTAACCCAACTTTAGTGACAAAATATTAGGTCGGGTTAAAATGCATACTTTTATCCTTTAAACTTGACCCGAACCTGCTTTTTTTTGTTCGGGTTTATCTTAGAAATCGGGTTCTGGGTTATACTTTCACCCTTCTTCAACAATTTAGATTTGCTAACTCTTGTTTAACTATCTAATGTTAACACTTTAAATTTTGTTTAAAACATATTTAATAATCATCTTCCTATAAATTTAACCCATGCCATAATTTTTTATAGTTGATAAACTGTTTTAATTATCAATTTTTTCTATCTATAGGTTGACTATGAAATTAAGGCAACTAATGAGTATTTAAAGGGTAAATAAACTCATCATTTTTAAATATTTGTTCCATCTGTTAGGTTCCAATTTCAAAACTTATTAAAAAGACTCATTATTTTTAATTTTTTTATGTAGAACCAATGACATTTGAAAGACAACACTCTATCTATTTAATAATCACTCAATTAAAAATTTATTAGAAAGTAATTAATTTTTTCAAAATTTTAAATTAGAAATTGAATAAATTAAATACCTTTTAGACTTCTTAAATTGTATATTTTAAATTGATATAAAAATTAAAAAAATAAACAAAATTGAGAATAATATATTGAATAGCTCATTATTAATTCTCTCATAAAGAAAATTGTGATATTTTTTAAAACACACATTTCTTTAATTAGTTTTTTTTTTCCTAAATACTCTTAATTCATGAAGTAAAACTATTTATTTTTTAATCGAACAAAAGCAATAATAATAGGCTTAAGAGTTACTAAATGGTTTGATAAGCTTTCTTACTGTTTTTTTTTACGATTAACTTTTGCCATTAGAACAAGTAAGGCAAAAGTGCTTATAATTTGTTCGTTCGGTACACAGGATGAAATAGGATTTGATGGTTCGATACTGGTTGGGGTGCCAGTACCTAGATATACTGGTTGCACTACCCAGTACAGTATGGTATTAAAAACTATGATGGTTTCTCTTATAGGGCCAATTAGGCTAGATATTGAATTTGATTGTAAATAGTTACTGTATATGTCATGATTTCTTCTCATATTCTCAATTCCCAGTCCGCTTATAATTTCCTTTTTGGAGTGCAGGCAGTTGATGGACATGTTTGGGGTGTCTCATTTTCAACATAGATCAAAGAGAGATGAACAAGGCTGCCAATTTACTTGTGAAATTTGTACACTCAATGGATAAACCTTTTATGCATTTTGATGGCTGTCCTAGCTTCTTAATGGACATTGTTCTTTCGGACTGTTCTAGCTCTAGTAGCCATGTTAGTCATCTGTCTATACTAGGTTGACTATTTTTGTTTCTAAGGCTAATGCTAATGTAGATAATTGTAGTGGATCCTTTGTAGGGGTTCCTCTTGGACCTATAATCCGTCTCTTAGACAAAGGTAAAATTTTTTTGTAATAAGCTCTTGGGAGCCTTTTTTTTTCTTATAATGCACTTCTTGCCACAAAGAAGAAAAAAAGAATGATGTGGAGGAATTAGATGGGATATGGAAAGTCATTATCCATTCACTTTTCTTTTTTTGTATATTTTTTCATTCCTATAAATTCGGGGGGAAATAATTCATCCTTTCATTCCTCCCTATTCCCTCATTTCTCATTCATTTATTAATTGAATCCAAATAAATGGTAGTACTTATTTTATACTCACAAAAACCTTTCTTTCTTTCTTTCTAGCCCCCATTTTCACTAGTAAAAAAGGCATATTTTTAAAGATAAGGCTTGGTCATGTGGTGCCTTGAATGTTATCAATACATCTTGGTGAACCTTAGTGACTGTGAGCCTGTTGGTAGTATTTGCCCAATTACCTACAAACAACACCTTAGTGACCACTAGCCTATTACTAGGGTTTGCCCATGTAGTAATAGTTAGTCTATTGTTAAATTTGGGTGAACCCTAGTGACATGGTAGCTCTCACTAGGGTTTTAGCAAATGTAGTGACAATTATATAACATGAACAAAACAGAAGTACAAGTAAAAGGCCTTCAATTAATCTCAAGGCCCTTTCTTTTATTTTTTTTACAAAAAACATTTTACTACTCCTTCAATTCCAAATTGTTTAAAACTTTGACTTTGATGCAAATATTAAAAAAGATGAAAATGCTTACATATTTTTCACTTTCACCTTTTTATGTTTTGCATGTAAATAAAAAAGTTGAAAAAAGAAATATTAAAATGACAATGTGAAAGGTAAGATGATAAAGCAATTTACTAAATATGAAAATATTGAAAAGCTTTGAAATGTCCGAAAATTGAATATTTTGCAAATAATATGAGACAAATGAAGTATTTCTTTTTCTTTCTTTTAATCATGCAAGGTACCTACCTAGTGCTCCATTTGTCTCATAATATATAACTTTTTCATTTTTTTGTAACTATTATTAACGGTGAGTTATATATACATGTTATGTATATTTCTTTGAATGTATCCGTTACTAAAAAGTATAATTTCATAAACAATTAGATTAGTAGAAGATGATTAAATGTGAAAAACATAATTTATATTTTCAACATGAATAACATTTTTTAATAGACGAACACATATTGATGTCAGCGGAAAATTTCAGCTTAATTTGTGCAAGTGCAATGCAAAACAGAGTAGGCAGAGTGCAAAGTTGGGCCCAATTTCAACCAACTAACACATGATATGACCACATGACACTAATTGGGCGTTACATACTATGGGTTTGAAATTAAAGTGGTCGAATACCGAACCCCTAGCTAGGATCTACTGAAGTTGGGCTTTGATAGCTTCTCCAATTTTAGCTTCTTCTCCTAATTTGGCTCAGAGGATAGAAATTGAAGGCCTATCAATTTGTGAAATCTAGCCTCAATTTTTTTTTCTTCTATACTAGTTTGCATGCCAAAAGAAGAAAAAAAAAAATAAACCTTCAACATATTACAGCTAAGATTTGTGTTATTAGTTAGATGTTCAAAGTTCCATCTAACTATTTTCTTTAGTCTTCCTCATATGCACAAAAGTTTTTTTTAAGGAAAATGCCTATGTAGTGGGTTATGGCTGTCACATATACATTACAACGTTTGTAATAGTTTTATAATTATACAATTAAAACCATCTCACATTTATTTTCCGAAGACCCCTATTAAAAATGATTTTCTTCATATATGAAATAAAATAATGACTTTATGAGAATAAAGCATCTTGTCCTAACAGCAAAAAGTAGATATTGTTGGGAATCCGAATGAGTTTCACACTATTACATTAGCATGCACCAAGATCGGATTGCAGAATAATTACACGGGTACCTTGTTTTAAAAATTACACAAATGCATAATTCTCCAAACTTCATACGCTCAAATTCCTTCTCTCCCGATTGTACTACTTGTGATTTTTCTAGTAAAGAAAATTTCACGTACATCTGTGTGTTGTTGTTATTGTTATCAATGCATAACAACTCCTTTTATAGGCAAATCTGGGTAGAGTTCAAAATGTGTCATGAGACCCCTTGGGATCTCTTAATCTTGTCAAATTAGTCCATAACTAATTTATTGTTTACAAGTCAGTACAACATTTTACACGACTTTGTAAAATCTCCTAGGAGTTCAGAGATAATTCATAAGTACCAATTTTATTGTATTCCGTTCACCGTCAAATATTGTTGCACATAATCTAAACTACACCAACCACATCCAAATCGTGGCACTGTCAATACGGAATTAAATATGTGCATGTCTCTTCAAATTTATTCGGACTTTAAAAAATTTAGAAAAAACATTTATAAAATCTACATATACTATATATATAATTTTATATAGAAAATAGTATTTCCAAAACAATATTTTTCTAAATTGACCACGTGAATTTTTTAATCCAAAAAACTAAGAGACATACTTCACAATATTCACTCTTATATTTAAGAGCAGTGAATTCCATGTTGAATAATTATAAACTTTATGTAATCCAATATGTCCTAGTATATCATATATTAGGCATCATTGGTTGACATATCAAAATCACATAATGTATATATTTAAATTCATATTATTCTCAAGTCTACGGAATAAATAATATTTACTCTTTCTGAACAGTTGAAGGTTTAAGAGTAATCGATTTGGTCTTCTTCAAATATTTATCTCCATAAATATTCACATACACATTAAGAATCAATATTCCAGTGGTTGAGACAAATCACTCTATCTCATATAGTAATGTTATATGTGCAATCTTTTATGAGTAATTAACCCATGTATATACTCATAGATTGTGAGCACCTTTTAAAGAACATCCTTAACCAAACTTTCGATTCTTTTGGCGTTAATATGACTAAGTCTCAAGTGCCAAAGATAAGAGGAAATTATCTCTTCCTTTTTTTGTTTTGTTGAACCATTCCCATCACATGGTTCAGATTCAACATTCATGTTGCTTTCATAAAGTGTATGCAAGAAATAAAGACCATCATTTTTGAAACCATTAGCCATAAATTTATAACAAAATCTAATCGTAACTTTATTACGAAATAAAAATGAATATCCCATATCATCCAATTTCGAAATATAAATCAAATTTCTCTTAACTTGTGACACATAAAGACAATCTTTCAAATAAAGAATAGTTCCACCTAAAAGAACTAATCTAAAAGTTCCTAAAGAAACGACCGAAACTCTTGCATCTGATCCCATCAACAATGAGATTTCCCCTTCACTCAGCCTTCTTATTTCCTGGAACCCTTACAATGTGTTACACACATAAGTGGTTGCCTCGGAATCAAGACACTAGGAATTCGTAATTCCATGCATCAAGTTTGTTTCAATGATAAAGGCAGAAGACTTACCATTTGAAGGCTTCTTGTTTACTGTAGCAAGGTAATGTTTACAATTATGCTTCCAATGACCTTTCTTGCATAGAAATGACATTCATCTCCTGACTTGTTCTTCCCATTCTCTTTAGGCTCATTCCTAACTTGAAGAGGGTTCTTGCCCTTGTTCCTTTTGTTGTTCTTGCGCTTGGCCCTGGAGGATTGTCCTTCCATGACCATGATGGGCTTATCCTTATTGGGCAACTCTTCCACCCTTTGCAACATATTACGCAGTTTAGGAAGTGTCATTATCTTGTCATTCATATGGAAGTTCAAAACAAAGTTATTGAATGACTTAGGCAATAAGCACAAGATAATGTCTATCTTGGTCGTATGGTCCATTTTAGCGCCAAAGGAATCTAACACATTGATATACCAAATCATGGTCATCACATGATCATGAACAGGTGTTCCCTCAACCGTCTTGGTAAACATAAGCCCTTGCATGACATTCATCCTAGCAGAACGATTTTGCATGTCGAGCATTTTTTAGGCCATTCATAATGTCTTTAGCAGTTAGCATCTTTTCATACTGCTGCTAGAGCCTATTCTCAAAAGATGCCAAGGTATAGCACTTAGCCAAGGAATTATGCTCACTCCAAGCATCATATGCTTTCTTTTCCTCTAGATGATCATCATCAAGAGGAGGAAGTTTAGGTAGCAACTCTTTCAAAACGTGTGCCAACTTTTCTATAGTGAGCGCAATGTCAAGGTTTCTTTTTCAATCAAAATAGTTTGCCCTATTGAGGAGGTTCTTTTCTAGATTCTTAGCAAATTGAGGATTGATGTTGTTCATGGTTCTACAAAAGAACACACAAACAAAATATATAAGGCATAACGGAGAAAATCAATATTTTCTTTACATGTATCGTATACAAGAAAGTGCTAATTGCATTCAAAGTCACCATCATAAGCATAACTTATCACATATGAACAATTAGAAAAATAAGAACTTCATTTAAGTGCAAGACTACTCATTTTGGAATTAATCTAACAATAAACGAAGCAAATATCATACCATATTTTTCTTATAACATTTATAAGATTCTTGTTTTAATTTTGGCTTCTAAAGACAATACAACCGCCGTCCATTTTAGATCGACATATCTCTTTAGTCAAGTGTACACCTATTGTCTAGATGCATTATATTGCTGTGAGAAACCAAATCATTTTAATTAAGTTCCCACTTAGCCATAACACATCCATTATCACCATAAAATAAATCAATAAGCATAAACTATCATCAACTCAGTCATCTCCTTTTGGTATCAAACTAAGCCAACAATATTCACACTCATTATTTACCACAATGGAAAGCCTCTAGAAAATTAATCTTTTAAAGATAGAATTTTCTATCTCTCACACTCGATATTAAATACTGCGGGAATTTATTTTTTATTTTGAACAATTCAAAACACAAATTAATTTTCACAACTATCACCATAATTGTAAAATATATTGCAACATTTTCACAAGCATGCATAATAATTTAAAATAAATAATTCAAACAATTATCATGCATACATACATATTTACAAAATTTCAATAAATGAAACAATCATGCAAATAAGCTCCCACTGAATAAAACATTCAATTATTCAGAAATACATCATTCTAGAAAAAGAATAAATATTCAAAATATTTTATTATTTCTGAAGTTATTAATTAATTTGGGAACTTGGAGTAAATAGGGAAAACCATTTAAATTTAACATGGCTCACGTAAAACAAAAAAAAAAAAAAATTTGAGCCGCAAAAGCTCCAGGCCAAGCTAAACGTATTTTAAAAAAATGAATATGGCCCAATGGGCCTTTTCTTCATTTGCGGCTTGGTATTCCCTTCTTTTGTTTTTTTGTCTGCTGGGTCAGACCCAGTTGTTGGGCCTTTGCTCTTCTGCGTGGCCCACCTGCCCCATTGTTCCTCCTCCCCGTCGCACAGCAGCAGGAGCTCCAAGCTCAGCCGCCAGCAGTAGCTCCAGTAGCCACCAGCAACTTCCAGCAGCCGCCCGAGTTTCAATTTTCCGAATACTCCTATTAAAAATGCTCACCCATTTCAATTTTTTTCATATATGAAATAAAATAATGACTTCATGAGAATAAAGCATCTTGTCCCCAGAGAAAAAAGTAGATACTGTTGGGAATTCAAACTAGTTTCACGCTATTAAATTAGCATGCATTAAGATCATATTGTAGAAATAATCACACGGGTACCTTATTTTTTAAATTCCACAAACGCGGAATTCTTTAAGCTTCACATGCTCGAATTCCTTCTCTCCCAGTTGCACTACTCATGATTTTTCTAGTAGAGAAAATTTCACGTACGTCTTTGTGTTGTTATTAATGTATAACAACTCATTTTATAGGCAAATCCGGGTAGAGTTCAAAATGTGGCGTGGAATCGCTTGGGATCGCTTAATCCTGTCAAATTAGTCCTTAACTAATTTATTATTTACAAGTCAGTACAAATATTTTGCACGACCTTATAAAATCTCTCAGGAGTTCAGAGATAATTTACAAGTGCTCATTTTATTCTATT
Organism: Aquilaria yunnanensis; assembly: GCA_039654915.1. Lineage (NCBI taxonomy): Eukaryota > Viridiplantae > Streptophyta > Magnoliopsida > Malvales > Thymelaeaceae > Aquilaria > Aquilaria yunnanensis. The sequence continues at coordinate 11,094,672 of CM077593.1, forward strand.
CCATTCACCGTCCAATATTGTTGCACATAATCTGGACGAGACTAACTACATCTAAATCGTGGCACTGTCAATACAGAATTAAATATGTGCACATCTCTTCAAGTTTATTCGGACTTTAAACAATTTAGAAAAATATTTATAAAATCTACATATACTATATATATAATTTTATATAGAAAACAATATTTCCAAAACAATATTTTTTTAAATCGACCATATTGATTTCTTAATCCGAAAAACTAAGGGACATATTCAATAATATTCACTCTTATTTTAAGAGCGGTAAATTTCATATTGAATAATTATGAACTTAACATGTTAACATTTATGTAATCCAATATGTCCAAGTATATCCTATATTAAGCATCATTGGTTGACATATCAAAATCAAATAATGTTTACTCTTTCTCAACAGTTGAAGGTCTGAGAGTAATTGATTTGGTCCTGTTTAAATATTTATCTCCATAAATATTCAAATACACATTAGGAATCAATATTCCAGTGATTGAGACAAATCACTCTATCTCATATAGTAATGTCATATGTTCAATCTTTTCTGAGTAATTAACCCATTTATATACTCATAGATTGTGAATACATTTTAAAGAACTATAAAGATAAATTAAGTCTCATGTGACATGATCTCCATCATCTACTAATCAATATATAATACAATTATATGGGTTTATTATAGCAGGAGATAAAGAAGAATCACACAACTTTATTAAAACAATAATAAAGTTTAAATTGCATTTGATGGGCATAATAAATATTTTAGATACCACGTAAGAGAGGATAGACAAAGTGAGGTTATGGTATCCAACTTAGCTGTTCCTGTGGATAGTATCGATGTGACATTAATGTTTAATCAAGGCGATTCTCGCATAACTAAAACACAAAAATAATTATAAAGTACTAACTTTTTTTATTTGGCCTAAGTTAGTCACTGATGTTTTCTTTTCAGCTAAATAACCATTAATATTACTAAATCAATCCAAACCTACCGTCATCGTTCCAAGCCTTCTAGCTACACCCCTATCTGTGCTGTTGCCAATTGCTGATTATTCCAAATGCCTATCCACAACCTCATACTATTCTTCCCATACATACCGATTGAAATACGAGGCCTAAATTACAGGAACCACTGCTTCCTTTTATTTAATTAGCAATCCAACCTTCTAGAGGTCCTTTATCATCCACACTTGCTACTTGGTTACTTCAGACTGCCAACACCGTTTGCTGCAAAGCCCAAGTCGATGGCCGGCTTGGTTTGCTCTTCACAATGGGTATGACCTCTTTCTTCCCCTCGGTTTGGATCTTCTTTTTTCTTCTTTGGTTTCCAACTTTTAATAGCATAGCATGGCTACTGGTGGGCTAGGCTAACATCTCATTATGATGAAGTTGAAAGGTGGTAGATTGCAAAATTAGTTTGATGATTGAAATTTTAAATGCACAAACTTTAAGGGCATTGAGAAGAAGAAAAGAAAATATAGAGACAAAAGTTGTCATTTTATGTCGAGATTCCCTTAGACACAACATTTAAAGTGACAAAGTATTTACTTTAACAATTGAAGGCTGATTTATCTAAGTAAACTCATAAACATTGATAATTTATTTGGCAAAAAGAAAGCAGTTGCCTATTTGGGCCATCCTACAAACAAACATTGGTGGTTTATTAATTATATTAGTCTAATAAAAAAGTATGTGTGATTTATAAGAGTAACTATATATAGAAGTCTTAAGTTTCTAAGCTGGATTAGTAATGTACGCATGCTTTACTTCTCAAAGAATACATAATGCATACAAATGATTTCTTGACTAGTTTTAAACTTAGGTCTTGCGTGATCTAAGAAATGCTTTTGAGGTGAAAAGCTTAATATGGTAGTTGTTGAACCTAGCTTACATATAAACCGGTTTGACAAATTTATTGGACTCAACTTTATATAGCCTTTGTGTCACAGATTGTTAGACACCCAATTTTTGTTTAAATATCAATTTTTTTTTTGTTCTTTCAAATTAATTACTGTGATCAATTTTTTTTTATTATTTTTCTACTTGTATTTGTTTATTTGTATATTTGACCCATGCATCAATTAAATTCCTTACATCAAATAGATATATAGGTTATTTTTAATATTGTTTTTTGGAATAATTAAAATTTAATTTTAACTTAGTCCTTATAATGCATCTCAAGTACTGCTCTTAGCAAACTTCAATTTATGCGTGTGTTTGGTAAAATTTTGCACATTTTGAGAGTTCTTTCAAATTGGACTTGGGAAATTCCAGGATGAATTTTAAGATTCAAAATCAAATTCAAGCAATAATGTTTAAAGATCCATACTCGGGTTGTCCGTTAATTCTCCAATTCAAGTATAATTAATTTACTAAGATCCATATTTGATGGCTGGTTGGATACATGATTTGGAAAATTAATTAAAATCATCAAAGCAAGTAAACAAAAACAATTAAAATCAAACTTGGTATCATTTTTTGGGTGCTAAAATATATATTATTTTATTTTGACTCTACTTGCAAATTCTTAAAAATTTTAGTAAACTATTATAGGGTGTCTAATTGACCTAACTGTAAACTAATTGATGACAACTACTAAGCACACATTTCTACACATATAACAAAATATTGAAAACCCAACGCAATGTTTATCGGATGACTAAGGATCACAGCCTCTCTGCGCTACAAGTGCACACGGTAAATATGATATCTAACTTAGAACGTTTTGCCCCCAGCTGAGGCCCTACAAATACTGTTGGATATTATTTCAATAAATAATTTTAAATATATATAACTAATTACTTTATAGCCGTTTTGATTTATAGCCGTTTAAGATTTTTAAACGTATGTTTTATTTCTCCTAGTTTACTATCCGTTAGGCTATATTATTAGCCTTAAATTATAAACGGTTAGCTACAATTAATTTCCAACGTTTTACTTTCATCACATGTATATATATATATAGCCCCTGTTTCGTCTGATATATAGATATATATTTTTTGGTCTATCAATCTCTCCTATTATTTATATTTTCCACAAAGATATTTTCTTTATCTCCAAAAATAATATTGGGTAAAGAAAGGTGCGAATGGAGCTTTGTTCTACCATAGTGTAAGTGTGAATAGAACTACAACAATAAAGTTGAGCTGTTGTATTCTGAGGGAGGTGTAACCCGAGGCCGTTGCACTGGTGTGGCACAAAACGTTCAAAAGAAAGTGGGCAGCTCCACGCCTCAGCTTAAAATCCTTTATATCATCGGTGATATTATTTTTATTTTAGATTATTATCTTTAATTTTATTTTTGTTTTGTATTGATTTTTTGCCACAAGGAACAACAAATACTACCTTAGATCTAAGGCTTACTTTCAGCTATTTGCTTGTAAAGTTCATCCCATAAACCTTTCATTTTAAGATTATTGGTATCTGTCTTCTTCCTTTACTAATTCAAGCATTAAAGGAAGTTGCAATGATAACCCAAAACATAAGCCTTGGAGGAAGTTTACTTTTAAGAAAAGGTATATTCACACGTGACTTTTCTGCGTACAATCACACGACACAGGATTCATGACTACACCAAGTACCAGAAAAATCAAAATGGGTAATTAACAAGACACAAGAGCAAGAGTGTGAGTGAGAGGTTGAAGGGTCAAAGTTAGGTTTGATGTCATAATGTAAAGCGTGTGGAAAAGGAGCATCCAGTTGGAGTTGGGTCGTGATGAAATTGAGAATCGAACTAATAAGGAAATCTAAGGCTATAGAATAGAATATAGATAGCTGGCTTGGTCGCTGGGTTAGATAAGGACACTACAAACAACACCAACATTTGCATATATCCAGTGGCCAAGCTTACTCGAATTTAGTGGATATGTGGCCTCCCTGAGAAATTTTAAAATATATGTCATACAAGATAAATTATAATTTATAAATAAAATACAGATTATTTTTATTCCCATAAAATTTTATCCTTAATTGTTATCAAATTAATTATAACCAAAAGAGGTATAACATCTTAGCGCCTTAGGCTATACTCATTTGGCGCTAAAATGAATTTCAGAATATATTAATTCAAAAAATTATTAAAATTTTTTAAATTAATGTATTCTAAAGTACATTTTAATGTCATTCAATCAGAGCTATAATATGCCAAGCTGTGCCGATCGATGAGCATGCGTACTTATAACAAACGCAGAGCTTATCTTCTTGACAACCTCCAAATATCATCCTTCTGGAATTTGTTAAGTCAAAGCAATTAGGGGCGGCCTTGCTTAATTTCTTCCGATAGAATATGTAGCACTCGTAATTAAGCCTATTAACCAACAAAAACATATTGCAGAAGAAAAAAAGTAAAGTAAAAGAATTAATAGTTACATACCCTTCACAAGCGACTTAATACTCTCTAAAAATTAATTAGGTTCCATACAATATTAACTTGCGTAATCTGTAGTGATTTGAAAAAAAAAAAAGAAAAATCCATCTCCTCAGATATGAGAGATATTGTATTATAGTTTACCCTAAATTTAGAGTAGAAGTTGGCAATTCTTGAAATAATAAGGAACCACTATTGTGGGAAACGGCTTTTAATTATATGTATGACATGTTACGACAATCAAAACTCAAATTCTACTCGTCAAAAGAATATAAAATGGGCAACATTTCTGTGAAATTGCTAATTGCAGCAAAAACTGGTTTGTATTAAGTAAAGAGAAGTTTTAAATACAGGAGGGAGGTCGAATAAGACCAGGAGTCCTAGAAGGACTCTGATACATAACTTGCGAAAGAAGAAAAACAAAGCAAGGAAAAACGTAAACGTCGTTAACACTCCTCTTCAAGTTGGAGCGTGCAGGTTGAGCATGCCCAACTTGCTCACCAAAAAATCAAACTGAGTTCCTCCTAGTGCCTTTGTTAACACATCTGCAAGTTGGCACTTGCTAGGAATGTAGCGAGGTATGATATCCTTTGATGCTATCTTATCACGTACAAAGTGACAGTCAATTTCAATGTGCTTTGTACGCTCATGAAATACTGGGTTTGTTTCAATATGGACAGCTGCTTGGTTATCACAATAAAGTGTCATCGGTTCAGTTTGATCAACAGTGAGATCTTTAAGCAACACTTTAAGCTAAGTCAACTCACTTGTAGCTGCCACTATTGATCGGTAGTCGGCTTCTGCTGAAGATCGCGACACGGTGGACTGTTTCTTCGACTTCCATGAGATTAACGCATTGCCAAGCTTGACAATGAATCCAGTAGTAGATCGTTGTGTCTTGGGACACGCTGCCCAATCAGCATCACAGAAGGCGTGCAACGTAAGAGAACCTTTAGCTGGAAAGAAGAGACATTGCCCGGGAGCTTGCTTCAAGTACCGCAAAACTTGCATGGCTGCATTATGGTGTTGTTCACAAGGCTCTTTCATAAACTGGCTTAGGAGATTCACCACATATGTGATATCTGGCCGGGTAATGGTAAGATAAATAAGTTTGCCAATAAGTCTTCTGAACTGTCCTGGATCTTGTAAACTCGAACCTTCAACAGAACCGAGTCGATGATGTTGTTGAAGAGGGAGGCGACTTGGTTTGGCACCTAACATCCCTGTATCCTTCAACAAGTCGACAACATATTTTCTTTGAGAGAGAAAGATCCCTTCAGGGGTCCGGGCTAGCTCCAAACCGAGAAAGTATTTCAACTTCCCCAAGTCCTTTAAGTGAAATTTATCATGTAAATAGCTCTTCAACTCGTTGATCTGAGTGGCATCACTTCCAGCAATAATCATGTCATCAACATAAACCAAGACAGCAGTGAAGTGCCTCTTATATTTCTGGGTGAACAAGGAGTAGTCTGCCTTGGATTGAACAAAACCGTATTGAACAAGTGCACTTGATAGCTTTTCGAACCACTGTCGAGGGGCCTGTTTTAAGCCATAGAGGGACTTCTGAAGTTTACATACTCGATTGCCTTCCTGTTTGATCATTCCTGGTGGCGGCACCATATATATATCTTCATTCAAATCACCTTGAAGAAAGGCATTGTGGACATCAAGTTGGTGCAAGTGCCAGTTTTTCATTGCTGCGATGGCCAATACACACCGAACGGTGGTGAGTTTTATTACAGGGGCAAAGGTCTCGGTGTAGTCAATTCCTTCAACCTGACTAAACCCCTTCGCTACTAATCGAGCTTTGTACCTCTCAATGGTGCCATTTGCCCTGTATTTGATTTTATAAACCCACTTATAGTCAATAGGTTTCTTCCCAGGTGGCAGCCTTTCCATAGTCCATGTCTTATTTTTTTCAAGAGCCTGTATCTCCTGCCACATAGCATCACGCCATTTCGGGTCTGCATTTGCTTCAACAAAATTTTTGGGTTCTAAGCCAGAGGATATTGCTGCAAGAAAAACCTTGTGTTCCATGACAAAACGTGTATTCAATAGATATGAGGCCAAAGCGTAAGGCTTACCTGACGATGAAGAGGCTTGACTGACTGTTGAATGAGGTGATGGATTGTTTTCTCCATGCAACTTATGCACATAGTCTTGAAGATAGGAAGGAGGCCGACGGTTGCGTTGAGGTCGTGTTTCAGGTCGAGGTTCAGGACTCTCATTGTGATTAGGTGTAGGTGAGTTTTCGGCCTCTAAATGTTGTGGTGTGGGTTGCATCATTTCAATTATGAGTTCATCTTCATGGTGGGTAAGGTTGGGGACAAACTGAGATTGGCTATCAGGCTCATTGGTGGTTTGGAAAGGAAAACAGTCATCATAAAAGGTTACATCACGAGAAACAAAGGTTTTACGTGATTCTTGGTCAAACATTTTGTAACCTTTTTGGCCAACAGGATACCTAACAAACACACAAGGTTTAGCCCTGGCCTGAAATTTATCAGGGGTTTTTGAATGAACATAGCCTAAATAACCAAACACCCGTAAGTGGTCAAGAGAAGGGGTTTTAGAAAACAGCACCTGATATGGGCTTTTTCCTCCAAGCTTTGATGATGGCATGTGATTGATGAGGTAGGTAGCTGTAAGAACACACTCAACCCAGAAGTTTATAGGAAGGCTGGCTTGAAACCGGAGGGCTCGGGCAACTTCAAGCAAGTGACGATGTTTCCTTTCAACTACTCCATTTTGTTGGGGAGTGTTGACACATGAAGTTTGAAGAATGATGCAATTTTGTCTAAGGAATGAGAAGAATGGGCCAGCAACAAATTCTTGGCCATTGTCACTTCTCACTTGAAGTATGGTTTTGCCAAATTGAGTTTTAATCATGGCGTAGTATGTGGCAAAGTGAACGGCAGCTTCTGATTTGTGTTTCATCAGATACACCCACGTACAACGACTGTAATCGTCAGCAATGGTCAGAAAATAATGAGCACCAGACAATGAAGGTGTTTTGTATGGTCCCCAAATATCAATATGTATTAAATCAAAGCATGAATTACTAGTACTTAAGCTTCTCGGAAAAGGTTTTCGGGTTTTCTTGGCCCGATGACAAGAGTCACAGCATTTATCTAAATTTCTAAGAGATAGGTTGCTAAGCTGAGGAATTTGCAACAATTTTCCAAAGGGTAAATGGCCAAATCGTCTATGCCAGGTAACTGTGGTTTTTTCAGTTGACTTTGGGACTGTTGCATGTGCCTTGAATTCCTTGAAGAAGTATAATCCATCACACTCTTTACCCTTGCCAATCAGCCTCTTCGACTTCAGGTCCTGCATCACATATAAATTTGGGAAAAAGGTCACAGAGCAGTTCAACGCCTTTGTAATTTGGCTGACAGACAACAGATTACAAGTGAACGAAGGCACACATAGAACATTATTCAATTTAAAATTAGGAGTCAACGACAGCTGGCCACAAGAATGCACTTTCATGCAACCCCCATTTGGTAATTTTACTGGCGAGTGAGATGTGGCCGGTTGGCAGTTTGTAAGCAAGGCTGGCTGCGACGTCATATGCTCAGAAGCTCCAGAGTCAATAATCCATCTTAAGGAAAGTTTAGAGACCTTATCAACAAAATTAGCAGCTGTGTTCTGAGTAGATAGGAGAGTCATGAACTGGTTGAATTGCTCTTGTGTGATATTTAAGTTGCCATCCTCCTTCTGTAGAGAGTCGACACCACTACTTGTACTTGCTTTATTCACTGTAGTCCTGCCAGACTTCCCTATCATTTTGTTCTGTGTCTTCTTCCCTGGGTTCTCCCACCAGTCTGGGTAACCAATAAGTTTGAAGCAACCTTCTGAGAGATGCCCTGTCTTCCCACAATGGGAGCAATGCAGCTTGCTTTTGTCCATGTTCTTGTTCGAGGCAGCAACGCGACCCTTCGGTTGCTTAGCTGCAAACGCAGCTGCCTCTCCTGGTGCATTCCGAGAAATAACAACTCCCTGTTGCTTCTCCTCCTTAGTTATGAGGGCGTAAGCTTTGTTGAGGCTTGGCAGTGGATCCATATTAAGAATTTGCGATCTAATGACCCCATATTTGTCGTTTAACCCCATTAGGAAGTGAAACAGTTTTTCACTTTCTTTTTCGGTTACTAGTTCCTTCATGGCACCGCAGGTGCATTGCGGCCTTACTCATCCCATAATGCTTTAAGTTTGGAGTAATATGCGACAACTGACAAATCTTGTTGCTGCATCAAGGTAATATCTCTCTTCAACTCAAAGATCCTTGGGGCATTGCCTTGTGAGAAGCGTTCATGGAGGTCCAGCCATACTTCATGGGCTGTTTTTGCATAGGTGACGCTACTATGCAGTTCTAGTGACAGTGAATTAATCAGCCATGCTATAACCATTGAATTGTTCTTTTCCCAAACGGGTTTGATCGGATCATCTTCTCCAGGCTTCTCAAGAGTTCCATCGATAAAACTGAGTTTGTTCTTTGCGCGTAAGGCATTTTTCATGGCCATATGCCTAGTTGGATAATTGTCTTCTTGAAGGAGACATGTGGCCAAGGTTGCGCCGGGGCTGTCCGACGAGTTTAGATAAAACGGAGACAAGGGATCCAAAGCAAAGGGCATTGTGCTTGATCCAGCCCCGTAGGTGTGCCTTCTGCCGTCGTCCGTCATTGAAGATTGAACAAGGAAGAACTCGGCTGCTGTTTGGATTTAAAGATTCAGGGATTTAGGGGTTTGGGATCGAGCCCTGCTCTGATACCATGTGAAATTGCTAATTGCAGCAAAAACTGGTTTGTATTCAGTCAAGAGAAGTTTTAAATACAGGAGGGAGGTCGAATAAGACCAGGAGTCCTAGAAGGACTCTGATACATAACTTGCGGAAGAAGAAAAACAAAGCAAGGAAAAATGTAAACGTCGTTATAGGTTTGATTATATGTCGGATTACGAAAACGAAGATATGTTCCTTCTCTTTGGGATTGAAAATCAATTGCAACGATCCGATACGAGTATTTCTTTTTTCTTTTACATTTTTATTTGTTCATAATTTATTAGATTTGTTCTTTTATGTACTCTTTTATTAGTTTTTATTTATTTATTGCTAGATTTATTTATTTATTTTTATAATTCTATATGTTCTTCTATCAATTCGTATTTGTTCTTTTGTTAGGTTTGTTCTTATTTTTTCATATTTTAGATTTGTTTTTTTTAAAAAATCTGTTTGAAATTTTTTATTTTTTACCTATATAATTTAACATGTAATATGACATATAAATGATTTTATTATTTTTTATGTGTACTTATTCATTCTTTAAAATAAACTAGTTGTTTATTTTTCTATCTGCTATTTATTATTTTACAAAAAAATAGCTATTTTTTGTTACTAGCTATATGTTCTTTTGGCTCATTTTATTATTCTTTAATAAGTCTCTAATTTTTTTTTATATAAACTATTTTTTGTTCTTTTGTTATTACCTGTATGTTCTTTTATGAGTATCTTCTAGAGAAATTAATTGTTGTTTTATCATTATTTATTTATTTATTTTTAAAAGTTCACCAATAAGTTTTTGTTATTTTTGCTCAGCTACCTATTTATTTTTTATTAGTTGACAAGTTTGAAACAAAAAATGAATAAAAAAAATATAAAATTTTTAAAAAATAAGAATAATATAAAAAATAGAAAATGAAATAAAAATTAGAAGGAAAGGCATATGAATTTTGAAAACAAAAAAAAAGGAATAAAACTTGCGGAAAAAAATAGAAAAAATTAAAATTAAAAGGAAAAGGAAAGGAAAAATTGGAAAAAGGTTATAAAACAAAAACTTAAAATAAAGCTGGAAAATAAAATAAAAATAAAATAAAAAATGGAGGAGTGCAAGGAAATTGAAAAAATGAAATAAAAATTGGGTAAAATAAAAAAAAGGAAAAAGCTAGAAAAAGATTAAAAAAAAAAAAATAAATAAAACTAGAAAAGGAGCTGTTAGGAGTCGAACCCGCTCCTAGTCAACGTCTAACGTTTTTAGCCATTTCGCCAAACACAGAAACATGTTTTAAATAACTTAAAATAGATATGATTTAAATGCGCTGGGAGCATGCAATATTTTCCGCTTTGATAAATGGCTAATTGGGATAGAATAGATAGAATTGAATAATAATTATCTAGGAACGTATAGGAAGTTTTCTCCTCATAGGCTTGAAAAAAAAAATGATCAGAAGTTATATCTATGCATGAAATTATAATGTCAAATCAATCAATTATGATTCAGCAAATCTTTAAGACATTTAAACCCTACCATAATGGAGAAGGGGGTTATCAACCAATTGTAGTGATAAAACCTCGGTCGCTATAAATTTTGTGGCGAAACGGTGGCCAAAGATCGGAGGTACTTGGTGGGGGATGTAGTAATTGTTAAAAAATTATGACTAATAAAGTCAATGCAAGTGGCTGTTATAGCCACCATTTTTTTATGGCCCCATTATTCAGTCGGTAAAAGAAAACAGCCATACACTGGATTAGTAGAAATATGCTACTCCCTTCTCTTAACTTCTCATTTTCACTCTTTATTTCTCATTTTACTTTTTTTTTTTTTTTGGCATTACAAATAAACTATTACAAGTTTAGAGAGTTAGGAGGAGGCGTAATTACATTATAAGGGGAATACTCGCTCGTTTTGACCATTGAAAGACACCAAACTATCACCAAATGATATTATATGATATTGGGGGGAGGGGGATGGGATTGAACCCGGGACGCCGGGTTTATGCCCCTAGCATTTTGCCACTTAGGTTGGATGTGTGCGAGACAAAGCAGCTGCCATTTGATGTTGCGTACTCTCTCGAGCTAAATTTTCTCTCTAAACACACTACCGTTCTCAAGTTTATGGGGTCTCGCCACCACGGAGATGAGTTTCCCAGCCCCACAAGTCGGTGGGTAAAATGTTTACATCATTCAATTGGTCTTTTGACTTTCTCTAACGCCATTGCTTAAAAAACTTAACCATTTTTCATAGATCGGGCATCAATGTTTGTTTCAATGTTTTTTTTTTTCTTGAAAATTTGATTTGTTTAGATATTTTTATTCTTCTTATCCTCCTCTAAAACCATTTATTCAGAATCCCAACTAATTTTCATGAAATAGGGTTTTGATATTTTGTAACCCTAAACTTTCTTTTCTTTTCTTCGATTTCTGGTTTTTAGTTTCTGTGTCCATTTTTTTTTTTTTGGCTTGGTTTCTTTAATTTGGAGAGTTTTGTTGTTGGGGTGAGAATGATCCGAACACCTCCATTGGTGATGGTCACTCTGTCACTAGTGTAGCTATCACCTCTGTTTCATTATATAATTGCAAATACTAAATTTAATAATAATATCCATAATGTAAATAAAAACAAGATAACAAAAATATCCAGTATTCTCATTAATTATATGTCTAATGGAATTAATTAAAATTTAAATATTTCCATTAATTAATTTTTATTTAATATTGATGTAAAAAATGGCTAGCTGCAACAAGCATCCGTATTTATTGTTGCTAGGGATCAACTAGAAAATTCAATGGAAGTTACGAATGTTATTTGCGGTTGAGATTCTAGTTGCTTAAAAATCGTTTTGTTCTGTTTTGAGTGCTCAGATCAGAAACTCTGTTAAAACTAGAGTTACATAGGAAGAACTTCTTTTGGGCCTCTACGGGGGAGGGCAGGAAAATCCATTGGGTAAATTGGGGAAAAATAACTCTAGATGAGGACTTTGGAGGTTTGAAAGTGGGTAGTTTACTGGGGAAAAACTTAGGTTTGCTTGCCAAGTGGTGGTGGAAATTTAGAGTTGAAAAGCAGGCGTTGTGGAGGAAAGTGATAAAAGAAATTTATGGTGAAAATGAAGGCTTGGTATTAGAAGGGGTAGAGAAGATAGGTTCAACTGTGTGGGGAGAGGTAGTTAAAGTGGGGAGGGACTTTAAAAAATTGAGGATAAATCTAGATGAGGTTTTTAAGTGGCAAATAGGATGGGGAGATAAGATAAAATTTTGGGATGATGTTTGGGTGGGTAAGAGTTCCTTTAAAAGTATGTTTCCCAAGCTTTAAAATATTTCTTAAGCTAAGGGAGCCTGAGTTGAGGAGATGGGGGTTTGGATAGAGAATAGTTGGGAATGGTAGGGTAACTGGAGGAGGGTGGCGAGGGGAAGAGAAATTACTGAATATGATGATTTTTTTCAGGTCCTAGATGACATATGTTTGCAAAAGGATAATAAGCAGGATCATATTAGTTGGAGCTTAAATCCAGATGGTGAATTTATAGTACAATCCTTGGTGAGGTTGGTAGATAAAAAGTAATTCCTAATGTACAAAGCTGACTTTGTTTGAAAGAGTTCCGTTGAAGGTCTACCTCTTTGTGTGGAAAGCTCAACAGGGGAGATTGGCAACATGTCTTAATCTACATAGGAGGGGAATTTCACAATAAACGCTGCTATGTCTGAAATGCTGTATGCAGGCCGAATCAGAGGATCACTTATTGATCAGCTGTCAACTGACACAAGAGGTTTGGGATGGCATATACACATGGTGGGGATGTATTTTAGTCAGAGGTCACACAGTACGACACGTTATTCAACATTGGCCGATAAAATGGAACAAGAATGAGTTTTGCACAATATGGGAAGCTGTTGTGATGGGCACATCGTGGATGCTTTGGAAAAGCAGGAACGAGAAAATTAAATATTTTCAAGTAAGAAAGGCAAAGCTAAAGAATTCTTACATAGGATCAAAGCACTGAGTTACCTATGGTTAACTTCTAGGCTAAAGTTGAAGCATTTAATTGTGTTTGATTGGATAATGACAAATCCTCTAGAAGCTATTATAAATTGGGCGTAACTAATAAAAGAGGGCTTGATTTTAGATATAACTAATGCAGTGAAGTGGGTGTGGGTTTGTTTCAAGGTGTAACTTTATCATATTTGGGTTATATTACTCTGACATTATTCCAGTCACTTGCTGGGTTTGAATGAAAGTTTTTTGTTGCATTTGTTAAAAAAAAAACCCAATCGTTTTGTTCTAGTGACCGTGAATCTAGTCACTGTTTTTTGACCGCCATTTGCGGTCATTCGAAAGGCTTGTATCCACCGTCTAGTGGTCATTTTCCGGTAGCAATAGTTTTTTTTTTCGAGTTAGCAAGCAATTGTATATTAATAGCCGGAAAAAGGCTGGAAAGCAGTATAGGCAAAATTTCCGGTGGCAAATTACATTTTCAGTTGTAGTGCCCTTCCTTTTACCTTTTTATTTTATTTTATTTTTTTTAAAAACGCAAAAACAACATTCATTCATACTATCATAACTCAAGTTGGATAACTCTCAGATACCTCCAATCCCTAGGTATTCTTTTATTGAGTGGCCTCTTACCATTTTGGTTGTCTTGTCTACAATCGATGTTGATTATTTGTTCCGTATATATATATATATATATATATGTCTTGTGGTTTAATCTGTAAGAGTTGGTAAATGAAATTGGTGGGAAATCATGGACATGTGAGGGTGTGCATGTGGGCTACATGCACGGAAGTTATTGAAGACATGAAAGCTATATACTGAGACTAGTGCAACTGAAGAAACGTAGTCCATATATATATAATCGCTATCAGGCGCTTCACATGGCCAAGACAACGACGACGCAGATTCATTTTCACTTTCAAGCTTCCAGTGCCACTTAATTGAGGGGGCAACAATTAGTATATAGTACCGTATGTATAGACTGATGTTGTAGTCTTTTTCATCCACTAATTAATACGTTATTAGAAAAATAAATATTACTAATAATTTTCATAATAAGTAATGTTAGTTCTATAATATGGCTCTGGTGAATAAAAAAGATACACCATTCTAAAATAATTATACACAGAGGCACAGAGAAATCATAGTAGTGACTAAGTTGGTTGCATGATCTCAAATCATAGGGATGGCCTTGGCGACCCCATTTGCCAGCTAAACGGTCAATTCCAGACGTTAATGGCTTTGTACAATTTGGACCATCTTCTTTTTCTTAGGGACAGATCTATTCCCTCTGTTAACATGCAATTTGGCCGAAAGCTTCCATGTACATCGGTGATTGTACAAGCACGTTTGCCTTATACCTAGACTCCATAGGATAGAGGCTAAAGCGGATTATTCCACTGAACTTTGGACTTCTTAATAAAAACCAGAAATATTAATAATTAAACCAAGACTTTGGTTGTTACACTTTTTTATTTCACAATGCCAACTGCATGCTTGCCAGTTTTTAACTGGGCGAGGCTAGTCAATCCATCAGACATAGCAGTGAAAATAGGCCGGGTCTTTTTTGGGTAGATCGAGCTTAAGCTCGAGTTGAAACCTTTCAAGCTGAGCCTATTCGAGTTCGAGCTCGAGCTCGAGCCAAAAAATGAGCTCGAGCTAGAGCCAAAAAATGAGCTCGAGTTCTTTTGCGGCTGAGCTCGAGCTTGAAGAAACTCGGCCCCAATGGCTTGCGGGCCTCACAGGCCCACCTTTTGTCCTTTTCTGCCTTTCCCAATTCCATCCACTCTTGAGCAGTCAGCGAATTGAAGCAAGCATCAATGTCAAGCGCCGTCATCCTCAATAATCTTAGCAACCACCCCCACGACGGAGCTTACCGTTGAGGAGTGGAACCTCCTATCCATTGCTTACAAGAATGTCATCGGCTCGCTCCATGTAGCCTGGTGCGCCATATCCTCCATCGAGTAGAAGGAGAAGGGCCAGCAGAACGAGGACCACATTGTTCTTGTCAAAGATTACAGATCCAAGAACGAGACCGAGCTTTCCGATGTTTGCGCCAGCATCCTCCGAGTCTTGGACTCCAACCTCATCCCCTTCACCGCTGCCAACGACTCAAAGGTCTTTGAGTTTGTGAAATTTCGTTCCTGTATTCACCTATTTGGCTTCGATGTTTGTGTTGATTGGGTACCAGGATATTGTGCTGGCTGATCTCGCTCTCACGCACCTGATAAGGCTGTTGTAGCTTGAATCGTATTTCTGGCTCATCTTGAGGAAGGTGATGGCTCATTTGTGAGATTTGTAAAATCAAGGTAAAGCTGCAAAAGAATTAGAAAGTTTAGGATATGATCTATCATTTTCCCTTAGAAAATTACAGATTCAGTCCCTGTTTTTCATCTAAATTATAATTCTAAGACTAAAGATTTGTATGTCTCATTCGAGCCCACCAAGCCCTCAGGCTTAGCTCAAGCCTATCTCGAGCCGAGCTCGAGCCTGAAAATTTAGGCTCTAGCAATTCGAGCTCGAGTGTGGATGGTGCCAAATATCAAAGGGGTCGAGTTTGAGCCTAGTGGGCTCGGGCCATTTTCACCCATAATCAGACATTTGTGGAGTTTTTTAGGCTGAAACTCCTAGGGATTAAGCCGATTGATAAATTTTTGTGAAGCCCAATTGCAATGTATTGTGAATCCTTGGATTATTATGGCAAGTTGGTTCATGATTTGGGTCATCCAAATTAAGAGGCTCGATCACCCTAAATAAATGACCCAAATCCATCTCTCATTGGGATAGAGATTCTCCATCGCAATGATACAAAACTTTATTACTATGGCATTCCACAGTTTTTTGAATGAGTTCTTCTTCCACTCCTTACAGTATGTCCATTAAGTAAGTTTACTGATTTATTCTTCATATATAGTTAGTAGTCAGGCATATAGTTTGTAGTTTTCAGGCTACACAAGCGGAAATAAGAAAGAAGTGACAAATAGAACTAACGAATTTATCTATCGTTGGCGACCGCGGCTATAAGCCTATAATCCATATGGCGGCTGAGCGTGTGATGGCTAAGCAGTTTACGCACACACATATATATAAACTGCTGCATTTAAATTGTGCGAACATTATATTATCTGTTCGATTTAGTGCAACATATTAGGAAGGACCAAAATCAACAAACAGACCAAATTAAAACACTTTAACAAACTTAGGAGCTGCTTTAGAAAAACTGAAGGGTGAAGTATTTGTCGCGTGAAATCTAGATGGCTCAAATTGCAATTTAACCACTTCAGGAATTGCATGTTTTGGGAATGTGGCCGCCAACCTTTGAACCCTCGCCTTTGTCAGGGATATCCGCGATTATTGCTAACTCAGCTGGCCTAACGAAGACAACAAATATTGTATTTTGAGACTTTGACTATTATATTCTTAATTGATTGTATTAAAAAGTGAACTAGAAGATATTAAATAAAGATGAGGTTGGTAAAATATTAATTTCACCAATACAAGATTATATTTATTATGAGTTACTTAAAAATGGGAAAAGAAGGAATGTATATAAATATATACATATACATACTTAAGCGCAGGCGGGTGTGTACCTAAACAATAAACATGAACCATCCATTATGGCCATTTTTTTTTTGTAATTTTCAAAACTTATAGTCTCAATAAATCATATGTAATAGTTTAAGGACTAATTAGCTATATTCTTCTGTGAAAAAGTAAATTTACATCTTCACCATTAAACTTTTTTTTTTTCATATTGGTCCTCAATCTTTACGTCCATCGCTTTTCCCCCTTTCTACATGCTCGCAATAACAAAACCCAATCAATTACTTTTGGAATCCAATTATGCTTATGTGCATTGTAGAAGAAATTCATTTTCTCTCTCTCTCTCTGCACACACACACACACATACATAAATTGACACACTGAAATTGTTGAACATGATATTTTTTGTTAGATTTAGTGAAATACATTAGGAGAAGGGCCAAAATAAAATATATTTTTTTATAAAAAAAACAAAGGGACCAAAGTAAACATTTTAAAAGTTGGATACCAAAATATGACATAAATACTTCATCCATCATAAATAATTTTTTCAATTTTATTCGTTGTATGTTTCCACAATTAAAATAACAAACTTATTATTTTAAATATTATATCCTTAACCAATTGTATTGAAAAAGTTGAAGATAAGGTTGGTATAATAATCACTTTCACAAATAAAACATTGTATTTATTATGACTATCTTAACAAAATGAGCAACTATTTTAGAAAGAGGAAGGAGTGCATATACATACCTAACCATATACACATACACACACATATAAATAAGAGGGTGTGTGAAGCCAGTGGGCTATCTCGGGGAAGCTTAACCTTGAACATATAAAAATGGCAAAGTCATTTTCAAGGGTAAGCTTGCATATCTCCATGCCTTTTTCTTTATGGATTTTTTACAGTTACCCTTCTAAACTTGAGATGATATTACACTTGATGTCCTGAGGTTTGAATTCTACACTTATCTCCCTTGCTTTTTTAACGCCGTTATACAAAATTATAGATAGTCTGATTGAATTTAGTCTGATTTACAATTACACCCAAAGATTTAGAAATCTACACTTTTTGGTGAACCGGCACCCAACTACCCCCCATCCTAACCGCCTTTGCCGCACTAGTGCTTCGTCTATCATCGCAACCCTTTCGCCAAGTGAACCCTTTTACCAATCATACCTCAACACGATTTTCTTTGCCAATTGAACTTTAATAGAAGCAAACACCACTCCATCCTTCTATCACCGTGCTTAAATCAGAATTGTAGTACACATAACATACAAAAAGGGAGTGAAGCTCTCAAACCTGCCATTTTGCTTGTAAAACAGAAGAGGAGAGAGAGAGAGAGATAAGGAGAGAGAGAGTGAAAGAGAGAGAGATAGATAGATAGATAGATAGATAGATAGATAGTTCATCTCTTCATTTCTTTGCTCACTGCAATCTCTCATCACAAATCATCATATAATCCTTACTCTGCCATCAAAATTGAATCCCTATGGTAATCCTAAACATGATTGTTTATTCCTGCTTTGAATTGAAGGCAAGTTGTTTATAGATTTAGAAGATACGACCATGAAAATTGTTCTCAGTAGCAAGGTTTTACTTGAAAGTAGAGTTGGGTAGGGGTGGGATGGAATGTTTAGGTTTGCTTGCCCAATTGTTGTTTGCTTGCTTAACTAGAAATTTTTGAATCAAAAGCACAAATGTGGCGTTAGCGGCAGTTAACTTGAAATCGAGGATGACCTTCCCTTTTTAATGCAACTGCTCGATAATGAGGACGGTCGAGAAAGCTATGATGCTGACAAGATTATACTGAAGGTAGAGCCAAAGTAAATGAATATCCTCCGATTTTAATTGGGAAGCCTAGATGACGGTGACTACCATTAGAGGGACCAAATATGTCGTGCCCTAAACTGCCCCTGGCCCATTTGGGCCTGATTACTTAAAACATGCAGCGGAAGTTTTCATTACACAGAAGGGGCTTTTAAAACTCACTAAGACTTATGGGCACGAACCCCAGGATACTTATCGATACTAGCTCGTTAAGTTCTTTAATTAAGGTTAAGTTGAAGTGCTCTCAGAAACAAGCTAGCACCTATGTGGATTTCATGTGTTCATTTTCATGGTCTTTACCAAGCTTAGCCAAGAATAAAAGAGGATTTTTCAAGTTCTTATTTAAGCCTAAAACGTACATTTAAGCCCAATTTCAACATGCTTCAAGTTTCATGAAAACATAACCCATAAATTCATGCATGGGCCTTGGTAAGTCCACCAAGTAATAAAAATACCCAAAAATGTCCAAGTCCATAATACAAGCCCAAAGCCAAGTTTGGCCAAATTTTAGCTAAGTCCATAATTTGGTCACTAAAGTTAGACCAACAAAAACATGCTTAAAAGCAAGCCATAAATCCACAAAGCCATGGAACACAAATTTCCACCTTAATAGACCTTGTTCCCACAATTCTAAAACTTCAAGTCCTACACAGAAAGTCCACATTTTTTTTTTAGCTTGTTTACAAGCAACTTATATACTTAGAATACTTAGAATATTTTGAGCAATACCATACACAAATCCAACCTTAGAATACAGAAAGAGTACTCAAGACTCTTAGCTTGATCTTTCAAGCAAACCTTTACCTACAAAAGTAGAGTAGGTCGGGTGAGTTATAAAACTCAATAAGGATTCCGTGGCATCCAATGCCTAACTTATGGCCTCCAAGGCCTAACATATGCCAAGAATGTAATGGCAAAATAATCCTTATTCCTGCAAAGAAAACATAAAGACAAAGAAAACAAAAAGATACATGCATATAGCAATAATATCATAATCGGGGGTTAGCATGCACTACAAATCAAAGAAGCACACAAACACACGCCACTTAACACTTTGTTCACAGAAGGGCAGCAAGCATCCCTCAAGTTTTAATTCATTAATTTCATATACTTAATGTTTTCGGAGAGCTCACTTAGCATAGGAATTAAGGTGGCCGCCTTAACTCCTAGCCCATAATGCTTGCTTACTTAACTTAGCTCATGAGCAAAACAGAATTGCCGAAGCAATAACATAACTTAAGCCCTCTTAGCACTCCTAGGATCACATGGTTCTTTGACCATCACCTAGGGGCCCGAATACTCACATAAAAAGGCCATGGAATTATACCATGCAATAAAGTGAGTATAGGAATCCTTACCCACAACACCGAAAGCTTTAGAAGCTTATTTTCCTTCGTTTTCCTTGCTTGTTGACTCTAGAAATTGTTTTCTAGCATAAGAACCAAGATGGGCCGAATTTTATTAGTAACCATAAGATACCAAGAACACTTGGTGATTAACTCAAATAACACAAAATACCAAGAACACTTGGTGTACACTTACAGAACCTCACAGAAGAGGTAAGGCCAATTTCTTGTGCTTGATGTTCTTCAAGCTTCTTTTTGATTTCTTGCTTCTAATGAACTTAGGAACTCAATCATACAAAGAGTTCCTTGAGTAGAGTTTAAAACCTCCAAGAAATGGAAATGGCCAAATTTTCCTCCTTGGTTTTCTTTGAATTCTTCACCTGATTCTTGCTCTTTATGGTCTTAGAGCTTGAATTCAACCAAGAATACTTGGTTTTAATTTGAGAAATGATTATTTCTAGCTATGGACGAATATTTAGATGAGGAAAAGAGTTGGAAATGTGTTTGGAATGGTGAGACTTTGTATGGAAGAAAATGGAGAGAGAATGAGAGAGTTTGAGAGCAAATGACTTTGAATGAGTGGGTTGATTATGTTTTAATGTGTGGGAAGGTGATGGCCAGCCATATGGGAAGGAAAATGAGTGTATAATGTGCTTGGAAGAGTGGGAGACAAGATTTAATGGATGGAAGACTAATTGGAAGACTTTTGTGTAAGTTGGTAGAAAAAGTCAAAAGTAGGAGACATGTAGGTGAAGAAAGAATCCAAAGTCTTGACTAAGGATGAGAGGTGGATTAAAATAATAGGATTTGGAGGAAGGTGACATAAAATATTGGGAATTGGAGGGGCATGGCTGGCTAAGGCATCCTAGGCCATTAAAATGGCATAATTCTCCCTTTAGTCCTTCAACTTTCTAATTTTGGGCAATTGAGCCCAACCACTAAAAATCCCTTTGTTCAATTTAGTCCCTTATCTTTAAAAACCACCATTTTCATTACTATTACTCTTGGCCTAAGCCAAGCTTATTTTTAAGATGTTCAACACTCAATTATGCACATGCCATATTGCCTTCTCAATTTAATTGAGCTAAATTCCCGATTAAGGAAAAATTCTTATGCTCCAAATCCATTTAACTCGGGACCTAATCATTTTGGATTGTCCGGGCATTACAAAATAGAGGGTAAAAAGGTGAGTGATTAAGTATTGGTAACCAAGTTTGACATGCTTCAAATTGACATATTGCAAAAAATCTGCAGCCTCCATATAGGTTCGATTTGGGTAGATTCATTGGGGGTCAAATTCTAGTCAAAGCTCATGATGGGTACTTAAGAACCAATTTAAAAGGAGAGTAAATTGATTTGAAATGGGCAATTTGTTTTGCCATTGTTAATCAAGGAGGCCGAATTGATTTTGGATGAGATTAGTAAGGACAGGTGGCGAGGTAAGGATGTCGAGTTCGAATGGGCCGAGGCAAGGGGGTTAGGTGATTTTGGGGAAAAGGTTGAGAAAAGAGGTGACAGAGCAAAAAGGCAAGGTCAAATAAGAAGGCAAGGGTGTGGCAAAGATGGATGAGGTCAAGGTGGAGGTGGCGGAGAATGGATGTGGAGAAACGAGGGGAAAAAAGACAATCTTGGAAAATTTTAAATTTTTGAAGCTTTGAGTGTAATTGTAAACCAGACTAAATTCAAGAAGGTTGACTTTAATTTTAACTAACGGCATTAAAGAAGTAGGGGAAAATCGATAAAGGGTCAAGTGTAATATCATCTAAAGTTTAAGTGGGTAATTGTAAAAAAACCCTTTATTTATAAGACTTTGTCGTGTTGGCCTATGGTTTATTATTATATATATGTGCAGATTTAAAGAGCAAATTTACGATCATTTTGACTAGGTGCTAGATTGTTTCTTAGAGCCATCCATTTCACCAGTTCCCATTTTAGTTTAGCCAAAATGACATTAGCCAACTAATCTTGGTATGACACCTCCCAGATTATCCTCACCTTTAGTAGCTTTTATGCCTTTTTGAGAATGAACTTCTATTATTTGATACTCTAAAGACTTTTTTTCTACTTTATATACATAGCATCAGACAAACCTCTCAACTTATGGGAGGCCACCTCTAGATATTTTTCACCCATATTATTGGGGGACCATGCAACCATATCTAAATTAGCTTTTAAAAATGTAATAAAAGTTTTTTTTTTACCTTATTTGGCAAATCTTTGGCAACCACTTCCAACTTGTAGGGGCTAACTTTACATCCTCTAATTTTGTTATAAGAGCCAATGCGGATGCCTCTTTTTAAAGTTCTTTTAGCTCGTCATCCATTCATTCTTTTAGGGACTTTTCTTTCTTTAGAACCTTTGGTGCTTAGGCCTTCCGAAGACCCACTGCATATGTTTTTCTAGTGAACTATTGTAGTACAAAATTGTTTATGTCTCCTATGGGGTTATAAATGTTAAGGTAAGTAGCTTTATATCCATTTAGATTGGCCTTTTGAGGAGGGCATTGTAGGTAGGGGGAATGTCTAAGACTAAAAACTTTGCCATTTGGAAGATTAATGGATTAGCTTCTTGGCCCCTATATGCCACTTCTGAGAGTATAAATAGTATTTTAATAGCCCCTACTTTAAGGGCAACCAGCTTTGAAATTAGGTGCATTCATCGGTCTAAAAAATGAACACTTGATATTTAGTAAAATTAAAACATGGATAAAAATAACATTCACATTGGACCCTTCATTGATGTAAACCCATTATAATTTATTAGCTTGGTATTTTTTAAAAAAGGATCTGTATGAGGTACCGGGATACAATACCATCTTCCATTTCAATAGTGTGTTTGGGGTCCATTGCTTTTAACCAGGTGATCTTTTTCACATTCTTCTTCCTTTCAAAGGGCCTTTTTATCACATTAATAATCTCAATGACCTTTCATCGACTCTCTAGGATCCTATTCATTGTCAAATTTCTTGTGGGAAACTTTTTGTGATGTTTATCGTAGTCCTGATGGTTCTAGTCGTTGTCATCTCATTGGGGCTCTTTAGCCCCTCCTACCAGGGGACATAACTTGCACATGTTCCAACAGCTTTCCTTCTCTTACTAATTCCTTTAGGATGACCTTTAATTCTCTACAGTATAGTTGTCAAGATTAGGATCCTACCCTAGGTCATTTTTTGTTATGCTAGATCGGGATCGTAAAATTGAACATGAATCATAAGATGCTACCAAAACTTAAATTTTTTTTATGTAAATAATATAGTTTATGTAAAAGATCAATTATATTAGACACCCATGTAAAGCTTGAGTGCCATAATAACATAGAAATCTTCATTTAAAAATTATTACCCTATTTTATTTTTCTTTCTTTAATAATTTTTTTTTATTTCTAGCTAGCTAAAATCTTAAAAAAGTATTCCCACTAATTGATTTTTATTCCTTATTTTTTTGTTTAACTCTTGACCTTTCTTTCTATATTTCTATTTGTCTTGGAACTTGACAAAATAAAAAAGTTAATTGATAATTAAAAAGGAGAGTTGTACCGTGTTGGCTTGTTTGACCGACCCTATTTTTCATGTATTGGAACTTGACTAGCCCTATTTCTCTTCATCTATCTTATCTTTTCTTTCTTCTTTCCTCTCTTACAACTCTCTTTGTCTCATCTCCTCCCCTCTCATCTCATCTTACCATGTACCGAAAGAAATCAATTATTTGGATATCTGGCTAGGAAAGATCTAAAGGAAAGTGGGTGTGATTGATCCGCCATTGACTTGTAAAGATCCACAATTTATTTTTAGAGACAAGGATCTTCGGCCTCATCTGGGAGTTTGGGATGACAACATTTTCTCAGGAGAGTTGAAAACTAGATTAAGAACATGAGCCCAAGCCAACAGTGATGGAGCAAGATGAAAAGGGGAAGCCCGGTTGCAGTGACTAACTAGGATCATTGAGATCTTATTTTCCTATGATCTTAAGATTTTGAATGTGATCTCTCCACAATCCTACTACGACATTGATTCTGCTACGATTTAAATATGTTTTCTATATTTGGATCGTAAAATCATGTAATCCTACAAGCCGAATCACATTTTTAACAACTTTGATCTACAGTTCTCAATGTCATGTTCAAATTCTATATTGTACTAACAATATTTCTTATGGTCTTTTAGGAATTAACTAACCATGGGTCTTGGCCACCATATTCATGCATTTCAGGGATACAAAATATTTTCCGTGGTATCCTTTAGAGTTATGTAGGTTACACTAGGGGATGTTCCCTCTTCTTCCATTCCCCTCGCCCTACTTCTTAGACTAGTCCTTCCTTAACCCATTCTCCATTTTCAGTCGATTAGCGTCCTAAATTTGGATGTAACAGTACACACAGTTTTAGAACTTATCAATGCTTTAAGTGGGATCTCCTATATAGAAAAAGAAAAAAAAGGATTTCACATATGTTCATCTTATCAACATTGAAAGCTTCACATGACGGGAGAAATTAGGAATCTGGAGCACCTTTGAGTTAAACCACCTCAAATAGTCCTAAAAGGGTTAACTTTTTTCCTAGTTTGCATCTAGAAGTTGGTTTACTATTTTCTTTGATAGGCAAATTCCCTTGAAGTGCATAAAAAATTCTTGAGATAATTCACTGAAATGAATCAAATTTCTCTTTCTTTAAGAAATTTGGTTCTGTGAGTTTGGTGTTTTAGTTCAAATTTGTTTGAAACCAAATAAGGTGAAAGTTAGTTTTGAGTTAGTTTTGGTTAAGGTAGTCAGTTATTTTGATAACAGAATAAACTAATTTTTTTTATGTAGGGTAAGTTGACAGATTTAAAAGGAGTGAGAGCTAATTATAAAAGAAATAAAAGGTTGATAAATCATATTAGCATTTGGCCATCTTAATTAAAATCAAGAAGAAGGAACATGGTGATGGTGAAAATTGGGAAAAAAATTGGTATGAATGATGGTAGCTAAAAGGTGGTGCCTGTTCTAGAGCCGGAAGAGGTAATGGTGGAGAAGCCTGTTGCCGAGAAAGACCATCCTTTTCTTATAAGCCAGAGAAGACTACAAGGACAAACCACTAGCCAAAGAGGAAAAGACGGCTTCGTAGCCTGCTATAAAAAAAAAAAAAGAACAGGCCAAGGAGGTAAAATGACAGAGGAAGAGAAAAAGAGATAAAAAGAAAGCCGATGATGAGATGAAATCATGGAAGAAGGTTTGATGGCGATGACAATAATATTGCAGAAGAAGAATAAATTTGGCTAAAACCCAATTTTAGTGCTCTATTTCTCATTAAATGATTAATGAAGGTACCCATAGCCTTAGTTTTACATTTTAGTTACTAGATTAGAACATCAAATGTTGTATTTTGGTTATTTCAGTGTGAAACTAAATCGAACCAAAAAAATTTAGTCCAATTTTATTTTTGTTTTAGTTTTTAATTCAATTAATTTGGTTTGTTATATTTAAAAATGGAAAAAAAAAACTAAAAGGTTTGATTAAGTTTTAAGCAAATTAACCAAATGATCAACCTTACAAATTATGGCTTGATTGACTCCTTCATGGTGTATTGCAGTAATATACCTTTGTAAATGAATGATAGGACCAATGAGACCATTGTATAGGTTTGCATTTAGCATTTGGAAAGCCCGATGGGGTTGGTGCATGCTATATCTCATTGGTAAAAGGCTAAAGGCACATATATTTAATATCCAATAATGACTCCCTTGTGGGCCTTGGTTCCTTTCTAAGCTACTTTTTCATCTCATCCAAGTATCGGAGGATAGTGTTTATGTTACTAACTCAAGCTCTTCTTTATCATTTCACCGCAGGTTTCATGGGGAATTAACTATTCTTTTGGTAATGGCCGGAACCTATTGGTGCCCCTGATGACTTTTCACTTCATCCTCCAACAACTAAGGAGGAGCCCTCCTTATCTCCTATTGCAGTTGCTTCCTCTTACCCTCATGCAAAAGGTGTTTGAGAGCTTTGAACTTATTGTTAGTCATGAAAGTTGGACCCTTCCTTTTTGCTAGATCTTTAGGAATGGCAGCAAAGTGCTTTATTTGCCATGGCCTCCAAAATGCTAATCCAAACCTTCAGTATCAACAAAGGGAACATGATTCGCTCCTATTCCAACATTGTCAAAGACCTCATCATAGCTAGTTTCATTATACAGATGCGATCTCCATGTCTCCACCCTTATTGTTTGTTTCATTTCCTTCAAATAGCACCAAGTTGATGTCTAATGGAGCTTCTAGGCCTAGAGATGAAAAAAGTAAATAAACCTGCAACCAAAGATGAGGTTGGAGGTCCTCAGAATTGTGCCTCTATGGAAAACCCTCTATGAAAAGAAGTACATTAAGACTTTTAAGAGTAATGAAATCCTTATTATAGGCGAGGTTCTTTACCATTAAAGCTAAAAGTTTCTCTTCAAGCCGGATTGTAATCCCATGTGTTGAGGAATAAAGAGGAATTAGTTTTCCAATTGGACTTTGTCTCTTAATCACATATTTAATCATATTTGCCATATAGACCCATGAGCTTAACTCAAATGGGCATACACAATGGATAATGGATGTGACTAAGCATGACATTGACTTTTAAGTTACTTTTTTTAGATGAGTTTTAAAATAATTTTTGTGATTAACGTTAGAGTTTTAAATATTTTATTAATGGTGAAATTGAAACCACAGAATCTAAAAAGTAAAAGGTGCCCTTAAATAGCTTATTGAAAATTATAATGCCAACTGTTGATGCTAATACCAAACAGATCCTTCATTTATCTTGTTAAAAGATCTAAGTGTCTATTACTTGAACTTTTTTATATTTCTTTTCACTTTCTAAACTTTTAACTAGTTATTCGTGCAATAAATTTAGTTAGGAATAATTATTTAAATTTTTTTCAATGTATCAAAATAGTTTTTATTCTTCAGGTTTATTAAAAATTAATTATTTTTTTTGTTAATTGCTTATATGCAATAAAAAAAATTTAAATATTAGGGCAAAAAAAAAAAAGTTATATATATGACTGGTAATAGGAGTATTTCTTTCTTGCAAATTCAAAAACAAATAAGTTGACCTAGAAATTGATGTCTGTCATTATTTGATTTGCACTGTTGGCAGGTAATTTTCACGTATTTAATGCGAAATTGACATGCCCGATTCATTTACACTTGTTATCCGGTTATGACATCGTAGAACCTTAATCATCATATCTAGACATAAGATTTAATTACTCTTGTTCATCTGGTAAATGCGAAGGTAGATAGCCCGTAATCTAATAGATGAGATTTAAAACACGACTACAATACATGTATGAGTTTTTATAGATGATGCATGTTGAAAGAAAATTGAAATCGTGAGGCAAATAAGATTGGGAGTTTAGTGATTTAGTTAGATATATTAAAGTAGAATATAACGATTCAGATACACTGCTTTTAAATTATTTTTGTTAAGAGAAACTAACATAAATTGAGCTCATGTGCTTTCGTAAATCTGCTGTGCTCTGCTCTGCGCTGCTTTCAGTTTCGGTCGCGTGAGGGTCGGGTACATATCTTCAGTTCAATTGTTTCCACGCAAGACAAAATCAAGTCTCCACCTTGTGGGGAGGGGTGTCATGTTTTTACCGATGGTTTTTAAGGTGGTCCGGCGCCGACGCGTGGCAGGCTTCAGAAATTATTAGTTGCCCTGCCGCAGGCAGCTTCAGAATGAGTAGTTCGGTAAAAGGCTTTTCTCTTCTGTTTAGGTCTGCCTACACTGCTCTAACTTGCGGTACGGGGCTTCCAAACATCTAATGTGGTGGCAAAAGTTCCGGGGAGAACTACCAAAAATCTCCTGAGATTTAGGAAAACATACACTTTTATCCCCATTTTTCATAAACTTACATTTGTCCCCCTTCAAAACTAACTTCATTATTCACTGTTACAAAATAAAAGGGAAAATGCCTCAGCTTACCCTCATAGCTTATATCCACACAAACTTTACTCCCAACTTCTGCATCTAAACAAAAACAAAACCTATAACCAACAAAGTGAGATCTCAAACCTAGCAAAAACAAATAGGCCCTTGTTCAATCGGTAGATGATCCACTATGAATCGAGATGGACCAGAATTAGTGAAATTCAAAACCCAACAAAAAATCAAGACAGACTAGAACCAACCATGGATGGTAGAAGAGATGTCCACAATGCATCTTTGTTGACTCTTTTCTTTGAAGATTTCCCGTTCTCAAGACAAAAACTAATTGACACTACTCCTTTCCTCAGATGTCGATCCCACCTTCCTTGGCCACAACTTCTTCCTCTATATCATCGCAGTTCATGGAAAGGGTGGTTGTGAGCACCACCTACTTCACATGCCATTTCATCTTTTAAAGCAAGTGCAACCCTACACTCTTATGCCACAACCTCAACCTGTTCCAATGGCTTCCACCACCGTCTACCATGGCCTCAATTGATCCCTAAAATCTTCAATCCCTTAACAACATGGCCAAATTTAGCTATCAACCAAATCCAGGCAAAGAATGAGAGATTGAAGATCGAGAGGAGAATGCAGATTCACCTTGACACCGCCACCTTCCACTATTCCAATTGCATCTTGACCATCGATGCTACCGTTGAGGCGCAACTCTACCTTATTGTGGTAGAAAGAATGAAACCAACACACCAAATCTATGGCATCTTAATCCTAAATCACTCTTCTCTCGATCTTTGCTTTCTTGATCTTTGCCTTCATCATCTGGCTGGTAAATGAAGCGAAGATCAGAATCGATGAATTGGGTAAGTGAGATTAAGTTACGGTGGTGTTACCAGAACCCATCGTTGCAACCTAGAACGTCCATCTGATTGCTGTAATTCGAGGAAGCAATGGAATGACCATCGATCGAAGGCAATGAGCATAATCGCCAAAAATGATAATAGCTCCAATTGACGGATTAAATGGTTCCATACACTACCATAACGAATCCATGTTGAGAATCAATTTTGAAGAACAAATTGATCTCGATGGTTTAGGGTTTGAGTTGTCAAAGAGTGAATCGATCTTGATGGTGCACGTCCCCTCTCTTTGCTCATCCCTTTTTGTTCCACAGATTCGACCCAGAAGGCCGTCGAATTTGCTGATCTTGCTAAGTCTAGGTTAATGTTTGGATTTGGTTTTTTCAATCTTTTAGAATTTATTTTTTGTCTATGAATTTTAATTTTCTTAACTTAGGGGTTAAAGTTTCTTTAAATGAAGTTTAAGAGGGCTAAGTTAAGTGTTTTTCCTTCCCTGTGGTAATTGTTATTAAAGGAGTTAATTTTTGAATGGGGTAAGTGTAGGCTTTTTTAAAAAAAAGGGACACAACTATAGATTATCTCGGACCTCATGGGGTTTTTGGAAACTTTTCCAAAGTTCCTCCAAATACACCTGTTAAAAAAAATAATAAATATTAAACAAGCACAAAATAATTAATTAATGTGGTTCAACTCTCAAGTCTCAACTAGCTACATTTATGTATAAAAGAAAATTCTCTTAATACAGTAAGGTTTACAAGAAAAAAAAAACTCATATTGATTATAAATCACTCCCCCTTTCTAAAATTTCAAATATTATCTTTATTTGACAGACTTTTTTTTATACCAAAAATCTTAATATAACATGTCTATTACAGGCCACACTCACCCAAACAAAATAAGAAAACAAAAGCTGAAAAACATCAAACTAACAACGAAAATCACACAAATTAATACACCAAAATACTGCACACCAAGCAAAAACAAATTCGTGACGTTGCATCCTTGCACTTGGTGCTTCGGCCAAACCAAAATCAAACTCAAAATAAAAGCTTCCGCAGAACTTCAAAATCACCAATCCATGGCAAAAAATTGCACATCAACTCCTCAAAGCTTCTTGAATTTTAGTCTGAGCCAAAATTACTAATATTCTCCATATTGACTCAAATTCTTCTAATCACAAACATATCTAACGGCAACTACATACAAACGATACAAGCATAGCACAAATACAGGAATATACAACAACAAATGTAACATGACCATAAACACGACACCAAACAACAAAATCACAAACACAATACACTTCTTCCAAGCCAGTTCAAACATGGAGCCATTGGTGCCACGTTACTATCAAACTACAATATCCTTATATGAATTGCTAGGCTCCACTACACTAGCGAATCCACTACACTATATATAAAAATGGAGTAAAATCCATATGTAGTCCCCTAACTTTAAGGATCGTCCTAATGTGATCCCTTAACTCAAAAAGTGGCTCTTAAAGTCCCCTAACTCAACTTAAGTGTCCTATTTTGGTCCCTACCGTCAGTTCAGGCGTTATTTCAGACGGAAATTGCCTACATGGCACCTAAACTGTCACATGGCATCCAATTTTATGGCAATAAGTGATGATACTGAAAGAATAATAAACTTTAGGTTAGATTTGACACAACAAATAATTTCAGGGACTTAAAAAGTTGATAACCTTAATTTCATCTTCTTCCCCAACTCTCACCATCCGCCGCCCACCGTCCGCCGCCCACCGTTTTCGCCCCGCGATTTGCTCTCCTGCCGCAAACCCAGCCTTAATTTCTTCATCTCCCTCCTTAATTGCTCTCTTGCTGCTTCCCCACTACGACCAGCTCGGTTGCTTTCCCCAGGATGTGACTAGCAGTTTCCGACAACCGGATTCTGGTGAGGATGCCGAGTGTGCCGTTTGTTTGAGCAGGATTGACGATGACGACGAGATCAGCGACCTCAGATGCAACCATATGTTTCATAAGGTTTGTCTCGACCGGTGGATTGGTTACCGGCATTACACTTGTCCGCTCTGCCGGGGTTCGCTGCAGGGGGCGAGGAAAATCGTCGGTGAAGTCGAAGTCTTGTTGTTAAAGTATTGCGACTTTAGCACAGGGAACGAGAGGCAAAAATGGTGGCTGCGATGAACTCGCCGACGATATTGAAAAGGCCTAGCTAGTCTTTTTTTCTTCTCAATAAAATCTTCAATACTTTGTTATGAGTGGGGAAGCAGCAAGAAAGCAAATCGCGGGCGAAAACGGTGGGCGGCGGACGGTGGGCGGCGGACGGTGAGAGTTGGGGAAGAAGATGAAATTAGGGTTATCAACTTTTTAAGTCCCTGAAATTATTTGTTGTGTCAAATCTAGCCTAAGGTTTATTATTCTTTCAGTCTCATCACTTATTGCCATAAAATAGGATGCCATGTGGCAGTTTAGGTGCCACGTAGGCAATTTCCGTCTGAAATAATGCCTGAACTGACGGTAGGGACTAAAATAGGACACTTAAGTTGAGTTAGGGGACTTTAAGAGCCACTTTTTGAGTTAAGGGACCACATTAGGACGATCCTTAAAGTTAGGGGACTACATATGGATTTTACCCTATAAAAATGCCAAACTTCACCACATTGCAAAGGCAATAGGCCATAGCTGCTGCACCTAGAATGACCTCAGGCATCACTATGCTACAAATTAATTGTCAACCCGTATGATCCATTATGCTCAGAATAAACCACAATGCTCGATCATATTAGGATAAAACCTCAAGCTTTTATAACTTCTTGAGAAAAAATTCTCAAACACCCATCATGTGCACTGTAGAAGTAAAGACATTCATAAAAAAAAAACATGATATTTACTGTGATTTGAATTCTTCATTGCTAGTTTGTAGCTTTTTTCAACTTCTTGCTAGTTTCCAATAAAATTCTTTTCTACCAATAAAGAAAATGTAATTTGAAGTCTTAACTAGTTTATATCCACGGATGAAAAAGAGTTCATTTGATATTAACAATGAGAATTATAGAAAAGATTTTTACTTATAACACCATCTTCACTATGAGCCACTCTCTCCTCTTGAATCCTCATATATTATCTTAAATAAACAAATTGTCCATCATACCAAAATCCCTAACACTATATCTTTTAGATGTCACGCTCACACCGAAAACAAAATATGAATACTGAAGCTAAAACATATCAAACTAAGAAACCAAATCATACCTAATTAATACACCAAAATCTCGCACACCAAGCAAAAACAAATTCATTCCCGTGCATACTTGCAATTAATGCTTCCGTAAAACAAAATCAAACTCAAAATAAAAACTTCTCGCACTACAACTAATGCAAAAGCGCCTTCTCCCAACTCATTTTCTTTTGTCATCTCTAACATCATTTTCTTCACTTTGTTTAGTATTGTAGAGACGGATAGTCTTTTTCATGGCTAGTTTTATATTTCTATTATCTCTTGAAAAATTGTTAGTTTATAAGGTACCATTTAACTTACTTTTAATTTGAGTGAAACATCTTTTGTAGGGAAAAATAAAAAAAGCTTACCCGCAAAACTTCAAAATCCTTAAGCCCATGGCACAAATAACACATCAACTCCTCAAGCTTCTTAAATTTGAGAAAAACAACTCGAGTCTTCTCGAATTTTTAGGTTGACCCAAAATCCCAACACTAACACAATTTGACAAGGTAAATTTCAATTATGGTTCCTTAACTTTAAAGGCTGTTTTAAAGTGGTCAGTCACCTCTTTTTTGGTTTTTTAAAATCCCCTAACTCAACTAATGTGTTTTATTTTGTTCTCTACCATCAGTTCAACCGTTATTTTGGATGGAATTTCCCTACATGGCATCCATATTGTCATATGGCCTTCTTTTTCATGACGATAAGTGACTATACTGTAAGAATAATAAATCTCATGCTAAAATTGACACACACACACACACACACACACAGAGCTCTACTTCCTTGATAAATATTGTTCCATTTATGCACACACACACACAACATACACACACAGAGCTCTGCTTCCTTGATAAATGTTGTTCCATTTATGCAACACACACACACACAACATACATACACACACACACACACACACACAACCAGCTCTACTTCCTTGATAAATGTTGTTCCATTTATGCAACTTTAATATTCCATAAAATGTTCATTTTATAAGAAATGCTGTTCCGTAAATAATATTATTTCATTTAGTAAGAAATGCTTTTTTATTCATACAAATATGTTATCTTGTAAAATGTTGTTCTAGAAATAATGTTATTCTACTCAATAAGAAATGTTGTTTTATTTATATAAATTTGATGTTTTGTAAAATGCTACATATTTCATAAATGCTATTTGTAAATAATGTTTTTCAATTTAGTAAAAAATGTTGTTCTTTCCACACAAAATTGTTGTTCTATAAAATGTTCTTCAAGACATAGTGACAATCTTAAAAAAAAATGATGTTTATTTTGTAAGAAGCAATGCTCAAGACACAACAAAATTTTGTAAATAAGGCGAAAATCAAAATATAATGCATTGCACTAAGTGCATCATATAGCTACCCTTATTGATACCATTTTCTACTTTAATAGATGAAAAAAATAATGAATATTTATATTATTCAGAAACTGTTCATCGTTAAATTAAAACTATACTAATTACCTAACGATTATAGATAGTTGAATTTATCACTTTTTTTTTTGGTATATTTGGAGACAAAACAGTCGCATTCATGCTATTGACTAGCGACATTATGGAATTAATAAAGGGGAAAAGTATAATCTCTGAAACTACAAGGAGTATATGCAATTTCAAAAAAATATAAGTAGCAAAGTATAGTTCAGCAAAAAAGTCTATTTGAAAGATGTATTCAAACACTTTGAAGTCATATGTCTCAACACAAGCAGCAATGTATAAAATATATGTTGTTTTTAATACTTTAGGCGTACATAAAGTGCTGAAATATGAACACATAATGATTAAAAAGTATATAAATGGCATATTAGTTCTTAGTCCAATAGATATAAATATCATCATTTCACGTGACCGGGGTTCAAGCTTGTTCTTGATTTCCATTATAGCTAGTGGACTGGACGGGGCAGAATGTATGATATGTTATATTATATAATATTTCTTGGACATATATATAATTTGATTACTTTAATTATAATAACTAAAATCATAAGCATTTGATGTGATACTGAAACAATAATTTTTACCGCTAAATTAATTCTTTGTTGGTTTGAAGTCCGTTTTGCCTTTCAGCAAAGAGTATATCCAAAACTAAAAAGTTTTTTTTAATGGAAAAAAAATTTATTGATAATGAAGGAAAATACAAGGATAATACAAAAGGAGGCAACATGTTCAATTGGTAGATGAACCTACAACAAATTGTAAGAGCATAAGTCCATTCTCAGACTTGCTATGCCATCCTCTTTTTCAAACTAAAAAATTTTTAATTGCCAATTTTGGATTAAAACACCACTCATACCAGCTACATGTTAAAGCCGAACTCTTATGGATTATCCAAGCAGCGATACAAATAGTAGCATGAAATGACTACACCTGTCCCTTGCAAACCAATAGAAATGTTTGAGGCTTCAGCAACGCTAGTATATATCCACATCTAAACTACAATGAATTCCACACCAATCGTAAACACGAACCCACATTGAAGAGGACAATGAGTAACGTACAAGAACTTGTTCTATTATTTTGGAGTAGTTGTTATAGAGGCAACACCAATTATCCTCCATAGGAATTCCCCGTAGAAACAGATTCCATTTGGTTGGTGACTTGCCTTGAACAGCTTTCCAAACAAAAATATTGACATTGAGTGGTAGGAGACTGAGCTAGCATTCTCGGCCTGTGGTAGAATGAACCTGCAACAGTTTATGATCAATGCTTGACTAATCTCTTTCACTTGATACAAGCCTGTAGTGCTTGAAGTCTAGTATCATGAGTCTTTTGTATTTGCTGATGTATGAACACCTACACAAATTTGAAGTAGTTCTTCCAACTCTATAGCTAGCCTTTGCCAACCTTGTATCCCTAGCTAAAACATCTTGATTTATTTCCAAATTAAAAACAAGGAAATATAACACTTGGCTTCTCAATCCCAACTGGCTAGATATCTTTCTAAAAGCTTACTCTAGACCTATTCCCCGTCTTCCACTTAAAAGAGTTTATGAAAGACACATGTCCCCCTCCCCCCCAATTGATACAATCCACTCCAAATTGAGCCTTTTATTCTAGATGGAATCCCTTCCACCAATCCTCCATCTTCACCATACACGTTTTTAATCACCCGATACCATAAAGATTCTCCCTCACTGTAGAAATGCCACTACCACTTTCCTAGAAGAGCTAGATTATTAGGCTATC
The DNA here is from genome assembly GCA_039654915.1 of Aquilaria yunnanensis. Classification (NCBI taxonomy): domain Eukaryota; kingdom Viridiplantae; phylum Streptophyta; class Magnoliopsida; order Malvales; family Thymelaeaceae; genus Aquilaria; species Aquilaria yunnanensis. The sequence goes on from CM077593.1 coordinate 11,129,715, forward strand.
CACACACAGTGCCCTTTTATCTTTATATATGATGATATCTTTTAGTTCTTAAACTTTAAATTAAGCATTTTTATCACTTTATCCCAACAAAAAAAAAATGCCATGAACTTTTAGTTTTTTATGCTTTAGATTTCTGAGTTTGCATGAGTTACAATCAAGATGCTAGTGTAAGCTTAAATCCAAAACCAAATTGATTACCAACAACATGAAATGTTTCAATTTTTTAAAACCCCAGTGTTGATCAGTGTGAGAATTTTGTATATTCATTGATCAACTTGAAATCCCAAATCTACTATATGGAATTATAAAGTTATATATTTTCTATTTACCAAATTTATTCCGTGCATCTTTAAAACATTTCAATTTTTTAAAAATTTTGAATTGATTGTGACTTAGTTTTGAATTTATAACTTTTTTGTATTTTTGTTGATAGACCCGCAACAATGTGCAGATCGGGCCACATGCTAGTTCTTGGACTAAAAAATCATACTACTATGTGTTTCATGATCTAGGAAGGGCATAGCGTTAAATATTGCGGTATATCACAGTACACCGTGCAGTATACCGCTTATTGTGGATACGCAGTATACGGTACAAATGTTTTCACGTTCTGTCATTTTACCATGTGATATACTGTGGTATTTTGCAGTATACCGCATACCGCTCATTTTTTGTATGCATTTTGTTAGAAAATTGCGGTATACCACAAATACTGCATGGTACGTACCGTGGTATTTTATTTTGCACAGCTATTTTTTTTTTAATTTTACATAAATAATATCATAAATATATAAAAAACTTAAAATATAAATAATACACATATCATAAAATAAAATTTTACTTTGTTACTTTTCTTAATTAATATAACAATTTAATGGATGGTAGCAGCTTAAAGATCCCTGTGGTGTTGAACAATATCCCTCAATTGGATTTCTGGTGCGTGCTGGCCCAATTGAATATCTTTTATCAAATATATTTTATTTATATTTGACAAATTATGATGAGAAAAATTAGAATGCATATAAAATGTGTAAAAATAAATTATTAAACAAATTATGTTATCTAAAAATAATATTCTAATATTTATTTTTTGTGGTAATGGTAATGGCATATGGCGCAGTATACCATGCAGTATACTTTAAAATTTTGGGGTTTAATATGCTTAACAGTAACGACATTTAACACCTTGAAGAATGGTAGTTAATTTGGAATGAAAATGGGGTATGTAATGCGGCCGTAGCCTAGCGATGGGCATATTCTTTTAGACAACATTTTGGAACCGGCCCAGAGGAGGTGGTCAGCATTTGGAATCGTAAGTTAGTGCTCCACAGCAATTCAAACTTTTACTGCAATTAATTGACAATTAACAGGGGCTAGGAGTCAGTTGAATTGCAAAATTAATTTTTTTTTCTTTTCAGCAATATCAATAATGTGGGTAAAAGGGATGAAGTTGCAAGAGGGAAAGCTAACCAAAATGGGAGTGAATTACCATCTGCATAACATGAATGCATTGCTTCCACATAAAAAACCAAATTAGGGAATATAGTTTAATTCTTTCTGGCCAAATTAAGGAGAACCAGGACACTGATGACTCAATCAAGTTTACAAAAAAATATGGGAACTAAGAACTCCTCAAAACTCATATATAAGAGTGTAAAAATATAGAGCTAGTACACTACACACTTTGTTATCATTTCACATGTTGCCATGTCTTTTCTCTATCCTTTTTATGTGATATGATGGAGGAAATAACTACCCCTTTACTATTTTATGAGATTCACATTCATTAAACATAAAAACTACACATAATAAAAATGAAAACTTACAATTTACTTTTGAGATTTTTCCTAACTTATATTTTATCCCCTTTATTTTTGAAAACCTACACTTTGTCTTTGTTCTTTTACACTGTTCGACAACAATTTCTAAAACTCTAATTTAAATTGTATGATATTCATTTTTTAGTAATTTTGATCTCTCCAATATTTTTAATAGTTAATCAACGTTTTAAATTATTATTAGTTTTTTTCTTTCTGTAAATGCAATTTTCTCCTTGTAAATTCATATAAGTGTTTTTTAAATGTCAATTAACTGTGAAAAAAATATAAAAAAAATTAAAATTATTGGGACACAATTACCAGAAAATTTAAATTAGAGTTTCAGAAGTTATTGTCGGCACTATAAAGGATATAAGGGCCAAGTGTTAAGTTTTTTAAAATAAAAGGGCAAAGTGTAAGTTAAACCAAATCTCATGGGTGTCTTTGTAATTTTCTCCAATAAAAACATCACTTTTTAGAAGGAAGACAAATGTCGTCCACAGTTAATCTTTACCAGTATATTATAACAAAAACACTCTTGCCGAGTAGGTGTTTGGGAGAGATTATCATAGATTATTATTAGTGATTATTTGTATACATAGTGATAATTCAACTTCCATCGAATTAAAACCTTATACATTAAGAAATAGTAACAAAAGTTCTTAACAGATTAAAGGCAGATTTCATTTGAGATAAGATAAGAACCTTAAGAGTTAGAAGAAACTTCAAGACCAAGAAAGTAATTGAATGGTCTAAGATCCTTCATTTCAAATTGTTAAATAAGATATTGTTTAACTTACAGATAAAAGTCACATTATCATTAGTAATAATCATATCATCTACATAAAGGATATGAAAAACAATGTCATGATTCGTATTTTGGATGAGAAGAGCAAAATCATGTAGACTTATGTTGTATATTTACAAATGCACAAATCTTCAAGTTTTAATGTAATGATAATTATCAGATTATTGTCTCCACAAGGGCTGAGTGAACAAGCAAAACTTAGGTAGAACATGCAAAAATGACATAAACTAAGAATTGGAATTTATAGCCAAAGGAAGCAGCCTTCATAGTCCTCGCAGAACAACCAAGCGCACAAGCTTCAAGGGTATCCTAGTTAGGGAACTTCAGCTAAAGAAAGGGACCTCGACGTTATCTCCATCTCGGTCACAAGAAAATAAGGATCTTGACAAGGCTCTACAGACGATGTCCAGATGGACCACACCTCTCGTAACCAATATAGTACCTCAGTTGGCTAGGTGACTTCAGCCTTACTTGCCCGAAGATCCTCAAGGAACTCAGACATGGCCGTTACCACTGTACCACAAAGGGAGTGCAAGGTGCCCGCCTGCTGGTATTAGAACAACAAAGTGTAAAGACTTATTGGGTGTACGAACTTCAAATTCTTGGATCTGGCTAGACACATGTTCCATCTGATCTGGGGTATTATGAGATTGCCATTGTCCCATTTGCCCAATATAAGTACAGGACTTATCCACGTCAGAGGCAACCAAGCTCCCTCCAAATCTCATATGCTATTCCTTCCCCTCTATCTTTCTTTCTTGACTTGAGCGTTAGAGGATCCCACCTTAGGAACACTTTATAGATACCCTTTAGCTCTCCCATTTTCTTTAATATTTCAGGCCCCTTATACCAAAAGTCAATTGCTCGGCCATTAACCACGTCAACCACCAACACCGAAGAAAGCACTGGACAACACTTGGCATTGTCTATAGGAACCTACCCATACATTGTTATGGTAACCACCCGTGGCTCAAGGAATAAGGGACTTTCTCACCCTCCAACGGACAAGAGCCCTTTGATGGGGGGAAAACCCACTTGCCCGACATTTTGACATCCCTAAAGATGAGCGTTCGATTACCTTGATGATGGGGTTCTTGCATGAGTCCTAACGCATTATTGTGACTGAGATCACTCAACATTTTGAGCAATGTTTGCCGCAACAAAAGCCTATCGGAAAGAATAATTCTCCATAAAAATCTATAAGCCCTATAAGGCAGTCTTCCAAGATGTCCAGAAGAATTGCACAAGATAAGTCTCTCTTCAAAGAACTACCGACTCCTGGTCAGAGGAAAGACTAGAAAAGAAAGGACCTTATGTCTTTAAGGCACAAATCTCCTTGCCAGAAAAGTTATTCACTTAAAGGAAGGCAATTCTCCCCTCACCGACATGATGAAGAGCCCTCCAACTCCCTTATGAAAAAAAATCTTAGAAAGAATGGAGAGGATGGAGGAGCAGGTAGCATGGAAACCCGTATGGTCACACCTATTTAGAGTACCATTCGAAGATGAGCCTTTTTTGTCCTAAAGATCAAAGATGCACCATTTTCCCAAAACTTCTGAATTCCACGTCTATACTTTTATGACGGATGCATGTGTTAGTACTGGAAGAATATGGTACTGTGTTAGGCCGATTATGCCACATATGCAAGTGTTTCAAGTTGACCCTCTCTGGACCGATGACCACATTGTATAACTTGTTGCCACCTTCTACCATTTATTCTTTCTAAGAATTATCAACTAGTTTCACACACCAATTTATTGGGAGTTACCTATTGGCAAAAAAGGCAGCTTAGCTGTTTGGTGTAACTTGAAGAGAAAATGAATCTCTTCATGACTACATCAATAGGTTCAATCAGGAAGATCTCATGGTTATTGACTTACCACCTAAGGTCCGAATCTTCACCTTAAACAGGGGACTTTAGAAAAGGCTTCAACTTGGTGTTTGAGCTTTCAAAGAAAATGTCAAGTGAGGTGGGAAAACTTTATCAATTGGCTAAGCAATACATGGCAGTTGAGGAAATGACTGTCGACAATGAGAAAATAGAAACTAGAAGGGTCGAGGTCGTTATCTATACTCACTTAGGAGTGAGGTAAAGGGGAGGGAATTGAAGTAAGCAACCTCAGAAGAATTGACCAAAGAAGGCCATGTTCACTCCCACGAACACTTTAAGAGCCAACATCCTTACGGCTTTTAAAAATAAGGGGGTGTCCAGAAGTCAAAGACAATGTTTACAAACAACAAAAGGAACTTGGAGAGGTACTACCAGTATCACTCAGACCACGGACATCATACTAATGACTGCCATTAGTTAAGGAAGTATATTAAAGCCTCATCAACCAAGGTCAGCTAAGGTGATACTTTCACCTCCTTTTCCCAAAGAATTAGGGAAGGAATGAAGACATAAGGTATGACAATGAAAACTATGATTTTAATCACTAGAGGGAAAATAGGATTCCATGAAGACAACCCTCTCCACCAGCCAAGGTCATCCAAACCAAAATAACTGGCCTTCTTTTGGTAGAGCGGAAGAGAAAAGGTATAGAGATAGCCTCCATGGACTTCAACAAACTGACGAATTGCCTTATCAGAGCTAAGGGGTATAATGTGAGATTTCCCCATGATAACCTGCCCTTGATTACTGTTCGAATAACTAATTGGGACATAAAAAAGATTATCTGTGACGATAGGTCTAATGCCGACGTACTCTTCATGCGCATCATGTCGAATATTAAGATACTCATTAATAGGCTGAAGCCGAGTCATCCTTCACCCACGGTGTGGGCCCTTATGAGTTGCTTATCATCGGGAGCATTGATCTGCCCTTTATGTTGAAATGAAAGGTTGTTAGGGATAATAATGAGCTTTATGCATCAATGGTGACAAGGTTTATCATCATTGAGGTCTCTTCGCTTAATAATGACAAGATTGGAAGGCAAACTCAAGCAAATCTTCACATGAGGTATGATGTGAAGTACTTAACTGTTACTTGTGGGGCGAAGGAAAAAGATATTGTTATCTTCATTGACCAACCCAAGGTCAAAAAGATCTTCACCAAAGTCGCTAGGCTCTGCCGAAGAGGTGTGCCCACACATTAGCTATGCCAACCTCGAACAATCTCATCGAAACCACCATGAAAGAGCTTAAAGTTAAAGAAATGGATGTAGAAATTGAAAGCCTTGAGCTCAAAGAGGGCTGAAGTACCAAAATCAGGAAAAACATCCTTGAATAAGGAAAAGCTGAACTTGTAGCTTTTTTAACTTCAAATAAAGATCTTTTTGCTTACTCACCAAAGTATATGCCCAGGATTAACCCGAACATCATACAGTATTGTTTGAACATCAATCATGAAACACGACCAATAAGACAAAAAAAAAGCGCAATATCACCTTTATAAAAGTTCCTATGTTAAACAAAAATGTTTAACAACTCTTAAGGGTGGGAGTGATAAGAGAAGTCAAGTATTCAGATTGGCTAAGCAATGTAGAAATAACTACAAAGAAGGGAAATGATAAACTTCAATTATGAATACCCTTTACTAGAGTCAATAATGCTTGCCTATAAGATTTATATCTCCTACCCTCAATTGATCAGTTAGTAGATTCAACCGCCAAATACATGATTCTAAGTTTCTTAGATGCCTTTAATGGGCACCACCAAATTCAGATGAACCCAGCCAATGAAGAGAAAGCTCCATTCATAACTGATGAGGACATTTTCTGCTATGTAAAAATGTCACTCAGTCTGAAGAAAGTGAGAGCAATATACCAACATCTCATAAATAAGGTATTTGCCAAATAGATCGACAGGAATATGGGCAACAAGATTGTCAAAAGCCAAGATCCCTCGAAACACACCGAATATCTTCGAGAAACTTTTTAGTACCTAAGAAAGTTTGGCATATGCCTAAACCCCAAAAATTGCTTGTTTAGCGTTGAAGCTAGAAAGTTCTTCAGCTTCATGGTTTACAAACATGGAATCAACATGAATCCAAAAAAAATCAAGGGTTTGCTTGACTTGAGAACACTAAAGTCAAGAAAGGACATGCAAAAACTTACTGAAAGGATCATGATGCTTAGTCATTTTATATCCCATTACAGCAACCGATGTAAAACCTTCTTCAAAATCCTAACAAAAAAATGTGCAAGGTGTTTGCCTACTGGTGTCAGAACAATAAAGTACGAACTTCAGAATCTCAGATTTGGCTGGACACATGTTCTATCTAATCTAGGGTATTATAATTGCCACTTTTGCCTTATATGCCATTTTTGCCCTATATAAGTATGGGATTTCTCCAAATCAAAGGTAACCAAAGCTCCCTTCCAATCCTTTATGCTATTCCTTCCTCTCAATCTTTCTCGCTTGACTTGAGTGTCAGAAGATCTCTCCTCAAGAACACTTCGGAGATCCTTCTTAACTCCTCCCTATTTTTTTTATATGTTAGGCCTCTTAAGCTAAAAGCCAGTTGCTTGCCACCAACCATGTCAACCACCAACACTAGAGAAAACACCAAAAAATAGGAATGGAATTGAACTGATTAACACAATGAAGCCGTAAATAAAAATAAACAAAGTACCAATTAAATTTAACTAATTCCAAGTAACTGATAACTTGAAACTAACAAAAATAATACCCCAAAGCACACTCCTAAGGGTAAATCCTCTAGCCTAATCTTAATGCCATCTAACTTTTAACTTTTTCCTGCCATTCTTTTTTGTAGGTGAATTTACTATTGTTTAGTTTTTTCCCTTGAGGACAAATTTTCTTAAAACCATGCAATTTTAGTGATAATCCCTTGCTTTGCCTGAAACTATAGGGTTTTACACGTAATCTTGTCTATGCAACCTCTTAGATGCTTAGGTCTTTTGATCCTCAAGTTAATCAAGCTAATTTTCTCCTTATGTTCTAGCATAAGTCTATTCTCTTAAAGACAAACTCATATCAAGAAATAACTCTTAGCCATATAGTTTCATTAATCACAACAAAAAATCAATTAAAAATATATGGGGATCGAAGTTAAAAATTAAATATGCATTAAAATGAATAAGATTCTTTTTTCCTTTGAGAGAGTAAAGAAATTTAGTTATTAAACATCATCAAAAGCCTTCAAAACAATTATCCAAAATTCTCATATTGAAAAGGAATTACACCAACCAACAAAATAAGCATAAATTACTATCACTCTAGAAGATTAGCAGTCTAAGCTCAATTGCTTCCTCTCTAAGAATTAAGTTACTACTCACTGATGTCAAATTATTCACGGGTGAGATCAATTTTGAAGCATTGCAAGGTTTGGCTGCCCGAAATTGACTTGGCTTCACCAAACCATATGATTGATAATGTCTCTTTCTTCTTACTCAAAAAGACATTTCATCAACATAAACAGAAATGGCATTAGATAAGGAAAAAAATTGTCTTCTAAAATTGATACATTGTGGCCTCTTCTCACCCAACTCATCACGAAAAATCACTAAGAATTTCAGAATACAAAAGTCGAATGAAATAGGAATTTTCCCATCTATTCTATTTATTTTATGTCTTAATTATTTTAGTAAGTTTTTACTTTTTATTTTAATATTTAAAAATAATTGGAATTTAAAAAAAAAAATTGGTTAACAGACGGTATGCATGACAAATTTTAATCATTTATGATGATCCATTGGAGTGTGACCTGGTGACTCACACCGACTATTATGTATTATTTATAATAGTATTAAAGATAGTCATCAGATGACAGTAAAAGGTCATAGAAAACTGTTAGCTATAAACTACTTCATCTGCCCCAAATTCTTTGCATCATTCATTTTTTATCAATTAATCTATAATTTTTTATTTTTAACATTTTAGTATATAAATGACAATATTTATATATGAATGGTAAATCAAGACCTATAGTTTTAAATACATTTTTTTATTTTTTGTCTAACAAACAATTATATAAACAGAGTCAAGTCAAATTAGTCAAAAAAGTCAAATGGAGCTAAAATAATGGGATGGAGGGAGTACCATTTATTATAGATTAAGTACGAATGTGTAAAATAAGTAGTATGTTGATAAAAAAAGATATCTTCTCATAAATCAAAAGCATGATTAGGTTAAATAAAATCAAATAAAAAAAGTGATAATCTAATTGATTAGAATAAAAAAAAAGTCTTTATTTGAACAATCTCGTAATCTTTAACCAATTAATACTATAAATTCTCTTCCTATGTTTGTATTTGTTATGCTTTTTTGTTCAATTTTTTATGTAATGCATTTTTTTTCATTTAATTTGATGTTAATCAAAATGAACCATGCATTATGTCAACTGAGATAATGAAAGTTCATTTCATTTTTTAAGTTGGAAGTTTAGGTGGTTCTAAAAAAAAAAAGATAGCCAAAAAAAATACTTTAGGAGCTAATGAAACTATTTTAATGAAATTTGACCACCCCAATTCCTGGGCGATTGCCCATCAATTTATCCCTCCCTTTTCTATGAAAAAGGGAACAAATGATAGAATTGAATTCTCACAATATTTTTTCACATAGAATGCTTACTTTTAAATTCTAGAAAATGCTTGCAACTTGATTGGTGTATGTGAAATAGTATCTTTGACATGATACACTTTTTAGTTGTTAGGGAACCCCGAGGGTAGACTACACTAAAGAACCCCTTTGGAAATATCATATAAGATCAATCTTATAATAAATTTAGGGAAAATTAGAAAAACCCTTTTAAGGTTTGGTGAAATCTTGAGTTTTATTTTCCCTATTTAAAAAACCTACTATGACCCCTTTAAAAGCTTAAAATCATTACAGCTACCCCTCCGTGGTTAACATCCATTAACATACCTAAACTGACCTACACTTACCCCCCTCTACATGAAAGAGAAAATAATTGTTTTGCCCTCCTAACATTTTTTCATAAAAACTTTGCCCCCAACCTTAATCTAACAAGAAGAAACTCTTTCTTCCTCTATTTTTCTTTCTTTTGCTAGAGAGTTAGAGGTCAGTAATGGGAGAGGAAAACGTGAGAGAGATCGAATTAGATTAGAAAGATGCATGATGCAAGATTGATCAAATTGGATTAGAGAGAGGTTAACCCAACAATTTGTCCAATGGTGCCTGGGAATCGTAGTATCTCCAATTCCACCACAGTCAATCCGCTTTTAGGTTTACAAAGTAACAAGCGTCAGATTCATCCAATTTGTTGGTTATTCGATTCCAGTCGTTCGCCACTCCAGCCATTCTCATTGGTTTTCCTCGATTTGTTGGTCAACATTTGTGATTCCAGCCAATTTGTTGGCCAGATCCATCATTGTCGATTGTCACCTTATCTTCCTCATTAGAAATGAGAGAGAAGAAAAAGGGGAGCTACAAAATAACTCAAATTGAAGTCAAAAAAAGGCCACCTACTATTGGTAGAATTATCGTCAGAGATTTTGTTATGCCAATCATTCACGATTAAGGTTGGGGATTCGTTGAGGTCAATGGAAATTGATAGATTGATGGGTGGAATTTAGGATTTAGTGGCTAAAACATCGATGAGGAGAGAAGAGGGATTAAGAAACGAAGATGAGGGAGGAGAGAATGAATGAGGGCAAGAGGGAGGAGGAGAGACTGTTCATAAACCTAGTTTCCAGTGATGTAGAGGTGGATATAGAGGAGGACAAAATTTTTTGTGTTTGAAGCACAAGATGCAGAAGTTTGGGTGGTGAAATTATCTAAATAAAAGGGCTAAGGGGAGAAAACAAGTTTTTTCTTTTTTGCTTTAACAGGTCATTGACGTTGTTAAGGTTGGAGGGGCATAAGTGTATATAAGTTGACCTTTTAAAGAGGTTAGGGTAGGTTTTTTAAATAGTGACACGAAACCTCAGAAGAGTTTTTTTGTTTCATTTTCAAACCAAGTAAACTTTATTAAGAAATACTATAATTATAGAACAAAGTAAAAATATTGTACTGAAGTATTTTTTTTTTCATTTTCAAACCATGTAAAATATAAAATAAAAGAACAAAGAGCATATCTAACCCTAAATTCACCAATCTCATGATTGATCATAAACATATTTTCTGGAAATTTTTTTCCTTTTATCGAATATTCTAATGGTTCAACCGTTAGTCCATTGACATTTCTAGATATTTATACATATTTCAACTATAGGGTGAAAATTATAATTTCATCTAACCTTTGGTGTTAATAAAATGGAAAAATTAAAAAAATATATATAAAGCATTTTTAGCAAAATAAAATGGAAAAATTAATGTAGCAAAATAAATATATATTTGTCATTCAATCTAAATGACATACTTTCCAATATTGTTTCTAAGTCAGTTCCTACAACACTAAGAACGCCTCAACATAATATGAGCTCCATGATTTAGTGAATGTGCAGACCAAGAAAAAGAATTAGAAAATATGAGTTGAGGCTAAAATGATGAGTATGATGATGAACCATGCATGTTCCACATATTGATTATTAACTTAAGAAAATTATCCGTATTTCTTGTATATTTTTGTGTATGATGGAGCCTAAATATACACAAGCCAAAACAGCAATGTGGTGGTTGATATCATGGTTTTTCAATTCATACTGTACCAGTTGGTACATATTGGTACCGATCTAAAAATGATATGAGGCAGTCGAAATGAAGGTTGTTCTTTGTATTAGACTATACCGGGTGTACTGACCATCTCGTTTTACATCAGATGTACCATCTTGGTACTGTCTATATATATATATATATATATATATATATATATATTATTTTTTAGTCTTTTTTATATTTTTAGGCAAAACATTATAACATGCGTAATTTATAATTAGTTTTATAAGAAAAAATTACTATTACTTGATAATTTTTAATTTTATATTTTTTCATGGTCATCGAGATGTAATTAGGAATATACCAATAATAGGTCCAAACTTGGTCGCGTGTCAATTAATGAAAATATAAATTTTTGATACTGATTATATTTTATAGAAAAAAAGTGTTACAAAAAAAATTATGACTTCAAAATTGAGCTGATCAATTCAAATATTTTAAATTGAAATGTATCAAATTATTATTAACTAATTGGTAAAAAGAAAACACATAACATAAGACTAAGGTTGTGGTTTTGGGATCTTAACATAAATTAGGGCCTTGGTTGTAACTGACTAAAACACAAAAATTAAAAGTTTAGGACATCTTTTGTGTTTATTGGATACAGTGGCAAAAATATTTGATTTCAAGATGTAAGGACCATAAGATACCACATATAATTAGAGGACTTGTTGTGTAACTAGTCTATTTTTTGCAAAATGAGCTCTACCCAAAAAGAAAATATTGGGTTGTCTATCATCTACCCAATATACCTCTTATTGACTTAACATCATTAAATTAACAACCATTCATATTGATTTGTTTAATTTTGAGATGTATTTATCTAGTTTTAAGATACATTTATCTAATTTTAATATGTATTTGTCTATAATGAAAATCTATTGAGATTGTCCAATCAACAAGGTGCTCAAGAGATCAAACTTGCAAAACAAACTGAAAGAATGACTTGTTTGTTGATCAAGAAAGCTTGACTTTAAATAGCCTGATACATAAGAATCCATAAGGAATAAAAGAAGTATATGAAACCTGACTGAATTTGTAAACCTATTCACCTAAGATTGCTTGCATGCACGCATGCATATGAACTCAAAATATAAACAAACTTAATAATTAAAGCCCTTTATGGACTTTTACTGTTCATTCCCTCCCTTAAACTAACTGCCATAGGCATTTAGTTTATTTCTAAAATGTCATAGACTTCCAGTTGTTCTCGAAGCCTTTGGAAAGCTCCAAGCTTCAATGGTTTTGGTCATCACATCAGCCATTTAATTTTGACTCCCATAGTGCTTTAACTAGCTATATCAGAAAGCAAAAACGTATGTCAATATGTTTACTTCGGCCATGCATGATAAGATTATTAAAGAGCTTGATTGTTGAGCCATTGTCTCACATCATTGTTGTGTAGTCCTTTTGAATATGTCATAGATCTTTTAGAATTGTCTTCATCCAAACAGCTTGAGATGCACATCCAACTACTACCATAAATTCAACTTCAATGGTTGACAAAGTAACTATTGGTTGTTTCCTCGAAGACTAAGTAACACAATCTGAGCTCCTTATAAACACATATCTTGAAGTGCTCTTCTTATCCTCCATGTCTCCAGCATAATCACTATCCATGAAAGCTAAGTCACTCTTTTCTCCTTTCTTGTACTGAATTCCATAATTCATAGTTCTTTTTAGATATCTTAGGAGCTTTTTTGCTGCTTGTAGGTAAAGCTTAGTAGGTCTGGCCATGTATCTGCTGGTAAGACTAATGACAAACATCGTATTAGGTCAGGTTGTAGTAAAATACATGAGACTCCCTATAATTTGCTTAAAGTAGGTTTTATTAACTTTCACTTTATTCATGTCCTTGCTTATTTTAAAGCCTTGGACTATAGGACTAGCTACCGAGTTACTTTTTTTCATTCCAAATCTCTTCAATACTTCATGTGCATACCTTCTTTGGTAAATGTAGATGCTATCAGATTTCTGAAACACCTTTATTCCAATTCTTCATTGATTAGTCATATCGAACTCTTTCATCATAGAATCTTTGAAGCTATTCATTAAATCTTTATCATCACTAGTAACGATTAGATCATCAACATATATGCTCCTAATTAGATCCTGCCATTCTTTACCTTTCTTAGTGAACAATGTTTGTTCACTATTGTACCTTTGGAACCTTTGTTTAGAAAGTATGCCTCAATCCTGCTAAACCAGGCTCTAGGAGCTTACTTCAATCCATATAGAGCTTTTTGTAACTTGTACACTAAATGTTCACTTCCTCTTTTCTCATATCCTTTTAGCTACTCAACAAAGACATTTTCACTCAAGTTCCCTTGAAAAAAAGGTTAATTTTATGTCTAACTGAAAGATTTCTCAATTTTTTTGAGCTGCCAAGATAATGATCATTTTGACTATGTCCATCCTAGCCACTAGGGCACACACTTTTGTATTGTCTATTCCATGCTTTTGTGAATAACCATTAGCAACTAGTTGAACCTTGCACTTTGTCAAATTTTGTTTGTTCATTCCATTTGTTTTGTAGACCCACTTCAATTCTATTTTTTTAGAACGTACAGGTAGTTGAGTAAATGTCCAGGTGTTGTTCTTTTCTATTGATTCAATTTCAGCATCCATGACTTTCTTCCATTTGTAACTTTTTACAGTTTTTTTAAAGAGTATAGGATCTATAGCCACCATGTTGACTTCATCTTTAGAAAGTCCTATCCTAATTTTATAGTTTTGCAACCATCCTGGAGGTTGCTTTCTTCTTCTGCCCATTTCCCTTACATATTTTTTTCTTTCTACTTCTTTTGGTGTAACGCCTTCTGCATTGGTGTCATTGTTATTGTCTTCACTTGATTCTTAATCTTTTTCTTCATTTAATTCATTCCCATCCCACTCAAGCTTCATCAAAACTTATTTTCCATAGTTCTCATCTTAGTTCCATTGTTTTTCTTCTTTAAAAAACAAATACCTAATGATAACAATTCTCTTTGAAGTTGTATCATATAATCTGTATCATTTTAATTCTTCACTAACACATAAAAATACACAAGTAAAACTCTTATCATCAAGTTTAGTTCTCTTTGCATTTAGCACGAGAACATGAGCTAGGCTTTTAGAGATTCTGAAGTACTCTACTGTTGGTTTATTTACACTCTTAGCTTCTTGAGGGGTAATGTTCTTAATAGCTAGAGTAGGGCATCTATTCAAATTGTAGATTGCCCAGTTTACTACCTCAGGCCAAAAGGTCTTAGGAATTTTCTTGTCTGAAAGCATTATTTGAACCAAGTTCATTATAGTCCTATTATTCCTTTATGCCACATGATTTTGTTGTGGAGTGAAAGTTGTAGTAAGTTGCCTTTTCACACCATTATCTTCACAAAATCTCTTAATTTGTTCTGAATTAAACTCACCGCCTAAGTCAATGCATAAACACTTTATGAACATTTAAGTCTCATTCTCCATATGCTTCTTAAAAATTTTAAAAGATTGTAAAACATATAATTTTTCTACCAAAAAATAGACCCATGATTTTCTACTATAATCATCAATGAAACATAAAACATACCTTTTCTTGATATTATATATAGGATTTATCGGACCACAGATATTAGTGTAAATGAGCTCCAGCTTTTGTGTTTCTCTCCACGAGCTTTATTTAGGAATAAAGTTTCTTTGCTACTTTCCAATCAGATAACTGGTGCATGAAATCTTTGATGCTAGAAGTTGAGGTAGTCCACCTACTATTTCTTTGGTTTGTAACATTTTTAAGCCTTTAAGACTTAAATGCCCATACCTCCAAAGCCAAAAATAAGTTAGATCCTGAGATCTAGTATGAAGGCAAGTTTCATGTGCTTGTGATCTGCTTGATAAATTTAACATTTTGTTCATTGTCATGATGGACTCAATGATTAGCCGTTCATGTGCTTGTTCATTTTTTTCTCAGAATTTTTTTTATGGGCAATAATGCATGAAAATGGTGCGAAAAAAAGGAAGAAAAAGAAGAATATAATGAGAAAGAAGAAAAAATAAGTAGAAAATGGAGAGCTCAACTATTGGACAATTGTTAAAACCAAATCAAGTATCTACATTGGATAAAAAAAAATAGAGCAAGGCTTGGAAAGCCATCAAATTTGTGATGGGTTGGACACATTGGAAAAGAAGAAACAAGATGGTTTTTTTGGAGCATTCAATCTCTAATGCACAGGTGCTCTCAGAAATTCAAGTGCTATCTTTTTTGTGGATTACTAGTAGGTGTAAGAAGTTAAAATTTACTTGGGTTGAATGGATGTGTTGCCTGAAATTTGCTGTTAAAATTTGGGTTTAACTATTCAGGTTGGAGGTGATAGATGGTTGAGTAGTAATTTTTGTACTTTTGATAGCTTCTAGCTAGTCCCTGATTGTAAACTTGGAAACCTCATTAATAAAATTTTGTTGAATGTTAAAAAAAAGAAGTAGAAAATGGAGAGAAAGACAGGGAAGGAAGAAGAATAAAAATAAGAAAAAAAATGGTGAGAAAGTGGGAGAAGAAGAAGAAGCCGAAGAAAAAGAAGAAGGTAATGATAAAGAAAAGAGCTTAAGAAAGAAGGTAATGATAAAAAAAAAGATTAAGGGAATAATAATAATAATAATAGTGATGATGATGATGATAAGAAATGAGAGAATTTTTTGAGAAAGACAAGGAAAATGAGTGAGAAAAAAAAAAGAGGTTTTAATGAAAGAAATATGGTTTTATAATGGTGGAAGAAAAGGGAATTTTCATAGTTTCTGATGACTATCTGTCAAAAATTCAAAGTTGAAACTTGAAATTTCTAGTGGGAAAATTCAAAGAAAATTTTTTCAATTCCCTATAAATAGTCATTAGAAATAATTGAATTTAAAAAACTTTATTTTGGCAGATAATTTTTAGAAAAAAAAATATTCACCAAATAATTTCTGAAGGATAGCTTTCGAAAATGTGGCCAAATAGTTTTCCAACAACTGAGACAGATATATAGCTATCGGGAATTGTCTATCAAAAATTTCCAGTGGACAGTTATTAGAAATTATCCATTGAAAAAATTAAATTTAAAAATTTTCTTTTTGACAGGTAGTTTTGGGAAAAATATTCATTGAAAATTTTTTAATAGATAGCCGTCAGAAAATATCGCCAGACTATTTCTGATGGCCATGCGTCTCAAAGCTCCGAAAAAAGGTAAGTAGTTAGAAAACTGTCGCCGAGAATTCAATAAGTTTTTATAGTGACTCACTTTACTATCTCAACCTCATCGTCTCATAGGTCTATTTTTTTAATTAGCCATCAAGTGGCCAAACACAAGAAGTGTCCACCAACTTTTAACATTCGGTCACTTTAGCCCCAAATGTCCTAAACTTTGCTTTTTGTCCACAGTTACCAACGGTGAATATTTGGTCCATGTTTTCCATCGGCTCATCAAGCCATTAGAAACTTCTAATGGCTTGGACGGTAAAAATTAACATGTTAGAAAATAGACTTTTTTAAGTATTGACCAAGGGTAGGGTAAGGTAATATAAGACGGTATTTCTAATATTTGCCACAACACAAGTTAAATGAAATAAACATGGTCCTTTTTCGTAACCCATTGCTTAGGTACATTTCTCAATTTCTATGTTGGTAGTCCTCATTATAGAATTTTTTGGTCGAGTAGTGCATATCTCTATTTGTAGACTACTTTTGTTCGAGAACCTATTTTAGATTAGGGTGGAAGCACAAATTGGATTAAGAAGAAGCAAAAGGAGAATTCTAATTGAAAGTTTCCAACAATTGAAGAAAAGTCTCCCTAATACCTTTTTTTTAATCAGCAGAGGAGTATTTTATTGGAGTACAACTCTGTAAGGCCGCGAGTTGAAAAAGTTATAGAGTCCAAAGAAAGAAAGAACCTAATACTTAAGGAAAACGAAGAGAGAAGTATGCCTAATACTCAAGGAAGATGAAGAAAAAATTATAGATTTTTTAAGTAAATGCCTTGAAAGAAAATGAGGGAACTAAATTGGGGGCAACAATAGATATATGAATTTTAATTAGCTTTTACATTTTTCCTATTTATCCCTTGGAATTTGGTGTATGGTGGATATTGTGCACATATGTCTAATTAATTAGACATATATGTGAAAATGTTTGTTTTACCCCTTACAAATCTAGTTAATTTCTAGCATATCCCTAGCCTTTTCAACCCTCCTTGTGAACTCATTGAGGGAGATGAATTCATTGTTGTCGCCATCCTCATTGAAGACCTTTGTCAAATCCGTGTCCCCCTACAAGGCGGCCAAGTGGTCGCTCCCATCCATCCCATAGAAAGCCTTGTTGACAGACTCTTCATCACCATTCTTGTTGAAGAGGTCGACACTGTAGCTCATGTAGATGGTAAAAATGATGTTAAGTAGATGAGAAGATGATGCCGACAACAGATCATGAAGATGAGTGATTGCAAGAAGATCCTGAAGGCGAGCAACGATTGACTCAATGTAAAGGCGAGTGGGGTGATGCAAAGGCAAGCGGCGGCAACGAGATCTAGAAACAGATCAGAAGATTGCATGTTTGAGATTTGTTGTGCCCTAAAAACTAAGTTATATATGTTGGTTTAAATACTTTTATATATTGTTTTAGATACTTTTATACATTTATTCAAAAATGATCCGCAAACAATTGGTGATGGAGTGATCAGGAGGTGGCGGTGACAACTTGCTCGGAGGCATGCTCTAAGGCGACGTTAGCAGAGAAGCTTTGATCTAAAGGTGACAAGCAACTAGAGGAGCTCTGATCTGAAGGTTACAACTGGTGGAGTGAAAGGAATGGACAACCGCAGGTGAGGGCGATGATGGCAACTATGATTTTTGAAAAGAGAGAGATTTTATTTAGCAGCAATTCTATCAAATCTTAAGATGGTTAGTGGGTTTATATATGGATGATTAAGTGTAGGGTAATGTTTTTTTTTATCGGCAATGAAAAATTTGTTAAAAGCAAAAGAAAAAAATAATAGCTACAAGTACCATGTTAGAGATAAAGATAGTGACCCAAACAGCCCAAAACTCAAATAATCCAACACCTAACAAATCTTAACAGCAAAACCCCAAAATAAAACCAAAATAAACCCAAAATAAACCAAGAAACCGAATCACCAAGCCCAATCATTCTAGGAAAACATAAAAGCCCAGACAAATGATGAAGCGTAGGTTAGTGTGTCTAGTTAAACTTATCTATATAGATAACTAAATTTTATGGGTTTTACTTTACAAATGATAAGTGTAGGTTAGTGTGTCTGATTAGAATGGGTATATATAAATACCTACACTTTTTTGTTTATTATAATAATGAATGTTCTACATAATTGAATATAAAAAATATACATACAATTAAGGTGAAAAAATGTATTTTAAATTCAGATAAAATTATCTTAATTCTAGACAAATGCGTACCAAAACTGCAATTGCATCTAAAAAATAGACAGATATATTTTAAAAATAAACATATGATCAAAGTAAAAAAAATATATCTAAAATCTAAATAAAATGATCTCAATCCAAGTCCTAAACAAATGGTTACTAGAATTAGACAAATGTCTCTCAAAACTAGAATAACGAATCTTAAATAAATATGAAAACCAGTGAAATAAATATATCTCAAATCTAAGTAAATGTTTATCAAAACTAAATAAGTGCATATTAAAACATACAAATTAATCTCCGAAAAATATATATACAATTAAAGTGAACAATTATATCTCAAACCTATATAAGATAATCTCAATCTTATGTAAATTTATATTAAAACTAGATAAATATATCTTAAAATTAAACATATATACAATTAAAACTAAACAAACCTCAAAGTTAAGCAGCGTGATCTCTATTTTAAACAAATGTATATCAAAACTAAAACACATACATAAACTAGGAAAATACACCTTATAAATAGATGTCAAATTAATGGTGTTGAGAGGGCGCACAAGGAGTAGCATTTATTTTACCGAATATTTAGATTATACCGGTACTACAAGTTGTACCACAAGCGCAGCAGAAAGCTCTCCCAACCAATGCACAAAGGTGACCATTCAATCAGACAGCAACACGTGTTAACTCAAGACTTTGTCACTTTTAGGGTTCCTCCTTAACGTCCACTGGACAAAGATAACACCAGTCATTACATGGCAAAACTACAAGAAAGAAAACACAAGCAACCCAATTAATGTTCCATTTGTGTCTCTCAAATACCAGTAGTGTGAAGCATAATGTTCAAATCTTAATTGGCTATTTAAGCTGGTGGGGTCCGCCTCTGCGAGTTACAAAAAAAAAAAAAAGCAAAGAAAGAAAGAGAAGCGGTGAAAATTGTTTTGGGAAACCAGTAACTAAAAAACCTGGGCTTTTACAGTGCTAAAACAAGGCATAAAACAGTGGCTTCACTCCCATTTTTCATTACCAGGGTTTCCAATTTCATATCTCAACCTCTCTTCTCTTTCTTTCTCTTTTCTCTTAGAAATCTCCTTTTATAGTGACCCAGGATTTCAGGCCCTCCAAAAGTAGGCTCAGCCCTTAACCAGGACTAGAAAGGGAGAACTATTATTAATTTATAATATATCTGGGTTTTAAGAAAAAGAAGATATGGGAAGAGGGAGGGTTGAGCTGAAGAGGATAGAGAACAAAATCAACAGGCAGGTCACATTTGCCAAGAGAAGAAATGGTTTGCTCAAGAAGGCGTATGAACTTTCTGTTCTCTGCGATGCTGAGGTCGCTCTCATCATCTTCTCCAACAAGGGAAAGCTCTACGAATTCTGCAGCAGCTCCTGGTACTTTTCTTCATCCATATTTGTTTCCTTAGATATGGTCTGTCTGTCTGTCAGCAAGATCTGTGTTTTTTAGAGAAAACATCAGTGGGTTTGATTTCTGAGGGAAGGACAGGTTTTTGTTTCCTTCCTGTGTTTTTTCAAGGATTTTTGGTGGTTAGGTTTTTCTATTTTTTGAAACAATTATGATCCAAATTTGTCCCCGTTTTTTTTCTTCTTTTGCTTGAGATTTCTCGGATATATATATGTCTTGAAATACTCTTCATTTGGCAATTAAGTTTTTGAAGGGCGTCTGCCAAAAAATTTTGTCAAGTCCTTTCCACTTTTGGATCACTCTCTTAACCTCTGGATGATGCCCTAATGAGATTGGACTTGCTACTGAACCGGTCCTGGATGAAATTAATCGTGCAGGTCTAGCCAACAGCTGGATTTTTTTTTTTTTTAAGTTTACTTTCCCTTTTTTTTTTTTATTTTACATATTGGGAAAGAAAAATCTTTTCGCATTAATTTTTTATTTTCTGATGAACTTTTCAATCAACACAAAACCAAGATTAAGACTTATCCACTGTTAAGATTTGGTGGCAGAGGTGTCATGTTTTTGCAGTATCTCTGCCGCCCTTTAATTTTAAGACAGGATATAAAAACAACTGGTAGTACTTTTTTTTTTTTATTCTTTCAGATGTAGAGTGGAAGAGATCTAACTAGCTTGAAAAAACTATTAGGCGAAATTCACTTTTTGTTCTTTTCAGAAAAATTTCACTTTTAGTACGTAGCACTAGCTTCTCCAATATATTTTTTTCCAAACAAAATAACAACGGGAAAAGTTCTTAATAGAGATTATTAATTAACTCAATTTTACGAAGCTCTATCTTTCTGTTACCTGATTTATGGAAAGTTATTTGATTAACCTCCTTGTCTTCGTTCAGTTTCTTTGTAGACAGGATAGGATAGCCCGTATCATCATTTCCAAAAACTTTTGGCAGAAAATTAAAGTTCCTAGTAGCGAAAATCATAGGTTTGAATTGAAAAATCATCATTTCCTTTTCGATCCGTTAAATATATTGTTTTCCACATATCTTCAAGTAAGCTACAGATACTGAGGAACTATTCCTACCACTAAATTAACAATTAATTGATATGGGTTATTCTTTTATCTTTGTTTCTTGTTTTTCTAGTTAATGTCCTAGATAAAGTTCATATACTTTTTTGATGTCCACGCCAACTACATTTATGAATTTTTTTACGATGGTGTAAACGATTCGTGTCATAGTTGAGAGGCTTTAGTGTTAGTGTTTCTAAGATGTGTCTCCGTTTTAATAAATTATTTTTTATGGAAATGATCCATGCTAATAAATTATTCTAAATTCTAATGCTAAGCGAAAATTATACAAGTTAAAGCTTATGCAAATGTTTATGTCTTGGGCAACAAACATGGATCTATAAGAAAATTATGTAATTCAATATGTGCTTATTAATTAAGGAGAAACTTCTAGTTAATTAAAAGAGCAGAACTTTTGTAAACCATGAACAATCTTTAGTCTTGTGTCTTATTTGAGTGAATTTTTCTTTTTTTATTTTTTCTGAACATCAATGAAGAATTTATTCAATAAAAGTGTATAATATACAAAGTGCAAGTAGAGCTAGCAAGAAGTTAAGCTCCTTCAGCCCCAGCAGCTAATAAATCCCTTCCTCGGACATTACCCTCCAACTCTTTCTTATTTGAGTGACTTAAAGAGAATTTCAAGTGTTATTTTTTGTAATTAATACTGGGGTTATGACAACATAGATCTAGATTTTTGCACCGAAAGGAAAAAAACTTAGCTACAAAGGGTTGGTAAATTTTTTTCTTTCTTTATTTTTGTTTTTTTTATAACTCTTGTCAAAGCTATATTGGATCTTATTACTTCTACTAAACTTTCCTTTGGCCGCCGGTTTTAAGCCAAAAAAAAAGGAAAAAAAGAAAGAAAGAAATAATAATAAGGACAAGGGCTTCTACTACCTCCATATATATATATATATATGTGTGTGTGTGTGTGTGTGTGTGTGTGTGTGTCCCTAACCCCACCTTTCTAATAACCTTCCGTACTTCATATGATATATTATTTCTGTATTTATGTATATTATGCATTTTTAAAACACTTTTAGAAGGCAATATTGTTTTCGAAATATAGAAATGTATAGTTAGCTAATGCATAGGAAAAGAGAGCTGTTGAAGAGTCCATCACATAGTAAGTAGGTTGCAGAGAAAAGAAGAGGTTGGTAATTGGGAGCTTAAAAGATTAGAGTGCATCACAAGTTATGATACTAGAAAGGGGGTCATGACTGATGATAAGGAGAATACTGATAATAGAGTGGGTCTGTTCTTTTATCACAGAAGAATTTGCTATTGAAAAGGAGTTAAGAAAGCTGACTGGTGTTCTACTTTCTTCCGGGATAGGGCTGTCATCTTGGTTTGGGGCAATGTTCTGTATAGGAGGTTTCTCTTTTGTCTTGGGGTAGCTTTTTGTATTGGGACTTAAACTATAATATATAGTTCTTTGTTGAGGTTCGTTTTCTTATAAGCAATGAAATTATTTATTACTTAATAGAATCCAGGCAGTGGCTGGAGAGAAGAATAATACAATCAAAGTATAAATTTTCCACACAAGTCTTCGAGGCAATCAAGTATATATGAGTTTTCCACACAATCAAGTATGAGTTGAAGGAGGGTTCGTCAGTCTTGTGTGCTTCTTGGTCTGTTCCTTTTTAGGAGTGAGGTTCTTAAGCTTGGTTTCCTTCGTTTCATCATCTTTCTCTCTAAGATAATTCTTGTACTTCTTTTTTATTTTTAACAAAATAGTTTTTTCCATCAACAGTTTTTTTTTTAACAGCAAGACCAAGGACACAACGAAAATTCACAAAAGAGTTTTCAGCATTGCCGTATTAGCTTATTCGCGCATTAGTATTTTTCTATTTTATTTTCAAAAAATAGACATTTGAGTTCAAGAATTCGGGCATTATTATTTAGATTGTTTTTAATATATCAATCATATTGGCAGAGCATCATGCAATGGTTCCCTGATCATCTGTTTTCAAGCATGTTTTTGTTTTCCCTCTTGATGAGATGACGTTTAGCTGGTAATCAAATGAAGAAGGACCTTAGGAGCTCAATTTACTAGCTAGAACACTACTAACACTACAAGAATTGTAGGTTTTGCCAACCAAAATATTCGACTGAAATGGCGATGGCAAGGTATTCTATTGCCAAATTGGTTGACAAAAAGGGGTAGGTTTTCAAGGAGAAAAAGCTACCAACTTGGCAACTGTTTTGAAGCTAGCGACTCACCTGGCGACCTGGTGCACCTTCAGTCGCCAAAAAGACAATGTTTTCCCCATTGGCAATATGTGAGAAATGAAATTGACCAATCAACTTCCACAACCTCTCTCCTATAAATTCAAATTCTTCATGTTTTAGCCTATGCTTTTTTTTTATTATTATCTCCCACTCTTTGTTTTTGTTTTGGAGCAAGAGACTCCTTGTTTCTATAGCAACTTTCACTTTTTGAGAAGATTCAGCTTCCATCTGTCCTTCTTGTTCTTCTTTGATGGTTGATTTTGTAGCATCTTGTATAAGGCTAAAATTCTTCAATTCTTCCTTTGTCTCATAACTCTTGGATTTTTTGCTCCCTGAACTGACTTAGCAGCATTCCTCATGTTTGGCCCTCTATTTTCTTATAATTTTTGCTCCACGGCTCCCTTGGTTACTTCTAATTTCTACACAGTAATCCGGCACAATAATCTCTTTTTATTAGGCCTCTTTTCCTTCCCAAAAAAATCGTTCATTCCCAAAAAAAAAACCCAGAAAAATAACTAAAAATTAGTAATAAAAAAAATGTTAAAAAGAAAAATTTAACAAAAACTTTTGAATCTAGTATCTAAAATATTCGAGCTAAAAATTTTGAATATGGTTATTTGAAATCATAGCAACATACCTACCGAAGTAATCAATCATCCTATCCGTCAGTGAAATTAGTCACTCAAATCTAGTGACCAGTTGTTAGCCGCTATTCAGTCAACAAAAAATGTATTGAGGACCGATTGGCAACTAATCCATTGATCACCAAAACAAGTTTTTCTTGTAACGTGATATATATATGTCATTGAGAAAAATATATGTTTGATAGTTCCTGATGACTGTTATGCATTATGAACTATATTGAATCATATAAGCCCAATAAATATGTAAGTAACTCTATCATTTTTTTTTAGTAAACACCACGGTGAGTGTAGATCTTATTTCACAAAATCAACCCAACGGCACTTACATATTAAGGCAGCTAAGTTTATTTGAGTTTTATTTTAAGTCAGGTTTTTCCCTTTTTATAGGCCCCTGACTTAACATGTAAGTGTCGTTGAGCTGATTTTATGAAATAAAATCTATACCCACCGTGGAGTTTACTAAAAAAAATATATGAGGTGGGTCTTTCTAGCCTTTTATTTGGAAAAGAATACATTCTAAGTAGCATAGATATTGCTAAAATTATTTGTATTATTATTAATTTAGAATTAAACCCCAGCTGGCTTTGTTTTTTTGGCATATGTCATCATATCGTTCATGGTTCTACATTTCCTATGGCTCTATATTTTCTAATGAAAATTTTGTGTGTTTTGCTCTTATATGGTTTTTTTTACCTTTTTTTTTTTTTTTTTTTGTGTGCAATTAGAAGCAGCTATATATTGTATAAGAGTTAAGAGATCTCATATGTAAGGTAGGGAGAAGTGTCTATTTTTTTGAGACCCGAAAAACACTCGAATCAAAATTAGAGTATTATATGGCAGAATGGAGAAATCAATGTTCAAACTCCCTAACCTTCCTGATATATATTCCTCTGGCTCTTTAACCATTGAGCTAAACAGTTAGAGATGGTTGTTTTACGTACTATTGTTTTAATGCTTGTCTCATATCCAAAAGAAAGTAATAATAATTATAAACGAACAGTTTTATTTTCATCTCCATAATAAATGACACTAATTAGATAAGTTAAACACAAGAGGACTGCTAAGAGCAAACGTTGCCTACCAACAAACATGTAAAAAGACAAAGCCACATTATTGTTCCAATCTAGCAAAAACTAGATACTGGTCGTTACCCTTCACCATACATACCCACGTCTAACCACTTGTTTCTTTCTCTAATTACTGCATTTTACTTGTTTATTTTTTTTATATAATTTATAAATAATTGTAACTACACTGAAACTTAGTTAAGAGGCCGAAAAATGTATATTTGTAAATAGTAATAACTAGTGGGTTGATGATAAAAAAATTATATTTTTGAAAGATTTTTTCTATGGTCTTGTTTTATTTTGACCCAACCTTTTAATTTTCTATGTTGCACTTTTTTTGACTTTTAGACTTAAGGTTAGCTCAATAAATTTTTTTATAAAATTCCCATAATACATTAATATATGTAAAAATATCAGACAAGATCTTGTGGTTTTTATATCATTAATAAAAATAAAAATAACGGCAATTAATATAGAGAACAACGTTTCAAACTTAAGTAAACCACATGATTCATATCTAATATTTATACATAAATTAATAAATTTATGCATCGGTTACCAGAAGATTTAATGAGTTAATTTTTTTTTCCTTGTGTACCCCTAAGCTTTATAATACAATGTGTTACAACTTACAAAAATACTGTTATACAGTTAACCTATCCTACATTTTACTCACTAAATCTCAATCCACCAACTTGTTGCAGAGGGAATAAATCGCTTGCACAAGCAAAAGGTTGAATTTTGGCTGAGGACATGACATAATGGTCTTCATATCAATAGGGTTAAGATCTAATCGGCTAAGTCAACCTTAAATATAAGAGGTTAAAAAAATGTATTGAAAATTATAGAGTCGTGTAAAATAAACACAAGAACATGGAAAAAAAAAACTCCATGCAGTTCATCCGAAATTGTTAATAATAGATTAAAAGAATTTAATTTTATTTGTAACAATTATTTGTCCAAACTATATTTTTATTAAACTTTGCACTTTAAGAAACCTAAAAAGAGTTTTTAAAATATTTTTTATAAAAAGGGTATTTTAAACAATAAGAGGTAAAGTGTAATTTTACCTTAAGCTTAGGAAACAAACCCAAAAAGTGTATATTTTTTAAACGAGAAGAGATAAAGTGTAATTTTAACTCAAACTTAAGAGACAAACTGTAATTAGCCATTGCAAAGTTTCAAAAAAAAATTGCATCTATATCGTTCTTTTTTTTGTGAAAGGGACTTTATCATAACTGCTACTAGTTATTATTATTATTTATAAATCTAATAAAAAAATTAGTAACAAGAAAAGTGCAAGATAGGTCTTCAACTGTTTAGTACATCCAGGTCTAGCTATAAAGAAGGGTAATACTATCACTTAGTATTTGCTTGAATGGAACAATGATATGGCTTTGTCATTTTGTGCTTTTGTTAGTAAGTGGTTGTTGGGCCGTTTGCCCTTAGCATCCCTCTAAACACAATTAAAGTTTCACATTGTTAGTATCATGCGTTTGTATGTAAGTATATTTGTGTATGTAGTTATGTATACATGTAAATGTATGGATGCATGTGTGTGTATTATTTCTTTTCCATGTTTCAGACTGTAGCACTGCTCATATACATATGTAGGGAAGGTTACTCTAAAGCTATTAAGTTGGCTAAAGAAGGCATCTCCAGGTCTTCTGGTTGTGAGTGTAGCTAGTTTGGTTGGTTTTGTTCCTGTTGTCTTGTTTTTGGGTGTTGCTTGTACTGCAAGTTGTCCTTGTACTCTTGTTGTGGTTTTTAATGAATTATTCATTTTTCTTGTAAAAAGGGGGGGGGGGGGGGGGGGGTGAATTTTCAAAAGGATATTGACTTCATCCCTTCCCTCCCTCGATCCTGAAGATCATTTTTTTTTTCTTTTTGCCGTTGCATCTAATTATATGTTTTTGCCTACAATTTAACGGTTCAATTTTACTGAGGAGTATTTGAGATATGAGTTTAATTAAGTTTGCTAGGCTAGTGTTGTCCAACATATCGGTTGCAAACGTGGTCTTACGGGGATAAATATATTTATACAAGGAGGTGACTCATTCCCCCTGAATTCCTCTTTAACACTCACTCTCCAGATTAGCCCCCAAAAAAAGAGACCGGCCTCTCTCCAGCAAAACAAGATTGTATTTAAATACCTATTGTAGGAAGTGTGTGTGATCAACATTCTGCTGATAATTATAAAAAAAAAAAACCAAAGAAACCCTTTGGAGTGATCTTTTGGAAGCTGGCTTCTGTGGCTGGAGAAACATAATTATTCAATCCGATTCACAAAATACAGTGACTGCTCTCTGCAACCATTAGAAGCCATCACTTTATGCTTATATATGGTGCTGTCATCGATGATATTATGGATCTTTTTGCCTATTTTAACTCTTATATTTTCTCTTATGTTCCTAGGACTGATTCTTTATGAAACTATTATGACCTCTTTGGGAAAAAAAAAAAAAAACAAAGAAACTAATCTACATTTTCATTGTATTATGTATGCTCCAACCCTTCAACCAGGCTTCTGAAAAATTAAATACAATATGTTGGCAAAACTAAACATTGAACCTTTAAGCCAATTATGAGGCCTATAATGGCTTTAAAGGTTAAATTTGATTTTTTTTTATACCCTATCTAGTATCAACATTGCACTACTACGGGCAGAAATTTGTGAGTGAAATCACACTAATTTGAAGTAAGAATGCTAGTTTTCGGACTGTTAGAATGTATCTACACTCTATGAAAACCTTCCTTATACTTTTGGGGCAGAAAAAAAAAAAATCGTTTCTTATGTTGATTTTTTTTAAAATTTTATTTTATGGATTTGATTGCTTTGGTTAGTAAATAGAACCTAAAAAAATTAAGAGAGAGAGAGACTCTTAAGGGTCTCTGGTTTCCTCCTGTAATCAAGGCTCTGAGATATAGTTGTGCTCCCGAAATTCAATCAACCTTCCCGCTGCCCCTCGCTTCGCCCCTTTCAAAGTTTATAAGTTAAAAGACTAAACCAGATTTCGCAGAGCTACGATTCTCCAACTCAAAATGATTTAGTCACAGTTTCAAATATTTGCTGAGGTAAAGCTGGATCGTTAAAACTCTAGTTTGATCATTGAGTTGAATTTGGTTGTGTTGTTGTGGGTTCTTGCAGAATTAGATACCGTGAAGCAATGGTTTCTCTGTGCACTAATCTGTTCCATTTGCTGTTTTTTAGGGCCAGAATTTTAAGGTTCCGAGTTCAGTTATGTCTTATCCTAGTATTGGGTTAGGACCTATATATTATGGCCTTTGGCCTCAGGTGGTTTCTTGTCGAAATTTGTCGTCATTTTCTTGCTAAAAAGTGAGCTTAACTGGCACTCATGTGTTATCATCTTCTTAACACTCTAGAGTTTAAAGCCATAATTTGGTTCTTTGATGGGGTTTTATCCTGATTTCTTCTAATTACATCCTAATTCATTTCTCCGTGATTTTGATTACTTTAATTTGGGTGGTGATCTTACAGTTATATTTCTTGTTTCCTTTTGTTTCAATGCTCTTCAGCATGCTGAAAACTATTGAGAGGTACCAAAGATGCAGCTATGGTGCTCTTGATGCCAACCAACCCATCCTTGAGACACAGGTAACTTGCACCCTAAAGATGGATGAACTTGTTTGCCTGCTTTTAGGTAGCCACCATTATTTGATGCCAACTTATTCATTACAACTCACAATGCAAGGGTTAGCGGTATAACCTAGCCGGTATAATCATTTTTTGTTTTTCATTTACAGTTAGTTACTGTATAAAATCTTGAAACTTTTTTCATCATTCTGTTCTATTAATTCTATTCTATAGTCGATAAGTTGTTTAATCACAAAGATAATTGGTGAGATCTCATTTCAAGTTAAATTTTTCTGTGTGACGAACTTACCAGAACAATTACCAGGAGTATTTGAAGCTTAAAGCAAGGGTTGAGGTCCTTCAGAGGTCACAGAGGTAATCTACTAGTATTCTGCCTATCCGTACTTGAAATTAATGACCTGCAGAGTGCAGAAATCACTCTGATTTGTTGCAAATGCGAAGATATTGCGAGATTAACGGTGAAACTTGAACAATTAATGCAGGAACCTTCTTGGTGAGGATTTGGCCCCACTAAATTCGAAGGAGCTTGAGCAGCTTGAGCTTCAGTTGGAAGCATCCTTGAAGCAGATCAGGTCAACCAAGGTACGACAACTATCTCTTGAAATGCGACAAGCCTACATCCAAATATGATCTCTTGAATAAAAGACAAGTTAAGTATATTCATATATTAGTCTGGCTGTTGCATTTATTGATTCCTGCGGTTATATTGGAGTTTGTGTTCGTCAAGTGTTTAGTCATGTCTTAGATACTGACCCAAGCCTTTAGATGTTGGTGTTTCACGATACAAAAAGTCGATGAACACCCTCTACAAACATGCGGATGGAATATCTGCGCTCTATTCATGTTAAAGAGGATGAGATTTTGGAGGTACAGTGCATGATTTTCTGAGGAAAAAGGTTGAAAACTAATTCTCAGAAGGTCGACATTTATGAGGTCAGACCTCAAACTTTGCGTTCGTCACAAGAAGATGGCCGAGATTTGTTTCTCGCCCAAGTGAAATGTGGAATCTTCCCACCCAAACCCGCTGTAAATCCACTTGTTTATCCCAATGTAAATTCCAATTCCATAGACATAGGTCAGGCTGGGAAAAAAGGTCTGCGGTATAGTATCTCAACCTTTAGATGGTATCCAGAGTATTAGTCTAACTTCCTTTTGCACCTTCCTGCACGACAAAAAAAAAAAAAAAAAGGTAAACTTCCTTTTGCTGCTGTGGCTAGGTGGTAGTGTACAGTTACGAATCAGGCCATTTTAGAGCTTTTTCATCATAATCTGTCGAGTACCTTGGCACTTGTTATAATGATATGTTTAAATCATTTGCAGACTCAGCTGATGCTTGACCAGCTTGCTGAACTCCAAACCAAGGTCTACATATTGTTTAATATAATCGTAGAGCTATGCTTCTGTATTATATCCATTCTGATAAGTGGATTGAGCTTCTTACTCGTGCAGGAACAGAGTCTTGTGGCAGAAAATAAAGGCTTGAGGAGGAAGGTAACCCTGGTTTATTGTAGCTTTCCTCGGCGAAAGTTACCGGAGTTAGAAATCTCACATGCCTTGTGTAATTTTTTATTCCCCATTTCGCAGTTGGATGAGTGTTGCGGTGGCCAAGCTCATCTTCAACTCTCATGGGAAGCAGGCGGGCAGAACATCCCCTACAGCCACCTCCCAACCCAATCCGAAGGGTTTTTCCAGCCTCTGGGAACCAATTCCACATTGCCAATCGGGTACATATGTAAATAGATTCTCTCTCGTCGAGCTTCTCTTCTAGCCCTTTTACTTTCACTTTGGGCCATCTAAAGCTGTTCAATGTACGTTCCTGTCACAGATATGATCCCGTTGGATCGAGTGAAATGAACGTTGCAGGGCACGGGCAGAATGTGCATGCATTCATACCTGGATGGATGCTTTGATTCAAGACGAAGGTGAAAATGCAGATGGTCTACTGATGAAACCATCTATTATTGTTCAATATTTTTGTTACTTGTAAAAGAAGTCAATAAGTATGTATGACTTAGTTTTTCTGATAAACTGATGGCTACTAGAAGGCCAAACATGACCAAGTATTTGTATAAATATGCCAAAATATTGCTCATAACTTGTATACATATATATATTTGTTATTTTTGAATGGACGATTTTAAGCTGTATTTACATAGAGTATGTTAATTTTCCGTTTTCAACACCTCTGATTTGCTCAAACTTGGACTAACCGACCAAGTGTCTTCCAAGTTTCACAGGTTTGAGCAGACCTCTCCATAGGGGGAATCCAGGCCCAATTTTTGCTGTGCTTTTTTCCGGCCCAAATATGAATTGGGAAATAGTCCCAGCCTAAGCAGGATTCTGGAAATCAACAGGAAGCATGGGTAGTAAATCTTATCAGGTCCCTTAACTTTGTTGTCTCAAGCGAGTAAATACCCTACGTATGACTCAGTTTGATTTAATCTCTTGATTTTGAGAAACGAAGGGAGTTGGCTCCTTAACAACTTGGGTAAACTATAACTTTAGTCCTAACTTTCAACCTTTCAACAAAATGACTCTTACATTTGGAAACTTTCATTGAGACCAAACTCACTCATGGATTAACAAACTTTACAATATTGCTAACTACAATTATTAAATTATTTAAAAATGATAATTCAAAAAAATTTATGTATAATAATTTAAATAAGTTTTGGTTATTTAATAATTTATATTTTGCTTATTTTTATCGGCTAATTGGAAAGGAAAAAAAATTCACTTTTTTTATTCTCTCCACTTTTACTTTGATCATTTATTTTTTCTATAAATTTTTTTACTTATTTTGGTAAAATAAATGCCCATTGCTAGGAATTTATCCACATCAATAAATCATCCAATATATCTTTAACTTTGCGATAGTTTTCCCTTGTCTTTTTCACCAATTTTTCTTTATGTTTTTATTTGTTCAATTTCTTGCATTAATATATTCTTTCCGTCTAATTTGGATCTTTTTTTGAAATCTAAATACTAGAGTTGGAATGCATCAAAATAAAAAAAAAAACAATCGTGATTCTAATTAAGCAATTAAATCAATTTTTTTATTTCTTTTTCCAATATACCGTACTTTTATCTATATCTAGCTACAGTACATAGATTCATAACCAAACAAACCAAGAATAGAGGACAAGTGATTAAAAACCAAAAATCAATAGAGGACAAGTGATTAAAAACCAAAAATCAATCTTTTATGAAATCTAATAAAGTATAAAATTTATTGAACCAAAGAAATGGAGATAATAAAAACAGAGCAATGGACTAACTCCCTTAAGTAGACAAAGTTAAGAGACCAACCCTGCAATTTGGCCTATTGGCTGGAAAGGAGACAAAGCAATGGACAATAATAAACGAATCCATGAAAGAACGAATGGAAGTATCACCGCATTAGCAAGCCTGGAATTCAACTCGAGGAGCAACCTTGTCTGCTACGTTTTCAGCAACTTTCTGAAATTTCCAGTTTTTCGTCCCACCACCATCCCCACTGTTCTTTTTACCCAGAATGAGGGAATTTGGGGGACAATCTAGAAAAGAAAAGGCGACAGACACCAAATAACAATTCTTTCCATGAAAGACGAAACTTATTGGTTTTGGATTCCGGGCCACAAACACCAATCCATGTAGAGCAATAAAGTTCCCAGCTGACCCAGAACGGGCCAGTCACAGAACAGTGAAAACAAACATTTTGCGCTGCCAGTTTCTTTCCTGCGTCGAGTTAATAGTAAATATTTCCCAAACCAGTCGGGACACTGTAATATTTCTGGATTTCAAGGTTTTATCGCCATATGAGCGATTAATGACTGACCGGAGCTGGCAACAAAAGAATATCCATGTATGACTATGAGCGCTAATTTGCTACTAGCCATGGGAAAAGAATATGTACTTTGCCCGTATCTATTTCACACTGTTAAATAGCAATTTATGAAATTTACACTTACTTTTTAATAAGTACAATTTATATGATATTTTTTTATAGTTAATGAATATATTAAATTATTATTTTTTTTTTCTGTAAATGTAAAACACTCACAGTATTAATTTTTGGAAACCTGAGATCAGTTCCAACTCTTTTTTCTTGTTGACATCATAGCGCCACCCTCTGTCGTTCATTTTCCCATCCTCCGTTGCTTTTATTGAATCCCTTCTATATCATCTATTAAAGCCCTTGCTCTGCCATTGCTCCCCTTTCACCATATCAATTTCGGAGACCCGCTGTTGTTCAATGCCCTGGGTCGCCACTTCCTTGGCGGTTCACGCTGTGGTTCGCTGGAATCGAAGGGGAAATGCAGCACAACACGAGAAGATTACTACCATTTTCTATTTAGTTAATGAAAACCATTATAGTAGAAGTGGTTCATATGAGTCCTACACTAAGAGTTGAAGAAAAAGGTTGAAAAGAGCAAGAAGCTAGTTTTAGCTAGCGCTTGTGATTGCTTGTTCTGATGGCCTCTTGTAGGGGTGAGCATGAGTTGGGTAAACCCGAAATCGAAACCAAACCACCCCCATTGGGTTGGGTTGGGTTGGGTAAAAATTGATCATGGTTCTCGGGTTGGTTCCACATATAGGAGAACCAATGGTTTTTGGGTTGGTTCTGGTTCCATATGGAACCAACCCGAGATGGAACCGAACCCGAGATATATATATATATATAATAAAAATTATAGTATTACTAATATATCTATACACACACACACACACACACACATATTTTTGAAGTATTATGATGGTTATTTTGTGTTTTTATATTAAATTCTTAAATTAATGTTCCAAATTGAAACAGTATAGAAGTTGTAGGATCATTTACGAAATTTCTCCATATTCACTTAAATCACTTTGCTTCATAGACCCACCACTCCTAAGTCATTTTGCTTTCGATCTTTTATTCCAAACTACTCTTTACGACACAATTATGATATTTTTTTCATTTGAGTCATGCAAAATTAAAAATTTATGACATCGACATATTTTAGGTTTTGATACTGAAGAAGATGGTCTTAAAGGCTCAGTTTTCTATATTGAATGTCATACCAATATTAGAATTACTGGAATAAAATAAACTAGTTGAGATAAAAGATACCCTACAAGCAACTCTTTTGAACCAATTTTGTAATAACAACATTTTAAACTCTTTTAAATGTATCTAAGTACTTATATTTAAATATTAATTTAATTGTATATTATGTTGAATATGTCATAAAACTGATTATGGATGTAGATTTATTGAATTTTAGTGTTGTTATAGATATATGGTACAAATTGAAAAACTCGAGAATCAGTACCGAGAAACCCAGAACCATGGTTCTAGTTCTGTTCGGTTCTCGGTTCTGAGTTGGGTAGAAAAATTTTGAAACCGAGGCCATTTTGGATTGTTTGGTTCCACCATAAAACCGAACCAACCCGACCCACGCTCACCCCTAGCCTCTTGTGTCACAACTATTGTTTCCGATATATAAGTTATTGTTCCAGAACAATATTTTGTTCATTTACAATGAATTATTATTCATCTCATAACAACCATTGTACCATATTTTTTGCTTTTGTTATTCAAAATTTTTTGTTTCATAAAATACTATTTTATAAATAATGTTTTTCTTTTCAATAAGAAACATTATTCTACTCATACAAATTATATGTTTTATAAGATATTGTTCATTTTGTAAGAAATATTATTCATAAATAATGTTATTTCATTCAGTAAGGAATGTTGTTCCATTTATATAAATTTATTATTCACTTTGTAAGAAAATGTTATTCCATAAATAATGTTGTTTCTTTCTCAGCAGTAAAAAATATTGTTCCATACATACAAATATATTGCTTTGTAAAGTACTATTCATTTTATAAGAAATGTTATTCATGAATAATGTTATTCTATATATTCGGTAAGAAATGTTGTTTCATTTATAAAAATTTGACATCCCATAAAATGCTATTTATTTCATAAATAATATTGTTTCATTTAGTAAAATATTTTATTCCATTTAGACAAGTTTAACTTCAAAATCTTGTTTATTTTATATGAAATATTGTTCAAACACGGTGACAGTCTTGTAAAAAATGTTATTTATTTTATAAAATGTACTGTTCAATATGTGGTAGCAATTCTACAAAATGTATTGTTAATTTCATAAGATGTACTATTTAAATTGCAATAGCAATTCTATTAAAAACACTGTTTATTTTGTAAGATATGTTATTTAAGATACGATGACATTTTTGTAAATAAAGCAAAACTAAGAAAGAAAAACGCTGCACTTGGTACAACGTAGAGCTAGTAATCTAGAAATAGCAAACATCCCCCTAATTAGGGGACGAAGAGAATATTTGGTAAAACAGATGCTTGACAAATGTGGGTTGACTAACAGAGACAATAGCACTATAAGAGATTCTGTGAAAGATTGGAAAAATTTTGATATTTCCCACTTTATCTGCATATCATCCTTGTGTTTTTATTTTGTGCTACGATCAAGAAGAATTCTGAACTTCGATCAGCTCGTCATGTGATATATCTCACTTAATAAGATTATGTTTGGAAAATATAGAGAAAAATAAAAAAGAAAAAAATGAAGAACATCAGTTTCCTAATGCTATGCGTGGCTCATCGAGACGCACACATATTTAGCGTTGTGTATATTACACTCATGACCCCTAATCTATAAGTACTTTATCCTGTAGTCTCGAATCATTCTAACAATTAGCACATAAATGTTTAAGAATCTTCCTTTCATTATTAGATTTCATTCTAATTAATATATAATAAGTCATATCATATCTATAACTTGTAAATTAAATTCCAAAAAGCAATAAGGAAAATGGTTGGGACACACCAACTACTTTTATGTAAACAATAATGCACTTGAAACATAGAACTAAGATTAACTGAAACGAGGCTTAAACTAAAACTCAAGGAGATATATAAACTTAGAATGCGTAGGGAAAATAAAGAATACAATAAAATCTACTTATAAACAGTGACCATCACATAACTTAGATAGGGAGCTTAACTGGCATAAGGTCCCATTGAGACCTAGATGTCGAATTATAGCCTACAAAATTCCTTTAAACAGTCGCAGCCACAAATTGCTTAATCTACCCATTAGGTTAATTAAAATGCCTCATAGTATCCGCCCAAAAAAAAAAACAGAAAAAGTGAACATCACATTGAGCACACTTGACATTGGTCAGTAACAGTGAGGGGAATCAAGCCACTTTTATTATAAGAATTGCTTGCTATATATCAAAACAGTGAGGGAAAGTGTCTACCGAGGGGGGAATCAAGTAGGAGAGTTTTGTTTGAGATTGGTTTATCCCAAGATGTACCTTTTGTACCCTAGAATTTTTAGGGAATATTTTGGAAGCTGATTTGTCTTTGCTTGTAATTATGAGGCGCCTGAGGCTGAAACTCTTGTTTTCTCTCGTCTTGTTGTGTCTTGTATAAACGTCCCACTTTCGACAAATAAAAAACAAGGAGAAACAAAAATAGTGAATGACATACTATGTCATCTCTAATGAAATATGTTGTATTTATAAGAGACCAAAACAAGATGTTTTTAAAATGTTTAAAGATTGTCCATCTATTTAGGTGAATTGGCTAGGGGGCATCAAGAGAATGTAGGAGGTCTAGAGTTTACTTCTCCACATATAATGCTCTAAAATGCTTGTTTGGTTACTTTTAATGTCCCGATAAAGTAAATATTTTCTATATCCTGTAGATATAAATATCTCTTAACCATTGTACCTTTAAAAAAAAATACTTTTGATTACCAAAAAAAATATTAAAAGACTAACCATAATTGGGAATAGGTTTTTTAGATTAATATTAGAGTTTTAGATAATTTATTAACAATGAAGACTAAATTGTTAAAGCTAAATGTTAAAAAACTAACAGCAAATAACTTTTTCAAATCTTCAAATTGCTAGACGAACCGTGCCCTACAAGCCTATCTACTAATTGTTCGATATATGGAAAAGATTAGAGTTTACAAGTGATGGAAGACTCGACTTGGCTACCCAGTTAAGATATGAAGATCAAAATTGGAAGGCCAAAAATATGTATGTATGTTTCGCTGGAAATTAAATATTACTAATACTAGTAGTATGATACTATGGTTCAAATTGGATGCGAATTGTTTTTTATTTTTCATTAATAGTGGCAGTTTGGGGCAGGTGATGCATAGTCGGATTGAGATGAGATGAGATTTGGAAGGATCCCAGTAGAAGAATCGATAATATTTGGAATAAGAATTAGGGGTGAACAAAATTTCGGTTTTATCCGAAATAATCCAATAATCAGAAAAAAGTTTCTGTTTTCGGTTACCAATTTTTAGTGATATTTCAGTTTTTGGTTACAAACTTAGTTTCGGTTTTTCATTTTCTCAATTAAAATTCAGTTAACTGAAAAGGCTAATTTTTTTTATCTACTAGTGGATTTGATAGGCACAGTCCTTTATAATTGTAAGAAAAAAAGGTATTTAAGATAGGAAAATTCGTCTAAAGAGTGTAGGAAACTATCATTTGCTACGATAAAAACTGTATGACAAAACTGTAAGAAATGTCCATGTCAAAAATACAAAGTGTAGGAAAAATGTAGGACAGTCCAACAGATTTCTGACACCAATAGTCTGACAGTATTGAAATATTTAATACTTACGCTTTTTTAACAATTTTTGTCCGATGGTTTTATGATAATACCATCCTACAATTTTGTGACAATAATTGTCATACGGTTTTGTGACATAACTTATTCTACACTTTTTTGACAATAAATGTCCTACGGTTTTGTGACAATAATTGCCCTGTGGCTTTGTGATATAACTTGTCCTACGGTTTTTTGACAATAAATGTCCTATGATTTTGTGATAGTTTTATGACATCTCAATTATTTCTTTTTTTTATAAATAATACACAGATATATCTATATATAGTATATTATATATTAATATTATACATACATACACACACACACACACACACACACACACACATATATATATATATAAAATAAAATACTATTAAAAAAAGTCGATTAAAATTAATAAAAAAGCTAAAACATTTACATTCTAATAAGATCAACTAATAATAGTCAACTAGATGCAGAGTCAGGCTAATCATCGCCATCTCATCGGGTACTGCCATCATCATCACGCAAAGTCGAGGGTCCGGTTCAAAACTCAGTTGGGATCGCTGATGCAGATATGATACCTTGTTATATCAATCTATTCATCATGGAGTTCACTGCAACATTGGTGTCCAGCTGGGTAGGCTAGCTAGCCTGACGCTGCTCTTGAAACTCAGCCTGAAGATGGGTCAAACCTCACCACAGTTGGTCATTGTCAGCCATTAGCCAAGCAAACTCGGCCGGATCAACACGTGGAACCTAATGTAGTAGGTAAGAAACAGTTAGGAAAGTAAAAGTGATAAAATTAACAAAGTTAAATCAGAATGGAAAATACCCGATTTGTTACAAACGTATGGGGATCAGTGAGGCAAAGCGGAATACCCAATAGTCGACCCTTCTTTGGTGGGCCTCGTACCTCAACCCACCATTAGGCATCAAACTACGGCCGGTTGTCCAAATTTGGGTATTTTTCCTAAACCTTTTGCATGTATCCTTCATACAATAAAATGAAATTAGATTTGATAAAAACACTTAATAAATATGTAAATGTTGTTAGTCATGATGTATGAAAATTTATTGTATTAAGTTATTGTGCAATCTAATCGACAAGTTGATTCATCTTCTTCCAAATGTGAGTTCGAATCCACCACTCATCAAATGTTGGCTCAACTTCATCCCGCTCTTTTGTCTAAGCATTTGATATGTGGTTAATAAATCAAGTAATTGGTAATGTATTATGAAAATTGTAATGTAAGTTAATGGAATGGAAAAGTTGTTATCATATGATCATAGTGCATCTCACCTAGGATAGAGCCCATCATGTGCTTTGGAACAATCCCCAACTGATCTACTACATTCTTGGCATGTGAACCAACCATGGACAATTTTTTTCATTTCTCCTGCTGCCATTGGTCACACAACTAGTGCCATATGTGATCACTATAACCCAATGGAATGTGCAGCCACTGCAAACTGCAGTCGAGGTTATTGTAAAACTTTGGGACCTTTCCCATCACAAGCGTCCTCCAATGATGCAAGTGGTTCCGTACAAACTGTAAGAAAAATTTAAAACACAAGTTTATGGATGTGTCCGAAGTCCCTGGGATTCCATGTATAGTAGTTCTACATTAATAAAATATAAAAAAATGCATTAGTTTATAAGGAAACTACTATAAAAAAATTAACCAAAATTAATTACCGTTAGTTTGGTGACATGCTCCTTCCGTGTAGATCAAGATGTGTGTGACCAAGAGATACAACTTTCGTCCCATAGCCTCGCGTGAATGGAGGCTAGTGTGGAACAAACGGACTCATTAGCAAGCAAGTTGTCACAAATGAAATTCTAGTAAGAGACATATAAAGTTGACATAATTGTAAAAGAATAGATTTATCAATAAATGAATTATAGAAGTCGGTGACACTTACCTAAATTTCATATTTTAGTTTTTTGCTAATTGCATGCTTTACCAAATTTTCACAATTGACCTAATTTAACTACTTTTCTAATTTTAAATAATAACACTAATTTTGACTAATATTCATTTACATATAAACTTAAGTTCTGAAATGAAACCAAACAATACAGGTAGCTAAAATTAAGCAAATTAACAAAGAAATGATAGTGAGATTAGGCCGAATGATTAAAGCAGCTTACCTGGTGGTAAGAGGCACTAGTCAGTGACGAGTTGCTGTTGACAGTGAACTAATGCCGGCTGCAATGAAGGCTTCAGATCACTGGCGTCCAACGAGCTAATATGAGAAACACATAGACCTAGCGGAACGATGGAGCTAGTGTTGAAACAAGAAGGCGACAAATTAAAATAGAGTCAGGGGAGTGGCTGAAAAAGAAGTTGACCTTGACCTTATCCGATGGTTTTCATACATAAAAGAAAAAGAATAAAAAATGTAGGAAATATACCTATGGTTTTCTGACACTTTTCCTTTAAAAAATAAGATACATGAAAAGTGTAAGAGACTTCCTACGATTTTTTGGCGCAAAAATCGTCGGAAAAATTTTGACTCCCACCCTCCCAAATCTGTAAATTATATATATATATATATACATATTATATATATGTGCACTAATAAAATGTGAAAATTTATAAAACTTAATAAAATCATTATACTTACTTAATGTGTATTTAGTCACACAGACACACAGTACTTATATATACATATATACACACATTTATATATATATATAAAC
This sequence comes from Aquilaria yunnanensis, assembly GCA_039654915.1. Taxonomy (NCBI): domain Eukaryota; kingdom Viridiplantae; phylum Streptophyta; class Magnoliopsida; order Malvales; family Thymelaeaceae; genus Aquilaria; species Aquilaria yunnanensis. The sequence goes on from CM077593.1 coordinate 11,169,712, forward strand.
TTAATGATTTTGTTATTAACGTCCATCAGTGTTCATATTTCATTAGTGTGTGTGTGTGTGTCTGTGTGTGTAATATGTTTAAATATATTAGTGCATATATGCACACTGACAAAATCTAAAAATTGATATATATATATATATATATATATCCTAACAAAATCATTAAACTTACTGAATATAAAAATTGCTCAATAGTAAATAAGTTACTACTTGCATATATGTGCAAACCCCTAGATGATGAAGAAGTTTAATTACTAAACACAGTAATTAAACCATATAATTTGATGAATAATCACTTCATCATCTGTGGGAAGCGTCACTGAGTAACTATGAACTTTCATCCTCAAAATTATCTTTGAAATCATTACAAAGTAACTTTGTAAATGAAGCTACATCTTTATGTTCAATCACTACCGATGGTGTTATATATCTAAATTAAGGGTAGGCTTTACAAGGTTAAAGTTAAGGTTAAGGTTAAGGATAGTGTGTTAGGAATTAGATCTTTAATTAGGGTTTAGAGATTGGTGTTATAGGATTTGAGCTGGTTTAGCCATTTAAAGTACTTAAAGGCAAGAGATTTTATGTGGTTTTAGGGGTTTAGGAATAAGGTTTCAAGTTTTAGGGCTTAGGATTAATAAGATTTATGTTTAGTGTTAGGGTTTGGTGTTTAAGGGTTTAAGGTTAAAGTTTGAAGACTTATATTTAGGGATTTAAGGTTTAGACCAATTTAGGGTTTAGGGCTTGGGTGGGATTTAGGGTTAGGGCTTTTATTTAGGGATTTAGGGTTAGAGTGTGAGGACTTGCGTTTAGAGATATAGGGTTTAGGCCAATTTAGGGTTTAGGGTGGGATTTAGATTATGGTTTGTATTTAAGGATTTAGGTTAGGGTGTGAGGACTTGTGTTTAGAGTTTTAGGGTTTAGGGTTAAGGTTTGTATTTAGGGGTTTAAGGTTTGCATGTGAAGACTTGTGTTTAGAGATTTAGGGTTTAGGGTTAGGGTTTGTATTTAAGGATTTAGGGTTATGGTTTGAAGACTTGTGTTTTTAAAGATTTAGGGTTATGGTTTGTATTTGGAAATTTATGATTAGGATTTGGGGTAGGGTTTAGGGTTAGGGTTTGTATTTATAGGGATTTAGGATTAGGGTTTGTGTTTAGGGTTATAAATTGTAGGAAACTGTTATAATTTACATTCCTACAATTTTAAGACACAAATTTTGTCATAAAAAATGTGTAGTAAAGTGTCTGTTTCCTACACTTTTGAGACATTTAGTTTGCTACTATTTTATTTGTCAAAATAATGTAGGAAATAATTGTCTATGAGAACCGTAAAACTCTTTTTTAGAATAAAAACTATATGAAAACTTATTACAAGAAAAGAGTATGAAGCATATTTGCCTTAAAACTGTCAGACAAATTAGCCTTACCTCTTTTTTAAAATGAAAACCGTGGGAAAACTTTTTGCAGGAAAAGCATAGAAAGCATATTTGCCTTAAAACTGTTGGACAAATTGGCCCTACCTCTGCGTCCAACAATTTTACTTCAGTTTATTTGTCTTACGATTTTTAGCGTACAAAAAAGCTATAAGAAATACCCGCACTCTTGTAGTGTATATAGGGTAAAATCCACCATGGGTCACCTAGCTTATTTTTTTGTCCTATACGGGTACCTTACCTTTATTTTGTCCTAGCGAGGTACCCATGCTATTACAGTGCGTCCTACTGGGGTATTTTCTGTCACTTGCGTTGTTAAGGTTGACAGAAATTGATGACATGGGCTCATTTTCCCCCAAACCTGGCCCTAGGACGCCACGGTGGAGTTGATTCATAATAAAGAACGATGACAAGGGCAATGAAAGCTCTGGCTTCTTTTAGAGCGAGAGATTGGGGTGGGGTGGAAAAGTGGCAGGAATTTAGCACAGAAGTAAAAGAGAAAAAAAAGGCAGAAAAGGCTGTTAGATCAAGGAAGCTTACATGACATGGCGAGTTTTAGGAGTTCGTCAGCTAGTTCATCAGCCAGTGTCAGAGGAGAGGGAGGATTGTGGCCTTACTGTAGATGCGGCATCCCTGCAGAGCTAAAGTCAGCTTGGACAGAGCAAAACGCTGGACAAATATTTTTTGGGTGTAGGAATTATAGGGTATATGTATCATTGTTGTGTTGGTGGGGATGGGAATTTTGTTTGGAAATTGATATTTTTTGTGTTTGTGGTTGTTGACACCCAATTTCGTCTGGCCATTAAAAAAATTTTTAAAAAAAAAATTATTATTATTACTAAAATTTTTTAATTAGTTTAAAATACATTTTTTTTTAAGATTTGATTTAAAATGATATATGTGTGTATATGTTTGAAAGAAAAAAAAGAAAACTCCATAAAAATGACAAAATTAAAAAAGTTTGAGGTAAAAATGACAAAATTGAGAAGTTTCAGGAAAAATTGACAAAATCTGAAAGTTCCAGGAGCATTTGGTAGTTTGTCACATCAATTTGGGGCCAGCATAACTGTTCTGGCCCAAATTAACAGAAAACGATAAAATTGTCAAAATCAGAAGCTTCAGGAACTTATCCAGAGTCTGAGAGACGTAAAGGACTGAAACCGTCATTTTACCAAATTAAAAGATAAGTTTGAATTTAATTAATTTTTAATTATGAACAGCCCAGCACCCCTTCCCCTATAAATAGGGGTCCAAATCTGTGTGTTAAAAAAGAAAGAAAGACAGAAAAAAAATAGAAAGAAAGCTTGGAGCTCCGTTTTAGAAAAAAGAAAAAATTACAGCCCTTGTCCCTGCCCTCTCTTCTCTCTTTCCAGAAGCCCAAAAACTTTTCTTTTCTTTCATTCCAGCCACCATCTTCCCCCTCCGCGCTCTTCTCCCGTTTCACTCTGTCACCGCCGTTTCTCGCCGTCCCTTTGTCGCCGTTGCTCCTCCGCCGTCGCCGTCGCCCCACGCTATCGCCGTCACCCTCCGCCGCCGTCCGCCGTCGCGACCCTTGCCCGCCTCCCGTTTCTCTTCCTCCTCCGGCCGTCCTCCCTTTTTCCTTCCTCCTCCTGCCGCCTCCGCCGTGCTCCAGCGCCGCCGTCGCCCTGCCCCGCCGCCGTCGCCTCGCCGCCCCTTCGCCTGGCCCGCCGTCGCCCCCAGCAGCCCCACCCCCCTGCCCCTGCGCCCGCATCGCGTTTTCTTTCCTGAGAATTCAAATTTTAACTTTAAGGGTAAAACTCCCTTTTAGTCCTCCATCTTTTCAATTTCTTTCACTTTGGTCACTAACTTTTTATTTTATTCTTGCAGAGAATTAATTACTAACTTTCCTTTTATATTTTACTTGTTTATTATTATTATCATTATTAACTTTTATTACTATTTTTATTAACTTACTAACTTACTAACCTTATTAATCTTTTATTATTGTTATAATTGTTACTAACTCACTAACTTACTAACCTTACTAACCTTTCTTTTATTGTTATTATTGTTATTAACTCACTAACTTTACTAACCTTTTATTATTATTATTGTTACTAATTTACTAACCTTTTATTATTGTTATTATCATTATTAACTTACTAACTTACTAACTTTACTAACTTTTATTATTATTGTTGTTATTATTGTTAACAATTAACTCAACTAACATTACTAACTTTTATTATTATTGTCATTAATATTAACATCTAACTTTACTAACTTTTGCTAACTTTTATAATTCATGGAAGGTTATACCTCCTATTTATTTATTTTTTTAAGTGGATGGTCAAAAAGCCCCATTTTATTTATTTATTTATTATCTTTTAATATTCCTTTATATGTTTACAAGTGTTATTTTATGCATTTTTTTTATGTCTAAACTAAAAAAAGAAAACCTCCCCTTTACTTTACTTTATTTAATTTTCCTTTATGCCAAAATTTTACTTTATGATAAAATTTATTTCACTTATTTAATAATAAATAAAATAAATAAGTAAATAATAACTAATTATAAAATAAAAAAAAAAGAAGTTTTTATGTGAATAATTAACTTTCTTCATTTTTAAGGCTATCAAAAAAATCTTTTTCAAACAAAAATCCCCATCCTTCATTATTTCAAATCTTCATTATTTTGAAACATCAATTTTTATTTTTCATTTCTTTAAAAAAAATTAACCTTTTATTAAAATTATTAAAAAATTATTAAAAAATCATAATTAAATAATTCTAAAAATACAACAAAAAATCAATTCTGTTTTTTTTAAATATATTTTTAAAGTAATAATAATTAAAAATTCAAGAAAAATAATAAAATAAAATAAAATCCAATAAAAATTATGACTAAAATTCATTAAATAAACAATTAATAAAAAATTTAAACTCCATATCCGGATGATCCGACAGGATCTATGGTTTGGAAAATATCAACCTTTTTAATTAAATAAAAATTAAATAAAAAAGATAAAAATTCATTTTTTGATATAGATTAAATTACATAAAATTTCGTCAAATTCCGTATCCGGGTGACTCGGCAGAGTCCATGGTTCGGAATTAAAACTTCCGTGTCCAGGTGACTCGGCGGAGTCCATGGTTCGGAAATATCAAATTTTATACAAATTAATTACTGAAGACTTTTAAACCCGTATTAATTTAAAAATCCACATCCGACTAATTCAGTTAAAATTTCTAGTTAGAAAATTAACTGAATATTTTTTTAAAGCAAAGCAAAACAAAATTGAAATCAACTAAGGTACCAATTTTTGGGCATTTTAACAAAGTTGTTTTAACGTAACCGTACTCCCGAATCCCCGAACTCTCGCGGACCAATTTTTAGGTGTCCAATCGACCTAAGCGAAAATCGATTGGTGGCGACTCCCGAAAACGACCCGCACGTTGCCACAGTGGTGTAGAGTCGGATGTGTTGTCGCCTCCACCAGTGGCACGATGAACCAACCCCAGAGAGATTGAAGGCTATGATAGTTGGACTGCGGAGAAGGATGGACGTGTCAGAGAAAGATGTGAAAAGGCTTCAGTCAAGGGTGGAGGAAGCTGAGAAAGAACTGAAGAGGGAGATCGACAAAGTTAAGGAAACACAAGAAGAAGTCTATAGACTTACAGAAATAGAGGGTAAATTGAAGAAGAAGGTGAGAGAAGTGGAGAGAAAGATGAAGATATTAGAGGTGGCCTTGATTCTGTCATGGGTGCTATTTTTTTTCAACATTTCAAAGGTGGCAGTTAGGTGCGATGGTGTAGGGGAGTAAGTGAAAGTAATGGCAAAGTAAGAATGGTGTAATGTGTAGGTGGAGAAGGTGAGAGGTAGTAATGTAATGGTAGTGGCAGGGGCGTTTAAAGTGCATTTGTAAGTGGTGTATGTTTGTGTTGGCTATAAAAGTAGCACTTATGTGTTATACAAAATGCATTTCTAGGTTATTGGGTTATTGGGGTTAAGTCAAACAGTTATAGAGAAACAAAGATGCAGCAAAAATACAAAAGTAGAAACAGCTAATTTGGCTCAAATGACATTATCTGATCATTTCCAAAGGGTGGATGAATCACACACATAGGCTTAAAAGTAATAACATTTAAACATATCCAAAATGCACTTAAAAGTGTGCCCTACATATGCATCAAAATGTGCAACCACAGAGTTTTTCCCTACCCACATTATAGCAAAAGTCTGACCTAAACAGACATCAAAATCTAAGAACCCAACTTAGGACTATAAGATATTGGAATATTTCCCTCCAGCTGGTGTCCAAGGGCGGCCTCTGCTTCCTTTTGGATGACCCCTTGTTCTCCTTGATTGGGAACTTCCATCCATTGGTGTTTGTCTTTCCTATGATGATCTGCTATCAACAAATACAGATGTGCGTCTAACTTCTTGACTTGGCTCTGTGTGTCTCACGCCTTGACTTGGCTCCCTCATTGGCTTTGTCTGGCTAGGCCGAATGTTGAAACTACCTGCTTGGCCTGCATTTAAAGTCTCCACCTACAGGTCATCTGAATGTTAGTCTTATATAATGGTTAAACAAATGTTAATTTGTTTAGTAGTTCACTTACATTGTTTCTCTGTGACTGGGAGTTTGTGCCCCTTCTCATTCTGGCTGTCCTCTATCCAAATGGTGCACTACTGCTGCCTTTTCCCTTACAAGTAGTTTTATTGTGGCCAGGCTGTTTGCAAATTGAGCAATGCACAAGTATCCCAGTTTTTCTCATTTTGTTTGTGCACTTCAGCTCACCCTACTCCCTTCTTTTTTTTTTTTTTAGGCCTGCCCTTCTTGACAACAACATGGTTTGGAGGTTTTATATGGTTATGACCCGTATCTCCCCACTAATCAACCCTTCTTATTGGATTTAAGAGATTCCCATATATCAACTTATGTGTGTCCACAGTATAACACTCATCCACATATTCTTTTAGATTGGTCATATGTATGGCTAGTGCTGAACATGCATGGATGCATGAAATACTAGTGAGTTCCCACTTCCTATAAGAACATTTTCTATCCTCTATGTCAACCACATGCTAGTCAGTTAGCGTGGTGACTTGGTATTTAGTTCCTCCTGACTCCATAGGCCAACAATTTCTTGAAAATTCTATGTTCCGATTCAACTTTTTCAAAATTTTTTGATACAATCTCCCTGTCCACCAACCCTGAATTTCTCTCTTCTTGGCAATCCTCACCATTATCTTACATCTAACAATCTCTAACATTGTTAGGATAGGCTTATCTCTAGCATCAATGATGAATCGATTAAATCACTCACACATGTTATTTAGTAAGATATCACATTTATGAAATTCCATGAAAAATGCTCTTGACCAATAGCATGGATCCACTTCATTCATTCACGCCCAAGCATTTGAATCCAATCCCTTAAGTAATTCCATCTTACGTTTGAACTCACCTTCATATGTTGCCCTTGCTACTCCCCACAGTGCATCTCTCAGTGCAACCCTAGGATAGCTACCTTTGAAGTTGGTATACAAGTGCCTCACACAGAATCTCTTCTCTGCATCTGGAAATTATTCCTTCACAGCAGGAATCAAGCCCTACTATCTTGCATGTAATATGTTACAATAGATCAGTGATGCAATTTAAAAGAAACTGGCAACAAGTAAGATATAATTTACCTTTTGTCTATCTGACATTATAGTCCATGGTGTGTCTCAAAGATCCCTAGTGCATTTGATAGCAGATACAGAAGCCAACCCCATGAGTCCCTACTCTTACTTTCTACTACTGCATATGCAATTGGCCATTTGCAATCATTAGAATCAATCCCCACTACTGATAGCAATTGTCCTCCAAAAACACCTTTCAAAAAACATCCATCTATACTTATAATTGGCCTATAGCCAGCCAAGAAGCCATTTATAGCCCCACTTATGCATATGAACACCCTCTGAAAAATGCAATTATCAAGCCCTAACATCAACACACTGCTAGGGTTTGTCTTCCTCAGCTCACCTCCATAATCTGGGAGTTTAGAATACTGCTCTTCTTCATCCCCCCTTATCCTCTACAATGCAAGCTTCTTCCCCCTCTGTGCTTTTGACCTATGAATTTTGATGTTGAAATCCCTTTTGATATGGTCTACAAGGGCTGCTAGTAGTATCCCAGGATATGATTTTATGACCTCAAGGTATTCATTAGTTATCCACTCATAATTGGCCCATTTATTTTTCACCACCCTGGCTCATGAATGATCATGGTCTACTCTCTTAATTTGTACCTGTGGCCCGTCCTTATACTTTTCTGCTATTAGCAAAAAAGGACACCTTGGCTGGCAGACAACCCTTAACCTCCTCTTATCATTATAAGCAAACTCCACTCCAACTCTATTCCTTATTGAATACTACTTCACAGCCTTCCTTAAAATCTCAAATGATGGAAACACCATTCTCAGTTCAAACTTAGGATCCTTCATATCTATTTTAGGGTTAAATAGGGGAACACTTTCAAGCTCGTCCTCACTATTCTCATGCTCACTTCCCAGGCCATCATCTGAGGATGAATAATCTAAGGACCTTTCATCAAAGGTGTACCCCATACACCTGTTGGCTTAACCACCATGACCATCTGACCTTGGCGTGCCCTGTTCTAAAGCCCTGTTTTCCTCAGGCCCATTACTACCACCTCCCATCTGCAGACTACAAATACCAGGATCAGTCCCAACCAGGGGCGGAACCAGGAATTTTCAGTCGGGGGGGCGGGATTGAAAAAATTTGTCAAATTTGTACAATCCTTATACAAACAAAATAATACAGTTTATACAAGTCATAAAATTTATAACAGTACATAAACATGATTAAGTCTACTTGTAAAAATTCAAATTCAAAATGTGACACAACGCTCCTTCATGTCTCTGAAATCATCAAGTATCGAGTCCAAACTAAAAGTTTCTGCAAGGTCTTTCTCAATGTACAGAACCAAAGTATCAACAAGGAAATCATTATCCATCTTGTTTCGCAGTCTGGTTTTGACAATTTTCATCGCTGAAAAAGCACGTTCTGTAGTGGCAGTAGACACAGGAAGAGTCAATATCAAACGAATCAATCGATCAATAAGAAAGTAATAACTTGACTTCTCACTCGATACCAACACTTGACACAATTCAGCAATTGATGATAACTGTTCAAACTCTGACAGATTCCTAACATCAGCATAAAAATGTCGCAACTGAAATGGAAGCAACTCAAGTTCATGCCTTGAGAAATCTTGTGAATAATATTTCTTTGCAAGGTTGCAAATAGATTCAATGTCAAAAGAGTCAAACCCATTTTTTGGGTTCAAACATAAGCTTAGTCTCAAAAGCTCCAAAATACGCTCATTGAACCTTAAAGCAATCTCCTGCAACTGATAATTTATTGCCTCATTGAATACATCAAAATGATAATAATGCTCAACAGTAACATCATTTTGTCGACGACCACTACGCCCAAGAAAATGTGGAGCATTAAAATCGGGAATAACAATATCATGCTTTGAACAAAATGAGGTGACCTTGCCCATAAAAGAGTCCCAACAATCCCTCTTTAACTCTTGAAGCAATATTGAAGTAGTTTCCACTAAACTCATTGCCTTGACAATATCTTGACCTTTTTGTTACAGTGCTTGGCATAGAACTTCAGTAATACCAAAAGTATCATACATTAAATGGGCAATGAAGATAAACTCAAATGACAATACCCTCTTCAAAGCTACTGCAGCATCTCCCTTTGATTTATAATTAGCACCTTCTTCTCTAACATTTTCAAGGACTTTGCATATTGCATCAAACATATCAAGAAGACTGCTAATTGACTTAAAGTGAGAACTCCAACGGGTATCACATGGTCTGCTTAAGGTACCAATTTGATTAGCACCAGTTCCAATTTCAATCTCATCAATAGAAATCAAATGTGCAATATTCTCAGCATGAGCTACTTGTAACTCATCATGGCGTTTGCAAGAGGCAGTAACAGCGTTGACAATTAAAGATAAATTCAGGAAAAATTCATGTACAACATGTAGTTCTTTTGCAGCTGTAACCAGTGCCAATTGCAATCGATGTGCTAAGCAATGGACATAATATGCTTGTGGATTATCATTGAGAAACAAAGCTTGTAATCCATTCCATTCACCACGCATATTGCTAGCACCATCATACCCTTGACCTCGAATATTTTGAGCATTTAGTCCATAATGAGCAAGAATAGAACATATCTCTGCATATAAAGTGGCCGACGAAGTATGAAAAAATCGCTCTTGTATTAAGTCTTTATTGTCAACAAATCGGAGAACAAGAGCCATTTGCTCTTTTTTACTTTCATCACTTGCCTCATCAACTATGATGCAAAACTTTGAATCACCAATATTCTCACAAATCTTCTGTCTAACCTTGTTTGCAATTATAGACAATATTTCCTTTTGAATCTTAGGTGATGTGTATTTGGCATTTTGAGGAGCATTTTCTAGGACAACATTTGCCACTTCATCATTGTAAGATGCTACTAAACTAAGCAACTCAAGAAAGTTCCCCCGATTTCTTGAATCACCAGACTCATCATGGCCTCTAAATGCAATTCCTTGAAAAGATAACCACCGAGCAACATCAATGGAAGTTCTAATCCGAAGTTTATTCCTTTTAACCTCTTCTTTTGATTGTTTCTTTATAACCTTATCAATGTGACTAGATTGACTTAACAATGCAGCACAATGATTCACGGCATTATTATGAGGGGAGCAAGGATCTGAACCCATATGCTTAAGAAAAGCACAATGTTTACCATCTTTAACTTTCTTCCACTTTTGGAAACCCTTCACAATAAAAGCATCCCATCCATTTTGAACTTTAGGTTTTTCAGTAAATAGATAACATGGCAGACAAAATGCAGCATCTTTTGTTGGGGAATACTTAAGCAAAGGAAATTCTGAAAACCATGAATATTGAAACCTACGTTTCTTTTGCTCTGGATAATTAAACTTCACTTGATAAGGCCCAACATTCAAATAAGCTCTTCGTACCTCATCACGTTCATTGACGGGATATGTCCATATAGGTTGCCGTAACCCCGGATCACGCATTATGGAAAAACTTGTAGAAGCAGAAGCTGTGGGTGCTGGAGTTTGTTGTCCACTTTCAGCATTTGAAGATCGAGAAGAACCTCCAAATCCTACAGATTCTGAAACTTCTTGAACCATCCTTGAATCTTGACTACTTTTGCAATTTTCATCACATTCTGGTGGTGGTCTTGGTGGAGTCTTTCTCTGAAAGAAATGAGAAATCGTTTTTTGTTTCCCAGCCATAACTGAAAAGAGAAAACAAAACAAATCATGTTTCATATATGTGGGGCATTGGCGCATTGCATTGCATAACCAAATAACAAACTTTGAAACTCATAAATTATAATTAGATTATGTATATGCGTACAAACGGGACAAGTACAACCAACAAAAATCCCAGCAATTTTTATAATGATTCATTTTATCATAATTATTCATTATCCATAACCATGTCAAACCTTGAAAAATCTCATCAATTTTTTGCACATTTTATATTTTTACTCACAAAGCAAGCATGAATTTATATGTCCCCCCCCCCCCCCCGAGTCTGGCCACTGTCTGTTCCTCTCTAGACTCTAGTAAATTGACTCAATTCAATTACATATAATCATATAAATATCATTTAAACAAGTAAACAATTACTCAATTAGATAATGATAAGATAAAATTCAAATTATAAATTGACAAACAATTAAAAATTATTTAAACAGTTAATAACTTAAGTTTAGTTACCACTTACTAAGCACGCACAGGCAGCCGGCAGCGCATCGCAGCAAATTTGTGGTCGCCGGTCGGTCAGGCGGGAGTCGAGAGCTGGGAGCCGGAAGCTGGAGGCCGGGGCCCTCTGCCTCTGGCCTCTGTGGACTGTGGCTCTGTCAGTCTGTCTCTGCGATTCCGATTTGCGAATCACGATGGACTGATGGACGAACAACAGAAGCCGAATAGCGGAATGCGATCGCGGGCGCCGCTCAAGCTCAAGCGGCGGAAGCGGAGCGGTCCGAGCAGAGCTATAGCCTGTGGAGCTCTGCTGCTCTGGCGACAATGGCGAGCGACGGAGCGAGTCTGGCCTACTTTGTGAATTGGGAATTTGGACTGTAGTCACCGAATTGGGATTTTGGAATTTTGGAAGAGGAAACTCAAAAAACGTCACCGTTTGGCATTTTAAAGCTAAAGGGACAACCACCAATTTGGTCACTAATTTATTAAGCGCATGCCACATTGCCCCCCATCTGTATATTCTTCCATATTTTTGGGGGGGGCAAGAATACCTTCTAATCCCTAACTTCTCTCGATGTAAGTAATTTAGTACCCTATATTTTAAAAGTTTCAAAATTTTCGGGGGGGCAGCACCCCCCCTGCCTCTTAATAATTCCGCCACTGGTCCCAACTCTGATATTCATACCTTCATCTTCCTGTCCAATTTCATCATCTGTCTCATAAAACTCACTTGTGCAACTCTCACTGTCTTCTTCACCTTTATAGTCCACATCCTCATTCTCCTCATCCCCATCTCCTTCATCCTCTCTTTCTGAGTTGTCCAATTCTGCCCCACTTATGCCCTACCCATCATCCTCTCTTTCTCCAGCAATAATTTCTGGCCCTACTGTAGTCACATGATCACTGCTTCTAACACTCCTCACCCTTTCTTCCACCTGCTCTGATTGAACACCTTGACTAGTCCCCAAATCATCTTCCTCTCTCCCATACTCACTATTATCACCAACGTCACCAATGCCATCAATCACTGCCTCATCTCTTCTTTCAAATCCCACACTACAGCTAGGCAGACTGAGCCTTGTACCTCCAACTGAAAGTTTAGCTTTTCATTATTCTGACCTCTAACCCCTCTGAAACTTATATTTGATTGTTCCTCTTAGCCATCTTCACTGTCTAACTCTACTAACCTAGCCTTTGGGAGTGTCAAGGATGATTTAATATACTCCACGTAAGCTTTCTCCTGCTCAATCATCTCCTCCCGAGTTAATACTACCACATACACGGATATTTTTTCCTGTTGTGGTATGTGTGCATTCACCATATCCATAATGTCCCTGTCACTCTTCAAGTCTTTCGGCTTCCCCTCCAAATCTACTTCATCAGCCCTGACCACCCTCTAGTAATAGTTCATAAACCTTGAATACCCACATTCTTCAACTATTTTGTCAATTTCCATCATGCATACCTTCTCCATGTGAACCAGGTCAAAATGATCTACATATCCCCCAATATATGCCTTCCATGGCAGCTTGGCTCCAAGATGGATTTTTATACTAAACCATGGATCACATGCCTCTGTAAGTTTAACAAAAAAACAAAACACACTTCATCTCAGAACACGACAAACAAACAAACAGTCAACTACATTTCCATAAAAAATTAATCTACTGGTCCCCCACTTAACCCCACAACTATCCATCTCCCCAAGTTCCACACCAAACAAAACACCAACATCGATCACATCACCAAACAATTACAACACAACATGATTAAAAACACTTACTATATTGCCAGTCCCCATCGTCCATATTTCTTCGAACCCAATCTTTCAGTCTGAAACCCTTCGCCTTCGAATTCCCTCTTCCCGATCCTTTCATCCTCTCTGCAATGCTCCACTACGCTTGATTAACAAATCGACAACTTCAATTGTCAATGTTTTTTTCCACAAGGTTTAGGGTTTGAAAACGATCGATTCGGAAGTGGCAGAGACGATCTCAGGCAGGGGAACGATGGGTGGTTGCCACATTAAATGACCATCCCTGCTCTTCCCACTCAATAATGGTCCACCGTGGCGTCCTGGGGCCAGGTTTGGGGGAAAATAAGTTTATGTCATCATTTTCTGTCAACCTTAACGACGCAAGTGACAGAAAATATCCCAGTAGGATGCGCTATAACAGCATGGGTACCTCACTAGGACAAAATAAAGGTAAGGTACCCGTATAGGACAAAAAAATAAGCTAGGTGACCCATGGTGGAATTTACCCAGTGTATATATATTTGTACATTTTTATTAATGAGTTGTACTATTGAACTATTTTACTCCTAAAAGTCGATGATGATGAGAAAGAAAGAGGATGAGGGAACGGACAATGTCGTTTATCCTCTAAGTCATTTTAGTGCATGTACAGTTCAATTATTCAGTTGAAAACCAAAAACTAAAATTTAGTTTTCGGTTAAATCGGTTTTCACACCTAATTCAGTCTATTCAATTATTAGTATATAAGACCAAAAACTGAAAAATTTCATCTATTCAATTTCGGTTAAAATTGAATAAACCGATTGATCACCCTTAAGAAGATTAAATGATATTAGAGGTGTCAATAGTAAATTTAGAATTTTAAGATGTAGAATTAGTAATTGGAAAAGTTTAATGACCAGAGTTATTATTTTAAATTTATTTTAGTATTGTTTAACACCATACCAATATTTTTCATCCAATTTAATTGTGAAATTGATAAAAAGTACTTAACCAAAACGTGCAACATAAGTTTATATATTTTGATAAGACAAATCTAAAAATTGGGTACCCATTTAATTCACGAAAATAAGGTAGGTGACCTCAAGTGGACTTTACCTTAAATTTATATAATATGTTTATATAGCATTTGTGGCAACGTCGGGTTTTCTGGAGTCGCCACCAATCATTTTACTTAGGTCGATTGGTCACCTAAAATATGGTCTGCGAGAGTTCGGGGGTTCGGGAGTACGGTTACGTTGAAACAACTTTGTTAAAACGCCCAAAAATTGGCACCTTAGTTGATTTTAATTTTGCTTTTAAAAAAATTTCAGTTAATTTAGATATTTTAACTGAATTAGTCGAAAATGTGGATTTTTGGTAATTAAGTTGGATAAAATTTGATACTTCCGAACCATGGACTCTGCCGAGTCATTTGGACACGGAAGATTTTTGATTCCGAACCATGGACTCTGCCGAGTCATTTGGACACGGAATTTGGTGAAATTTTAAACAATTTTATCCATATTGTAAAAATATGGATTTTTATCTTTGTATTTAATTTATTTATTTTAAAAAAATTGATATTTTCCAAACCGTAGATCCTGCCGGATCATCCGGATATGGAAATTGATTTACTTAATCGTAATTATTTAATTCCTGAAATTAATTTTTTAAAAGGTAATGATTTTTAATACTAACTAAAAATTTGTCTTTATATTTTTACTTCTTTTTTTTTCTTTCTTTTCTTTTCTTTTTTTTTTTTTTTTTTATCTTTTATCTTATTTTTCTTATCTTTTTTTTTTTTATTTCTTTTTTTATCTTTCTTTTATTTCTTTTTTTTTATCTTTCTTTTATTTTTATCTGATTTTTTTCTTAATTTATAAAAGAATTCAAAAGCAATTAATTTTTTTATTTAATAAGAAGTTAATTTAAAGGAATCAAAGAGTTTAAAAAAAAAATAAATAAATAAAAATCTTTGATCATGGTACGGGGCGTTGTTACTCAGCCAGACCCTCTTCACCAGGTGAAGCAGCTCAAAAGCGGGCACGAGACAGTTTCCAGCCAATATACCATGAACTAATTTTTTATTAAAATAATTATTTAATACCAGGATTTTATTTATTTACCAAAGAAAACAAAAGAGTTGAAAATAAAATCTTAATTCTCATGTATTTGATTTTTTATTTAAAAGATTAACCAAAATTAATTATTCAATAAAATAATAAAGAAAAGATTTATATAAAGAAAGTCTTGATATTTATACATATTTATTTTTTTAAGCTTATTTTTTTTATTTGATAAAAGATGAACCAAGAAAGTAATTATTTAATCAAGGTTTTGTTTATTTAATGAAGAAAACTAAAGATTTATATGTATATTTTAAAAATAAAAGTGAAGCCTTAATATTTTATTTAATAAAAGGTAAATCAAAAAGTAAACAAAACTTTATTTATTTAATGATGAAACCAGAAATTTATATATATATTTCAAAAATAAAATAAAAATCTTAATATTTGTTTGTTTTATTTTTGATAAAAAAAATTAAGCAAAAATGATTATTTAATAAGGAAAATAAAGGTAAAGTTTTGATATTTATATAATTTATTTTGAAAAAAGATTAAAGAAATCAAAGATTTATATGTATAAAAAGTTTTTGATATTTATATGATTTTTTTTATGTTCTTTTTGTTTGCTAAAAGATTTTTATTATTACCTTTATTTGAAATCATTTGAATAAAATTTTATTTAATAAAGGAAACAAAAACAAAAAAAATATTATATCTTTTTTTTTATTATTTTGAAAGAAATAAGTAAAATATTAGCCCAAGAAAATTTTTACTCCTTTATTCTATTTATTAATAAAGAAACCAAAAAAATTATATTTTATTATTTTGCTGGATAAAGAGATAAATAAAAAATATTAGTCCAAAGTTTTTTTTATTTTTTTTAATAATAAAGGAAAATTTATTTATATACTTTATTTAAAAAATATTTTCCAAGCCATGGATCCTGGCGGATCATTTGGACATGGAATTTAATTTCTTTTTTATATTTCATTATCAATTATTAATTAGAAAAAAAAAAAACATCACTTTTAAAGATGTATTTAAAAAAATAATTTGTATTTATTTATTTATTTATTTCATTATGTTTGTTTATTAAAAGGAATAAAAACTTTGTTTCAAAATAAAAAAAAAATTTTATTAGCCTTTAGGAAATTATTCACATAAAATTCCTTTTTTTAATCTTTTAGTTAAAAAAAAAATTAATAAAGTGGGGCTTTTTGGCCATCCACTTTAATAACACAATAATAAAAGTTAGCACAATTAATATAGTTAGTTGTTAATAACAATAAAAAAGTTAGTAAAGTTAGATTAACAATTAACAACAATAATAAAAATTAGCCAAGTTTAATTAAGTCAATTAATTAACAACAATAATAAAAGTTAGCCAAGTTTAATTAAGTTGATTAATTAACAACAATAAATAAAAGTTAGCCAAGTTTAATTAAGTTAATTAATTAACAACAATAATAAAAAGTTAGCCAAGTTTAATTAAGTTAATTAATTAACAACAATAAATAAAAGTTAGCCAAGTTTAATTAAGTTAATTAATTAACAACAATAATAAAAAGTTAGCCAAGTTAATTAATTGATTAACAACAATAATAAAAAGTTAGTCAAGTTAATTAAATTAATTAACAATAATAATAAAAGTTAGCCAAATTAATTAATTGATTAACAAAGTTAATTAAATTAATTAATTAACAACAATAATAAAAAGTTACCCAAGTTTAATTAAATTAATTAACAAAGTTAATTAAATTAATTAATTAACAATAATAAAAGTTAGTAAGTTAGTTGTTAGTTGTTAGTTGTTAATAACAACAATAAAGAAAGGGTTAGTAATAAACAAATAATAAACAAATAAGTAAAAATTAAAAAAGGTTAATAATTAATTCTGCAAGAACAAAAGAAAAAGTTAGTAACCAAAGTGAAAAAGAATGAAAAGATAGAAGATTAAGTAGGGGTTTTACCCTAGCAGTTTAATTTTGAATCTGAAGAATGAAGAAGAACAGAGCAACAACGCGGGAGCAGGGGCAGGGAGTGGTTTTGGCGGCCAAGACGGTGCACGGCAGGGGAGAAGTGGACGGCGGCCAGGGGCGAAGGAGGAAGACGGCGTCACGGCGAGGAGGAAGGCACGGCGGCGGCGGACGGCGAGGGGCACGGCGGAGAGAGAGAGAGAGAGAGAGAGAGAGGGAACAGCAGTAAAAAAAAAAAAATTTGGCTTTCTGGGGAAGAAGGGAAGAGGGCTGGGGCTAAGGGCTGTAATTTTCTCTTTTTTTAAAACGGAGCTCTAAGTTTTTTTGCTATTTTTTTCTGTGTTCAGCACAAAATTTGGGGGGCTATTTATAGAGGAAGTTTAGCTGAACTGTTGATGGATAAATTAATAAAAAATTTCAAACTTATCTCTTAAATTGGTAAAATGACAATTTTAGTCCTTTACGTCTCTCAGCCTCTGGATAAGTTCCTGAAGCTTCTGATTTTGACAATTTTGTCGTTTTCTGTCAATTTGAGCCAAAAACGTCGGCAGGCTCAAAATTTTATGTGACAAACTGCCAAATGCTCCTGGAACTTTCAGAATTTGTCAATTTTGCCTGAAACTTCTTAATTTTGTCATTTTTACCTCAAACTTTTAAATTTTGTCATTTTTATGGAGTTTTTCTTTTTTTCTTTCAAACATACACATATACACACATATATCAAATCTTAAAAAAAATATATATATTTTAAACTAATTAAAAAAAAATTTAGTAATAATAATAACAATAATAATAATAATACATTTTTTATTTAATTTTTTTTATTTAATTTTTTTTTTAAAATTATTTTAATGGCCGGACGAAATTGGGTGTCAACAGCTGCCCCCCTTTGCATGCTTCATAGGACATGATGTATGCAAAGTTAGTTACCAAATTTCGTCCAGCTTAGCTAGGCATTGAAAACCTTCTCGCCGCCTAAACTCTTAGGTTTAAGGAAAGGTCCTTAGAACCTCTAACGATAGGAAAGGTTCTATCGTTGTAAGATGGACTGAATGATTGATTGTTTGTTTGAGGTTTAAGGAAAGGTCCTTAGAACCCCTAACGATAGGAAAGGTTCTATCGTTGTAAGATGGACTGAATGATTGATTGTTTGTTTGAGGTTTAAGGAAAGGTCCTTAGAACCCCTAACGATAGGAAAGGTTCTATCGTTGTAAGATGGACTGAATGATTGATTGTTTGTTTGAGGTTTAAGGAAAGGTCCTTAGAACCCCTAACGATAGGAAAGGTTCTATCGTTGTAAGATGGACTGAATGATTGATTGTTTGTTTGAGGTTAAGGAAAGATCCTTAGAACCTCTAACGATAGGAAAGGTTCTATCGTTGTAAGATGGACTGAATGATTGATTGTTTGTTTGAGGTTTAAGGAAAGGTCCTTAGAACCTCTAACGATAGGAAAGGTTCTATCGTTGTAAGATGGACTGAATGATTGATTGTTTGTTTGAGGTTTAAGGAAAGGTCCTTAGAACCTCTAACGATAGGAAAGGTTCTATCGTTGTAAGATGGACTGAATGATTGATTGTTTGTTTGAGGTTTAAGGAAAGGTCCTTAGAACCTCTAACGATAGGAAAGGGTCTATCGTTGTAAGATGGACTGAATGATTGATTGTTTGTTTGAGGTTAAAGGAAAGGTCCTTGGAACCTCTAACGATAGGAAAGGTTCTATCGTTGTAAGATGGACTGAATGATTGATTGTTTGTTTGAGGTTTAAGGAAAGGTCCTTAGAACCTCTAACGATAGGAAAGGTTCTATCGTTGTAAGATGGACTGAATGATTGATTGTTTGTTTGAGGTTTAAGGAAAGATCCTTAGAACCTCTAACGATAGGAAATGTTCTATCGTTGTAAGATGGACTGAATGATTGATTGTTTGTTTGAGGTTAAGGAAAGGTCCTTAGAACCTCTAACGATAGGAAAGGTTCTATCGTTGTAAGATGGACTGAATGATTGATTGTTTGTTTGAGGTTTAAGGAAAGGTCCTTAGAACCTCTAACGATAGGAAAGGTTCTATCGTTGTAAGATGGACTGAATGATTGATTGTTTGTTTGAGGTTTAAGGAAAGGTCCTTAGAACCTCTAACGATAGGAAAGGTTCTATCGTTGTAAGATGGACTGAATGATTGATTGTTTGTTTGAGGTTTAAGGAAAGGTCCTTGGAACCTCTAACGATAGGAAAGGTTCTATCGTTGTAAGATGGACTGAATGATTGATTGTTTGTTTGAGGTTTAAGGAAAGGTCCTTAGAACCTCTAACGATAGGAAAGGTTCTATCGTTGTAAGATGGACTGAATGATTGATTGTTTGTTTGAGGTTTAAGGAAAGATCCTTAGAACCTCTAACGATAGGAAATGTTCTATCGTTGTAAGATGGACTGAATGATTGATTGTTTGTTTGAGGTTAAGGAAAGGTCCTTAGAACCTCTAACGATAGGAAAGGTTCTATCGTTGTAAGATGGACTGAATGATTGATTGTTTGTTTGAGGTTTAAGGAAAGGTCCTTGGAACCTCTAACGATAGAAAAGGTTCTATCGTTGTAAGATGGACTGAATGATTGATTGATGTCGAGGCAAAGGTTCCATCCTTAAAACCTCAAATTGATTGATTGATCTCGAGGCAAAGGTTCCATCCTTAAAACCCCGGATTGTTTGATTTTGAGGCTAAAGAGCTTTCCTTAGGACCTCGAGCGAAATTTATATGAAAGCAATTGAAATTGGAATAATTTTCTTCGAAAGTGTGAATTTTCATAATAGGTGAGTGCAAAAATTTAAACTTCGATAAGATGAGTGAATCTTGATGATGACAATAACACTGACAAATTATGTAAAGGGAACGGATGTTTGGAATCAATATCCAAGGTTCATCTAATATTTTCTTCAGTAAATATAGATTCCCTTGTGAGATATGTCATCCAAATAAGGTTAAAGCTTAACTACCCCAAAATGTTATGCCTAGTAGACCTAATAGGATGCGTCTCAAGAGTAATAAAAATTACTCTTTACTCAGCCATTCCATCCTAAAGGCATTGTCCCATGGTTTTAATATCAGCATGGACGAAACTATCTTATAAGAAAAGAAATTCCTTGAAAAGAAAAACTGAAACGCGAAAGAAAATGCTGATAATAAAACTAAAGGACAAGAAAAACGGATCAGATCGCTTCTTTCTTCCACAATACTTCAACAGGGTGAGTAGAGGACCATTATGGGAGTGAACTGGTCGGGAAAGACTGTCGTGTCCAGTCTATCTGAATCATTGCTGGATCTGGTTCAGGAACAAAAGCTTGTATTTTATCTAGCAATTCTTCAGCAGTTGTTGCGGATATTATGATTCGCCGTGCCACTCTTGATATGAAATTCTTCTGCATAGCATAATCCATAAAAGCTATCAGACCTGTAAAGAAATTGTTAACATTTAAAAGCCCAATGGGTTTCTTATGCAAATTAAGTTGGGCCATGGAAGCAATTTGAAAGACTTCTCCCAACGTGCCAAAACCACCTGGTAGAGCGATAAAAGCATCAGCATTTAAAAGCATTTGTAACACACGCTCTTGCAAATTTTTAACCACTAATTCTTCTCCAATCGTACCCCCAGAAACAAATTTCAAAGGTCCAGGGATGATGCCCAAAACTTGACTTCCTCCTAAAGATGCTGCTGATGCTACACCTCCCATTAATCCGACACTACCTCCTCCATAAACTAAATGTATTTTTCGCTCAGCTAATACTCTACCCAAATGGTTGGCTGCCTTTAAATACTCTTCATCTTTTCCAGGAAAAGCCCCAGAAAATACACAAATACTTCGGGATTTACGAGTTGGGGTTTTCTCCATTCCTATCCTTATCCTTGTGAGAAAAGAGGATATATTTATAGAGATGAAGAGATAAGGCAATAATTTTATTTTCAAGAGTGGATACATTATTGCCAGCTATACACAGTAGTCACGAGTATGACTCTGGTCAGGTATGGGTACACTATCGTTAAAAGAGGAGGAAAATTTTCAAAATAGCTGCTAGCATGTACAGTAGTCACTACTGTAGCTTACGTCAGGAGTAGGTATGTGATTGTTGGAAGGGAAGGAAAATTTCAAAAGTGGCAGCTATATACAGTAGTCCGTGTCAGGAGTGGGTACATTATTGCCAAAGGGGAGGAAAATTTCAAAAGCGACAGCTAGCACGTACAGTAATCGTAACTATGGCTCATGTCAGGAGTGGATACATTATCGCTGAAAGGGGAGGAAAATTTCAAAAGCGACAGCTAGTACGTACAGTAATCGTGACTTTGGTTCACGTCAGGAGTGGATACATTATTACCAAAAGGGGAGGAAAATTTCAAAAGCGACAGCTAGTACGTACAGTAATCGTGACTTTGGTTCACGTCAGGAGTGGATACATTATTACCAAAAGGGGAGGAAAATTTCAAAAGCGACAGCTAGCACGTACAGTAATCGTGACTTTGATCCTCGTCTTCCACTGGCTTTGCGTCCAGTAATGGCTTCAATGCTTTCTATGAATCGGTGATTTGCATCTCATCTAGCTTTCTCACAAACTGGCAAACAGGGTCGTTTAGGGTCAGATTCCCAAGACTGTAACGATCTCGTTCTTTTTGGAAAATTATCCATAATCCAACAACCTCAAATTGCACTATTCCACAAGAATGCGCTTCAAGAACCTCTCGAATATCTTCTAGAGATTCCTTACGCAAGCCATTCTTAATGAATCTTATTCTATCATTACGATTTCTGGTGATCACTCCTGGAGCACGACATTTATTGCCGCAAATCCACCATCCACAATTATGACAAACGCCTAGCCTCTTTGCTCTTCTTTTTTTGGCATAAGCGCTTTTACCAAAGCCGGGCATACGGGGAAAGAATGCTTCGGGAACTTCACCAGCTGAACGAACCTTAGCTTCAATTAGCCACCGCACATTATCAGGAATGCCTTTGTGCATAAATACTCTGAATCGTTCACATCTAGCTTGATAAATCTTTTTAAGAACATTTATTGGGAAGGAAGGAAAATACTTTCGTAGGGCGGAAAGAGAAGACTCCATTGATGAAGGAGGCAAAGAAAGAAATTAGTGATTGTAGGAAACGAACATAACTAACACATATTTATAGTGACGAAAGGGATAATGCGTTTATTACACTTACAGAAGCAAGTACATTATTGTCAAAAGAAAAGACAAATGACAGCTTATATGTACAGCAATCATGACTGTGGCTCTCATCTTCCACTGATTTATGTCTAGTAACGGCTTCAATGCCTTCTATAAGTCGGGGATTTGCTTCCCATCCAGTTTTCTCACAAACTGGCAAACAGGGTCATTAAAAGTTAGATTTCCAAGACTGTAACGATCCTGTTCTTTACGGAAAGTCCACCATAAATCCATAATTTCCCATTGCACTATTTCACAAGAATGTGTTTCAAAAGTTAATAGGATATCATCCAAAGATTCATTACGCAGGCCATTCTTGATGAATTTTCTTTTATCTTCATGATTTCTGGAGATGTATCCTAAAAAGCGACATTTAGTATTACAATTCCATCGTCCACATTTATGACAGACACCAAGCCTCTTTGCTCTTCGCTTTTTGGCATAAGCGCTTTTACCAAAGCCGGGCATACGGGGAAAGAACGCTTCTGGAACTTCACCAGCTGAACGAACCTTAGCTTCAATTAGCCACCGCACATTGTCAGGAATGCCTTTGTGCATAAAGACTCTAATCCTTTCACATCTAGCTTGGTAAATCATTTTAAGAACATTTATTGGGATGGAAGGAAAGTATTTTCGCATGGCGGAAAGAGTAGAATCCATTGATAAAAGAAGAATTTGAGAGAAGAGATGAAGAAATCAGTTATTGTAGGAAACTGAGAGTCAGAGAGTATTGCATCCGCTACTTAACCGGAAAGAAGAACACGCATTTATAGCGATGAAAGGATAACGTGTTAATTACGCTTACAGGAACAAGTATATTAAAAGAAAAGACAAATGACAGCTTATATGTACAGGAATCATGACCGTGGCTCTCATCTTCCCCTGATTTATGTCCAGTAATGGCTTCAATGCCATCTATAAGTCGGGGATTTGCTTCCCATCCAGTTTTCTTACAAACTGACAAACAGGATCGTTTAAAGTCACATTCCCAAGACTGTAACGGTTTCGTTCTTTATGGTAAGTCCTCCATAAACTGATAATTTCACCTTGCACTTTTCCACAAGAATGCGTTTCAAGAGTCTCTCGGATATCTTCCAGAGATTCCTTACGCAGGCCATTCTTAATGAATTTTCTTTTATCTTCACGATTTATGGAGATGTATCCTAAAGAGCGACATTTAGTAATACAATTCCATCGCCCACATTTATAACACACGCCTAGTCTCTTTGCTCTTCGCCTTTTGGCATAACGGCTTTTACCTAAACCGGGCATGCGGGGCATAAATGCATCTGGAACTTCACCCGCCAGACGGACCTTAGCTTCAATTATCCACTGCACATTATCGGGAATGCCTTTGCGTGTAAAAACTCTGATTCTTTCACATCTAGCAAGGTAGATCTTTTTAAGGACTTTTATTGGAAAGGAAGGAAAGTATTTTCGCAGTGCAGAAAGAGTAGAATCCATTGATGAGAGAAGAATTTGAGAGAAGAGGGAAATGAATCAGTTATTGAAGGAAACTTAGATAACCGACTGGAAGAACATGCATTTATAGCGATGAAATGGATAACGTGTCGATTACACTTACGGGAGCAAATACATTATTAAAAGAAAAATGGAAAATTTTAAATATGATAAATTGTATGTACAGTGATTGTGACTGTGGCTCACATCTTCCACTGGTTTTACGTCCAGTAACGGGATTAATGGCTTCTATGAGTCGAGGATTTGCTTCCCATCCAGTTTTCTTACAAGCTGACAAATAGGGTCGTTTAATGTCAGATTCCCGGGACTGTATCGTTCTCGTTCTTCATGAAAAATGCTCCATAAATCGAGAAGTTCACGTTGCACGGATCCACAAGAATGCGTCTCAAGAGTCAATTGGATATCATCCAATGAGTCCTTACTCAGGCCATTCTTAATGAATCGTATTTTATCTTCTCGATTATCAGAGATCATCCCTAAAGAACGACATTTAGTATTACAGGTCCAGCGTCCGCATTTATGACAGACGCCTAGTCTCCTCGCTCTTCGTTTTTTGGCATAAGAGCTTTTGCCTACACCAGGCATGTGAGACACAAATGCCTCTGGGATTTCACCTGCCAGACGAACCTTAGCTTCAATTAACCACCGCACATCTTCAGGGATTCCTTTATGCATCAGAGCTCTTAATCGTTCACAGCGAACTTGGTAGATCTTTTTGAGGATGTTCATTGGGAGAGAAGGAAAATATTTTCGCAAGGCAGAAAAAGTAGGATCCATTTTCTAGGAGAAAGTAAAAGAAAGGAGGGAGGAAATGATCAGTTATTATGGGCAACTGAGAGAACCGACTCGAGAGTCACGGAGTACCGTATCCGCCGCTTAACCGGAAAAGTGAATCCTACTTTATTTTGATGTGATAGATATTCCATCCAGCTGACGTCGATTCAGTCCTTGATTATTGAATCCATTGTCCGCTTTTGACGAATTTTCAACGACAATATTTCTTGATGTCTGCCTTATCTTTGACGATAGCTATCACTCATCCTGGATGCTGCTAAGCTGGCATCAATTCTGTTCTTTTAGGTGTAGCCTCAATTGCCAGGCTTTTGACGATATTGTATGCTTTATCCTTGGATTCCTGATGGGGCTGGGTCCAGCGTATTAGCTATGCGTCCAATTAGTAAGAGCTGATGTCATTAAGATCTCAGCTTATACTGCTGCAATCATGCTGCGGACATGCTTTTCATTTGATCCCTGTTATGTAAAAGCCATGCATGCATGATGTGAAATGCATGAATGCAAGACATGTGTAACTGATGTTTTTTTTTTTTTTAATCTAGCTCTTCATGTCTTTGCTTTACTTTACTGGATCTTCTTTGTGATTTCCTTCTCGGACTATTATTGAATCTCTTTATGCTTTCCAGCTGTTGTCCATTGTCTCAAAAGCCCAACTCTGTTCAAAAATCCTCTTTCCTTGCCTTATTTTTGAATTTTGACCTCAATTTTCTTTAATGCCCGCCTCATATTTTATGCTTCTCTGGATAATTGTCCCTGTTGAAATATTCGTGAGCATGATTCTTTCCTGCTGACATAGACATGTTAAGACTTCTGAAATGATCATTCAGGCTACCACCAAGGCTATCTCCCAAAGATTTGTTACTCCTTCTTCTTTGTTAGCCTATGTTCTGTGCTGCTCGCAAAGCAGGACCTCAATCTTACCTGTTTTAATTCACAAAGCTTATCAAAGTAATCTACGGTCTTTGTTTTTTTCTAAGTTTTAATTATTACTATTCTTCCTTCAAAAGTCACAATTTATTGCACACTTAAGGCTAGTAGGAATGTGAGATTTGAAGGAAAAGAACTGGATAGAAGCGACTTTAGCATTTTGAACGTGAGAATCTAAGGTAAGTTAAAGAGAATTGACTTTTATTTATGGGTAAAAGAATATGAAAATCTTGGGTACAGATAGATAATGAAAGTGTAAGGGAAGAAAGCTCTCTTTGACAACTTTGATCAAATAAACTTTGGTAACCCTGTATCCACTTCTCCCCTTCTGTTCGAAAATTTCTTCATTATGCAAAGTATTTCTTTACTGCATCCGAATTTACTGGCTTCGGTAATTCTCGTCCATCCATTTCTGTCAGAATTAGTGCCCCTCCTGAAAATGCTTTCTTCACGACATATGGCCCGTCATAATTTGGTGTCCATTTTCCTCTTGAATCATGTTGCATGGGTAAAATTTTCTTGAGCACTATGTCACCTTCGTGAAATTGTCGTGGGCGAACCTTTTTGTTGTAAGCACGAATCATCCTTCTTTGATAAAGTTGCCCATGGCAGAGGGCTATCATTCTTCTTTCATCAATTAGATTTAATTGCTCGTATCTAGCTTTGACCCATTCTGCTTCTCCTAATTGAGTATCCATTAGTACCCTTAATGAAGGAATTTCAACTTCGATAGGCAATACAGCCTCCATACCGTATACCAGAGAAAAAGGTGTTGCTCCAGTAGAAGTACGGGTAGAAGTTCTATAAGCATGCAGTGCAAAAGGTAACATCTCATGCCAGTCCTTGTAAGTGACGATCATCTTTTCAACAATTCTCTTGATATTTTTATTGGCCGCTTCTACTGCACCATTCATCATCGGTCGATAAGGTGCTGAATTGAGATGCTTGATTTTGAATTGCCGGCACAAAGTCTGCATCATTGCATTATTCAGGTTCGTGGCATTGTCTGAGATGATACACTCTGGCGGTCCATAGCGACAAATGATTTCTTTCTTAATGAACCGGCATACCACCTTTTGAGTTACGCTTGCATAAGACACAGCTTCTACCCATTTAGTAAAGTAGTCAATTGCAACTAGGATGAATTTGTGACCATTGGAAGCTTTAGGGGTAATCGCTCCAATAACATCGATTCCCCACATGGCAAAAGGCCAAGGTATTGCTGTTACATTAAGAGGAACAGGTGGAGCTTGGATCTTGTTGGCATATATTTGGCATTTGTGACATTTTCTTACGTGATTGACGCAATCACTTTCCAATGTGAGCCAATAGTAACCAGCCCTCATTATTTGTCTTGCCATAGTATGACCACTAGTGTGTGCTCCACATATTCCAGAATGAACTTCTTCCATGATCTTTCGTGCTTCATGAGTATCTACACAGCGAAGTAGCATCGAGTCTGGGGTTTTCTTGTAAAGTATGTCTAGGTTTAAAAGAAAACCCATTGACAATCTTCGTAGAAATTTCTTGTCATTTTCTGATACTTCTGGTGGATATACTCTTTCTTGGAGGTATTTCTTGATATCGTGATACCAAGGCTTTCCATCCAATTCTTCTTCGATGCTCATGCAATAAGCTGGAGAATCTATTATTCTCATCTTGAACACAGGAGTATGCTCGGGGTCACTGATCTTGTACATAGCAGCCAAAGTAGCTAAAGCATCCGGTATTTGATTATCTTCCCTTGGAAGATGATGGAAGCTTATACTGTTGAATTTTCGAGCCAAGTCTAGTATGAGCTTTTGGTAAGGGATCAATTTTGAATCCCTTGTCTCCCATTCTCCGTTGATTTGATATATGACTAATGCGGAATCCCCATAAACTCGGAGATCTCGCACTTTCAATTCCAGTGCCATTTGGAGTCCCATAGCACATGCCTCATACTCTACTATATTGTTGGTACAAGGAAATGTAATTTTTGCTGTAAGAGGGAATTGCTCTCCACTTGGAGAGATGAGTATGGCTCCAATCCCTTGTCCCAAAGCATTAGATGCTCCATCGAATGCCATTTTCCATGTTTCATCATCTTTAGAGACTTCCTGTTCTATCGTCATTATATCTCCATCAGGAAACTCCATTTTCATTGGCTCATAATCATCCAATGCTCTATCAGCCAGATATTCAGCAATCACACTCCCTTTTACAGCCTTTTGGGTGACATACTGTATGTCGTATTCAGACAACAGCATTTGCCATTTTGCGATCCTGCCTGATAAAGCTGGTTTCTCAAAAATGTACTTAATGGGATCAGTCTTGGAGATTAGCAATGTGGTGTTGTTGAGCATGTAGTGTCGTAGTCGGTGTGCTACCCATGCAAGGGCACAACAGGACTTTTCTACTATTGAGTATTTCGCTTCATATGTGGTAAGCTTCTTGCTCAAATAGTAAATTGCATGCTCTTTCTTGCCTGTCTCATCACGTTGACCCAATACGGATCCTAATGAAGAATCCTGTATGGATAAATATAGAATCAACGATTCTCCAGATCGGGGTGGTACCAAGACTGGTGGATTTGATAGATATTGCTTGATTTTCTCGAATGCTTCTTGGCATTCGTTATTCCACTCGATCGGATTGTTCTTCTTCAGTGATTTGAAAAGAGGTTCACACTTGGATGTCAATTGTGAAATGAACCTTGCTATGAAGTTGATTCTGCCCAGAAAACTTCTTACTTGTTTTGGAGTCTTCGGGGGTTGCATTTCTTGTATTGCTTTGACTTTACTCGGGTCAACTCGAATCCCATCCTTGCTGACCATGAAACCCAATAACTTTCCTGAAGAGGCTCCAAAAATACATTTGGCAGGATTCAACTTCAGTTGATATTTGCGAAGTCTATCGAATAGTTTTCTTAGCACTTTTAGATGCTCCTTAGCAGTGAAAGTTTTGGCGATCATGTCGTCTACATATACTTCAATTTCTTTATGCATCATGTCATGGAATAATGCAACCATGGCTCTTTGATATGTAGCACCAGCATTCTTTAACCCAAAAGGCATCACCTTGTAGTAGAAGGTACCCCAAAGGGTTATAAAGGCAGTTTTTATCATATCATCTGGATCAAGTTTGATTTGATTGTATCCAGAGAAGCCATCCATGAAGGAAAAATAGGAGTTTCCTGCGGTATTATCCACCAACGTATCAATGTGAGGAAGTGGGAAGTTATCTTTAGGACTGGCTTCGTTCAATGGCCGGTAGTCCTGACAAACTCTTAGTTTCCCGCTTTCTTTCTTTTCGATTGGAACAATGTTAACCACCCATTCTGTATATTCAGCGACCCCAAGGAATCCTGCATCCCACAGCTTTCGAATCTCATCTTTCACTCTTAAGATTAGATCCGGCTTTAATCTTCGTAACTTTTGTCTGACAGGCTTCGCTCCAGGTTTCAAGGGTATTTTGTGTAGTACTATGTCTGAGCTTAAGCCAGGCATATCTTGGTATGACCAAGCAAACACATCCACATATTCTTTCAATAAATGGACTAATTCTTCTTTTTCTTCAGGAGGGAATAAAGTGCCAATCTTGACTTCTTTTACATTCTGACTGTCTCCCAAGTTAAATGCCTTAGTTGGTTCTTGACTTGTTGCTCTTTCTTTTTCATCTCGCTCAATCATTTTTAATAGCTCAGGAGATACTTGAAGATCTTCGTCATCCGAGTCGGTAGTGTTTACAGGATTATCAAAGTTCATTCTTTCATTGTCATCAAAGAGAGTTTTGGGTCTGCATTATCCAGAGAGAAAAGAAAGAGAAGAAAAAAAAAAATGGCACGAATGAGATGGATGCAAACTGGTACTTTATTTACAATGTGCATAAATCACAACTTTATTGGAATAAAAAGCAATAACTAAAAGGTTCACTTAAACAAAGACTACACCCTATTGATTGAACCTTTCTTTAGGAGGTTTTTACTATTAGATTACTTTGGAGAGCTTTCGATTATAACAGGCAGTTCTATCGCCTCCCAATTGTTCAGCACATCCCGTGGGCCACAAGGTTGAACAAGCTCCTCCTCTTCAGGTGAATCGCTGATGATTGCCTGAATAGAAAGACTTTCAAAAGACTTGTTGATGTTGATAGTCAGCTTGCCTTCATTGTCATTTTTTTGAATGAGACCACCACTCACGAACGTTTCGGTGATTTCAGGGATATCCAGATTTCTTTCCTGGAGAGGATGCCCTGTTAATCGTGCAATCCTCTTTTCTCTCTTTTCAGCTATTGCCTTCATTTTATCATGTCTTGTCGGTGTGAAGCCTAGGCCGTATTTCCCTTCATTTGTGGTGATTTTCAATGGTTCTGTGATTCCTTGTAAATCTTGTCCCAGTCCTAACCCCGGTGAGTATCCTCCTTTTATCATGAGTTTGGCAACCATGCGACTTGTTTTAGAGATGCTAGGAATGGGTTCTTCTCCATATTCGCTGACATAAGCAGCATTGACAATCTCAAAAGACCTGAAGGAGCAATCAGGTATATTTTCATTGACTTCGACATATTGAGCATCCGCAGGTCTTGATAGCAGGATGTCTTCTTCAGCGAAGACCGTGATTATCTTTCCTTCAATAATGAATTTCATTTTCTGGTGTAATGAAGAAGGAATTGCTCCGGCCATATGGATCCATTGTCTTCCCAGCAGGCAGGTATAAGATGGACAAATATCCATGACTTGGAATGTGATGTGGAAAAGACAGGGACCAATCCCTATTGGTAGCTCTATTTCTCCAACAACATCTCTCTTCGTTCCGTCAAATGCTCGAACAACAATATGACTGTTGTTGAGGTATGATGGGTCTAAACCAATCTTATGTAAGGTTTCGAGTGGCATTACATTTAGAGCTGACCCATTGTCGATAAGAACTCTGGCCATAATCCGATCTTTGTATTTAATCGAAATATGCAGAGCCTTAGAGTGACCCCTTCCTTCTGCTGGTATCTCATCGTCAGTGAATGTGATGAGATTTTGTGCCGTGATGTTGTTGACAAGGTGGTCAAAGTTGTTCACGGAGATATCTTGTTCAACATAAGCCTTATTCAGGACTTTGAGAAGAGCTTCTCGATGGGCATCAGAACTTAAGAGTAATGAAAGTATGGAGATCTTTGCTGGCAGACGGTTCAACTGCTCCACGATACTGTATTCACTTTGCTTTATGAGTTTGAGAAACTCAGTAGCTTGTTCATCTGTTACTGCTCGAGGCATCTCTTGCTCTTTAGATGTGTTAATAGGTCCATTTGCTGGATCCGTAACATTCTTCTCTTGTTGGAGCTTGTTCATTTGCTCGGGAGAATAACACCGACCGCTTCTAGTCATGCCCCCAACTTCTAACGGAGTTGATGTGATGTTAGAAGTATAGCCATAGTTCCATGGAACAGTTTTGTCTGATTTGTACGGGAATGGCTTTGGAACTTGAATTCTTAAAGGCTTGAGAGCAGATTTTGATATTGGAATGACTAGTGGTC
Organism: Aquilaria yunnanensis; assembly: GCA_039654915.1. Taxonomy (NCBI): domain Eukaryota; kingdom Viridiplantae; phylum Streptophyta; class Magnoliopsida; order Malvales; family Thymelaeaceae; genus Aquilaria; species Aquilaria yunnanensis. The sequence goes on from CM077593.1 coordinate 11,200,629, forward strand.
TTGGCATGATATTGACTTCTTGTTCTTTAATTATCACATTCACGTCATCCTCTTTATCTGACATAAAAACGATGATTTGGGAGGAGTCCATAAGACTTTGTAGACTTTTACGGAATTCTGGGCATTCTTGGATAGAATGACTTTTACTGTTATGAAAGTTGCACCACTCCTCATCCTCGACTTCTTTATTTCCAGAAGACTTTCCTATGATAATCCCTTCTTTCACAAGGCATGAATATACATGCTTAAGAGGGGTTATGATATCATTGACTGTTTTCTTCATCGGCCAGTATTCTTCCATCATATTGACTGGTTTGGCTTGATGAGGAGGCAATGGATTATGAGTGACGTTTGGTTCATCGGAAAAGTCCAACCACTTTGACTCAATTAATTGTTGGACTATACGCTTCAATGCTATGCAATTTTCCAGTCCGTGGCCCACGGTACCATCATGATATGGGCAATTTATGTTAGGGTCATACCACCTTGGATACGGGGGTTCCAATGGCCTTGTAGGGATTGGGCGAATAAGTTGACTTTCGATGAGTTTTGGATACAGCTCAGTGTAAGTCATGGGAATTGGTGCGAAGATTTCTCTTGGTCTTGGTGCAGGTACTGGAGGAGTTGGAACAGGTGGCCGTAACTGATTAGGTCTGTTGGGAGGATAATTGTTGGGTCTATTGGGAAGATAATCATTGGGCCTATTGGGAGGATAATCATTGGGCCTATTGGTAGGATAATAATTGGGCTTATTGGCAGAATAGGATAGGCGAGGTCCGGTGGCCACAGTGCCCACGAAGGGAATCCCTCTTCCTCTTCCTATTTGTTGTATTTCTTCATCTTTTCTTCTGGAAGGTCCTCCTCTTTTCATAGGATCGCTAAAGGATTCAGTAATCTTCCCAGTCCTGATACCATGCTCGATCCTTTCTCCAGACATTACTACGTCGGAGAAGTTAGTTGCCGCATTGCCAATAAGTTTGTCATAATATGGGTATTTCAGTGTCTGGACAAACAAAGTGACCATTTCTCTTTCTGTCATGGGTGGCTGAACCTGTGCAGCTAAGTCCCTCCACCGCTGCGCATATTCCTTGAAAGTTTCTGGCTTTTTCTTCTCCATGTTTTGGAGAGTTTGGCGATCCGGAGCCAAGTCCATAACGTGTTTATAGTTGCCGATGAAGGCCTGAGCAAGGTCATTCCAAGTTTTTATGTTCCTTGGACCTTGGCTTAGATACCACTGTAATGCTGATTTTGTGAGACTTTCCTGAAAAAGTGCGATCCACACCTTTTCATCTTTTGTGAGTGGTTGTAGTCTCCTTAGGAACAATGTGATGTGAGTGATGGGATCACTCGTTCCATCGTATTTCACGAAATCTGGCACCTTAAAATCTGAAGGGATTACGACGTCTGGCACTAAGCAGAGGTCATCCACCGAGAGAGATCCGAATATAGTGCCTCCTTCAATGGCTCGCAGTCGCTTTTCTATTGTTTCGAGTTTTTGAGATTCTGCTTCTTCTTTTGGTAATGTCTTCTTCTCTTCCTGTACAGTGTCTTGTTTCAGGTGAACACTAGCAGACGGTCCTGATTCTTGAAACAGGTTTTCTTGGACTGAGACTCGTTGCGGGGTGAATCCCGGGGGATAAGTGGGATCTTGTACTTCTTTGATGGGGACTTGAGTTGCTTTCCCTTTGATTAATTCCATCAATTGTCTCATCTGTTCTGACATACTTTCAATCTTGGACTCCATCTCCATGAGACGTCCTTCGGCTTGTTCTGCCATTAATCTTGTTTGGAGTCGAGTTGAATATCGGTGTTGAGGTCCAATTTTACCCTTTTAAAGGAATATTTATTTTATTAGATTCTATGTGTGTATGATTGATGTGATGGATGCATGCATGAATATTGTAAATACTTGGTGAAAGAAAAACTATAATGGAATTTCTCAATTACATTCAGCAAAAGGTTTGTTTAAAAGAAACGACCCAAAGTACAATACTGCTTTCTGGCCTTAGATATGAACTCCATCATTCTTTGAACATTTACTGATGGAGTAGGACAGCTCAGTTCTTCTAACTCCTTGGCTTCTTCGCCCATTAGTTGGGCTTGTTCTGTAACTTTTCTGACTTCTACCAAAAATGTTTGCAATTGATCTTGAGAAAATCTGTATTGATCTTCCCAGTATCTGACTCTCATCTCTTTTTGATCGGTTTCATCAACCAATTGGGAGATGACTTGTTTTTGGTATTCAACTTTCTCTTCGAGGAGTTGTGTTTTGTGACCGAGCTGTTGCATGTCAAGGAGCATCCTCTTGTTCTTCTCCTTTTCTTCCTCTAGTTCTTTCTCTAACTCTCTTTTCGCCAATTTTCTGATGACCTCTTCAGATAGAACTATTCCTTCCTTCCGGTTATTTCTCCATTCATAATAAGCAGTGGGAGAAATAATAGGCCCCGACTTCAATATGAAAATTCTTTTCCACGCAACTGAAATACCCATTGCGAGCTTATTTGAATTTGGATCTTCGTGTGAAAATTCCAACTTACTCAGATTATGCGTCATGGGTATAAATTGCATAGACCCAAATTGTTTTCGTACTTGAGCTGGGGCATAACTTGTTCCTCCCCATATACCTAAGAGAGGAACCCACGGGCAATTGCCGCAACGGTAGACAACGCGGGTGGAGGTAGACCAGGGGGCTCTTCATTCAATTTGGAATTCGGTGATGTTCTTGAAATAATCAACCCATGCTTCCTTGCTGTCGTGATGAATGGTTTCACTTTTCAAAAAGGCTTCGATTGGGATGAAGTCCTTTGAAAAGCGATTTCCAAAATGTTGCTTCTCACAAGGAAGGTGGCTTTTGATCCAAATGTTGAGGAGATGTGAACATCCTATGAATTTGCCCCCTCTTTGGCGACAAAAGTTTAATGCCCTGATAGTTTCACATAATATTACTGAGGTCGGATTTATTTGAGCATTGCAGATTTGCTCAAATAGTGTAATGATGTCTCCTTCAATGAATCCGACGATTCTTGGGAAGACTACCAGGCCATATATCGCCAAGGCGAAAAGCTTGCGTCGTTGATTTTTCTGAGGGAGAACGTGACTTAATTGTTTTAAGTCGATCCAACTGATAAATTTTCGAGATCCTTTTGTTGCAAACTTGGTTTGAAGACTGGAAGCTGGCATATCCAATAATTTTGCTAGGGCTCGATGAGGCTCCGTTCTTCTATCATGTTGATAAGTCTCGATTGGATAGTCGGAGGACCAACCCAAGAGGCTGTTGTATTCTTCAATGGTTGGAACCAGATCCATCTTATCGAAAGAAAAGCATCGATAAAATGGATCCCAAAATTGTATTAGAGCCCGGACAAGTGATGCATCAACGGTAACCTTTAGTAGGCAAGTGATGTGACCATATTTTGCCGTAAAAGCTTCCCGATCAGTAGAATTCCAACTATTCCAGACTTGCAACAATTCCGTGGTGTCGTTCTGATTTATCCGGACCGATACCTGGTCCTTAAGCTGTACGTGAGAATGGGATGTCAGAGCATCTCCGTGAAGCTTTTGAGCCGTTTCGGAATATTCCATAGCTTCAGGCTGAGTTTCGATTACCGTGTCATTCCATGATCCAGTAACAGCCGTGGGAAGATAATCGAGAATATCCATGATAATAGTTCTTTCACCAAATACTTATCTTTAATGATGAAATGTATATGCCGGAAAAATAAGGAAAAATAGAGTTAGTAAAAAAAATAACACATAGGATCATACAAACATATAGATAAAACAAAACCTATGGAAATGGGAACCGAGGCATGGGAAATTCTTAATGGCTGGTTCTAAGGTGGAGTAAGGAATTCTACATGCAGAAGGTGGTTTATCAAAAAGGCAAGGGATAGTTCCCGAATCCCGTCACTGAATCATAGTGACGGCCCGATTCCTTACCCTCTAGGGTTTATGTAAGGAATGGATTAATTCGAGTCGTAGCTTTTCGTGGGCCCATGCAGAGACTAACCGTCTCAGAAGGCAATACACTACTTCGCTACTTTGAAACCGGTGAAGGCTTGGAGACCGTGGCCTCACAAGGACAGCAACACCAATTCCGCTTAGAAAGAATCGTGTTTGATTTAAGGAAGCTCGGGTATAGAGCTTCATTTTGTGAATGCATTATGCATGTTTACTTAAATAAATATAATATATAAATCCACATAATAGTAAAGCAAAGTAAATAAAAACAAATCAACTTTAGGCTCGACTCACTAACGTCGACTCCCCAGTGGAGTCGCCAGGCTGTGGCAACGTCGGGTTTTCTGGAGTCGCCACCAATCAGTTTACTTAGGTCGATTGGTCACCTAAAATATGGTCTGCGAGAGTTCGGGGGTTCGGGAGTACGGTTACGTTGAAACAACTTTGTTAAAACGCCCAAAAATTGGCACCTTAGTTGATTTTAATTTTGCTTTTAAAAAAATTTCAGTTAATTTAGATATTTTAACTGAATTAGTCGAAAATGTGGATTTTTGGTAATTAAGTTGGATAAAATTTGATACTTCCGAACCATGGACTCTGCCGAGTCATTTGGACACGGAAGATTTTTGATTCCGAACCATGGACTCTGCCGAGTCATTTGGACACGGAATTTGGTGAAATTTTAAACAATTTTATCCATATTGTAAAAATATGGATTTTTATCTTTGTATTTAATTTATTTATTTTAAAAAAATTGATATTTTCCAAACCGTAGATCCTGCCGGATCATCCAGATATGGAAATTGATTTACTTAATCGTAATTATTTAATTCCTGAAATTAATTTTTTAAAAGGTAATGATTTTTAATACTAACTAAAAATTTGTCTTTATATTTTTACTTCTTTTTTTTTCTTTCTTTTCTTTTCCTTTTTTTTTTTTTTTAATCTTTTATCTTATTTTTCTTATCTTCTTTTTTCTTTATTTCTTTTTTTATCTTTCTTTTATTTCTTTTTTTTTATCTTTCTTTTATTTTTATCTGATTTTTTTCTTAATTTATAAAAGAATTCAAAAGCAATTAATTTTTTTATTTAATAAGAAGTTAATTTAAAGGAATCAAAGAGTTTAAAAAAATAAATAAATAAATAAAAATCTTTGATCATGGTACGGGGCGTTGTTACTCAGCCAGACCCTCTTCACCAGGTGAAGCAGCTCAAAAGCGGGCACGAGACAGTTTCCAGCCAATATACCATGAACTAATTTTTTATTAAAATAATTATTTAATACCAGGATTTTATTTATTTACCAAAGAAAACAAAAGAGTTGAAAATAAAATCTTAATTCTCATGTATTTGATTTTTTATTTAAAAGATTAACCAAAATTAATTATTCAATAAAATAATAAAGAAAAGATTTATATAAAGAAAGTCTTGATATTTATACATATTTATTTTTTTAAGCTTATTTTTTTTATTTGATAAAAGATGAACCAAGAAAGTAATTATTTAATCAAGGTTTTGTTTATTTAATGAAGAAAACTAAAGATTTATATGTATATTTTAAAAATAAAAGTGAAGCCTTAATATTTTATTTAATAAAAGGTAAATCAAAAAGTAAACAAAACTTTATTTATTTAATGATGAAACCAGAAATTTATATATATATTTCAAAAATAAAATAAAAATCTTAATATTTGTTTGTTTTATTTTTGATAAAAAAATTAAGCAAAAATGATTATTTAATAAGGAAAATAAAGGTAAAGTTTTGATATTTATATAATTTATTTTGAAAAAAGATTAAAGAAATCAAAGATTTATATGTATAAAAAGTTTTTGATATTTATATGATTTTTTTTATGTTCTTTTTGTTTGCTAAAAGATTTTTATTATTACCTTTATTTGAAATCATTTGAATAAAATTTTATTTAATAAAGGAAACAAAAACAAAAAAAATATTATATCTTTTTTTTTATTATTTTGAAAGAAATAAGTAAAATATTAGCCCAAGAAAATTTTTACTCCTTTATTCTATTTATTAATAAAGAAACCAAAAAAATTATATTTTATTATTTTGCTGGATAAAGAGATAAATAAAAAATATTAGTCCAAAGTTTTTTTTATTTTTTTTAATAATAAAGGAAAATTTATTTATATACTTTATTTAAAAAATATTTTCCAAGCCATGGATCCTGGCGGATCATTTGGACATGGAATTTAATTTCTTTTTTATATTTCATTATCAATTATTAATTAGAAAAAAAAAACATCACTTTTAAAGATGTATTTAAAAAAATAATTTGTATTTATTTATTTATTTATTTCATTATGTTTGTTTATTAAAAGGAATAAAAACTTTGTTTCAAAATAAAAAAAAAATTTTATTAGCCTTTAGGAAATTATTCACATAAAATTCCTTTTTTTAATCTTTTAGTTAAAAAAAAAATTAATAAAGTGGGGCTTTTTGGCCATCCACTTTAATAACACAATAATAAAAGTTAGCACAATTAATATAGTTAGTTGTTAATAACAATAAAAAAGTTAGTAAAGTTAGATTAACAATTAACAACAATAATAAAAATTAGCCAAGTTTAATTAAGTCAATTAATTAACAACAATAATAAAAGTTAGCCAAGTTTAATTAAGTTGATTAATTAACAACAATAAATAAAAGTTAGCCAAGTTTAATTAAGTTAATTAATTAACAACAATAATAAAAAGTTAGCCAAGTTTAATTAAGTTAATTAATTAACAACAATAAATAAAAGTTAGCCAAGTTTAATTAAGTTAATTAATTAACAACAATAATAAAAAGTTAGCCAAGTTAATTAATTGATTAACAACAATAATAAAAAGTTAGTCAAGTTAATTAAATTAATTAACAATAATAATAAAAGTTAGCCAAATTAATTAATTGATTAACAAAGTTAATTAAATTAATTAATTAACAACAATAATAAAAAGTTACCCAAGTTTAATTAAATTAATTAACAAAGTTAATTAAATTAATTAATTAACAATAATAAAAGTTAGTAAGTTAGTTGTTAGTTGTTAGTTGTTAATAACAACAATAAAGAAAGGGTTAGTAATAAACAAATAATAAACAAATAAGTAAAAATTAAAAAAGGTTAATAATTAATTCTGCAAGAACAAAAGAAAAAGTTAGTAACCAAAGTGAAAAAGAATGAAAAGATAGAAGATTAAGTAGGGGTTTTACCCTAGCAGTTTAATTTTGAATCTGAAGAATGAAGAAGAACAGAGCAACAACGCGGGAGCAGGGGCAGGGAGTGGTTTTGGCGGCCAAGACGGTGCACGGCAGGGGAGAAGTGGACGGCGGCCAGGGGCGAAGGAGGAAGACGGCGTCACGGCGAGGAGGAAGGCACGGCGGCGGCGGACGGCGAGGGGCACGGCGGAGAGAGAGAGAGAGAGAGAGAGAGAGGGAACAGCAGTAAAAAAAAAAAAATTTGGCTTTCTGGGGAAGAAGGGAAGAGGGCTGGGGCTAAGGGCTGTAATTTTCTCTTTTTTTAAAACGGAGCTCTAAGTTTTTTTGCTATTTTTTTCTGTGTTCAGCACAAAATTTGGGGGGCTATTTATAGAGGAAGTTTAGCTGAACTGTTGATGGATAAATTAATAAAAAATTTCAAACTTATCTCTTAAATTGGTAAAATGACAATTTTAGTCCTTTACGTCTCTCAGCCTCTGGATAAGTTCCTGAAGCTTCTGATTTTGACAATTTTGTCGTTTTCTGTCAATTTGAGCCAAAAACGTCGGCAGGCTCAAAATTTTATGTGACAAACTGCCAAATGCTCCTGGAACTTTCAGAATTTGTCAATTTTGCCTGAAACTTCTTAATTTTGTCATTTTTACCTCAAACTTTTAAATTTTGTCATTTTTATGGAGTTTTTCTTTTTTTCTTTCAAACATACACATATACACACATATATCAAATCTTAAAAAAAATATATATATTTTAAACTAATTAAAAAAAAATTTAGTAATAATAATAACAATAATAATAATAATACATTTTTTATTTAATTTTTTTTATTTAATTTTTTTTTTAAAATTATTTTAATGGCCGGACGAAATTGGGTGTCAACAGCATTATATTCTCATTTAAAAAAATATATATTAACAGTCTCAACTATAGTGTGAGCCAGGGGATACATATGAAATTATAAATCCGTAGCAATGACAAATGAAAACTACCATTTTAAATAGACAGAACCTCTTTCTGTTTCAATATTTATACAAAATTAACTATAAACAATATATTTAACCAATCTAATTTTTTCTATATATAAGAATCATCTCAAAGTACATATCACTGAGTACAGAAAAGAGACTAGGCCTTTGTTCATTTATCATGTCGATGTGGAGAAATGTGCATGAAAAGAGGTTGTTAACTATGAAGGGGGAAGCTTATTAAGGGTGACAATTCTTTCTCTTTTATTTTTTTCTGTTTTTTTTGTTGTTGTTATAATTAAAAGATATGGTCAACCATGATTATCAGTTATTGATTTATTATCGCAGGCCATCGATTGAGATCCCACGATTTAAGAGATTTCACTGTTTAGTTGAGGGCCTGTGATGATTGATAGTCATAACAGACCGTAACTTTACCTTTTTCACTGTCATTCTTACCTCTTCCCAGGTAGGTTTGGTAGGGGGTGAAGTCAACCATCATTGTAAACATGGTGTAACTGTAAGGTTAAGAAAACAGCGGCAGAAAATGTTCTCCTGGGAAAACATAATGGGTATCAGCGTATTTAAGTATTGAAAAATGTTTGCGGCCTAAAGAAGTGACACGCTAGCGACAGGACCATAGGAAGACAGCCAATGAGAGATCGACAGCGAATTAGATAAAACCAGAGCGGTTTTGTAAAACCGGGAAAGTTCAGCATCGAAACCACTTGCTTTGGCCAAAGTAGTCATGTTTTCCGTAAACAAATGGTTGATGTAAAAAAAACAAAATTATATCAGTTTTGAATCTGTTGATTTTTTATATGATTAAAAATTAGATGTATTACTAGTGTAGCGTAGATAATAAATATCATTTGTATTCTTAAAATTAACTAAATTGTGTCCCTTTTTTTGTTCTTTCAATATGATCAAACAAATCGTAAGGTATAAAATTTTGGAAAATTAGTACCGTTTTAGTTGTTAATATTCAGGAAAAGACTTTAAAATATAGGTTTGTTCAGCCAGGATTAATTCAACTCTATTTTCATATTTTGGCATCGACTACTGATTTGGACTAGTTGGACCTGCATTTTTCTTCTAGAAATACCCCTGAATGTCGTTTCAATCAACAACCCTTCCCCTCTAGCCAACCAGCAACTCTCACCCCACTCCTTCCTCCCATCCCCCCTCTGTATAAGTTTCAATCTCTTTCTCTACCGTTCTTGTTGCTTCCTCTTATGTCATATTCTTCGTTTGCGAGCCTGGAGCTTCTATTCTTCTCTTGGTGTTGAAGTAAGCTCTATGTTTCCTTCAACGCTCATGATTTTGATTCTAAGATTTGCTTTTTCTTATACTGTGTGTTTGAATTTTGAAGATTTACAAATGTTTACGTTGATCTTGTTTGTAATTAGTCAGATATGGTGAATCTGGTTTTGGTTTGGGATGACTTTGAAACGTATCTGGTTTAGATAATCCCCCCCCCCTCCCCCCCTTTTGCCCTGTTTGGATCTCTTCCAAGTTTAGCAATGACTCAACATAGTGAGATTAAGGACAAGGACGACAAAATGCATAATAGCAATGAAACCAATCAATAAAGCAGTCACCAGAACAATAGTCAGCTTGTAAAATTTAGAAACTTTTGGGCACTTAAGTGATAATAAAATTTGAAATGTGTGGGTCATAAAAAAAAATGTGTTAATGAAAACCTAAATTCTTCAAAACGATGTAGCCCAAAAATATTTTCTCGATAACCAATGAAAGTGGGACAAATAAAATTTTTATAGAATTATGGTTGAAAAGTTTGGTTTGTGTGTCTCCACGTCAAAACAAAACTGCACGAAGCAGGCGCAGCAACCCAAACCAAAAGGCGAAGCTGAAGAGGCGTCCACCCGATTCTGGGAGACCCCACATACTAAGCCAGTCCACATACATTCATCCTGCTGGTAAAATTTCTTTCTTTCTTGCATCTGCCGTTGGCCACGAGAATCTGCTGAATCTTGGTACGATCGAGTTTTCTGTATCCTTTTTTCTTGGGAGAGAGATCTGATGGGGAGGGGAAGGGTTCAGCTGAAAAGAATAGAGAACAAGATCAACCGGCAAGTGACTTTCTCCAAGAGAAGGTCTGGTCTGCTGAAGAAGGCCCATGAGATCTCTGTGCTCTGCGATGTCGACGTCGCTCTCATCATCTTCTCCCCCAAAGGGAAGCTCTTCGAATACTCCCCCGATTCTTGGTATATATATTGTTTCAATATTCGAACATTCTTTTTTCTCTTCCCCTTCATTTTTTTCCATTCTGCAGTTCCTTTTCCTCTTCCAATTTCGAATTGTGCCTGCCGACCGTGTTGATTCCCTCTGATCCTTTATTGGATCATGTTTAGTTTTGGCCATGTTTGAGTTGGAAACTTTTCTATTTAACTGTGTTTTCCAGAGAAGCTCTCTGGTCGTTAAAATTTTAATTTCTTCTTCTGCTCCTTTTCTGTTTTTCATTCATAAATTATTGATTAACAGTACGTGTTAGAAACTAAAACATAATTAAACGTCGGTAGAAATTTTAATTATTACAGTTTTTTCTACTATAAGCTAGCTATCTGTAAGGCATGCATGTGATATTTCCAAACAAGTTCGTAATATATATATATATATATATATATATATATATATATATATATATATATATATATATATATATAGCAGTAACATTAAAATAACGTTTAGACACAAGTTATCTATATGATGTGATAAAGGAGAAATAACTTAAAAAGTTGTTTTAAGTTTTAACGTTGTTGAATAGGGCAGGAACAAGTTAAAGTGGCTTGCTTTATTGGGGGAAGGGAAAAGAAGAAGCGGAAGCAGAAGAAAACAGGGATATTAGAGTCTTGCGCTTAATCAAAGCGAGCTAGGATCAGAAAGATTTAGAGGCTCTTTTAATCATCCAATTAGAAATATTAGCACTAATAAATTTAAGACTTACGCTTCTTCTCTCTCTCTCTCTCTCTATCTCTCTCTCTCCCTATATATATATATATATATATCTATCCCTCTCTCTCACTCTCTCACACTCATACATCGTACAAATTCTTAACTGGTATACTTGCCTGTTTCTTTGAAAGAAAGTATTCGAGTTTCATTCAAAAAGAGTAAAATCGAGTACTGTAGTAATAATTAATAATTGTAAACAATCGCTTCAGTCTAACTCTTAACATCTAAAAGCATTCAAGAATATTCGGTCTGGTCGAACCATTTTTCTATATATTTTGAATTCTAAAGTTAATTGCTTCAATATAGTCAAATTTGTTAATACATGAGTGCCTTCTATATGGGGTGAGCATGAGCATTTGGATAAAACAATTGGTTTACCCAACTCATTAATGGTTGGTTGAGTTGAATTAGGTAAAAATTAATCATAATTTGAAGGTTGATTTTACTTTTAGAAAACTCATAGATTTTTTTTATTGGTTCTATTTCCATAAAGAACCAATTTGATATGAAACCAATCTGAGGTATATATTAATATATTATAGAATTTATAATTTTACATATAGAATTATTTATTGAAAATGATATTGTATGGGCCTTTTAATCTTTTACTTTTAAACCTAATTCTAATTCCTAATTATCTCAATTCCGCTCTACAAATGCATTCCCAATTTCTGGTTTTATTCCCATTTTGTGTTGAGATACATTGTATGCAATTTTATTGAATTTTGGTGTTGTTATGGATACATGGTATAAACAAAAAAGTCTGAGAACCAAAATCAAAATGTCCAGAATCATGCTTCTGTAGGTTCTGTTTGGTTCTCGATTCTTTGGTTGGATAGAAAGTTTTTTTACAAACTTATTTTGGGTTGATTTGGCTATTCAACCCTACTTGTACATATGAATTGTGCTACATTTACAAGAATCATTATAAGACATAGTGCTACATTTACAAGAACCACTATAAGACTCGTTTTTTATAAGGACGTGTCAAGAAGTTACTATACTATTTAAATTTATTCAAATGATTCGTGCGCATAATTTTTCATTCAATCGTTAACTCCCATGTCATTTAGTTAGGAAAATTTATGGAACATTAATCTTTATAGGTCTCACATTATCACTTATATAATAGGCTGGGGTGCACTTTCCATTTGTCTTTTTTATTTATTTATTTTAGTTATTTCTTTTCTTCTTCTTCTTCTTCTTCTTCTTTTGTTTTGTTTTTTGGTAGCATGGAGAGGGTCCTTGAACGCTATGAAAGACACACCATTACGGAGCCCCAGCTTGATGCTAATCGGAGTGAACCTGTATGGTTAAGTTCCCAGAAAATCAAGAGATTGCTAGCTAATTCTTTATTTAAAGTTTACAATTCAATGTGTAGGTGGTAACATATATACAAACATTTTTCATTTATGTTAATTTTCAAGGGAAACTGGACTTTGGAGCATGCAAAACTTAAGTCAAGGATAGAGATTTTACAGCGCAGTGAGAGGTATCATCCTCACAATTCAAATTTGATTCCCTTTTTTTTCTGTAATAAATTTGGTCTAATAACATCTATTCCCTCTTACCCAAAATATGTGCCACTCCTTTTCTTGTTTTTCTTTAAATCCTAAAATATGCGTCACTTTTTCATATTTATACATCTTTTCTGAAATGTATAATTCGTATTATATAAAAGCTCATGAATGCTCCTTGTTATTTTTACTTTTGTAGTAAATTGTAAACTTGACCAAAAAGTACTTGCTTAGTGTATTTATTATCTGACACAATATCTATAATTTTTATATAAAAAAAATGATGATAATGATAGTGACAAATGTTATGAGAAAAATGAGTATTCAACGCAACTGATAGGGTATGGGTCGTAACCTAATCCCTTGGCCTCTTATGTGTACAAAAATGGTATAATTAACGTTGCCATTAATTTTGAGAAGGCCCTGTGAATGACTAATTGAGCAGCTTCAAAAGTCATAATTTCTTTATGCTAACTTCTTCATGTTATTAATTTCTAACATGAGAAAGCTTGCAGGCATTTGAGGGGAGAAGACATTGAGAATCTAAGTGTGAAGGAGCTTCAAAATTTGGAGCACCAGCTTGATTCTTCTCTTAAACACATCAGGACGAGGAGGGTACAAATTAAACCCATCAGCTCGCTATTGTGTCTACTATTTGTGTTGTTGTTTCTTTGCCTTAACTTCCAATTTGATATCTGAATATATTATCATTTTACAGAACCAGCTAATGTTTGAATCAATCTCTGAGCTTCAGAAAAAGGTAGCTAGCTAGCCAACAACCATCCATGATTAAGATGTATAGTATAATTTTGTGCTCTTTCATCATACATGTATAAGATTGCTGATCTAATCTCGCTAAATATCCTTCCAAAAATCTTGTAGGGAAAAGCATTACAGGAGCAAAATAATGCGCTGGCGAAGAAGGTCCATGTTTCTATATATTTGCTTTAACTTGGTATTTGAATTTCGCTTAATTACTCGCTGGAGATGAAACCTTATGCTAAATTTGATTCAAAACCCCCCCTATTGTAGATAAAGGAAAAGGAAAAGTCCCTCGCCCAAAACCTTGTTCAGGACTCTTCCTCATCCGCCTTTCCACAGACGTCATTGCAGCCATTGGGCTTCAGGTTAGAAATACTAATTTCATGATCTTTTTTTATATTAATTCGAAATTTCTCTTTTATCTTTCTAGCTAAAAAAAAAAAACAAAAATCCTGACTGCTTAGCAACAACATCTAACTACTAATAGTTTTGTATCACCTCACCACTCCAATATTTCTAATATTTCATGTTCCGAGGGGGATAGTCTCTTACATGATCTTGAAGAAATACTAACAGATTAAATGTGTAGAAGGAAGTCCAGAATTGAATAAGAACAAGATGGCCAGACTGCTTTTCACCCAGAAACCCCCTGTAATTTTAAATCAATTTTGCAACCTGCACCAGCTTATTAGATCCCTTTAATTCTCTAAAACCATCTTGTTATGAGATTGCCACACCTATCAACTATAGCAAAGAAGATAAGGATCCAGATTTCCTTACACGGAACTGAGCTAGCTGTCTCCAACCACCACCTAAACAAAGCTCCTGTACATATTACCTCCGAAACGCACCAGCAGCCCAAGAACTTGCCCATGCACAGACCAAAGGCAAATTATAATGGATGAATAAATGGTCTACTGTACAGATTCCCATCGACGATGAACAAAAAGGACATGAGCATGGTGCTCAGAAATATGTTATGTTGCCTTCATAAGACATGTCTGGGTAGTTGGAACCGTACGATAAAGGATCAAAGGCTGCCACTTCCCAATTAAAAGGACGCCTTCTAAGTTGAATATTCCACTTCCACTCATCGTAATCCCATGAACCACAGTCAGTAACACCACTCTTTTTTACAGTACTTTAGCGATAAAAAAAAAATCTACAGTGACAGGTATTCATCATCAAATGGGTCAGAAGATGAAGCGTTGCATAGTGGGGTAATAAGTTCATTAGATGACCTTGATATTGAAGTTTATGGTTGGAACCTTGGGAGAGAAGCAAAAAATTAAAGCTTTCACAATGTAATTGGACGCAATTCAACTCTCTTTAGTCTTTACAATTATTCTAAGCAGCAACAAATTAAGCAACTACATATAATTAGGATGAGCAATAAGTAATCAAGTACACTTTCACTAGCTAGAGGTGAAAAGGGAAGAACATAGAATAGAAAATTCTGTGTTGTATATTTTGCAGCAACTTTTTTGTTGCCATTTATTAATCTTTTGCACCGTGGACATTGCAAATAATTAATTCTAGTACTCCATTTAGCGGCATGTATGTTGCCATTTGAAATAATAGGCACCAAATTAATTAATTCAACTGTTGTTGAGTAGTGAATGCTGAAATTTTAGTACTGTTGTTGTTTTATTTTTTTTCTTATGTAGTGAAGAACATATATTTTGGAACACACAAAAAAAGGGGACATTTATGGTAAGGATCGAAGAAATATTAAATTTATCAACACGTAAATTTTAATTTTGCTAGTTGCATAATAGAATAATCACATTTTCTTTAACGTAGATGCAAACTGGGTGGATCAATCACCATTAATTGTGATTGAGAATTAATAGCGTAATGAGATTCGATTGAAATTTGTATTTGATGAAGCATGAAATATGAAGTTAGAAGCAGCAGTGGAGATCCGCTTCAGAATCGCGGGAACGCAGCTTCGCCGCCGTGGATGCTCCGGAACCTAATTCATGGATAGCAACACACACAGACGTCTACATTATATGCGTACATATTGGTGTTTGGCAATATATAGCGTATGTGTTGTTATTATCAATTATTAGTAGAAACGATCAAATAATTTTGATGGTCAATTTCTGAGTTCGTGATAAAAGTTTCACATGTCTAATTGTGATTGTTTCTACTGTCAATTTGTGTCTAGGAATGGATTTATGTTGTGTACATTTTATAGAACCGTATAAACATCGATCTACATATATATACACGAAACAAGAAGTGGCGACAAGTGGCCTTTTGGCTTGGGTTAAAATGCTGCTTTTAGTGCTCACACCTACCTCTCACATTCTTTTGTCCTGGGGGTTGTAATTTGGAACGTTGCAAATGTCTGAGTGCTACTAGACAGGTGTAACACGTGAAGGGAGGCCACTGCTTTACTATCAGGCTTAGGCGTCCATTTTGTGGTTGTGTGCTTTTAGGCCTCTGGAAATTGGACAGCGACTCTTATATCCTTAGGGTAGAAGATATCTTTTTCAGTGGTGTTCTGAATTTTTTTTCTCCATTAATGCATTTAGGGGTGTAAATGAACAGAATGTTCGGTGAACCGTTCATGAACGATTCGGCGGGAGTTCGTTTATGTTCGTTTATTTAGTTAAACGAACGAACACGAACATATTTTTATGTTCGTTTAGTTAAATGAACGAACACGAACAAAGTCTTGTTCGTTCATTTAGGTTCGTGAACTGTTCGGTTAGTGTTCGCTTAGTGTTCGCTTAGTGTTCGTTTATGTTCTTTTGTTTGTTTATCTATGTACTAGTTATAGATTTATTGTTATATATATTTTATATATTGTATATTATATATTTATTATAACCTATTATCATATATGTTTATTATTACCTACCCTACGTACACCCTACACACCAGATTAGCACCCAAATTAGTGACTGTAATCATTTACCTTCGTTTAAGTAGTTCATAAATGCTTTAGACTGATTGTTTTTATTTGTGTTCGTTTATGTTGTTCGCGAACAGTTTCATTCATGTTCACGAACATGTTCGTTCGTTTATGATCCTTTTATGTTCACGAACGTATTCATTTGTTTAATGGTTCGTTTGTGTTCGTTTAAGCTCGTATAAACGAACGAACACAACACATACTAAAACTAAACGAATGAACACGAACAAGAAAAAATGTGTTCGTTTATTGTTCGTGTTCGTGTTCGTGTTCGTTAAACACTAAATGAACGAACACGACCAGGGCTTATTCGTGTTCGTTTGGTTCGTTTACAGCCCTAAATGCATTATTGTATGTTTGTATATATAGATCTCAGTATTCTGTTAATGTGCACATGTTTGCACATATTCCTTAACCCTTAACTCTTAAATTTGTAATACCCTTATTTTTTATATAAAACAACAATAAAATAATAAAAAAGCACAAAGGACCAACTTATAGCTATGGGCTCCTCTACAATTTGGTATTGGCTATTGGGCCTCCTCGTGCATTGTTCAACTCCAAACAGACGGCCCAAATTAAAAGAGTAAGTTTTATGGTTGGTCCCTTGCTTTTCCTCATTCGGCCAGATCCGTCCCTTCTCTTTATCTCTTAAGAAATGATTCAGATAACACAACCGCTCAGGCTCAGTTTTTTAATCCTTCTTGCTTTAAAGTGTAAACCTTGCTTATTCGAGCAAACAAGAGTCTTCAATTTGTTGGTCTCTTGTTCTTTATTTCATAAACCGATCAACTAGTTTCACAATTATGTATAGCTTTGCACAGAGGAGTTCATTTTTGCGCCAAACTTGGAGTTCTTTGATTTAGGTTGTTTTGAGTCTTAATTTGGGTTAGTTCGTCGTTTGTTTAATTGTCAGTGCACTAAAGATACTTGCGTCTTCTAATTTGGTTCGTTGATGAGAGTGCTCCTAATCTTATGATTTTTTTCATAATAATAAACCTTCAAATTATATTCTTTTGGTATAAGATTTATCGATAAGTCTTACATTTGTTCTTTTTTGGTAGAAATATATTTAAATTTTAGCCCTCTCATTACAAGTTTTTCCATTGCCGTCAAAGCTGTCTAGACTCTAGAATATTTGATAGTACAATTGAAAATGTTTTCAATAGACGACAGCACATAGAGGTTGACGTACGAATCTAGAGGGCTATTTTTCCGAACAAGTTTGACATTTATGAGCTTAACACCAAAAACAACTACTGTAGCAATTTAAAAAGCACTAAAAAATTTAAAAATAATTTACGATCAATTTAAAAGATGTAAAAAAATGAAAAAATCTGAAAGGTATCGGTAACAAACTTGGTAAACAAAAAAAATACAAAATAGGACCAATTTGTTGAATTTGGGATTCCAAGAGAAATCATGGCCTTAAGTGCCAATCATGAAAGCTGGGGGATTCAAACACCAAAACCAAAAGTTTAGGATAAGTGGTAAAATCTTATAGTTTCGAAGGTTGAGTACCAGAAGACCTCATTGTAAATAAGTAGATGACCAATTGTGTGAATTTATCCTTTTTGGTAAGAAAAATCAGTCAGAAAAAGCAATTCTGGGTAAAAATGGTAAAGAATAAGACTTTTACTGTAGTAGGACGGCAATGTTTCTTACGCAACGCAATAATTACCAGCACAACAACACAAACACAAACATACGATTAATCTTGCTCGGTTTCATGCATCCCGTTACATACCTACAAGCACGTGGCAACATAGGCCATTTCAATCCATAGACACAGAAGGTTCTCGAGTATTTGGAACATGATCAAATCTCACAAAAGATTCCAACCAAGGTGTTGAATATCAAATTTTTAATGTATATCATGCGATATTGTTATTATTTTTATAAAAAAAAATAAATATTAAAATATTATATTAAGATGGTATAAATTCAATAATTTTATTTACACATTTTATGTGTATTTCAATTTTTCTCACCATAATTTGTTAAATATAAATAAAATATATATGTTAGGAGATATTTTTTAATATAAAATGTTATACAAAAATAATTATTTTTATGTTAACTAAGAAAAATAACTAAAAAAATAAAAGTAAATATTTATCTTATGATATGATATGTGTTTTAATTACATTTTAATGTTTTATATATTTATAATTTTTTAATGTAAATTGATAATAAAAAAAAACATCTCACATACATCCGTAAAAAATAAAATATCACACTATGTACCTCATAGTATTTTAGATATACCGTGATTTTTAGACAAAATACATATAAAAAGTGAGAGGTACGTAAAATACCATAAAATATTATAATATACTGCTTGATAAAATGACAAAATGTGAAAAATATTTGTGCCCACGACAAGTGTTATGTGACGTGGTATTTAATTCCGTGGTTCCAACATCATATGGTTGGTCCTCAGCTTTTTCTTATTTGCCCAGATACGTCCTATCCATATCTTTTGAAACAAGTCAGGCAACTGGCCTGGCTATGTGATTATGCCATCTTGCTTTAAAACGTAAACTTCATTTTTTTAATCAGAAGCATTTATAAATCGTAGAAAGGTTATAGGTATTTACTTTGCCGGGGCTAGAAAATTATATCAATGGGGCAATGAAAAATATAATTAATAATTAATAAAATAGTTTCATATTTATAACATTCAACGATAAAGTTTCATAGTTTAAAAATGTTGCATAACAGTATTATTATCTATATTACTTAATACATCATTGTCAATATTTTGATAGATTATTTTTAGTATCAATACATGTTTTGTGCATGAAATTTTTTTTCTTATTTTTATTTCAAGTACCTATAAGCATAAATTATATAAAAATAAAATTTAAAAATTCACACAATAATATATTACTATTTTTGAGTAAGAAATGGGGAAAAAAAGAAGAGACAAGCTTTTGCAAATTACCGTAGTATCAGAGAAAAGAGGAAAATTTTCATTCACCACCAATTCTAATTATTATTTCTACTTTTTAATGAGTCTTTAGCACTTAGTTGGTGATTCTCTTTTTACACAGCTTGTGTGTTAAATTCTATAATTATATTAACAATTCTTTTTTGTATTTAGTTTCACAACTAACTTTTATTTACTTCTATTTTGGCTACTCATCAAAACTAAGTTTACACACTTTTAACTTTTAAGTGAGTGGGGCATTATATAAAAATCTATGGAGGGCAAAACAAATATTTTATAAAAGATCATTTACCAATTATTTACTTTTTTTCAAAATTCAATGGTGACAATTGCCCCACTTATACAATCATGGTAAAGTCCATGGGTACTTATAAGTTATATCTAAAGAAAATGAGGAAATGTCTGTTTTTTTTTTAGACCCATAAATCACTCAAATCAGCATTTAGGATATTATAGGAGAGAAAAGAGATCATTTGATGAATGGTGTTTAAACCAATTGCTTTCAGCATAGGTACAGTAAACTACCCTGGGCAGGAACTCTGTTTTCATGTAATTCTGCATTACCACTTCCTCTGTTTTGTTCCAGCTACTGAAACTCGTACTCCATAGATGCCCTTGCCACTCGGCTTCGTGTCTCATGCAGCCAACACTTTAGCAGCAATGCTCAGTGTAGGACCACAAGGCATTAGCAGAGGTACCCTTGGGAGACCCCCACGAGGAGCATCCGTGATTCCTCGGTGATTAGTAGAGGGACCTCATCAGTAAATTACTCCAAAATATCTACCTTGATATTTTGAGGCACATTATGAGTATAGCAGAATTCTTTTACAATTTTGAGGTCCCTCAAATTGGGTACTTCTCAAGCTTGTGGTGTTTGGACGACCTAGACATTTCATGAATAGTTATGTCACCATTTTTGTCATTACCCAACCTATTTGTAACTTGAATTCCTTACCTTTCTTTAAATTTGCTCGATAATTAAGAAGGGGTTATCATTGATGAAGCTTTCAACCTTGCCATCATGTACAAACAAAACCGAATAGAAGCTAGTGGTTATTACTCGTTTCATGTCGGAATGTTAGGAAATTCGATTGATTGTACGACCAAGTAGGTAAACATCACATTTAAGTAGCAAAATGGAGTACAATTTTCCAATAACCAAATTTAAGTCAGAGAAATGCGAACTGCAGGTCGATTTTAAGTGACGGAATCTAGAAATTAAATGGAAACATGCTGACCAAATTTCCGCATGGAAACAAACCAATTTCAGCCTGTCACGTTTGCCTGCAAACAATTATTATTATCAAGTTACACATCTAGCAGTTGACTTGGTTGTCTCTAAATTCCGCCTATTAATTTTCGGGAAAATTACGTAAACTTCTATATAGTATAGCCTAACATGCACTTTGTCTCATCTATTTCCAATGACTTGAATCATATTTTCTACTTTGTTTATATTTTCCTACAACAATTTCTAATGCAATAATTTGAATTTTTTGGTGACTATGTTCTATTAATTTTAAATTTTTTAATATTATTTTGAAAGTTAACTTACATTTAGAAAATACTGATTTTCATTTATAAAGAGAAAAATATATTTACAGAGATAAAAAAATTAATAATTAAGATATCCATTAACCATGAAAAAAATATTAGAGAGATTGAAATTATTAGAAGATATCTATGACACACTTTAAATTAAAGTTTAAAAAGTTACTGTCGGACAATGTAAAAAAAAAATAAAGTATATATTTTAAAAAATAAAGAGATAAAGTTTAGGTTAGATTAAACTAGAATAAGTTTCCTGTAATTTTTTATGGGCTCAATCCTAGGCAAGTCCTCAGTACACCCGTTTAAAGTTTTATTCTGCCCCTCAATTGTTTGCATTGTTCAATTGATTGAATGGGCTAGGCACATGCTTCATACAACCGTTTTTTCTTCTCCATGTAATGCAGCTTCGATGTCTATTTTGTTGTTACACTTTCAATGAAATATTGTACCCCATCTCAATTGGAATTAATTGATTCACGCTAAATATTTGTGAAATTCGTCAAGTGAATGAAATAATTAGGTCATGTTTACTTGGATATATTTTATTGCAATCCACAGAATTCAATTAGTCTATTGTCGATTTCTAAACCCCCCCAAAAAAAAAAAAGAAAAGAATTATCAAGAAATTAAACTCAATAAATTATCAAATATGCAAGCAAATATACATTTCCAAATTATTCTATATTTATTGAGGTTAAAATGAAGCAAATCACAAGGTGAGGGTGAAGCTGAAGAATCATTCGAGCTGCAGGTCTTATCAAAGAGTTAGACACAAATTTTCTTTAAGAAAAAAATAAAAAAATTGTACTGAAACTCGAATTCTTCATCATTAACGCCATCACATTCGTTGTGGCATAAGGTACTTGATTCATGGGGAGCACGTCTAAGAGCTCGGCCCACCACCAAGAAAACAAAACAAAACAACAGCGAAATGATTAATGAAGATCTAGCTATTTCCTATTGCATTTCCAAGTCAACTGTTAGAATTACAAGAGCCAGCCAATCGTGTTACTTGTCGCCCCTTCAACCTCTCTATATATAAACCAACAGGGTGGCATAGCCACTTAAACTCACTCAAGCAACAGAAAATTCTTCAGACAAAACCAAACCCTTTGAGAACTTCTTAGAAATATGGCTCGATCAAACAGCAGATCACCAAGACTGAGGCTTAGCGAATCATTGTCTCGTGTCCGGGTCCGGTCGCCGTCGTTTCAGTTCAAGCAGAGCTCGGATCCTCTGGAGATGGAGCAGAAGATGGAGTTCCTGGGCGAAGAAGAGCAGCCGCAGGAGACTTTCAACGGCCGGGAGGGAGCTGGAAATAACAAGGTGATGGTGGTGGTTGATTCCAGTTTTGAAGCAAAGGCTGCTCTGGAGTGGGCTCTGCCTCACACCGTTCAAGCCCAAGATACTCTTGTTCTCCTACATGTGGCCCAGCCAACAAAGAGAGGTAATTTATTGAACCATAATCTACCAAGCTTCAAACTCAACTCTTTTGAAAATGTCTTTAGGCCCAACTATTGAATTTCAATTCTTCCACCATGTTAGAGTCTAATAACTGCAAGGTGAATCCAAGAGCCTATGAATGGATCCAGTCCATGAAAAGCATGTGTGAAAGGAAAAGGCCCGGGGTAAGTATATATTTCACGTAAATTAACCTTACAAAAGAGGCCTAGAATTAACACCTTATATATGTACTGATGAAATTCTGCTTTTCGATAGGTTGTAGTTGAGATAACAATAGTTGAAGGGAAGAACAGGGGGGAAGCAATAGTGGAGGCGTCCAAGGAGAAGAGGACTTCACTACTGGTGCTAGGACAAAAGAAGAAGTCGCTATGGAGGAAGTTGATGAGGAGGTTGAAGATAAGGAGGTCTCAAGGGGTTGTGGACTACTGCATCCAAAACGCTTCGTGCATGACGATTGCTGTGAGAAAGAAGAGCAACAAGCTTGGAGGCTACTCGATCACCACCAAGCGTCACAAGAAGTTCTGGCTTCTGGCTTGATGCAGAGAAGAAAACAATGTGCGCTCGCTTTTCAGAGTTTGATGGGCTGAGGAAGGAATCCCTTTGAATTTTCACTTTGTTTATTAATTGTTAATCTTGTTCCATACAGGTGAAGGTGGAATTTGTGAACTCTTGTTTAATTTTTTCTTCCTTTTTTTCTGTATATACAAAAAAGTTTCCATATATCATATTCTTTGAATTAATGAATTTCCTATGAACGCAATATTTATACTAGTAATAGACTTAGGCCCCATTTAACATTGGCGCATTAGAATTTCAAAATTGTTATTTAATGGTAACTTTTTTATTTGATTATTTAATTTATATTGCTAATAAATAATCTAAACTATAATTATAATCCAAAAATTATTCTCAAGTAGAGCCTTAATTAGATTACTTACCAATGATATGGATACAAGAAACACGAACCAAGTCCACCTCAACTCAAATTTGTTATGACTCATCAATTACTTGTTGGAACGCGTACCAAAGCCAATGACTGAATCTATCGATCAAAGAAAAGTTGGTGACTAAAACGGATATTCTGCAAAAGGTTGGCCGTCGTTGCCATCTATAGAGAGGAAGTTGTTGTTCCATGAAAAAGGGTTACTTTATTATTATTATTTACTTGCACATTTGTGGTAACGCTCAGTTAGACAACAAGTTGATTCTCTAATGACTGAATCACTCTTTACCTCCTTTTTGTAATATTAGAATAGATTGAAAATGTATTAATAGAGTTTGATTGAGATGATCAAAGAGTTTGCTTACTTTCAATTTTTTCTTAATTTGAAATTTTTTGAAGTTCTAAGAGAGTTTGAAATTTTATTTTCACATCCAATTCCAATATTCCTTTGGTCTAATAAAACCCCTGCGATTGCTTTTTTTTTTTTTTAACTTGGCAACATGAAACTTTTTTTAATCAAAACAAATGATACAAAAACATCCGAACCCCAAAAACTTTAAAAAGGAACAAATACCCAAAACGCAAATCCGAGCTCCAGAAGAATAGGTTTAAGCCCACAAAAGAGTCCACCTATAGAACAAAGGATTCTCATTTCTCATGTAGCTTGAGGAAAACAATTAAAGGATCATAAATCTGTTCCGTAGCACCCTTAGCCATGACATAATCAGTGTGAGCATAGTTTTGTACGAATTGAACCCTAAGCTTATCCCATTGGTGGCCTTTCAAGTCATCAAGCAAACGCTTCACATCTCTTGCATCAAAAAGAGCATCTACGCCTCCATAGCTTACATAAAGTGGTAGGTCGTTTGGGATCGTGCTCATGTTGTACACTGGGGAGGCTTGCTTGGCCATAGTGTTTCTTGTTCTCATTTTTGTTGGTGTAATCGTACTTCCTTATGGTACCTTCTTTAATCACTGTCACATGGGGAAAAAAACTCTTAATTTAAGTTGCTTTTTCAATAAGGCATTAGTTTAGACAATTCTGAGTATATAAAAAAAGTATTAAATGATTTTTGAAAGCTTTGGCTTACTTTGAGAAAGGTGAATCATGTTCTTTGTGGCTGTTGGCTAAGGCTCGTGGTCCAGAAAAACATCTACTATAAAGGATTTCAGGCAACAGTTTTGGCCTACATGTGAAGATATGATTTTTTTTTTTTTTTAACAATTTAACACCTGAATTTGTAACCTTGTGTCTACATGTGGTATTGCTCATAACTAATTATTAGAATTCAAGTGTTTACCATTGAAAGCTATCAGCAAGTCAGTACAATCTGTCCTTTGGCATAATTTTTTAAGTAATTTTACTGTAACTTCTTTGTTCATTTACAATAAAGAATATGCTTTCAAATCAATGCAACTATAAATGGTAGTCTAAAAAATTGATTAACAATAAACAAAATGTGGATAAGTTCTTGTGTGTTTACCCTATTAGATCAAACTCATTAACCCCAAATTGATATAGCGACTGTAGGAATAAATCAAATGGATCAATATTTTGAAAAGTCTCATACCATTTTACAAAAATCAATGAAATTTTGAAAAAGAAGAGGAGGTCTAGTTTAGATTGAATTGAAATGAACTAAACCTCAGCAAAAAAGTGTTCAATGGCATTTTTGGTCAATGGGGAAGGTAAATGATCCATATAATCTATTGGGCAGAGCAAGGCAACAGATTTCAACTGCGTTATAAGCTGAGCTTTAGAGAAGACAGCTAAAGCTATCAAAGTTCCCTAAAAGAAATAACATCCAAAGTCTTCTATTTTAATAATGTGGATTTGGTTGGGGTGAGAATTTTCCCAATTGTGTTGTTTATTTACTGGAAGTTAAAAACTTTATTAGTTTAATGTTATTTCGCTCTTATCGTACTTGTGTTAAAATAGAAAGAATCTCTATTGGTCAAAAGTGATATTATAGTTGCCATTTTATAATAAATGTAAATGTCCTTTTGTCCTGTGTTTTAAGAAATTTACCAATGAATGTCCAACATAGTGTAGCTTCTGCCCTGTTTGATCATACACATACTGGATTGTTGAAGGAAGACCATAAGCTACCATTTCATCCCATGACCAATTCCAATAAACCTATGGCACCCAAAAAACAAGAAAAAGGTGAAAAATAATATTATTTTTGTGATAAATAAACTGAATAATAAGAAACAAGAAAAATTAATATAGAGGCGAGGGATTGTTATAGCATCATCTGGAGTGAGAGACTTGTGGCCTTGGCTGTTTGGTTCCGCACGTGTTGGCTACCTATACTTCATAGCTACTATTTGCCAAAACAAGTGCCGATGTTTGGTTTGAGGGCAGCAACAACCATGTTATGCCATCCTACAAACCACAGATGAAAACCAATGTCTATATCAAAGGCCCAACAAGCCATTGAATGGTAGCCTTTACTGTTAGAGGTTTAAGGAATCTATTTTGACTCGTTCATAACTATCTCAAACTATGACAATAATTGCGATTTTAGACACCATAAAGAAATTGAAGCATGCCCTAAAGTTAGTTAAAGTACTAAGCACATGAAGAAACAAAACAAACCATTACGAGCCACTGTTGTAAAATGATGGGAGGCCTATTCGAGGACCACCTACTAGCCTTTCCAACTGGAATTCTCTGCAGGCTAAGGATGTAGCCATCTAGCGTTGTCACCTACAATAAATTTCTTTTTATTTTTAGGTCATTTTGATGGATAATATAGTTGAGTTATTAGGAATTTCAAAAGTTACAAGTACCCGTGTGTTCTTCACATGAATAGCCATGTGACTCCACCATTAATTTGCATATTCCATCATTAGCTAGTTTAGTCCCACTGCCAGCAGCTAAAGTTGATCCACAGAATAGTATGAGGAAGATTACAAAGCTTAGAACAGCCTTATTGCTGAAAGGGGTCTCGATCGCGCCTTGTCTTTATATATGCTCGTAGGGTTGAATGTGGTGTCCTTTAAATGAACTATAAGAGGAGGGGCAATTTATGTACAAATTGGTGAAGACTCCAGGTTGAAATGAAGAATATAAGAAATCCATTGAAAAGACAAAGCGAACCCTTTCTATGGCTATATCTAAAAAAACAATAGAGCATTCTTATTAGTTTGCATCTAAGGAGGCTGAGATAATTATGATGCTCTCACTTGGCTGCTTTCTACTAACTACATGTGAGGAATGGGAAACCAAGAGCTTCTAGACAAAGAATGCATTGGAAACTAAGAGGCATACCCTTCACTTAGAATGTCTATAAGGCTAGCTTTTCGGCTGCCTGGCATCAAAATTTGTAGATAATCGATTTGTGAGTACCTACTTTTATAAGGGACTTCATTATTCTTATTAGTTTAATCCCCCCCCCCCCCTCCTCAACCCCCCTTAAATTATGTTATGAAACATAAGAATGTTCTAATTTTTATAAAGAATGTCACAATCTAGTTACATATTTTGTAATTATTTTCTTTTTGGTATAATCGCAATCGCAATCCAAATAAGATACAGTGAATAATTAAGAATAAGTGAGCAAAAAAGAAGTCATTTACCTTACTTCATGGAGCCGAGATAAAATAAGATAGTTCTTAGTTTTGCCGCCTTCTTATCTCTAGTTATTGCAATTTGCAAAACTTAGAGTTACTAAACCAAGTTGCCATCAATTGGGGACATACATCGATTGAACTTGATGTCTCTTGGAAAATTACACACACACACACACTAAATGCATGAGGCAATATATTATTAATTGAATAGTACATAAAAAGCCATGTTTTATTACAGCTAAAATCCTCTAGCTTTTACGCAGCGAACTCCTTCACCCCTTAAGTTTAAGATAGTTCACACTTATCCCTACTTTTATAATAGATTCTTATTACAAAAAAAAAAGAAAAAAAGCCACGTTGTTTAAATGTTTTTTTGTCTAAATTGATACTCCTTACCTACCTAAGCTTTTTGCTTGATTCCACAGTGTTTTTCCCTCTTTTCCTCTTATAAATACTAAACGTGTGAGAATTATTCAATTTTTAATAAATAGTGAATAAAACATGGTCATTTTATTTTTTTTATACGTTTTCCTTAATCTTTTTTTCTCTATGTGATCTCTTTTATAAGAGGCAATCACTTTATTTTTTTTAGCGTCGATGGCTTTTTGACTAGGTAATCACTTCCTTAGATGCCTATATTATTATTTTTTGAGTTTGGGTTATTTCACATTTTTTTTTTGTTAAATCCGTGCAAGCCACTCATTTATCGATTTTTCTCATTTGAAACGCTAAATGCTATCTATTTGTCATATTTGTCTCCAAACTTTCCCATGTTATTTCTAAATTCTAAAACAAAACTTTGTCACCATAGTTATCATGTTTTGGGCATAATCTAGATTATCCTCAAACTTTATTTTGACTTTTACGCCATTCCTATATTTTCTAAGATTATGGATTTTTTTCTCCACTACAACGCAATTGCTAAAAAACCTAGTAAATGTCAATCTTTCCAAGCTCTTCATTTATTAGAAGTAAACTTAGAGCTAAAAGCAGTTTCAATTAAAAAGAACAACAAAGCAAATTCAACATTTGCACCACTTTTGAATTACACTAAAATAAATAAACTTAGGATACAACTTAATTAATGTCATAGAAAACATAATTTTATTTATTATTATTATTATTATTCTTTAGTTATTATATATTCAAAAGTATTTGTACAAGTTTGCGGAATGTTATTTATGTTAGTGAGGAAAAAGTGAGGGTAACCTATCTATTTCTCAAAACCTGAGGGCTTGTGAGAAACAATTGGCAATTTGAGTGGGAAATTTGAACTTTGGTTGGCACCAAGGTTGGTGTCTACACTTTGCCACTTTGCGAAGACAACATAGTTTCATTTTAGTTGCACATAATTTTAGATAAGTTTGAGCACAAATCCATGTGCACCTTTTGAACCTCCCAAATGTCATATAGATATAAATGAAGTTCTAGATCATTAAAAATAAGTTTCTTAGATTTGAAAAATGTTGCACACAAATAAAATTAAAAAATAAGCACTAATATTTATACTTAGAAAATATTTTTAAAAAGTGAGTTCTACAATCTCTGTAGGAAATTGTGATTATATGGCTTAAATTCAAGTGGATTATGCACTTAATTCTACTCTAATTATAGAAATACTTTTATAAAATTCTTGGTAACTATTACACTATTCTTAGAAAATAGAGAAATATGGGTTAAAGGAGTAACAAATATCCAACATTTTTTTCCGTGTCAATAAGGAGCAAGTGGAGAATCAACTCCTCCATAAGAGATGAGAGATATATCTAACAAGTAACTGAGTTTTTTAGGAGCTTCTAACAAGATAATTGGTTTCTCAGGCTATAATAGTTGATCAAATTGTTGTGAGATGGACAAGACTACACAAAAACACTTGACTATTCATAGTTTAGGAAAACTACACCGATAGAGTTCAAATTCAGAGTTTTAAAAAAAAATTCACAAAAAAATTTGAGGAAATGTCACACCTAAGTAAACACTAGGTTTTAAATTTAAAGTCTACTTCCAAATTTAAAAGTAATTGTAACATAATTATTAGATATTTTAAATTTATAAACATAAGCAAATACTATTACTGTATGATTTCAATTATAAGATGTTTTAATACAAGGTATATGGGTTAGGATGTCCTCGTATGTAATGGAAGAGGAAAATATCTTTCTTAGTTTTTAGGTTCAGAAGACATCCAAACAAACATTAGGCATAATTATATAAGGGAATACAAGAATGAGGATTATTTGCTACGGAAAAAAGCGTAGGAAAATAATTCGCAGGAAAACCGTCGGACAAAATATTATCTCCGACGGTTTTCATTCAATAAATTTCTGACACAAAAAAGCGTAGGATAAATGTCAGCGAAAAATGGCGGGAATTAATGGCGCCAAGTTGTCCGACGGTTTTGAGGCGTTTATGTAGGAAAAGCGTCAGACACTCTGTCCGACGCTTTTCCTGCATTTACTTTTCCTACGTTTTTTAGACAAAATATGTCCGACGGTTTTCCCTCATTTTTTTTCCTACGTTTTTGAGACATAAAAAGCGTGAGTGTTTTAAAAATGTAGGAAATTTAATCCTACAATTTTCCGACAGTTTATTTTTTCCTACATTTTTTTGACGTTAGTTACTACAACTTTCCTACATTAATCTTGCACTTTAACTTTCATATATAATACCTACGATATTACTACAGAATTTGGCTATAAATACCCTCCCACTTCTCTTCTCCAACTCGCCCCAGCAACAATTGGTACATCAAATTTCACTTCCGCTTCAACATCTTCTTCAGCTCAATAGAGGTATTTATAAGTAATTTATAGATTAGTTATTTTTCTGTTAATTATTTATTTGTTATAAGATATGCTTATGTTGTTTTAGGTAGCTGACTTTAGATGTTAGTGATTTAAATGGTAATTATTTATTTTTTATGAGATATACTTATGTTGTTTTAGGTAGATGACTTATCACATCATGTAGTTGCATAATATAAGTGTTTATTTATTATACCTTAGATTCTCCATCCATGATTGTGTTGATGACAAATATAATATTGGTCCAATTTAGATTGTTGGCAAACAAGATGTATTGGATTAAGTTATATTTCTAATTAACATAATCATGGATTGTCCAAGTTGGACAGTTGAAACTTGTATAAGCAGTATTTCAGTTAATGTGTTCCTACTGTAGTAGCAATATGTGAAATTTGGTATAGTATTTCCCAAATTGTTCCCGTCATGTGTTTCTCAATAAGTTGATATTATTGAGAAACACTGTAAACGGGAACTGAAGGGAAATGCTGCCGAAATTTACATAAAATGCTACTAACATGGAATAGTTAAAATGGTTTACTGCTTATACAACTTTCAATGGAGTAGGGCCCTTACCTTAATGGAGTAGTTAGGTAGTTCAGTTATAGAAGGTTGACATGTATGCATGACATATATAAGTAATTCATTTACAGTTTCATTATATTTATATTATATGAAATGTAATAAATATATTATGTATTTATGTTGAGGGTTTTTATTGTCTATTTTACAAGGGAAACAAAATGGCTGCTAATGGACGTGAGTGGATGTACCAGAGGACAGATACAGATAGATATATGAATTCTGCGTTTATGGCTGGTGTTAATGAGTTTCTACAGTTTGCATTTAGTGGAAAGGAGTCAGAAATGATTAAATGTACTTGTCATAAATGTAATAATAGATTTTATCGAATAGAGCTGAAAGTGAGAGAGCATTTGTTTCGATATGGATTTACGCCAAACTATTACATATGGCACTGTCACAACGAACAATATGATAGCAATCTGTACAATTTCAATATGGCCCGTAGCTATTTTCCATCGCAGTTACATGGAGGGACACGGGGAGAATCAAGTAGTGTAAATGCGTATGAACAGATGGTATGTGAATCAATGGGTCCGTTATCATCGAATTTAGGATCTGGAAATAGTGAAAGAATGTTGGTGGATGAAGAGTTTATCGATGCTGATGTCGAAGAACCTGATAATGGCAGTGATACTAATGATAATGTGTTCGATGTGTCTGAAATGAGAGAGGGGTTACCTAATCCGACCGCACAACAATTTTATAATTTGTTGGACGATGCAAATGCACCATTGTGGGATGGGTGCACTAAACAAACACGGTTGTCTGCAATGACGCAATTGTTAAGTTGCAAAAGTGAGTTTAATATGACAGATCGTTGTTTCGATAGAGTACTGGAGCTTATGAAAGAAATGTTGCCTGAAAGTAATAGACTCCCATCCACCCTATATGATACGAAACAACTCACAAAAGGACTTGGGTTGCCTTATATAAAAATTCATGCATGTGAGAATAACTGTATGCTATTCTATCGGGAAGATGAGAAATTAAAAGCAGTAGATATAAAGAAAGAGTAACCTCCGGAAGGAAGACGTTGATTTCGAAAAAATTGTTACGGTATCTACCAATAACAAGCAGGTTGAAGCGCTTGTACATGTCATCAAAAACAGCGACTCACATGACTTGGCATGCTTATAATAATTCATGCAACGATGGAAGTATGGGTCATCCATGTCAGTCTGAAGCGTGGCGTCACGTAGATCGAACATTTCCATCATTCGCTGATGAAATTAGAAATGTTAGGCTCGGATTGTGTACCGATGGATTTAACCCGAATAATGTTGTTGGTGGAACATACACGATATGGCCAATCTTTATAGTTGTTTACAATCTTCCGCCAGAACTATGTATGAAAGAACCCTTCATCTTTATGACTCTCCTCATTCCTGGTCCTAGAGCACCAGGACGCAACATTGATGTATTCTTACGACCATTGATTGAGGAGCTGAAAACTTTATGGTCGGAAGGGGTTGTTACATGGGACAGTTGTCGACAACAAAATTTTGTTATGAAGGCATGTTTATTATGGACAATTAATGATTTTCCTGCATTAGGAAACCTTTCAGGTTGGAGTACCCATGGTAAGCTGGCATGTCCATATTGCATAGATGAAATTGACACATTTATGTTGAAGAAATGCAGAAAGCCATGTTGGTTTGATTGTCACAGGGTTTTTTTACCGCATAATCACACATTCCGTTCGAATGTAACATCGTTCATCCCAGGGAAAAAGGTTAGTGCTGTCGCTAGTTCATATAAGTCAGGTGAGGACATACATGATATGTTGGCTGGGTATTGTTTTCCTCCGTTTGGCTCTTTATATGATAAACACCGAGTTGCGGGGTTTGGAGAATGGCATAATTGGTTAAAGCGGAGTATATTCTGGGAGTTGCCGTACTGGAAGCATTTGCTAGTTCGCCATACTTTGGACGTCATGCATATTGAAAAAAATTGTTTCGAGAATATTTTTAATACTGTTATGGATATACGTGGGAAAACAAAAGATAACTCCAATTCTCGCCTTTCACTTCAGGAGCTAAAAAATATGCGGCGTGAACTACATCTACGAAATATTAGGGGGAAATGTGTAAAACCAAAAGCATCTTATACGTTGAGTCGGGAACATATAAGAGATGTTACTCTATGGCTGAGAACGATAAAGATGCCTGATGGGTATGCTTCGAACTTGGGCCGTGCGGTTAACTTGAGTGACGGTACATTCTATAACTTGAAGAGTCACGATTGTCATGTGTTAATGCAGAGGTTGCTTCCTATTGCATTACGTGGGTATATGCCAGGTCCTACATGGGAGACGATTTCTGAGTTTTGCTCATTTTTCAGAACCTTATGCACAAGTAGGATTCGATTTGATGACATACAACAGTTGGAGCAGAATATAGTGGTTACCATATGTAAGTTAGAGAAGATATTCCCTCCTGCCTTTTTTGATTCGATGGAACATCTTGTTATCCACCTCCCTCTTGAGGCAAAGTTGTGTGGTCCAGTTCAATTTCGATGGATGTACCCATTTGAAAGGTAATTTTTTAATCTGCATTCATATTTCTGTGAATAATTTTCATATATTATATGTCGATAATTTTTGCATATTACATGTCATTAATTGTTTAATTTTTTTAACTTCGCAGACTAATGCGGTCATTGAAGCGAAAGGCTAGAAATAAAGCCGCAATTGAAGGATCAATTGTGGAAGCGTACTTGGTGCAAGAAATGTCTACATTCTGTAGCCATTACTTTGAAGTAAATATTCCAACACGGTTAAACAGGGTCCCACGAAATGATGATATTGCTATTCCTGTGGCTGATGTCGAGGGTCAATTGTTATCTATCTTCAATACAAGATGTCGTAACATACCCAACTGCGGGCGACAACGATTACTTGATCCCACTGAAAAACATCAAATCCATATCTACACTTTGCGCAACTGCAATGAGATTATACCGATTGTCAGGTAACATATATGTTAACAACTGTGAGGGTTTTTATATCAACAAGATTGCTTTAATTCATTATTGACTAGTTATCATTTCAGGCACTTTGACTCTTATATATCAACAAGATTTCCCCAATTAGGTGAAAGTGAATTACAAAGTTATCGAGATCAGTATTTGACCGAATGGTTCTCATCATACGTGAGTTTCGTGGCGTCCATAATTTTGATGTTCCTAATTTTGTTTAGTTTGAATATACTGTGCAATTATAATTTGTTATATGAACTTGATATTTTCAGGTTAACCGTTTCAAGGATAAATTAAATCCTCGTATTGTTCAATTAGCCCGTGGTCCTATTCGAGTTGCCGTTTCATACAATTGATGTATTGTGAATGGTTTTCGATTCCACACACAATCCTACGGCAAAGACAAAACGACACAGAATTATGGTGTTTGCGTGAATGGTGAGACTTGGGGATCCAGTGGCTATGATTTTTATGGCCTTATTGATGATATTATACGTATTGAGTACCACGGGAGTGGGTATGAAGTCATGACGCTGTTCAAATGTACTTGGTTTGTCCTCAACGGGTAAAATAAATGGGTATTTATCCAGAGGGGGTGACGTAGCTTTTTTTTTTTTTCCTCAACGGGTACCTAACCGGTTCAAACAAATGCCGATTTATCAAAGTAGAGAGAGTGTGAGGGTGTGGACGTAGAACAGTCAATACAGAAATAGAGAGCCATCTTCTTACATTGTCAAAAATTTCAAAAATAGAAGGTAACTCATTTTTTATTAAGATGATAAAACTAATTATTTCATGCTAGAATTTTGTAATATTAGTGACAAAAATCAAGTACATTTATGTAGAATGTCAGAAAGAGATAAAATTGTCAAATCTGAGTGTTACTTTCATTACTTAAAATTATTCAACAATACGTGCTAAAACAATTATAGGGGCCCATTATAAAGAAAAAAAGATTATATAAGTGTTTTCCTATAAAACATATATACATATAATTTAATACCAAAACTTTGTAACTTCTTACCAAGTGTGATATGCACCACTCTACCTCTTAGGCCAAAGGAGATCATAAATGTGTTACTATTATATCCGGTTATGTAAACGAGTTCAAGCCTTCATACTAGAAATAAGTGTGAATGCATTAAAACTGCTTGAGTAATCAAAATTAGCAATACGTACAAATTAGATAACAAATATGTATAAATTTCACCTAGGAGAAATAAAATGATAGATACATATATAATTAAACACATTATAAATTACGTAGATATATATATATATATATATATATATATGTATATATATATATATATAAATCAAATGGGTATAATATTTGATATTTATCTGTCCGACGGTTTTAAGTTAGTAATTATGTAGGAAATATATCCGATGGTTTTGAGGCAATTTTAAAAAAGCGTAGCAAATATGTAGGACGTCCTCCGACGGTTTTGAGTCAACTTTAAAAAAGAGTAGGAAAAATGTAGGACATTAATCCGACGGTTTTAAGTCAATTAGGGAAAAAATTGTAGGAAATATGTAGGACCCTAAGCACCTAGGAGAGCGTGTTATCCGACGGTTTTGAGTCAATAATTCAGTTTAGTAGTAAAAGTGTAGGAAATATATAAAACCGTAGGATTAAAGTAGCAAAAAAGTAGTAGATTAGTTAGAAATTCCAGTTACTGGCGGGAAACGAATTTATGGAGGGAAATTTCAATTTTTATTTTCCTACGGTTTTCATACATATTATATTTTTAGTAGGAAAAGCGTAGGAAAAGTTGCTACGGTTTTCCTACAATTTTAAAAACTGCAAGAAAATCGTAGGTCTTTGGGGTAGCTAAATCGCCAGACTTCCCCTTTAAATTCGTGGGAGTTCTTCAGTTTTTCACACTTCATTTCTGCGACAAACTCTTCCAAACCTTCTCTCCCAAATCTCCCCCAGAGCTATTTAAACTAGGTAAGTTTTATTTTTAAGTACCTTTTTCATATATAATTACTGTTTGTTATCATATATATATATAGTTGTTGTTTACATTTTAAGAATATAGTTTTTATATTATATGCTTTAGATAATCTTATATATGGAGGTTAGTAATTAATATGTATGTTTTAGGATCAAGAATAATTTTTTATGTAATAATGGTTACTTCTATTTGTACGACAACATGTTACTATATATGTGGTTAACATAAAAAACTGTTAGTTCAGTAATGTTACAGTAATATTGTTATCACTTTAATAAGTCAGTGTTTTATAATGGAAAATCACTAATGTTACTTCAATAATGTAAGTATAATCAGCTAATGTTAGTTTAATAATTTAATTTTATAAATAAGAATATATCGAATAATTGACAATTTTAAAAAGTGTTACTGCACAACTAGTATTCAAATGACTGCAATTTCAAAATTAATGAGTTTACTAAAATAATGAAATTTAATATGTAAATGTTAGTGACGTAATGGTAATTTAGTATTATATATATATGTAATAAACATGTTAAATTTTAATTTTAGGATGGTTCCCCCCAGACAGTCCGGCTCGGGCAAAGCCCCGGCCAAGGACATACATGATCACCGACGTAGTCGGGGTCGACGACAGCCTGCTATGACACCTACACAGGTGTCACAGACTGAGACTCAGACCCAGGTCCCAGATACCCAGGCGCAGACGTCGGTGCCACAGACCCAGTCGCTGACATTGGTCCCACAGACCCAGTAGCCATATACTCCGGTGACACGACCTCATGTGCCGCAGACGTTTGGCGCATCGAGCTCATCATTTCAGCAGTTTCGAGACACGCAGACTGATGCGTATTACCCGGATATGAGTGGAATATCCGGGTCATTTCAGTTCCAGCAGACAGGGATCGGGCAGTCCACATGGGACGTCGATCCTAACACATTCATTGATCCAGAGGAGCTGGGTATATCCATTTCTCATCTACCCGGCCTGCACCCAAGTCAGCAGCAGCAGCAGCCGCCTCAGCAGGGCCAGGCCACTGGAGGCCCAGCGGTCGCACCTGACGCGCATCCCGCTGCAGGGGCCCCATTACCTAGAGGGCGAGGCCCACGGGTAGTTGACTTACCACCACCTCCACCTCCGCAGGACCGTCCGCTCATCGTCCCTCGAGAGTAAGTATTAGTGACTCTTAAGTCATTAATTATGATATACTTATATGTTGTTCTTAGTTACATCAGTTTATATATATTTCTTACTATAATCATTATTTGTTACAGCTTACTCACTGATGACTCACTTCGTTCCACCATAGCCTCTATTCATGTGAGGTTGTGGGATGAAGGTTCTATAGCTTGGTCACATGCATCTCGAGCTGCACGAGAGGAGCACGTGACCACGTTAGAGGTAATTGGTTATTATACATTTTTAAACAATACTTTACATATGAAAAAATTAATAATTTTTTTCTTCTTTGTGAAATTGCAGAACTACTATAGATGGGACCCTAAAGACTTCGGCGCCATCCGCCGAATCGTGTTCGACTACTGTTTGCGGTCCGTGCGGAACCGCGTCTATCATTGGAGGTCCGTTGCGATTCAGAAGATCCCAG
Source organism: Aquilaria yunnanensis (assembly GCA_039654915.1). NCBI lineage: Eukaryota > Viridiplantae > Streptophyta > Magnoliopsida > Malvales > Thymelaeaceae > Aquilaria > Aquilaria yunnanensis. The sequence goes on from CM077593.1 coordinate 11,237,369, forward strand.
CCTTCTTCGACAACCCTAACTACAATTTGCTGCGGCCACATGTTCCACCCTGCTACAGTCAGCAGGTGTGGAATCAGTTGTGTGACCAGTGGGAGCAGAAGCGATGGAAGAAGCTATCGGAGGTTGGCTCCCATGCCAAGCACATAGCGGATAGCTCAGGCCCTGTTCCGAAGCACACGATGAGCTCAATCCCAGGCGAGATGCACTGGGATCGTATGGTACCAACTTGGACCTTTCCATACATTATAAATTTTGTATGATTTATTAATTACATAAATTTTTAATGATATCTAAAATTGTGCAGACAAAAGCAAATGATGGAGTTGAGCCATCATTTGATGAGTGGTGGTCTCATACTCATAGACGGAAGAAGACCGGTCAGCCCATCGATCTGATTTCACAGCAGCTGCAGGTAATAAATGTTCATTTACCACTACAAACATTGATTTAAAATTATAATATTTGTCTTACTAACTCTAATTTCTTTTTCTTGTAGGATGGATATGTCCAGCGGATGCAACAAAAATCCCAGAATCCGGATGACCGCCCGCAGTTTGATGCAGAGGTATGGAGCGAGGTACGAGGCCCACCAAAAAAGGGCCGACTACCGGGTCTTCCGCGCCGACTCTCTGATCCCCAGACATTTGGACCACATCGGGTATTTTTTATTCTTATTTAACTTTATTAATAATTTTTATCACTTTTACGTTGCTAATTGCTACTTACAAATTTTTTTAGGCTCCACGTGCTGATTCCGAGGAGATTGCTCAGCTGAGGGCTGAGAACACCCAGTTACGGAGTGATTTTACGCGGCTACAGGCAGATGTTCGTACTCAGGTTCAGCGGGAGACCAAGGCTGCAATGAACGCCATGCTTAATAGGTTGATCCAGTAGGGGATTATACCTGCATCGGCGCTCTCAGGCGACCTACGGACCGGTTCCTCCACTCAGCCTCCTGCCGACGATCGTAGCCAGCGAGATGACGATGATCAGCCCGGGACTGCATCTCATTGATTTTATATTAGATCTCCTTCAGTTCTTTGTAATTAACTTTTTCCTGTAAAATTTGATTACTTTTATGTATAGTAATTTTATTGATTACTTTAATCAATTGTTATATTATAATAATAATAATAATAATAATAATAATAATAATAATAATTTGTGTTTTATTATTATTATTAAATAATGCAATATAATATGTTTTTATTTTGTATATAAATTAATTTACTAAAATCTTTAAATTGTCACAAAAGCGTAGGAGATATATTAATGATAGAAAACCGTAGGAATAATGGGCGTCAAAAAACCGTCTTAAATAATGGCGTCATAAAAGCGTAGGACAAGGAGGCATCTCAAAACCGTCTTAAATAATGGGGACCACAGGCGTCATAAAAGCGTAGGAAATAATTCATCTCAAAACCGTCGGATATGCTGGCGTCATAAAAGCGTAGGAGCTTTTTACGTTTATCCGACGGTTTTTATTTCCGACACTACTTTTTCCTACGGTTTTGTCCGACGATTTTTATTGTAGGAAATGACCATTTCCTACGGTTTCCCTACATTTTTTCCCGTCTCAAATAACTTGTTTTCTTGTAGTGATAGAGATTAGGAATATTTGAACCCTCATATCCTTCTAGTCCATAGTCACTATGTTAAAGGGTTGAAGATGACTTTTATTGTTATATTTTGTGTGAGCATATAGTAGGTGTTATTTGCTAATAAAAATCGAATAACAATATTTATGCATTACAATATTCATAACTTTTTACCTTAATATTTACAACTTATACATTACATGGACTTCTTAAACAACGAATCTAGCAATTACATCACTTTGACACTTTAATTCCCTTTCCTTATATTTTTATGAAGCCGAATAAGTTACGAGATAACGCAACCCTCCCTTTAACCCTATACATTTCAATAAGCCACCAATTTGATATCAAGCTAGGTTTCATAATGAGAACTAAGCCAACATTTCCCTTAACCTTCTACAAGTTGATAAAGTCACCAATTTGATACCAAACCTTATTCAACACAAGATAAGGTCTTCATCATCTTTATACTTAGGGTGATCAATCAATTTTTTCAATTTTAATCAAAATCGAATAATCAAAATTATTTGATTTTTGGAATTGCATACTAATAACCATATAGACTAAATTATAAGAGAAAATTAAAACAACTGAAAAAAGTTTTGATTTTTCAGTTTTCAATTAGGATAATCAGATTATATATATACACATTCCAAACCTAAACATCCATATTTTAATCTAAACACAAATTTAAATTATATAACAAACATCTATAATTCATTTCAACTCCAAACATCGCATGAATACATATAATAAATATTCATCACATATATAATTCATTCCAATCTCAAATATAAATACTAGTAGAAAAAAAGATCAATTTGTTTGATTATCTAAGTTTTAATTGAAGCAAACCGATATTTACACGCGTGAACTCTCTTCACATTTCTTGTGGAAACACATTTGGGTAAGGATGGTTTGGTATTGCTTTCAATAATCAATTGCATCCTTCCATTTTCATATTTAAAATACAAATGATATACTTGTAACGTTATTAAGGTAATTGATGCATTCTTGCGTTTGTGTATAAAAAAAAAAAAAAAAAAGGTAATGGATGTATTGGCAATCTTTTTGTATTTCATCGACCATCGTTGGATATTACCCGATCAGCCACTGGCGCTCAAATCCAACACTCCAATGAGATCAATCCGAAAGGAATCTTCTTTCGTTCTCATCCTCGTCTCTCCCACACCTACCTGGATTCCTGGAATAGGTGCTCAAATCCCCTGAGGATCTTCAGGTTTACATTTTCTTTCTTCTTTTCTGATTCAGTCTCTTGGGTGTCTTTGGTCTCTAATGGCTGTGTAATTCATGTTCTTTATGATCGTATTTTATTTGTCTATTTTATTTAATTCACAGGGCTTATTAGTTTCATGAATTTGGATTTTCCTGATGGCTGAAACGATCTTAATCATCTTATCGCCTGTGTAGGGAGAAGGAGAGGTTGTGAAGTGGAGAGGACATAGAAGATGGAAAAGGGTCGGCCCCCGGAAACGTTTTCCATGAATTTTGTGATGGGAGGCGTGGCTGCGGTTATATCAAAGAGCATCGCAGCGCCAATTGAGAGAGTGAAGCTGTTGCTGCAGAATCAAGGAGAGATGATGAAGAGGGGGCAGCTCAAGAGGCCTTATATGGGTGTTGGGCATTGCTTCAAACGGGTTCTGAGAGAAGAAGGTGTCTTCTCTTTCTGGAGGGGCAACCAAGCCAATGTCATAAGATATTTCCCCACTCAGGTTGACCCTTATCCGACCCTAAATTAAGTTTGTGCTCATTGTATTATAAAAAATTCCTGGGATATTTTTTTTTTTTTTTGGCTGATTCAATCGCGAAAATGAGTCTGTAGATTGGCTCTACCTTCATGTTTTACTGCCACTTGGTTTCCTCTTCCTTTTTATTTTTCAAGCTCCTGCCTTTATTGTTGTTTGTTCACCAAAATTCTGTTTTCTTTGATTAGCTTTCAAAAGGCGCTTTTTGGAAAAATATTATCAAATGCTTTTCAAAATCTAAGATGGAGAATACAACTACTGTCTTCTAGTCCTTGCTTTTCGTTTTCTTTTGCCTTGCAGTGACATTTAAAGAATACCTGTACTTTTTAGGGATTTCAATGGTCTAGTTTTTCATAAACTTTCTATTACCATTTAATGATGATGGATTGATTTGCTTTGGTGCATCTTTTCTGATGTATTTGACCTGTGAAGTCTGTAGAATTATCCATGTTGTACTCGTCTAGCTGACATACCAAATTGATATGGAAGACATGCTTATGTTTCTGTAGTTTGAAGTGACAAGAAAACATTATTATCTGGTTTATGGCAATTAAACCATCAGAGTTAGTAGAGAATACAATCGTGGAAAAACACATTCTATCTAAAAGTTTTTGGTTGGCAACAAATCTCAAGTTTTTGTTCTACGTGTTTGCTGTTGCCTGAATTTTTGAGTCTTATGCGTCTTTTTAAAATTAACTGACATCATGAACTTCTTGCCACTGATCCCAACCTAGTTGGAATTAAATGCAACGTGATGACGATTGACCATTTGAAGTATCATACTTACAAAATTCGTAGTCTTTTGTCTTTTGACTTCAATCCATCTGGTCTAGCTTAGCTGGGAATTGGCATGGCCATGGGGAAGCTGATGGTCATCAGGACTTGATGAATGGGTGCAAATTAAATGCTTTATGAACATTTTATCTGTGACTAAACTGGGTCGCTGTGGGATATTTTTCCCTTATTTGGAGAGCAGTGAGGGAGGGCTGATGAGGTTACAATGGAATAATAAAAGTGATTGAATCTTTTTACTTTCTAAATGTGTCTAATTATAGTATCTATTAATATTTGGGACATGAGAACTAAGACTTAACTTGGAAGTGGACAAGCCAGTCTGTTATGTTAACTTAGTCTTAGACTCAATTTTTCAGTTTTAAGATTGTTGTGAAATTTGTTAAATAAATTATGTCTTTAGGAACAGAAGGTTTCTGTAGCCACGGGGGAAGAGGGGTGGGGGAGTTGGCATTCTGTTGTATTTGCCCAAGTTTACTAAACTCTTGAGTGTGCCGCAGTCAAGACTTTAAAAGTGGATGGATGGGAGCCATTTCAGCACTTTCTTGCTGGCTTGGCTAATGCTTTATCAAAACTACTAATGTGGAGTGATAAATTTCATTATCTATGGATGTGCAGATTATCATATTATTTCCTTAGACATACCAACGTGTTCAGTGTTTTAGTTTTCTAAACTCTTACTTTTCCTAGTGTTATACCTGATGCTGCTGGGCACATCATTTGGAGAAACCTGAAAGTGTCATGGCCTGATGTGCTTTAGTTTCTTCTCTTTTAGGATTGGTAATAGGTTGGTCGTCCCAGATGCACTCTACCACATCTTTTAATCATTACAGAGAAAAAGACCGATATCAGATCTAATTAAGCATAATTATTTCCATGGCAATGATGGATGAAAGTAAATTATGATTGGAATTTTAAATCATTGAACATTATATAGGTTTATTAGTGTACATGTATATTGTAGGCGAAACTCTAAATAAGTTCCATTACACTGTTTTATGAGGTCTGCTATTTAGAGCACTCCATATCCCTGCACTTCTTGCTCAGCTTACTTGCTGTGTTGGAAGGAATTGATCTAAGAAGTAAAACAATCCAATTATGTTCAGTTGGAAGTTAACTTGGGGCCAAATAAATTTTCCAGCTGTCCAATTGTCATCTTGCCTGATAGGTCTATGTGGTGCATGTTAGTTGATGTGATTCTTTGATATCAAAATGACAATCACTTTATCATGTATGCATCAACCTGGCAACGCATGCAGTTTTATTCTGTTACCCTTTTATATTTATGAGCAATTATATGTATTATGTTGTGTTTTTAGTCCATATCTTAATTGCTATCATATCCTATATTTGCATCCGTGCCCATGTTCCTACCTAATATTGTTGCTGAACAGATATTCGATTCTCAATAGGCTTTCAACTTTGCATTCAAAGATTACTTTAAAAGCATTTTTGGGTGCTCGAAAGAGAGAGATGGTTATAGGAAGTGGTTTGCGGGAAACGTTGCTTCAGGAAGTGCTGCTGGGGCAACTACATCCTTGCTTCTGTATCATCTAGACTATGCACGTACACGGCTTGGCACTGATTCCCGAGGGTGTTCTGTAAATGGACAGCGCCAGTTTAAAGGGCTTTTAGATGTGTATTGTAGAACATTGTCTACTGATGGCATCACTGGCCTGTATCGGGGATTTAGAGTTTCAATCGTGGGGATTACCTTGTACCGTGGCATGTACTTTGGGATTTATGACACTCTGAAGCCAATCATTATAGTGGGACCTCTCGAGGTGAGCATTCCATTCTCTTGTTTCAAAACTGATCCTAGGAATTGGTTTATGTGAGAAAAAGGTTTACATGAGTTTCTTGATGCACTGATTTCTTGTCCTTAGGACATCGATGTCTGCACATATTGTTGTTTCTTGAAAAGCAATCAAATCTGACTAAGCTCACAGGAAATTGGTGATTTCAACTTATGACTGTCATGCACCATTTAGTCAAATCATATGTAGCCATTAGTTGGTTGTTGACAAACTACAACCTTTCTACTCATATTTCAAGCTCCTTCACATTCATGTCCCGGCAGGTTCGATCTTAAAGCTTGAAACATTTTGTCCATGTATATCTTGCAGGGTAATTTTTTAGCTAGTTTCCTGCTCGGGTGGAGTATCACTACTGTCTCAGGAGTTTGTGCATATCCTTTTGACACTATCCGCAGGCGAATGATGCTGACATCTGGACAACAGTTGAAGTATCGGAATGGCATTCATGCTTGCAAGGAGATCATTCGTCACGAGGGCTTCTCTGCACTGTTCCGAGGGGTTACTGCAAACATGCTTCTCTGTGTCGCAGGAGCTGGCGTGCTTGCAGGTTATGATCAGTTGCACTGCCTTGCCTCTAGACATGGCTATCTTATAGAACGCCCCCCAGGTGTGTTGAACTGAAAAACTCTGCTACCAGGATTAGCAGACAACTTTTATTCCAGTTCGATCCGACGCACAACAGAAGAATTATTAAAGGGATAAGCTGGGGCTTGACTCTTGAGGACTCCAATCGAATGTCAGATTTTCGGTACAGCTTTCATTCCTTCATTTTTTAAAGAGGAATTGTACATGAAAATTTTGTGCATTGATGACAACCGATGTCTTGTAAAATCGACCATTCTTATTTACGGGTCTACGCTGTGGTGAACCAGCATTCTTTCATAATTCTGCATTTCATCATTAAAAACCAAGCAGTCACTGAAGTATGAAGTGTTTATTTGGAAGTCCATGTTTTTACTTTTCAAATTGGCTTGCGAGCCTTCTTTGTCTCACTATTGTCTTGTTCCTTGCCTCCTTTGTTGCCTCCTTTGTTGACGAGTATATTAGCCTTGCTAGCCGCTCATCTCCAGTTGCACCGTCTTGAGAAGTTTTCTCGCTTGCTCCGTCGCCATCTCCGTGGCAGCTGGCAGTGATCTATTTTACTCTTCTGAAGCTCCTGTTTAGGTATTGATAATGCACCTTCCTCAGTAAACGATTTGAAGATCAAGGAGTTTGGTTTGTTGCACAAGTACACCTTGACAAGGGGAGCATGGATACCTACAAAAGGTACCCCGACGCTCAAGTCAATAATAATTCTAGTGCGGTGCAAATACTTAAGAAAATAATCTCATACTTAAAATGTGATAATGACTGCCTTTATATAGACTTTTGGGGTAGTGTGCCCTAAGATTTAGAATTATTGGATGAAATGGTTATTTCCTGAACTGTTGGATTTAGGACACTTGTCTTTTATGATTAAATCGGGTTTTAAACCTTTAATGGACCTAATTTCTTTATGATGACATTTAGGCCCAATAGGACCAATTTCCTAATATGGGTTTCACCATTTGCCCTCCAGCTTCAACAGGGCACGATTGAGCTCTAGTAGAGGCTTATGATACTTTTTATTTTTAAGCAAAGGGAAGATAAATAATATTTTTAAAAGTATTCCTTTCTAGGAAAACATTTTTGGAGTATTCCTTATAAACAAATATTTCTAAAAAGGATACTTTTTCATAAATAACTTTTGAAAAAAATAAAGTTGCGCTTGGAGTTGGCGGATATACTGTTGCCTAATTCTTCCTTTACGCTTGTTAGCGATATACCGCCGTTTAATTTTTTTCTCCCCAACGTGGATATACTGCTGCCTCTTTTTTTTTTAAGGTCACTTTTTCTTTTTCCTTTTATATCCGTAACTACCATCACCTCTATTCTTGGGGCATGGGCTGACCACCGCCGCCTCATTTCTTCTCCCCTCTAGTTGACTACCATTATCTCCTCACCTTCTAACTACCGTCGTCTTCAATCCTTCAAAGGCTAACTACAGCTACTTTCATACATATTTGGAGTTGAGTACCGCCGACTAATCACACTTTGAGGCTGATTACTGTCGTCTCTTTTCTTGAGGTCTAGGTTGTCCACCGCCGTCTCATTTCTTCCCCCCCACCCCCCCCCCCCCTCAGCCATCCCCCCCACCCCACCCCGCCCCCCCCCCCCCCTTTGGCTGACTTTCATTGCCTCCCTTTTTTTATTTTCTTAAGTACCGTCTCCACCTTCATCTTTGTTTTATTTTGACCACCGTCGCCTAGTTTGTCTTTTTCTTGACTACTAAGTACCTTTTCTCACTTATAACCAGTGTCATATTTGAACAAACATATTATTTAATGTCTCCTAATGTATTAAATGACCTAGGGAACCGTTTCTTTGTTTCCTTTCTCTATAAAAAATGTAAGATGTTGTCTTTATTCTTCACTTTGCTCTCTGGGAGTTTTGTGCTTTCTTTCTGCATTCTGTTTTTGTGCTTCAAACCCTAAACCCATATTAGGAAGTTGGCCCTATTGGGCCTAAACGTCGTCCTAAAGAAATTAGATCCATTAAGGGTTTGAAGCCCGGTCTAATTACAAAGGGCAGGTGTCCTAGATCCAATAGTTTAAGAGATAACTACTTCATTCAATGGTCCTAAATCTCAGGGCACAGTACCCCAAAAGCCTATATAAAGGCAGTTATTATCACATTTTAGGTATGAGATTACTTTCCTTAGTATTTGCACCACACTATAATTATTATTGACTTGAGCATCGAAGTATCTTCTGCAGGTATCCACACTCCCCTCACCTAGGTGTACTCGTGCAACGAACCAAGCTCCTGAACCTTCAAATTGTCTATTGAGGAAAAAGCTCATGGACCTTTAGATCGTTTACTAAGGACCTAAACCAAAAACAGAATGCAGAGAGAAAGCACAAAACTCCTAGATAGCAAAGTGAAGAATAAGGGCAACATCCTCCATTTTTTATAGAAAGAGAAAACAAAGAAATGGTTCCCTAGGTCATTTAATTCCTTGGGAGACATTAAATAACATGTTTGCTCAAATATAACACTAGTTATGAGTGAGAAAACGTACTTAGTAGTCAAGAAAAAGACAAACTAGGTGACGGTGGTCAAAGTTAGGCGACAGTGGTCAAAATGAAACAAAGATAAAGGTGGATACGGTACGTAAGAAAATAAAAAAAGAGGCAATGGAAGTCAGCCAAAAGGAGGGAAAAAATGAGATGACGGTGGATAGCCTAGACCTCAAGAAAAAAGATGACAGTAGTCAACCTTAGAATGTGATTAGGTGGCAGTACTCAACTCCAAATATGTATGAAGGTAGCTGTAGTCAGCTTTCGAAGGATTGGAGACGGCGGTAGTTAGAAGGTGAGGAGATGATGGTAGTCAACCAGAGGGGAGAAGAAATGAGGCGGTGGCGGTCAGCCCATACCCCAAGAATAGAGGTGATGGCAATCACGGATATAAAAGGAAAAAGAAAAAGCGACCTTAAAAAAACAAAAAAAAAGTAGCGGTATATCCATGCTAGGGAGAAAAAATTAGATGGCAGTATATCCGCAAACAACAAGCACAAGGGAAGAATTAGGCCACAGTATATCCGCCAACTCCAAGCGCAACTTTATTTTTTTCAAAAATTATTTCTGAAAAAAATATCCTTTTTAAAAATATATCTTTATAAGGAATACTCCAAAAATATTTTCCTAAAAAGGAATACTTTTAAAAATATTATTTATCTTCCATTTGCTTAAAAATAAAAAGTATCATAAGCCTATACTAGAGCTTGATCGCTCCCTGTTGAGGCTGGGGGGCAAATGGTGATACCTATATTAGGCAATTGGCCTTATTGGGCCTAAACGTCATCCTAAAAAAATTAGGTCCATTAAGGGTTTGAAGCTCGGTTTGATCACAAAAGACAGGTGTCCTAGATCTAATAATTCAGGACATAACCATTTTATCTAATGGTCTTAAATCTCAGGGCACACTATCCCAAAAGTCTATATAAAGGCAATTATTATCATATTTTAGGTATGAGATCACTTTTCTTAGTATTTGCACCATACTAGAATTATTATTGACTTGAGTGTCGAAGTATCTTTTGCAGGTATCCACGCTCCTCGCGCCAAGGTGTACTCATGCAACGAACCAAGCTCCTGGACCTTCAGATCGTTTACTGAGAAAGATGCATCATCAGGTATGGTGGCGGAGATTTTCTTCCCTTATTTATTTGAAACATTTTTCATTGGCTGGGAATGGTGGCACACTGCTCAGTTGCCTTGAAGGTTTTTTCCCATTTAAGGAGAATATGAGAATTAGAATGTCTACGAGGTGCATAGAGGCCACGCGTTACGGCGGTTTATATGATCATTACATAAAATCGTGGAAAGATGTAGAGATTTGATATAATAAAAAAATATGTTTTTAAGTTTCAGCCATCATAATTTTAGAACAAAATAATGTTCACACCTTACTAGGTGGAGACTGGAGTAAACAATGTTACTACAAAAAACATAAGAGAAACAAATCATGGTTACCAATATTTTTCTTTAGAAGTCAATAAAAAATGACAAAAAAATTAGAAACCAAGAGAACAAATGAAGAGGTTTGGTAACCCGCATATTGTACTGGATATTTTTTGTAATAAATTTTAATAATAACAATGCGACATATAACATGTTATATGCTTTGAAACAATGCATGTTTGATCTGTTAATTAAAAAGAATTCAATAAAAATTTTTATCTCCTATTAACACAAAATCTAATTTTTAATATCGATGAAAAATTTATCTAGAAAAATTTATTTTCAAAATAACAATTATGGACCAAATTGCTTTATTAAACTATAGAGCTTCAAATAAATAATTGATGCTACAAATCTTAATAATTAATTATGAAATAATAATGATAGAAATATGATTAAAGCTTCATTTTAGAAAACAACAATATAGAAAATCAATAAAAAAAAGTTAGGATCAAGACAAAAAAAAAAGAAAAAACTTTAGGCATTAAAGATTTAACAATTGACTTAATGAAGATAAAAAATGGTTTAACTAAAACATAAAAAAATTATGGTCACCAATATCTTACTTTAGAAAATGGTACATAAAAAATAATAAAAAGAAAAACTTGGGGGCCAAGAGAATAAATAGAAGATTTAATTGAATAGTTATAAAATTTGGGGACTAAAATGTAATATGGACGTAACTTAGATCCAAAAAAAAATTAGAAAGTTAGGAAATGAAATTGCGTTTTAACTAAAAAAAAAAAGTGAGACGGACGAAAATCAGGAAAATTGCAACCTGGGCCCTCATAAAGGCAAGCGCCTTACAAAATGAGATAAAACTAAAAAAAGAACAAATCGTATCCTAAAAAAAGCAAGAAAAAAAAAATTGTTAAACCATGGCCCAAAACCAATTGGGCTCAACCAGCTCAAAACTAAGTTATTATTCATCCAACAGTACCAATGTTGATATTTAGAAATATAGGTAATTAGCTTCTCTTTCTCGAGACTTATAACGCACTGGTTGCTAGATCTATTTTGCCTCCTACCAACCTATGTGGCTTTACGAGCTTTTTAGTTGTCATTTGATGGTTATCTCGTTCTGCAATAGTTGTATTGTTAACAATTTTTTCTATGAAAGATAATTTTTATGTTAATTTTTTTTTAAAATGTCAGATGACTCAAATATGTTTAGATGTTATTGACATGTTGGCTCTTGCTAGTCCCTTTTAATGTTGTCACGCCATCAGTTCAAATATGTTTCCCAAGACATTAATAAATCATGTTTATGTCAATATATAATGTTCTTTTGAATGAGAAATGTTGTTTCATTTATAAATGTGTTGTTCTGTAAAATATTGTCTATTTCGTAAGTAATGTCGTTCAAACGCAGAGGCAAATTTGTGAAAAATGTTGTTTATTTCGTAAGACGTATTATTCCATTAAACTTCTAGATATTAAATTTGATTTCATTTATTATTCCATTCAATAGATATTAAATTTGATTTCATTTATTGTTTCATTCATATAAATTTGTTGTTCTATGATATGTTAGTCACTTTGTAAGAAAATGTTGTTCTATAAATAATGTTTGTTTATTTCAATAAAAAATTTGTTTCATTCATACATATGTATTATTTTGTAATATATTGTTTATTTCATAAAAATATATATATTATTCTGTAAATAATGTTGTTTATTTTTGTAAGAAATATTGTTTCATTTATATAAATATGTTGTTTTATAATATATTATCCTGTAATATGTTATTCACTTTTATAAGAAATGGTGTTCTGTAAATAATGATGTTTCTTTTAGTATTAAATGTTTCATTGATTTAAATGTGTTGTTTTGCAAATTGTTGTTTATTTCGTAAGAAATGTTATTCATATGTAGAGACAATCTTGTAAAGAAATATTATTCATTTCATAAAATATGTTTTTCATTTCATAATATGTGTGGTTAAAGATGCAGTAGTAGTCCTATAAAAAATGTTGTTCCTTTTATAAGCTGTGCTATTCAAGACACAATAGTTTACTAATTGTTAAAAATGTGTGGCACGATGAATTTATGAAAAAAAATTACCAAATAATTTAAGTATGGATAATAATGGATAGGATGTAGGTAGGATGGTGTTAATCTCGCATCTTATCTATCATATTGGATGATCAATCCATATCATATCTATTATCCATTGGTTTTACAATTTTAATATTTATATACTATCCAATTTAAAGCGGATATGATTGAATAAAACTCATTTATCCACTATATACTCATTTGCAGCAGAAACTAAAGGTTTTAGACCAATGTTACTTTTTTACCCTATATATAGCTTTAACTAGCAATGGTTTTTTTTCCCCCTTCTTCACAAAGAAGCAAGCAGCGTTGTTTTCCATGCGCATGCACAGATAGAGATATATTATACTATTTTCTTATTCACTCCCTCCGTATTATATTCTTTACATCATTTCAATTTTTAAACTTAGGTTTAACATGAATTTATTTATATTAGCATTTATTAAAATTATTTTAAAATTTATATTTTGAAACTAAAAAACTTATAGTTTTTTAATATAATTTTTTGAAATTTTTTTAACAAATATTATTATAAATAAATTTAAGACAAATTTAAGTAAATCTTTATGCTAAACAATTTCTTACATCATATTATCATAAAACGAGTATGATAATTTATATAATTCATCACAATGGCAAAGATCAGCATCATCAATGTTGTTCATCAATAATTCTCAATCAGGAGAATCATCAAGGAATTCAAGAATGGCTACCGACCAAAATTGTACCCTAGTTCACTTCTTACGTTTTGGGATAGAAATTTGAAATTCCAACACAAGACTTGATGAGCATCTAGACTTGGGTTGTGTACTCATGCACAAACCAAATAGAAGGCAGGTTTTCATGAGATTTTCATTGTCGATGCTCAAAGTCTATCAAGAATTTGTTTCAACACTTGTGTGCATGAATGAGATACGAAAAAACTGGAAACCAAATTCCATTAATCTCTATGTGTGAACATATTTTGTTGCACATGTGTGTGTCTACTTGAGTTTGTTTTATGAAAAAGAAAAGCCTAGAAATGGAACCTTGGACAAAAAACTTTGCTAGATTAATTAATCAAATATACCAAGACCAAGAGATTGTCTTTTGACTTAAAAATGACTAAGAATGCTGCTAGAATCAAATAAACCAACACCAACATTAAGTTAATTTTATTTTGTGATATTATAGCATCTAATATTTTTTTCTAGTATGAATCATGGGCTTATTAATAACTAATTACATGAAATAAATAAAGGATTTTCCCCCTTCCTAAGCAATAAAAATTAAAAGGCCAAATACAATTTCAGCCCTTGAACTCGATCGACTAGGTTATTTGCCCCCTCCCCCTGAACTTCAATTTAGGCCAGTTAACCCCTAAACTAAACTTGCATAAATGGGTTAGTCAACCCCTTTTGACTATACCATATGCACCTCATGTGAAACTCATCTGGTATAGTGTTCTCCTTTGTTTGGCCAACTACATGAGTCTTTAAAATGAGCGGGGATTTTCACATTAGATGTCTGCTTGTATATTTCCACCTACTAGAAAATTTGCTCAAGTGTTTTTTCATGTCTAGTAGCTAACACTAGTCGGCAATAAAAAATAGCTCTAGTTTTAACCTGTTGAAAATATTTACTCTAAGATTTTTCATGTGCAGCTTTCAGTGCTTGAAATAACTCTAGTTTTAACCTATTGATTTTTTTCCACCTGTTAAAACTTCTTCATCTACAATTGACCTTCAGTCTTGGGCTATAAATAGCTTCAAACTTCCAATGTGAGGACAATTCAGTTTTGCAGTATGCTAACTTTGTTCTTATTTAACAAAAAGAAGATTAATACCACCAAAATCAACCAAACTTCCCCTCCATTGACTAGACAATAGTTTAGTCCCACAAACCCATCACAGCTCCTCAGCTAAAATGCTTAGTACACTTTCAAAAGATTGAAACACAAGAAAAGTGTTGTGGGCATTACCCTTTTGGAAATCCAAAAACGCACATCTTTAAATTCAACAAACAATTCCTATAAACCAGACCCACCACAACCATACTTAAATGCATTTAGGGATTTCAAGTACCAAATCTTCATATTCAACAATAATTTCAAAAAAAGACATGATAAAAATATCACCACTTACACCATTATAAAGTCAACGTAAGTATCTTCAACCCAAGTTCCTTCATTCTCTTCTGGTTGCACCCCTCGATGCTCAAAGCTTACATTTGAAAATTGGAACATCTTTACCGAACCATAATGCCATTGATGATGTTGTTGAATAGTTTAGAACATTGATATGCCCTAAATCTATGCCCTTCTCCTCACTCTTGATACCCACTCCTTACTTAAGCTCAAATCTTATTTTCAATTTAGGGTTTTAGAGTACCAAAATCCCCAATTTCTAAATGTGCTAAGTTGCTGCTCCTTGCTCATTCAAATAACTCTTTCGATTGGGCAAATAGAGGAGAGTGCACTCTACCAAATAGGCCCACTTGAGAAAGATATAGTAGTCAAAGGGTTATTTGACTCACTTCAGCAAGTTCAATGGTTGAGTTGTCTAGTGATGAAGCTCAAGGGGGTAAATGTTTTGGTCAACTAAGTTCAAGTGCTGGAGCTATATTTTGGCAAAAAATAAAAGGCAACTTCAATGCCATATATGCTAGTAAAAAGCACCATCATTCCAAACCCTTAGCTGTTGTTACAAATAGGTCCTCAACCTCTATCTTATTCAAGATTGGTCTCAATCTATATAATTTTTTCCCATATTATTCATTAGTTCTAGATAAGATTAAGTTAACATACAAACTCGATTTATAGAAAGAAAAAATTGATAGTTTAAATAATCTCTCAACTTTCAAAACATTGCACTACTTGAATTTATTGTAAGACAGTTATTAAATAATTTGAGTTTATTAACTCTTACTAACTATCTAATATTAATTTTTTAAATTCTAATTTAAATTATTTGGCAACTGTTTTTATATAAACTCAAATTGTGTGACAATTTTTAATAGTTAGTGTATAATTTAAGTTATTAGTTTTTTATATATAAATCAATTTTTTGTGTATATTTTTTTTTTTACATATCTAAAACTAAAAACTAATATGCAATAAATTATAAAAATTTATAATTAATTTGTAATGAAAGGCAGGTTGATGACCAATTTACAATGGTAATTAAATATTTGCGATAGATGGTAACCCCTCATACGCACAAGGGAACAACTTAATGAGGAGTCCATAGCACATGGGAAGTATTAGTGGCGGCCATCACATGATCTCGCTTGCCCTCCCCTTCCGTTTCTTCATTCCCTCTCGCCACTGCTCCTCGGTTCCTCATTCCAGGTAAACACCAATAAGCCTTCTTCCTTTTGAAAAGTTCTCTTCTATCTCGCTGTTTCACTCTAACCATCAAATACCCGGATTGACCCTTTATCGGCTAATCCTTTTGCTTCTGCTCTATCCTCTCTTCTTGATTTGCAGCTGCCTCAAGTCCCGGGTGCTTAGATTTTACAGTGAGAATGAAGCTCCACAGGGTTGAATTATTTTGATTTTGGAGAGTTTACTTTGGTCTGATCCAATCTGAGAAATGGGTACAATGGTAATCTGATTCAGTGGTGAACTGTGGAGGGGATCAGTTGAAAGATGCGGCGGCGGGCCGCCGAATATCGGCGCCCGGTTCGGAGGAGATTTCCGCATTGGATCTGGGTTCTTCTTGGGATTTTCTCTGCTGCTGGATTGGTTCTGTTCGTAGTGCACCATAATCATCATGAAGATCGGGTCGAACACCCTGTAACTGTAAGCCCAGCGTTTTGCTTCTTTTTGCCCCAATCAAAATTGATACCGTTGAAAAACTGTCGCTTGACTCAATTTTCCACCTATATGCTGGTCTCTGTAATTAGGAAATTTTTCTTTGTGTTGTTCTTTTCCCCAGTTATATTAGTTGGAATATAGGTTTTTGATTGCTCAAGGTTTCAAATTTTAGCTGCATAGGGCACTTACTTATTTAATCCTACTGGGACTCTGTTGGGTTAGACTGCAGTGATCATGGATTTATGGCCAAGTTGACTCTTTGTTCACTCGTCTTTAGGTGCTAGTTGTTGAAGAAAAAGTAAGACAAGTAAGTTTGAATGTTGAAACAGGAACTACCGGTTGTTTAAGGGCACTGATGTTTAGGTAGGGAAATGTGTATGAATCTTTACTCTACAGGAGCATTCACAACAGTTACATTTTCTGTTATTCAGAGCGACTGCTTGCCTTTTTTTGTGTTCACCAGAAAGGCAGAAGCCTTCAAGTCTAAAGCAGCAATTATTTTTTAACTCTGAACCTGCAATAATGAAATAAAATCAATGAGTCCCCACTATTATAGAAATCCAGATCATCGACCAATCATTACTGTTGCAAATATCCAAGTCATAAATGCTAGACTTCCATGTTTATTTTTACTTTGTTGGCCTTAGTGCCTTGTTTTTCATTGATATTGCATATTACTGTTATGTTTTCTTGTAGCTATCTTACATTAGTCGAGTATAGTTTGCTAGAAATTCTGTATTTTCGCGTTTGAGCAATTATTTTGTGGGCAAGTTTCTTTTTGAATGTTATGAGGGATGTATATCTTGTAAGGCTCTTATAAGTTTGAGATAGATATCAATTGTCCAGGAGCATAAATTTTACTGAAATGGGTTTAGTTCAAACTCTAAAGGTCCACTTGATAATGTCTATGATCACAAACTCTCTTAATGTCTTAATGTGCTTGGTTCCAATTATAAATGTGCATGTCTGTTAGTCATTGCACTGAACTCCTTACGATGTTTTACCTATGCATTGGTTACTCGACCTGTTGTCCAGTGGCTTTTCTTGTCTATTTAGCTAGAGAGCTCCTTGGTCAAACTCATTTTACTTGTTTAGTACCATGCCCTTAAATTAGCATGGCTCCTCCTTGATTAACACTGAAGGTTTTCAGTGTTCTAAATAATAGCACTCTAAAACTCCTCTTGACGACGATGAATTTCTTACATATTGGCTGATAAAAGTAGTTATCTGTTTTCCTTATATTTAATGCATGTCAATAAAAAGTTTATCTCTTATCCTTCTATTTTTTTAAGAAATCTCCATCCAACTTTTTGCATTCCTCATTTGTTAGTTCACCCACTTCTCGTTTTAGATGGTCTCTTAGAGCTCTGTTGTTTCATTCCAAACTTTACAATAATCTGTGGGGGTTTAGGAAGGAATTGTTTTGATGATGGTGAACTGTTCCAGTGTTCCCGCACATTCAAAATGCCATGCATTCACAAATTTCTATGTTCATTCTTTGCATATATCCCCTACATTTAGTACATTTTAACATATCGATTGAGTACACTATTGGACTGTTTATGTGTGAGCAAATGGTATTGATGCATCAGTAATTTAATAACTAGGCAATTGGCTTGTTCCTTGTCAGTGATCTTTAGAGTCACTCACTTGCCTTCGACATCATTTTCAGGAGGAAGATTCAGGAACAGTAGTAGCTCATGAGGGTTTAAATTTCACGCAAGAAATACAGAAAGCAACCTCATATTCTAGGCAGTTGGCAGAGCAAATGACACTTGCTAAAGCTTATGTTGTAATTGCTAAAGAACACAACAACCTTCACCTTGCTTGGGAGCTAAGCTCAAAGATTAGATGCTGCCAGCTTTTGCTCTCCAAAGCTGCAATGAGAGGGGAACCAATTACTTTAGGTGAGGCAGAGCCAATTATTACAAGCTTATCATCTCTAATCTACAAAGCACAAGATGCGCACTATGACATTGCAACTACAATAGTGACCATGAAATCCCATATTCAAGCACTTGAAGGACGTGCAAATGCCGCAATTGTTCAGAGTACGTTGTTTGGACAATTGGCTGCTGAAGCATTACCCAAGAACCTCCACTGCTTTGTTGTCAAGCTTTCAGGTGATTGGCTTAATAAGTCACACCTTCATGAAATTTCACTGGAGAGGAGAAACTCTCCTCGACTTGTGGACAACAATCTATACCATTTCTGTATATTTTCTGATAACATATTGTCTACTTCAGTGGTTGTGAATTCTACAATTTCTAACGCTGAGCATCCCAAGCAGATAGTCTTCCATATTGTTACAAATGGAGTCAGTTCTGGAGCTATGCAGGCGTGGTTTCTGAGCAATGACTTCAAGGGTGCCACTATAGAGGTGCAAGACATTGAGGCATTCTCCTGGTTAAATGCCTCTTATGCTCCAATGGTAAAACAGCTTCTTGATGCAGGTTCTCAGGCATCCCATTTGTGGGAAAGTCAAGATCTGAATGTTGACCCGAAACTTAGAAAGCCGAAGTATGTGATTTTGCTGAATTACCTTCGGTTTTACATTCCAGACATCTACCCTCAGCTTGAGAAGATTGTCTTTCTTGATGATGATGTTGTTATCCAGAAAGATCTGACTCAACTTTTTTCCCTGGATCTGCATGGAAATGTAAATGGAGCAGTGGAAACTTGCCTGGAGGCGTTTCATCGCTATTACAAGTATCTCAATTTCTCAAACCCAATTATTAGCTCAAAGATTGATCCACAAGCATGTGGGTGGGCATTTGGCATGAATGTTTTTGATCTGATTGCTTGGAGAAAGGAAAATGTGACAGCAAGGTATCATCACTGGCAGGAGCAAAATGCAGATGGTACATTGTGGAAACTTGGAACTCTTCCCCCTGGTCTTCTTGCTTTTTATGGGCTTACAGAGCCACTGGATCGGAGATGGCATGTCTTAGGACTCGGATATGATCCAAATATAGATGATCGTCTTATTGACAGTGCCGCAGTTGTGCACTACAACGGGTACATGAAGCCATGGCTGAAGTTGGCCATTGGCAGGTATAAGCCTCTATGGGAAAAGTACACAAACCAGAGTCATCCATACCTCCAAGAGTGTATGACTAGCTAAATTGGACGACTTCTTGACAAGGTAACACATGCAAGTCGTCAACATTCCAAACACTAGAACTTGTGATTGCATTTATTGTAGGGTCACATTTAGAAAATTTTGACTCCTTGAAGCAATTCTGTAATTTTTTTTCCTTTTGGGGGAAACTCATTTTTTTTTTATAAATATTATAGTGTCATGAAAAGAAGAGAACAGTTTTATACATTAGAAAGTCACTAGCGTAGAAGGTGAGAGATGGGTGATCTGTTCAAAGGTGATGGAGCTCTCTTTATGTCCCTCAATCCCACCATTCGAAGTGTAGCATTATTTATTCCTTACTTTTATTGTAATAATCTCACATCATTTTGGACTCCTTCAATTTTATCCATCTCAAGTGGCTTGAGCAGCTTGTATTTTGCAGGCTTGTCAGCTTAAACGCATACAATTTGATGAGTCTGGGTGACAAACTAATCCAATCGATCGTCTCTCTTGTTATCTTTCAGCAATCATGTTCTTAAGCTATTCATCATACCAAGATTGATTTAGAATACACGTGATAGGAGTTTAGTGGTGGGACAACCAGTGTTAAGGAAACCTCAAAGAAAGCAGAGCAATTGTGGATGATAGATGTAAAGGTTTTCGTAGGACTTAGCATAAA